>JAGKPW010002284.1:0-1465751 GCA_019926035.1 Melaleuca alternifolia
TCCTCATCCGAACTAAAGGGAGCCTCCAGCTCCGAGTCCTCCTCCGGGTCCTCCTCCTCCAGAGGTTCCACCTCCAGCTCCTGCTGATCCCAGTCCTCTTCCTCGATGGGCTTCCTCCTCCAACGGCTCCTCCTCCAACGGCTCCTCCTCCTGGGGGTCCTCCTCCTCTAGCTGGTTCTCCAAGTCGGAGAGTTCCTGCTCCGGGTCCATAGTAGGGTCCTGGGATGGTGGGGGTGGTGGGGTGAGATACTTGGTATCCCAGTGAACGAACCCTAACCCTAGATTAGGAACACCCCTACCCTAGGGTCCTTAGGACGTCCCTCCCAACTCTCAGTCTCTATACAGTATGTCCGACTATCCTAGCTAGGGAACCGATTTTAACATCTCACATCCCAAGATCCTATCATACTACGCTTAGTACTCGCGACTAGTCTAATTCGGAAAACTCCCCGTCTCATGGTTGCCGAGAGTAATTGATCGGATTAAACCACACAACAAATAATCTAACAATCGAATTTAATAAATAAATTGCAAGGCTAATAATCTGATAATCGAATTTAATAAATAAATTGCAAGACTGATAATCTAATAATTGAATTTAATAAATAAATTGCAAAACTAATTTAATTTGCTAATTTAATTAAGTAACTCCAAAAAATAATATGAAGTGCGAGACCGACACCGTCACCATCTCAAGGTGCTTAATCCACGGCCATGCCCAAGTTAAACTTTTTCAACTTTCTCAAGAGCTTGTGCCCTCGGCACCCCCACACGCCAACTATAGTACTAAGGTGCCTCTCGCATTCAGCGAGGAACGCCACCACTAGACTATCACCGGTCGATCCATCCATTCTATGCGGCCAAACAATCAATCAATTAGTCAATCAATCAAACAATCAATCATTCAATTCCAATTTCTAGGAATCCTAACAATTTTAACCATTCTAGCCAATTCTATCCAATTTCTACTAAAGCAGTAAATGCGCCTAATAAAGGTTTAGAGCCCACTCACTTGTGAGTCTCTTGTCTTCCACCCTGCTAGTTCAGGCACCTGCTGAAGGCCAAGAGAAAATTACTCTTTTTTTTTTTCGGGCCGCCCCCTTCTTTTTCTTTTTCTTTTTTTTTCTTTTCTTCTCGCAGGCTGCCTGGGCTGGGCCGGGCCTGTGGCTAGGTCGGCTTGCTGGACCGGGTCGCCTAGCCTAGGCTAGCTTCTGGGTCGGGCTGCTGGGCCTGGCTCGCTAGGTCTGGGCTGGGTTGGTCAAGCCCGTTGACCAGCCTCCGGCGATGGCGACTGCTCCGGCGACGGCGACGGTTGTCTTCTTCGGCGAGTCACAGACTCGGTTCGACTTCTCGGGTCGCGAGTCGGGTTGTCGAGGCGCGTCGGGTTTGGCCGCTGTTTTCCGTCCACCGGCCAAACCGAAGCTCGAGACCGGTCAGATCTGGAAGTTGCTCCTCCGACGCGTCGAACGGTGGTGGTGCCGTGAGCTGAGGTGGTCAGAGCTGGGAGAGATCCGGCCACGAAGCTGGCGGCTCAGGGTCTAGGGTTCCAGAGGAGAGGTTAGGTTTCGAGCTCAAATCCGTCGATTACAAGGCAAATCGGACTAGTTAAGGACCGTAAACAAGGTCTAGAAACCTCAAGGAATCGATTGGTGACAACCAATCGAGCTAAGGAGGTCGGGAAGAGGAAGAACTCACCGGATTTTGGTTGTGGTCCTGCGGTTTTCTGGAAAAATTTTCAGAAAACCCTAACCGTGGAGCCTCCTTTCGGGGGCTACCGGCGGCGACTCCGACGGAACCGAAGGTAGTGGTTGGTGGCTTCGGACAGAGGACGTTGCAGGCTCTCCAATGACACCAACGGCGAGGTGAGAGGAGGTCCGAGCTGAGAGAAAAGTGAGCTGGAAGTGGAGATGGTGCTCGGTGTATACTGGGTGGGGTGGTTGGGGGCGAGCTGACCGGCGCAACGTGGAGGTCCCCCATTGGCTCCACATGACTCCGGCCATCACTCAAGGACGAGAGGTGGGTGGTGGCAGCGGCGAGGCGATCGTTGAGGCGACGGTTGCAACAGTTGATGGGCGCACATTAACTGTTCGAGGAAATGTCGTAGAGAAGGAGAGAGAAGGAGAGAGGGGGAGAGCTGCGCGCGTGCGTGGCGCGTGTCGTCTGGTCCGACCCGGTCGGACCGCCCGGTTCATGCGGTTGGGCCGGTCGGTTTGCTGGCCGGTTCGGAAATTTAATTAAAATAATAATATTTTAATTTCCGAAAATTGGAAAATTAATTTAAAAATTCGTAAAAGTTTGGGAAAATTTTCTAAATTTCTTAAAATTTCCCAATACCAAGATTTTGACAGTTTGGGCCAAAATAAAAATTTTAATCACTAATTTCGGTAATTCAAGAGCCTTTCAAAAATTTCACAAAATAAAAAGGAAATTATGAAATTTCCCAGAAATTTTCCCGAGGCCGTAAATGCGAACCGAGTCCGAAACGCGGCTGTTACAATCTACCCCCCTTAAGAAATTTCGTCCCCGAAATTTGCTACTTGTAGACCCTCAAACAGGTGAGGGTACTGGCGCCTCATGGTCTCTTCGCTCTCCCAGGTGGTGCTTTCTACATCGTGGTGCTGCCAGATGACTTTGACCAGAGGAGTAACCTTGTTCCTTAGCGTTCGCTTCTTGCGGTCTTCGATCCTAACTGGTCTTTCTGCGTACGAAACTTGATCATCAAGTTCAAGGTCTTCATGGCTTAGTATGTGCGAAGGATCCGGCTCATACTTCCTTAGCATCGATACATGGAAGACGTTGTGAATCTATTCCAGTTTCGGTGGTAAAGCCAGACAGTAAGCTGCAGCTCCGATTTTCTCCAATATCTCAAAGGGTCCCACATATCTGGGGCTCAATTTTCCTTTTTCGCCAAAACGGAACGTCCCTTTCTTAGGTGACACCTTTAGGAAGACATGTTCCCCTTCTTGAAACTCCAATGGTTTGCGTCTTCGGTCTGCGTAACTCTTTTGTCGACTTTGGGCCGTCTTTAGCCTTTGCCTGATCAATTTCACTGCATCCTGTGATTGCTGCACCAATTCGGGCCCCAAAATCTTTCGTTCTCCTACCTCATCCCAACAGGCAGGAGACCTACAGGCTCGTCCATACAGTGCTTCAAAAGGGGCCATCCCAATGCTCTGTTGGAAGCTATTGTTATACGCAAACTCGACTAGAGGTAGTTGATCCTCCCAACCTCCCTTGAAGTCCAAAACACACGCCCTCAGCATGTCCTCAAGGGTTTGAATAGTCCGCTCAGATTGACCATCAGTCTGAGGGTGAAAAGTGGTGCTGTATTGCAGCCTGGTACCCAATGCTCCTTGTAGACTTTTCCAAAATGATGCAGTGAATCGGGGATCGCGATCTGAGGTGATAGTTACAGGTACTCCGTGGAGTCTGACTATTTGAGCCACATACAACTCCGCCAATCGATCCAAGGGAAGGTTCTTGCGTACCGCTAGGAAGTGGGCTGACTTGGTTAGCCTGTCCACTATAACCCAAATCATATCATGACCTCGCTGGCTCCTTGGTAACCCGGTCACAAAATCCATCGTGATGTGTTCCTACTTCCACTCTCTCGGCTTGCAGTGCTGCGCCTTGACTTGTTGGCAGGTTAAACATTTGGCTACGAATCTTGCTACGTCAGTTTTCATCCCGTTCCACCAATAGTGAGGTCTTAAATTCTGATACATCTTCGTGCTCCCTAGATGGACACTATAGTTACTTCGATGTGCTTCCGATAAGATTTCCTCCTTAAGCTCTTTGTTGTCGGGCACACAGAGTCTTCCTTGAAATTTCAAAACTCCACCCTCTGAAACCTGGAACTCAGGTTTCCTCTATTCGTCCTTCAACTGTAGGACTTCTCGAAGGAAAGGGTCTGTGGGTTGTAATTCCTTAATCCTGATTTGAATCTGAGGCTTGATCCGTAACATAGCCAACAAGCAAGTCAGGTGTCCAACCTCAAACTTGAACTCCGAGTTCCTCATCTTCTCTAGCAGTAGCCATTCCTTGACCATTAAGGAGGCTAGAGAGGATTTGCGGCTGAGAGCATCCGCCACGCGGTTTGCCTTACCTGGATGGTACAGAATCTCACAATCATAATCCTTCAACAACTCTATCCATCTCCGTTGTCTCATGTTCAGTTCCTTTTGAGAGAACAAGTACTTGAGACTCTGGTGATCCGTGTAGATCGGAAACTTCTCTCCACACAAGTAGTCCCTCCATATCTTAAGTGCAAAGATTACCGCTGCTAGCTCCAAGTCGTGTGTCGGATAGTTCTGTTCATGTGGCTTCAACTGTCTTGACGCATATGCTACTACTCGTCTGTGCTGCATCAGCACACATCCTAGTCCTTGATAGGAGGCATCGTTATAGATCTCATAACCACCTGGTCCTGATGGGATGGTCAGAACCGGCGCGGTGGTCAATTTCTCCTTCAATCTTTGGAAACTCTTTTCGCACTTATCTGTCCATTCAAACCTCGTCTCCTTTCTCAATAAGTTTGTCAAAGGCAACGAAATATTCGAAAACTTCTCTACGAAGCATCGATAATAACCAGCCAAGCCCAGAAAACTATGAACCTCCGTCACCGTTGTGGGTCTCGGCCAATCCATCACCGCTTCTATCTTAGCGGGGTCCACGGAGATTCCTTCTCCCGAAACTACATGACCCAGAAATGCTACACGGTCTAGCCAAAACTCGCACTTACTAAACTTTGCATAAAGCGCATGTCCTTGTAGTACAGACAGCACTATCCTTAGATGCTGCTCGTGGTCTATGGAACTCTTCGAGTATATTAGGATATCATCGATAAACACAATGACAAATCTGTCCAAATACTCCCTAAAAACTCTATTCATTAGGTCCATAAACGCTGTCGGGGCGTTGGTTAGCCCAAAGGGCATCACTGTGAACTCGTAGTGTCCATACCGAGTTCGGAAGGCACTCTTAGGGATGTCCTCCTTTTTAATCCTTAATTGGTGATACCCAGTCCTCAAGTCGATCTTTGAGAAAACTTTTGCTCCTTGCAACTGATCAAATAGATCATCAATTCGAGATAATGGGTATCTGTTTTTGACCGTCACCTTGTTCAGCTGCCTATAGTCAATACACAATCTTAAGGATCCATCCTTCTTCTTCACAAAGAGTACCGGCGCACCCCATGGTGACGCACTAGGGCGAATGAACCCTTTGTCAAGTAGCTCTTGCATTTGCACCTTCAATTCCTTCAATTCAGAGAGTGACATTCGGTAGGGTGCTTTTGAAATCGGTTCTGTCCCAGGGGGTACTTCAATTGCGAACTCGACTTCCCTCTCAGGAGGTAATCCAGGTAATTCTTCTGGAAACACGTCGGAAAACTCTCGCACTACAGCAATCTCTTGTAACTCCGGTCCTTCGACCGTCGTGTCCACAACACTTGCAAGGTAACCTGAACAACCATCCTCCAACAACCGAGTTGCTTCTAAGGAGGAGACAACTATGGTCGACGGTCCCCCGTGACTCCCGACGAACTCGTAACTCGAGTCCTCGGATGGACAGAACCTTATCACTTTCCTAGAGCAGTCTACTGTGGCTCTCTGCTTGGTCAACCAATCCATTCCGATTATCACATCATAGTCATATATATCTAACACAGCCAAATCAATCAACCCTCCCTGCCCGCTAATCACTACCTCACACCCCTTACACCCATTAATGGATAACATATTAACATGCAACGGGGTGGAGACGTTAAGAATTACTGCTAAGGGTTCAACAGTCAATCCAACTAATTCCGCAAAACGCTCAGCAACAAACGAGTGGGTAGCTCCCGTATCAAATAAAGCATAAGCAGGACAGCGGTGCAGGGAGATGGTACCTGTTATAACTCCTCCTGAGTTCTGAGCTTCATTTCGTGTTACCGCGTAGACTCTCCCTTGAGCTGAAGGTCGATCCAATAAGAGGGGAGGCGCCATTCCCGCCAATTGCCCAACTTGCTGCTGTGGTTGCGCCCTGAATGCGCGTTGGGGGCAATCTCGAACCATGTGGCCCAGCTGGCCACAGCCGAAGCATCCCTCGTTCCTTATGGGGCAAGGTCCTGCTTTGTGGGATTTCCCACACTGACGGCACCAACTCTCCTGCCGGAAAGGGGGTTTCTTGACTCCGCCATTTCGATTGACTAAAAAGGGTTTCTTTGACCCTGTCATTGGTTTCTTCCCTGGTCGAAAGTTGTTGTTCCTATTAGCGAAGAACCGTGACCCAGATGCGGCCACCCTTTCGTTGAGGTCCTTCTCCACCAATTGAGCTTTAGTATACACCTCCTTATATCTTGCAGGTTGAAGGGAGCAAGCTGGGTTTTGATCTCGGGCTTCAACCCTTCCCGGAATCTTTTCGCCCTATCCACAGGGTCCTCTATCAATTTCTTGCCGTACTTGGCTAGGGCAGCATACTTCGCCTCATACTCTATCACTGTCATGTTGTTCTGGCGTAGTCTCTGAAATTCGGTCAACTTCGCATCTCTAACCGACTCAGGAAAATACTGTTCGTTGAAGGCCTCTACAAAGGCCTCCCAAGTAGGCACCACTCCTTCGGAAAAGATGATACCTTTTGTGGCTCTCCACCAGTGATTCGCATTTCCTTGCAACTGGTACATTGCCAGAGTCACTCTGTCCTCATCAGAACATTCCATGACCTCAAAAATCTTCTCCAACTCCAGCAACCACTCATTGGCTGTTTCAGGGTCTCCCATGCCTGTAAAGGCTGGGGGCTTCAATTTCAAGAACTGTCCGACCTGTCTTTGCTTCCTCCTTTCCCCATTTGCTCTGCCTACAGTAGGGACAGGAGCCGGGACTTCTTCTTCTCCTACCTCGGCTCCCACAGCGGGTCCCTGTGCTCTAGCAGCATTTTCACTCTGCATTGCAGCTATCGCGGCATTCACCGCAGCCGTAATGGTGGCCTCCTGGTTCCTAGCTTGTTGTCGGACTTCCTCTCGGAGGTCATCGAAAGACTTCATAAGTCCCTCGACTCGGGGGTCTCCCTGGGTATCGGCTTCTCCGATCCCGAAGCAACCAACGGTCGCCCTCCTTCTTGGAGGCCTTTCATTTCTATCCATTCTCACTCCCTACCTAGTACCAACATGCCAACACTCTCGTCAACTACGAGATACATTATCGACGTAGGCGTAACATTCGATTTATAACTGGCACATCGACTCAACCTATTGATCATTTCCAGTTAGAAAATACGTATACACAGGCAAGCAACAACTAATGTGTCTTGCTTATCACAATTCATCATGTGTACAAATCAAAATTTTAAACGTGCCTACCGGCACCAAGCAAACAACACACGACCCTTCGGGTTCTCTACCGATACCTCGTCAGGTCATCGGTCTCAGTGTATCAATGGCTACCCCTCCCGGTACCACGCACTCCTGCCAACTGGCAATGACACGACCTTTCCTTTCTCTTAGGAAGGCCACAGTCACAAATACGTGACAAACTAGTCACAACATAATTTAGGCGCAGTCTCCTCACTCTGAGTAAGCGACTAATCGCCTCTCAACACCACAAGTCAAGGTTCGGCTTTGCTGCACACATTCTAGACCGTGCCAACTCAGCTAAACTAGACTATTACGTCACCTGTCTTACGTTCAGCCTTGCTGCACGCGTCCCATACCGCGCCAACCCAGCTAAACATAGACGAAATCCTATGGTCTCTAGCCAGACGTTAGGCCTAGCTGAACACGTCCCATATCGCGTCAACTTAGCTAAACAGGTGGCATCAATCCTATTGGTCAAGTAAGGGTCTTGAGCTAATCTCGGTCATGGTTTCTGGTCTTTGTGGTCCACAGTAACCTTAGCTCCTTACCCTTCGATCTTTCTTGACTTACACCTTGCCTTAATCATAGAGGGTCCTGTCTGGTCGTTCTTGCTAATTCAACTGCTCCTTATTACTCCAAAAGAAGGTCAACCTTTCCTAGGTTACAACCTCGCTCTGATACCAAGCTGTCACGCCCCGATACTTCGGAGACGTAGCCATCCCTTCAGGATCCAATTTCACTTCAACTCCCACCGTAATTCCGACTCCAGTACTCAATCGTAGAAATTAAGAAGAAGAACTAAGATAGAAACCTTAAATTACTTCATTACAAATAACTTCATAACGAGTCAACATCATTCCAAAATACAAAATAGATCAGACCAGGAGGGAAGTATCAAAAGTCCTAGGGTTCGAGCCTCCGCTCAGCTGTACAATCAAAAGTTGCGGGGAATGGTAAGAGGGGTGGACTAGCCTACGGTGCACTAACTGATTTTAGCCATTCACGTACACTAAGAGGCTTCGGGTCGATAACTGTCCCATCCTCTGAGTCATCTCCCCCGTCGGGATCATCGTAACCAGACTCGTAGCCTCCCCATGGTACATCGCACCGCTCCGACAGGTACTCCATCTTGGTCTCTAGGAACCCCATGTACTCCACTACATGCTGGTGTGGGAACCATGTCTGCTTTGGGATGCTTCAAATCCACTCAGTCTGGCTCTGAGACTCTATGATCATCCCAGACTTCTTCACCCTCTGATTAATCACACACCCTCTATCGATAGGTTGGTCAGGGACCATTCCTATCTCTTCCTCCAGGTCTTCTGCCTCCTCATCCGAACTAAAGGGAGCCTCCAGCTCCAAGTCCTCCTCCGGGTCCTCCTCCTCCAGAGGTTCCACCTCCAGCTCCTGCTGATCCCAGTCCTCTTCCTCGATGGGCTCCTCCTCCAACGGCTCCTCCTCCAACGGCTCCTCCTCCTGGGGGTCCTCCTCCTCTAGCTGGTTCTCCAAGTCGGAGAGTTCCTGCTCCGGGTCCATAGTAGGGTCCTGGGATGGTGGGGGTGGTGGGGTGAGATACTTGGTATCCCAGTGAACGAACCCTAACCCTAGATTAGGAACACCCCTACCCTATGGTCCTTAGGACGTCCTTCCCAACTCTCAGTCTCTATACAGTATGTCCGACTATCCTAGCTAGGGAACCGACTTTAACATCTCACATCCCAAGATCCTATCATACTACGCTTAGTACTCGCGACTAGTCTAATTCGAAAGACTCCCCGTCTCATGGTTGCCGAGAGTAATTGATCGGATTAAACCACACAACTAATAATCTAATAATCGAATTTAATAAATAAATTACAAGGCTAATAATCTGATAATCGAATTTAATAAATAAATTGCAAGGCTAATAATCTGATAATCGAATTTAATAAATAAATTGCAAGACTGATAATCTAATAATTGAATTTAATAAATAAATTGCAAAACTAATTTAATTTGCTAATTTAATTAAGTAACTCCCAAAAATAATATGAAGTGCGAGACCGACACCGTCACCATCTCAAGGTGCTTAATACACGGCCATGCCCAAGTTGAACTTTTTCAACTTTCTCAAGGGCTTGTGCCCTCCGCACCCCTACACGCCAACTATAGTACTAAGGTGCCTCTCGCATTCAGCGAGGAACGTCACCACTAGACTATCACCGGTCGATCCATCCATTCTATGCTGCCAAATAATCAATCAATTAGTCAATCAATCAAACAATCAATCATTCAATCCCAATTTCTAGGAATCCTAACAATTTTAACCATTCTACCCAATTCTACCCAATTTCTACTAAAGCAGTAAATGCGCCTAATAAAGGTTTAGAGCCCACTCACTTGTGAGTCTCTTGTCTTCCATCCGCACCTGCTGAAGGCCAAGAGAAAATTACTCTTTTTTTTTCGGGCCGCCCCCTTCTTTTTCTTTTTTTTCTTTTTTTTTCTTTTCTTCTCGCAGGATGCCTGGGCTGGGCCGGGCCTGTGGCTAGGTCGGCTTGCTGGGCCAGGTCACCTAGCCTAGGCTAGCTTCTGGGTCGGGCTTCTGGGCCTGGCTGCTGGGTCTGGCTTGCTGGGTCTGGGCTGGGTTGGTCAAGCCCGTTGACCAGCCTCCGGCGACGGCGACGGTCGTCTTCTCCGGCGAGTCACAGACCCGGTTCGACTTCTCGGGTCGCGAGTCGGGTTGTCGAGGCGCGTCGGGTTTGGCCGCTGTTTTCCGTCCACCGGCCAAACCGAAGCTCGAGACCGGTCAGATCTGGAAGTTGCTCCTCCGACGCGTCGAACGGTGGTGGTGCCGTGAGCTGAGGTGGTCGGAGCTGGGAGAGATCCGGCCACGAAGCTGGCGGCTCAGGGTCTAGGGTTCCAGAGGAGAGGTTAGGTTTCGAGCTCAAATCCGTCGATTACAAGGCAAATCGGACGAGTTAAGGACCGTAAACAAGGTCTAGAAATCTCAAGGAATCAATTGGTGGCAACCAATCGAGCTAAGGAGGTCGGGAAGAGGAAGAACTCACCGGATTTTGGTTGTGGTCCTGCGGTTTTCTGGAAAAATTTCCAGAAAACCCTAACCGTGGAGCCTCCTTTCGGGGGCTACCGACGGCGACTCCAACGGAACCGAAGGCAGTGGTTGGTGGCTTCGGACAGAGAACGTTGCAGGCTCTCCAATGACACCAACGGCGAGGCGAGAGGAGGTCCGAGCTGAGAGAAAAGTGAGCTGGAAGTGGAGATGGTGCTCGGTGTATACTAGGTGGGGTGGTTGGGGGCAAGCTGAAAATCAGCTCGCCGGCGCAACATGGAGGTCCCCCATTGGCTCCACATCACTCCGGCCATCACTCAAAGACGAGAGGTGGGTGGTGGCAGCGGCGAGGCGATCGTTGAGGCGACGGTTGCAACAGTTGATGGGCGCACATCAACTGTTCGAGGAAATGTCGCAGAGAAGGAGAGAAAAGGAGAGAAGGGGAAAGCTGCGCGCGTGTGTGGCGCGTGCCGTCCGGTCCGACCCGGTCGGACTGCCCGGTTCATGCAGTTGGGCCTGTCGGTTTGCTGGCCGGTTCGGAAATTTAATTAAAATAATAATATTTTAATTTCCGAAAATTGGAAAATTAATTTAAAAATTCGTCAAAATTTGGGAAAATTTTCTAAATTTTTTAAAATTTCCCAATACCAAGATTTTGACATTTTGGGCCCAAATAAAATTTTTAATCACTAATTTCGATAATTAAAGAGCCTTTCAAAAATTTCACAAAATAAAAAGGAAATTATGAAATTTCCCAGAAATTTTCCCGAGGCCGTAAATGCGAACCGAGTCCGAAACGCGGCTGTTACACTACGGATTCTTCCAATGAAATTTTGGCCTTGTTTCAGGGACTTAAGCACATGTCAGGTCCTAGTCTTAATACTCAATAGACTGATGTCTAGCTGGCATTGAGCGGCAGCAAGTGGATGAGATGGCATCTCTTACTGGCTTTCAAAAGGGCCAATTGCCAGTTGGATACCTTGTCCTTACTCTGATCTCGGCAAGGTTAAGGTAATGGAGATTGTAATTTGTAAACCTTTTAATAAAAGATTACTCGTCGAATGAGTTCTTGGACAGCTAGACATCTCTCCTAAGCTGGAAGCTTGTGACTTGTTAAGGAAGTAAATCTACAGCTTGGTGAATTAAGAGGCGAACTTTTTTTGTTGCCAAACAATGTCGTCAAAATGACTAGAAGAAAAATCTGAAAATGCTTGAGGTTCAGAAGTTGTTGAATCTCCCAAACTTCGAGGGTAGTTTAGGATAGAGGAAACCAGGGCCTTGGAATCTTACTCGCATCTTGCGAAACTTTTAGGTGATGTTGCTGCCCTCACTTGCTTGGCTGTTTTTTGCTAAAAGGGCAGTCTGTTTGGGAAGTGAATCCAACTGGTAAGAGTAGCTGTGCTTGGAACTAGTTACTCAAAGCAAGGTCGGTTTTAAAGCCTCATATCAACTATCTTATTGGGGATGGGAGAAGCACATCAGTTTGGTTTCCTAACTGGCCTCCCAATGGCAGTCTGAAGGATATGCATCCTGGAAGAGTGGTAAATGATTCAGCCTTGAAATCATATGCTAAATTTTTCGTGGTCATTGAGGACAATGAATTGCTATGGCCATAGACAAGGTCAAAATATTTGGTCGAGATTCAAGCTGCAGTTTGT
Organism: Melaleuca alternifolia; assembly: GCA_019926035.1. NCBI lineage: Eukaryota > Viridiplantae > Streptophyta > Magnoliopsida > Myrtales > Myrtaceae > Melaleuca > Melaleuca alternifolia. The sequence goes on from JAGKPW010002284.1 coordinate 12,041, forward strand.
GATCACGTTTGTCGCAGTAAACCACCCGATAGGGTCTTGTTTACTGGTTCGACATCTGGCTGGTTTACTCAAGCTGATGATCAGGCGTCGACTCAAAACAGGAAGAAGAAAGTTAAATGGCACAGGGTCATCTGGTTTCAGACTAATGTACCTGAGTCCGCATCTCTTCCTTGGCTTGAACTGCTTAACAAGCAGCTCTCCACCCGAGGCAGAATAGGCAAGTGGAGTTCACTGGGCAATCGATGTGTTTTGTGCAAGTGAGCTTCTGAATCGAGCCAAAACTTTCTTTCGTTGCACGCTCTTTCTTGTTTGTAGTTTGGTCTTCCTTGCTGCTTCAGCTGTCATTTGCTGCTGGTGTAGTGAAGTCCTGTTCAGTGGAAGCGTGACCTGGGGGCTTGTTCTTTGTTCTTGATGATTGTTTCCAATTGACTTGGACAATTTGTGAGATCTGGGAAGTTTGGATACGAGACGGGTCGTGTGTTGGTCATTAGATTTATATCACGTATAAATTGGTTGATTTGGATTAGATCATTTTCACCCCACCCACCCATTTAATGGCCTTATTTATAATTAGAACTTGAGATTTGAGCGACACTTTGGAACACGTTGATTGACTTACTAGTAAGTTGTAGTAGAAGTAGTTTATCATGGTAGAAGTAGCTCATCCACTTGATTTGTGCTAGGACCATAGTCTCTTACAATTTTTTGGGTAAGATCGCTTCGTCTTTTGGTAGCAATTATAATTTATCCATCCACCTAACTTTAATGTGTCAAAAATCATATTTTTTTATAAGGAATATATAATCTGATTTTTCAAAGAATGTCCGTACTACATGTATATATAGACACACACACCCATGTATATATGTGTGTGGGATTAAATAGATTAAGGACAACCCAGTGTTTATTTTTTAAAAAATTACGTATATATCCATTGAATAATATGGATAGAAAATTGACTTAGACACTTAGGATATAATACAAGTAATTTACTTGGGTTCCGTCTTGTACAAACATGTAAGAGAATAAAGTATTAAAAAAGCATATTTAACTATTTTCATAGCAGCTGCACATGAGAGAGAGATAGATTTAAGAAACTTGTGTAAATCAAATAATATTTAATTTTGGGTTAACATGATTACTTAGAAGCACATGTTTAGGGATTAGCATTGGCCTTAGTTTATTAGGGGAATTGAACCAAACCAGCTAGTACTAAAATTGAATCGATTTGGATCTCATCTAACACCTCATTAAGAAGTCACAATCTCGAGAAATCAATCACATGGCTTAATGGGACGAGATATGAGATTAGGGTGCATCTTCACTCGAATAACCACAAATCATTTTATACTAATTTTAGAAAAAAAATTTAGTATAGTAAAATTCATCAAAAATACCTTATTTATAGGTAAATTCATGAATCAAATTTACAATCACTTAGTTTGATTTTAAGCCGATTTTATACGTAATAACCATATTACTAGTTCCAAAAATTTCAAATTGATAATTTTTTAATCAATTGTATTTTCTGATTCACCTCGAAACCGATAATCTCGTGCTAATTGACGAAAATAACCCTTTCGCTTCTCCCTCTTCCTCCCTCTTGTTCGTTTCTCCAAACTGAAAATAACCACAATTGTGAATTGACGCGCGACCCGGATCGAATCCCCGACGTGCCGGGCGCGCGGCTGAGGTGGCTGGCCCCGCCGACGAACACGTGCGCCAATGGCATCCCCCGTAAATCTCCCCCAACCTCAGCGCCAATTCCATAAGCAGACCCGAAAATATCTTCTGCCACCTCGGACTCGCCCCCGACTATTATTTTAATCCCCAAAATTCCGAAATCTCTCGAACTTTCCCTCCCTCCCTTCCCCACCATCCCCCCCACCATCCCTATCTCCGACTTGGAGCGTCACCGCGAGAAGATATTTTCTCTCTCCCTCTCTCTCTCTCTCTCTCTCTCTCTCTTTCCCCTTTCTCAGAGCTTCGATGCGCGCATAAAGCTCGCCGGTCTCCTTCCTTCTCTGGCCTCCCGTCTTCATACGTGCGTCGAGTTCGCCGATTCTCCGCAGGCCGTGACGAGGTGATGTTGTGACCCCGTCGGAGAGGGAGGAGGAGGAGGAGGAGAGAGAGAGGGGGCGGTGCTCGGTGATTCGTCTCGATCTTCGTCTTTTTTCCCCGAACGTTTTCGATCGCTGCTGCTGAGGCGCGCCGAGAGAGCCATGGACAGAGGAGGTGGATCCGGCGCCGGATCTTGCTACTACGCCGTCCTCGGGATTCGCAGGGACGCCTCCTTCTCTGACATTCGATCGGCTTACCGGAAGCTCGCCATGGTATTTTGTCTCGTCTTTATCTTCTGGTCCCTTGTTCTTTTTTCTTTTCTTTTTTTTTTGGGGGGGGGTGTTGCGGCGGTCTCCTGGCGTTCGAGCTGTCGATGAATTGGAGAATTTGATGGAGTTGCTTGTTTTAGAATCAGTTGCGGCGTTGGTTTAGCTGAGATTGTCGGATGTTGCTCGCTTTGATGAGTGCAGGGACTGCGCCTGGTTCAGTCACATTCCTGCTCAATTTTCTTTCTAGAATTGTTGGTTCAATTTCATTCTGTTTAGACTTAGCTGAGACTGTCAGACGTTGCCTAGGTAATATGTTTATTGGTTTGCACGGGGAGTGGCTGTTTGATGGAAATTCCGTCTTGACCTTTGTTGGAAAGACGAAACCTAGATGAGATCCATGAATTGTTCGAAAGTGTTTGTTCGGTCGGATTCGCGCTTAATATCTGCTTAATTTGTCTTGTGAAGAAATGGCACCCGGACAAATGGGCGCGGAACCCGCAGGTCGCCGGAGAGGCCAAACGGCGGTTCCAGCAGATTCAGGAGGCTTATTCTGGTAAAAACCTCGAGCTCGATTTTTCTTGCTGTAAATTCCAGCTGAGGATGTTTCAATTTTGATACGTGATTACATTACTTTTAGTAAAGAAGTTTTTTTCGCTGTTTGCCAGTGTCAGTGCTGTCGGACCAGAGCAAGAGGTCCATGTACGATGCTGGGCTCTACGATCCGCTTGAGGAAGAGGACGAGGTCGGTCTAGCTACCATTTTTCCAATCATTCATGGCGTTTTCATTTCTCATTTTTTTCCGCCATCCGGAGTTACCTACAGCGATATGAAAAACAATGTCTTTGTTAGATACATTGGTAGTTGTGCAGGACGACATCGTATCAATGCTTGCCTAGGTAGATAGTGCTTGGTAAGGACAACCCAACAAACAAAATGATGCCCATTTTATGAATCTCTTCATTGTTTAATTGGTTCTTTACCCCGCGTAATGTCAATTGAAATTCTGTTTTGTTTGTGATTTTCCGGTGAATAATGATAGCTTTTTCTTTTGTGGGATGTCATCATGATCCGTTCTCTGGGCCTGAATTCTTCCTGACGTGATCCAGGACTTCTGCGACTTTATGCAAGAGATGATCTCCATGATGAATAACATCAAGGACGAGGTAGGTGCGATCGCTCCGCTCGTGCCCTTTCTATGGTACATCGAATTGGTAATTGTCACATCCACGCGAGATTCGTGCTACAATAAAATATGATTTGATGCACCGCACAGTACTTCGTATTACCATGATGCAAAGCGACGGTCAAAAAGTCTGATGATCGCTGTTGCGAGTTACGTGTTTGGGTGGATATTTCTGTGCAGGGAGATAGCTTTGAGGACCTCCAGAGGATGTTCCAGGAGATGGTGGGCGGCAGCGGTGGGGACGGCCCTGGATTCGACTTCGCGCCCGATCCGACGGCCTCCAAGAAGCCACGTGTGAATGCGTCGAAGGCAAGCTCGGCCAGGCGCGGCTCCTCGTGTTGTTAGGTTAGCGCCACTGATCATAGTCTAAAAAGCCCCCAGCACCACCTCTAACAGTTAGCATTAACGCCTTAATCCCTGATTAAAAAAGATATGATTTTTAGTGGTGGGGGTGGGGGGGCGATGGTTGTCCGAGGGTTTCCAATTCGGGGTGGGTATGTGGGACCGATTTCCGGAATCTTTCGGTCTTGATTGTTGAAGAGATAGTAATGAATTTTATATGGCTTTCGTTTTCTAATCTGTCTTTATGGTGGTGATATGTCCTCATCCTCTCCGCCTCTTTTTTGGGCCAAGAGGGAAGATATTTTGTTGTGTGGCGGGCGCTCGGCACCACGTCTCTCGTCTGTCGGGTCGAGCTGACAATGAAGCTCGTGGTCGGCGCTGGCCGTCGAGAAATCATTGGCAAAGATGATTGACACTCGACGGCGGTGGATATGCTTGTCTTCCACGCCCTTTCTGATACTGCCGCCAGTCCTCCCATTCCGGCCGCGCCATGGACGGTACGGATCCACAAAGAAGAAAAGATCGTCATAGTGGGTCCAACGCCATCCGCTGGCTGCTTTTGTCGACCTTTATTCTTTTATATATTTCTTCTTTTTGTTGGGGTTGAAGATTGCTTTGATGTGGCGTGATATCTTGTGGGGTTCTGTAGCGGAAAGATTAAAAAAACCCTAACGCCGACAGGACGGGACCCTCAAAGTGAAGAATTACATATTTTAAGTAGCCCAATTTTGACGAACGACATGGCTTGCTTTTCTCGTCATGGTGAGGTAAGAAAAGATCGGAGATGGAGTGGTCCACGAGATTTGTCACTTTGAGAGGCTTCTAGTTCCCGTGACCACTTCCCTTTGCCACCCGCCCCCTCTCCATTGACTCCCTCTTCTTCCTCTCTCTCTTTCTTTGTTCTATAAATTTTTTATGGAACGGGGAGGGAGCACTCAGTTAAATTTGTTTTGTAATCGCAAGTAGCCTGACTTTTGGCTAGTCGATTGGGTACTTTTTGAAGCTGCCCTTTATAGGCTTCCTTCCGGTCAGGACCTTTTTACTTTTCCTTGCGAGCAGCGACCCTTTTGAGTATTCAATGATATTCTCCTCGAGCACTTGACAACGATGGAGAACCTACCACGTGACTTGCGAACGATTCGATCGGGCATGGAAGTTAGGCCGAAAATGCGCCTAGTTATACTAGATTATTGCATCAGTAGATAAATCGCATGATGCGACGTCACTGACTCTGTTCGTTTCGATTAAACGTTAGCCTTTGTGTTCTTCCGATTAATGGTTGATTATCTATTCAGGCTTAGATGTGTGTGCGTGTCCGGTTTGCAGCTTACTCAAATCCAGCCAGAGAGAGGAATGGTGACGAGAGGTCCTTGTGTTAAGAGGACTATATATCCTAGTTGACGAGAGATCCTTGTGAGATTGGAGGCTGAGCTAGTTGTTTAACGAGCAGTCCGAGTGACAAGATCTTGGGTGCTGCCGATTTTGGAGTTCAGCTCTGTTTGGACCGATCACCTGGCACGTCGATGGACGGGAACGCCGTGCTTAAGGGCGGCTAACAGTTTTTTGATATAAAGGTGCTCAAGAGGGCCTTCCATCATTCGGGGATGTGATGTACGTCTGTTATGTAATGGTCCGGCCCGATCATGGTAATATTTTTCGTTTTATGGTACTTGGGCCTCTGAGAAACGGTCTTTCTTTCATTCAATCTGCTTAACTCGAATAGGTAGAATTAAGACGGAAATTTCTAGGCCTAGCCCAACCCTCAAAGCTTTTGAAAGCCCGTACATAGAGATCACCATCATCTCTTTCGTTCTTTTCAATTTTGTTTCGTGACGGGCTTGAAAACCTTATTAAGCTTTACCCTTAAGAGTTCTAGACGTCATGTTTGAGCCATAGCTACTTCACTCGCCAAACGAGAGAGAGAGTAGCGCGGATAAGCCATATATCGAAGCCTTAGCATCAAGCCAATTTGGATGAACGATGTTTTCGAGTGAAGGCCCATTCGACAGCTCACCATATCAACCACCGGTAATGTCGCGGGAAGACAAAGCATGAGTTGAACTGTGAGTAACACTTTCTCGGTAAATTCACTTTTGAGCGTTCATTGCATGTCGCCTTGAAGAACGCCACGGGCATTTCGTTCTCAATGTATCCTTCAAAAAACAATTAAAGATAATCGTAAAGCTCTTTGGTAATGCCGGACCACAGCTTATACCTTCATATACATATGTCTATTTCTCGCATTCACTTTACCAAATGAGTAGGAAATTAGCGCAATCGAGGCACATAATGTGAAAATAGTAAGGTACATGACGGCAAAAACAAGAGTCCGTGCATGGAAATACTGAAATTTATGACTTAATCAAACTTATAAAGATAGTAACGGTTGATGTCGTTGCACGTCGAATAATCGAATTTTCTCCCACAATATTGTCGGATTAGCACGTTTTTGCATAGTGAGATTAACATGTGAGGGAAGGAAACGAGTTGCCTTACCCTTATATAGACATTTTAACAAGTTGACGGAATGCGAGAAGCTAAAGTTCTCCAAATTCTCGATAATCGGAAACATCTCTATGCATTTCTTATTTTTCTAGAACCAGATCGGGAGAAGAGAGCTCCTAGATCAAGATCAAAAGAAAAAGAAGATTAAAACAACGAACAAGGAAACACACACAAAATCAATAAGAGAAGGAGGGGGAGGGTGAGATGAGGTAGCCCAAACCCTCCGTCGGCGACTGAAGGTTGAAGAAGACGATGGAGAGAGAAGAGACAACAGACTTTTCGGCCATGGCCGTGCTTGATTAGGTTACCAAACAAGCCCCTTTCCATGGATTCATTCGTGGCTGACCCTTTTTGCTCCTTCTCCTTTCCTTCCTTTCTATAATAGATGTAGCATTATACTTCGCCATTTGTCGAAATCCTTATCAATTGGGGAGCAAAAAGCAATGCCTCGAAGCATTCCGAATATACCTTATAAACCATTCCATTTCGATCATAACAAGCCAAGCTGCCGTACACAACAACGCATCCAGCATGCCAAGCCGACAGTGGCCTCCTTAAAAATTATGTGCTTAAACATGTCGGAAATCCCATCTTTGTCCTCCCCAATCTTAATAATTCTTTGACAAATCGTGAGAAGGGAAGGAAAAAAAAAGGGTACTTGTTCACCGTTGCGTTAATCAACGTGTAACTATGTTGAATGGCGACATGCCTAAGCAATAAAACTGATAGAAACAGATCTTCTTACATTTTGAATTTGCCCATGATGTTTTAAATCCTAAATGTTGCTCTTGAAAGCGTTTCTCCGAGGTACTTAGGTTTTGCTTAGCGCGATGATTATCTGTAATTATCCAAATATCTAGTAATTATAGTTAAAAACAACATGCCTAACAAAAAAGTATCGACCAAAAAATGGGCCTGATAATACAAAAGATTACCTTGTAAGATAGATTAAATTGGAAACAGACATGTTAGAGTAACATTTAATTTACATGTGTGGATTTCCCTATTGATCCTCCTTCACTGCTATCGTCTACAAATTTTGAGAAAAAGAAAAAAAAAATGAACATATGAGAATTACTCCCACTTTTGTCGTAAACTCTCCGTATATCAAAGAGAGAGATTAAATATGGCCGTGCACGATCTTTAGATGTCAAAATGGGTTATGACCCCCATTTTTTTAATACATTTTCAGGATCGGGTTATATATGGACCGTTTAAAACGTTTGAAAATGGTCAGCCAATAATGGGTTCGCAAAATTAAGGTTTAATCAGATTTGGTAAATAATGGGTTTCTAATGAACCCAATTTTGACGAGTTGCCTATCGACACTCTCAATTGGATGAGTAGCAAGGATCGAACCGCACATAATTCACCTAAGTTGCTGCGCAGACTGTACTTCCCCGATTCCACCATCGCACGAGGCGAGCGGCCAACCTTCAGAAGCAATCTCTATTGGGTGTCGGTCCTTTCTCTTTTGTCACTCTAAAAATCGAATGAAGAGAAGTCACCAAGCTCGCCACCTTGATTATGGAGGGCAGTGGCCTTGGGCGACCCTCGAATTGCAGGCCGGCGGCCTCCATAGTGACGAGTTGCAACCTCGGCACAAAGAGGGGCGAGGGGGCCGGGTGCCTCCGATGAATGGCAACGTGACGGCGAGGGCTTTTTGGTAGTAATGGTCGACGTTGCCATCCCAACCTTGGCTCGGAGGTGCTTCATTACCGACCTTTACGTTCTTTCTCTCATTTCGTCAACCTTGGTGTAGTCCCATCAAACGGGCCGGGTTGGGCTAAGCCGAGCCAGACCTAGCCGATAATGGTCCGACCCATTCAATCCACGCCCATGCAATACCAATTTGGCGACTCATATACAATCCTACTCAATACTCTATATTTAATCCAATCTAAGAAATTTTATTTTTTATATATTTTTTTAAATTATATTGCTAGAACACTGCAATTCTAATATAGCTAATAATTTTTTGTAATTTAACAAATGGATTTTTTCTTTGTTCTTTTTTTCTTTCTAAATTCAAGGAGAATCTCCTACTATCCCTTGCTGGACTCTATAGAATAAAAAGGAATAAAAGAAAGATAGAAAATATAAATCGAGAAAAAAAATTATAAAAATTGGCCTAACAGCTCCAAAGTCCGACTCCGCCTGATATGGGTTAGAAATGGATTATGATTATCGACTCACTTAGAATCCATTAAAATTATCGGTTAACCCTTTTATGTCCTACATAATCAAATATGGGTTATGGGCGCCGACCCATTAATGTCATGAGGATGAAGACTAGACATGAAAATAAAAAAATAAATGAAGAATAAGCAACGGATAACACGAAACTGAAAAAAGATAAAGCACATCTCAACCAGCAAACTTTACAAGGATGAGAGAAGTGTACTAAAAGAAGTGCTTTTAACTCTTCGTGGCTAAGAAAAGACCTGCTAAGGAAACCTACTAAAAATTGATTGCCCATGTCTGCTTGGACTTGGATTATACTACAGACCAAGTTGTGTGTGGACCGCTAAAGCTATATCACACAAAATTCAATCGATATAATCGTGTCCATTGACCCGACCTTTCCATTTAATGGGTTCACATGAATGATAATTACGAGCATCGAATGGGTGGGTTAGATAGGATTTGGGTCGGATCAAAAATAGTTCTATTCATATTGATTCATTTAACCTATTTTGACTCATTTTCGTACAATACAATATCCAACCCAACTTGATATATACTATTAAAGCACTTTCATATTTGACACTTCATGATTTTTTAATTTTATGAGATATAATTTAGTAAGTGACTTATTTAAGAACCATAGTCATAATATTTTATAAAAGTTAAAATGTGAATTTTTGATTCATTTTTCAAAAATCTAAATTGATAACAATGATTTTTCCTTTACCTCGAAAGTTCAAACCTAAGGGCACTTTCGCAATATAGTTGAAGATTCGTGCCTATTTTCGTTCAACTATCTTCGAGTAACACGGCACGACACCCTCTCTCTCTCTCTCTCTCCATTTTTGCGAACTCCATAATCGCTCGCTCTCAAACCCTCCTTCCTCCTTCCTCCTTCCTCTCTGTTAAGGTCAGTCGCTCTTCCTGAACCGATCGGAGATCCTTCGTCGTCTCGCTCGATATTCCCGGTCTCGACAAGGGGTTTCGATTCCCTCCTCCTCCTCGAAGGGCCCCCTCGATCCTTCTTTCCGCCGCCAGTCCTCTCTCCTCCCTTCGAGCCATGTCGCTGCGACCTAGCGCGAGGACGGAGGTCCGCCGGAACCGCTACAAGGTGGCGGTGGACGCGGACGAGGGGCGGCGGCGGCGGGAGGACAACATGGTGGAGATCCGGAAGAGCCGCAGGGAGGAGAGCCTGTTGAAGAAGCGCCGCGAGGGGCTCCAGGCGCAGCAGGTGCCTCCCTCGCTACACTCTTCCGCCGTCGAAAAGAAGGTGAGCTCGTATATTCGATTGATGATGTGCTTGCTTTGTTGATTCTGTTATGCTTTTGCCGACTCCGATGTGGCGGCATTTCCCCCTCCTGATGACTGTTGAAGATTAGCTGAGTAGGTGGCGTTGTCGACCGATCTGTGATTGACAATGGTTCGGGCTAGAATTAGGATGTTCTGTTTTGGAACATATCAGTGTTTGAGCTTCAGTTGGAAGTGGCGCTTATCCATCCCTCTTCAGGAGCTCATTTGCAGCTGAATTTCGGTGCTGTCTTTTAGTTTAGGGTTTGAATTTGTCAGTAAATCTTTGTAGATCACGGATCACATGGATGAATATGTTTGCTGTAGCTTTGTTTGGTATTAAGCTTCTCCGTGAGCTTAGTTTCCATGCCGAGTCTACATACAAGTTGAAAATTATGTTGCTTCTGAGTTTTCAGCCATGTGGAATGTTCGCTGTTTAGGGTAGCCTGCAATATAATAGAGTGGGTGGACAAATTGCTTACACATTCTCTTGACTCAAAGCAATCAATGACTGGATCTTCTTCTTTGACTACTCAAAGCAAGCAGTGTCCAAACAATAGGTACAGGTTGGATAGGACCTTGTTGACTGGATATCCAATAGCTCTTTCATTGTGTCATTGTGGGTTTGTTCACTTTATTGGCATTCTGTCTTGTTTATTTCCATATTGAATTGGTGATGGCAGTGGCACATATTGAAGACGGTATACTCATTTTGTTTCAATTACAGAGATGGTTTGACAGAATTTTCTATCACATGCGATTGTTTTTTCACTTTACTCGAGACCAGTTGAATCATGCTTGGTTCTTTTCTGTTTCGCTTCAGTTGGAAAATCTACCTTCCATGGTTGCTGGTGTATGGAGCAATGATAAACCTATGCAACTTGAAGCGACAACTCAGTTTAGAAAGCTACTTTCTATAGGTAAAATTTTTGCTTCTTTCGTCTGAGCTGTTTACTTGGCTTTAAAACCTGCATTGGAAGCTTTTGAAATTGTAGGTTATCTCATTTTTATAATTCTTACAATACATTAAGAACAACATGTTAATGGCCAGAGCGCAGCCCTCCTATTGAGGAGGTGATTCAATCAGGTGTTGTTCCTCGATTTGTTGAGTTTCTTATGAGGGAGGACTTCCCTCAACTTCAGGTACCATGCGAAGTAGTCTTTATTCCTACATACCGACACTGCCTTTGTATGAGTTGTGACCATAAAGCTGCTTTTGGTGTGATTGGGAATACCCTTAGTTCGAAGCAGCTTGGGCACTGACCAACATTGCTTCCGGTACATCCGAGAATACCAAGGTGGTAATTGATCATGGAGCTGTTCCTATATTCGTGAAACTTCTTGGCTCTCCCAGTGATGATGTGCGTGAGCAGGTGTGTACATTGCAGAAGATTTTAGATATGGTGTTCTTGTTTTCTCTTTACCTGTATCACGTCTTTGACAGTCATTTTGCCTCTTACTATATTGCTAATTTTGGCTATGGGGCAAGAGAGCATGATGAAGTCAGATGTGATTGTCTTTGATAATCCCTTTCCTATTCATTCCCATACCTAGGCTGTTTGGGCTCTAGGAAATGTTGCTGGCGATTCTCCCAAATGCCGTGACCTCGTACTTTCAAACGGTGCTTTGCTTCCATTGCTGGCACAATTGAACGAGCACGCGAAGCTTTCTATGCTGAGAAATGCTACTTGGACACTTTCGAACTTCTGTAGAGGGAAGCCGCAGCCATCTTTTGAGCAGGTTGGTTTTAGTGCACCCTGTTCAAGTCTAGGGGATTATTGTTAATGGTCTACTGATGAGCCATTAGAGATTTTTTTTTCATGGACAATGTTACTCGTTACATATTTTTTGTAGATGTTGTATGTTAACTGTCCGATAATTGCAGAAGAGGTCATTGGTAAAAGTTCTTATCTGAAATGTTCTCTTTTATGTAGTTGCAGAAGGATCTTTGAATTTAGTTACACAATTGAACTTCAAAAACATTGTATCGACAATAGTTGTTAACATAAGGGAACGGCTTTTCTTTGGAAATGATGCTATACCTTAATCTTCAAGTGAAGCTGCTTTAGGGAAACAATTTTTCATGTTGTAGTGTGGTTCAGCTTTTAACAGAAATAAAGTCTTCCGTTATATTGTTTTGTGTCTTCTGAAGCTGTTAGTGATCTGCTTCTATATTCCGATAGGTTAAGCCTGCACTTCCAGCCCTTGCACATCTTATCCATTCGACTGATGAAGAGGTCTTGACGGATGCTTGTTGGGCTCTATCATACCTTTCTGATGGCACAAATGATAAAATTCATGCTGTGATTGAAGCTGGTGTATGTCCTCGTCTCGTGGAACTACTGCTGTAAGCTATCTCAACTTTCCCCTACAGTATATTGCATGGATCTATTCTGATCCACAGTCATTCTTCATTCCTTTTGATGTTTGAACTACTGAACTTTTGATTTCAATTCTGCCAGTCACCCATCTCCATCTGTGTTGATTCCTGCCCTTCGCACGGTTGGAAATATTGTCACTGGAGATGATTTGCAGACCCAGGTAATGGAATCATAAGTAATGTTTAGTTCGATTAGTCACATATATCAGCAGCTGCTTAAATCTCCTGTTATTTTTGGTTCCCTTAGTGTGTCATTGACCATCAAGCACTCCCCTGCCTGCTCAACCTGTTGACTGGTAATTACAAGAAGAGCATTAAGAAAGAAGCTTGCTGGACGATCTCGAATATTACAGCCGGTAATAAGGAACAGATACAGGTAAGATCCACACACAGATACTCTCCTCTACGGGTCAGCTCACTTTGTTCAATTTATTTGCTATTGAGTTACCCCTGCTTTCTTATTTGCTCTTTCAATCTTGATATACATTAAAGGATATTTGATCTTTGATATACTCTTCAGTAACATGTGTGTGCATGTTATAGGCTGTTATCGAGGCTAATATTGTTGCCCCAATGGTACATCTACTTCAAAATGCTGAATTTGATATAAAGAAGGAAGCTGCATGGGCAATCTCAAATGCCACATCTGGTGGTTCTCATGAACAAATCAAGTACGTAGTCTTTTATGCTGTCGATACAGGGTGCACTGATAATGTTTCTCAAGTTGTTGCTTCATCTCCTGTGCTGTTAGGTTCCTAGTAAGTCAAGGATGTATCAAGCCCCTATGTGATCTTCTCATCTGCCCTGATCCGAGGATCGTGACGGTTTGTCTAGAGGGCTTGGAGAATATCTTGAAGGTAGGAGAAGCTGAGAAAAATCTTGGCAACACTGGTGATGTAAATGTCTATGCTCAGATGGTCGAAGACGTGGAAGGTTTGGAGAAAATCGAGAGCTTACAGTCCCATGACAACAATGAGATATATGAGAAGGCGGTAAAGATTCTTGAAGCATACTGGTTGGAAGAGGATGACGACACAATGCCGCCAGGTGATGCCTCTCAACCGGATATGCAATTCGGAGGAAACGATCTGCCTCCCGTGCCATCTGGTGGATTTAAGTTTGGTTAGAGGTAGGTCCTCTGTTGGCATAAAGCTGATTCCTTCATCCGCCTCTCTTTCGATATCCATCAGAAATTTTTTGGTGCCATAGCTGCCTTTCCCTTGACCTCACTCTTGGGCTTTATGGCAGGCTTAAAGTTGGGTTCTGGTCGGATATGCGTCGAGTCTGGGTCATGGTCGAGTCGAGTCTGGGTCGTCGTCGAGTCGAGTCAAGTCTCAGGGGCAAGATCAAGGGGGTGCTTGAATTGGCCTGGGTTCTGAGTCTCTGGAAGCAGGTGAGAGAAGTTGGATACTGCGCTCATTGTCGAATGGTTCTTTTCGCGTATAGTAGCTCATGAGATTATTGGGGGCGGCAAGTCATCCCTGACAAGCGTTATCATACATAAAGCGCCGCTAGAGTGCCTGTTTTTGTGATCATCACAGGAAAGATTCCGGTCTCATATATGCTAGGGTCTTCCACCTATGTAGTCATGTGCTATATGTCGATATCCTTTGCGTTCTGTCAGAGCAATGAGTTCCTTGATTCATTCATCTTCTGTAAGATTGTATCGGTCGGGTCAGGTCTTAATTAGCAGCTCGAGGTTGCCTCGCAATTTCTTCTGCAGGTTCTCAATGTCATTATATTGATGCATAGTGTTTTACCAAACGAATCATGCTCGTACTGGGAGATTCCATTTTCTAACCCTTTTTATATGGTCATCTGGTTTCGTGATTGTGGTCAAACAATGAAAAAGTACGAAATCAACGTCTTCTCATTCGCACAATTCAGGCGCCTCAGATCTCTTTTCAGATCTGTGATTGCGATGCGACGAGGTGCTCTATGAATTAATGCCTCCTGCAGACTGCCTAAGGTAACATTAAACTCAACGTCTCCTTAACTTTGGTCTCGATCATCTGAGTTTTGCTCGATCTCCTGTGATTGGCCATCCGATGCTTCCTTCGTTCTCAAGTGCTCTTGGGCTTCAGGCTTTACGATTTTGAATGGTGTCGACTCTTGAGTTCAGTGGCCATGGATTCGAAATAAAATTCCAATTAGCCTCGTGGTCACGGGCCAAGCTAAAGCCCAATTCTCTAATCAGTTGCAGCCCTTCAATGATGTTGTGGCTGGGCGGGAATGTCTGATCTTGTGGTAAGGTTCTCCTGCTCCAAAAGCGTGCAATTCATTGATTCGTGAAAATAGTGGAAAGCTGCTTCTATGTTTCTATTCTTAAAAAGTATCAAATGTAAATTGAAGCCCTACTTTGGAGACAATTTCCGCGTCTTTACGTCAGTCATTCCGTGCACCATTTATAGAAGCCAGCCGAATTACTCAAGAGCCAACTAAAGACTAAGCAATTTAAACCCTGAGCAAGATGCTAAAACGAGTTTGTTAAGTAGGGCAATTTATAGTCTTTTCGAAGTAGGGTTTAGCTCGAAGGCACGCGGGCAATGAATTTGCAAAGAATATGTGAAGGGTGTTGAATTAAGAGATTATTACATCGTTTTTAACATTCTCTGGATGGGTTTTGTAGCGACGGAGTAAAAAGGGATGGCACGATATTCGACAAAAATCTCGAATTAAGGATGAAGGCGCACATGCTCTGCCGACGCTTCATCAGTGGGTCGAATTGGATGATGAGAGAACGCTTCAGGAATATCGCCTCCCGCAGCAGCAGCTTCTGCTGCATTTTGCCACGGCTGGTCGACACGTGGGCTGAACCCCGCCTCGTCCCCCAAAAATTTGGTGGTTGCCGTCGTTTTTATATCTCTCCCTTCCTCTCCACCAGCCAGGGCCATTTCCGTCAGTTCATCGAACCAAACGGGAGGTTTAGGGTTTTTCCTCTAAAACCGCCCGTCTCTCTCTCTCTCTCTCTCTCTCTCTCTCTCTTTACGCTGGGGAAATTAATTTCTGTTGCAATCCCACTCGTGGAGTCGTCACCATTTCGTGCTTTGTGCTCTCTGCAATCGCTTTCCCTTCCTCAGCCACATTCCTTCTTCTGCTCTCTCTCTCTCTGTGTCAGAGGATGGAGATCCCTTGATCTCATTCTCTCTCTCTCTGAAACCCGCCCTTCCTCGCCCTTTTTCTTGTTCTTTCTAACTTTTGGTTGGTAAAATTTTGGTCAAGAAAGAGAGATCCATTGATGGAAAACATGGCTCTCAGACAAAAGGTTTCATGGTCACGACGTAGTTCATTGACTGTCCCGAGCTGAATCTCTACCCTTTTTTTTTTGTGCTTTTACTTATAATTTGTCGTTTGATTCTTTTCTCGGGGGTTGAAATAAATTTTACAGGAAACGGAGCACGAAGAAACGAGCGAGACCAAGAAGAAGTTTTGTGCGGATTGCAAGACCACCAAGACTCCTCTGTGGAGAGGCGGCCCTTCTGGTCCTAAAGTCAGTCTCTCTCTCTCTCTCTGATTTTTTCTGGCATTTCTTTTCCTCTCGGATTTCTCTTCTTCTTGTTCACGTCTTCAATTTCTCTTTCAGTGACATGCTTTCGTTTCCTCCACTTTCCATGCCCATAATCTTTTCCTACCCTTCTGTTTCTCCTCTGTCAACCCTTTAAGATTTTGGTTTCTGTGGATTCTGAGAGACATTTGTGAGTCACTTTTCGGCATGCATTTGCAACATCTTTCCTTCCTGGAATATTCTTGTGGGCTCACGACACATCACGGAGAGAGCATTTCTTGTGCATGGCGTAGCGTTGCCTGTACAGTTACTAACGAGCTGTTTACTCTCTCTCTCTCTCGTGTTGATGTTTCAGTCACTGTGCAATGCATGCGGGATACGGTACAGGAAGAAGAGGATATTGAGCAGAGCGACAGAGAGGAAGAGAGAGAAACACCACCAACATTCCCATGTCGACACCACCGAAGCTAGCAATACCGGACCCGCCAATGTTGGTGCTGGGAAGGATTTGAGTCACTCATTCAAGATGAGACTGGCGATACTGGGCAAAGATTTGTTGCTGCAGACATCTTTTGTGAAGAAGCAGAGGTGCCAGAGAAAGAGGAAGCTGGGGGAGGAAGAGCAAGCTGCCGTTTCTTTGATGGCCCTCTCCTGTGGGTCAGTCACTGCGTGAACAGACACGCTTAGACGAATAGTAAATCAAGTAGGTAGGTGGAGACTGGAGATAGGAAGTTTTTTCTTGTCCTATTAGGGTTTCTTTAGTGGCTTTTCTTTTGGGGGCTCTCTTCTTGAAGATGATGGATGGATAGCCATCCTTAAATATGTTCGTCCATGCCCTTTTCTTCAGGAAGGTTTCTAGGAGTAGATGATAGAGGAGCAATATGTATTTTGGGAGGTGTGTAATGCCCTCAACTTATCATTGACATCTAACAGTGTATATAGGAGGATTAGGCATGTACCTAATATGACAACGATGTCACACTTATTAACGACGACTTTCTTCTGTACCTTTAAATTGTGAGATGCCTTGATACATGTGGAGACAGAGAGAGAGAGAGAGAGAGAGAGATTCAGATAAACTAAGAGGGATATGTTGCATTCGGCCCAAAAAGGGATATATGCTTATCTTATTTGCATCAAAGAATCAATACATATCTGGTCTCCCTCAAGGACGATGATGAAGCCTAAACATGCCGTTAAAACCAAAACTCAAAGGGAGTCCAAAAAATTTAATGAGGCCCAACAACTAAGAAACAAAAGGAAAACTGAGAGACGAGAGATGAAACTCGCATACGTGACCATATGCGATGGTCGACAATGTAGGCTGACATCCCAGTGCCCTTCCCATCACTCCATCGAAGTAGAGATTAAAGAGAAATACATACAAAAATGAGAAGGTTAGAACTCAAAAGCTGTGTAAGGCCCATTTGATTCTCCCACTTTCCTTCCTCTGCCAGGCAAGTATGGTAAGAGTCCCCGGGCACGCATAAGGGATGTTGTGTGTACAGATGAAAGACGAGCTTTGTAGAAAATGCCTTTTCAGTGTTCAAAAAAGTGTATACTTGAGAATAAGAAGGACCAACATAACGAAGCACATAATCACAAGCACCGTTGCACACATGACCATTCCCCCTTGCTGTTGCGTTCTCTCCGCCTGCAATGTGCCAGGCATAACGTTATGAGGGAGGGAGGGAGGGAGGGAGGGAGGGAAGGAGGGTATGGATAGATAGAAGGATAAGAACCTTTTGCAGTTGTTTCAGTCCCTCGTCGATGGTAGTTGCAACATTCTGAATGTTGTAATCTATTCTGTCGACAATGGTGCCCTGCTTGGACAAATTTTGACCTTGATCATTAAGTTATACTAAAGACAGTCCACACGGTTATTATAGCATATATTTGTGAAGCCCAGCCTACCTGATCTATCACAAGAACTGAAAGGTCTTTCATTATCTGAGCGAGCTCATGAACTGATTCCACAACCTACAATTTACACCTGGGTAAGCAGGTTGACACCAGCGACTAAAACCGAGAAGCTAAGTCGGAATATTGAAAACATAAAAGACAAGGATTTTCACTAACCTGTTGGATCTCTCTTTCTCTTTCTGCTGTAAATGCTTCACTCTTTTTCAACCTTGCCATTTGATGCTCATTAAATCCCTACATACACACGTCAAAACCAAAATGGAAATGAGCCTCTGTGAAAACACATAGGGACTGCTTAACCCCATGTCCTGAGGCAGATGCCAATACAGAGATACTCCTATAGGAACCTTCACATGTGAGTGCAAACACTTCAAATTTAGATTATCAATTTACACGTGCTTCCAACTTCCTTGGCATATATTTCTAGTGTACAACTACACTACGCATTGAACTGGTCAAACAGAAAAGGGGAAAGTCATGACGATAAGAACATCCTACCAAGTCATCAAATTCATCATCATCTATTCTAGATCCACTGCCGTTTAAGTTCATCTCCAAGTCAACTCCATCTTGACCCTGCATCAAAGTGGAGGAAAGTCTTTAAGGAAACATATAAATTAATGATACCATACTCAAAATTCTAAATCACAAATATCTTGTCAGGGAATCATAGCCACAGAGAATGTTCTTCCATTCACTAATTACAGAAAATGCCCATCCAACCTCTTTTTGCTGTCTGAGACGCTTTAGATAAGTTGACTGTTTCTTGCGAAGCTCCATGGATAGAGTCTGTAGGTCAGTGGCAAGTGACCGCTGCAATGAGAAAATGCAAAAGTAAGCATTGCAACCGGCATCCTTTAAACTCAATATGTACCTATAGCTTGGAAGGCAGCAAGACTCAACACCTATCAAATGAAGCAAGGATGACACCAAACAAGTAGTAATGATCACATCAATGAAACTGGAAAATTTCTGTGTCGAGAGAGAGAGAGAGAGAGAGAGATGCCTTTTAGGAATATTACCATAATGGTTGATGTTTTGGATGAAAGCCTACTGAAATAGCTGCTAGTGAAACAGAGTAAGGAGGGCAAAAAATCACTTACTCTACGATTTTGACCATAACGATTAACAGCATATAGTTCAGGCAGAGGCAGGGACCTAACCTAATTGAAGTACAATTCACTTTGAACAACCCAATTTTCAAGGATATTCAAATACTTTGTCTCGATAAATATCAACCCGAGGTAATGACTATTTTTCTCTGATTAGTTTAATCTACTTTTTACGAGATCCTGAAAGATTTGACTAAATAATTCAGCAGCTATGATCCACTTAGTGCCGAATCTAAGGTAGATTTTGAAGACATCTCCCCCCTATAAATAGAGAGCTCAATAGATACAAAAACTCTTCATGAGAATAGAAAATGCAAAAGATATTATCACCAAAGGCTCGCATCAAAGTATATATCAACTGATGCTCACAGGAATCAAGATATAAATGAAATTAAATAATTGCAAAAACAAAACCAAACAAGTAATATAGTCTGGTGAACTATAGGAGGGCATTCCATACCTGCACATTTTTTCTAACATTTGAATCCTCAGAACGTTCATTTGCAGATAATCTCAGTAACTTCTTCTCAGATCTTTTAATCAGATCAGTAACTTCTTGGGTAAGCGACTCAATCAATCGCTGATCATCTCTACCATCTCCAAATGAAGGCATTAGAGCTTTGGCATGAGCCTTGGCTAGCTCATTCATTTTCACCCGTGCACGCTGCACATTTACTGCTATTTCTTCAGATGTATCAACCCAAGCTGGTGGCAGACCCACAGTAAGTGCACCCCTACTACAGCAGGAAACAATATTTGACAAGTGGATTAAATTTTCAACGGATGCATTTCATAAAAGATGAAAGGCGTTCAAATTCCATTGACGGCAAGAAACCACATGTCTGTTCACTCTCAATTCAGGATTCAAAAGGAGACTCGGGCATTCTACTTTGAAATGTCAAAACACATAATTATCCTAATATATTCAGTACACTAGACATCAAAATAGAATGAAGAGATCCGGATGACAAGATAGCTCATACACTCAATGCTGACTGAGCAAACAATTTTGCATGTCTATATGGAGAAAAGTAAACATTTCTTTTCGAGTTATCAGGTAAGAAGCTGTATAAGCTTGAATATCTTAGGTACACATGATCCACCAGCTATTATCTTGCTTATGCCAATCTCCCATTGATTAAGATGTTCAGGTATTAGAACAAAGGCAGAGAATACTGACATGAACTGATACAAAAAGGACTCGACCATTAGGCGAAGAGGTCCGATTGGGAGTCCTACTCATGGAAAAGCAGTCGAATTCAGAGTCCTACTCATAGCAACTTGGTCGAATTCAGAATCCTACTCATAGCAAAGTGGTCCTACTCAAGTCAAAACCATTCACTCAATGCAAGCCAGATGCAAGTAGCGTTGGTTAAATGACACAAGAGACTCCGACAAATGCAGAGGACCTCACTGCCCAAATCTATGTTCACCTTCGATTCACTTCAACCAGATTTATAAGCTCAACAGCCTATCCACCTTAAGCTACAAATGAACCCCCGCTACACTAAATACACGTCCAAGTTCCGACAAATCAGGAAGTTTTTGCTTTGCTCCCCCTAGCATCCACCTATCAGGAGTTTCTTCTGATACTTGATACTTAAAAAAATCAGTGATGCACCTAAAGCTCCAAAGATAGAACAAATTCTCCACTTCTCTACCAGATCAACGACTTCAACTGAACCAAACACATGCTCGATCCATCCAAAAAAGTCATAAGGAGCAAAATCGAAAGTGCAGAAGCAAACACTCCTCACTCTTCCTAACAACAAACAATCCAATCACGCACAAAACCGGAAATCGCACAAAAAACCTCGATACCTCGAGCCGCCGGGATCCTCGGTGCTAAGAGGCGCGTACGTGCGATGCTGATTCAAGAGCGACGTGCTCACCATCTCGATCACCGGGCCCGCGCCCGAACTCGACGACGGCTCCGACGATGAGCCCACGGGGACTCGAACGCTCTTCAGCGCATCCCTGTACTTGCGGAATATCTGCGTCCGATTCCGCGTCGCCATCTCGGAACAGAAAAAAACCGGGGGGAAAATCCTACCCGATCCGAATCGAAGCTCGGACGCCGCGGCGGCGCTCGGCGGCGGAGGAGGAGCGATGAGCCGGTCAGAGATCTGAAAGCGAGGGAGCTCGC
Source organism: Melaleuca alternifolia (assembly GCA_019926035.1). Taxonomy (NCBI): domain Eukaryota; kingdom Viridiplantae; phylum Streptophyta; class Magnoliopsida; order Myrtales; family Myrtaceae; genus Melaleuca; species Melaleuca alternifolia. Next base: position 32,941 of record JAGKPW010002284.1, read on the forward strand.
GGAGGTCCTCCCATGGCGGAAATCGAGAATCGGAAGGCAAAATCAAATCGATCGATCGGAGAAAAGAGAGAGAGACGGGAGAGACGTTCTTCGTTTTCTTTTTGGGGCCACTGGAAGGTCACGTGCGAGAGGACCGGGAGAGTCACGTGCCGGCGGAGTCCCACTGTACGGCTTGGGTTGTTGGGTGGGAGCGACGGGTGGAAATTGAAGGATTCGAGTCGTACATTTTTTAGGGAGAAAAGATTAATCGATTTAGTGCATTTCATTTGTGCTGCATCTTATTTAAGTATGGATTGTTTTTCTTTTTATACATATTTTTGTTTAAAATTAACATAAAATCTAATTTAAATAGGCCTAATACCACGTAAAATCCCAAATTGATGCACTTATGATAAATTTGCCCATTCTTATTTTGAGTCACTGAAATTTCATAATTGATACACATGCAGTAAATTTAACTCGAGTTAGCTTTTGGATAATCAAAAATCCAAATCAATACATCTGCAATAAATTTATTTCAAATTAATATTAATTTTTGCATAAACTCATCATGTCAATTAAGTTATTTTCATGAGGTACAAATTTTTATCACAAGTGTATTAATCTGTAGTCTTTGATGACCCAAAAATTTGTCGTGAGTTAAAATTGTCATAGGTGTTCCGATTTGGGGTTTTGGGATAAATTTATCATATGTGTACAGATATAAGGTTCTTCTTTTTATAAACTCTTTAAAAAATTTAACATCCAACTATATGTAAAATCGACCAATCCTAATCTAAAAAAGATAGTGTCCTTATAATTAAAGTAATTTGAATTTTAATAATATATGCCTTTTTAATTTTTAGACATTCATAAGAACCTTCATGGCAAAAGTGACCGAGTCGTTGTTATACATCGCTTTTATTTTGACAATATGAATGACTCCAATCAGACACTTACGACATGTCCCAATGAGAATTCATTGGACTTATCGCACCGCATTAACATGCCATGCGATTAAAAATAGAGAGATTGGATGGACGAGAGATAGCTTTGTATTTTCATTTAACTAATCACGGTACACTGAATATTTTTTAATCTGTAAATTCTTTTTTTTAATATTTAAGAATCTCGATAATATTTTATATACGACAAGTCGTGTCATGTGAAAACTTAAAAGAGTGCATAAAATAACATAAAAAATAATAACAACTGTAATGATAATAATAATTGTCGAATAATATAGATATGCAACTGCACCGCGAAATGACATTTTCCTTCTCGGTGAATTTCACCCGCAGAAAAATAAAATTGAAAAAAGAAGAAGACGACATACGCTCACCTTCCTCCTTCTCTCTCTCTCTCTCTTTCTCTCTCTCTCTCTTCTCGCTATCTGTTTCGAAGGCCAAAACTCGACCCCAAAATCTCTCTCCATCTTTCTTCCCCAGGCGCTCTCAGCTTCTTCTTCTTCTTCTTCTTCCTCGCTGCCGCGCATCTGCAATTGAACCGGTGACGCGATCGATTCCGGAACCTCCGTGCGGGTGATCATCGCCTCTGCGTCGACCGTTTCTCGAGCTTTTCGCCGGAGTTTTTCGTTCATTCGTCTCCTCTCTTTGGGAGATTTTTTTTTGGGGGAGTTTGTAGAGGTATGGATGCTGATTCGTGGAGCGCTCGCCTCTCTTCGGCTTCCAAGCGGTACCAATCGGCCCTCCAGTCAAGATCTGGTCAGTTTTGATTTTCGCCCTTTTGCGGTTTGTGTTTTTTTTTTTTTGTCTATTTTAGGTTGGTAGGTGGTGAGTGATTGTCCCCGATGGTGTGAAAAATGTTGAATTTTTTCCTTTCGGGTTTGTCTTTTTCGACTGTTTTGGGGTCGAGGAGCGGAGAAGCTCTGCAGTGGTTGGGCTGATGATGTTTCCGGGTGGTGGTTGGTCGTTCTTTCGGTTTGGTTTCTGTGAATTTTGGGCCAGTGCTGCGTGTATTTGTAGAGAAACGACGATCGGAACGGGAATTTTGGGTTGGACTTTGGACATTTTCGGAATCTGTCGGGAAAAAATGATCTTGCTTTTTCGATCGGTTTAGAAAATGATGACAATAGTCTTCAGTCTGGCTCAGCTTGTTCATATACTTGGTAACATTAGGTGCTCTTTGTTCATTTTATATCTGAAATTAAGCATTCTTTCTAGTAATGAGGGAAAAGGGTTATTCACCTGCCTCCGTGCGCACTTATATTTTTGACCTTGTTAAAGTTTTCTTCTAGTACTGATGCAATGACATAGGGAGATGCGTGTCTCTACTTTTAGTATAATAAGTGGTGTCTGATGTAGTTTGGTTGCCCTTCTCTTGTGTGGGGCTTATGACAAAAGACTGGATTAGAAATGAGTATATTCAGACTAAAGCATGTGTGGTGGAAATGAGGATAAGATGAGAGAAACTTGTTAAGGATAGTTCCTTCACGTAGGATGAAGGCTTTTGAGTCTAAAAATGGGATCAAAAGAATGGAGAGTCCTGTTAAAAGGGGCAAAAGAAATACCTAAAGAGACGTAAAATGAGACTACAACTTGTGAGAAAGGATATGGTGCAAAAGTGCTATTGGAAGATGGAACACGAAATTGAGCCCGATGATGTGAGAGATAAGCCCTAGTGATTACACCTATTTGATGCTGTAGTTTACAGTTGATGAGAAACCTCGATCTTAAATTCTATTAGCTTAACATAACTCTTTTTTTATGCAAATTTTAAAATTATCTTCCTCCTTTGACAGCTAAAAATGAATGTATTTAGTTTATTGAAATGCGAGTTTCTCCTTCTCCTGGGTGTACTCTATAATACTTGAGTTTTTTTTACCTTCTTCTTTAGATTATGATCCAACTATTTACTGTGCCTTCTTTTCTGAAATGATTGGACAGTTAGATTGTGCTCACATTCTCCCAAACATCTCACAAAGGGACAGTCAGAATGCTTTACGATTCCAACAATTTTGCCGTTGTATGATTCTAATAATGGTAAGTTGTGTGAATGCAGATATGTTTATGGGGTTTGAAGAAATTGATGAGGATGATATAAGAGAAGAATTTTCATGTCCGTTTTGTTCGGAGTACTTTGACATTGTTGGCTTGTGCTGCCACATAGATGACGAGCATCCACTGGAAGCAAAGAATGGGGTATGAAATTGTTTTGCTTTTACTTTTTGCAATTCTCGTTGAGTTGCATTCTTAAAGAGATGGATATTACATCCTTCTCTGAAGGTTCTCCATTCGGTTTCAGGTTTACATTCTTAATAGAGTTGATTCATGTTATTTTCAGTTCTATTGGCTGTTATGATTGTGGTTGTTGTGATTTTGACTTGATGTTATCTTGTGCTCCTGTCATCTTGAAGGTGATAGAAAGTTAAGAGCTTCAAGTCCTGATCAACAAAAGCTATTTAAGACAGCATCATAGTGCCTTCTATGAATATTCAGTTGCCAAAATAGTATTAATTGACTACAAAAGAACCATGATTTTTTATTTTGGAATCAGTAGGAAGACTTTAGAGTTGAAGAAAACAGGTTCATCTGCTCTCGTTTCTTTGTTTCTTTTTATATTAGAGAACTATTGGCGTACCATTTTCAGTATTAATTCATCAAGTACCTTTCTTTCATAATTGTACTCTAATGGCTTTTACGCAAGATGTAAAGTATGATCTTTTCACTTTCCATGGCTCATAATTAGACTTTACATGTTGAAGATCTGGATTTTTATTACTTTTCAATGTTGTACTCTAAAATACTCTTATGTAATTTTTTTATAGTAGAAGACGAATTTCATCCTCATGCTGCGTGGCTAGTGTGATAGTGGTTATTCTTCTTCAGTTTGTAAATGACTGTGTAATACCCTACGGTCAGAGTTTAATTCTTTGGAATGCAACCCAAAAACATAAGCCATAAGCAGAGGGAGAGGCCATATGGATATGAGACTCGGTCAAACCTAGTATTCACATTATGGCAGAAAATGCTTAAGCGTCCTCTCTCACTAGCAAACTGATTCGAATACAATGAAGAAACCACATGATTTATGAAACAAGGAGCTACACACGCCTATGTATGAAGGATGCGGACTTAGCTTGGGTACCATATTAGAAAATTCAATCCAAAAATTAAAACTGATCAGTGGAAAAGGACCATCTATATAAGTCCTAGTCAAACTTTATCAACAGGCAATGTGAGATTCATTACCATATTCTGTTGGTAGTTGCAGTTGCTTACCTGTCTCTATGTTTGTGTGGCCTCATGAGATGTTCGGACGCAAATGTGTATCCTGTTTGGCTTTTGCATAGTTATGTTTGTAGTAAGCTGGTCTAGAAGAGGCTTGCTAGAAAATAAACACCCCCAAATAAGATTGACACTTGATGACGCACAGGGCCATTTCACACTTGAAACGCAATAATGATTGTCATGAGCCATGGGGTTACATGCTGCTTTGCATGTGATCAGATGTTCACAACTGCTTCTTCACATATTGTAACTATAGTGTTCTCCAATCGTTTCTCTGTGGGCATAGGATTGCTGTCCATTTCTTCACTTTGCTTCTCATCCGTCTTGGTTCCATTTTTTTTTATCTATGGGGTGGGGTGGTATGTTGTTTAGGGCTTCTTTAAGTGAAAAATGCTCACTTTGCTACCTTCTGATGTCTTGATCTGGTATTTTATGCAGGTTTGTCCGGTTTGTACAATGAGAGTGGGGGTTGATATGGTTGCGCACATTACCCTGCAACATGGAAATATATTTAAGATATCCTTTCGATTGGATAGATTTGTTACATAATCCTGCTGCATAACCTCTTATCTGCTCTTAGATATTATACTTGATTGCAAGTTGAGTGTTCTGCAGTATGTCTAGTTACATTTTTATGCAGTTATAAATCTCTCGAATTATAGGTTTCAATTTACTTGCTGAAGTGAACTTAAGTTTCCAATTGACTTTTAGAAAGGCAGTCCGCTGCAATGCTAGAAAATTCTACATTCATTCTTGTTATGTTGTTGTTATGGCATATTTGCAATGCATTGTAATTATTATGAGCATGTAAAGTTTGTTTTGATTTTGGTATCCTTGACGGTGATTACGTGCAACGCAAGCGAAAATCACGTAAAGGTGGGAATCATTCTACACTGTTTTTGTTGAGGAGAGAGCTTCGAGAAGGAACTCTACAGTCCCTATTTGGTGGCTCTTCTTGCGTGGTTCCCTCCTCCAATGCAGCACCAGATCCACTGCTGTCATCTTTCATTTTGCCTATGAATGATGATTTTGGCAGCACTAAGTCACGTGATATGACAGAAACTAGCTCATCCAAGAAATTCTCAGATGAGACTCTGTCAGAAAGGTACTTTGTGCTTTTTTTTCACCTTCACCATGCCTTTACTTTTTTGTATCTTTGGAAAATTTTTGCAGTTGTGGAATCAAATGTTTGTACTAATTATTTGAATGGCAATAAAAGAAGGGAGGCTTCTGTAAGTTCTTGCGACGATTCTTTTACAATGATTGAAAAATTAAAGTTAGCATGGAAAACTTTCACTATTTAGTGGTAAAGTCTAGTCTTCTGATGAATGGCTAATAAAAAAACCTTGAGATTGCCAGTGCAGTGGTATGGGTTTTAAGATTTAGTACTTCAGTTGCTTTGTTAAACTCCAAGATGTGTTCACTGGCTGTTTGTTGGGGTTGGAAATTGGGTATAGCTCACTTTTTTGTCTTTGAACATTAATGATCTCCTATCCTAGTTTAATTGACATGACACATGGATGTGGACGTCTGTGTTAATCCAGCTTACAAATTACTACCCCAACCCATGCTGCAAAACTTTTCTTCTTGGATGTAGAAGTTCTCAGTGCAATTGATGTAGATAAGTCTGGTTGATGTTAAACAATGTTGAGGATATGTACTTTGGCAAAAATAGCATATACTTCAGCCGTGTTAAGCAAGAACCAATAATGCTGCAGTCTTTTTTGTTTCCTGGCTATCTGAATCGCAAAAAACTAAAGGAATTGGACAAATCTGCATCTTACAGAGATCTATGTTTTCTGTTATATTAGTTATGTGCTTATTATTTATAATTATCCACTGGCTTTATTCTCTTTCGTCTGCGGTGGCAGGAATGTTCAGTCGTCTCCGTTGTCTGTTAAGGAGCAAAAAGAGAGGTTGAAAAGATGTGACTTCGTCCGTGGTGTCCTGTTGTCCACCGTCCTTGATGATGGATTATGAGTATCTAGTTTGTCACGGTTGTGGAGATGGCAGACGTCGAGTTCTCACGGGAGCCCAGTTATCTAGGGTATGTTTGTTGTTTGTAGTGAATATGCCTGTGTACTACTACTACTACACACACAAGAAGTGTGGAATAAGTAACGTAGGAATTAGTTGCCTCTTGACTTATGCTGTAGGCCCAAGCAGACTTGGCTGCGAGGTTCTGCTTCAGGCCATTTATTAAGTAAAACGCAGAAAAATAATCGCTTTCTTTGCTGATTTGATCCTTTGTGTGCTGCGGTCGACTTCCTAAATCCTCACATACTCATCAAGAAGCTCGAGAGTCTAATCAGTTCATTGGCAATTTAGTTGAAAAGCTGCCCCTGTTGAAATGAAGTCGTGGTGCAGTGCACCCATCTCGGGCTCGTAGAGCAATGAATTACTATAACACTCTTAGATTAGCCACTTGACTTTTTTTCTCCTTGTTCAAGCTTTATAATGCACTGATTTCTCCGTTTAACTATGAACTCGGTGTATGATGCAATGATCTGGATTGAAATCTGCCTTTCTCTGGGAATGGAGACACATCGACAATGTCCGTTCATGAGAATCGAATTGTACTATAAAGGTGTAACTAGAGATCGTACCGTGCGATTTTCTGGTTGTAGTTTAGATTGCTTGCGGTCGAGATTGTCAAAGTTTGATGAACAAATCAACTTAGCGTGATACTCCTAATCAAAGTTGCATCATCAAAGTTTGACGATGGAATCACCTAATCAAATTTGCTGTTTTTTTTTATCGCATTTTGTGAGCCAAATGTTCCAGATGACTACGAAACCGCAACTTCTTCAAAGAAAGCAGCCTTTGTATGTCAGCTTTGGACCAAAACAATGTTGGCCAGACCAAAGGTCCAACTTGGGTTACAGCTTCTAGAGCTTCGATGTTGGAATTGAAATTGCAGTACGTCCGATCGAATTTGGAAATTTTGTCTGAAAAATCAATATAGTGGCTAATTCAATCTCAAACTTTCTAAACTTGTCAATTAGATGATAAATATAATAATGATTTTCAATATATACGACAGATTCTCATTGGAAGAATCTGACATAAACGTTGGTCATCAGCACAATCGCAATGTTAGTGATTTTCGGTCAAAATTAACTAGAACGAGTAAATTAACAAATTGTCAAAAAGTTTATAACTGAATTGACAAAGTTAAAAAGTTTAGGATTGACTAGGCCGGCATATAATATATTTAGATTTTTTGGAAAATCACCCTAGTAAATTCTTGGGGCCGCCAAGAATTTGAACCGTTTTAATTCATCATGTACTCCCCAACAGTGCTTGAATTGCCCTCGAATGGTTAACTTTCTCAACGGTATGGTCTAAAATCAATTTTTTTTTCTTGGAAATAGGGTTACAACTCCCAATGTTCACGTACACGACTAATTTATCTTCTGGTTCTATTGACACTTGCAAGAAGGGATCGATTGAAATAGAAAATCTAATCCCATAGAGACCACCCGAAAAATGAAATGCACAATGGAGATTTACGACGAACGCAAGATAATTCATCATTTTTCTATGTAAGGCTAAAAGTTTACATAGTTTGGACCTGAAAAAAGAGAAGAAAAGAAAAGTTCACTTGATAGTGTTGAAACCGACCATATCATATGCTACACTAAAATGCGCAAAAAAAAGTATTTTTCTGTAAAAAATGATTTTCTTGAAAAAATTACATAATTTAGACTAAAAAAAGAAAAGAAAAGTCTACAACTGACGATTTCATATGCTATACTAAAATGCACAAAATAAAGTGTATTTCTCATAAAAAATAACATAATTTTCTCCTAAATGAACCATATTTTTCAGACACGCAATTCCACAAATCGATCGGTTCAGATAACCGATCATTTTATCGATCCGGATCAATTAAGATAATTAGACCCGCATGACGTTTTATGCTTTGGTAAATTAGCTAGTATTTGGTGAGGAATGTTAAATATGCTAAGATAGTGTGATTTATTGTTAGATGTTGATACCAAGTCCTTTTGAAAGTCGAATTTATTTCCTCGGACTAATTTCACTCAACATACGACACCTAACAAGAGATGAACATCTCCTCCACCAGGTCTCTCCCTCTCCTCCCGCTCTCTTTGCTGCCGACGCCTAAATTGGCACGGCTGCCTCTGCTGGCCTCTGGCCTGCCTCTCGCACACACGGTCACACCGCTGTGTCCCGCTGCCGCTCCCGCCGTTTACACGGCTCGCACTGCCGCTCCCGCCGTTTACACGGCTCGCACTGCCGCTAGCACTGATCATATGCTTGGCACAGCGGCCCTTTGCCAATTCCTGCTCACCACGGGGACCCTCCGGTTCCCACTCGCCTCCTATATCCTCCACCATGGCCACGGCGGCGCCGCCACCAAGGCCGAGCTCTTGGCTTTGGGTCTCTCATCCTCTCGTTGCCTCTCTTTGTGTTCCCGGTATCAGAGCTCGCATTCTTTTTGTTACCTGATGTACTCCAGCAGGTCTACGTCGGAACTTGACCTATTCAAGAGGAGCCTATACAATGTAGTACAAGCAAAGAAAAGCTATTGGGAGCGAGTAAAAGTTAAAACAACAAAGTTCAATTGGCATACAGCTATATGATCTACACACACGATATATATATATATATATATATATATGTATATGATCAATGAATTTAATTATGAATATCGTCGCATAACATGTTTGTACTCTTTTTAGGGTTGATAAAGACCTTAGAGGTGCCCAACCCTAGTATTGTTTTCCGAGCAAAAAAAATCATACTAAGTGGAATCCTAATCTGAAAGTTGTCTTTAGTTGTATAGACATCTTCAGCGCATTTGACAAAAATGAATAGAATAAAGATAGGACAGGATTGCACGTAACCTACCAGTGTTTTGACAAGTGTCTGGATATATATAATAGAGATGTAAACATATCACCCGAACGAGTGTTTGGTGCGCATGGACAAAATTGAATTGACCATAAAATATGGAGGGGGAAAAAAAGAAGATAAGCAAGAGGCACGAAGTCTTGAACAGTGTCATGTCTCATGCATGCCATTACTAAGGTCACTTCATTAGATAAGGATTATTTTACTCTGTATACTTGTACTTGTGTAACAGTTTCTTGCATTTAACAGTCCAGGCATGTGAAAGAATCGTTTTGAAATTATTTACAAAAGAAGTAGACATGTAAACTGTAGCTCAAATGGCACAGCCTCAATCGGTCCATGGACTAACAGGGTCTTCGAACGGCCTCCAGAACAAAATGCTTGACTATCCATTGTTTCGGCGGCCAATTCTGTGTCTGAAGGACAAGCAGCAACATTCAACTCAGCCTCGACCACCATTGAATGATGGGATATTTCCCGAGCGAGAGCTGTTGACAGCAAAGAAGATTGACGAGGGTGACAAACTAGATTTGTTTGGGGAGTTCATCACGAGGTGTATACATTGTGCAGGAAGGAATTCAAGCTGGACAAGGATGTCTATATGTACAGCGATCGCCCGTTTTGCTCATCGGATCGCCGCGACAATTGAATTGCCTTGGACGGGTTCAACAGAACAGATTTTGGGCTCGGCAAGGAGGATCAGAAGACGATTAAGTCTGAGAGAAAAGATTTGAATCAGTTGCAGCTGTTTTATAGGGATTAATGCGAGAAGTGAAACTCTTTAGTCTTTACCGTCAGTCCATTGGCATTTGCCTAATCTTATTGTACTTTCGTTAATATAATCATAAATCTTGTAATTATATCCATTGATTTCTAAATATTTTCACGTTGTATAATGACTTGGATGCTAACCATGTTATTTGACGACACAATCAATGCTAATGTGGATAGGTTTTTAAATTTTTTGAATTTTGAAAAAAAAAATCTCCCCTTCGTTGGTTGTCGTCCTAGGTTTAGAAAAAATAAAATAAATAATAATAGTAATATGAGAAAAAGTTCAAATGCTATTAAAAATTCTTCAAATCAACATCGACCATGCCTCATAAAATAGCCGGCGTCGACCTCAATGATTTCCCGACCAACATTGGTGGGATGTATTCAATTAACAATAAATGAAAAGGTTTAGAACTCATTTAGCATAATTAAAAGAATTTAAGATTAAATTAGCAAAAATGCAATAGATTTAAAATCTTTTCATGATTTTCCCTCTACACAAAGCCAATGTAAGTATAAAAACCAAGTAGAATCCATGCTTTTGTTCAGTATGTAGTTAGTGATTCAGCCAATGCAAACAGGTCCAAGTATTTTCCCAGAAGCCACAGATTAATTTGAGTTCATATTTGATACTTAGTTTTATTGCCATCACCAGAACAAGCATGGAGACGAAGCTCTTCTAATTACCGCGAAATGACTCTGAAGAAGACCATACTTAACAATTACTCCAACCTGAGCAATTACCATTGTTCTCGTAAAAAAAGGAGATTCGTGTTTCCGATGTGTCTGCATTTCTGGATTAGCCGTAGAAGAATCTCACAGGGAACAGAGCCGAGTGATATGTACGCATGGAAAGAAAAGTTCTGAAAACTATGATACGCTAAAACTGAGCAGAAACATGTGTACATAATGAACCAAGTGTATACAAGAACATTCTGGCTTTTATAAAGCATAAATGCCCTGCTTACCTTTTGATAAGGGACACGTTAACTCAACAACCTTACAATCTACATATGATAAATAGGTATAACTCAGAAGAAGAAGAAGAAGAAAGGATTGACAAGTGTACATAACAAGTTCATCTATCTCTGTACTGGTTCTGGAGTGTGGTTGCTTGTCGTAGATGACGACGGCGTTCTGCCACTCATCATTCCGTTGTCTAAGGGTGGAGTAGCTCCCCATTTTCCGTCAGATTCTGCAGGCTCCATCACTTTGACAGACCCATCTGTCAAACCAACGGCTAATTGGTTGGGCTCTAGCGGATGTGTCGCAACCACGAGGGGATACACCGGTTGACTTCTGCAATAATACAGATCACAGTGACTTAGCCTTGAGGCAAGGCACAATGGTGGCGAAGTACAGTCGCAGATGATTCTTTTATTTTTTGGTACTCGGAACACAATCAAATAGATAAGGACAGTGCGGGCGTACGCATTCAAAGCCCCATGGGACATGTAAGTGGATGGAGCTATCCGGCATCTTAATCTGAGGTTATCAGCATCGAACACCCCGATGTTACCATCACAGAAAGTCGCATACACCAACATGCTGTTGCAGGAAAATGCCGCACAAGATATGGGGGCAGAAAGGGCATCTTGCGGGACCCACTGAAAGGGCGAAGCGGTGAAACAGCAAAAGATGTCAAGATCAACAGAGTGAGCCACAGACAAAGGGTTACCAACACTAATGAAGATTTACCTACCTGTCTAATGCGATCCATTTTGGATGCATCGTAAATTGCCAACTGTGTCTCGTGAACCACAAGCAAATGGATTTGATCTGCATGGAACTGTACTCGAGTATCACCATTAGGTGCTTTTCCAGCTGGTATTTGGATTGGGACAGCCTTCCTTTTCTCCCAGGAATCAATGCTCCATACAAATAGCTGGAAATAGAAATGACAATTAAACACATGGTAGAGATACGCAAAAGGAACAGAGGAAGTTGCATGTTGCCTTTGACAGGTAATTCTCGAGTAGATTTTTCTTTGAGGAAAAACTGAAAGTGAAAAAACATTGAAACTTTGGGGTAAACCCAAATAAGGGAAAAGTTTGGAAGCCCTGACAAAAGGCTTTGAATGGAAGGAGAACCAGATCAGATCTCCACACAAATACAAATAACTACACGATGCAACTGTTGTTGGGAAAAACTTCACCATAAGTTGATAACCAACATATCAGAAATCTTTATCACAGTAAATTGGGGCTGCTTCTCTGAGAAAGAAATAATTGGATATAATGAAAGTTTTTTATTCTGCCAAACAACTTTGGCCATCTGATCACTCTCTACCTAAACTTTTTATCATTTTGCCATTATTTTTTTCTACCTCCCTCTCACATTTAAGAATCTTCCGAACTGATGCAAAGTCCTGTATCTTCACCTATGACCTAGTATATCAGTAATGCCTTTGTCATCTTATTCCTCGACAAACCTACTTCAATAATCCTAATTACACAACTCTTTCAGAGTTCAGCAGCCATTATCATTTACCATCCAACTATAATCTTAAGAATAGCAGTTGAAAAAAGAAAACAATAATGATGCAATTTTTACTTACTTGAGCATCAGCACCCGAAGAGACCAAAATATTGAGATTGGTGGAGAAGGCTAAACCACTTATGCGCTTCTGGTGGCCCTTCAATTTCGATTTCACCTGCAAAAGAAAATCTTATATCAGTTGCAGTTTAAGGACAGCATAAACCCGCCAAAAAGTCATTTCTAATTTACCTCATCAACTCTGACATTGTAGATATGGATAGTTGAATCCTCCATTCCAATTGCAATGATGTTATTATCCTGAGGATGGAATGCAAGGAAGGTCGAAGCAGGAGGTGGTGGCATGAATGTTGTCATTACCTGAAAAGAGCAGCAGCAATTAACGGCCAGCAATACAGGATCACAATGGAAATTTGAATGACTTCATTGGCAACATACCTTGAAAGTCATCATGTTAAACAATGAGACCTTGCCACCACAAGCAGACATAACATACGAATCATTCTTTGAAAGTGCTATGCATGGTACTGCTTCATCCAGGTTGACACCTGATATATCATTATTCATAAGAAGACCACTGCTCGGTTGCCAATGCTGAGGAACAATGCTGGCAGTGGCCTAAAAAACACTTGCCAAGTTTAGCAATCACTAATGCCAACTCATTAATGCTACAGGTGTTGGAGTTATGACGGAAAAAATACATGCACCACAAAAGCTCATTACCTTTCCACTTGGATTTTGATCATTTCGAGCCCACTTCCACAGCTTCTGAACACCATTTGCTGCTAGGGCCAAAATGCCAACACCTGAGTTTGTGTAGAGAAGTCTAACAACCTGGATATAAAACCAGCAAGAACTTGTTATACAAGGATATCATCAAAGATGAAATGATCAAAAGCTAAAACTCATGGCACCTTGCTGGAAGTCTCATTGCTGTCAGGCATGGTAACCAACCGGCAGTGGGCAGGATCCGTAACTTCAGCCAACTGCCAGGGTCTGGTTTTATCAACTGCTTCCTCAACCACTCTTGGTTTCTCCAGGCTCCGTCCCATGGAATCAACTCCATTCTAGGGACACGGGAAGAAAAAAAGACAAAAAATTAACAATCTATTCTAGCAAGATATAGGGAAGCTGAGAATAACTTGTACGATTTGTAGAATGATAAGAATAACTTGTCATGACTTGTAGAATAAACAGATCAGATTATATACAAGAAGTGCAGAAGGTCTGACTGGAGAGCTTCTTTCAATCTTGCAATTGACTGGACTGGCATTTGCAACAGCAGGAGAGCCAGAAACCTACATGGTAAAAAAGAGGCCAGCATAAATCCCCTGAATATACCCTCCATAGGAATAACCAACAGACCTAGAAAGTCAGTACAAACATAACCTTAATTGCTGCAGACTCAATTGGAGTTCTCAAAGTCTCAAATGCAGGAGTTTCATTCACTTTCAAGTATCTGAAGCCAACTGCATTTGCAAGTATCTTGAATCCACTGTCAGCCGTAGAAACAGCAAGTAAATTGCCTTCCTTATTGAATCTCAAGCGAGGAAGACTCTGATAAAAGAAAACAAAACATGTAAAACTGAAAAGCACATATACGTTTTTCCACGAAAGAATTGACATCAAAAATACTAACCGGAAGGCCACCTTCTGCATCGGTGTTGGCTATGACATTATTATTATCCATGTCCCAAAATTTTATTAGGCCATCTTCACCAGCCGCCAAAAAATGATTTTGCGTGGTATCAAATTGCACAACACCAGCAGACTTTTTCCTGAACCCAGAGTATGTCCGCTTTATTGCTCCCTCACTTTCGTTCCACTCCACAAGAAAAGAGTCTCCCTCTTTACTTGTTCCGCATGAGAATAATCTAAAAAATGGAAAAAGTATTAGTTAAAAGACTAAATGGAAAAATAAGAAACTACAAAGGAAACATAGAAAAAAAAATTCAGAAATGTTAACAATAGAGCTACCATATTATTCTAGGATCACTAAAGAGGGAAAAAAAATGCAATACCAAAAGTTCAATTAGAGATTAATTTACTTTCTTACCTACTTCCGTCAGCACTGTAAAGCATTGTTGTACACCAATGACCAGGAGCATCATAATCAACTCTAGAACCCATATTATCATAGAGCCAGGCCTTTATTTTGCCATCTATTGCAGTTGAAAATATGAACTGGAAATCCAAAAGTGAGACAATCAATAACATAAGCAATTCATTTTCCTGAAGGGAAGAGTTCAACATTGCAATCATGGACACAGTTTATAGCGGTGACTGTCATGCATTATTCACCAACCAACCATCTTTCACAATATTCCAGAGCAGGACATAGTCAGGCAAACAGTATAATACAATTTGCTAGCCACACCATGATATCTATCCATTTAGCAGGATATGACATCAAGGGAAGAAATATGTTCATCACAAAGTTCTTTCATCAGGTTTGGAACATTATCATAGAAACAATGTTGTGTGAAACAGTCTCCAATTCTAGGCAGCGTAAAGACTTTAACATAACTGCATGACTGAAATCAGACTATCCTTATAGTGCTTTAATGTCTTGCTCCTACACAAAACACATCTGCCCCTTATCCAACTCACCTGAATATTTTCCTTGTGATGCGGACATATAGAATATACAGGTGCTTCATGGCCTTCAAAGTTAAATAACTTCCTTCCATTCAAGTCCCAAACCTGTTCACATTTCTAGTGAGTGAAATTAAAGGTGCAACTTGATCAAAGAAACTTCAGGAAATTTTCGTCATCACCTTTATCAACTTGTCATCTCCACAGGTCACAACACATAAATGTTTATTAGGATAAGCAAAGGCCAAGTCATTGACAACACCAGTATGGGCATCAATCTGTAGCAAAGTATATATTCACATCAAGCTGCATTGACACTACTTTCCTGGCAAAGCACCAAGTAATAAGCTACCTCTGCTTGCTGACGTAAATCATTGGATCCATGACAGGAATAAAGGTGTACCAAATGCTTGGTGAATGCAGCACCTGAGGTAAGAAAGAATATGAGGCAGATATACAAGCTGATTGAATTATCTTACATCTGTCAGTGCAGTACCAATGAAATTTCCATCTGGACTCCACGTAACGCGAGTGACAGACACAACACTATCCTTAGCAGTAGCTGCAGCAGCCTGTAAGACATCTCATCATAAGGTTTCAATCCCATACTTAAAGGTATTTTCTTGAGTACTTACAGAAATCCATAGGCAGAAAGTCAATATATACAGTCAATCAGCAGTAATAGATGCCTAAAAAAATAGTCAAATCAGTGGCATAAAATGCGTGTATCTTCATCAGCAAAACTTAAAACAAAACCTGAATTACCAGTGGACAGGAGGCCACATCCCAAACTTTGAATGGCTTTGAAACCAATTTCTCCCGTGATACAAGTTCCCACAGCGTAATGTCACCGTTTGTACACCCAACTGTAGTGCAGAATGAAGTCATCGAATCACAGAGATGCATTGTGTATGTCAACGTTCTCTGTAGCGTAAGGTGTTTGTAATCATACCAAGAAGCACTGAAGGATGAGAGGGATGAAAATCCATGCTAGTGACAGCAGACCCTTGATTTATGGTCAAAGCAACAGTTCTAGGCAAATCCTCCAAAGACCAAGAAGCTTGTTGCCGAGATATTGGGTACGTAACCTGAACATTGAGCAGAAAGAACCATCCAACATAAGAGAATGAACTTTCATTCAATGTTCGAGAGCAGAGGTTTCTATAAGGGAAAAGACCTAGAAAGGCTGCTTGACATTCCCAAATTTCATCTAGGGAAGAAAATCCTTGCTTACCTCCTCAACTGATTGAGCAGGTCTAAACCTCTTCATTAGTTGCTCGTGATCTGGATTCTGGTAATTCACCATCCCAGGACCTGTTGGAGGTGTTATTGGTCTTTTCAGGATAGAAACTGCCCAGTAGAGAGGTTTTTGATCAGATTGCAACAACCAGGCAAAACAAACTTGGAAAATATTTTGGAATGCTACATATAGAGCAATTCTTGTTCATCGTCAAGACCTTGGTTAGGTGGGATGGGTATTGAAGATGCAGTAACCACAGCTGCTTGAACTGATGAGGAAGCAGAGGCATTGGCCATCCAACCTGCTAAAGCATTTGCACCAGCAGCTGCTGCTGCAGTTGGTGGAAAGGGCTACACAAATATATGAATTAAAATTTTGATGAACTCTGATACTAATTCATTCAAGCCAAATAATATGAGAGAATATACAAGGTAACTATATCCTACCCCATGTGCTGCAAGTGGTGGATAAGCACCAGGTTTTGTGACTGCATTAACAGGCAGATTCACAGGCGCAGGTGCAAGAGGACCATTGGGAGGTGTACATGTGTGATCCGCAAATAATGTTTTTATGTCAGGGTTTGGCCTCGGGTTTTTGCATAGTTGGTGTTGCCAATTCAAACTGCATGGAGCGGGTACAGAATTACCAAGAAGCAACAGAAAATCATATTAGAAAATGTCAATGGATGTCTTACAGCTTCAACAGGTAAGAAGCTACAGAAAATAAAATGACTAGGATACGGAAGTCGTGGCACCATTTCACCTCAAATTTTGAAACAGACGATATGGCGACCTCAGGCCCGACTGGAGTATATACCACAATATAAAACTGTCCACAGCATTTAATTAACAGAATACATAGGAAAGATCTCTCTCTCTCTCTCTCTCTCTCTCTCTCTCTCACACACACACACACACACACACACACACGAGTGTGCACAGGGGATCTCCACCAGAGAATACATAAGAATTCACTCAAATGGAGCTAGTTAGCAGCAGAGTTCATTAATGGTCTCTGTGTAGATGATGACTAATGGCAGAGTAGATAAAAGGAAGTCATGAATTTATTAATTGTAACACGCCGAGCCAACTTACCTTTGATTAATTAAAGTCCGCAATCTTGAAGACTTCAGAGAAGGAAAACTTAACTTATCACGAAACAAAGGATTTGCCTCGATAAGTTTCTTCAACTCTATCAACATTATGTTCCTAGCAGTTTTCGTGTCTCCATACTTGGAGAGCTGCTCATTTTCCCTGCCAATGAACAAGAAAGGTATTGAGAAATCAAGTCAACCTTGAATAGCTTGCATACTGCCTTACACTTATATCTACTCAAATAGCAACAAATTGTGACCACTCGGAGGCACATAAAGTTAAAGAAACTACTTTTACATAGTTACATTAGATCACTCGTCCAATGAACATTAGCATGAACACTTTTTCAACTCCTTAA
Source organism: Melaleuca alternifolia (assembly GCA_019926035.1). Classification (NCBI taxonomy): domain Eukaryota; kingdom Viridiplantae; phylum Streptophyta; class Magnoliopsida; order Myrtales; family Myrtaceae; genus Melaleuca; species Melaleuca alternifolia. The sequence continues at coordinate 50,608 of JAGKPW010002284.1, forward strand.
ATCAAATTCCTTATAACTGATCCCTTTTCACTCATATGAGATTTAGAAAAGTAACATTTTGATAATGGCCATTCACAGAAAACGACGAAGTCATATGCGGAAGGTACCTAAAATTGCTGAGAGTTAGAAGCTGGGTTATCTCTTTGTACAGCTCCTCGTTAAATGTGGAGAATACTTTCAAATCATTCACCAATATTTCAACTGCTTTTGCTTTCTCTTGCCTGAAAAATTATATTGGTCGTGAGGAAAAAGATGGAACTCACGAATTTCTGCAGATGACAAAAAACTGATGCTAACACAGTGGACTGTAATTTACCGATCAAGTGCTTCAAGGTACTTCTGCTTCCTGATCTCAAAAAAGATCTTCATGGAGTAACGATTATCGTCAACTTTTGTAAATCCAGTCAAGTACTTCTCAACTTCTTCCCATTCTCCAGCCTGTACTCTCTCCTCAAAGTACTTCATGTTAAAGTAAAACCCTGATTCTTTCTCCAACCTACCAGGTATTACCTTGATAAATTATTTTCCAAAACTCTTGAACCAATTTGGTAACTAGGACAGGAGAAAATACAGAACGAATATTGCTCTCGAGTACTCTAAGTTTACACAAACCTATTCTTGTTGCAAAAATTAGTTGACAAAGTCTTGCAATAGAATAGCATACAATCATCTCCTACATCAACAGCCACGGCAGTTAAAAGCCATCCAAAAATTCACTTCAGCTTTAATTTGGACATTTTTTTAAGTCAATACAAGTAATGCTCACAATGACCAAAGTATTAAACTTTCAAAAAGACCTTCCTTATCTGCATGTTATTTTGAATGTGAAAATTTCAACTAGTACCCTAATCCCTCCAAGGCACGCTTGAAAACTAATTAATATTTTTAAAACAGGGGAAAAGGTTTTTTTATTTTTTTATTTTTTTGGATCTTTATTTAAGTCGTCTGCTGATGTAAAATATAGTTTGCAAATTCACCATTGGATTATTGACACAAGAAGCAATCCAGTTACAAAGCTAAATCCAAACGTACATAACACTCATCTAACGAAGAAACTGTAAGAACAATTTACACAGACACAGTACACCTGATAATAATAATAAATTTTTATCCTTTTTCCTTTTTTGCAGTGTGTGAAATCACAATTATCTCTCATTTTCAACATTTTGAGTACATATAATTTCTATATCATGTCATTAATAAGGAAATGTCCTCAACCCATTTGAAAAAAAATCTTTTAGAAACCTCCTGCAAAGAAATGAAGATTTGGGGAAAACGAAAGCAAAAAGAAATTAGAACGTGACAAAGAATCTTAACTCAATCCCTCACGCACCATAATTAAATTAGCTTTCATGTCACGATCCAAGAAAACCAGAGTAGACGTTAAGCTCCAGATGCAAATATCATCCCTGCTTCCACTTAAAGTCGCAAAATTTCTATAGAAGCTAAACGCTTCACAAAAACTATTAACTTCAACTCTCTTATTCCCAATAAAGGAAGCCAGCAAAAAACTAAACTCAAATTTCAGTACCCGCCGAGGACTTCAGTTTCATACTCAGAGGTTAAAGAAAAACCTCCAACGGTCATCCTCTGTCGTTGTGTTTTATACGAAAACGTAACAAGCTGCACCCATAAGTTCTAATCAACGCGTTTCGAAATTGCATCCTCTAACGTTTACCCCCTTTCGCAATGCGGTGAGACCTCACTACTTCACCATTTTTCAATACATAAAATCTCTGCATCCGGTCATGCACGAAAGCCGTCCTAAACGCACCGTCACCCTAAAGCCTTTCACCATATTCTCCGGGAAAAAAAGAAGAACTTGAGAAAAACAAGTCAGACAAACAATTCAGCAAGCAACAGAGGATCTCGACTCTTCATCCCCTCCCTCCACCAAAAAGATCGCCGCTCTATCCACCCTTCATCTCACCATTCCAAATATACATGTAAGCGAAGACCGAGTCCATCTCGCGAATTCACTTATACTCGCAGGAGTCCAACCATCTCAGAAAACACAAAAACGAAGAGCAAAAAATGACTCAGAAAACAGAGCATGCCTGTGCACGGACTCCTTGAACTTCTCTTCCTCGAGGAATTGAAGTATGAGGAACACCAATTCTCTGCTCAGCGACGACATGCTTCGAACCCGAGCGCATAAGACCGGGCCACCCCCACCAAAGGAAAAAAGAAGCCCGGCAGAGATCTCCGACCGGCTGGCCTCACGAGCTCAGCACCGAAGCCAAATTTCAACAAAGAATTCGACAATCTGAAGCGACTCGGAGCTTCCGCTGATTAAATACCGCTCGAACTCCGAGAATCTCTAGGGTTTTGAGAGAGAGAGAGAAAGAGAGAGAGAGAAGCCTGGTCTCGCTTTCTTCGATGCGTGTTTGTACAGGGTGGGGGCGAGGAAGTCTTTCCCTTTCTACTGATCCATTTCCGTTGATAAGTATATCAACTTATCAGATAAGTACACGTGCTTACCGATAAGCTTATCGAGGAGCGGCAGGGGTGATAACTGATAAGCAGAGTCGGAGTGGTTGCGGATCTGAAGCCACACATTCAAATCTACTGAATATTCGCCACACACGTCCAGTCGCTGCTGCTCCCCACATTCATCGCCCTCGCCATCCGTCGCTTTCCACAAAGGCAAATTTCAATATATCACGAGAGAGAAATAAGAGATCCAATTCGCCTCCTTTTTATCGTAACCCAAAGTTCTAACTCGCGATAATCTGATCCCGAGTTTTTGGCCCGCCTGCCCAGGCAGAAGAGCACTAACTTACCAATCACGAGAAAACTCCAAGTCATACCCACAGTTACACTCCCAAATATCGACATGAAGAATCTGACGTGGCAATGTTAAGGACAAGCGAACCATGTTTTAGGCCAACCTTCCCATGCTTTGATGCTAGACTCGACCTTGGAGATCTTGGCAGGTAATCGATAAAAAGATAATCGGTATTACAAGAAATTTTATAAAATATTTAATTTTAACGAGATAAAGTGGGTCATTATTACGCCATCTTTTCGAAATTTTCATATTGACTCGTTCCCGACAAATCTCGCCCATGTATGATGAGATGGTGGATTGAATAGATATAGATGATAGATTGAGGTCGTGCGTCACATCTAAACGCTTGATTTGGATGTTGAAGCGGGATGGGGACCATGACATTCCACTGCATAGTCTTTTTCTTGAGCAGGTGCCATTGGCTTGCACGACATTTGTTTTCTCCCTCCCATTTTTCTAATGAATGCGTCGTCGTTGATGCACGATTAATTCTCGCATGATTAATAAATTATGTGTGCTTTAATAAAACATGTAAATAATCACAATGTTATAACTTCTTTTCTCATTGACCCATTTCTATTCGTATGGTGTTAACCTTACTCGTTAATGGATAAATTCAATTGACAATAATTGAGAAATAAATTAAATTACAACTGAATTTTATCAGTTCAAAAAATTGAAAAGTTCATGGATTTGATATGTGAAAGTGAACTTCAGTGATCTAATTGCAAAGATTGGGATGGAGTTTAAGCATATTGAATCCCTTTCAATTCACGTTGAAAGTATTAAACAAGGGAAGTTTCATGATGATATCTCTTTTTAATAAATGATTGCATGAGAATTATTGAAGTACTGTCTTATAAATGAGTCACAAGTGCTCTTAATGTTTATTTAATCTCTCTCCAGCTATCAGTTTAAGTTTTTTTGTTATTGGACTTTCCAACATTGTATCAAAACTAATGTAATCTTTTTGTGAATCCATTGGTTAAATTTCATGTGTCCTTCATAGTCCAAATTTCCAACATCAGCTTAATGTATTACCTCACATTGCTCGATAATGAGTTATAAATGATTTATATCATGTGGTATAATCTTGAGGACAAGGCATTTCATTTTTACTTCTTAGAAGTTGTTATGAATTTTTTCGCCCAAATGAAAGATTCGAAATTTTCCAAATTACAAAAAGTTGTCATTTTGCTTTAAATGACTATGTAGGTCAGTATTTACTTACTTTCGATATGTCGATGATTTTAGAATTAAATAAAGTCAAATTTTGAACACTAATACTCAAGTCTATTTGAAGTGGCTTTTTTTTTATAACCGAGATGTCCGGGCCAGCTTTTGAAGTGGCTTTTTATCTTCACCTTCCTTAAAAAAATTTCCCTAAAAAACTCGCAACTCATTGTAATTTGACTTTTTACTCGATCTGAAATGTACGCCATAATATCTCAAAAAAACCTCATAAATTACTTTTTGAACTTGAAATCTGGGTAGAAATATAACAAGTACTAACAAGTAGGATGGCCAAATGAGAAAAACAAGCACACGTACTCACCTGCCCAGTCATTTATTTTCGACATTATTTTGATTCTAACTTTCAAATGTTCCTATATAAGGCACGCATATATGCCCGCGATAAAATTTTGGCTTCTATTAAATTAGTCCTTTGCAAGTGTCATTAAATTGCCATACATTCAACAAGTACGACATGTAATTTCTACAAGTCAATGATGATGAGTCTCAAGTGAACAAAACAACATAGATTGTAGATTGATCAAATAATAGTTGTCAAAGCGAAATAAGACAGCATATGATCCAACCTACTTGCTATTGCCTTCGTTAATGTCATTGCAAAGTATGAACAGCGGAGAATTGTTTGTTCATTGTGGATACCTTTGCTCATTTTTATCAAATTGAAAGTTCAATGAAACTTACGGATGATAAGTTGGACTTACGCCAGAGCTGTTCCGTAAGCATAGAAGTGGGCATTATGTGTGGCAACCCCATTGATCAGATTCCATGTGTTGTCCTAATCCAACTTGTAGATAAGAGGGAATGTAGATATATTGTCCTATATCCATCAATCAAATTCCACATATAGTTCTTAACCTGCCCTATAGATGATATATCATGTATTGCTTGACAACAAGTCATGTATATTTTTATACTCACTTAGTTTCATGCCTATTAATTTAAATGTTGGGATTTGACTTTCTATCAAACCACATGAGAAATGTTTTGGGGGCAAAGCCAAATGTATATAAAAGAAAATTTCAAACATGATCAATTCCTAGGATCTTCCCCCAATGACTCGTGGTCTCCTCAAACAACCCAATTTCGAAGGTATGAATTGTCCAAAATAAGGAAAAACATTAAATATCACAAAAAAAAACTATACCTACCTCGAATGTTGTTTTGAATCAGCACAAACACCCCCAATTTTTTAAAGTCATTAAAAATCTTGAACTTATATTTATATAACAAATAGATGTTGGATGAAACCGAAACGAATTATATATTTACATCACACTCGTATAAGTTCGAGTATTTCTCATGACCAAAAATAGGTTGTTATACTTGTTTTATAGTACGTAAGTTTGAAAATTTCCAGGTTACAAAAAAAAAATCGATACTTTTGTCGTAATAGATGTAATTTAGATTGTTTTTTTTTGTATTTGTTCAATTGAAAGAATGATCCCCAACTTTGTAAAGAAAAAGGAAATATTTTCATTTTAAAGATAAGAATGTCAGAGAGCCATTTAATTCTGATCCAAAATCTTGTGATCTCTGAGCAAACATGCTGTCATTGCCAGAACCTGTCCAACTTTTGTCTCCATTCCGTTTTCTTCTTTTCTTCTTTCTTTTCTTGATTAGTAAAAAGCGAAAAGAAAGTCAGTGCCCCACTCGTTGCACTTTTCTTACACCTTCACGCGGCGCGTGAGCCGCATCCCGGCTTAAAAAGCAAAGCCCCGTCAGTGCGCACGTTACGCGCCACGCCTCGACAGCGATATGGGAGATATCGCCCCCGCGATCTCGGCGATAAATCGGCGAGCAGCGGCGAGATGTATCAGCGGTCCGCGCGTGGACTGAAGAGACGTTGCCGCGTCAACCACAAGACGAGGAAGGAGTGGTGGGTTGGGGGGAAGCTGAGGACGACATTTATTCACTAGAAAAGCGGAAAAGACATATAGATGTGTACAAAAATAAAAATATATAAAAAGATTGAATATTTTTGAATTTTGCAAGAAATGGTTAACTTCTGGTGGCGGATTTTTTAATTTCATCTTCGCGTGCGAGTGGCATCCCGATCTTGACCTTTCGTTTCATTTTTTTTTTTTGTAATCGAGAATTCCACCACAGGGCACGACACCAAAGAGTCGGACCCCTATACCTCAGGAAAGACTAGTACAGAACCCTAACATCATAACTCCCTACTTAAAACGTTAGCAATTGTGAGTTTTAAACTCTCGATTTCAACGATGAGAAAGGAAGCTTTTAATCAACTCAGCTGCCCACCATTGATTTTCATTTCATTTTTATGTGCCTCCAATTTTCAAAATTCTTCGAAGAGAGTAGTTTATAGAGATGAGTCTACAGTAGGCCCTTTTCTTTTTGAATGGTCAATTATGGAAATTTGTCCTTTTCAATGTATTGATTTTCTCATAATGTATGTATTTTATATTTCAAAAGACGAAATATCAAACTAACTTGTCAAATATGCTCAGCCGGTTATCGAGGCCCTTTGAAAAACAATGATTTGGTCAACAAGGCCTCGGATATCGAAATTGATATTGTTATATTAGTTATTACATATTATCGGATTCATTTCAACGTTTCAAAAGAAACACTTATCTAAATAGTCACATGCTTTAAGTAGAAATCTTTAGGATTTTTGTTAAAAAGTTTTAGGAACACTCAAATGCTTCATTCTATATGTCTAGACATCGGTCACACCGTCACTTGATTAGATTGTGTCTGAGTTAACTTTGGTGCATTTCGATTAATTTATATATCTTTGGCGATCTTAAAAACACGTCTTCCTTAATTTAACCTAGAATGTTGGAGTCGCAAAGGTATCTTAAGAAGACTTAAACTTAAAAATCGGGGGGAGCACCATCTCATTATTCATAAAAACTGGACAAAGCCTCATTAACCATTAAAAAAAAAGACCAACTCCTCATTGGTAAAAAGAAATACATTAGTCTTCTTAAAGCAAAGTCACGAGAAAACTTTGCACTGGATGTCAACATTGTCCATGTCACATGAATGCTAAAACCATATTATGACAACTTATTTTCATATAGCCTCCAAATCTGCCACATAAAATGTTACACATTATGAAATTAACACTACATCTTTTTTCATCACACAATTATTTCAATCCATTTTCTGAAATAATCCAAGCCTGTAAATATTTCCCCTTTTTTCGAAGCCCGTGCGATGAGCCCGGACAAGTTCCTCGTAATCCTTAAAGATTTTAACAAGATTTGACCTTTAAGCCATATAAAAATTGATGTGTTTTTTTTTTTTTGTAAGTTTAAGGTCTATAGAAGGTAATATGAAATAGTTGACTTTTAAGATACTGATATGGACCGAAACTTATAACACGAAAAAGTCCAAATATGGCTGAGTCCCTTTTAAACCTTTTCAAGTCAAGGGAAGGCTCCTTTCCAACATTTAAACTTACATTTTATACTTTAAAAACAAGTGGTTGTTGGCATGGCTTAGAACAATGAAATATTGGCGTGCGGATTGAGATCACGAAATGTCAAATGTTAGGATCGGGTTTATACGATCGTTGATTTCGAGAAAGTATCGCGCGAGTCTGGCTTTACTTTTTCAGGGTGCATTTTTCTCGTCAAGGTAAAAATAATTTTGTATAGATTTATTTTTTTGGAAATTTTGGAGAAAAACACGAAACATATTTAAATAAAAGTCTTGGAATCTTCGTCGCTTTTTCTCTTATAATTCTTTAGGTAATCACCTGACAATTTGACTTTGATTCACGAGTATCTTCGGAAGACTTGTTTGATGTTTGATCCAAGTGTTTGGACGGCACACGAAACGGCGACGTCACTGTCCAACCTGAATCAATCACTCTCTCCATTTCCTCAGCATTTTTTATATCCAATGTCACATTCAAGTTCTATCTCGAACTAAATGGGCCAACCTGCCGATGGGCTGATGGGCCTCTGCAGCTGCTTCTCCGGCCCATAACGAACAGATTTTTGGCAATGAAAGAACGTTAACACGACTGATTTAGAACGTGACCGAATGAAACGGAAGAGCTTGGACTAGACGGCGTGTAATTTGTGCCAAAATGACGACAATGCCCAAAGACAATAGTCTTAATTATTTGGTTTAATGTGCAATCGAGATTTTTAATGTTTATTTTTATGCAATTGAGTTTTGAATCTTTTTAATGCAATTTGGTCCTTCCAGGATGCCATGGCTAAATTTGTTGACGCGGAATCTGACGTGGCCTCTCTTGAAAATCTTTTAGTGAGGGTGGACCAGGGGGTGCTGACTTGGTGTCGACATAATGTTGCATCAGGAAAATGACAAAAAAGTAAAATAAGGAAATAACATAGAGGGGAAAAAGTTGGGAAAGAAAAGGCAAAATTTTGGGGAAAATAGGGGAAAACAATCGAGGAAGAGAGAGAAAGAGTGAATTTTTGGGACTGTTGAGGGTTTTGGCAAGGGTCACCGGCTTTTTTATTAATTTGGGTGAGGGCCTCCGGGCGCGGCGGCTAGTGGTGGTTAGCGGTGGAGCCACCACGGTGTGAGGGCTTGCATGCTCTCGCCGGTGGTCGGTGAAGCTATCCCACACCGAGGAGTGGGTCCCCAGCTCCCAAAATTCTCGAGCACAAGATCAAGATTGCTCTCACTTTGATGTTGATTTCTCTGTAGCTTTTTAAATTTTTTCGACATAACACCATCTGTATTTGACAAAATAATCCACAATAGGTTATGGCATTCCACGTTTGTAAATTTGGCAGCGAGCTTGCTAAAATGATTGAACTGCACCCACTAAAAACGTTTAGGAATTGATTATACATTAGAAGTAAGTTTGTTAAAAAAGTCTTGTTAAAAAAGTCTTGAATTTATTGTACGATGATTAATTCAGTTTTAGAATTTTCAATCATACTAATTTAATCTTACACTTTTAGATAATTTATGAATTTAGTCATGATTTTTTAACGAATTACTAATATAATCCTTCTAACTTTGTAAAAAATTACTAACACGGGCAATCCTTTATAACATAATCAATATTGACGTGAACAAATTTTTATAAAATTTCTCTTGATCTCTTTTTTTATGTTCAAACGGTCGGGGGAATTGGGCAAGAGCTTGCAAGTCCTCTTGGGCCACAGGGAGGGCGTCGCAGACCTCGATCTGTAACAGCCCCCTCCCCTTTGACTTTTCTTCTCTCTCTCCCCTCTCTTTTCTTTCTTTTATCTTTATCTCCTTTCTCCATTCCCCTGCTGCACGCCACCTCCTGCCACACGCCACCCCCGTCCCATCTCTCTCTCTCTCTCCCTTTCACTTCCCCTTCGGTCTTCTTCTTCTTCTTCTTCTTCCCCTCCTCCTGCATCGCCATTTTTCTGGTTCTTCTTCCTCGTGCACGAGCCGGCGTTACTGCTTTTACCCCTTCGTGTCGCTAACTGCCGCTGCTCGGAGCTCCACCTCGGCTCGTCGTGGCCAGCCGCCGTCCTATGTCGTCTCAGCTCGCCTCTCGCCGCGGCTCCGACGAGGACGACGCAGCCCGAAACCGCGACTGCACCTTCTAGATTTCCACGTCACCACCACCTCCTAGCCGTTGTTTGTCGTCGTGGCATCCGATCGGCCCGAGTTCAGCCCCATCTAGCGAAAAACCAGCAGCTTGGCTTCTCTTTTCCCTTTGCCGGAGTCGCCAATTAGCCGCCGCCAACCGCTATTCGTCACCGCCGCACCACCCAAGCGGCCATCAACCTCGTCACCACCAAAAATCGGTCGTCGGAAAAGTCATCGGAGTCTCGCCGGAACCCTCGCCGGCGCCGGAGACCCATGAGTGTGGGCCTCTCTCTCTAGTAGTGTTGGGCCAGGATTAGTGGGCCCAACTCGGCCCAAGAAGAAAATGGAAGAAAAAGAAAAGAAAAGAAAAAGGAAAAGAAGAAAATGAAAGAAAAAGGAAGAAAGAGAAATAAAAACAAAAGGAAAGAAAATAAGGAAAATTCGTGGACCGCCACCAGTCTCTTGAAGACGCACTTTGAGGTGAATAGACCTTCTAAACCTTAAATAGACATGTTTATTGCCTTAGTAGAATTATTAGAGTAATTATGTTGATTTATGGCGTGATTAGATTGGTTATCGGTAAAAAATTAGACGCGATTGTAACGTCAGGTTTTAGAGGAATGGTGTGAGGTTAGTACGGACGGTTTCATACACTATCGTTGGCTGCGTATTTTATTTATTTAATTTCAGCATTTATTTATTTATTTTTAGTATTTATTAATTTAATTATTTAATTATTTATTATTTAATTATGCGATTAATTGGTTGTCTGGGTTACACGATTAGGCTTAATCGTCGAGATTTGGGTTTGGCTAAAGTTGAGTGGCAGATTAGATGATGTAATAGTGAGGTTGAGATCGGCCTATTATGGTTGCGTACCGGTTGTCAGGATAGATGATGCGATGGAGCGAGTACAAGGCCAACTGGGCCGAGATGGATCGAATGTAAGGCCATTGGACCCGAGACAAAAATTGGACGTCAAAGGAAGTTCAATTGGAGACTGGTGGATTGACGATTAGTGAAAGTTGAATAGCGATATGATGATGAGACAGGAAGGCTAGTTAGGTCTTAGGCCGGTCGTGTACGGCCTTAAATTGTTGATTGTGCAATTTATTTAATTATTAATTGATTGTGTAATTTATTTAATTATCGAATTTACTTGTGTAATTTATTTAATTATTTTTAATTTATTTAATCATTGCAATAGATATTGATTGGTGAGATGATTGGACTTAGTGCTAAGTAGCGACTAGGGTCTGGTAGACTCGTGGATAGGCTGAGCGCGGAAAAGAGAGACTAGAGGAGAGCAAGTACGACAGGATAAAGAGTGATGTTGGATTATGTTTAGGGTGACTGAGGAGACGTGAGGTGCGATTAGGGACCCTAGGGCAATTGACAGACCTAGTTTTGGGTTAGGGGGTTGGCTCATTGAGATATTTATATCTCAACCCGTCGTGGTAACCATTTTTCAGGTACATGATTGGAGGTCGAATTTTGGGAGGCGAGTTCTGTGGGAGTTGACAGGGCTAAGATTCGTGCTTCCGTTGGAGACTGGAAGGACGGTGACAAATTCTGGGACGTCGCTATTCTTTGGCCGAAGAGAAAAGGAAAATCGAGAACCGTCGCGCGCTCGAAAATCGGGGCAGGACACAATCTATCATAAAATTTGATTCGGAGGGAGGGAATTAATTCAGTAGAGTTCTTTCATGATTAAATTACGTGCTCAACATATAGGTTTGACTTTTTTTTCATAATGGAAACTTGACTCGTGCTGCCGATTTCAAAATTTGTCTATTTAAAATGGATTTTCTCGTTAGGGGAACTCCCAATGAGTCTTCCCAGGTGATGCCATGGGGAATCAGAATGGAAATCCACGACTTGTTCTACAAAGTTCGCTTAATTCCCATCCCCACAGATTGAGATTGTCAACGAATTATCCAACTCTTGTTTCCTCAGATAGAAAAAGAAAATGGTTGACTTCCCCTTGGCGTCGCCTCTTATAAGCACGATCGAGCGGATGCTCATTGCTGATTTGCCGGCCAAAGCATCACTATTTCTCATACATATAGTTGGTCTTTTTTTTTCTTTTTTCTTTTTGTCAATAACGATCGTGACTTTCATTAATAACTATAATATGAAACACGGGATTGTTTATCATCAAAACATAGGAAAGACCAAAGAGGGTGGGGGCGGGATGAGTTGTCCAATTCGAAGAAAGAGAGTCCGTCCGATGGGCCTTAGCCACCCAATCCGCAGTTTGATTTGCATTTTTGGGGCAGTGTGTTACGGAGACACCTCTTAGCCGGGGGTCGGTCCATATCAATGGTGCGTTTATTTTACAAAATGTTTTATAAAAAATGTTTAATTAAATCGTTTAGAAAAATAAAATGACGAGAAATATTTTCATTATGAATAATAGTGTATATCTGACAATTTATGTAAATGGCAAAGATATTCTTCTTTCATTTATTTCGGTGAGCGATATAACCAATCATTTTCTATAGTATACTTTCTAAATCTTGAATTTTCTGAAAAACAGATGTACCCTTAAAAGCATGATATAATATCAAGATATGCATCTTTACGGCAAAACAGTGCTATTTAGTTGATTTGGGTATGAAACGATTGACCCAATTGCCATTGTTAATGAAACTAAGACTTCTTATCACGAGCCCGATAGACGTTAAAGAGCTCACCGGTGTTGTGCTAAATGATATATTAGGAGTTAGAGATGTCATTAGATATATTAGGGATAATACACATCCTTCATAAATCTGCATAAAATCTGTGATACGGGGAAGCTCTTCAATTAATTTTGGACCTATAATACAAATATCAATACAATCTCAAACTTTCCAATCTTGTCAATGTCGCGACCTAAATTCCGCCATTTAGGGGGAGGAAGATAAGGTTTAGAGGTACTTGCTCTTTATTCTATGATCTCGAGCTCGGATTCTCCCAAATCCATACCTCGCGTGACATTTGATGTTTTCAAATTTTAAGGTTATTTAGTCAACCTAAAACATCTTAGGAGTCGCCACTAGCCTATTGGGGTCAGCTAGAAACCGATCAAAGACACGAGAGTGTCGTTTTGATCCCTACGTAACCAGAGATTCTAAGTTCGGGAACTTGATTACATTAACTATTTAGTTAACGCCCTTTCGGTACCTAAAATTGATTGATTGGTTAACCTAGATGTTTGCATGCATGCTTACATCACTTAAAAGGATAGTCCACTAGTGTTTTGATGCCAAGTCCTAAGAACTTATTCAATTGATTCATTTTAGAAAATTTTTACTTTTTACTTTTTACTTTTTTATTGGCTTTTTTATGTCATTTTCTGATGATTTTCTATTTTTTATTATTTTCTAACAATTTTCTAATTTTTATTATTTTCTATGATTTTCTAATTTTTTACTATTTTCTAATGATTTTCTAATTTTTTTTCTAACTAATTTTCTATGATTTTCTAATGATTTTCTATTTTTTTAGTTGTTTATTATTCATGAATTTTCCAGATTTTCAACATTTTTTATGTTTATATTTGTTATTATTTTTCAGATTTTTTGTTATTTACTTTCTATTTTCTGATTTTCTGTTATTTTTCTAAATTTTTATTATCTATTTTCTGATTTTCTATTATTTTCTTTTTTCTATTATCCGTTTTCTATTTTCCAATTTTTTATTTTCTATTATCTATTATCTTTTTCTTTTTCTTTTTTTTTATTTTCTAATTTTCTAATTTTTTTATTTAATGTTTTATATTTTTATATTACTATTTTATTGTTTCATTGTTTTATTAATTTTTTTATTTTCAGACCGCTGACCCGGACCCTAATGGTCCGGGTTGGATTCACGAATTGGGCCAAGCCTATGACCCGATTTGATTTTTCTTCTAAAAATGAGTTCTAAGCTAAAATGCAAGAGTTGGCCCAAAACTATAAAAAGGCCCAAAAGATAAAAACGAATTTTAATCTAAAAAGAAGCCCAAGATCAGAAAGAGCCCAAAAACAAATAAAATCTCTAGCCCACCGAATCAAACCCCCACATTTCGAATTTTTCTTTGTTTGTTTATTTCTTCCTCCTGCACTTCATCTTCTTCCTCAAGCTCTCTCCTTATTCTCTCCATCGACCGAGACCAAAATTTGCACCACTAAAAGGAACAACTAACGATTCTATGATTTCTAACCATCACTATTTAACTAGAGACTTGTGTAATCAACTAAAATTACACGACTACGCCAAGAATCAAGGAAAACAACTTGGATTTTCATCTTAGCATTTCATCAAGCATGTGGAACTCAACGATGACAAACGAATTTCAATACTGAAATCACTTTTAATCCAAGTCATTATTTGGCAAAACACGAACAAGGAAGCCATATCAACGTCAAATAAGCATGGCAGTAATTCGGAGTCAACTAAAAAACATTCAGCATCAATTCCAGAACAATCACACAGGGGAAAAAATTGAAAGAAGTGCGGCTAAAGCTCATGAACAACAATGAACTTAAGCTTTCTAGATGTGATCAAAGAGACTTACCTGCGAACGAAAACTGCGATGGGAGCTTGAATCAACGACGAATGAGTTGAATTAGCAACAGATGAAATCCTCGGACCTCCGACGGTGAAGCTTCGAACTAAACTCCCTAATCTTGAAGAAAATTGAATCGGCAGCAAATAAGTTGAATCAAGCGGCGGACGAACTTCCTCAAGCTTCCGATGATGAAGAATGAATGATCTCTTCCCCAAACGAACGATTCTCGTCGAAGGACGGAAGTCTTAAAGTTGAAGAAATTATATCGTTGATGAAATCTTCTGACGAGAGAGAGAGCGAAGGGGCGTCGGCCAGCAGATCCAGAGGGAGTTCCAGCAAATTGAGGAGCCTGGAGCCAGAGGAAGAGAGCGTTCCGGCGGGAGAGAGCCGAGAGTAAGGAGGCGTCGGCCGGGGCATAGGAGAGGAAGGGGGCGAGAAAGATCGGGGGCCAAAGGGAAGAGAGAGAGAGAGTGTAGAGGGGAGAGACTACTGAGAGAGAGCTCCGAGGGGGTCGCGTTCGGCGGAGGGAGTTGGTTGCAAAGAGAGAACAGCGACCGTGAGAGAGGAGGCGACGGGGAGAGACGACCGTGAGGCGAGTCCGAGAGAGGACAAGAGCTTGGAGCTATGGGCGAGGCAGAGAACGTGAGCCAGCAGGCCAGTGAAATGTGGGCCAGCCGATGGATTGTGAGCTGAGAGAGCTAGATGGATGGCGTCCGTTGCAGAGAGAGCCCCTCCTCGGAGAAGATGATCCCCGCTTCTAGAATCCCCTCTCCTCTTTCATAACCGAATTCCTTTTCCTCTTTTTTATGTTATTTTTCCTCCAATTAATCATCCCCTCTCTTTTGTCTTTTTTCTCCTCTTTGTTTTTTATTCTTTAATCCTTTTATATGCAGGGTTGTCGAGAGAAATCCAACGTGAGCTGGAGACAAAATCTTCAAGAAAGGACAAAAAGGATGATGGATTTTTTAATTAAATTTTTCTTAAAGAAAAGAAAGAAGAAATTTTGAATTCTAACTAATACTAATTATTTCAAAATATACTAGAGAATGGTTTATTGGACCGGTAAAATTTAGGTGTCAATAGTCAATTCGGCTCTAAATCTTAATGTAAAATTTTAAATGAGTCATTCTCATCAATTTTTATCAGAAATCCTCGACATGGCAATATATCATGTAGGACGGTTAGTAACGATTAGGCCACCATGAAATCATGAAGCGTGCGTTTGGTCTGTTATTAGGAAATTAGGAGCATTGGGATCGAATGGCATTGGACTAGAAGGTGGGAGTTGGGTTCGGCTTAAAATTCACACAAACTTCCAAAGTTGGCCGGTGCATGTTGATCTACACAAATAAAAACTTCTATCAATGTTTAGTGTATCACATCTTGTGCCAGCGTAACGAGTGCATTGCCTTTGAGACTGGTCAATTAGCATCAACAAAAAAGGTTTGGCAGCAATGAAAAGGACGAATTGTTCGGTCATTATATTCTTTTTCCAAATCTTGAAGTGAGCCGACATGGACTCAGAGGTCAGTCATGTCACCACATGATTGATTGCGCCATTGAAAATGTATTGCTTTAAGAACCCTTAAGAAATTATGATTGAACTAATTGTAATCTCTCCTCTCGAGGAATATAGACCTCAAATGTCGACTAAAATCACATGAAAAGCTCGTGCTCAATATGAGAAAGGATTATAACCGTAGTTATTCACGAGATGAACGAAAATAGTCAAATTATCTCTCACACATTAAAGTTGAGTTTGAACATTACATATTCTAAGTACGAATTTAACAATACTTATTCTGATTACAAAACTAAGTATCTCGTTTTATATCATTTTGTACGGCCAATTTCTCCATTGTATAGTTATAACAATTTGAAATTTATTTTGAAATAATTCGAATATGCAAAATACTATTGTTTATGTACAATTTTATATATTTTCCTAACTCTTCCCTAGACAATATTCTCATGTGGTCTTTTGCTTGTTTTTCTCGATCTACATCGACCGTAAGACACCTCATCAACTGCAATCCTCAACTCAATACTCCATGCCCGAATAATTTTGATGAATTGCTCGCTGGATGTATTCGTTTTGAGGAAAATCGATGATTTGGAAGCAACGGTCAAATTTGTTAACGTCGCGCATCAGATTTTTTTTTATTTGGTAACCGATGACTCTACCACGGGCCATCCGTGCCCGGATGGCACCGAAGGACAAAAAAAAAAAACCAAAACCAATTCCACCATTGCAGTATAAAAAAATCTGCCCGTGAGCTTGTCAAAAGGACTAAATTGCGTCAAACTTGATTAAATATTGGATCGCCCTCTTATACTTTACAAGTTCGGAATTTATCTGTATGAGATTAATTTTCTTGCAAGACAAACTCCCATCGAGCCTTTTCAGGTATCGCCACGAACTAATACAAATGCAAATCTACAAAAGATAGTTCGATAAAGAAATTTTAGCCTCTTTAGTGTCACTTGGTGAGACCATATCGGCCAGACATCGCTCGCGAGTTTCGTCGAATAAGTTCACACCGGCATGTGTCGATCGGCTGTCTCGCGCCGACCTCGACAACCGAGATTTTTTCACCAAACCTCAGCACCGGAATGGACAAATCACTAAGCATACGATCAAGTTGATAGGAACATATACCTAATCAAGCCAAATGTGTTGAAAAGAGGGCAAACCAAAGCCATTACACATCCTATCGCTCCGCCAGTCTTGAAATGGACAGCACAACTGGAATCCATATGAAAAGTTTCAAGAAAAAGGATCAATTTAAACAAGAGAACAACGCATTGGGAGATTTCACTACAACATCTCTCTCGATGACAAAATTATGCAAAAAATTATAAATATTATTATACGGTGATCAATTCAATTCAAAACTTTTCAATATTATCGATTTTATTTTGGGCATTTTGATCATTTTCCAATATAATCATTTCGGTCAATTTTGGAGTTGCCGAGACCCCAGTGACTGGCTCAAGATAATAGGAGGATAAAAATAGTTCATACAATTTTAAGAGATTACAAAAAAATTGACTCTATCAACATCGGCCAGAGTATACGTTAACAATTTTAGATAAAAAGAAATCGAAATGATTAATTGAAAATCATTAAAAATATATGACTAAATGTATCATATTGAAAAGGTAAGAATCAAATTACCGTCTTATAACAAATTACCGTCTTATAATAGATTTATGATTTCTTTTTTTTGTTGAAAGAAAAATTTTATTTATTTTTTAAAATAATATTTATAATTTCTTCGATAGTTATCTTCTCGCTTAGCGTACCTTGACATTCGAAGAATTTCTTTTTCCTGCATAACATGATTTTTTAGAATAAAAAGCAGGACCTTTTTCTCAAGTGGGTCTCAAAAGTTGCATTTCACATCAAAGGACAACCACTTGGTGGACAAAATAGACAGAAAAAGGCCAGCTTCTCTTTCTGTCCCAACTTGGTTCTTTTGGGTCAGATTCTAATCACAACTCAAACTCAACGGTCAAAGATTTGGAATTGAAACAACGGTCAAGATTGATCTCCTTGCTCCCATAATCCAAAAATTAATTAACAAATTACAGGACCCAAGACCCGTATTTTAATATTATATATATATATATATTTGTTGGGTTTTACAATCACGCCCAAATTTTGTTTTATTTTCCTTTTTTCCCCTGTTGCTTGATAAAGGCAAGAATTCCACTAATTGCATTTTCTAATCTAGAGAACAAATGATAATCATTCTTTTTTAGAAATAGATTTCTAGCCATTGCTATCCCCCGGACGAGTTTTTGAAAAAAAAAACACTTATAACAATGCATAATTCTGATTCCCATAATACAATTTTTCTTATAACACTTTTTTTTTTAATTTCTGCAACCAGCGAGTGATAAGTAGTGGCGATGAGCGAGGGGCTATGACCTGTGACCAATGGTATCAATGGTTATGGTCGATGGCTAGCAAGGGGTGGCAATAGCTGGTGGTAGTCGATGGGGGGCCGACAACTGGTTGTGATTGGTGGCCAATGATAGGGGCAGGTAGTGGTCGGCAATCGGTGGCCGATGGTGGTGTTGGGGTGACTGGTGGCGCGTAACAATAAGTGAGGGCCAATAGTGGCCGACGATGGTTGGCGGCAAGTGGCGGGAGCCGACGAGTTGAAAGAGAATCAAAGAGAGTGAGAAAAATATGAGAGAAAACTATTTCCATTATATTTCAGAAATAAAAATAATTAAAAAAATATTTTACTTATCATTTTGTTCCAAACCTATTTTTGGACAAAAAATTTGTCCTAGAAATAAAAAATAAAATTATTTCTACAAAAACAAATTTATGTTCTAAACTTATTTCATAAGTAAGGAAATAATTCCGGAACATAAATAAAATGGTTATCATGTACAACTTAACGACGAATTAATCGTTATTAGGCCCAAAAAGGAAATGAATATGAGTTGGACGTGAAGAGGGTAGCTGGAAATGGTGCCTCCCCAACGCAATACTAAGAGTGCGTTTGGTTCGGCTTCGGCATTATTTTAAGAAAGCAGTGACCTTATTTTAACATAGAAGGTGGAACACGGCGAGGACTGCTTTCCCAAATACATGAAAGCGAAAGGACCGACATTGCAAAATTTTGAAATTCTTGGAGGGCCCGCCACCAATACTAAGGAAGTAACGTATCAAATTGTTGCATCTGTAACTCAGATGGTGGAACGCGGCCAGGGACCACTTTCGGAATTACATAAAAGCCCAAGGACTAAACATGCAAAATTGAAATTCCCGGGGGCCGGGCACAAATAGTCTGCCAACACATTGGCCAGTTATTGTACAAAGAGAGATGATCGTCACATGATGACACCACCATGGACTCATTGCCCGAGCACTGCGTCTCTGCGATCCTCGCCCTCGCGTCCCCTGAGGACGCGTGCAGGCTCGCTCCGGTGTCCCGCACTTTCTGGTCGGCCGCCCAGTCCGACGCCGTCTGGGGTGGCTTCCTGCCGCCCGACTGCGGCGCCGTGCTCGCGAGGCTGGCAAGTCCCCTGGAGTTCGGCTCCAAGAAGGAGCTCTTCCGCAGCTTATGCCGACCTCAGCTCATTGATTCCGGGAGAAAGGTTGTCGAAGCTTTCGTGGGTTTTCTTTTCTTTGTTGTTTTGATGAAGAATTAGAGGAACTGTGCATTGAAATTTATGTCGTTGTTGAAAAACAGAGCTTCAAGTTGGAGAGATCGTCTGGGAAGATATCGTATGTGCTGTCTGCGAGAGAGCTTTCCATAGCGTGGAGCGATGAACCCATGTATTGGACCTGGAGATTTGCGCCCGATTCGAGGTTTGTTACTTCATCGATCAATCATTTGTCGCTCGCTAGACGCAAAAGTTTGAAAGGAGGACGTCCTTTTCCTTTTAGATTTCAGGAAGTGGCGGAGCTCAGGACAACAGATTGGCTAGAGATTGAAGGCCAAGTGCCCACGGCAATGTTATCGCCAAACACTCTTTACGAAGCCTATCTCATCATGAGGATCTCTCGCCGTGCGTACGGGCTGGACGTGATGCCATCCCAAGCATCGATCGAGTTGAAGAACCAGGTAGTCTCCACAAGCACAGCAATCTTGCGGCAAGGCCATCAAGAAAGCAGAGGCAAGCAGAGACCAGGGGTTCAAGGTGAAGAAAGAGTCCCGGTCGAGAGACAAGACGGGTGGATGGAGGTCGAGCTCGGAGACTTCTTCAATGACGGCGGCGGCAGCGACGGCGATCACCGTCAGGCGGTGAAGATGAGCTTCAAGGAGGTGAAGGGGTACCAACTGAAGGGAGGTCTCGTCGTTGAAGGCATTGAAGTTAGGCCTAAAACAATTGCGTGAAGAAGATCATCATTAGGCGTAAGGATCACCATTGCAAAGTTTGGTATTTCATTTTTTTTTAATTTTATTTCTGGGTATTTTGTTTTGTTTTTAGTTTCTCATGGCAATTAAAAAGTATCATTCAAGATGCGACCGTCGCCGTATATGAATAAAACTTTTTATTCATTATCTACTTATATACGCAAATACGTGAACTTAGGCTGGTTTATCGTCTCTCAAGAGCTCATTGATTCAATTTAGCGCCCGCGGGATAAGCAAATGGGTAAGGTAAAAAGTCTCTATCGAGCAGACCTATCTCTCTAGCCCCAAAGGCCTCCAAATCCGAAGAGTCACGATCAGGATTACATCTCCATCGACGAATAGAGAAAGGCGTCCTCAGCAGGGAAAGTCAAGTGCAATATCCAAAGAAAGACATGACTTTGAGAATTGACCACTTCATTCGAATGAATTATTGATTGGATTGGAGTAGGTTTGTCAAGCAAAGAGAAGGACACGAAATCTAAAAGTAACGTGCATTTTAATCATAAATGGTCGGGCCGACTACCATACAAATTGAAAATAGGGAAAAGTACAAAAACGGATTGTAAACCTATTATATTTTTACTTATTTAATCATGAACCTTTCAACAGGTCTAGCCGAGCCTTGCCCTCGCTGGCCATAAGCAAAAAAGAGAAAATGAAAAAAGAAAAATAAATGAATAATTTGTCTATGTAAGTATTGTTTGTACCACATAAGATTGTCGACATTCACGTCTGTAATTTTCAACTTGCTTTGGTAGTGTGGACTTATTTGACATAATATGAAGTGTTTAAAACTAAATTAACCCAATTAAAATGTTTAATAATAAATTGATTCAAATATAATACGTTGATGACCTTTTTGATACTTTTTGCATTGAAAATAATTGAGAGTGAAGCTATAAGCACATATATGAGTAAAAGAGAAGCGATAAGAGTATTAAGGCTCCATTTGCTCCACATAAAATATTTTCACGGAAAACGTTTTTCTCATTTTTCGATGTAAGGTTCTCTCAGGAAAATGAGTTGATGAAAAATAATTTCCTAGTCAATAGAAATTTTATGCTTAAATTCAAGAAAATGATTTTCATTTTGAAATTGGAGAACATTTTCCAAAATATGACTAGATTTTGACGCTTTAACTTGAAACTCTACGGTTGGACACAAGATCCTCACGCTAGTTTCTAGGACCCAGCGTTCAAGACTAGGGTCTCCCAAGGCTGGGCTAGAGCCATCAATGTCCACACTCAGGTTCATCAAGGCTAGGCCCAAAGTTTAGTGTTGTGCCTAATGCCCGACACTTGAGCCTAGGTCCACAAAGGCAGTACTCGTGTCCAAGATGCTTGAACACTGGTCATTGGCACTTGAGTGCAAGTCTACAAAGGCTATGTGCGGGTTCTCGATGCTCGGGCTCGAGTCCTTATTAAATGAACGTTCATTCTTATGAAAACATTTTAAAAAATGTCTTATTATTATTTATTTTTTCTATTTCTTTCTGCCTTGGTTGATCATTGGCCACGATGGAATCCATTGACTGGGCATAGGTGAGGGAAGAACTCACTCTTGGATGATCACTGATCATAGGCAAGGGACGAGCTTGAGCTTGAGCTTACCCAAGGTCGGCGAGGTTCAAGCTCCCTAGATTTTGGTGAATCGAGCCTCAACTGAGGCTCAAGCTCCCCAGATTCTATCAAGCCAAGGCTCGGCCGAGGCTCCATTTCTCTAAATCTAGCGAGCTCGAGCTCGCTTGAGGTAGGCAAGCTCGAGCCTCGCTAGACCAGTGAGCTTTGAGCTCGCTAGAGGTCAGGCCTTACAAATGTGGCGAGGCCTCGGGCTTTGACTTTGCTGCTTTGGGCTTTGACCTCGCCGACCGTTGGTGAGCTCGATCTCATAGAATCTGGTGAGGCTTGGCTCATAAGAAATTGTTGAGGCTCGGCTTGTTGTAATCTAATGAGATCAAGCCTCGTCAATCTTGAGTGAGCTTGTCCCTCGCCTGTGATTGATTGCCGACAGTCGCTGTGACCATCAAAGCCCAATAATCCTTACATTGGAATGACTATGATTAAATGCTGGATGGAAAATATAAAGAGTTTTCTTCCGAATAATCGATAGCATTTCCGAAAATGAAATAAAGTAAACCGACACGTGATTAGAATTCACATATGTTGTTGCGCATAGGGTTTTAGGTTTGCATCAATGACGGCCTCCAATGGCGAGTGATCGTTCAAGAGGGTAGCAAAGCCTTCATTGCCTCTCGAGGGCTCCACGACGAATGGGACCATTTACTTGTTCGACTCTACGTGCCTGGCCTCGGAGTAGATTCTCACTCATATTGGAAAAGGATGAACGAGGGGGGGATAAGCAGATGCCACCCTAAGATTCTCACCTATTCTTTTCCATTATAATTGCATGGTCATCGTCCATCCCGAATATCGTAATCTTGGAAAGTTTAGGGAGCTATGGTGCGGAAGTATAAAAGGACAATCGAAAGTAAAGAAGTTCAATGGGGGGCTACTCTGGCATCCACCTAGCAAAAGCCGTCGTCACATGTCTCTAGGACCCTTTGAATCGTACAATGTTGGCCCCGTGCTACGATATTTGGCATTGTGAATTTTGAGCAGCCGATGCATTATCACTAAGCAATTCAGAGAAATGATGATGATCGCGTTTGATACGGTCTGCCACCATCGACAAAGTTGCCAGACGCTCGGACCAAACCTGTATCTTGTGATGATGAACTTGTCCATCTAAGATCGGTTAATATTGGGTGATCAAGTGACCTAAACATCGAATCTCTTCACATTTTCATTGTAGAACTGCCTCTGGCGCCTTATTATTCTCAGCTTTACAGGAATACCGTCCGCTCCTGTCCATTTTCCAGTTCATTCAAGCCAATCATCGCTCGGCGAGCTGTACAAGAATGTCGTGATCGTTGACGCGCGGTTTGTGGCTTAGGTGGCATGATGGTGAGATGCTCGAGAAGCATCTAAAGATCTCTCTGCGATCTTTTTGGACCAGGTCTTTTCGTAAATGGAATCCCTTCCAGACGTTTGATACAAGCTTTTTCCAGTACTCAGTCCAGATTTGAGCCAGCTGCAGCAAAGTTCCCCGGTTTCCTTCGGATGTCACCATATTTTCACGGTGTGTCGTCACATTTTATCCTCTCCCCTTGCCAAAATCGCATCATGTCGTCATGTTAACGATGCTTGTCGGCTACGACTCTCTCCATCCACCTCCTATAAATTCAAAACCAATGCATCGCACCATTCCATGAACAAGCAACCAACAGATGAAATTGTCCATCTGTATTCCCCCCAGCGCAATCCGTGCTTTGCTTCAGTCTCTTCCCCACTCCAAATCCATCGTGATTTTCCGATACACAGCAGCTTCGTATCGATCCGATGATGCAGATCAGAGCTCGCGGCTTCCGACTACACCGGGGCGATGTCTTTACATGATATGATGAGGTAGGATAGCATGACGGTTGGCATTTTGCTTGCCTCGACTCGCCAAGACATTGATATACAGAAAGGTAAACTCAATACATGTTACGCATATGAAGTGCACAGATCAAGTCGACGAAACATGCATTGGACTCGAAACATGCATGGAGAAGATAGAGCGAGGAGCATTAGACTTTTCATGTGCACGAAGAGCATCGAGTGTCTTTTAATAGTATTTTAGAAGGCAAGTACGACTCTTTTCATTTATAAGTTTCAAATTTCAAAAGCTCATTGAAAGCTCTTAGTATCTGAAACGTACATTATAGACGTACATGTATGTTGAGTTGCATACATACATACACACACATATGTGCGTGCATGTTTGTTTTGAGCACGCGGTTCTCTCAAAAGCTGCTCCTCGCGGACGGGCCCATTGACATATTGAATTGAACACACATTTATTAAAAGTTTATGCCGATAAGTTATATATTAGTTAGGATATAATAACTGCTTTAAATCATACCAATTATATGATGTGAGACTTTTCTAACACGACTCATACATGCATCTCATCCTAAACTATACTTCTGACTTATGTTAACAGGATGCATCAAAGTTTTGTCAAAAAAATATTTTTTTAGGAAAGTTTCGGCTTGATGATATATTTCATCATCGGATGTAGTTGCACATCTTCATATATACGATATCTCTTCTGTGTATATATGCATGTTAGAGGAAAATGTATACATATGTGCCAAGCCTACTTGGATAAGTATTAAAAATAGTATGGATATAAAAATAAACCAAGATGACGGGAAAGGTGATAATTAATAGGTGAGGACCTCTTGAGGATGCTCGTGTGTTAACAGGCGATGGATCAAATACGAATCGTTCGGTAAATTTGTATTTGATTCATACCCTGTCGATGCACCTGTTGTCTTGGAGGCTCGTCGTATAAATCAATGGTACATATTGCCATATACATTAGCTCTTTTGGTGCATTTAACGCATCCTTATATATACGCATATCCTCACACGAAAGGGTGGACATGTCTATTAGAGGATGCTGTGTGGGTGTGCCGGGGCTATGTGATCAATATTATGCATACTTTCAGGAAGAAAAAAACAACACAAAAATCCAATATAACAAGAAAAACTATAAGTGACAATGTCTTAGGGATGCTTATGTATTGACAGGCGATGGACCAAATATGAATCATACATAAATCAAATGATTCATATTTGGTCTATCACCTGTCGATGCACATGTCGTCTTTAAGGTTTGTCATCTAAATTAACTATATATATACATATATACATACACGTATATAAACATATATATACTTATTTATTTACATACATACATGTATATGTATATATATATATATATATATATGTATCACTTAAAAGGAAAATATGTATATATTAGAGGATAATGCTTATGTACACACCGAAACTATTCGATCGATATTGGAGGCGGCATGTATAAAAACATATAATAACAGAAAAAAGGCCACATCTTAACAATGCTAGGTATTAACAAGTGATGGATTAGGTATGAATTGTTCGGTAGATTCGTATTTGCTCCATCACCTATCGACACAGATGTTGTCTTCAAGGCTTGCCATATTAACCGACGACACACATCGTCATTATATTGGCTCTTCCGATGCAGTGACACATCAAAGAATAGCACGAAAGATTAAATCAAGGTGAAGAACGTTGAATGATAAGTGATGGTGTCTTAAAAATGCTTATGCGTCGACAGGCGGTGGATCGAATATGTATCATTTGGTGGATACATATTTGCTCCACCATCTGTCGATGCATGTTTTCTTTAAGACTCGTCATGTAAATTATATATATATATATATATATATATGTGATACAGGAAGTCAAATTTTAAACAAATTATGATAATACCATGGTAGTACACATCATCATGTGCAGATGTAAATAAAAGTATCAGCTCGGGAGGTTGACTCCGGTTTCTAATTTTGACTATTCAGGTTTCCAATCCAACTATTTTTTTTTTTCTTCTGACAATTGAAAAGCGAATCAAAAGCTTATTTATAAAAAGCCCGACTTGCATCTACTTCTTTTGGGCTTTCCTACGTGCTCAGGAACGGATCATGAGGCCGCCTCATCTACAGTTCTCCCATTCAAGACTGGCTCAACCCGATTTGGCTCGACTCGACCTATTTAATTATTCGATGAGCATGACTTGGTTCGCACCCTCGAATCAAACCGAACTATACTGAAATTGCCGGTCCAATTCGGGCGCGGGGTTCCAGAATTTCAGCATGCAACTAAGTCGCATTGGGCTCTGCCACCATTTCATTTCTTCATTTTGTACCTTTGATTTTTCTCATTACAGCTATTGTATTACGAGAAAAGAAGAGTTGTTGATTGTATATCTTTACCTTTTAAGTACGTGAATAGTTATTGCATCGATTGATATCAAGTAATTCTCATTCCATGCAATTCGATTCGAGTCTTTTCAAATAATAATGATTCGATCTGATTCGATTTGGCTCTATATCCAAACCGTGACAACCGACCCACACGAGATGGAATTTTCTAGCATTGGCCATCTAGCTAGAAGCCCGGAAATATATCATCCGCTCTCATGTGCATCATCATTTAGGATCAATGACGTGCAAGTATCCGAAATCTCGATCGAGTAACTAAATTTCTTTTTATCAATCAAATATCTCGACACATGAACGGATCGATTAATACTAATAGGGAGATTATCGGGTGTAATTAGCATTTCTATTTTGTCGTTCATTGCAATTAGAACAAACCGCCATATAACGAAATTATGAATAAGAAGGCAAGAACGCCTTTAAACGCCTTATAAGAGATCTCCGATAATGCGTGAAAATATCCTCGGCGAAAAGCAAATTACTTAAGCAATTACCCGCAATTTTAATTTGGTCAATCTAGTAATACGAATCCACCCTTCTTCCATTCGAAATTGCATTCATTTTTTTTAACTTCGAGCGATGCTAGAAAAAAAAAAGGAAAAAAATGCAATTTCCCCATCTACGTTTATTGTTTTATCTGCGGAAAAAATATGACATTACAATCAAAATTGATCCGAAAAATTACGGGCAACCAAAATTGGGAGAGAAAAGAAAGAGCTTTGAATTATATTGTTTTGAATCAGTCCAAGCATGTCAAAATGGACAAAGAGATCATCAAATCTCGTCGTCTTAGATTTAATATTATTCAGAGGTTTTAGGAGTAAAAGAAAAAGAAAACGCGGATTTGGTGGAGAGCGCCCTTCAAATTATTTAAACAAAAGGACCAAACGAAGTATGCGAAGGCTGGCCCCACATCATCTGACGACTTGATCGGAAAAATGAAACATTAGCTCCGTTTGTTTCACGAGAAATTATTTATATAAAATTATTTTTCGAATTTTTCGGCGT
The DNA here is from genome assembly GCA_019926035.1 of Melaleuca alternifolia. Taxonomy (NCBI): domain Eukaryota; kingdom Viridiplantae; phylum Streptophyta; class Magnoliopsida; order Myrtales; family Myrtaceae; genus Melaleuca; species Melaleuca alternifolia. Next base: position 77,472 of record JAGKPW010002284.1, read on the forward strand.
TTATTTCTCAAAAAATAAAAATAATTAAAAAAATATTTTTCATTAACTAAAAAAAATCTTCAAAAGTGGGGAATATATTTTCAGTTTTTCTTGAAGGATAAACATTTCTTGTGTTCTTCATTTACCTTTAAATATCCCGGCATCTAACAATATACCTCGACCTCGCTCGAGACCAGCTAGTCGGCGGCTTTTGACAAACGAGCACCAGAAAATATTATTATTTTTTAGTGAAAATGACGTCATGAAATATATTTTTCAGAACACTATATTTTCCGTGAAACGAACGGAGCTTTATGGTCGATAATTTTTTTCAATTTATTTTTGTAGCGGGTGTCGTGAACGAGGAAGTAGATCGATTTAAATTGAATCCAGTAAAGAAAAACTATCGAGTTCGAAATGTCGATTTTTTTTTTGACGATTTATCTGATTTTCCAATGGTCCTGTGAATGTCGAGTATAAAGTCAAATTATAATCCCGTGGAAATCACGGTGAATCGCACAAAGGAGATTGCGAGTTACTTTTTCGTCATTTTTTTTTCTCTATCGTCAAAAATATTTCGGAGTTTTTATTAGTGTCAATGTGATTATTCTCCCCTCCACAATAATCAACGGTAAATAGATAAAAATGAACATGGATGACTTCAATCGTAACATATCTATGGATTTAGAAAATGAGATTTCTATACTTCACGAGGTGAAATACCGTCGCTGTGTATCATCTTAGAAATTTGTCGCCCAAGGTCAACGCACCTCCAATGATGGAGAAGTCCCACGAAATGCGCAAGCTCCTCGTACTGCAATTAACATGTTACTTAAGGTTCTATCCGATTCGTCAACAATGAATAGTATTGCGTTGGTGGAGACGTTCATTTCTCACGATTAGGTTCACGATTCGAATCCCAAGTATGTCTCTCCGTGATCTAAGTGAGTGACCATTACGGTAGATTGTTAGGCCAGTCTTATTCGAGATATTGATTTACGAATACGTATGTCCAAAGGACCAGCGAAAAGTGCAGATCCTCGGTTATCAAATAAAAAAATCCTAAAAGCTATTTTCTGTATTGTTTGAAAGGCGAACGAACAAAAGATATTCCGATCGTTCGAACAAAAATACATTATATTAATCGCTTATTTCGAGTGATAGGCTCGATTAAATTTAGGAAACAAATATTTTTCAGATTAATCTTTTTTCCGTACAACAAAGGTGCTTAGATTATAATGAACCGTACAGTTGATTTCCTTCGTTAAGGATTTTATAGTCTCGATGTAGAAGAATTCCACGTGTTATGGCTCGGCCTCCGCCTCGAACGGCATCTTCAGCAGCTTCCTCTTCAGGTGGAAAGCCGCCGCACGCGGAGCCGACGCGGACTGCAACGACCCCGCGTCCAAATCCCAATTGAATAGACTTACATATATATATTCAGACAACTAAATATATTGCTGAGATCGATGATGTAGCGTGATCAGTGCATGATGTTATCACATATGCAATTCAACTATCTTTTGTTTTGAATGCTTTTACGCCTGTTCAAAGTCATTAATCTCAAAATTATGAAGGAGAAGGGAAAAAAAAGAGAGAAAGAAACTTGTCGCGGCGGCGTCTCTCCCTCTAGTCATCTTGAGAAGGATTAGGACTCGTTTAGTAACCATTCTCGTTCCAGAAATAATTTTTTTTTAGAATGAGTTTTTTTTAGAAATGGTTCTCGAATGAATTTTTGAGAAGAAAAACGTGTTTGGTAATTGTACAAAATTTTTGTCTCTAGAATATAAAAAGAATAGAAATGCGTTTGGTAGTTGCACTAAATTTCTGTTCCTGGAATAGAAAAATAAAAGAAATGCGACGGCCGACGATCGCAAGAGATAGGAACAAATAAAAAAAAGTAGCTTATTTATTAATACCGTTCATTCTCATCCCAGAAATAGAAAATTCAAATTTTTATTTGTTCTCATTTCTCGTCCCAAATCCATCCCCGGCCATTTTTTCATCCCGAAAATAGAATGAGAATGAGAATTTGCCAAACAGTTTATCCTTCGAGGATGATAAACTAAGAATGAGAATGGTTACTAAACACTTTATTATTATTACTCAATCGACGGTTGTGAAGCGCCGCATATGTGTTTATAATGGATAATCTATTTTAGTTGAATTTCATATATCGCGTCATTATAAGAGACAGAATGCCGCTCAATTGGATTCTATTGAGAGCGAGGTCGGGTCTTGTTGGCATTGAATCGAAGGTGATCCGAGCTTAATCGGTTCGCTAGATCCGCGGCCAGGTTCATCGGTCCGGATCACCTGGAGTTTGGATTAGGAAAAAAATATATGGTAGAAAAAGAGGGGCATTTTAAATTTTTGGGTCATTAAGAAAGAGAGAGAGAGGAATTTAAAAAAAAAAAAAATCCTTGAATAAAGGACATGGGGGGGAAGAAGGGAGAGGCGTGGTCCCCAGCAGCACTAATTTTTCGGGTTGTTGGTTCTGTTCTTATCTTTTGACTCGTCGGAACGGAAATAGGTACGGTCCTTGCACGTTCATGTGGGCCCCCCCTTCCGTCCAGCTCCACCGTACACATCCTGCATCACCACCAGGCTGCCCCGTTCCCCTGCGGACCGAACCAGGGACCATCCGTCGCTCTCCCTCCACGTGGCCTGCATCCCAGCCGTCCTGACTCCAACGATCTGTCACTTGGACTGGTTCCGTCGTTCATCTAGCGTCGTTCGCTGCTCCGCATTGTATCACATTCGCACTCTCTCTCTCTCTTTCTCCCTCTAACCCTCCCCCCTCTCCAACTCTCTCTCTCTCTCTCTCTCTTCTTCCGGCAACTTCATCGCCATATCCAAACGAACTCCGCTCCGTCGCGCCAGCTTCTCTCCCCCGCTGATCTGAGCCATGAAATCCCCGCCGAGCCGCCGTCGCCTCGAAGCTCCTCCGCCTTTCCCGCGGTCCCACCACCACCCTCTCCTCCACCTCCGCCTCCTTTTCCTCTTCGTCCCCACCTAAGCGAGACGCGCTCCCCCCCGCTCAACTACCTGGTTTCCCCAGATCTTCTTCTTCTTCTTCGGGTCGTCTTTCGTTTTCCCCCACGAATCTCTCTCTCTATCTCGCTCTTTCATGGCGTTGCTCGAGAGCTTGACGGAGGACTTGCTCGTCCGAATCTACAAGGGCCTCGCCTCCGACGCCGATCGCAAGTCTTGGCGGCTCGTGTGCCGCGACTTCCACCGGATCGACTCCCTCGCCCGCTCCTCCCTCCGAGTCCTCCGCCTCGAGTTCCTCCAGTCTCTGCTCGCCAACTACCCTCGCCTCGACACGCTCGACCTCTCCGTATGTCCTCGGATTGACGACGGCGCCATCTCGCTGCTGTTGAGCCGGAACTCCCCGAGCATGATCACGCATGTCTCCTCTCTGTTGCCTCCAAGTCGCGATCTGCTGAGCTGGACTCGGGGCCTGAGGAAGCTGATACTGAGTCGGTCCACCGGGCTGCGGTGCTATGGCCTGGAGCAGGTCATGAGGGCGTGCGCTAATCTGGAGAGCGTTGACGTATCGTATTGTTGCGGGTTCGGTGACCGAGAGGCGGCGGCGCTGTCTTGCGGGGAGAGGTTGAGGGAAGTGAAGATGGACAAGTGTTTGGAGGTGACCGACGTTGGGTTGGCCAAGATCGCTGTGGGTTGTGGGAGGTTGGAGAAGGTGAGCTTGAAGTGGTGCATGGAGATTAGTGATTTAGGCGTGGATCTATTGTGCAAGAAGTGCGTGGAGTTAAAGTTCCTCGATTTGTCTTATCTTAAGGTTCGCTTCTCTTGATTCTTCAGTCTCGTCTCAAATTTTGGAAGTCAAATGTGCTGTCCCCGGATGGGATTGTCTCCTTGGCTGGCTGGGTTGTGCCTTGAATCTATAGGTGGCCCAACTCTATTTGTGACTTGATCGGATAAATTTGGAGGCATCGCGAGCTTTTTCCTCGGATGATATTGCATTTCATTTTTAATTTGCGAGAGAAGTGTTAATGGTGGCCCTTACTTCTTTTAACGGTGCATTTGTCGGTCTACAGTACACCTGCTTTGTACTGGAAAAAGGTGATGTTTGCAATGCCCAATTTCTTGACATGTTTCTATTTTTAGTATTGGTTTTTATGTTGTGTCGTGCGAATTCCGAAGGTGTTGACGTTAGGATTAAGATTCCACTTTACCGGTTGCCCCATTTGCGTGGGTTGGTTGAATTTGGGAAGATTTTATGTTGTGCTTCCTCTCTCTCTCTATCGCTACTCCTGTCTCTATCTGGTTTTATGCTTCTTGCATCATCCGTGCGATTAATAGATGCTTGTGAATAAGAGCGTGCAGGTTGGACCTGGTTCATGGAAAAGATTGTGCATTAAGATGTCTTATCAAATCTGAATGGCGGGCTGTGCTTATTTCTAGAACAGTGGATACCTTTTTATCTCAGAGATCTTAAGAAATTATATATCATGAAGTGCAATGTATTGTTGCTGCTTAAGAATTTTCTTTCTCTGCATTTCCGATTGTGTTCTTTTTCCTAAACTTTGACCTCCGAGCTACCTTAGGTTACAAACAACTCCCTGCAATCAATTGGTTCTCTACCAAAGTTGGAAGTTTTGGCTTTGGTGGGTTGTTCTTTCATTGATGACACTGGATTACAATTCCTCGGGCAAGGATGCCCTTTGTTGCGGGTAATTGTTGAGTAATACTCGATTTTAGAATGATGGGAAGTTTTGCAATGCTAAGGGGTGAACTTTGATGCTTGCAGGTCATTAATATGTCAAGGTGCAATGGCATCAGTTCTTCTGGTTTGCTGTCTGTTGTTAAAGGACATGAAGATCTCATGCAGCTCAATGCAAGTTACAGCTTGACGGTTAGTGGTTTCTCCAGCTTCACAACTCGTGCATCTTCTTTTGTGTGTCCGTACTTTCTAAAGTTAATTTCATCTACAATCTGGTTGATCAGGAGTGCTCATCAAGCCTTCTTCACTGCTTCAAAGGTTTGAGGAATTTGAATGCCGTCAAAATTGATGGTGCTCGAGTTTCTGACTCCGCATTTAAAGCCTTAAGCAACTGCACGTCATTGGTGGAAATTGGACTAGGCAAGTGCATAGGGGCGACGAACCTGGGGCTCATGTGCCTTGTCTCTGGCTGTGTTTACCTGAGGGACCTTGACTTGACATGTTGCCATTCAATAACCGATGCGGCAATTTTTGCTATATCAGATTCTTGCCGCAATCTAATGTCTCTGAAGTTAGAATCTTGCAATATGATCACTGAGAAGAGTCTCTATTACCTTGGATCATTTTGTTTGCTACTTGAGGAGCTTGATCTTACCGACTGTGGTGGCATAAATGATACAGGTAATCTGGGAGAATTTGTAAAATTAAAGAAACCACACATTCCTTGTTCTTATTAGCATTTAATATCCTTCCTGCTGGCTGATTGTCAAGTACTTCATTTTTTTAAGGCATATCTTGCCCTTCATTCTTCTTTCTCACTTCTGCTTTTATTGGATATTGGTGCATCTTTTTTTCTTTTCTGAAATATCTGTTTGACCATTGAAACTTTTCCTGTTCAATACCATTGATCAGATCCTCCCCTTCTTTTGCAGGACTTGAATATCTTTCTAATTGTTTGGAACTTTCATGCTTAAAGCTGGCACTATGCCCAACTATATCTGACAAAGGATTGAGTCATATTGCCTCTAAATGCCGAAAGATCTGTGAGATTGATCTTTACCGGTAATATTTTGGTATCAATTAGATTGGCCTTTTAGACTTGTTTTTGCTGTAAAAAATTCGTAATGCATCTTCAACATATATTGTAGCTGTGCCGGAATTGGAGACAATGCATTAGCTGCTCTATCAAGCGGTTGCAAGAAGCTGAGGAGGCTCAATTTGTCATACTGCTCCAATGTTACAGACAGAGGGATAGAATACCTTGGCCAATTAGAAGAACTGTGGGACCTAGAGATCCGTGGGCTTTTCAAAGTGACAGGTGTTGGTTTGATGGCACTTGCAGCTGGATGCCAGAGATTGGCTGATTTAGACATGAAATTCTGTGAAAACGTTGATGATTCAGGCTTCTTGGCACTTGTGTACTACTCACGGAACTTGCGACAGGTACAGTTGCTTTGTAGTGCAGATTTAGAGTGAGCAGAGCTCTATAAGTTGAGTTTTGTCATAAAATTTTTTATATGTAACGGTAAGAGTATGAAAGTTGTGCCTTGAGGGTCAACGTGCTTTTCCGCAGCTTTTGAACATGTTATTAAGTAATCTAGGGTACTCTTATTAGCATTACTTGTCCCATTATTTCTCAGTTCCAAAATTGAATAATATCCATGGAAACTCATTAAGTTCTCTTCCTTTTCAACCTTTTATGTTTCTTTCTTTCATCATCATTTTTGTTAAGAAAGCGTCAAATTATTTGCCTGAAGTAGTGAAGGCCTCCTTGAATATTACTTAGAAGCTGATTTTAAAAATGAAAGCTGCTTGGCTAATAAGGTTAAAGAATAATTCCGTTATATATTGTTCAAGAGCTGCTAGCTAGGCCTGAAGGTTGTGTTGGTTCTAATTAGTCTTTGATTTGCTAAGTGATCTTGTGCTGCTCTATCTAACTACTATGCTTGTGGCAGATAAATTTAAGCCACTGCAACATCTCTAACATGGGGCTGTGCATGATCATGAGCAATTTGACACGCCTGCAGGAGGCGAAGTTGGTTCATCTCAACAAAGTGACAGTTGAAGGCTTTGAGCTCGCGCTTCGGGCATGCTGGATCAGGATAAAAAAGGTCAAGTTGCTTGCTGCCTTGAGGTTCAAGCTTTCCTCCGATATATGCGAGACTTTGCGTGCTAGAGGCTGCAAGATAAGATGGGATTAGCAGACCGATAGCACCTAGAATCATGCTGTCGGTATCAAAATATCAAGCATATCTCACTTAGTATTCGGAATTAGATGCACCCTAGAGCAGTTCGACTGGTGTATCTATGTTAAAGTATAGCTTATTGTGCTGCACGAAGATCAAACTCACTCAACTAATAATACCCTGCCACTAGCTGGGATACAGAAATGGGTTAACCTTCCTCTCCATAGTGTTCCAATTCAGCGTGTACTTTTTCTTGGTGTAAACCGTGTGTAGGTGGGTTTTGAAGTTTTTGCTACTAGCAACTCTTGCGTTATGTGGCCAACTTGATCTGAACAGATAATCTTGTCCATAGATCACCCGGATCTCAAGGATGTCGGCCTTGTCTACGTAATAGAGTTCAAAATTTGCTTCTACGAGCCCTTTGAATAAATTCCATTGTCGATTAACCATATCAGACTAATTTGATGTAATGAGAGACGTGGCACATCAGCACGCATGCTTTTAAACAGGAAGTCACCGCAAAGGCTCGAGGATCGCTTGTTGGGTGCATCAAGCGGTGAAAAAAGGCGGGGAATCTGTAAACAAAACGTGACTTCCTCCTGAGAAAAAGCACAAGGGCAAGGTAAATGCGAGAATCTGAATGACTGACCCTTTTCTTACAGATTAAACAATCCCCACCACTTTCCTTAAACTATCTACATAATAAATTCTCAGTTCACGTTCTGATGATCACCAGTTGCTTTTCCATTCTCCTTCCAGCTTTCAGACAGCCAGAAATGGCCTTAGTGAATTCCCTTCTCATCCTCATCCTCTTACCATCTCTGGAAGTTCTGTCCCAAGCAACCTCCTCAAAAGAACAGACCCTTCACATTCAGGCCTTGCTTCCCCAAGTCTGCAAGGGCATAGAACACCAAAGTTCATGCCTTCAAAACGTGCAAGCTGAGCTCGATAATGTAGGGCCTCCCACCTCCAGTTCGGTCCTTAGCGCCGCACTTCAAGCCACTCTCAAAGAAGCGAGAGCGGCCACGGAGTCGTTCACAAAGTTTACCGAACTGTCTGTGAGTTACCGTGAACAAGTCGCTATCGAGGACTGCAAGGAGCTGCTGGATTTCTCCATCTCGGAGATTGCTTGGTCCATGGGGGAGATGAAGAAGATTCGGGCCAGCTCGGAGAACGGCCACCACGGAGGAAACCTAAAAGCGTGGCTCAGCGCTGCGCTGAGCAACCAAGACACATGCCTCGAAGGCTTCGAGGGCACAGACGGGCGCTTGGAGAATTTCATCAGGGGGAGCTTGAGGCAAGTCACGCAGCTCGTCGGGAATGTGTTGACTATGTATTCTCAATTACAGAGTTCACCGTTCCCGCCGCTGCGTCGTACCAACTCCAGCGACGGAACCTCAGAGTTTCCAGCATGGATGACGGAAGGCGACCAAGAGCTCCTCAAGGCAAGTCCTGTTGACATGCACGTAGATGCCGTCGTTGCTTCGGATGGGAGCGGACACTACCGCACCATCACGGAGGCAATAACCGCAGCTCCAACCTATAGCAACAGGAGGTACATCATTTACATCAAGAAGGGTGTTTACAGCGAGCACATTGACTTGAAGAAGAAGAAGACAAACATAATGTTTGTTGGAGATGGCATCGGAGCCACCATCGTCACTGGTAATCGGAATTTCAAGCAGGGATGGACGACCTTCAGGACTGCTACTGTTGGTGAGAAACCAAAACATCGATGCGATAATATTGAATTTGTGATCTTCGTATTTGAACATTAACTTCGAGGCCACGCCTAAAAACGTAACAACGTATTTGCAAGCGTTTGAAAATGAAGCTAATCTAATGTCCATTGACTACATCTCGCGTTTTCTCCTTCACAGCGGTTTCCGGCAAGGGGTTCATAGCGCGGGACATGACCTTTCAGAACACGGCGGGGGCACAGAACCACCAGGCGGTGGCGCTTCGTGTTGACTCGGATCAGTCCGCATTCTACCGATGCAGCATGGAGGGCTACCAGGACACGCTCTACGCCCACTCCCTGCGCCAGTTCTACCGCGAGTGCGACGTCTACGGCACCATCGACTTCATCTTCGGGAACGGCGCGGTGGTCCTGCAGAGCTGCAGGATATTTACCAGAGTGCCTCTGCCCCTCCAGAAGGTGACCGTCACGGCACAGGGAAGGAAAAGCCCCTATCAGAGCACCGGGTTCTCAATCCAAGACTCTTATGTCTTGGCCACTCAGCCCACTTACCTTGGCAGGCCATGGAAGCAATTCTCTAGGACCGTCTTCATGAACACTTACATGAGCAGTCAGGTCCAGCCGAGAGGCTGGCTTGAGTGGTTCGGCGACTTTGCTCTCAGCACGTTGTGGTACGGCGAGTACCGAAATTACGGGCCCGGCGCCTCGCCTTCGGGCCGTGTCGAGTGGCCTGGTTACCACATCATCCGCGATGCCGCCACAGCCAATTTCTTCACGGTCCGACAGTTCATTGACGGGATGGCATGGTTGCCGGCCACCGGGGTCAGGTTCACCGCTGGCTTGAAAAATTGAAAGTCCTAGAACGTGGAGGGATCTGTATGTATACTTCAGGGGGTAATAGACTTTAGCAGTATATGGTCAACATTTTACTCTACCTTTCTCTCTGTCAATTTGCTATAAATATAAAACTGTTCCATCTAAGCGACAAAAATTCAGGAATGTATTGGTTTGTATACATTAGAAAATATAATGTACCTCATTACATCTATCTAGCGTCTTTCTACTCCAGACCAAATTTTACTTAAGCAAGCGTTCCTTTCGCGCACCGGTTTCCAATTTCCTCAGCATCGATCGTATCACTAGGAGTCTCGCCCGAGTAGGAACGCGACATTCTCTCTTTTATAATTTACAGATTAAACCCTTTCGTATTTCATGTCGAAACATATACCGGAGAGATATACTCAAGCCAGCCAGCCCATGTAGTTACGTCAAACATGAGGCAGCCATGGAAGGAACAATCGCGCAATACTTAATTTGGGCAGTTCTGCTATTTTTGAAGCAGTGGTCGATCCCTGGTTTCTCTCCAGGCCGCAGGTTCCACAACCAACTTCAAAACATTCCATATAAACTCATCCCATCCTCCTGCCTCGAACGTTCATCACTTCGGAAACAGGCTTTTCCGAGAAAGCTGCTAGGGACGAGAGGGCCTCTTGTCTCTTTTTTCCTATAGACCCTCCTCTCTTTTGGTAAACAATCTCTCCATCGATCATCTATACTATCGATCCTTTTTTTGTTTCTTTTAGAGGAGGAATTAGATAGTTTGTAGTCTGCGATTTTCGCTAGTGCTTACACCTTTGGCCGCGTCGAGGAGGTTTAGGGATAAACGGGGAAAGATGTCTAGCGACACGGGGAAAAAGAAGAAGGTCGCCATCGCGGCAGTCAGCGCATTGATCCTGGTGGTTGCCGCCGTCGCGGTGGTTGCCGGGGTCACCAAGAGCCAAAATGAGGCTGCGCCTGCCGAGACGAAGCAGGTTTCCGCCTCCATGAAGGCCATCCAGGCCATGTGCCAACCGACCGACTACAAGGAAGCGTGCGTCCAGAGCCTTGAGACCGCGGGGCCGAACGTCACCGACCCTAAGGAGCTCATCAAGGCCGGGTTCAACGTCGCCATGAAGAAAATCTCTGAGGCTGCCGAGAAGTCGGTCACGTTGAAGGAGCTCGCCAACGACCCCAGGACCTCGCAAGCCCTCGAGAACTGCAAGGAGTTGATGCAGTACGCGATCGACGACCTCCAGACCTCATTCGACAAGCTGGGAGTCTTTGACGTGAGCAGGATGGACGAGTTCTTGGCAGACTTGAAGACCTGGCTCGGCGCCGCGATTACCTACCAGGAGACTTGCTTGGACGGTTTCCAGAACGCCACCGGCAATGCCGGCGAGAAAATGAGGAAGGCCTTGAACTCCACCGCCCAGTTGACCAGCAACGGGCTCGCCATGGTCACCGAGATCTCCACAGTCCTCGCAAGCTTGAACCTCGACTTCTTGAACGGCAACCGCCGGCTCCTCCAGGAGTCTGACGTCCAGGTCCTCGGGCACGGCGAGTTCCCATTGTGGATGGACCCCGTCAAGCGGAGGTTGCTCCAGGCCAAGGTCGGGGCGGGTCTCAAGCCGGACCTCGTCGTGGCCAAGGATGGAAGCGGCAAGTACAAGACCATCACCGAGGCGTTGAAGGACATCCCGCTGAATAGCAACAACACGTTCGTGCTGTACATCAAGGAGGGAGTCTACAGAGAGCAGGTGATTTTTAACAAGAAGATGACCCATTTGGTGGTCATCGGAGACGGACCAACCAAGTCCAGGATCGTCTATAACAGCAACTACGTCGATGGTGTCAACACCTTCAAAACCGCCACCGTCGGTAAGTACTTGTCCATCTGATCTTCTGAAATCAACCTAAGACGACACCATGAATCTAAATGAAATCTCCAACTCTCTTGCACTCGAGCTGATTCAGTTTCTTGATCTTTTCGCGACACTGCGTAGCCGCTCTCGGAGAACACTTCTTCGCCAAGGACATCGGGTTCGAGAACGACGCAGGCGCGATCAAGCACCAAGCCGTGGCGTTGAGGGTCCAATCCGACTTCTCCGTCTTCTACAACTGCCACATGGACGGCTACCAGGACACCCTCTACGCCCACGCCAACCGCCAGTTCTACCGTGACTGCACCATCACCGGCACCATCGACTTCATCTTTGGCGACGCCGCCGCCGTCTTCCAGAACTGCCAAATGCTCATCCGCAGGCCGTTGGACAACCAGCAGTGCATCGTCACCGCCCAAGGTCGGAAGGAGAGGCGCCAGGCCTCGGCCCTCATCCTCCAGAACTGCACCATCACCGCCGACGCGTCTTACCTTCCCGTCAAGGCCCAATTCAAGTGAGGACCTGACATCATATAGTAGACCTTATACTTGCATGATAATCGAACGAATATCACAATGTTTAGCATGCACACGCCTAAGATTATGTTGATCGGAAAGCTTCCGTTCCGGGTCCGGTCGAACCAGCCTGAGTCTCTTCGGCTCGGCGAATTCATGAAATGAACCTTCTTGACAAATCCCTTTCCGTTTCTCTCCAGGTCATACCTCGGCCGCCCCTGGAAGGAGTACTCAAGGACCATCATCATGCAATCCTACATCGACGGCATCATCGACCCCCAGGGTTGGCTGCCTTGGATGGGGGACTTCGGGCTCAGGACCTGCTTCTACTCTGAGTTGGGCAACCGCGGGCCTGGATCGAACCTGGCCGGCCGCGCGAAGTGGAGGGGAGTCAAGACGATCACCGAAGGGCACGCCGTCGACTTCACCCCCGGAAGATTCCTGCGCGGCGACACCTGGATCCCGGCATACGGCGTCCCATACACCGCCGGAATGGTGGCTGTCTAAACTAAACTTTCTCCCTAATCTCGTGGTCGTTCCTTAACTATATAATCTTGGGGGGGTCTTTGGAGGTGTTCTCTTTTTTCCTCGGATATAATGGAACTTGGAAATGATCAATGATGTAATAATAGTTACACATGATTCGAAGTAATATGCTCCCCTCTTCGTGCCTCCTTATGATCTTCACAATGCATCATCTAAGCTTCTAACGTTGTTACCTCTCAAGAAACATCTAAGGTTAAAACCTGCACCATAGACTGTTGATCTTGATATATAGATTGAAGATGGAGAGAGAACTACCGACATCGGGGAGGAAAAAGATGGACATAAAACATATAAAGATTATGGTAAAGAAGGGGTTGGATATATCATTTTTGTAATTCAGTTATTTAGGAGTAAAATTTTTTAAACTACTCGAATATAGTTACTTAAATTAGAATGTTTTTAGGTAATTTGAATTGTGAATTTTCACTTTCTGGTAATTAGGAAGGACGGTACTTCAACGGCACCTAAAAAATTATCTTTCAATCGCTCCTCGTCTTTTGAGGTAGGCCGTTCTTGACTGCACAAATTATGGCACTTCAAGATGCGCAATTGGCAACAAGCTTAAGTGAGCTCGGGTCAAGACATCGAGACTTTTTTGGGCTCGGTGATCAGGTCGGGTCAGGTCGAGACATTGGGACTTTTTTAGGCCCGGTTGTCGGGGTCGGAGCGTGCTGTGCCTAATGTCTAAGTCTAATCATGTCCGAACGGAGGGAAGGTCGACTTTTGCACATTTTGGGTGGTGGCCATGGAATTCTGCCGAGTCGATGCGATTCAAACTCCGCATCGAGGTGATGCGGCGACGTGGAAAGCGAGCGTGCGTGTTGACTCGGCTAAGAATCTTCCTATCGCTTTTTCTCCGAACATTGCCTTTATATGCAATGCTGAATTTTCCCGATCTACCTTTATAATGTAAAGTCTAGACCTAATATGAGACTTAGACGGTCCAAAAGTTTAACATGGATGAGAGTAGAGACATTGTAATGCAAGGTAAAAACTACAATTGGTTCATTGAGCTTATCTATATAGTTCATGAACCAACATAAATCTAGAAAAATCACAAAAGGGCATCTTGAAGTATCAATACATGAACTCTGAAATCCAATTGGATTTGTATATTTGATCATATGAGCTTGCATGTAAAGTACTTGGAATCTATTGTAGAGATAAGAATAATGTGTGTTAAATTTTTACATACCAAACGCAATAGAAGGAGTGAATTTACTTGTAAATCCGACCACGGACATGCAATCCTCAATATGAGCTCATTAATGGAGGACATTACATTTTCTTTGAAAAGATAGGTTGTGTTTATAATTTTCATGATATTTAGGTTAGCTCACTAGGGAGAATGGTGTGCAACATATACTTGTCATCTTGAGTTTCAGGGTATATTTTGCTTGCCATATGTACATTTCTTTCTTCTTTACATAAATGAATTATCCCTAGTACAAAAGTCAAGTACACTTTCTGATAACTTAAATACATACTATCCACATTATCGTACATTTCCAATATCTGTTCATTAATAGAATGCGAGAGCCGTAAAAATACTGGACGGCATTCTAGTAACTCATATTCTCGAATCACGATTCGCGGGTCACATCCCCTTCATTTGATTTCAATCCTTGTGTGCCCAAATATCATTTTTAACCCTCAAGCTCAAGTCTAATTTAAAATTTTCAACAAATTAAAAGATAGATCAGACCGTTACAAAACCCTAAGTTTTAAGCCTTAACGACTTTTCAATTAGTTCATCTAACTATGGATCTCCTCAAATTTAGGTCTAAGAAGAGCTGTAAAGCCCGCGGCCTTACATTTGATTTTCCTTAGTAAACATAACTACTGGTAATTAGGAGAAAAAAATTGAGTCGTTAAATTGGAAAATGGGGAGGAGAGAGTCGTCCTTTCCAGCAACTGGATCGGGCCACGACCCGATCCACCATCCGTGAACCGAGCCCACGATCGGGGCAAAGCTCCGAAAGACGTTATCGCGGTCGCCAAAACCCTAACAAAATGAGAGAATATTCAGTACAAAGAGCCAAGAGAGGGAGAGCCTCCTTTCCCCCAACTTCGCCTCTATAAATGCACCTCGAGAGGAGACGGAAACTACAGAAGCTCGCTAGGGTTTCCGCCTCCATGGCCGCCGCCGCGGCATCTGAATCGCCCACCCATCTCCTCAAAGCCTCGGCCACCTCCGAAGCGAGAGTACGCGCCTCTCTCCGACTCTTCGGTTCGCCATTCTCGTTTTCACCCTTGAGATCTCGTCGTGCTTTTCCAATCGACCGCACGCAGTTCTTCCTGGAAACTCCCTCAGGGAATGGTTTCGAGGATTTTATCTGTGCGCACAGCGAAGCTCGGTCTACGATCCTGATCTGCTTGAGCCTTCTCCTCTGTCTCTCTCCCACGGAGATGTGCTCCAATGTAATCGGATCACAGTTCTTCTTCCTCCTCCTTTCTCTTCTACGATTCGATCATTCACGTCTGTCGGAGAAAAGAAAGGTTACATTGGAAAATATTTGTCGAATTATTTTTATGATTTTTACGAATAAATAAAATAATTTCTATTTTTTGGAAAAAAATAATTTCAAATTTTTCGTTTAATTTTAAATATCGCGATTATTAACAAACTATTTTCGAATTATCGAGTTGGATAAACGAACATGAAAAAATATTATTATTTTTTTAATAATATTATATTTTACGTGAAATGAAGCATCTAGCAAAAAAAAGAAATTTTATAAGTAGAACTTTGTTTTCATCGCTCAAAGAAAAATCTCCAAATCGGTATTCCATCGGAATGCATTTGTGTCGAGTAGGTTTTCGGATCGAGTCACTCTTTGCGAATAAAGAGTAGATTTGGGATGAGAGTTTCAATTCGGATTGTGACACGAAAATTCATTTAGGGTAAGCGCTATTGATTTAGGACAATTTCTCCGATGTCAGATTATTTCAACATATTAACCTAAGAAAAACGAGTTTCATCGATCATGTGTACTTATTCATCTTAGTAGGTTCGAAATGATTCCATTCAAAATCGATTTATCTGAGCGCGCAATTGTGCCCGAAAATTCGAGCAATTCATAAACATAAACACGATGCTGATTCGAATATGCAGAGATGATCCAAAGCTGATCTGACTGCTTGCATTTGCAGATCGCTGGGACCGGGAACGCAAAGCTCGAGATCAAGGGGGGAGCTTCATCATCTTTATAAAAAAGAAACCTTTTTTCATATCATCAGTTAATTAGCTTCCGAGATTAGCGCTAATTACGTCGCTAATCATGGTGGGGGCGGTGCATTTACGTTCGCCTGTGCATGTTGTTGGGGGGGAAACAAACAGGGCATGAATGACCAGAGAGCGCTCATTGAAAGCGCTCATGATGCCGTTGCGGATCTTCATGCATTCATGGCGCGTCATCTGCTTCGCCATTTATTGAAGTCCGCCCTCTCTCTGAAGTCAATGCCCCCCCCCCCCCCCCCCCCCCCTTGCCCCATTCCTGATGATTCGTCGTCGACCCGGCTTCCGATAGCGACCCGCGACCCGGACCGCCGGATCACGTCTCGATCAGCAGGTTGCTTATGGCGAGCGCGATGGTGCATATCTCGTGGAAGGCCGCGTTCATGTCGGCGAGCGGCGACCGGTACCCCGCCCTCGACTTGAACCCTTCCTCGCACGAGTCCACGTCGTGCATCGCCGCCACGACCCACGCGCTCACGTCGTCGTACCCACGGGTGTCGAGCGCCGCCAGGGAGTCCTCGATCTGGTCCATCGCGTCCTGGTAGTCGTCGGAGCAGTCCGCCAGGCACTGCCGCACGAAGGGGTCGGGGTCGGCCGTTTGGATGAGGTCGCTGACGTGGTTGAACACGGCGCTCGCGTTCGCCATCGCGGCCTTCAGGGCAATCCTAGCGAGGCCCGAGAAGTCGCTCGCCGGGCCGCCCGACTCGAGAACCGACCTGCACAGCTTCTCGTTCGGGGTGTGGTCACAAATTCGAGTGATCATGTCGGAGACATTGGATGCATCGCTTGGTCGGGCTTGAGGGGGGCAATGCGTGAGGAGAGTTAGGAGGAGAATGAGAAGTGAGGTGGGACTAATCATGATTGACGAAGTGTGGAATCGCACTGATTTGCACGTTGATCATGAATTAATAGCGGAAGTGAAGAAGAGCTCCTAGCCATTGGAAAAGCTTTCCAATTTTAGTCTTAAATAAGAAAATTTCCTGGCCACTCAAAAAAATTCCCTATTTTTATGGCCCTATTGTCGAGATAGAAACTGGAATTACTAAACTAAAATTAGACGAGAGATCTGGATCGCCACGTCTGTGATTATCTTTTTTTTATCTAGAATTCCTATAACTATGTTGGCGGGACTTCGATTTGACGGTGGACCCACAAAATAAAAAGGAGTTAAATCAATCATGGAGTTAAATGCCGTGCGGTCCGTGTGCCGAGCATAATTTTTTTGAGATCAAATCACGAGAAAGTAATTCGATATGGAAGATGAACATATAATGCGGGGAATGAAATTGCAGATGAACATATAATGCGGGGAATGAAATTGCACGGTGTGCCGAGCATAATTTTTCGAGATCAAATCACGAGAAAGTAATTCGATGCGGAAGGTGAACATATAATGCGGGGAATGAGATTGCACCCTAAAACTATAGTACAAAAGGCTGAGGGAAAACGTGCCATTGCATGTGCACTTGGGGTTTCTCCGCAATGAATGTCTCAGCAACCAGACATCTTCGTGTTCAATACCCGCGGGGTCCGGACCACCCGCCCTGAGGTCCACCACCTGCTGGGTGGCCTTTACACCACCGACCACGGGACGTGCATCGCGGTCTAATATTGATGGAACTATCGTCACATGTTCCAGATTCATATAAAAAAAAAAGCAAGTACGATAGGAAGCGATACCGACGTCTTTGTCCTATGATGGACAGGTGGAGGTTCATCGCTGAGGCTTGAACATCAATTAGAGGAGGAAGAAGAATGGAGAAAAAAGGGGGGGGGAAAGGAAAAAGGAAATGACATTGCTTCTCTCTTTATTCTTTGGAACAAGAAAGAGTACATTTTATTTTTACTCCTTATTTTCATTTCCAATTTATTCTTTGGCCACTTATCTATTTTGAAGAATTTAAAAATTGACTAACATACACAAGTTAGTTTTATTCTTTTTCAATTTCAAGGAACAAAAGAATCCAAAAAAAAAAAGAAGGAACGGAGAAGTGAAAATGTTATCAAATATACCCTTAGTTTCCAGACCCGATTCATCAATTAAATTCTAGCATGTCTCTTAACTGTATCTTTGATATCCGCATCGTGGATCAAATTCCAATGTAGTATCCATTCGATGTCAAGTTTTTTCGTTGATTAAATTCGGCACCGTTTGTTCAAGTTTAGTTTTTTAGAAGTGGCTTATTGTCCGAACTTTGTCGTCAATTAGATTTCGATGCATTTTATGTTTATACAATCTATCTAAAAAAAAGTTGTATATTTTCTTATCTACCTTAATATTTCTTGTCTAGGGACACCACACGATCTTTGTTTTAATAAAAATTGAAGAACTACTTTTGATAAAAGATATTTCATTGCAGGAAAAATTCCAATGAGACATCCTATTGGCATACCCAGTGGGATCGGTGTTATTGATTCGAGGAAATAAAATGGTTAGAATAAGGAATCAATTAGATCTTGACAATGCTAGTGGTAGTAACTCATTACTGCCACTTGATAATGATAAGGCATGATGTTTTGAGTCATCGACTACTTAGCTAGTGGTAGAACAAGTAGCATGGTGGAGATGTTGATATCAAGGCAACTCTTGATGAGCAGAAAAAGCAATCAGAGTCAACGTTATGTATCATTGGCTATCATGAAGAGTTTGCTTGAGAAATAAAGAAGTATGATGGTGAACCATATAGCAGAACACATTTCTGATGTGATTAGATCGATGATCACTAATACGATCAACGGTGTCATCAAATTAGACTCGAGACATCAAATTAGTTCATACCAATCCAACTCAATATGGTGATTTTCGGGTATGATCATCCAATTTTTAGCTAGTTGAACGGTGGAAATAGTTTTAGGCCAAATGAGCCCACCACCAACGAAGACTTCACAAAGGCCTAACAATGATATATAACTAAACCTAGGAGACAATAAGGTCGAACCTATCTACTTTGAACCAAGGGAGGCAAGAATGATGCCAATTTGTGAATCCTACTCAAGTGGCTAAAATTGTATTACAACAATTAGGTGCTAACAAATGAATGGCCAGGCTGGTGCGTAGGAGTTCGCATCCTGATTGGATTAACGCTATAAAAAAAAAACTTCTGTCTTTGTTGTTTTCACCTGCAAAGATGACCAGATCGACCACCGGACACATTGGTGGATTCATTACCTAATGTCGAGTGGGAAGAACAAATGAGATCTTGAGACTCAGGTTGTTTTCTTTGTTCTTATCAGAAATTGCATTTGCTTGGTATAAGAATCTATCTCCAAATTCAATTCATACTTGGACTGAGATGAAAAGACGATTCCACTCTCAATTTTGTAGAAAGATAGCTAACATGTTGATTGTTTATTTGGCTAGATTCCGTCAATATGATATCAGTTCTTTACTTGAATCAAAAGGGCTAGAAATATATGGTACTTCACTCTCAGAGAAAGAACTCACAAAATTGGTTTTCGATAGATATAAAATTTAATCTTTGAAGAAAAATTCAAAAGCCTAAATTTTGTCAATTTCTTTTGATTGGTAACGAGAGTTATCTTTCATGGGAAAAAAATATAAACTATATGATAAATCTAATCAAGATAGAATTTGGCAAGAAAAAAAATCAAATTTTCCAATGACAAGGGAGGCACATGATGATTCGTGATTATCTAATTTACAAAGTTCGAATGATTGATGGATTATTTAATTCCTTTAAAGTGGAAATTTGTTTGAACAGAAAAAATAATTAATTTTGATTATTATGCATATGTGATAAACATAGTCAATGAGAGCATAATTTAGTCATCCATGAACAAAATCATCGACAACTTGATGAATTGAAGAAATTGATAAAAAGTGAAGTCGATAATTTGAATGCAACCGTCAAAGAAATTATTATCAACATGATTGAATTAAAAAATCAAAGAAGTAACAGTTAACATAGTGCCAAAAAAAACAACCATTAAAATATTGGAGTCAAAGAAACCATCAAGGTAGTGGTAGGGGTGATCGGTTCATCAGGCGGTCTAGTTCCCCCCTCCCCTCCCCGGGAATCGAGAACCGGTCTAATAGAACCGATTCCTGATTCTTCGGACCGGGGACTGAACCAACTAATCCTACGACCGACTGATCCGATCCCTGGGCAGTCCAATGGAACCAAGACCGAGAAATGACAAGTTGGCCAATGCTATGCAACCTAATAAAGAAATTGAAAAATGACAAGTTCTCCATATTCTCCACGATGACCCCTTCATGGCAGTCCTCTATTGAAGGGAGCAAGTCATGAGCGAACCCATTCTTGAACATTTCACCAACACCTCCAGCCGCATTCCCATCCATGAGCAAGTTCACATATAATATTGGCAATTAGAGAAAATTATAGCAAAATTCTAGTAATAAACTGCAGCAAAAAATTACCGAGCGAGAGAGCAACTCAGAGAGAGAGAGAGAGAGAGAGAGAGAGAGAGAGAGAGAGAGTCTCTTGAGCATGAGGAGAGGAAGTGGCCAATTAGGGTTGTTTCGTTTAGTTGTTATGGAAAAGGCCGAGGAATGGAGGAAAGGAAATGCGAGAGATAAGTAAGAGAAAGGGAGGGTGGTCCGGTCCTAGTTTCGGTCCAAGTGGTCCGATCCCGCCCTCTTCGGAACTGGGAACCGGACCGCCTGGGAACTGGTTTCATTTTTTTGAATCGTGGACTGAACCAAAACATTGAAGAACCCGGCCGGTCTGGTCCAGTCCAGTCCAGTCTAAGCGGTTCCGAGTTGGTCGGTCTATTATGCTCGACCCTAGGTAGTGGAAATTGAAACAACATAACCATTGATGTAACCATTTATAACCTATGTTTGTAATCTCCATTGATAGCCATAAATTTCAAGTTTTATAAAGCCACATTGTACTTTCTAAAGACCCCC
Source organism: Melaleuca alternifolia (assembly GCA_019926035.1). NCBI lineage: Eukaryota > Viridiplantae > Streptophyta > Magnoliopsida > Myrtales > Myrtaceae > Melaleuca > Melaleuca alternifolia. The sequence goes on from JAGKPW010002284.1 coordinate 97,915, forward strand.
CCCCCCCTCCTCGACGTGTCATTGATTAAATTTCAACATGTTATATAACTATAACTTCCAAATCCGATTAGATTACACCATGTACCTTTATCTTCTTCTTTTTTTTGTAACGATGTATCTTTATCTTTAGTGTGGCATCATTGATTAAATTCCAATATGAAACTATTGTGTTCTCGAGTTTAGCCGTCAATTAACTTCCAACATAGTTAGTGTTTATACAATTTTTGTATGTTTAATTTGTTGTTTATTGTGATATTTCCATTTTTGAAATTGTCATATAGCCTATCTCCTTTAATAAAAATCAAAGAACTATTTTCAATAAAAGACATTTTGTTGCGAGGCAATATTAGCGAGACACACATAAATTAAATTTATTACAAAAATGAACTATGGTGATGAAAACTAATGAGTGACAATGTTATGTAAAAATAAAATAAAAAATTCTAAGGCTCCATTTATTTCATTAAAAAAAGTATCATTCTAAAAGTTGCAAGAAGTCATTTTCCTCTACTTGGCTGAAATTTAAAATGAATTAGAAAATATTATCCTGCATTTAATATGGAAATATGAGCTTACAAAGATCATTAAAAAATTAAGAATTTTTAATTATATTTCTCCTTTTTTCCTCCTTTTAATTCTTCCTTATCTAGTCGCCAATCATAGGCAAGCTGAAACTTGCTAGATTCCGGCAAGTTGCACCAAGTTGAGCCTTGCCAAATCGGCCCACTTGAAGTTCGCCACCACAGGCTGGTTGTCAAGGGCAATCGCCACCACAGGGCAGCGAGCTTGGCTGGCCAAAGAAGAAAAAGAAAGAAAATTTAAATAAAATTATTTAAAAATTCAAATTATTTAAAAATAAAGAAAATTAAAAAAAAGTAACAAATATTTAAAATGGGTGCAGGGGAAAAAACATGCTGATGCGAGTGACAGAAACTTTTCCCCACTTTTAGATTTCTTTATTAACAGAAGATGTATTTCTTGATTAATTTATTTTCTGAAAACAAAATGCTAAAAATTTCGGGAAAAAATATTTCTTTTTCAAAAGTCATCAACTTGTTGATCTCTTATAGTCCTTCCTTAACGCTTAAATCATCTCTGGTCTCTTCTTAGTCTCTTCTTCCCTGCATGGATAAAGCTTGCCTTTGCTCTGTAACTAGGCTTTGTTGTCTTCGTTTCTCGGGCCATTAACGTTGCTGATCGCTGCGGAGGTGTCGTCTTTACCTCGAAAACCTACTCGAGCCCTCGCCCCAATTCCGAGCTTTTACTTCACCCCGACATTTTCACAGGTTCCATGACAGACTTCCAACGACCTTCCCATTACTACCTGCACTATCCATCACCCGCCATTTATGACTCTGAAGCTCTAACACTTGCCCATATAAGTCCATCGGGAAACTCCGCCTCTCCAACCCCTTCGCACACTCGGGCTCGCTCATCAGTCAGCCATGGAAGGAATCGAGCACAAGACGTTGTACCTCAACGGCATCGCCATGCATGTGGCTGAGAAGGGCCGTGGCCCGGCCGTCCTCCTCCTCCACGGCTTCCCGGAGCTCTGGTACACCTGGCGCCGCCAGATCCACGCGCTGGCCTCGCTGGGGTACCGGGCCGTGGCCCCGGACCTCCGCGGCTGCGGCAGCACCGAGGCCCCCGCCTCGGCGGAGTCCTACACGTGTCACCATGTGGTCGGGGACGTGGTGGCGCTGATGGACGAGCTGGGGGAGGAGCAGGTGCACGTGGTCGGCCATGACTGGGGGGCGCTCGTCGGGTGGTACTTGTGCATGTTCAGGCCCGAGAGGGTGAGGTCGTACGTGTGCTTGACGGTGCCGTTCCGGCCGAGGAATCCTAGCATGAAGCCCGTCGAGTCCATGCGGGCTTTCTTTGGTGATGACTACTACATCTGCAGGTTTCAGGTTTGCACTTCTTTCTTTACTTTTCATTTCTTTCTTTTGGAGTTTTTCTTATATTTATTTTCTTGGCCGGAATTTGGGTGGTTTCTTGATCTAGAAATGGTTGTTCTTGGAGCATATCTTTGATTCTCTTTTGTTGTAGTTAAAGGGTATTTCTAGAATAGGTTCTTGAAATTCATATCTAGAGTCGCTATCAGTAGAAATTCATCTTTTCAGGACGGTGAAAGCACGCCCTTACTGATGGATTCTGCTCTTTTCTTTTCTTTTTTTGCATGAGGGCAAATAGGTCTTTTTCTTCAAATTGAAGATATGCGAAATGTTGATTTTGAAATATGGGGAAGGTATTTTACAAGGCGAGCCAAATTGAGGATCGTCTCTACAATCACCACCGCAAGTTTGATGTATATTTTATCATATTAGAATGAAACTTCGTCCAAAGAAATGCCATTTTCACTAGCTGGCCAAGTGAGTTGAACAAAGTATGAAGAGGAGTTTAACTTTGTCTGAGATTGACGAGTTGTTTCAGATGAGTGATATACCTCAATTTTTCTGGCTGTATCATCTTCTGAGGGATAAGGCAAAGGTGCACATGTGAACTCCTGTTCTAAGCAGGGGAGAACTCAACCTCTGTTTGATCTTTTTCTCTGCAGAAACCCGGAGACATTGAATCCGAGATCGAGCACATCGGTGTGAGAAACGTGCTCAAAAAGATACTCACGGAGCGCAAGCCCGGACCACCCATGTGGCCTAAAGGACAAGATTTTAGCGGTGGTCCGGGCAAGCTGGCTGCTCTACCTTCCTGGCTTTCGGAGGAAGACCTTGATTATTACACCACCAAGTTTGAAAAGAGGGGTTTCACCGGAGGCCTCAACTACTACCGTGCCATGGATCTGTACGTTACAAATCGCACTCACTTTCACATGCTTCATGGTATTATTCCGCTCCTTCATTTAGGGTAAAAGAATCAGGAAACATTTTTCCTCAAGCGAAGGTCCTTGTCCTCATCAAACTTGTGAGATACGATCGGCGGGAGATGTCGAACATGTCGAGTCATATCGATTCTAGTTTGATTTTCCCCCAAGACATTGACGAGGAATATCTGCTGGTGCAGGAACTGGGAGCTGACCGCGCCATGGACTGACGCGCAGGTGAAAGTACCAGTGAAGTTCATAATCGGGGACTTGGACATGACGTACACGACTCCAGGAGTGAAGGAGTACGTGCACGGTGGTGGCTTCAAGAAGAATGTGCCGTTCCTGGAAGAGGTCGTGGTGATGGAAGGTGTCGGTCACTTCATCAACCAAGAGAGAGCAGAGGAGATCAATTCTCACATCCACGACTTCATCAAGAAGTTCTGATGAACACTCGTTTACGCCTTCCGGTTACATTTCCAAACCTTGCGATGATTTTCGTTCTCTGTATCTAATTGCAGTCTGGTTTCTTTCAGTCAATCGTAATGTGTTGTTTCGGGTGTTATTCCTTGTTTCTGCTCTTCTTTTATTGCACGACGCAAACTGAACCTCCGGTTAGCTATTAAGACACCTACGCACGATGAGACGAGATGGCCTTTCGGCTGGCCAAACGAAAGCAGCTCTTTTTCTCACAATCTTTAGGACATTTGCCGATGCTTAAACTTACTCTTCGCGTAAGGCCTGCCAATCTACGTTCAGTGACCTCAACTACAACTCGTGATTCAAACTCAACACGAGTCGTCCTACCATATTTGCAATTGGGAGCACCCACCTTTAAACAAAAACATGAACAGAACTCGAAGCCAACGGAAATGTCATCTCTAGCTTTGGATACGCGTTTCACATTGATCCAAGGGATTAAGCACGGAAGCACCACAGAGACTTTAGCAAGGAAACTCTAACTCATTAGAACACGCCCTGAATTCCTGAGAGGACGATATAGGCAGCCTGAAAAGCCAATGAATTATGGGGAGCAACCTCCTTCATTCAACCAAGTCTATCCCCTTTGCCATGAGGTTGTCTCTGAACTGGTACAGGAAGGGTTCATGTCCTTTCACCCGATCTGTAAATCTCTCCATTGCCTTGATAATCTTACTGTAAAACCAAAAGGGAAGTTTGTATTTCTGGACAAGCATAGGAATCTCTAACGCGGCAGGTACACTACCTACAGACAAACAACAGACCACACGCGCTCATTCACTTGAAGAAGTTTGAATCAAATTTGACAACTGCAGAACATCGCATTGAAGAAATTAGAGGAATCCAGGTTCCGTTTACTTCTCAGGCACACCAATTTCTCAGTAAGGAATAAGAAGACGAAACTTTCTAAAGCTGACCAACGTGAAATAAGCATCACCCCAACAGTCGGTACAGAAAAGGCGCCACAAGTTCCTAACTCCAGCCAAAATTTGAAGAGTCCAACTGAAATGAACGTTTTGCTCACAACTATCAAAATGAAAATTAAACTCTGAATCCCCTGCTGTTCCTCTTTCCTCTAGCCCTCTCAAACTTTCTTCCCTTAGACCGCACATATGGCTTTGTGTGGCTGTGAGGCACACCAGGAGCAGGGCCAAAGTGCTTCACTGCTTCCCGAGCATTCTTTGGACCCCTGAGAAGAACCTGCAAATGCAAAGAATTGATTATCTAACTAACTGCTCCATCTCCACTCTCGGCGTATTATACTTTTATCACAGGAAAAAGGAAGCATCCGTTGACAACTAAAGTAAATGGTTGTACAGTCTGGAAGCACGCTAAAGTAAACAGAAAGAAAAGGACTAAGCCCATATGAGCCATGGATGACTTAAAAATAATTAGGTACGATATTTGCTGCAAACATCCTAACACAACTGCTCTTTCTCCTCAAACTATATATAGATGAAGACATATGAATTATTTCACATTTTTCTAAAGCTGATGGAGACAGATGCCAAATAATAATGTGGCCTCGCCAAAGATCCTTCTTAAAGAGATTGACATCATACAGGAGGTTAAAGGCATTGTTAAGTGAAAGTAACTGGCTGCTGCTGTACCATCACAAGAACAGCAGAAAGAGCAATTTAGGGCATAACTCGTACCGTGTTCTGTCCAAGGGGAGCCCGGAGAGCAAGCTGATCAAAGGTCAAGCATTCACCACCTGCCTTTTCGATCCTTGCTCTCACAGTCTCTGTAAACCTAAGAGCAGTAACCTTCATAGCTGGCACATCATAGACCCTGATATCATCAGTCACAGTGCCCACAATAACAGCAATTTTATCCTCCTGCAAATCACAAAAGAATCGTAAATCATCGAGGATGAAAAAAATGTTAAAAACCCAAGTTCATCATCTACAACAGAGCAAGACCTAATAGAGCAAAATCTAAGAGAGATTAACAACCTTTCCTTGCGTGTATCGGATGAGCCTCGATAGGGAAAGTGGGGCCTTGTTGACCTTGCTCATGAACAAGCGCTTCAAAATCACTGCATTGAACTTGCTTCCAGTCCTCCGAACAAGGAACCGATACAGCTGTTTGGTTCACAATTTAATAGTCAGGGTTTGCCTCCTCAGGAGGACAAATGATAAAACTAACAAATTAGAGCGGGCAAAACATTTTCATCGATACTGGACTTGCTTGTAGCAACAGATCCAATGCCCAGAGAGATGGTTTAGAAGGTAATCAAATATTCAAGTCCAATGGCATTATTTCCAGCAATACACGCCTTTTCTCCGTCATTTGCAAAGTCGAAATCAATTAACTTTGCTACACACAACTTGATTCGGATAAAAGAAAAACAACATTAAAAAATTCTCCATAATAGTCAGATCCCCAACCTACACCATGGACACTAGACAGCGAACTACGTTTGTAAAGATTATAAAACCTAAAAGGATCAAACTTCGTCGAATTAAAAGATAGCGAATGCAAACTAGAAAAAAGATACATCGACGACTAAGGAGACCCCAAAAGTCTCAGCTTGCATATGCATTTATTTCTACAATTTTCAGAATTCCGGAAAAGAATCAACGATAATGCTGAATCTCCCGCCCCAATAAAAGTTAAACGATGAACATAAAGGTTTCACACAGAACAAGTACATGAAAAGAAGACAAAACTGCAGTATGAAGCCTGCGACAGACCTTGACGAGAAGCTTAAGATAGATATCATCGGATTTCGGCGCTGTGCGCTTGGTCTTCTTCCTCTTGCCTCCTGCGACCAAATCGATACCCTGCAAGATATTTCATATACCAAACGGGAACAAGATCACCATGAGCTGATATCCAAGCGTAAAACAGAGAGAGAGAGAGAGAGAGAGAGAGAGAGAGAGAGAGACCATGGTAGATGCAGCGGCGAGCTCCCTGCTTCTCCTGAGGCGGCGCAGCTTTGCTTGTGAGCGTTGAGCGAGGAGCTAAAGACGGAGCTAGGGTTTTGAGGAGAGCTTTAAATCGCCAGCAGACCCGATTCGGTTCTCCTATGCGGTTTTGGGCCACGATTCGGGTTGAACCGATTTCTCTATCGGGCCTAACTTGTGGCATGAGGCCCTGGAAATTGGGGGTTCTTAATCAAGCCTTGTATACGTTTTAGAAACAAGTTATGAAAAATCCTAAACAATGACAATGAAGACACATCTATTGCAAATTTTTCTAATGTAGAAAAATACAAACTCAATCCACTATAATGTATTTATCCTAAAATTTTCCTTGTAATAAAAAAAAACTCTAAACTTGTATTTATATGACACATTTACCCCTTCACTAAGGTTCTCTCATATGATTTTTCAGTCAGAATAACGTCGCTTTATTTCACTAAAGCCATGTCGGCATTGTGTCCCAACATTTGATTTGTTCATTGTAAGAACATTTTAAACAATCTTCATTGACAAAATTTTTATTAGAGGACAAATGTATTGTATAAGTACAAATTTAGAGTTTTTGACGCCATAGAAAAAATTTATGATAAATTTATCACGAAAGGCATAGTTTGAAATTTGATGGCTTTTTCTTTATTCATTAAGGGTATGATCTATGCTTAATCATTTATTAAGTAAAATTTGAGAACAATGGCCACCTTCAAGCATTCTAGCGAACCTCTATCCTGTTTTTTTCTTTGAGCTATCTCAACTATTCTGCTTCGAAAAACGAGGATTCTTTCTAGAAAGAACCTCGTGTTTTGCAAGTTCTCCATATTACAATCACTAGGCTGTAAAAAATTTATAATTTATACATGCCCAATAAATTCCAAGTTACATTTTTCATACGGGCGATAATTTTACTAATAAAGTTTTCGATACAATTAATTGTAAAAATGTTATCTATGGAAAGAATTTATTATATTATTAATTTCAATCTTCATCGCTGAAATTACTGAATGATAGGAACGAAAATCCTACTATATAAGAGTATGTTATTGAATTTTTGCAATTTTTTTCCTCTAGAGGATCGAAGAACCTAACTTATACCTTTCAACTTTGAGAAGGGAAGCTGATTTCATCGACAGCCTTGCATATATGACCTATTTGTGCATATCATATGTGCGGAAAAAAGGGCCAACTAACGAATCAATCGACATAAGTATTGCCTTTTCTCGTAAGTACCAACTATTTACATGTGATGATTTCCTATCAAGAGAGAAAGGTTGTCGTTGGCATAATTGGAAGGATAATGTGACCCTTAAAGCAAGAAAACGCTCGTAGAATCCGCTTTCAATACAAACTTAGTGAACCCTTCGAATGCACTGGTTTGATGGCCTGGGGCATAGAAACTGAGGACATAACGTAGGCTCTAGAGGAGGAACAGATGCTCACCATTTAGGTTAAGCCCATAATCTGATGGTCATATACTAAGAAATAATCAAACTCGTTATCTTTCATAGTTATTAGCGACACAACAAGTCATGATAGACGATCATCGGGTGGACGTGCGCAGTCGATTGAAATTGTAAACTTGTCCGACGAACTGTATACGATGAGATCGACCGATCTCAAAAGCATCCACTCGTGTTGGCTAGATTCCAAATTACGAACGAAAAAGTTGATCTAAGAGACATGTGATCCATCACCCAGGTCGACAAGAATGGGGTCAGTGGATAGAGAGATTTGATAAAAAAGAGAGGAAGAGATTGCTTGCAAGAACTGTCGGGCGTCCACATCACATTTTGCATCCACTTTCTCTTCGTGCTCGTCTCCCAGTCAATTTCGTGCACCGTCCAGCCTTCCGTCTCACGTTGTTCGTGTCTGGACAACACTCCTCCTCCTCCTTCATCCCTTTTGTTCCTTTTTAAGGACCGAAACGATTCCTTTCGTGTCGCCATGGTCGAGATGATTCGTCCTCACATCTTTGTCATCGTCGTTATCATCACGTCGCGTCGGCTTTGGATTAGCTCAACCGTGTTAAAAATTCGTCACTGCCTTCGGCAATCAGACGATATTCCACTCCCAAAAGTTCATTTTCATGCCGTGAAGTATTAGCCCAAACCAGTTCCATACGTGACTGTGATATACGTTATAAATATACAGTAGGTGAAACTTTTTTCAGGCGTGGACCTTCTAATTAGGGACAATTGCCAAATAAGTCATAAACATTTTGTTATTTTGCCAATTCAGTCATAAACCTTTTTTTGTGCCAAATAAGTCCTAAACATTTTGTAACTTTGCCGGTTAAGTCTTTCCGGCAAATTTTAGCATGAAAATGCCTACGTGGCGATGACGTGGCGCGCCGGACCTCGCCGGTGACGACGTGGCGATGACGGAACCCAAATTTTTTTCTTTTTTTTCCTTGTTATTCTAAAAAAAAAACATACTTGGCCGCCAAGCTCCGGCGGTCGGCTGAGCTCGCCGGCCACTCCAAAGGGCGGCCCCGCCCTCGCCGGCCACGGGCGAGGGTGGGGGAGGCCCTCGCCCGCCCCTGTAGTTTGCAAATCTACAAGCACTACAGGGGCGGGCTCAAGCTCGAGCTCGCCCGTGTAAATCTGCAGTTCGAGCTCGCCCTTTGCAAATCTGCAGATCTGCGGTTGGGGCAAGCTCGAGTTCGCCCTTTGCAGATCTGCAAATCTACAGTGTGGGCAAGCTCACCCCACCTAGGCCGACCCCAGGCGAGGGCAGCGAGGGCCTCCCCCGCCCTCGCCAGCGACCGGCGAAGGCGGGGCCGCCCTTTGGAGTGGCCGGCGAGTTTCGTCGGCCGCCGGAGCTCGCGCGGCTAAGTATGTTTTTTTTAAGAATAACAAGGAAAAAAAAGAAAAAAAAATTTGGGTTCAGTCATCGTCACGTCGTCGCCCGCGAGGTCTGGCGTGCCACGTCATCACCACGTAGGCATTTTCCGGCCAAAATTTGCTGAAAAGGACTTAATCGGTAAAGTTGCAAAAGGTTTAGGACTTATTTGGCATAAAAAAAAAGGTTTAGAACTGAATTGGCAAAGTAGCAAAAGGTTTAGGACTTATTTGGCAATTGTCCCCTCCTAATCACGACGCCATGATGCTCCCGTTTTAAAATCATTGCTTGTTGTGGGGTTTGCACCGATCGGATCGCACGAGAATCGGAGCCTTGCTTGTTACGGGATATCTTGCTCAATTCGCAGGTGCCTGTATAAGGCATCGGCTTGAATGCGAGCGGGACTACCAAATATAATCACACGTCGCTTAAATACATGATCATAATGTGTCCTTTTAGGTCGGACTGTCTCGACATTGATAGATTAAGCTCATATTTAGGTGGGAATTTACGATGTTCCTCTTTCCCTAGGTGTTCTCTTTCGAGTCTTCTCCTTTTTTATTCTACCCTTTGTTTGGTACTTTTTAGAAGAGTTCTCCCTCCAAGACCTTGTGGAGATCTTCTTCTTCTTATTCCCTTTTTTTATGGGTTATGGACCTCAATTGGTGCCAAATTACGCGCAAAAGAATCGCCTTTTCTTGAAGGTTTCAACCTTCAACGGACGCAATTCTTCTGAGCAACAGTCAAATTGAGCCAATCGAAACTTTTGGCTAAGATTCACAAGTCTTCGGCATTCGTTTCATACCCAAATTTTTTTTTATATTTCCCACTTGTAAATTGGAATGCCACCTTCAATCCTCGAATTGATTTCGTCTTTGTCCCGTCACAAATTTCTATCTCTTCATTGCGCGAATTGAACCGTGATTGACATTGCGTACTAATGTTGACCATTGAACACCGAGCTATCGCCGACATAGTGGCCGGAACTACCAATATCGGTACAATCCATTTCATTACTCTTTTTAAATGTATTTCCCGTAAAGATTTATCTTTGGAAAAAATAGTCTCCAAAAAATTTCCAAACTACATCCGTCATGATAAATTCAGCCTAAACATATGTGCTATAGACTCTATACTTTTTCCCATAACATCAAAAGTCAAAACCTACACTTGTACGGTGACGCATTATATCTGTCTAACATACATATTCTCCATTAAAATTCCATTAACAAACGCTACTATAAACCTTACGTGGCTATCTACATGAACCGTGAAAAGCAAACGGAAAAAAACAAAAGAGGAAGGAAAAAACACACACAAAAAAATAATATTGACCGGTGGCAGATATAGGGATGAGTAATTTTGACTGTCCAAACCGGAAACCGTTCAGACTGATCTAGAACTGGACCAGATCAAACTGGAAATGTCGGTCTGGTCATTGGTTCTCAAAAGTAAAACCAGTGTTTGGGCAGTCCGATTCCCAGTTCCTAGAGGGGTTGGACCGAAGAGGTGTTTGATCGAACCGAATCGATTAAATTTGTCATATTTTATTAAAACATATATATATAAGTAAAGAAAAACACAATTTAAAATTCTGAAATTTTGATATTTACACAACTTTACCAAATACAAGTTTAAAGAAAATAAAGAACTCAACTTTTTTTAGGAATTTTTGCAATTGCATTGGAGCCTAAGAACCGAACCAGACCAGACCAGATCTGACCCGTAGGTCTGGTTCCCGATTCTGGAAGGAATCGCCCCTAGACAGATATATGGCGTGTGCCTTAATTTAAGATTTTTGATATTTGAGATTACATATATTGAAAGATAAAGTTTAAGTTAAATGTAGAGTATAAATATAAATTTGAGATAAATTTAATATATCGATATAAATTCGAAATTTTTATATGCAAAAGAGTAGAAGAATAGTAAATGTATGAGAGTACTATTACCCTCTGCTTTTCCACGCGCGTTCAGAAACCATTAAATGACGAGGCCAATTGAATTGAATTGCTGTTTGGTGAGAAGATGGATGTCATCCATCTCTGCAAATAGAACACATGTTGTAATTGGTCGTACGAATTTTTCTCCATCGAGTCCCCATGGTGCCCCCTTACGAATTGCTTATGTTGCAGAGTGCTCCTTCATTGACCCGAATGGATAAATTCGTTAATTCTCTGTTGACCCTCTTCTTCCTTCTCCCCGTATCCTCTCTCTATCTCTCTCTCTCTTCTACCTCTACCATCTCTGTCCGTCTGTCCGTCTGTCTGTCTCGCTCTTTCTCTCTCTCTCTCCCCGTAAAGTTTTCATCTTGCGATCCATTTCTCTCAAATCATTGATGCCCACACCGTACCTCCTCCTCCCCACGTCGAGAAGCCAAAATAATTGATCCATTCTGGCTCCCTCTGCCTCCCTCCCTCTCTCTCTGGGGAACCCAGAATCTCGATCTTTCTTTTGAGTTTTCGTTTTTTTTTTTATATCTTTGGGGTGTGAATAGAATAGGTGAAGAAAGATGATGAAGATGACGATGGAAGGGATGATGGACAGGGGAGTGTTGGAGGATATAATAAGGAGGTTGTTGGAAGGCAAAGGTGGGAAGCAGGTTCAATTGTCCGAGGCCGAGATCCGACAGCTGTGTATCAACGCTCGCCAAATCTTCTTGTCCCAGCCCAATCTCCTCGAGCTCCATGCTCCAATTCGAATCTGCGGTTCGTCTCTCCTTCTCTCTCTGTTCCCTGTTGAATCGAGAAATCAATTTTTTGTTCTGTTTGTGCTTTTGTCCGTGTGTGTGTAATTGTTTCTTTTTCCCGTTAATTATGTTTACTGGGCACTTCTAGGACAGGATTATAGGATGAATTTGATCGAGTGTCGTCGTTTAGCTCGAATTAGGATGACCCTTTTGTGTGGGAGGGCGATGGGTCTGGTTTCACAGGCAGATTGTTCCGGTTCACGTCCTCATTTTGGATTGGGTTTGAGGAAAATTGCCTGTGTAAACATTACCTGTTTCGGTGGAGCTTTGGGTTTTCTCAATATGATTGATTGATTAGGAAATGGAAAATGGGATTTTGCTAAAAATTTGAGTCGAAAGGCCTGTTGTCTTTTGTTTGTTTCATTCATGTTCCACGCTGAGGAAATTGTCTGTGTTAGGTTTAATCCTATTGTGTGGTATGAAATGCATGCAAGTTTAAGTGGATCCTTTATACTTCATTCGGTGTAATTTTGATGAGTAGACGAGGGACTAACACGTTTGGCAATAGTAGCTTCTCTTGCAGTTTGTTAAATGTTAAAGGAAGTGATCCACCAAAACATGCTTTGATATATGCAATTTGTGTTTTATTATCACCAGCAATGCTCTTTATTCGCCGGTCTTCCTAATGCTGTTATCCTCATATAGGTGATATACATGGACAGTACCAAGATTTGTTGAGGGTATTCGAGTATGGAGGCTATCCTCCTGCCTCAAACTATCTCTTCCTTGGAGACTATGTCGATCGTGGTAAACAGAGTTTGGAGACAATATGTCTGCTTCTAGCTTACAAAATATTGTACCCAGATAAAATCTTCCTCTTGCGGGGGAACCACGAGGATGCAAAGATTAATCGTATATATGGATTTTACGATGAGTGCAAGAGGAGATTTAATGTTAGGCTCTGGAAAATGTTCACCGACTGCTTCAACTGTTTGCCTGTAGCCGCACTTATCGACGAGAAGATACTTTGTATGCATGGGGGTCTCTCTCCAGAGTTGCAAAATTTGGATCAAATAAAAGAAATTCCAAGGCCTACTGATATTCCAGATGCGGGCCTACTCTGCGATCTGCTTTGGTCTGACCCTAATCCTAGCACTGCGGGATGGACAGATAGTGATCGTGGAGTCTCATGTACTTTTGGGGCTGATCGGGTTGCTGACTTCTTGGACAAGAACGACCTCGACCTTATCTGCCGAGGACATCAAGTAAGCCGATTTTTGCGCGCCAACTAACATTTTAAATGATGTCGGTCATGGTTATTAAGGGAAAAAATTTATACGAGTAACAATGCCAACCGATGTGTAGATTTATACTTTGTACTTTTCAAGTTTAAGCCCTCGTGCCTAGTGGCGACTTTGTAAATCCATATATATGGAGAACCTTTAGGATTACAATTGCTAGATATTGTCTGACAGATTTGTGAATCCTTGAATTCAATTGCAGGTGGTGGAGGATGGATATGAGTTCTTTGCTAAGCGGAGGTTGGTCACGATATTTTCGGCTCCAAACTATGGTGGGGAGTTTGACAATGCGGGCGCTTTGCTGAGCGTCGACGAGTCTTTAATGTGCTCTTTTGAGATACTGAAGCCGCTTGACCTCAAGGCATCCTCAAGCAAATTAACTCTCAAGAAGGTATAGACATTTGCAGTTTCTTCTTCAGTGTCTGCTTGTGAAAGCACCGCGACTGATACATTACAACATCAACTCTTTGTCTGACTTTGTTTTAACCAGCCTCCAAAACTTGGGAAGGTGTGATATGGACTAGGAGGATTCCTTCAAGTACTTTCAACTTCAAGCCCAAGAATAGCAACCTCGGTATCATGTATTGACACTTGAGTAGATTCCATTGGCAAAGAGTAAGCCTTCTTGCCTTGGCAATCGCTGTCTTTCAAATACATGGAAGTTTGGTGGTGCTCATTATTCATGTAAGTCTTTGTACAATCTGTATATCAATCAACACATGCTAATTGTCGTGCCAAGTCCAGAGATTTTTCTTGTTCGCTTCTCAGGTTTCTCCTTAAGTTATTCTATTTGTAAGAACTGAGAGTGCATTGCATCGATCTTGGTTGGGGCATTTTTCCTTGTCTATGGATTGTTGGTCTGTACTTCTTAGAGTTTGTAGATTGGCTCGCCAAAAGAGCTTTTGTATCTAAATCAGTGGATTCATTCGCCTTTGACAGTAGCTCTAGCTTCGACCATTCTGGATGGCAGAGGATATCTGCGTTGTTTCTTGCATATCTTGATTCTTTTGAGAGAAGTATACTTTTCATCCTCATACTTTCGAGTGCTCTTTATTTCTTCAATTTCATAGTAGTCCCCGAACTAGGAGTTAGCTACCATATTTATCCTTGTATAGGGACCAAAACATGTACTTCTAAACGTCATTAAACAATTAACTGAGTGCGAGAAGTGTATAGTTTGTTTTGTCTTGAGATTTCACGGGTCATCGTAGGGTCAGTTCTATGGTAGCCCGTCGTATTTGACTATAACAATTTGTTCTTCACCGGACTAATGCTTGGGAATCTTTGAAATCGTCAAGCCATGCATACTCTTCTTGACACAGCGGGAAGTCACTCGTGCACAAATTTGACCGCCGCATAGGAAGGATATGATTGACTCGCCTTAGTTTCTTTGTTTATTCTGAGCTCTCAATTTTATAACTTCCCTTCTTCCGGTTACCGATGTTGAACTGCCGGCACAAACCGGCTGTGAACGGTTCGTGGTGATCCAAAGGTTCCCGGTGAGATCGGTCATCCAAAGGTTCCCGGTGAGATCGGTCGAACCGGTCGGCCTTGTCTGGTTATTTGAATTATGGAGGGTAGTAGTGTTGTTTGACCGGATCAAACTGATTTCTTTTAGAAAATTGGTTGTTTTGACCATGGAAGATATGCTGCCGGTGCTACTGAATGATTATCCAAAAGCCGCGACGCAAGACAAATCTACATGCTCGATTGAGGAATAATTGAATAGCGACGAAAGCTAAAACGAGTCCACGACTATGACATTCCTACGGTCAGAACAAGACGTCAGATCAGACGATGAACAGAGTCCAAAGTTGACCGGTTCATGCGGATCAGATGGATGGGGCCAACGGATTTTTTGATCTTTCTGAAAAATTATATGAATTGACATCAACATCCGACATGTATCCCTTCGTAAACTAAGTTTTATGGTTGGATTTAAGTTGTGCCTCGACGGCACTCTAACATTGAAGGGTCGGTCTATGTTCTTAGTGCCACCAAAACTCAATAGGCCAAATACCTCTAGGTTCAAATATATCGTTATGTGTCTTACATCCGATTGCGATTACATTATAACATTTTGTAGATACTAAAGTGCTTAGCAAGACTCATGTGAAGAACCTTACCTTCGACAATCGCTAAAGATGATCTAATCACGAAAACTCTGCCACATAAGATAAGGGTCGAAAAGGGTCGAATGGTGATAAAGTAAGGTTGAGTAACATATCGAAATATCCCGCGAGTCAAGGAAATGAGACCAACCCAACGAGACTAAGCCGTCAGCAAACCAAAAAACACCCAATGGTAAGAAGCCCAAGGTAGACATCACTTAGATCCCACCTAATCAACGACCATAGCGGTGCATTTGCTAATCAAAAGGCTACGCATGTACTAATCCGCAATTATATATTGCCATTTGGCAAGCAAGGACTCGAAGGCCCACTAAGGAAAATGTCTATATAAGGTCTAAGGAACTCATTAGGGTTAGCAGTCGGGCACTTGAGAATCATAATTTGAATACTTTGTGCCATCTTTTCCTCTCGGATTACCAACCTAATCATTGATAAGCAGGGCCTTTACTCGGTAAGGCGGAAGAAGATCACCGCCAAGGTAGTTACCTCTTATCAATGTGTATAGTGCAGAAAGCAGCACATGGAGGGACCATTGAAACATTATAGGCCAAGGAGAAAACCTGAAATTTCGGGTAGTAATTGGCAGAAAGGGAAATACAGAAGCTCTTTATTAAAGCTGATAAAGATTACAAGGAGCAACCAAGACCAGGAGAACACGTTTACAAAGCACCAACCACACCCTTGACCATGCCTCATTAGGGCCAACATCCTACTGTCATAGTACTCGCACAAGCTAGCTAACTCTAGTCGACGCGCGATCCCAGAGCCTTCACGCCTTACACATACATCCTCTAACATGTCGCAAGAGCTCGGAAAACTTAGGATCTCGGCCATGTTTGGCCCGAGGACGATGATCATAAGTCGCTGGACTTAAACAGGAGGGGTGCCTTTTGGTCCAACTTCGACTGCCTGCTCATACGCGTCCGGCGCATATCTTCTCCGGATCCGAAAGGGCTCTCTGCTTCCTAAGCATCATCGCTCATAAGATTATCCGCCCAAAGAACAAAGCGATAATGAATGATAAAAGGAGGCAAGCTAAACACGACGCAAACAAATTCCCATCTAAAACGTAGCAAGAACCATCTGTTTTCGACCCGACAAAACTAAACGGACCTAACTATATAAATGAATGTCAGCATGAATAACCACCCACCGGAGACCGACAACATTCAAGATTCATAGGCAAATTGAGATGAAATTAGTGAACACCGAAACTCAGCAGATGCGCGGAGAAAATAGCATATGCAAGTGAAGTTGGACACTCAAAGAACGTTAGAAGCACTACTCTAGCCACCGGCAACCTTGCACCTACAGTCTTCACTCCATCGAGCGCTCAAATCGCATCCCTATAACCTGTTCGACAAAATGTTCCATCCGAACACGAGCCTCGACTGCTGCCTCTCGGAAATGCAACTTAAAGTTCGAGGAATAGCAATCCAGATCTCCAACACAATCTCGTCGACTAAAGACGTGACCGTCATGCCTACACACTTTTCCGAATCGGACAGCAGGCAGAGCTTAAAGACGGAATCCACAAATCACAACTCAATCGCACCTCCTCGACCATGCTAATCTCTCGCGTCTCGCGCTGATGCCGTACCTTTTTTTTATCGCGATCACGTCGTCCGCCGATTCTAGTCGGTACCCAATATGAAGCTAAGTGAGCGCTTAGATGGGCTCAATAGTTTCTGATCGAAATTCATGGAATATCACTGTAAAGATCAGTCCGAATTGGTAATGGCAATCTGGATATATTCAGCACTCTTTGTTTCTGAGGAAAGAAGAAGGAACCATGCATTATTGGGGGGGTTACGCAAGCGAGGACAAAAACGTCACTTCATGAGCTGTGGCCGATTGGAAAAATAATGCAACCACCGAGAAAAAAGCCTTCCCAATCATTATCCACTCCATGGAAAGGATCGAAGGAAAAGTCCACAAGAAAAAGACAGAATTGACCCCCCGTCCTCAAACCCCAGCAGTCTCCGCTCCGGAAAGCTCTGGAGACTTTCCGATCGTTCGTCTCCAAGATCACCGGAAAACCCAAAGTTCATCCCGACGGGACTGGACAGGACGATGCATCCGATGTAGGGCGTGATTCTTCAAAACTCACGCGGAACTCGCGAGTTTTCTCAGATGAGAGAACTCGAATTCGACATGGCCACACAACCGGATCGAAACTCACATGAGTGGATCTATGTCTGTCGTCAAAGGAAATGAAAGCGATCAGTAAGATCCGGTATTACCTGAGAAGGGAGAACCCGGAGTGGCCGATCCGGCTGGAGAAACCGGAGGCGAGCCGGACTGATATCCAGGTGGCCTCACTATCGTGATGCTCCGGGTCACCTTCTTCGCCGCTTCATGAGATGCATCGTCGCCGTAGGACCTCGCAGCCGCAGCCTCCGACTCTGATTTCAACGAAGAAGAAGAAGAAGAAGAAATCATCACCAGCTCAATCATCTTCACATGAAGTCTCTTCAAAAAAACAAACTGAAGTTCAGAACCCATGCACTATTCTACGCTTGTACAAGCGATTATTCTTTCGCGGAACCAATTTAACAACTCTATTTCATGTTAAATTCGAACTTGTTGGTGGTTACGATTTCTGTTCCACGGGCCGTCCGGCTGTTCGAGTATGGAATTACGGGTTTTTCGTTCCTTTGTCTTTACCCTTGCCGGAGTTCCGTCGGGAGCTGAAGGTGTTCTGCTTCCGGAGCTTCCCGAGGCCGCTGTCCGGCGTCGGCCCAGCGACGGTGTCGTCCCAGAGGTGGTCGAGCAGGCTCATGGCGGACGGGCGGGCGGGGGCGGCGTGCGTACGACCGAATCGGATCTGAGGCTTCGCTCACTCGCAGATCGTCTCTTCAGTGGCGGAGGCGGGTGGCTATTTAAGGAGGCGATGGAGGCGTTGAAGAGGGAACAGGTACCGAGGTAGCGATGCGAGACCGTCGGATCCCCTTGGCTTCAGAGGCGGCTGAACGGTCTGTTGGCGACTGTGTCAGGACATGGGCGAGGTGACTCGGCTCAGGAACTGTAGCGACACGTGGCGCTTGATTAGAGATTGCCGGAGGGGCCACGTGCATGTTCCGTGACGTGTCATTTATTTTAACTTAAAGTAACCGCGACGGTCCACGATTTTAGGTAATCTAACAGTTATTCTTTCAACTTCACCTTAATCCATAATGAGTCTTAGCTTAATTTTTTTATCAAAAGAAAATTATATTAATTGCTCAAATAGAAAGGTAAAATCTAGAACGTTGTAAAAAAAAGCGAAATCCAGAATAAAAGGAGAATCATTGGAACACTAGCGAGGTTAAGCATACACTTGTTTCACAAAAACAAATTTATCAAACAAAATAATCGACAATCGATAACCATATCTTGTATCTTCGTCAATGATGAGCACGTACTTAAAATTTATTCTCCAATAACTACTGCTACACACTTAAGTTTATTCTCCAATAACTATTGCTACACACTTAAGTTCGGCTTCCTCTGCACCATGCTATAAGGAGAAAATCGAAACAGGTTGAACAAATCACGAATTTAACATTTGGAATAGAAAATATTCGTGAGAGAGAGAGATGGGCATTTCCTTAATCTTAACTAAATTAATAAGCCCCTTGGAACACTTTTGAAACTTACTTAACGAGATAAATTTTCAATCTTCAAATGTTACAACTGTACATTCTTATATTCAGTTATGTGACAAGTATCCCTACAACAGTCGTTAACAAAGTTTACAGAACATTTCTCTATTTATAGTCCGAGACGCATGTAAAATGTGATCCTTGATCTTAGTGCCCCTCTATCATTATGTTCCCTAGCTTTTTCCTTTTCCCATTACCACCCAACAACTTATATATTATTGGTGTTGACACCCAAACGTGACAAAATGTCGCAAATCGGCAGGACGCGGTAATAACTTGTCAATGAGTCATTGATGGAAGAAAGGCGTGTTGATAATCACAAGTATTGAAGATCGGCATGGCACTAGTACAAAATATTGTCAAGTGACGATAGTATCAAAGAGTTGTCGATAGCAAAGAAAATTCACCAATGACCTTGATTATCGACTACCTTAATAGCCATACACAACAATGGTGATCGATTGACAATTGAGAAATGGTAGGTGTAGCCAAGTAGTAAGGATAAAACACTGAAAACGATGAGGACATCGATTAAGAAGTTACTAACAATCCATAAAATAGATTGACATGCGCTCATGGAGAGCAATCGCGAAGTATAAAGTTAAATTCATCGATAACTTAAACGATGTAACCACTTATAGATAATAGTTCAAACATGAAGCATGATCACGGAGCCAGAAAAACAAAGGTATACAGTTTTAACTTAAAATTTGGATAGTAATCGATTGATCGATTTTTAGTAATCGTGCTTATCTCTTTGGTTGAATTCAAGCGTAGTAATGTCCAAGATCTTACGGGAAAACGGGTTGAGGGTGGCCGAATTTTAGAGTTTTAATAGGGAAAAAGACCAAATCATTAGTAAGCCTATTGTGCGAATGTCCATTAAAGTTTAAACCTTTTCAATTTTATCAATTTAGTTATAAATCTTAGTATAAAATTTGAATATAGTTATTTCAGCTAATTCAATAATAGCGAAAAATTGACTGGAATGGCGTCGATCAACATCATCCATCCTACGTGACACACGGGTGTGGCCGACTTCACTAGAACCCACATCCTACATTAATTGCCATGTTCGGCATTTCCGGCATCAATTGAGCAGAAAAACTCCATGAGATTTCGTGCAAAAGTGTAGGATTGTATTAACACAATTAGAAAGTTTAGAACCATATTGACAATTGTTCAATAAATTTCTCTTGATAAATTCCTCTTTTTAAGAAGTTGGAAGTCCTCTTTTGTCATTGATATGGGGAGATAAAATGAGTGGAGACATGATTTTTTTTCTTCAAATTGGGCAACAATGACAACGCAATAAGAGCTGAGAGTAGGAATAGAGCGACAAGAAGATACACGTCGTATGGGGCCATCGCATGATGTGTGCTTGAGCACGATGAGTAGCCAAAAGCCAATTGGGGGAAACCAAAGTGATATACACACAAGAGTCCGGAATGCATTGTTCGATCATCTCTTTTGGTGCAAACTCAAGGGTAACACTCACACAGCCCAAAATAATGTACGCAACTTGTGTTATATCTTCGATTCGATTAGATAATACATCTTACATGAATTTTTCGCCAGAGAGACTAAATTGCCAAATGGTCCAAAAATTTGGTATCAAATTGGCACAATTGAAATATTAAGGACTAAATTGACAAATTGTCAAAATATTTATGACTAAATTGACACGATTAGAAAGTTTACAACTAAATAAACCTCTATATAATAAGTTTATAACTTTTTGGACAATTTTCCCATGTATTGTATATGCTACGTTATTGTGATTAGTCCCCAAATCTGAGTAATCGACACGTCTTCCTACTCCTTATTGAAATGGTCTACCCCAATTATATGCCACATAAAGTTAAAAAAGATTCCTCGATTGAGGAAAAAAAATAATTTGAGCTCACTATTCTATTAACATCAGGAATCATCTCGAGCTCCACGTACCCGGATATTAAATCGATGTTGGGTCCACCACTTCAGTTGGTACGCATTGGCCCCAATGTCATACGCTTGATATATGATAAATTATACACTCTCATGGCCCATTTCAGCTGAGAATTTTTCATTTGTTATGTAAGATTAGTTGTTTTTAAATCTGAAAACGGGCCTTATTGATAAAAATACTCCTCTTGCTTTCTCTTACTATGGATAAGATTCATAACATACACATCACGTTGTCGACCCTTTGAAGTACATGGTTCATTTGTTTCTTGATATCTTGTTGTGTGAAACCATGGGCCATTTCAATGCAATGAAAGAAGAGGGGAGAGAGGGGTTTCGATTGAGTTACCTTTGATTTCGGCGCAAATCTAGTAAGGGAACTCGAAATTGGGCGCAGTTGGTCGTATTAATGATAGGATCGGCAAAGTGGAAAGAAAATTTTAGTGCGGTTGAAGACGCGATGACATTTTCATTTGTAAGTGACCAAAAAATCTAACGGTGTCATATTGTTTCGTCATTTTGTTTTACATGAATAGCGTTTCAAAGCTTACATTATGAGGGTTGTCGATTTTATTGAACATAGGTCAAATTAATTTACGATGGATGTCGGTGGGATGAATCCCCTTGCTTCATTGCTCATTGGAATGGTGTAAATGAATCATTCTAAAGTGACCAACACAAGTTTTGATAAGAGGGCTCATTTGGCAAGTCTTAAACATCACCAACTATATTGCTCAAAGACGTGTTCTGAACAAAAATCGCAATTTGGTAAATTTCACGACTGTATAGACAAAAGCTAACCGCACTAAATGGTTAGTAGATCACCAATTCAAATCACATCAATTGTAGGCGGATTGCTATGCTTTTAGAGTAACATGCATGGGTTAAAGGGTGGGTTTGGTTCAACATTTGCAAGGGGCTTTGAGCAAATGGGAATGCTGAAAGCTCAAAGCCCCTTGAGAGAATGCGAAAATGTGTTTGATAAAAATGCTTTTGCAAGGGGCTTTGGGTTGAATAAAGTGTTTGGCAAAACTTGATTTGGAATGGGCTTTCTGCAAAGTCTTGTTGAACACAAGAACTGTTCATCTTCTTCTTTGAACACAGACACTAACGCGACCGAGGCGAGACCGAGATCCATGCGAGGCCGTGATCCAGGCGACCCACACGACCCAGGCGAGGCCACGCCTCGCCTGAGGTCGCGCGACCTCAGGTGAGGAAACGCAGACAACGCGCGACCTCAGGCGAGGAAACGCAGTCGCGCGACCTCAGGCGAGGCAACGCAGATCTGGCCCTTTGCAACCCAGGCGAGGCAACGAAGATGAACAGTATTTTTTGGGGGCAAAAGTGGAACACAAAGTTATTAGTGAGGGTAATATTGGGACAGAAAAAATTCATTAAACCCCCCCCCCCCAATAGCATTCCGAAAATGCTAAATGCTCAAAGCTAGTTGGAGTAGCCTTCTACTTTCAGCATTCCAAATGCCAACTTTCATCTCAAAGCTGAAAAAAAAATCTCACCAAATACCTTGGCATTTGCCCAAGGGGTTTTGGAGCTCCAAGAGGCTTTTTGAAAGCCCAACCAAACACACCCAAAGACCTAAACTTAACCCATTATTAGGGCTTGTAGGGTCGTTCCATGCGCCCTCCAGATGCCGAGCCTATGCACGTGTGTCCCCTGATCAAGAAAAGGACAAATGATCAAAAGGATTCGGTCGACTTTGGGAGTCCAGTTTAGGATTGTTAAAGCCACCAAAGTCTCCAATCTACTAAAGAAAAAGGTCACTAAGCTCTTCTATACTTTATGGAAACCCTCTACGGAATTGAAGCTAGGTCAGTCCCATTCACCATGTGCCTACGAAATCGACAAAGATTCTCGTGTCTGCCAAGCTGCTATCAATATCCCGTCAAAGGGTAACGTGTGCCAATAGTCCAAGTCCGCTCCGACTAAGTTTTTATCTTAACAAGAATCCCTTTGATTAAAGAATTGGAATTCGTCCTCTCACGCCTATTTTGCTTGCTGCCCTAGTTGTCTTAAGCCTGAGCAACTCTACTTGCTTTTTTGCATTTTCAAGTCAAGATAAAGGCTTGCTAATGTAAAATTCAGCATGATTTTGATTGGAAAAAGAGATGGGAATTGGGGGTTCTCTATTGCTAATTCGGAAAGTTCAATGGCTCTTTTTTCTGCATGCAAAAGCAAAGGGCAGAAGATCAAAGCACCCTCTATTAACACGAGGATGGCATCGAATATGATAAGGAAGGGCATTATGGATCATATAACTAAATGTTATATGATACTATTCCGTCTGAACACGATGCAAAGTCGCGTCTACTTAATTTCTTGAGCCGCACCATATTTCCAACTGGATATTCTCGGGATGCTCCTAGCTACTTGTGAATAGCAAGCGCTTTTTCTTGTGCCGATTCGGTTTCAATGGAAGTTTGGCGAGTCGATCGGCCCTCAAATCTACATGGGCGGATTCATAGTCCGATCCGATGCACGGTGGCCCTCCCTAATCTCGGTCATTGATTATGTGGGCCCCACGATGTCCGATGGGTATCCTCTGCCGACTCTACATGGGCCGGGTCGACACAAGTATTCGCCCCCTCTCTACCCATCTAACTTCAAAGGAAAAGGGCCTCGCCTGCATTGCAATCTCGAGAGCGGGATTTGGGCTGGGCCCAAAATGGATTTGGGCTTTAGTGGGCCCAGAGTAGTGCCGGCACAAAACCATTTTCACCCCCCAGAAAGAAAAAAGGAAAAACAAATCACAAGCACAGTGACTGCGACGCGTGTAAGATTTCTAGACGATCCGACGGCCGGGAGAGAGCGAGCGCGCGCCCCAGAACCTCCGGTTGTAGAGACGTCTCCTTTTTCTTCTTCTTCTTCTTCGTCACCATCATTTCTCTCTCTCTCTCTCTCTCTCTCGAAGCATCCGTCAAACGAAATCGAATCGTCAAGCTCTGCGAGCTCCTCGTGCAGGTAACCCTCTCGTCTCTCCTCGATTCCGCGCAGTCTGAATAGCTTTTCGTGCTTTCGGAGTCTGTGAAGTCCTCTCTCGGTTCTGATGGTTCGTTGCTCTGTGAAGTCCTCTCTCGGTTCTGATGGTTCGTTGCTCGGTCTCGGGTTCGTCGACTGGGTAGATGTGATTCATCGGGGCTTCCCCCCCGCCGTTTCGTGATCCGAATGAAGCTTTAGTTCTCCTGCTAGTGTTGAAATTTCCAAATGCTTGCTGGTTAGTATGGGGTTTGAGCTGTTGGCTGTGTTGGTTCCGATGGCTTGTTTGTCTGATTCTGTCACGCGTCTCGTTTTTAAGGTTATCTATTACTTTGTTTCGGGTGATTATCGTGTTGTTACCGGTTTCCTTTAAGATTCACCGTGGTCTTCCTTTTCAAAAATAGATAAATAAATTTGTATGTGCATAGTACTTTCTGGAGGGTGGGTTGTTGCACGCGTACGATATTTGTTGGGTGATGAGATTTGCCACAGACGATATGAGTCTCGTAAACACTAGTATCTGGCGTTTGATTTGATGATCCGCATTGCTCGGTAGAGGACTTTTGTGTTTCTTGACATGGTAAATTCTTTTCTTCCCAGGGAAAGAAAAAATGAGCCGCCGTTCTAGCCGCACCATCTATGTTGGGAATCTGCCAGGGGATGTTCGGATGAGAGAAGTTGAAGACTTGTTCTACAAGGTGGCTATACTACTCCCCTTGTCAAGATTCTGTGAAGCACGGATTTTTATTAATTCTGTCTTTCTATGCATGTTGCCTGAAAATTGTATGTGACTATGTATAATATGTGCATTGACCATGCTGAACTTTTCCTTTTCTTGTTTTATTTACTTAGAAAGGTCGAATATACATTGCTTAGATCATTGAATATAAGGTTGAGAAGTACAATAATATGACTAAGATTAATGAGCTGGAGCTGTTTTTTTAATTGGAAACTCAAGAATTGGGCACATATTGAGGACATTTCACTCGATACATCTGAACTATGAATCTACCCTTTGCAAGTGATATCCCTTTATGAAGGTTGGGAGAAGCTTCTATTAGAATAGATCGAAGGAAGGAAATGAATCTCAAAACTCTTCAAAATATCTATGCAGGATTTTCAAGTGAAATTGTTTACTTGTAAAATTTTTCTCCTGCCTTCTTTTTGTCTGCCAGACTTTACTTATGTTTCTGCTAGACGATCTATTACAATGAAAATCTTTATTCAAGTAACCCAATGAGTCTTACTGCTGGGGACATCGTTTCTTTGGAGCTTCTCATTATCATGTGCCCAACACTTCTTTGAAAACCTGGCAAATAAAATGGTTCTCATTGTGTATAAAGTTGCAGAGATTTCTATGACCACATGGTTCTCTACAGAGATTTGAGAGTTCTTCTCATCATTTTCAGCATTGCTCCTTTGAATATTTTGTCAAAGACAATTGACAAATTATGTTTCTGCCAATACTCCAAGTTGATATTTTTTATACCTTAAGGAACATTTAAATGTACTATCTTGTAACCATCCTCTTGATGGCTTCAGTATATGGTTGTCTCTTGAGCTCTGTTCTGATATTTGCTCATGATTGACGATCTCCTTGCAGTATGGGCCCATTGTTGACATTGATTTGAAGATCCCTCCCAGACCACCAGGTTATGCTTTTGTTGAGGTGAGGATTGGAGTTCAATGTCAGTGGCATTATCTTTTTGTTGCTTTTGAGAACATATGCATTAGTTTTCTTAATACATCAAATCTTTCCCCTGATATTTGCGTTGGATTGTTATGCTGATACAGTTTGAAGACCCTCGTGATGCTGAAGATGCAATTCGTGGTCGTGATGGATTTAAGTTTGATGGTTACCGTCTGCGAGTGAGTCTCCTGACTTGGCACTCTACATATTTTGTATATATTTCTGTAGAACTTTCTCTGTCTTACATCATACATAGACTGCTTTGCATGGGCAGAAAAAAAGCATATTATCATTTTCTTGCATCATGTAGGTTGAGCTGGCACATGGTGGGCGAGGGTATTCTTCATCTGTGGACCGGTATGGTAGCCACAGTGGCAGCGGAAGTAGCCGTGGAGGAGTTGGCAGGCACTCTGACTATCGTGGTATGTAACTTCTTCATATGATGCCTTGTTAAAATACAGCCTAGCAGATTGAAACTTAAAAACTCTAATAATCTATATTGCAGTTTTGGTCACTGGATTACCTTCTTCGGCATCATGGCAGGACCTGAAGGTAAGATGGCACTTCATGTCATATATATTATATGTAAGGTTCAGCCTATAGGTTGGATTTGATAATTTTACTTATACTGGGAGTATGTCCAATGAGTAGGATCACATGCGTCGGGCAGGAGATGTCTGTTTTTCTGAAGTATTCCGTGATCGCGATGGTATGTAGCAAAAAACTCTACTGTGTTTATTCTTTTTATCATTGTTGTTTGCTAATATCACGTGATACAAATTTTTTAGGTGTTGCTGGAATTGTCGATTACACAAACTATGACGATATGAAATATGCCGTGAGTTGTCTAATTTATATTCCAACTCGTGTTGTTTTGCCTTGAAGAGTTCCTTCAAACAATCTACATCATATGTTGTTTTTACAACATCTGTAGATCAAGAAACTTGACGACACTTTATTCAGGAATGCCTTCAGTCGCGCTTATATACGGGTAGAGTACACCATGCCTTCTTTCAAGCTGGCAAATTACAATTTACTTGCCTTGTGTGCAGTTTATATGTCTAAATGGTTCTTCTCTCTTGGTTGTATTTGTGCAGGTAAGGGAGTATGATTCAAGGAGGAGTTACTCTAGGAGTCCCAGTCGTAGCCCTTATTATTCAAGGAGCCGCAGCCCTAGCTACAGCCGTAGCTACAGTGAGAGAGGCAGAAGGTTTGTTTCACTTATCTTGGCAAAGTTGACTCTTACTGAAGAAATACGATGATATGCCGTGACTGAATGGACTCAGCATGCTTCTGCAGCAGGTCGCCTCGGAAAACATACTCGAGACATTCTCCATCTGTATCTCCAGCAAGGTCTGTCTCCTCCAGGTCCCGCTCAGGGTCTTATGCTCGTTCTTACTCAAGGTAAATGACCTTCATAATATTTCAATTTTAGTTGACTTCAGTTTTCAGGCTCCTACTATAGATCGAGTGCATGCATGGCTAAAATTCGATGAAATTAGAAGCTGTCATGTACTCCTTGATTGCCTTGGGGACTTTCACTACATACTCTGGACGGTCATGATTTTACCAGGATTTGGTTTCTTTTGTGGTGCACGTGGTTTTCTTTTTGTGTTTAAGCCAGCCTGTTGATGATGTAAATTGGGATGGGGGTTCTGTAAGTAATGCTTAGCATTCTTGCCTATGTGTATAATATTTTATGCAGTCACCACTCTCATTTTTGCACGTGCAAAGTATGCATGTATGCATGCATAAATCAAATATAGTTACATTGCTATGCTAGTAAATGACATCTATGTGAGCACTACCTATCAAAAGTTGAATGACTATTGTGTAAATCAACTTTCGGCAATTTATGCAGTTGTGGCATCTATATTTCAAGCAGTTGGCACATTGTCCTAGCTTCTTTCTGTTTCCTGGGCTTGGTGCCATTCAAATTTTATCCGCAATAGTAGAGATATATCAATCTTTTTTCTAAATTTCCAGCATTTGCTGGATATGTGTAAAAATTTATTCTCGAAATCTATTTATCAAGCTATGAAAATTCTAGATTGCGTCCTTCCACTAAATTTGGTTTTCTTAAACCGAAAGTATTTATTGGCACGTGAGCTGCACAATGTTGCATCCCTTGGTTTCCTTATTTGTCGTCCTACCTTTTCTTTCTAGCAAAAAGATATCTCCAACTTATGAAATAGAGAGAGGGAGAGATTGACTTAACTGGGAAGTCAGTCTTGTTCATTCTTTCGAGTTCTTTCTGGCAGGTGGTTCCTTCCAATAATTTTGTGATTTGAAATCATCCAGTCAGACATAATTGTTTAGATAGCTTATTTCAGTCCAACTAAATCTGAAAGAGTCAATTCTTATGGGAAAAAAAACATTTCTGCTGATTTGTGCTTGGTGTGGTAAACTGCATTCTGGGTTTGGCTTTTATTGGCCATGAACTTGTTTGGTGATTTTTGATCTGGTTTTCGGCTTTTTGTTCAGTGAGTAGTGGTACTCTTTTGAGCTGGATTTGGGCTCTCATTCAATTGATAGTAAGTTTGCTTTCTTCCAACTTTTTTTACGTAGCTTCCTTTGTGTCTTCATTTCACTCAGCATTGAACTTTTCCACCAAGGTTAAATTTGTTGCAGATCCGCAACTTTTCAGCATTCAGTCTAACAGTTCTCTTAAATCTTAGCTTGCTATTGCAAAAAATTCCGAAGTGCTCTCTATCCATTTCAGTGTGTCCACTAAAAAATATCCTACTGTTTGCCCACTTTCCTTGTTGCGACTTCTTTCCCCGGTCTGGATTCTGGAAATAGGAAACTACTGTGCTAATCCCTTGTCATGCCTTTTTTATGAGACTTAACATGTTTGCTTGCTAGATCAGGAATCTTCTGGCATCCTGGGGATCCCTCATAAGGACCTTCATGGGATGCGGTGCTACTCTGTAAGTTGTTGAGGTAAAAATCCTGTTTTGTAATGAGTGGCTACAGGCTACAGAACTGGAACTACATTAATGCTGAATTAATAGTAAAACATTGTATGCCATCTGGCACTAGGTGTTCTACGCGTCTGTCGTTACGCATGGATGTGATGATTCCAAGATAGATTCTAATGCGATGCGGCTGGTATTACGGATCAGCAATGCGTATTCACATCCAGAAACCAGGCTCGACCCTTCGTAGGTGACTCAAAAATTTAGGTTGATTTTAGTGTAAGTGACAGTGAAAGAAAATCTATTCGTCCCCTGCTGGAAGAGGGTACTGCTTTGGGTTCTTTGTGGAAATTTGACTATGTCAACTGTGATGTGAAGCAGTTGAATGCTGAGCCTGATCATATGAAGTTTCCAATGTGGTTTAAGTGGTTTACACTGGTATTAACATCTGGTCATTTTTGCAGATCTCGTTCAAGATCAAGAACTCCGCTGTCACCTGTAAGTGAAATTTTAGTAGGGTTCATTTTGATTCCCTGTTGAGAAGCTCTGTGAAGGAAATTGAAATCTGAGTTGAGATGCTTGCATATGCTGCATTAACACTCTTCTCAGCTATCTTTTCATACTTGTACAGGCTCCTCGCGGAAAACGTGCTATTCGAAGCCCGAGAAGAAGCTATTCTGAATCTCGCTCGCCTTCTGTACTCTCTCTCTCTCTCTCTCTCTCTCTCGCGCACACCCCATCCCTGCTCCCCCCATCTCACCCCGCGTACTCGTGCCAGTTGATGCATTTACACAATACAAGTAGTTGTATGTTGAATCTGACTCTGGTCATATTTTGTCAGGTGCGATCTCGAAGCCGTTCAGTGGACTCCAGGGAATATTATTGAGAAGGGCTTTCTGACCCTTCCAATCTCTATGGAGGGAGAAAACTGAAACATCTTTTGGTTGAAGGCTGAGATCCTAGAAGCGTTACCTGATTATTACATCACTTCTGTCCTGCTGTCATATTTAATGTGCTTTCAGATTCTAAGTGGGCAAATTATGTATCGCACCATATGGAGTCACTGTTTGCCCTTGCGGATGAAGTCATTATATCCAGTATTATCTTTAGGAATTAGCGACATCATAAATTGGTCGGCTACCTATATCTTATTCCTGTGCTTTTGATTGATGCATTGTATGCTCTTCGGAGATCAGTTCGGGATATTGCGGTTCGTCACCTGCTTTTGTGGTACTTTATGTTGGAACTCTGCTGAATGCAAGAGTCGGGTTGACATCGGTTAAACTAGCGGTTGCCGGTTATTCAGCTATTCAGATGGTCGGCATATTTTTGAGATGGTGAACCATGTTCTGCCTGGATTAGGTCATTTTGCTGGAGATTAACTTTTATTGCCAGGGCTCTTGAATTTTTTCTTTTCTTTGGCCAGCAAAATTAGGTATATAGAAGCAAGTTGAGGAACCCTGCTCTCTATAGTTTCGAACGATTTATTGGATGCAAGAGCTGATGGCTTTTCGACGCCGCTGCCGATTTATGCGTTGCCATATGCCAAAAGGGAACTTGAATGCCTAGAAATCGATGGCATCCGCTACGCTTAACCTATAAGTCAAGTTGCCTATATAACTGAATTCTCAACGTTCACCGAAATGATGGACGTTTCGAGTCCTCTTTGCTGGTTCGAGAATGATCTCGTTGGTCGTTGAGCTCAGCACCATAGCAATGTCATCTCTGTCACATCCATATTATCAAGTGCTATACTCGAATGACACCACGGCTAAAAAAGAATAAATGGAGAGGTGTAGAATTGCTAAAAAAAAATGCGATGTGGAAATCACTGCACAACTGGATCTTGAGTTTACTTTTATTTCCCTTGTCTGCAAACAAAGGGCAGTTTTCAAGCAAATTGGAAATCACAAATACTCAAAACATGGGTCGAGCAACATCCCACATCAATACTTGAAGGCCTTAATTTTCTGGTCAACTCAGCCCTCGGGTGTTTTTTTTCCTTCCTGTGATGGAACTAGCATTTATGAGCACCCAAATCAGCAAAGTTTTTGCGAGGAGTCACCACTCCACACCTAAAAATGCTTCCTCGACTCCATGACCAAGCTGGAAATTTCTGGGTACTAGGTCCGACACCAGGCGTTCTCAGAGCTTTACCTCAATTTCTTTTTGGCAGATCTTGAATAAGAAGAGCATTTAAAGAAACTTAGATGGTCCACCACAGCACGACGTTGCTGTGGCTTCCAAAAGATTGTTTTTTCTCGGCCACTCCACAGATTGAGTCCGATCAGAAGAGGACTCACAGACAGCAAGCATGTAGTATTGTTCAAGCATACATCAGTTCTGAGTCATAGTACTTGCAGTTTTAGCTTCACCAGGGAAAAGGGATAACGCTTAAGTCTATGAGTGAGGAGTCCTCTCAGACCCATGCCTTAGGCGGAAGCTGTTGGACCTGATGCCTGATTCTGATCCACCGGCAGGCTGGTGGAAATGCCAGATGGACTCTCTATCAACCTGGCTTTGTTGAAATGACGGCAAATGATCCCTGTCCCTCGGATGAAAACGAGCTGACGCGGGGTTTTCAGGTTCTTGGAAGTTTGGGCCTGAGGAACTTGCCGGGATGAAGTAGAAGCCATTGCTCTGTTCGGATGATGATGAGGCTACTGAACCCATATGACTCATTCCTCTGTGAGCTGTAGATCGCCGTGTCCCGGGAATAATTGGTGTACGAGAATGACTAGGTTGTTGCTGGTAGAATGCCTGCACAGCTGGGCCTCTATTTCTAGCTCGAGCACTGCTGCCGGGATAGGGAGGAATCAGTGATGATGGTACTGAGCTCCCAGATCTAGCCCCAGAACTGTAAAAATTGAAACATTCCCGTCTTAGAAAAGGCGTGAACAATTAGGTGTGGTAATTTTGTACCATGACACAACCCATTAGTCGGCTTTAACCTGGTGATTTTCCATTTAAGTCCAAAAATAACCGGTAGCCCACCAAGTGGACTACCTTGAAACAGTTTCTTGATTGCAAGGACATAATTGTGATTCTGTCCATTCAACAATCCAAGGAAACTAAGCCTTCTAAAGCTACAGCATAAAACTATTATTCGGTGACAGATAGACCAGGAAGTATCCCAATTCCCAATCATAGCAGCTCTTAAACAACTCAATAGCAATTTTGCTTTAAAAGGAAAAGAGCACTCTAAGCATTATTCTAAAATAAATACCTGTGGCCAACAAGGAACGGATGCATAAACGATGCTGGTCTTGTTATGTCAGCGTTTGTCCTAGAGGACCGCTGAACAGTAGTAGGCGGAATTGCAGGTTGATCAGCATTACCAATACGCCTGCTGCTGGTAGAGAAAGGAGATTGGTCCCAGCTATGAAATTGAACATCCACGGTGGGAAAGGCATAAGAATTTGGAACTTCACTAGGTAATGATGGGCCATTCCAAGGGTTACTAAAGTTTGTACCATCTGGGATGCTCCCATTCGAACTAGATGTGGACGGGTGAATTGGTCCAAAATAAGCAATGTACGGGCAGGGATGAGCAGCAGATGATACAGAAGATTGCTCAGAAAACATAGCATGATGCACCCGGAGATCATTATCTGCATTTTGGTGTTGATAAGTAATACACCCTCCACATAACTTAAAATTCAGAAAACTCGCTCAAGATGTCAAGAGAATCTTACATGCAGGTGCTGAAATTTCCCCCTCACTGCAAAAACATCATATCGAACATCAGAAAGAAAATCCTGTGAAGTATTAACAAGAACAAATTGGCAAAGTTCTTACAGTGCACGGGGAGAGAGAGAGAGAGAGAGAGAGAGAGAGAGAGAGAGAGATGTGCCCACGTGAATCATAAGAAATGACAAGGTTAAAGTCATGTTAATGGTTTATTCATACAGGACCCCAAAGACAAAACATGCATGAGCGGGCCCACCCCATTCTCATTGACTCACAAGGTGCTTTGACCCATAGACAGATATGTCCAGTCCATTGCAAAATTATTTCTATCTGTTTGACTCGAACTAGTTATCCTAACTAAATTAGGACCTGTTCTTGACCTATCTACTCAATAGATAAGACAAAACAGAATAGCAAATTTACACATGTATGAGTTCAACATTCTTTACAATAGTCTCATAGCTCAACATGGTTCATCTTTTTCAATGAAAGAGGAAAAGGGGACAAAAATAAAACTCCAAACCAACCTATCTCCCTCATGGATGCAACTGCTAATCAGCAACACCTGAAATATTTACATCTGCTACTTAACTCCACAGAAGTCAACTTTGCACCTTCCATTCATCAGTCACAAATTAAATTGGAATATACTTGCCAACACTTGGTCGCTATGGGTTATGCTTAAGTGCATCCTGCTTAGAGCCTAATAAAAACTTGCATAAAGGATATATTTACTACCCAAAAACAACCAGTCATGCACTAGAAGCATCCTGCTTAGAGCCCCTATCGCCAACTTCTTACTTGCTTTCATTTCTCTTCTCTCAACACCTTATCCATCAATGTCATCCCACAGTTACAAAATGTAACCTCATTATTTGCATCCTGACCACTAGGTCTTCATTTTATCTAGCCTGATGTTCCAACTCTTTGATCAATGTATTCAACCTTTCAAATTAAAAACTAGTGAACTGTTAAGTTTTCTATGCACTAACTGATCACAAATATAATCGCCTTGAAACACGGGATATCCATTTTTTAATTGTTTCCCTTAAGTAGTCGACATGGTCTTTTCAGCTACCAACAAGAAAACTACAATAAAAATTTCCCTTTCTTTCAGTGCATTTGCAAGTTCTTTACTTATAGGAACTTCATATTACAATTTAAGAAAATATAACCATGAAAAGCTCTTGCTTATACTACCAAGCATGGAAGTTGGGAATGTTCTTCCATGTCAAAAAATGAGAATTAAGTGGTAATTGGAGACATAATTGATAAATAATAAGATGCCAGCATTAGAGTTCGAAACAACTCTTACTCAAAAGAAGGCAGCCTTGCTAATTGTCCATATGGACACCAGTGAACCCCAAAGGTCTGCAATGACATCCATAGAGTTAAAAAAATCAGACAACGCTGAATAATAAATATATAATGATAAATTATATATATAAGTGCGCAAAGCACAAGGATGCCCCCAGAATATGTCTACTTACAAAAGAATTACTGCAACACTAAGTTCCCTCCTTAGCAAAATATTTAGGTATCATTTAAAAGTCAGGCAGGAATTATAATTAGTTTCAATTTGATTCACAACAAGCATTTAGTATCATCCAGGAAAATTAGGAGACCACTCGAGCAAGTGATGTCATCTTTTTCCATTTATGAACAGAACCGTCAAAGCCAAATAATGCAATAAAAGAATCAGGACACAAACATCGAGCTATAAGCCACCACCATAAGTCTCTGCAAAATTTTTGAAGCCCTTTACGAACCTGTCAACTTTGTTTACACTAGGACTCTGATTACATCCTAGCCAAATGTACAAAAAAAGGAAAGAACTCCAAAAGCTATGCTTGGAAAATGAAGAAGAGAGGAAGAACAAGATTTGGATAGAAAATGAAAAAAAAAAAGTCAAAACTTTTGTGAGTAAAAAGAGCAAGAACCTTAAATTTGTCTCATTTTCTTCTCTCTTCTTCCCCAGTATAGTGTAAAAGTCCTTCTCAAGACACATTTTTCTTATTGAGAAAAGCTTCTCAATGAAAAGAAATACATTTTCATAAAAAAAAAGGATTGTCTGAACAATGCAAGCCCAAAAGAGAAGATATCGTCAATTTAGCCCTGGCCAGAACCAAACTCCAGTCATTAGGGAATGAAGATTCCTGCACAATTATAAAGAACTACAATCCCAACAAAACTGCTTTTCACTATGTATGGCCACTAAAAGGAACACGTGTTTTCAAAACCAGGCATATAAAAAAACTGCTGAAGTGGCCAGCCAGTGCTTCATTATCTGGAAAAAAAAATATAAATACAGCATCTGTGACCCATGCAGGGACAGATACAAAGATTTTCTCACCAGGGAAAAAATTGACCAAAATGATACAAATATAGCAAGTGTATGCGTCTCAAGTGATATAAGTAGTGTTCTCACCATGAACTAAAGAAAAGCAATGTTATCACACGCTACAAATAAATCGAGTGTATTAGTTTCAGGCGACATAAGTAGTCCAAAGAAAAGTAATATACTCACACTAAAAACCCTGGCAAAAGCTAGTTTGTTTGATTTGCGGGGGCAAATAAAAATGAAAAACTATATATTGGCTTCAATATATATCTTTTAGGAAACTCAACTAAAGTCGAAGATAAGTTAGAAACCTTTGATTAATTTTAAATGCCAGATAAGTGAGTGGGAGCAAAAGCTCTGCCATTCAATATGCATTTCCATCCCTAGACCAATGGACTTGTGAGGCATGCCCATTCATATGGTAAAGTAGCATGGATGTGATCCCAAAATTCCAAGGCTTGAGTTCCAGTGTTGCAAACTTTTTTGCTATATCATGACATCAGCCAAACAAGTGAAAAAAGACCCACTTCCGTACAAAATTAGCCTCAAGCCCTTATGGCAAAGCACCCCAACAACGCTCCTCAAATCTAGTCCAATACTCACTTCTATCAAACCCGGCTATATCCAGTTTGGAGACCAGCTATATCCAGATTGGAGACCAGTCCAGAATGCACATCCACCAAGTGACCGGCAGCCAAAAAAATTCCTTCAGTGTTTTAACCAGAGGCAATTAAGACAAATAACTTGAGAGGATGGCCAGAAAGCTCCCAGCTCAACCAATCAAACTGGCCGTCTGGTCCAGGTATAAAAAGACTAGATGGAACAAATACCAAACTTGGCTTTTCACCTAACTATGCTGTGTTTCCTGTGATACAATCGCATGAAGCAACAGGAGCAATTTATCCATGCTACAGCATAACAGACAAAATCACCACTAAAATACTGCTAGAGATTCAAAAAATAAAGAACACACTAAATAGTCTAAAAAGGAGCTCAACTGACATTGTTTCCGAGACTGCGATTTTGACAATGACGTAAAATTTCAATCAAGTATAATTTAATAGCAAAGACTGTACTTTGTCTATACTTTACACCTGATATTAAGTCTGCTCGGGTCATGTCAAATATTGAAACATTTGGTTGAGTTGAGGTCAAATAAAATAGATATATTATCAAAATTGAGATTGAGCCCAAGTTTTGAACACCAATTATTTGCATCAGATCAAGTTGGAGTACCTTACTATGTTGTCCGATAAACCCTTGATGTACTAAGTCTGTCGCATCACTTCCCATTAGAAATAGAAATCTCAACTACGGTATTCTTAAACTTGCCAATTAAATTGGATGGCCTTTTATTTATTTGAATTCCTTTCTTAAGTATGATTAGATGAGAAATACTTCCAAAGTAAACATGATTAAGTTTAGCAAAATACATATAAATCAACTGAAAAGTATATCAAATGTGTTGGAATTCAATAAGATGTTGTAAAAATCTCACTCTAGGTTGTTCAACAGTAAGTTAACACTATCTTCTCTAGAGTAGGGCAGCGATAGATAAGCCTTAAAGAAAAGATACACAGAGATTCCTGAGTAAAAGGAAAAGGGAAAAAAAACAAGGGAGGAACTTCCTTAAGAAAAAACAGACCCTAAGATGCAGAGAGAGAGCAATGCCAATATCCAAAACTTAAGCCTGAACAGCAACCATAAGGAGTATGGAGGAATGCATTGACCGTTATAAAATTAAAAATAACAGTGGGTACAAAATAAAAATAATGACAAATAGTATCATTGTTAAATGCCTCTTTACCATTTCAGAATAACTTAAGTCATATAGATCCTCCTCATGGGGCCAGTCATCCAAGCTAAACTCAGGAAGCGAACGGCAACCAGTAGCATAAAGCCATTGTCCCTTCTCAGTCTTGCGGCAGTTTGGGCACTGCATTGCGCCCTTGCAATTGAATGCAGAACCAATGCAATCTGAACGGAGGAGAGTTGGAAGAAAATGAATAAAAAGAACTTCAAAAAAGGCTCAATTTATCAGAGCAAAAATATGGATCAGAAGAGAGATTAAGCATTTTGCAGATCAGAACATGTGAACAATCTCATCTGAAATGCTCGCTTTCTTCCAATAATTAGAATATGATTGATTTCCCAGCAAATTAACCTACATAACCAAATCTAGTTTTTAGGATCAGCTAAAATTATATATAATAATAGGTTGACTCCAACTGAGCTGGACCACAAAACCAGGCATAATGCAGGCCGTTGATATCCCCTGAAAAGAATTCACTGCCACAGAGCTCTGGACTCCCAGCAAGATGTTTTCATTTGTCTTAAAAATCAATCAAAATCTTAAGTAAAAAGCATTGTTGCCAAAAATGAGAAAACTACTCGACTCATTGGATAAGGATCCAGCATCATGCAAGCCATTGGCATCCCAACCTTCAGAATCCTCTTCCTAAATAGAGCTCTCAACATCAACAGGATCTTTGTCACTATTATCTGATAGAACATTAATTAGTATAAGCGCACGATTCGATAAAATAGTTTCACTTCTAGGGGCGGTAGACAGATTTGAGGTTCTTAACTTTTTCTTTCCCTTTTCTAGGGAAAATTTAACTTCTTAACTTTCATCGCGCCCATGAAACCATCATAAAGAAAATTTCCAAACTTGAAGCAATTCCACATCTTAAGGGCTCATACACAAAAGCAATTAGTCATTTACACTAATGTGTGACCACTTGATCCTCATTAACACCGCTCGTGAAGAAAAGATCCATCCTCGCAGCTGATGCACAAAGCAACGCGTCAGACGCGCATAACTTCACTTACTAATAACATCCAGCATGTCCACAGTCTGTCAATGGTATAGTTCTCTCGATTAACTTAATCTAATCGACCTAATTCGGTACCAAGTAAATTCCCAACTCAAGATCAAGATGCAAGGACCAAATTAATCTTCACACTGATCGACTCGCCAAAGTATTCTTCGCCTCCTCCAGAATGCTCAAAGCGAGAGCAAAAAGAAAAATCCCATATTTCAACAAAAGTCATCAAACTCAATCTAATTGCAAACCAATTAATTAACAATTACCCAAATTTCAGTCGAAGGAGTCATCTCAAAGCCGACCCAAAATCTCCAAGAAAAACAAAACGCACAAGCTATCAAGCAGATCGGATCTCGGAGATTCAATTGCCCCGGGAAAAAAAAAAGAAAAGAAGACCCGAAACTCTTTTATCCGTCAAAGCTCACCTAAATGAAACTGATGACCGCATTGAAGCTTGGCCCACGCCCGATCCCCATTGTCGGTGACGACCTCGAGGCAAATGGAGCACGGCACCGACCAGCGTCCGCCATCACCGTCGTCGACCGCCACGTCGTCGCCGCCCCCTTTCAATCCCATATCTCGGAGAGAGGACAAAAAAAAACCCAACCAACCAATCGATCGACCAACCCAACAACCCCCGCCAACGTCGCTCGGTCGGCCCTCCCAGACCCAAAAAAGGAGAAGGAAAAAAAAAACCCTAATCCGGTTCCCAAAATCGGCCGAGCTCCCGGAATAACTTAAGGCAAATCAGACCTACTTCGGCCAGCGATTTCACGAGAGGAGATCGTCGAGCAAGGAATCTGTCGGGCGCGAGAAAGCAGAGGGCTCGATGATGACGATGATGATGACGATGATGAGTCGATGGAGGAGGAGAGAGAAATGGAGGAGAGGTGCGTGAAACGATCGGAGTGGGGAAGAACATGGACACGAAGAAGCAGTCGCTGATTTCGGATTTTCCTAATAATTTATATTGGTTGGTTCGTCTGGTCCGCGACTTTTTTTTTATTTTCTTTTTCTTTTAGTTAGCTTTTTTAAAAAAGGCATAATAAAATTTAATCTAAATTATAATATTATCATTAAATTTTTAATTTATTAAGTCCATCATATTTTTGCATATATTATATAAAA
This sequence comes from Melaleuca alternifolia, assembly GCA_019926035.1. NCBI lineage: Eukaryota > Viridiplantae > Streptophyta > Magnoliopsida > Myrtales > Myrtaceae > Melaleuca > Melaleuca alternifolia. The sequence goes on from JAGKPW010002284.1 coordinate 136,274, forward strand.
CTATTCAATATCATCATTTGGTTAATTCAAATTTAAGATTAATTTTAAATATTTTTAACTATTTGAGATTAATTTTTTTTATGATCGATGATCGTTACTTTTTACCATCTTTTCAAATTTAAGTATTCACGGATCAATACTTTGAGAGAAATTAACATAATATCACGGAACAAGTCAAACTATAATTCTAGTTGTAGAAAATGAATATTTTCATCAGCGCAGCCATTAATATACATAAATTTTAACATTTATAAATTAAACAATATATTTGGAGATTATATTAAATAAATTAAAATCTTAAATGTTGTTGAAATAATTGGAGTTTCGGAAATTATCGTATCATTATTTTATTTGTTTATTCGCTGTTTTTGGCTTTCCGGATTATTTGTGTACGTTAGCGAGAGGTGGGTTGGTGTCCGTTGGATGGGGGGGTCGGGGGACCGGGGTAACGCTGTCTGAACGCGACACGTGGGCGGCTGCGATTGGATTTGTGTGGATTGAGTTTCTTCTTTTCTGTTTTTTTTTTTTCGGGTCGAGACGGTGGGTTGAGTTTGGATTGAATTTGGTTGACTACTGTTGGCCCGGCCTTTCTTTTCTCTTCTTTCTTTTTAGTTTTTGCTTTTCCAATTCTTTTTTTTTTTACTGGCGACAGAAATGAATTTTTTGACAGTAAATAATTTACGTATTTTGACGCCGTGGACCTCATCAGAATCTTGAAAATTGAACTACTTTTCTAGTAAAATTGCACTCTTGTCCTAAAAAAGTTATTGTTGGAATTCAGAAATAACGATAGGATAAGAACTTCATACCGTACGTCCAACCTTAGGTGACAATGGAGATGAACAGTGTCGTCAAACAGCCTTAGACTTGGCCTTGCAATCTTTAATATTTTGGATTTCTAGTGCCAATTCTTTTATTATGACATGCAATATATATATCATTGTCGAAGTAAGCTTCATTTTTTTTTGTTTTCAAATAAATAATTCAAACTTCTAATAATAATAATAACCTTTTTTTTTGCTTTTTCCATTGTTTGCTTTGACGTGCTAAGATTTATTTTATATTTATATATATATATATGATACTGTAAAAATAGTTTCAAATTCCGCACGGAATGTGAGAAAATTTGCATACAAAACAAGTAGTAACATGAACTTGTCCCGCAGAAGGCATCATCTCTAGGTTGAGATGATATAAAGCTATTCAAACGAGTGAGAAAATAAGCTTTTTGAAGAGTAATTGCTAATCTACTTTCCAATAATCCTCCTGCATTTTGATAGAAGGGCGTGGAAGAATTGGAAATGATTGTGGGTGTGCTTGTGGATGCTTTTCAAGTAAGGCTTGGGCACTCACACCCTTTGAGTATAAGTTTTGACGCTTGTTAACCAATTTTTGTCTAAAATTTGCATGAGTGTCAAGAGAGATCTATTGCGCATTAGGTCAAGTGACCTCCGCATTACCCCGGCTAGGGTCGTGCAATCCCAACTAGCCTTTGCTGAGGTCTTGTGATTTTAGTGTGAGATACGTCTAGCGCAATCCAACAAGAGAGATTTGGCCGGGATCACGGGACACCAACGAGACCTTACTTAGGCTCCGGCAACCCTTGCCACAGTGCGGCTTTGGTCATGCCGCCGCCTGACGCAATGTACGAGTCATGTCTTGACTTTTCTGCCTTCTCTTTTTCTCTTTGAATAGTTACTTCACTCCAAAGTTGTTTTACCAATATGAACCAACTCCCAATCACCATATGCTTTTTCTCTCTGAAAGGACCTTGAGTAAACCATCCTTATCTAAATGCAAAGTCCTAAAATCAATGCCACAATCTATCAACACTGACACACCGCAGAACTTTCAAGTCCTTACAAGCAAGAAAAAGCCACAACATGTGCATCACAAATTTTGAAAAATGCAAAACGTGAAAGTCACTTCAAAGAAAAACTTTTGATCCACGATCCACAGTGTAATAGGAAACAAGAAAAAGAAAAGGCAAGAATTTGGGAAGGGAGAAATTGGTTCGAATAAAGCCACCAAATGCGGAATCAAAATATAATCGAGTCTTGAGATTGACTTCTAAGGTAACATGTCTCACAAGCTAAATAAGACTGAAATAATTAGCTAACCAACATGGCAAAAAGGGATGAAATCAGATGATTGGGCATGATGGCCATCAAACCTCAACACCTCCAGCCTTTCATAAGCTATCGATTATTGAATCTCATTGGCGTTGATGCTGCCTTGAATACTATGAAGTTCCCCTTCCTTACTTATATCTGACTCCATCCTCCATTTCTTGATCGGATACCTTGTAGTCTTTTAAGGAGGTCAGAACAACCAGGACATGTTACAGCAACTCTTTGTAGTTTTTTATGTCGTTAATCTCAAGATTAGGACCCCACCATTAGACAATAACTGTCGTGTTTGCCTCCCTCTTATCCCAGGAAGGTTTAAATAACAATTCACGTCACGGTCTTCGCCGGCGGAACTGACCGGCCAGCATGCATTTTTAGACGCCTTCGCCAACCACCACCCTCTGCAAACTAATATTTTGTAAAGGGCATCGAATTATACCGCCTGATCTCGAGAATCTCATCGTTTCCTTTTCATCGATTCATAGAATATCATGTGCCCCGTGGAGTTCGGAATTCCCAATGGAGTCTCTCGGCAAAGCATGTATCCTCGGAGTGAGATCTTCATGGCGACAAGGTCGGTCAATGAAAGATATTCGAGCCTATCTCCGTATTCATGTCTAATCGAACTTACGTTAATGCTAGAGGCGATACAGGCCAAAAGGGAAGAGATGTTTCTCCCCGCTGCGGTATGGCAAGTTTTCCTCGGACAATATGCGAATCCTAGAGCACCCGCGACAAGTTGCTCCGAACGTGCCCACGTGTATATCCAATGTGGCCGACGGGACGCGAGCTTCATGTCCCCTAAAGTAAAAGACTGTCCAGACCAAGGGGCCCGGGTTCTGTCAAAGCAGGAGGAAGGCCATTCTTATCCAACCGTCGTCCTACTACCGTTCAAGAACGAAGCTCAGCAGGCTGACGCTTAGGTCGCAGGGGGGACGGAATCTCGAACACATGCCTTCTTTCCCTAATGTTTTGCACCAGGGCAATAAAGATAATCTACGCTTTCACCAAGGTCCCCCAAGAAAACAAATGGGCAATCGCTAGATGCCCCCTTCTGTGTCTCTTTACGGGAAGAACGCTGCCGTTTCTTGGGAACGAAACTAGGAGAACAGCAGAAGGCAACCCCGTCCGAGTCCCTTGTCCGGATTGATCAAAGTTCGAACCAACGTGGGGAAGTTTGCTTTGTCGGTCGTCCTGTCTTTGATTCTCCTCCATCTTCTACTTGTACGACGTTCGCTCTCTTCAGCTCTTCCTATTATTCCCACCCCCTAAAGAAAGAAGGACGAAAAGCCACAAAAGTCGTGCTCGGAGAGGAATCCGGCGGGCGGGCGAGGGAAAATTGGATTCGAAAATGCACCCTCGAGCACCAATTTTGCAGGGAATAAAAGAGAATCAAGCGTAAGAGAGACCGAGCGAGCATCGTGATTCGCACCCTCAACGCAAGCAGAAGCTCCCTGCTCCAGATGTTACTAAATATATAAAAATAAAAGCTAACAATGACAACAAAATCCGTTGTCGTCCAGCGGTTAGGATATCTGGCTTTCACCCAGGAGACCCGGGTTCGATTCCCGGCAACGGAAACTTTTTTGCCTTTCATGGATATTAGTGTTTTGGGCTACGCGCACATTGATAATTTGAACTTAACCTGGATGACCAAAGATGATTATGCTTGAGCAGATGATGATACGACACAGGAACCGCATGCAAGAAGTTTCTACCGTCTCTCTTTTCTAGTCACCCAGTATCGAAGAACTACGAGCCTCACATATCGATAATCGCATCAACTTGCCCAATTCACAACTATTTCCCTTCCTCACTAACTCCGAACTCCTTAGAAAACATAAGAGACTTCATATCTAGCCAACCGGGCCGTATAGCTAATTTACAGTTTGCCCCGGTTACGTCCTTGTTTAACAGGTATTCCAGTTTTGCATTACATTAGCCTCCATGTATTGCTTCCAAGCCTTGAGAGCGCCGAGGATTCTGGTGTCCTCCGACTTCTCCTTCGGTCTGTAACCGTTCGTGAACAAGCCTTTAGCCGCGAACCCCATCAGCTCCGACGGGTCCATGTACCCGCGCATTCTCGACATGAAGGCTCCCCCGTTGTAAGAGAAACCCATCCTGAAGTACCGGTCTGTGCCTGCTGTGTCTTTTGGGCCGGCGAGATGTTCTTCTGGTTGAGCGCGTGGTTTTTGTGCCGACGGAGAGTGTTCGGATAATGCATCTGCCTCGATGCCGAATGACTCCCAATCGACCTGCTGCAGTATACCTGCGACTCTTGGGTAGTTCTGCACAGAATGAGCGCATGACTGCATCGACTGTTCTAGTGCTATCTTATCAACTAGCATTTTCATCTCTTGCAGTCGGTGACCGACATGGGATGCCACAGCATCGTAAAGTTTGCCTCTTGAAAAACGTTCAAGGCCCTCCATATTGAGCAGGTCATCGAAGTGGATAGGATCGCCAATAAGTACAATCACCTACGCATGCAGCAACCAATATGTCGCATCAGAGGTGAGGCAGTCTTCATTTTAACAGTGCATCAAATTACCGAAAATATGCTTTCAGAGCTTGCACCAAAGCGTACAACAACTCATTTTACTCGGAAAGCTTTTTCTCACAGGTCAATAACAAAGAAGATGAGTCGACCTGTGCAGTTTGACAATTTGAAGTAGCTTCAAAAGTTTTAAAATAACATCCTCGATTAGAATTTGTTAAGACCTTCAGAGGTTTATGTGACAGCTTTAAAACTTTAGCTCCTCAGAATTAAGTTGCTTGATGATTTAATAAGCCCTAAAATAACAGATGTTCCATCTCGATATCGATATCACAAAGAACCCTCACTGAGTCAGATATTTTGCAAGAAAATTGCATCGACATCTAGCTACATACCGTCTTGCCAATCCTTGGAAAGTTGGCCCCAATAGGCATGATATCTTGCATTCCTGTATGCACAAAAGGAACAACTATAGGAACGCTGTCTGCATCAAGTATTAACCTGCAGCAGCACAATAATGGAAAGGCAATGAACATCAAGACCCAATAACTCTGCATAGCAGATAACTAAGCATATGTTCTAGACGATAATCTGGCAGATGACCAGCCAGATTAAGGAGCAAAGAGATGTAGAAGCAAAATAAATTGAATATTTGAGCTCAAGCTACTTAAAGTTCCACAAAGAACTTTACTAATTGAGCTCCACTAATACAGCTCATCGTCACAGGGTTTTAAATCAACCAAGCTGCACCCCTGGAAGCAACAGCCCTAACTTTCCCACTACCAAGTAATAAACCATCTAAGGAGGACACTCTTCACCCCTGCCAAGTTTGACTAGGCTGATGGAATAAATTGGTTCTTGGTTCTTCTAATTTTGAACAGGGTGATAGGGAGCCATTTCGCGGATCCACAGAAGAAAGATTCAAACTATTCTAATACCAAAAAGCATTTCACCCAATTGGTAGAAGGAAGGCAACAGATCATAGAGAAGGAATTGGATAACCATGGGCCACAATGACAGGGAAAGAAAATATGAAAATCGAGTATCAGATGCTAACATGTCACCTCCCAACACCTCTCTTCACTGATCCTATGGTTCTCCCACCATCCCGAGAACGACTGCCTTCAGGAAAGATGTGAACCCACCCCCCACTGTTCAATTTTGATATAGCCATGTCCATACCCTGAAAAATGTATGGCAGAGAGAAATATATTAAACTATGATAGCCTTAAAACCCCAAGATATAGTTGCAATATTGTTATAATACTCATAGAAAATCCATTGGCCCGTCACTGACAGAGATTTTAGTTTCCAATTGTCAAATGTGGATGGTATCATTGCGATTTGAAAAAATTGCTAAGCTGGGTCATTGTCATGCACAACAGTAAAATATTAAGCGATCGAAAAAGAAAAAACAGAGTGAAGATATTCATTTCCGATAACGAAATCAAACACTGGAGGCTTCATAGTTTACAATCTAAACGGGCTTTCTTCCAAAAAGTGGAACCAATATCACAGGCGAAACACAACAGGGCAAAAAAGAACTTGAATCAGTGCAGAAGTCATATATAAAGTCACCGCCCAAAGATGACAAAACACAGAGAAATGATGAGACAAATTCATTTCCAAGAAAAAGTACACGATGCCCAACAAAAATAACAAACAAGCCATGATCCACATTCCATATAGCCTTCTCGACTTGACCAAAGTAAACAAGTATGCACAAATGCAATACTACGATTAGAAACATCAAGTAGAACAAACCCTGTCAATAGGAAAAAGCAAGCCCATGCTCTACGAAGATCCTCCATCTAGTTAAATGGCATTACCTTTTGATAAATCCCCTCACCACGGGAAACTGGCAGAACTTTTACCGATCGAAAGAATGCAGAAGTCACGGGATTGCTGAAACATCGATCAGTTGCACAAAGTGTCCATCTCAGGTTCTGAGCATCCAATAGAACCCTTGGAGGGAGAAGTGAGGCAATAACAAATGGATCATCCACAGAAGCAACATGATTGCTTACCTAAACAACAAGATCCTTGATTAGTCATCTCTTCCAACATGTTAATAGGGTCATAAAAGAAAGGGCTTAGATGCCCGATTTGCAGGCAAGCTGATCTATACAGTGAGAAGGGGCTTATTCTTGGGTCTGTGAAGTAGTGCATCATGTAGCTTCTCTGCACCATATACCTGTCATAACAAAAATATTTCAATGACTTCATTCCCGAGACTTCAGAAAACATAGACAGTTCCCTGCCAAGCAAAATGGTCGCACCTCAACACGATTTAGGCCATGCATAAACACATGGCACATATTCCCTAAGACAGGCACAGCAACAGCTTGAACTATACGGCGGACAATAGAATCTCCTTCAGCATTAAACTCCTCGCTGACTGGGGTACAAAAAATTCAAAAGTCAACATTTGCACCTTGACTTCTCTTGAAGGCGTCAAAAATAAAATTTTACCTATCAAATAAAAGCAATAAATGGTCCGTAAAATCCTCAGAGATTCTAGCATACAAGGTAAAACGCATTAAGTATATCAAACCTCAAATGGAATGATAAAATATAGTTATTGCTGAGTAATTCATCAGACGCACTAAGGAGCTTGGCTTCCTCAACTTGAGGACGCAACACCAGGCTGCCTTTCAAACATTTTAATGTACACATATAGAAGGTTATGCTATCATAGAACTCTCAACGGTAAATAGCAGAGGAACTAATCCAACTTTAATCATCTTTGGTTTTTACAGTTGAAACCCAATCTGTATCGCAGTTGTCGTCATCCTTTACAAAACCAATCGGCAATCGTCGTCACTCCATTGGGCTACATGAAATTTCTATACAATTATTACGCGTTTATACAAGCAGTTACAAAACATAATGTGGCATACTAATAGCGCCACCTTGTAATCTCCAAGGCATATTAGTCATCAGATAGATTCCATTCCAAATTCCATATTTATGAAGGAAAAGCCCGCATCAGAGGTAAGCAATGTGTATAGTCATCTATGCTATAATTAGCTTGCAATTAATTTCTCCATTACATCGGTTCTCCATCCTCCCGCAATCCATCTAGATTAGCCATTGCATAAGCATTCGCTTTAATTTTGTTTTCACCCATTTCATAACTCTACTTATTAAATCACTTGTGATGTCAGCTTTGCTAGACACTTATCTCCTTGCAATCGACTCTGGAACTAATTCCTTAGTTGACCAATCACTTCCTATGTTATTTTGTTTATCATGAACATATTTCATGAAGTAGTTTCTTGGCAGTCGATGTGATCCGACTAGAAGGACTGTACATTAACTCCCTGGTTCAACCTTAAATAGCATCTACAGAGAATAAGAATATAGAGCTGGTAACAAAGGAACTTTCAAATCTTTATTTTCCCTTCATTCAATCTTTTCTCTTTTGTAGATGCGCAATACCTAAAAAAAAAAGGTTGTCACTCCACTTTCATCTCATTGATTGCTTCAGCCTATCTCTATGAATAAAAAGTTGCTTTTTCAATTTGGTACCATCCAAAATGATTAACAGCATACCAACTTATTCATCATTAGATTATTTGTCCTGTCTTTTGCAGGATGCCTATATTAGTCAAATGTGACGTTGTAAGCAAATCACATGCTTCAAATATAATAGAAGACACATTATTAACTTCTTACATGGACCATAAGTGAAAATGCATAGGTATACTTTCCTAGTTTTCTTGACCATTACATCATGGAAACCTAGCCAGCAAATGTTAATGTTCTTAAAATTAAATCCAAATAAACCGTGTAAATTATTTAACTTATTTTTCATCTGTTCCTTCACATATTGCAGATGACCCCAACTTCTAGTATTCTTATACACGAAACAGGTCAAAAGATACTTCTCAATCTAGAGATTGAAATCTTCCGTCCATTTATAATCAAGAAGAATTTAAAAACTCCACGGCAGCATCATATTGCGCATTGTAAGTCAAAGCATCTTAACAAGCTTGACGAGCAACATGATAGAGATCAACCAGCATCATACAGAGTCCCTCAGGCTAAGTTATCTAAGATGCTAAAAAGTTAATCAAGCTGTCAGCCAAACGAAATTACATCAAGAAGCAGGCGCCATGCACAAGCACATTCAAACACCTGATAACCGCCTCCGCTTCGAAAGAGGAAGAACCTTAATACTCAATAGTAGCAAGCTAAAATTATGAAAATCCAAAAAAGAAAATTTTCAAATCCTCAACTCCATTTCACGATCGCATGGCCGCCCTACGCTTTACAACAAGAGTGCGGGAACCAACTGGAGAACGCGCATTACCTCTCTTCCGATAAAAGGACGACGACGACGGCAAAGAATCCATCCGGAAATCCTGAAACCTCTCGAGCCAACGCTGCACGGTCGAGGAGAAGTAACCATCGGCGAGCAACGCCACCGGCCCGCGTCGGTGGTTATCGACGGCGACGACCCTGAAACGGTCCCGAAGCCGGAGCTGCAGCGACCGCGCTTTGCTCTTCCACAGATCGCCTCTTTCGAACCACTGCGCGCCCATGTCTCTGACGTCAGCACATACCCGAGAAAGAGAGAGAGAAAGAGCGATCAGAAAACGGTGGCCATGGAAATGCGCAGAGAGAGAAGAGAGCAGCGCAAGTGTCGAGCGAGAAAGAGGGTTTTTGTAAGAGATGACGAAGGTCGTAACTATACTAGGGTGAGCGAGGGGTGCGCAGTGCGCACGTTCTTCCGGATAGAAGGGAAATTACACGTGGGCCCACCCGCTTTGGACTTACGTGGCAACAACATTGCAGTGTAGGGGCCTACTCACTATGGACCTACGTGGCAACCACCGCAGTTGGAAATACAACCGTTCTTTCTAGAACAATCCACAGTGAATTTTCACGTTTCTAGACTCGCCAAGGGCCCACCCTTCTTATATACGATTTCTTTAGTTAGTCAATAATCTAATAATAAATGATAAATACTATAAAAAATATCAAATTTGTATGATCGGTTCCGCGGACGGTTTGATCCCTTCCGAAATCAAGAACCAGACCAACTAATCATATCCAATCCAATTTTTGGGCGATCCAATAGGATTAGAGAGGAAGAGAGAGAGAGCGAAATAAATTATGTATCGGCATAAACTTACTTAGAGTAGCAAAGTGACGCCCAAAAGAAACAACAAGAGAAATACTAAGATAAAGAGAATTTAGAGAAAGGAAAATTGAACCGATTATAATTGGTTAGGTTCCGTCCTCTCAGGAATCGAAAACAGAACCACCCGAGCCAGTTTTATTTTTAGGAATCATGGACCGGACCAAAACTCCGAAGAACCGAACCAACCCTAATTTGGGCGATTCCCAGTTTGAACATTCCATTATACTCAACCCTAATGTGTGTGTGTGTCTTCGAAGTGTTTATGTACAATGGCATGTTTAAGGTTAAATAATTTTTGGATATTTATACTGCAAGGAGTATAATCTAGAGTTTTGATGGTATCGACTCAATTATAAAATGCCCAAAGTTATTTATCTTTCATGCAGATAACGAGCTTAATGAAAATCCAAAAATAGTTTGTTCATATTTTCTTTTATACTTCACGGGGTGCGTAACCTACATGTTGCGCATTGGATTACTGTCAAAAAGGGGGAAAAGAGAGTATCTATAAGAGCACCGGACAAGAGGAAAAAACTCGTAGGAGATATATCACAACCAGCAATTGAAAATTGATTGGCCAAAAAGAGAACACATAAAGATTGAAATGCTCATTTCTATTTGGTGCTTCTTTTTCGATTTTTTCTTTCTTTCTTCCATTCCTTTCTCGTTCTTCGTAGTAAGCATACCGGTATCAACTCTTGTATCAAACCAACTTGAACACAATCATGACCTGGATTCAGATCAACCCATATCTTCTGTTTCCACGCAGGCCCTCCAAGTTCAGTTCTTCAGTCCCTCTATGATGACACTGCAAAGCAGCACTTCATGGGAAGGAGGTTTCTCAGTACAAGACAGAAACAACAGATTTAACCTCGCTAAGATTCAGGTCAAAATACGAGTTCGATCGACTTGATGCGTGCACAATTTGTTCTCTCCCACACGCGGCGGACATTTCAAGTGGGATCTCTGCTCCAACCCTGCGAGAGAATGTAACTCGTATCAGAAGTATGTAAAATAATTTCAATTTGAAGCAGAGTTAATGTAGATACGAATATAAAGCAGCTTAAGGCATATTGAGTGTCGTGATTGTAAACTATGTGCACAAGAACTCAGTCTACTAGTTAGCATCCTTGTCCATCATTTCAGAGGGATGGCGACAGGAAATATAAGCTACTGCATTTGTTTGCTTGATTTGGATAAATTCATCAAGTCAGTAGAGCGTGCGAAATTGAGAAATGTTTGCAGATGGTGGAAAATATGCAAGAATGTTTCTGTGGCACCTACTCTGCGAGAGAATGTGGGCTGCATGGGAGTATCGAAAAATAATTTCAATTTGAAGCAGAGTTAAAGTAGATACGAATATAAAGCAGCTTAAAGCACATCAAGTGTTGTGATTGTTAACTATAGAACTCAGTCTACTAGTTAGCATCCTTGTCCATCATTTCAGTGGGATGGCGACAGGAAAAATAAGCTACTGCATTTGTTTGCTTGATTTGGATAAATTCATCAAGTCAGTAGAACGTGCGAAATTGAGAAATGTTTGCAGATGGTGGAAAATGCAAGAACATTGCCGTGGCACCTACTTAAAGGATGCCCAAATGTGGGCTGCCATGGGAAGATCGCTAGCAGATGAAAATTTGATAATGTGGCTTCAAACCTCCTACATTCAAATAATTGACATCAACTGCAACGGCCCCTAAATCATCTGGAGAGCAAAACCAAGCGGCATAAGTTAATTCTGTCCAAAATATCATGTTGGAACAGAAGTTGGCTAAAAAAGTCAAACATTTCCTCATCAACAAACGAAATTCAATAAGAGGGAAAACAGATGAAAAGTGACCTTCGTATACAGTCCTAGCAAACTGTACATATTCAGGGATTAGATCCTGGTATATAATTCCATCTGGGCGAGCATCCAGCACCACAAGGACTCCTATTTCATCATCGCCCAATTCAAGTAAGCCACTAAATTGTAAAATGAAAGGACTGCAAAACGAAGAATGTTTCAATGCAAACATCAAGCATCTTAATTATTGGCATACCAGTAAAAGATATAGATACCCACGTAATTGCAATGAAATAAAAGAAGATATCAAAACGTGCCACTTCAACATGTTTCGCAAACAAAAGCCAGGTTCATCAGGAGTTGGAAAAGGTTCAGCTGACTCTTATGAAATGACATAATATACAATCTCTGGCAAAGAAAAACACATTTTAAATTCAGGTATCACAGAGAATTACCTGGTGATGCCCAAGAATTAGTGGAACTGCTTGGTAAAGGAGCAAGCCAAAGAATGTTCCGCAAGTTCATTGAATTATCATAAGTTACATTTGAACCTGAAATGCAGCCGACATCCTGAGCAACAAGAACATGGACTGGATAAAAGAACTCACAACTTCCAATACAATATGCAAGACTGCATTTTTCCATTCCCAAACATGTGCATATTCTTTTGATTTCAGCCTATGAAACTGTACTCAATTTTCAGCAGTCTAAAAGTTTGGCACAAGAATGAAGGACAGTATATGTACAATGTTTCTGCAAGGTCTTTACCTGTTTGGCAGTAGCCCATATAGTACGGAAACACTTCCTTGTCATAAGAGGGGTACTCCTTAGCATGAAATCTACCATAAATGAAATTCTGATGTCAGTAGATGCATCTGAAACAGATACATCTCATGCTTAATGCCCAACACATAAATTTCCTCCTCTAAAGGCCTCCTCGGAGGAGTGCAATCACACCAAAGAGAAGCATGTTGACTTACAATATACCAAGCCTCCCAGTGTCGTTGGCAAGAAAAAGGTGACCGTGGAAAAAATCATAGCGGCTCAATGTCACGTTCAACCCAACAGTGGAACCACGGGATTCGATGAGCTCAAATAAAAACTTAAGGTATGCGTTTAGCTCCTGAAAACAAACTAGGAAAATGCTTCACTATCCTCCAGTCTTGGGAAAGAAACAGATTATCGCGACAATAACACAAACCTCGCTAATGAAGTGCCTTCCATAGGGCGTTCTCGTGAGCTCGCATTTGTTCTCTTTCGATCCTTCGACATCAGGAACCTATGACAATCATATGTGGCATAATATTAGCAATCTCAAGACTCCGGCACAGAACAATTATGAAAAAACGATCTTTTCTTCCCATCTCAACCATACTGAATTATTTCAAATGAAAATTGGTCTAGTTATCCTTAGATGAATTATTGCTAACGATTCCCATAAGAGTATGATATGAAACTTCGAGTTCTAACAATCACGGAGATAGGCTCAAGCAATGATAGGAATTGCGCGAAAGCATGATTATCTAATTCAAACAGTCACATCCACAACCGTCCTTAGCCAAAAGAATGACTTTATGACAGGCGATTCCATTGCGAATTTGCAGATTCAAGAAACAACTCACAGGAACGGGCGTGGGATCGAGGGCACGATGGATGGCTCCGACATCGCCGCCGGAGTCGACGGCGAGCCGAGCCAGGTCGAGGACCGGCTCGGGAGGCCACCAGACGAGCCGGTCCTCGTCTCTCCGCCTCTCGCATTCGACCTCCCGACCTCCAATCCCATCGCCAGCGATCAGCTTCCGGCTAACGGGAAAGCATCTCGAAGTCGTCGGAGGAGGAGCGAAAGGGACCAGGAACTTGAAGCAGGACCGGAGCCTACCGGCGACGACGGGGTTGACCGAGGGGGAGTGGGCGGCGGGAGGACCGAGGAGGGTGAGCAGGTCGGAGGGAGTGGCCTTGGGGATCGGAGACGAAGGCTGCGGCGGAGGCGACGAAGAGGATCGAAGAGAGAGGAAGGAGTGGGAGCAGGTCGAGTAAGAGGCGGAGAGAGAGAGCGAGAGGAGGAAGGTGAGCCGCAGAGAGAGGCTAGTCTTGCTCGCCATCTCTCCCTCTCCCTCTCTCTCTCTCTCTCTCTTACTCTCGCGCGCGCGCTACCGCCGTGCGGAGGTCGCCGGAGCTGAGGAACGTCCGGGCGGGGGGAACAAAAATCTCTTGCGAAATGAATCAGGTCCCCGATTTTGGACCCGCTCCAAGCCGGACGTCCATCTCCAGTGTCCCCGATTAGTGGCTCAGCAAAACTGATTTTCAACGGAAACAAATGTCATGATTTCGGAAAAAAAGATGCCGAAGTTTGGGAAAATGACTCCCAAATTTGTATATCAGAAACTTTTACCATGCTTAAGAGACTCGAATACTCGTGACCGAATTTTTGAGATTAAGTCGGGCTTGAGTCATTAGTGTCTATATAGAGACTACCTTTGCTCCTCCCGAATGTGTAGGCACATTATCATCATGGTGATCATGACAGCCCTCAAACGAGGCTCGTAAGTATCTAATTGACTCTGGTAAAATTCAATGCCGATTATTCATAAACGATTCAAAGTTGCTCAACGGGCACTTGATGAGTTTCTAAATACGAACAGGACGCTCGGCCGCGATCAGCTCGTAGATCCTTCCACTGAAGATCCAGAATACTGGAGTCGTGCAATGCGCCGCTCGAAAGGATCCTTCGTTGCTTCGACAGACTCGGCTTTCAGATTTCCAGAAAGCGTTTTACTTCAACGACATGTCGAGCAACGTAACGCACGCATAGCAGTATTTCATAAGAGCTTGATTCCGGAAATCTATTCTGCTAATAAGATGAACAAAGGAAGACATTCAAAATAAATAAATGAATAACACCGTTTCAAAGCAGTATAAGCGCATCAAAAAGGGAGGGAACTATATACAAAGGCGTATCGAACAACACTGTAGGTCAACAAAACAAACAACATAATTTCCAATGCGGAACAGAACATTCAGATGATACAAAACATCGGCAATTACACCGAACCAAAGGTCCACAGACACCACTGATGTTTCACTCAAACAAATCACTGAATATTATCAACAGTCTTTGTATCCGAATCAATGCGCGGTGACTTCAGCTTCGACTCCAGCAGGGAGCAGCGGCTCTGTTTCCGGAGCGCCTCCCATGAAAGCCTTTGCGATCTTCTCGGTGGGGACGATGGGAAGGTAGTTAGAAACTTTGTACCCTTTTTCTGCAGTGCTGCGCACCGTCTCGTTGTACTTCTCGGTACAATAGGCTGCGGTTGGCATGACAACTTGGGCCACGTGAGGGAAGAGAGGAAGCTGATTCAGCTTGTGCCAAGCCGACACGGCGCACTTCTCCATCTTTGGCTCATACTTAGAGTACAGTCCCTTAGCAGTGGGTTCACACTTGGTGTACACAGACTTCGCAAGTCCTGAGGCGGTGTCCACCACGCCAGCCCGTTTCACTTCATGAGCCATGGCTTGAGCTGCCACAGGAGCCTGCTGAGCCGCCGACATGGCCTGGGCAGAAACTTGTTTGACAACGGGTGGTACACGGCTGTCGATCTTGGTCATTGACTCATCAATCTGCAAAGTAAGAGTACTTCCACTCAGCACAACAAAAATGGCACATTTACGTGAAAATGCAAACATATAATACCGCATTATTCAACAGAGACTTCTGAATCTGACCTATTACAGATCAAATACTCAAATGAAGCACCTTAATTTTCTGTTTCTGTTTTCCATACTACCTTATTGCTAGCCATTAGTATTTCTTTCTTTGGGGTTAAAACTCACTAGTATCTAACGACTAGGCACTTGCCCAAATGGAGATTTACGCCAAGCTCCAGGTAGAGCTCACTGACTGAGTAAACGGTCACTTGTGTCAAGTCTGAACTCTGCACATTGCTAAATCCGCTAACCAGTAACCTTATGGGAATAAATATATCCAAATTTCACATCGAGCTATGATATCCAAATTCAATTGACTGATACTTCCTGATGCACCTATGATAATCACATTGCTACCAAAGGAATCAACAAAAGGGATTGATGTTCATTACACCTCTTTAGCACAATGAATTCTCAGTCAGACAACCAAAAATCCTCACCGTATCCTATACACGATTTTATTTTTCTGAATGAACTGATGACTGTAAAGCAAACAAACTAGCGGCAATAGGAGATTGCCCATCAACTCATGCACAATCAATGAAAGAGAAACATACCTTGCGGTCAACAAATTTGAGGACCTCGATTGGAACATCATGGAACTTATCGTAAACGGGTCCAACCACAGTCTTGACCGTTCCCTCAACAGTTTCCACTCCATTCTTCAAGGGACCCGACCGCTCCTTGGCGTAAGCATAGACATTCAAGAAACACAGTGCCGCATGAACTGCAGCTACTTGCACAAACTCAAGGTACTTCAACCTCCGCTCCTCTTCCTTGGACTGTGACAGAATGTTGAAATTAGAATCATAGCACAAAATATGCTAGAATTGTCGAACATGTCGCTGATTTCAGCTGGCCAAAGAGATTCGGTTGCTGCGGCGTTTTCATATGCTATTGAATTTCATAAAAATTCTGCAACACCCCATTCATGTGCTCTTCGCATTTGCCGCAAGACGCGAAGAACAAACATACCAGAATTACTAAATAAGAATGCAAAGTTACAAGCTTGGCAACATTCCCGGTTACGTGATGTTTTGACCCGTCTTTGTAGTTTACGAATAGAGAGATTGATCCTCGATTACGACCAATTGCATTAGAAAAAACTCGATTGAACGCCCGTATTCAACAACACCACCAAAACAAAAAGCTAATCACCAGATGCAACCATATACCCAAAATTATCTGCAAAAAAGAATCCTTTCCAGCCGCCTTTATAACGAGGAATCGAATTCCTAAACGTAGCAACTCGACACAGAGCACCGAATCGATCCGGAACTAATCTCCGCACCAAATATTAAACACCACGACGAAGACAACAGAGCCAATCATCCGCGATCAGAAACGAAACCCCCTAAACCCTCTAACATCGACCTCAAACCCGGCCCCAAAAGGGGAGCACCGAAGACGAGAAAGAAAAGCTCACCATAGCTTGCTGCTTCTGGAGATCACTTTCCGCCATCGGCAAAGGCGATTATCGTATGAAACTGGCGATCGTTCTTGGCACGATGCTGCAGATAACGACGGGATTCGAGTTGTAGAAAGTCCGGAAAATAGGAAATCGCTATTTATAGGCGAGACACGCGAGGGAGCGTGGGAGAACGAACGGACGGCCTTGGTTGGACGAAAACGCGTCGCCCGCATCGTGATTGGTCGAGAGAGAGCGCTTGACGGTGCGGTGACGTCGTCGGGCGTTGACTTGACGCTATCTTTGGTGGGATTGACTGCTTAGCCGTTAAGTTTTCACCCGTCCGATTAGGCCTAGCCGGTGGGCAAGGAAATGACGTCGTCGAGGGGACGGTGGGCGATGGGGGTACCTTCTTTGAACGTCGTCGCCGCCGTCAAACGGAGTCTTAACGCGGGGAAGGAATGGGATGGTTCTAGAAGGGGCAAGCGAGGCCACGGGGATGCTGCCACGTGTTTTTTTTCTTATATCTCAATCTTCCCTTTATCTGCATACTTTTTTTTATATCATTCCATAGATACCTAGAGAAAATAATTAGGGATGATGGCAACAGGGTCCCTCCTTGAATTGAGCGCTCGAGAGAGTGCTCGAAATTTCACGTGAGGGGGTATTTTAAAGCAATTTGGACCGCCTAATTTAGAAATCACCCAAATATGACTGGATCGGATCGAAAGTGTTAGTTCGGTCGCCGATTCCAATGTTTGAGTGGTGCCGTTCCCAATTCTTAAGAGGTCTAGAGGATCGATCGAACCAGTTCGATAATTTTTTTATATTTTAGTTAAAATTAATATGTGAAAAAATAAAAAGAATTCAATTTGAATTCCTAAAGTTTTAATCTTTACCCTACTTTACCCAAATATTTTTTTAAAGTAAGAAATTCAATTTTTTTAGAACTTTCCCTATTTTCAATTGGTCCCATTAAATTTTCTGAGAACAGGATCGAACCGACAGGTCTGGTCCAGTCAGGTTCAGGACTAGGCGGTCTGGTCCTCGATTCTAGGGAGGAATTGGACCACACTGGACCATACAAACCCCTAGTTCTGTCCCCGAGTGCCTTCGATTAGTTCTTTTTTAAGATGAATACAAAATGCTATAAAATTTACTATGAAAGTATAATCAATTTATATATAGAGTAATTAAGTTCTAAAACTAATTAAACTAATTAAGAAACATGGATGATGGGAGAATGGTCGCCTTGGGGTCATCAAGCTCTAGCCAGGGGCGGCAACCCTTACATAATTCTTACAAAGCGTCGCTTTTGGCAATCTACCCTTGCTAGCAATGGCCCTTGCCTGCGGTTGGAGAGGGTCGTCGGCCCTTGGCCTAGGCCAACCCTCACCACCTCATCTCCATCTCTCCCTTTTTTAGTTTATATTTTATTCAAATTAAATAAATTTTGCATAAAAATCAAATTTTATTAAAATAACTTCATTTTAGTCATGTTATAGCCACTTAGAAAGAGAGAAAATATAAAAAAGAATGACTTGATTGATAAATCGTAGGACATGATTACGTCCTTTGCAAGTTTAATTTTCAATCGTACTTGTGATAAATTTTAGAACTTCCAATATAATGTTTCTTCGGTTGTTTTTTTTTTTTTCATGCAAAACCTCTCCTAAATTTCAATTTTGTACTGATAAGATGTAATAACTAAAATACTAACAATAATAGAAATGGAGAAATTTTGTTAAAATTTAATGGATATAGCAACTTTGATATAGCTAATTATAAGAAAACGAATAACAAAACTTGATTACTCATTACATTTACTTATTGGGCTAATCAATGTAAAAATGACCGATTAACAGAATTATTCGAGAAAAATATAAAATAGAAAAGATGTCCTCAACTTGTTTAAAGGAAATGATTAACCAAATTCTAAGGTGACTTTTTATAATAATCTTTATTGACCAATTGCTTTTTTCATTGCTTGTCCATTTAAAATGTACATAATTAGTATACAATTTTGTTAATTTATTTTCCTGTATTTTCTCTTTTTATTTTATAAAAATAAATGGTAAAGGAGAGAATTTATATAAAAAAATTATCGAAATCAACATATACGGTCATCTAGAATTTTTTGCATTTTCTGAAGTAAAATTTAAATAAATAATATAAATGTCATCTACGTGGATTATTTATCTCGCTTTAATCATAGTGCCCTATGTGAATCTATCATTAAACAATCTTTAATTTTTGAATTAATAAGCTATGCTATCTTTACACTTATAATTCATTCAACGTGTTTAATGAATTATTATCAGATTTCAATGTCATCTTTCTATTAATTCGAGTTAACAAAAAGTAAAAAGCTATCGATGTAGCTTTCGATTTGCTACATTTGAATGTTGAGGAGAAAAAAAGCTGGACGTGGATTTATGTATTTCTTCTACGCATCATAAACTCACCTTACCTAGAAAAGATGCTATGCATAAAAGAAATTTCATCATGGAACAATGCCAAACCGAGGAACTCAATCTTTACGATGTCGCCATAACATCTCTCGTTCTCCAATTGCCAGAAAATTTGAAAAGTATTTTTTCGGAAATTACTTTTCATGAAATGAACGGAGCCTAAATATTGAGATTTTTTCTTTCTAAAGGCGGAGGTGGATTTAGGGGTTTCCATATCAAGGGCTATCTCAAAGGTGGCAATGCATAATTCATCTTTCTCGATCGAAACCGCTTCATAAAGCAAAGTAGGAACATTTCTTTACAAGGAAAGTTATGTCATCCAATTCCCCACGAGAGTGTGAAAACAACATCCAATGCACCGAAGTTTTGTTCAATTATTTCAACGTGTTCCCGATGCATCGTAACTCTCCATTGTAGTTCTCTTACTTGTCTTCCCAAACGTGGCCCTTCCGATGTATTTCCTGTTCATACTATACAAAACCAGATAAACATCTTATTGTTTCCTTTTCATCTTCTGCTCTATTTCAGCTGAACTTCATGTGCAACTTTCTTTCGCAAACTCAAGTGGTCGATGAAACATTCTCATTTGCTCTTACGAGTTTTCGGGGTGTACGTTTGCTCGTGAAAGAAAAGGTCAATTGAGCCGAGGGTCACACTAGCGAGTGGCTCCACGATCTAACACAAAGCCGAGCTATTTCGAGATTTTGCGCTCGGTATGATGTACAGGTTATTCTGATGTTGAGAAGTTTACTATATTGAAAATTTTATATCGGTTCTAGGATAAACCAATTCTGGAATAAGCGCGTTAAATTTCGTAATCGTGACGTGGGCTTTCGCGAGGTCATGGTAGTCAAGAACACAATGATCTCAATCGGTGTTTTTAGCCCAATTAGAAAGATCGATGACCAGTTAAATCGTCAAATACAAGTTTGAATCAAGAGTAAACGATACTAACATGTCTTGAACTCTCAAGGGCTTTGTCATATTCGAATTACTGAATAGTGTGCACACTGTAAATTGCACAAACATTGATGAATTTAGAATAAATGGCCTAAGATCTCGATGGTCATGCTTGCTCGATAGCTAAAACCAAACACCAATTGCTTATAGATAGATTGGAGTGCGTACAGAAAGTGAAAAAAAGAAGAAGCTACGAAGTATGATCGGAATGCTTTTATAAGCAACGACGGACATTGGAATTAGGAAACCTAATGTAATTCCAAATTCATATTCGAACTTTAAGCAAAGTCTAATGTGAAACAATATCTCATTGAATAACGTTCCTATCTTCATTTCTTAAGGGTCGAAACTTGATGTGTTGATGCTGATTATCTCACTTTTCGATCTTTCCCGTGTCTTTAAGTGGATCTTATGCACGTTACTTACAAATAATCTATAATTGGTCGCCATTCATCGGTTAAAGGCTCCTTCTTGACTTGGTCTTTTAACTGCTATGCATACCTGAAGTCAACCAACTGTCACCACGTGTCATGAACTCCACTTGAAACTTTGCCTGTTGAAAACTCATGGTCGATGAGCTCAATAAGCATTCATCAACGGACCTTTGCACGAGATATTGTTATGCGGAAGAACACTCTAACTAGATGAGAAAAAAAAACAAGAATAATCAAGAACACGGAGATTTACCTGGTTTGGCGAAAACCCGCCTACATCCACGGGAGAGAGATTCATGCTTGAATCTAATTGGGGTTCGCGGTGGTGGAGCAACTGGATCACTCTCTCTCCCGTGGATGTAGACGGGTTTTCGCCGAACCACGTAAATTTCCGTGTATTTGTTTATTCTTGTTTTCTTTCTCATCTAGTTAGAGTGTTCTTCTGCATAACAATTGGTATCAGAGCAATCCAGGTTCTCCGTTCATGTATTGTGACTTCTGACTAGATGGCTGGGAGAGATTCAACCGTTCGATTTAATATTGAATGATTCACTGGGAAAAATAATTTTACACTGTGGCGGAGAAGGATGAAGGACTTGTTGATTCAACAAGGTTTATCAAAGGTTCTTCTCGGGAATGACACTTCGTGCAAGACTATGGGAGTTGGAACCGTGAAAATCATGATGTTTGATGGCATGGTTAGAACTTTGACAGATGTGCGTCCTGTTCCAGGTCTAAGGAAGAATTCAATCTCATTGAGAGCACTTGAATCCAATGGATGCAAATACATTGCTCAAGGTGGAGTCTTGAAGGTGATCAAGGGAGCTCTGGTTGTTCTTCAGGGACAAAGGCATGGGAACCTATATTGACTTATAGGAACCATAGTGCAAGGTGGAGCATCTGTGTCCATGGACGCTAGCACGAAGACAGTTACTACAGAGAAGTTCGAGTCCTGTAAGGACTTGCTTTCTCTCACTCATCATTGAAGTTGATGGAGGCCGCACTGATCCAGGTGCGGGCGTACCTTGCAAGGTACGGTGGAGGGGGAGATATATTCGTTTTCTTGGTTCGAGTCAAGGCTTGTGGGTTATTCAAGCCAAAGGTGGAGATTGTTGAAGTTGTCTTGAATTCTGCAATATTTTGATCGATTGAAAATTTGAAATTAGAAGTCAATTGGGAAATTTAGGAACGCTTGAAGATTGCAGGCTATTTGTTTCCTAGATGTTGATCTATCTATAAGAAATTTTCATTGGATATAATCCTGATGTAACTATGATATATCATGATATCTCTAATATTTAGGAGATAATCACTAAAGATTTGATAATATCTTTAGGGTGAAATTTCTTTCCTTGTAGGATTAGGAAAGTAGGGATCTAAAGATATATTTATTTCAGCATTGTACCTTGTACTCAGGGAGGAGGGTGATACGCCTGAATAAGATATAGTCTCTCTCTCCCGTGGATGTAGGCGGGTTTTCGCCAAACCACGTAAATCTTCGTGTTCTTGATTATTCTTATTTTCTTTCTCATCTAGTTAGAGTGTTCTTTCGCATAACATCATTGGATGGGCCTGGTGGTTTAGTCTATTGCTAGGACTTGATTTGAGCCATTAACTTTCCCACGTCTGAGTTCATTTTTTAGGCTTGGCGTCAACGATGATTCACATTTTGAAAAATCGCGCATGTTTGAACTTGCATTTGTGTTTCAAAAAAGCAAATTAATTGAATTTCGGTATTGGTGATGAATTATGGACCCATTATCGAAAATGTGCCAGCTCAAAAGCTTCATCGTTTCAAATTTCATATCATTTCTCCAAAAGAGACACCAACGTTGACTCCTCCTCATATGCACGATAAGGAAGAGAAGAATGCAGTTTCATGATGCAGAAAACCAGATTCAAACTGGTAAGGTGCATAGTATATAGCAAAGGAAACAGAAAGGTAGAGCTTCTATCACGCCAAGATTTGATCTACCCCGTCTTGTTCTCCGGCCTCTGGCCGAACAACTAGTCGATCATCATCTCTGCGGATCCCATGACTAGAATTTGACCTCGCTGTCCGTCGAATCGGCATCGATCATCAAGGGACAAAGCGTGTACAACTAGGAGCTTTATACTCGCGGTTCCGAAGTTCTAAAACTCAACTATGCTCTGCAAATCGACATGCCGAGTTCCATAGAGCTCACGTTTCGACAGTCCCGTGCCTTTTGACGTGCAATCATGCGAAAGCAGACAGCTTATCGATTAAACCAGTCGGTACCATCGCTGGAGCTTGGCACCGCGCGGGCTTCAGAAAAGTTCATACGCATTCGAACTCACAAGTCGTGCAAATCGTCATCCCGGGAACGAGACAAAACAGTATCATGTGCCCAGAAGACATGCTCAAACTCAGATTTACTCCAAGCTCAAAAACGAATCTCCTTCCCCTGTTTTCTTGTTTCATTTCAGTATATCAGAGCGAAATCTCAAGACTTCAAAAGCACAAAACTTCTGTTACATTGACTATTTCACCATCAAGAGAGCAAAAACAATCAGCATATGTCATCACCAAAAGCCTGTTTATATCTCCATTTGTATAACACATCAAGATCACAAAGTAATTTTCAGAAAGCAGAGAAAAGACAAAGAATTACAAACAGAGAATGATTAATTCAAGGCGAACTTTCCAGCTTCAGCTCCTGCACCTCGTGATGGTACTGCAGCCGCGAGAGTACGGGTTGGAGGAAGACCCCGGCTTGCAGTTGTAGTACGAGGCACCACGGCGGGAGCAGGGCACGCTGTTCCGCTGCAGAGCGCCGTAGCTGATGTACCTGCTGGTGGCCAGGATGCGCCGGTTCGACTCAGAGTCCATGGCGAACTCTTCCTCCTCGGAAAGGCACTCAGCGAGGGAACCTGTGCACCGCGACCCGACGGCGGGTAAGAACCCGAAATGCTCGCTCGACTGGGCGGTGGCGGCGACGGCGACCAGGACTGCACAGATCATCAGGGATTTGAGATTGGCCATGTTCCTTGTCTTTGGTTTGAGAGGGAGTGGAAGAGGTGATGATGGGTTGATGATTATGGGAGAAAAGGAGGGGACCAAGCTGGAGATTTTATAAAGGGCTGATGCTAGTGACCTGACAACCACCAATTTGGATTGACCTGTCAGAGCAAAAGACAAATCTTGACCGTTGGAATTAAATCTCCTCATCATGAAAACTTGATTTCCAAATTATTTCTTCTGCGAATTTACTCGTATAGAAATTACAATATACTACATGTGATTAAGACATAATTACGACCGAAGAGCCATTGCTCAAGGACCACGAGAACTACTCATTATGCTTCTTACATTATGGCGCGACTTAAAAGAAGCGGTTAATGATGTCTGTAGTTTTCGATTTTCTTTTCTTTTCAATGGTCAATTATTGAGTCAATTATCATGTCGCACGCTTTTTCATGTCGTGGATAAACAAGCCACGTCTGATTAAGCAAAGAAATTGATTTGGATTGCCAATTTCCTTTAGAAAATAAAAAAATAAAACGAATTCCTTTTTTTGTTTAGCACAATTTTTACGTTCTGAATTCTATCTTGCCACCACGGCAGCCGCCACCGCCGTCGCCACCTTCTCTCTCTACTACACTCTCTCCATGTACTCCCTCAAATCGGAGGCCGTTCCATCCAATCGAGGCTCGCTTCGGCCTCGGCGACCTCCTGCTTAAGAAAATCTCGATGACTATTACTACCTTCACTCCTAAAATGAAAGAAAGTTTATTTATGGCCGGTTAAACAGACAAGGATGCTTATTCCACCGCAAAACAAGGATGAAAGAAATCTTAATGAGCACAATATGAGAACAATCTTAATAAACTCTCTTTCCCACTAGCAAAATATCATGGAGCTCTTCGGAAAAGGGCCGGAATGCGAAGCCAAATAGAGAGCAAAATTCCCAAAAACGAGATAGATCATGGCAATCACGTAGTGAGAGGGTGGAAGTGGGGAGCACATCGATCGACGAATTGATCAATGAACTTCGTGGGTGCCCGCTTTGAGTTTCTCCCTTTCATCTTGTTATATTTGGACCAAAAAGAGAAAAGAAGAAGATGAAGAAAGGCCCGAATTCCCCGAAAAATCGCTAATCAAAATCGGGTCACGGCTCGACCTTCTCATGCCTCGTTAAAATTGTGCCGACATCGAGCTTAGTATTCGAATCTCCATCCAATCACGTCGTTAAAGATTTGACGTGTATTTACACAACATTGTCTCAAGCGGAACGGTATCAGGACATGTCCAAAATCCAATTTTCTATCGGGGGAGGCGAATGATAAGCAGGCCAAGAATTTTTTTTTTCGTCTTTCCAATTTTGCCACCTTCGTTTGGGCCACAAAGTGACGTGCACGAAACCGTAGGAGGAGGAGGAGGTCAGCGACAGAGGACAATCAATCAGGAGAGATTGTTGAGCGGCGCTTGCGCGTTCTCAATACGTAAAGGGCCAGCTGTTGCTCCATAATACAAATTGTGTGCTCGGCTTCTTATAATACTATGGTATGATCCCTATCGATCTTGGTGTTGTTAATTAAACCTCCTATCTACATATCAACAGACCAACCTCGAAAGCGACGGACATTCCTCCCTCAATTGCTAAGCACGTCCTCATCTTCGAAACCCGAGTGATCTATCGATCCGGTCAGATCTCAATCTCGTATCGCGCTTCCATGCGATCGTGAGTTCGAGTCTCAACAAATTTATGTTCAGATTTTTAGTTTGTCAGAATACTTTATGGGTTTTAGCTGTTTGCAAGGAAAAAAAAGGAGGGAGAATAGAACAAAGCCTTCGTGCTTGAAAGTAGCAAGAAATAAGCATAAACGCAGGGCCTAATTCTCTAAAGAAATCTAATTTTCGATTCAGTTCTAGTTTTGCTTCAAACTTCTTGTATCTCGGGAAAAAAATGACAAGACTTTAGGTTTTTTTTTTTTTCTGATAACCGAGATGTCCGGGCCAGCTTGCGCACATCTCGACTATTTCTCGGGAAAGACTAGCACATCAACCTACCGCCATGGCCCCCCACTTAAATCACAAGCGCTTCCCTGGGGAATCGAACCCAAGACCTCAACGAAGCCCGAGTTCGCCCTAATCAGTTGGGCTACCCATGGGTAGGTTGTGACAAGACTTTAGGTTCAATTCCAAATCTACCAAAAAACCTTCTTTGTTTTGTTTGTCTAGAGAAAAAACCTAAATTTTAGGTCCAGTCTTAAATCTACCTGAATTTTGTTTTGTCTAAAAAAAGTCATTAACTTTCAATCTATTCTCAAATTTATTTATGCAGTCCACTCCTAACTTGGCATGACATTTTGTGTAAGGCGATATAAAAAAGTATCTTTGAAATAAAACTGCCCGGCGATTTAAAATTAGTAACGACCAACAACCATTTTAAGAATAAAAGTTGATGATTTTTCTCCTAAAAAAGAAGAAGTTCGGGGTAGACTTGGAATTGGACTTAAAGTTAACAATTTTTTTTTTGTAGATAAAGGAAGATACGGGGTAAATTTAGATTATCTAAAGTTTGGGAAAAAAAGTTCGAAGTAAAATTGAGATATGATCTGAAATTGGTCTTTTCTGTTCTTGTTTTTTTGAATTAGGTCAAAAATAAAGAGTTTGGAGTGAATTATGGTGCAATGACATCCTGGCATGTACACATAAATCTCGGAGATCATGCTTGGCAGGATGCAAGATAGGGCCTACCAAAGGGCCATTTCCTGAGTAAGCAACCTGCCCAGCTGAAAGCGGTGATGGTGAGACCTACTGGCTTTCATGGCCCCCCCCAACCATTGCAATCCAGTCACATGCCTGTAACTCCTCCAGGCAGACACCAGACGGGTCAATTCCCCCCCTAACAAATGAAGCAACTAAACCAGGGAAGGCCGCGATAACGAGTGTTTTCTTGTCGGACTCATCGATCAAGAGGTTGGAGGATAAGAGCATGCATCTGGCAGTGGCCCTTGGATCTTTATTGACATGGCTTTTGGATAAAGATCTTTCCCAAAACATGTCTCGAATGTCTATTCTGTATGGCATTCTAATCTGCATCTTCTTCATTGATAATTACATGAGGCCGAGTGCTTTAACTCACCGCCGGAACCCGCACCAGTATCTCTCTCTTCTGGGACCAAGTGTGCCGAAACTCGAGTGACTCAGCATGTTTTTCTCTCCTACTTCAACTTACCTGCAGAATGGAGAGCATGACCCATGAAGCTTCGCACCATGCTTTGGGTGGATGATGCCACGTGTTGTACAATTGATGCAGTGAACTGAATGTGGGCGGGACAACTCTTGGGTGGAGCTTCTTCTGAGGGTAAGGGCCAAGTATATAATCGATGCTTCCACGTTTAACTTGCAAATTAATAAGTAAAATATCTTTTTTATGAGTATATTTAATTTATTAAGAAGCTCCAAAAGGCGACTGCAAAGATAAAAGTGCAAGTTTTCGCAGAGAAAGGGCATCTTGACAGGATGGCATGTTTTGTATCCAATGACGATGTCGGCTCTCACCATGCCTTTAGCATAACCCCCCTAACGATGATCTTATCTGAGACTTGAGGTCTACAAAAAGAAGAAAAGATGGTCAGGTCTCTTAGGTAAGTTGGTATCAGCATGAAGATCATATAAAGAGGATATAAGGGAAGAGTACAAGTACAAACTGCGAAACACCATCAGTCCATCAGAAAGCTTGAGCTACTAGATCGAACAAGTCTTTGATGTAAATGCTCTGACGTCTCGCAGCCATCTTGTTATGAACATAGTTGAGAAGCAACTGATGATTCCACGACAGTTCATTTCCCTAGCGCGCTCGCTTTTTACTTTACTCAGCCGGAGTAGAGTTCCTTCGCTACTTCTTCAAGAGGAAATGAAAGAACCGGTTTCACCCAGACCTGATGAATGTACTAGTGTAGACGTTCGACATTCAAAAAGTCCAACTGGTGGAGGTTTTGACCAGAAAAGGCTGGGTAGATCAAGGGTTTTGTTTGAACACTACACTTTATCATGGATAAACAGCTGATCGTTTGCAAGATATTGGGCAAGAATTGGAGCCTTGAAGTTGTATATGTGCACTCAAAGAAGGGATTCCTCCGAAGAACTATAGCTCGGCTTTTCGGAAGTGGATCACCTGCCATAAAGGCATGTGACATGACCTCCACCCCAGCCGTCCGATCTGAATCGGATAGCTGTGATTTTAATAAAAAACAAAAAACAAAAGCCCCCAAGGTCAGATTTATCATGTCACCTGCCATAAAGGCATGTGTTTTCTTTGGAACTTACTGTCCACATTTGCGCAGCTTCCACATCTCCATGTTCTACTACCAAAGCACCAACAGTAGTCAGGCCTTTCAAGTGGTAGAAACCTCCAAACCAAAATTCCGACATCAAATGAACCTCCCACTTATAAAGGACCGCTTTGTACTGCCGTATGTGTGTTCGAGGCCAAAAATACTTGATCGGACCTGGTGGACGACGCACTAAGTTAATCACGATCATTAGGGTCTTCACATGTCGTAGAATCGAACGTGCTGTAATTGAACTTGGCTATGGAACACGGACTGTGGACCGCCCAGACCACGGCTCAGTCTGGTCAAGCAAGTCTTTCCCCATGTTCGACAGATGCATATTTCAATACGTAAACAGTAAATTATCTTAATTATCTTTCCTTTATCGAGACACGAAAGCTTGACTTAATTTCTATTGATAATTGTCGATTGTATATGAAACAGGTGTGAACGAGAACAGAAGAATCAGCTTTCGATTGCTTATATCTGCAATATGGGAAAAGCTAGACAAGCCAATCTCTTAGTCTTTGGATTCAAATCACCTGCCCTTAGAATCGGATGGCCCTCATTAATAGAGGGATTTTTTTTTTGTTTTTTGGAAAAATCACAGCCGTCTGATTTAGATCGGACGCTTATGATTTCAATCAAGTCGCCTGCCCTAAGGTTTCCATTTCCGCTCGGAGGAGTCTTTGGTAGGACACTGGCATTTTTGGTGCGAGGAAGAGTCCCCGGATCCCCAAAAGAGACGTCGTTTTCACGAATTCTTGGTCGTTTGACGGCCGACGAGGCCCATATGCTTCACGCTCCAACCCAAGGCCCGTTTCCGCACGTTGAAAGTTCCTTCTTTTCTTTCCCTTTTTTGTTTTGTTTTTGAAGTGTTATTGTATTGGTGAATCCAAACATATGGATTAAGTCCTTGGCTGGATTGACGCTATCTATATCCATATCTATATTTTTGTTTTGAAGTCAAAAGTGAGTTTTGTCCCGCATTTAAAATTCCTAGTTGGCCCTCTTCTACACTTTAAAATAAGTAAAATTGGGTACAGAAAAAGGATAAAAAGGTAAAAGAAAAGAAATTTGACCACCCACATTCCACTCAAAATTGCTCCAGTAAAATTCATTAACTGTACTTCCAATGCAAGAACTACCTTGATTCTTCCCTCATTTTCTTTTTCTAAATATGATCACCACCCGTAATTTTTTTTAACTTTAAATTTCAATTCACTGCATGAAAAGTTTTCATGATTCGCACATTACTCAATTTGATTGTACATATTCACATGCACATTTTTTTGGATGTCAATATGGAGAGCAAATTAAATAACCATGCACGCGTAAAGGGCGTCAATAAGATCTAGTATCACTAAACCAAAGTCTTTTTCCTCCATTCTTACATCTTCCATTTAGCTCTCGTATGGTGATTAGTTTAGCTTTAAAGGAAAAAAGAAAAAGAAAAAGAATAATAAACGTGTTTGGCGAAAAAGGGCAAAGAAAAAAGGTCAAAAGAAAGAAATTAACTTTCTCCTGCTGAAACTCATTAGTGGCTCTTACAAGGTAACATCCAACTCTATAATTGCATTCTTTGTAAGAAAAAATTAAAATAATTTTCAAAATTTCTATTTCTCAATTTAATTAGATGCTTGTTTAATAAAATATGTATTTCGAAGAAAAGAATTGGTATGACATTCAGAATAAGAAAATAATATTGAATATTTTACTTTTCCATCCAAATTACTGGTTTTCTTATAACAAGAAGTCAATTAAGTATTTAACTAGTTCTCTCATCTATTCACTTGCTAAATAAGCTTAATTATACCAAGATTGAAGCAATCGATTTACGAGCTACGTGGGAGTAGCTACCTCCTATATGACGTTGCTTGACCCAGAGAAACACAGCGCCATTGAGGGTATTTTGGTCTGCCAATAGTGAACCTAGGGTTTCCCGTGGCCCCATATATGGCAAGCGCGAGTCGCCATTGCTCCACCATCATTTGCCTGAGCCATTGCGGTTGTCCTCCTCGCCCTCTCTCTCTCTCTCTCTCTCTCTCTCCTCTTTGCGGTCAGTAGTGCTCTCTCTATATCGACGTGCTATTGGATTTGCATTTTGCTATGTGTTCATCGGATCACGACCTCTCTTTGTTGCTGCCGGTGTTATCTACTTCATAGAGCTGGGTATGAGCTGGTTTTGTCTAAACCTAAGGGGACTGGTTCTGGGCTGGTCTCGCCTGCGCTCCTGCGTGTATGATGCTAGTCACACTTTGAGCGAGAAAGGGGGTTGTGATTGTTAGAAATAATAAAAGGATAGTGTCGTGACCTACTCGAACCTCTTCGTTAAGGGGGATGTCTCTAAATAGATTTAGAGGTGTCACTAGTAAAGAGATTTGAATCAGCATCCCTAAAAGACGGCTTAAAAGCAATGTCAAATCATAATCCGATTCTAGTCGTCAATGTCAAGCTCGGACTTTTCCAAGTCCATATCTCGCGTGACATGGAGGCGTTTTGATTTTAAAAATTATTTAGCAACCTAAGTATTTCTAGGAGTTGCCACTAGCCTGTTGGGGCAGGTTAGAAACCGATCGAGGCGTTGGAGGGTCGCCTCGATCTCTACCAAAACCAGAGATTCTAAGTTCGGGAATTTGCTTCTGCTAACATTTCTATTAGTGCCTTTTTGGTACCTAACTAATTGGTTGCTTAATCTAAATTGGTCATGCACTCTCACTCTTCTTTTAAACCCTAAAATGTCATCTAAAGCCACTAAGCGTTCATGCAATTATTTTTGTGGGATTATTTTCATGCCAATCTAAACTAAGTTGAAATTGATCTAGAAAAGAAATCAACACACAATCTTTTTTTTTATGACTAAAGAATCCACCAGGGGTCCTCCGTGCCCGAACGGTACCAAAGGGCCGGGCTCTTATATTTCAGGGGAGACTAACACATGACCCAAATACCATGGCCCCTACTTAATATACTAGCAACTATGGGTTTTAAACTCTCAACCTCGGCAATGAGAGAGAAGCTTTCAATCAATACATCTACCTACCGTTGGGTAACACACAATCTATTGAATGCCATTGCAAAAAATAAACACTCGATGTATTGAGATATGATGCGATAAATAAACACTTAAGCAATTGAATGCAACTATCTAATGACGATAGTACAAAATTCGCAACTCGTCAGGTAATTAAAATTACATGGATTTTTTTATAAATCTTTACAAGATTAAGACCGGAATGAACATCGGCCTAAACACCACCAGCTGCGCGCACGTCATATTCGTGATCGCCATTGCCACTATAACTCAACATGCATCAATCTCGATCTACTAACATTCATCTAAACAATCCACAATATATTTTAAATTACATTAATTTAATCATGCATCTAAACATTCACATGTGAAGTTAAATGAGGCACGCAATCAAGCTAACGAGCGTTGAAAATCACAAGACAAAACTGATAAGACATGCAATCAAGCTAGAAAACACTAAACGCCAAAATCACTTTCTTCAATTTCCTCTAAAAGGTGTTAATTAATTAGACTAGGCCCATTCTAATGCTAAAATGTGATTTTTCAAGCAATTCTAGCTTTTCTAAACCAAAATTAAAAAATTTTGAAAATATAAAAATATCTTTATTATTAGTAATTATATTAATATTATATTAAAATCGGGTCGGGCTCTGAACATGGTCTAGTTTAGGCCCGACCTTAGCTAAGAAAACCAATCACAAAGGCTCGGGCTCAAAGAGCTAGGGCCTGAACATGAAACAAGCCTAAGCAAGAAGTCAAGGCTTGGCCGCGAACTAGATCCGAAGTCAAACGTCCAAGGCTTGGTCATGAACTAAGCCCAGGATCGAAGGCCCAAAATCAAAATAAAACTAAACTAAAACGATTTGATGGCCCAAAAAGTTAGAATGGGCCTATTTTTGTGGGTCCAGCCGAACATAATGGAAGGGGATAGAGGCGGGCTTTGGGCCTGCCTAGACTTGGATTAAGCGTGGAGAGGGGGTGGATAGAGAGTTTGCCGCGACGGAGACTCTGCTTCCTCCTCCAACTTGCACGTCCTAGTGATAGAGAAACGCGACAGCTGGCATCAGAGGACCTCTAGATGAGATAGGCTTAATCGGTGACTCCTCGGCACAAAACGAAACCCCGGCGAACGACCGAGACTCTAGAAACTACCTCAACAAAATACAAATTCACTCAAGCATTTTATCGAGCAGGTGGAGTTCAACAAGGATTGGTAAGTAACGGAGCCAAAGCAAAGCCAGATCTAAGCATACAATGCATCTAGGACAAACAAGAAGAGATATAAAAACGAAAACAAACACCACAGAAGCTTGGAAATCGACCAAACCGACGACCGACAACCTTGCTCGAGGAAACCAACAAAACAGAGCAAGGAAAGGGCTATCACTCCTCGAACCTCGAGCGCGTGCACATCACATGGTGGTTGACTAAAATGCGTCATTCCCAGATGTCATCGCCAACCCAATCTTTTATGCATATGCGGAAGCGAATTAAACAATCCCTAGACAACAATCAAACATGGGATAAAAAAGCAGGACAACCAAATTACACAAAACATATCTTGTAAATAATCATGGATTTTTATACACAAGAGACTAAACGAAAAAGGGTTTATCTAAACTCTGGGATCTAAAGCCATAAGCTCCATGTCCGCCAAAAAGGCGTGCTCAAAAACCATCTCTTGCGGAACTCCGTAACACACGTGACGCACCTCCATCTAGGGACCTATAAAAAGTACACCACAACGGGCTAAGACAGTGTCTCAAAAAGTTTACTTCCTAAGTCCCGATTAGGAAAAAATTCACCTAAGGATAATTTATACAATAAACAAATCAAGGTCAGGAAACTGTTAGACTGTTTGGGTTTGAGACTTTTTGGGTCTAAGACTCTCTAGGTCTGGTGACGGTTAGACTTCACTGTTCAAGTACATAAGCATACAACAAACATCTTTAACGATTGAAACACTGCATATCAATCATCATATACTCACATAGGTCTTGATTATAAGGTCAAATCGTTATAACACGTCTCATATCATGCCACACAATTTCGTCCCATAATCAAGCGCAACATATCAATGATTCAATCCATGTTCTATAAACAAACTCACGACTGTACAATGATTCACATCATATCATGTCATCATGTAGCACTTAGCCTTTGACCGCATATGACAATAGTACAAGGCTCTAGAGGTGGCTCACACGATCTTTGGTGCAAGGCTTTAGAGGTGGCATCA
Organism: Melaleuca alternifolia; assembly: GCA_019926035.1. Classification (NCBI taxonomy): domain Eukaryota; kingdom Viridiplantae; phylum Streptophyta; class Magnoliopsida; order Myrtales; family Myrtaceae; genus Melaleuca; species Melaleuca alternifolia. The sequence continues at coordinate 169,388 of JAGKPW010002284.1, forward strand.
CGAAATTTTAAATTTAGAAACATAATCAAATGAGTTTGTAAAATTCTCAAATTTGAATATGTCATAAAGGACACATAAATGAATATTTTTCATAAAGACACCTTACTCTAAATCTTTATGTAAAGAGATCAGTAAATCGCTCAAACTGTTACAAAAATTACATCTGTTTTCAGAAATCACGTTCTCCATAACCAGCTTGGTTCGAAATCCAAAATTTGTCTGTTTGGTTTGAAATTTGACTATGTTAAACTACAAGATATGAAAGACAACTTTTGTGAAGGAACTCTTTCGAAATCCGAACTTCAAGAGTTGATAAAAATCCATTAAACTCTAAAAGGTCATAAGTTCCAGCAAAAATAGAAATTCTGTATTGTTTAAAGCAAAGTTGACATATTACTATTTTAAATCCATAAAATCTTGGATAAAATATATGTCATAGCTGAAGATATATAAATTTTTTTTCATGAGGAACCAGCTTCATAATCTCATCACATTTTGATCCACAAAATAAGCCAACAATGGTAGTCTAGTAAACATATTCTAGAGAAATCCACTAAATTGAACTAAACCACCTCACTAGTGTCAATCCAACCTAACGTTGATCTAATCATGCTGATTAATACTCATCTAACTTCCTAAGTGTAATCGCATCCTAAGAAATGATTAATAAGTAAACTAATCTAATCAACAAACCAACAAGTCCACGATGACGGTGGCGCGAATGCGACTGAAACTTGAGTCTACAGCAACTCCAAAATAAGCTCGGAATAGGCTAAAAAAAGCCTTGCAAGTCACTACTTGAGCTATTGGTTGAAGGCTACGTATCTCAACTGGAGGAATGGAGGTGGAAAGAAGTAAAAATATCAAGAAGAAGCTGAAGGAGAAGAAGCTGTAATTTCCATCGTTTTGCTGGGAAATGGGGACAAGAAGCCTCCAAAGTCCATCCAAAACACTTAAGTGCATGCCCCATAAGTCTTCATTTCTTACCCAATAGCCATTTCTCCTCCCAATATTCTCCAACAAGCCAAGGATGAAGGTTAAAATACAGTAGCCCCTCCTACTTACGAATTTACACCTATTCACCTTAAGTTCCATTCAAATCCTCACCAACTCAAGCCTAATTTGAATCTTTTTTGCTAAATTCTCATCTTGACGTAATTTTCCCAAAATATGAGTCGATGTCTTAAAAAATAAATCGTGACACATTCAAACATTCAATTCTCAAATCCGAGTTCAATTTCGTGGTTAAAATCAACCAAACACGATTCCAATCCAATCCAACTTACCGAGTAACTTTTAGAGACTATATCTGTTAACAGCTTCACCTGATAGGTTGTTAACTCGCGACTGATCAGCTTTGAGAAAAATGACCATAGGCGCGTTGGTGAAAAGCCCATTCGTTTTACTTCAGACAGGGTTGAAAATTTAGGATGTCATAAGAGGGTTGCAGAAAAACAAATGAAGGTACTCTAAATCCGTACACAGCTCAGGGATGATGCTGAACAAGCGCGCTCGAACGAACTTGAGCCAAGCCGTTACTCATCCGTGAGGTCTCCTAATCATGATCCCGAGGAGAGTTTGGTCGAGTGGCTGTGATGTGGCTATGACAGGAGCTTACTAGTGAAATGGCAAGAATGGGTGGAGGAGTCTCGTAAGGAATGCGATGTCCACCAACCGTTAAATCCAAAAAAAAAAAAACTTTCTTTGTCACTCGAGTCGAATCCTTTCCTTTATCCCATTGTTCTTGCTCGCTCGGTTTTCTACTCTCTTCTCTCTTTTCTGTTTTTGACCCTTACATGTTTGTTTCTTTGCCTATTTCTCTCTGTTTTTGTTGCACCAGCCACCTGCCTTTTGTCTTCTCCCTGACTTGCTTTTGTGTGTGTAGGCAAGAAACCTTCTCTTTTACTGAGTTGATTGGGCGAGAAGCGAAGAGAAATAAGGCATATGGGGCTTGTAAGGGAGACTAGACCTGTACAGATGCAGGTCGGGAGAAGGTGGGCTTGTAAAGAGTGGATTTTGCGGGCCTTGAGGAGGAATGGGTGAGGGCCTTGAGGAAAGGGGCTTCGTGCGGGCAAGCATGGCTACGGGCCAGGTTAGTTGGGCCCGATCCGAGGTCATCTTTTTCTTTTTCTTCTTTTTTTTTGAGAATTTTAATTAACTAATTATCTAATTAACTAGTAATTAATTAATTTTTTTAGAATGTAGAATAAAATTTTAATTGTAATTAATAACAATCTTTTTGAATCTTTTTATCTCTTTTTTCTTTTCAAATAAAATAAATTTCTAATTTCTACTTAATAACAATTATCTCGAAAATCAACCTAAAAATGACTTATCAGATTGGCAAAATTAGGTGTGAACAAATAATGTTTGAATAATGAAATGACTAGAATTCGGAACCAAGAAAGAAAAACGTACAAAACAGATGTTGGACATAGTTCAGGAACAAAATAATCAATAAATAATCATTGAAGACCACAAGTCGGACAATATTCATAAACAACTAAATGAACGAACTGAACTTGGACAATTGCTTCGATTGAATGTAGATCAAAATTCATGTTTTGAAGATGACAAAACTCAATAAAGTATGAAGACGGTCAGACTCAAGTGGTAAAGTCTAAAACAGTCAAACTCAAGCAGCAAAGCCTGATAACAACTAGACTCAAGCGGTAAAGTTTGAGGACGGCCAAACTCAAGTGTCAAAGTTTGATAACAACCCGGCTCAAGCGCCAAAGTCTGACGACTCTCAAACTAAATTAGATAAGGAAACTAAGATGTGGGATCTTGTTTTATTCCTTTTAAGGATTCAATTCATTTCACTCAGAAAATTTTCTGGTTGGATACAAGATTGACTATCCTTATTGATTTGGATACGATCCATCTTTCAAAAGGTAAGTAGATTTGGAAGGTATCTACTTATGAATAGCAAGATTCTGATTGTACGGGCGAACATGATTGACAGACTTTTATCACGATCCTCAATTAACTCAAGATCTCCTTAATTGATTATAGCCAATGAGTAGATTGAAATAATTCCTTTAGAAAGTGCCAACAGTCGAGAAAGCATGAATGAGTATTTAAATGAGGTGTCTCTAGTCATTCGGGGCATTAGTGACTAAAAGAAAAATTCCAAAGTTTGACAATTTATATTTCACTTGTCATTTTATTGAGCTCAAAAAGTTGTACAGAAAAGAGAGAAATCCTTAGTATAGTTTTGTGAAAGTAGAAAAGACTCTACACAAAGAAGCTCTGAACTCCATATTGTAATTCTCTTTTGATTCATAATGGAATCCAGCCAGTGGGCTATCAGCGTGGGAGATTGGACGTAAGTTTTGACTAAGCCAAATCACTATGAACTTTATGTTTATTTTCTCTTTCCAGAACTCTTATATTTTGTTTGTAGTGTTATTCTTTATATTTGAACTTATCATTTCATCGCTCTTCAGACTTAGCTCCGAAAAGAATATCATTTTACTAAATTCCATGAAAACTTATTTTTTACATCTATTCACCCTCCTATAGGTGTTAATACTAGCACTCTCAATTAGTATTAGAGCATGTGTGCTTATTTATTAAGGTGTTGTTACTTCAAAACTAAAGATCTATGGTTAGTATTATGCCTCCAGGTTTGCTTAAAGGACAAAGCCACACTAGACCACTTTACTTTGATGGCAATGAATACAATGTATGGAAGAACAAAATGAAGGCATTCCTGAGATCAAGAGATCCTTTGAAATGGGATGTAGTGGAGAAAGGGATCAGATCCTAAAACTACAAGAAGATAAGTGGAAGTTGGGGAGATGACACAAACCGAGATAACCAAGAGACAAGCGCTCTTGACACCAAAGCTATCTACACTTTATATTTTGTTTTATCTAATACTGAATATAATGAAATCTCTTCTTGTAAAGCAGTTAAAGAAGTCTAGGATAGGCTGCATGTTACCTATAAAGGAACTGACCGAGTAAAAGAAACAAAGATTAACATATTACTTGGACAATATGAAGCCTTCAAAATGAAGACCGGAGAGTTTATCATTGATATGTTTAGTCATTTCACGCAAATTATTAATGGTCTGGCTTATCAAGGCCAACCAATTTCTAGTCCAATGAAAGTCAACAAGTTGCTACGAGGACTATCTATAAATTGGGACCATGTAAAGACTTCAATCAGAGAGACTCAAAGGATCATGCCTCTTTGGGTTGATTAGCTTGTTGGTACACTTGAGTCTTATGAAGTTAAACAAATCAACGAGGATGAAGATTCACGAGGTAAGAAATCAATCGCCTTGAAATCTAACAATTATTTTGATGATGAAAATTTAGATGATGATTTGGACGATGAAGAGCTAGCACTCATAATAAAAAAGTTCAGAAGATTAAATAAAAAGGGAAAAAGATTCAACTAGAAGAAGCATAGCATGCAGAACTTCCAGAAGAAACAAATTGAGGAAAACCAATCCAGCAAGGATATAGTTTGTTTCGAATGCAAAAGAAAAGGGCATGTCCGACCAAACTGCCTTTTGTTAAAGAAGAAGAATGAAAAATCTGAGAAATTTAAAAAGGCTCTCAAAGTTGAGACTTGGAGTGATACTGAGTATGAAGAGAGTGAGGATTAATATGCCAACATTTGTCTGATGGCACATTCAAACTTAGATTTAGAGACAAACTTAGACTTAGACTCGGATCAAGAAATCGAGGTTAGTAATCTAACAATCCATGTTAAAGTTTCAAAGTATATAGATGAACTTTGTACTAGTCTTAAAATTTCTCTTAAAAGAATTTTTGAGTTAAAGAATGAGAATTTCAAAATCAAACAATATGAGTTATGTTGGAAAGAAAAGTTTGAAACTCTTGACAGAAATTCTAAAGATTTGAAAGAAAATTCTGATTCCATTGCAAAGGATAATATTATTTTGAAAAATGATATTTCGAGTATTTCAAAAAGATTTACAAATGGTTTAGAAAAGTTAGACAAAAATTTTTCGATGCAAATACCCTATTTCAATAAATCTAGGTTGGGTATGACTCATGAAACTAATTTTTTGATTGACTTTCCCAAAGTGAATGAGAGACTTAAGTAAAAACTTTCAAACGTTTTTTACAAAAATCATTTTCAAGAGAACTTTATAAGACATGTTGGCAGGAGTGCTCTTAAATATTCCAAGTGTAATAGCTCAAATAATTTTGAGAATAATTGTCCTAAGGTTTGGATGTCTATTAAAAGGAACTGGGCAAAGACTGTTTTCAAGGCTAACTCACATGGACCCAAGAAAATTTGGGTACCAAAGAAATGTTGAGTTATCCTTTTATTGCAGGTCATTATCAAAAGTAAGATCAAATGGTATTTAAATAGCGGCTACTCAAGACACATGACATGAGACACAAATTGCTTCACAAAGTTTGTTAAGCTAAATGGTGGAAAAGTTTCCTTTAGAGGAAACGACAAAGGAAGAATCAGGTTGTGCTACTGTAAAGATGAGAAGTCTGACCATTAATAATGTTTACTTGGTGAAAGGTTTGAACTGTAATTTAATAAGTATTAGTCAACTATGTGACACTAAATTCAAGATAAACTTTCAAGAAGAAATCTATTCTGGAATGAGTCAAGACTCTACTAAATCCTTCACTTGGCGAAGGCATGGAAACTAAATTCAAGATAAACTAATTCTTTGTTTACTTGGATATTCAGATGTAAATTTTGCAGGTTGTAGAGTCAACAAAAAATGCATCTCAAGCACGTGTCAACTGTTGGGAAGTATGTTAGTATCTTGGTTCTTAAGAAAGCAAAATACTGTCACTATATCTACAACATAAGCAGAGTATGTGGCTCTTAGGAGTTGTGTTATCAAATTCTGTGGCTAAGATAACAACTAAAAGACTATGGAATAGAAGAATCATGCACTGAGTTTAGATGTGACAATACCGGTGCTATCAATCTCACCAAGAATCCAATTCTTCATTCAAGGGCAAAGCACATAGAATTTCAACATTATTTTATAAGAGATCATGTCCAGAAGAAAGAGATTTTGATTCCAAATTGATTCGAGAAATTAGCTGGCGGATATCTTCACGAAACCTATGGAGAAAAAAACTCTTTTGAATCTATTCAGAGCAAGCCACGGACTGAGTTGACCAACTGTAAAGTCTCCAGACACAAAATTTTTTAGACTAAGAATGTTCAGACCTAAAGTCTTTAGACTCAAAAATTTTCAGACTCAAAGTTTCAGACTTAGAATTTTTATAGTCAGATGATATCTCACGCATTTCAAATCCAGGTATTTATATTATTTGGATGAAATGCTATGTTTGTCAGAATATTTCTCGAATTGTTGCTTGCCTAATCTATTTTTAGAAATTTTTCTAAGATATTTTTTTTCGGAGTTAGTTTCCTTTTGAAAGTTTAAAGACATCTTAAAACCGTCGTCATTCTCTTCTGATAACTTCGTTTCAAATTCCCATCTATCTGACTCTCCTAACTAATTTTTCCAAGCATTCTCTTTAATCTTTCATCTTTTTCTCTTGAACAACAGAGAAAATTTTCCTAGAATGTGGAAATGTCTCCTCCAAGGATGTTGTCCAAGTTAGCAAACAAGGGGTTTCGCAAGGTAGATTGAGGGCTAACGCACTTTGACCTTACTGAAGATGATTCTTCACAGACTTATCCGAAGGCCACTGTGGAAAGTCTTTCTCTTATGGAAGAGGAACCTGTAAGTTATGTTGCTCCTCTTAAACAAAGACCCCTAGTATATGTATAAACTTTATGATCGTCTTGAAATGGGTGGTAGTTCAATGGATTTTATTCACAGTTTTCTTAGAGACAACGGATATACAAATGAAAATTCGTTTGTCATGCACACAGAAAGTTTGGGGATAATGCCCAAAGGAACAACATATGATGCTCGTAGAAATTATCCTGTTGATCCAAGATTTAGTTCTTTTAATTAGCCTGATGGCAAGGATGAGGATGAAAAAATGTTCTCAAATTTTAAGCTACGAAAGGGAGTTGCGGCTGATGTGCTTGGAGAAGGCAAAGAGTTGTTTAGGTCGAAAGACCATAGGATGGTTTTTACTCAGTTGCTGGAGAGAAGGGTAATGAACCCTCGAACTGTTGATTTTGATATTCTGCATTCTGTCAAGGTAGATCTTAGGGTCAAGCTGGCGATCCTTCAATTGGAAATTTTTTGCTCCGAGTCTATTATTGGTCCCTGGAGCTCATTGCCTACTTTTATTGTAATTTGTCTTTTCTGGATCGACATTGTTTTCAATTCACTGTCAAAGACAAGGATTATGTTGTGAATGTTGATGATCTTGTTGACATCGTTGGCATTGAAAGGAGTAGCTTTATACCAATAAATATTTTCGATGGTCAAGCAACACACTACTTGGTAAAGGACAACACACCTGATGGAAATATCACCTACTCTCGGTTGCTAGCCACTCATATTTTATTGCACAAGATTATCATTAATTGTCTGAGACCATAGGTTGCATCAAAGATGGATGTGTGGAAATCTGAAGCCAGATTGATGTATACAATTACTTATGGGATAAGGTTTTCCGTCCCACATTTGATCGTATTACACATGTCAGGGTTGTGCAGAAGGATAAGGGTCAGTTACATTATTCTGCAGTGGTGACCAAATTGTTTAGCCATTTTCAGATTGGGTTGCCAACTTCAGTACCTAAGATGGTTGCGAAAATGCGGTTAAAAGAGTTAAACCCATTGCTAGAAGAAAGCAGGAAGGAAGCTCCTCGTCAATCAATAGACGACATTGCAAGCAAGAGGAAAGGAAATGAACCACCGTATGAGCCAGTGAAAAAGAAGAGAAATCTTGTTCTACAAGATAAGGGAGATGGTCTTACCATTTCTACCTTTACCCTACAACATCTCAGTAGCTTAGCAAGAGCTAGGGAGGAAGGTGTGAAAGATAGTTCACGGCAGGAGGAACATGACAGAGAAGAAAGAGTATAGGAACAGGACAATGAAGTAAGAATAAAGGAAGTCGAGAAGGAGAATGACAAAAAAGTGAGTCAGGATGACTATTCTGAGAACATATATGTCATCTCATTGTCCATCGAGTTAGAGGGAAGCAGAGCCAAAGAAGGGGGCGAAATTGGCAGATAAGGAGTTACACTCTCTCTGCCTGAAGGCATGGAGACAGGGGAGTAAGTGTGCAAGGTGGACATTCTTCTTCTCATACTACAAGTCCACCTTTTACTGACTTTGCTGCATTCCCTCCAAGTGGTGAAACTCGACAATCTATTACTCCCACATTTATCCAGACTCCACAAACTACTTTTGTAGAGGCTAGTGCATAGACTGACCAACTAGCCTCACTCGGTCTATGCAGGTGGGTGTTTATATATATAAGAATTTGTGACTGCCCTCGAAGTGTCCATCGCTCAGACGTCTCTCCGCTGCGATATACGGTTGTCATGTTCACTTCAGATAGATTCACTAAGGAACTGCAGATAAGAACTATATTGCTATAAGCTTATGATGACATTTGCATCATCTCTATTTTGATAACTTATTTATTGGGTTGGGTTTTATCTGATCGAATGTTTTAATCAGTGTTTGAAGTCTAGAAACCAACCTTTCAAGATGCAGAACGAGGAAGAACAAAACATGGATCTCTACATCCCCAAGAAGTGATATGCAATGGGGTTTTTTTAGGTTATAATCATATGCGATTACTAGAGTAGAATCATGATGCAGAATTTCTTTGGATGCAGTTCTGCCACGAATAGGCTTATCACCTCGAAGGACCATGCCTCCGTCCAGATCAACGTTGGGCACTTGGGTCCCGATGGTGTTTACACCAACCAATTCACCACTTTTGCGCTTTGCGGATTCATTAGAGCCCAGGTTCCTCTTCTCCCCTTTACATATAGACGTGCAAGATAGTTGCCCTTTCCTGTTTGTTCTTTTAGGTCATGTTCAACTGTGCTTACTGGTAGTAGATAATATATATCATGTAGTTCACGGGTTTATTGATTTGGTGTTCTATTTGATCTCTTTCTTATCAAGCGTAGACGATGATACGGCAATTCATATTTGTTTTTTATTTTATTTGTATTCATTATCTTTAATAGTCAATTAACCACATAATTTGTATGTAGTGATAGACATCATTTTATTTCAGGTGTGATAATATGAATTCATGTGTGACTTCTCTTGTTCAAAGAATAGATCGGATGTTGTTGATACCTAAATTTTACCGGTTCGACAAATTAACTTAAGTTAATTCGGAATTAATTTTATAAATAAAAAATCAAAAGGATTATTATTAAATTAAAACTAAAATTAAATTTAAAAAAAATGAAAAAGAAAAAAAGAAGAGATATGATTTTGACTAGACATGAGAAGGGATAAGGGGACGTAGGGCAGGGGAGGAGTCTGCCAAAAGTGAGAGAAAAACAGGTAAGATGACAAAAATATTGGGAATGAAGATAAAAAAGGAAGGGGGAAAAGGGGAAGAAAAGTCAAACAAAAGAAAAAGGAGTAAAGGCAGACAGCTCCCCCGATAAAAAAAAACAACATGGAGGCTTGGAAATCATTTAGACCGACATCCAACTATTCCGATAAAAAAAAATTACAACAATCGTACGGAACTCATTTTGCAGGGTGATGCTGGCAGTGCTGTACCAATCATGTTGATTGTTGGGACACATGTGACTTGATCTGGTTCTAAACAAACATCTCTGCAGATTTATTCATTAGTTTTTCTTTACCCTAGTTTGTAACTGTTCCAGACTAACGTTATCGGATAGTATTTCGATTACATATGGTTTTGGCTACGCCTTTGCTTTCTAGATCGATATTGGTTCCAGCTCTAGGTCACTGATTACACTCACCGAAGCTAGGCCGAACCAAAACTACCGACTCTTCATGCCATGAACATAGCATGTTTTCAAAACGAAATGAACAAGAAAGAACCATAAATGACATCGATTCCCTTCGGTAATATTAGTTATTTGAAGACAACTAGACTGGATTTATCTGCGAAAGGCAATTGCTTAGTGAGACTAGACCCTTGGTAGAATCATTCCTGACCATCAGCAGAGAATCAATATTGCCTCCGACAGGCTTCTCTAGGCTTATTGGTACCAGTTTTCCCTTGGAGTGAATGAGTTGTGTGCCCTTCGAAGTTGGATGAAACTATGTGGATCAATGTATCTATCAAAATGATAATGGCCGAAAGTCGTATCATACCATATGTATCTCAAGGTGCTATCAAATGTTCCCATTGTGGGTTGATCAATGGAATGAAGCATTCGGACATGATCATAGTCTCGGTGTATGTTATTGATCAAAAGTTGAAACATTTCGAATTGGATAGTTTAAGCTTATAACAATATTTTGCATTTGACGGGGCAACGAGAGCAATGCCCATGGAGCCCCCCCAAAAAAAAAGTTCATAATATTACTGCGAAACAGCCTTACTTTGGATAGCTTAGGCTTGATGAACCATGAAGCAATCATCAATTGCGCACCGCCGCTGATGAGAAGTGTTGATTGAATTTAGAAAGTATTGATTGAAAATTTGCAAAGGGGAGGGCAAATTAAAAAGGAGAGTATGATGGTAATCATTTTTATTGGGACACAAAACAAAGACATGATCTATCAAGAATAGAGAAATTAAAAGGGAGCTCAACCTTTACAGATAATAGTAAATTCTTCTCGGAATTAGGTCGAGATTTAATCCCAATGCTTGTCCATTAAAGCAGGACCCGGATTGCTTGACCGCCGATCAGGGCGATTAGACGATCTATGACCATTGGATGCATATGCCCCATACAATATGAGGCTTTTTCCCAATTCAACGGTCCCTGTTCCATTAAAGCAACCATCGTTCAACGGAAAATTTGGGCTTGGTGGATCCAAAGGTGGTCAGGCAGGTACGGTAGACAGAGCTCTAATTTGAAGCAAGCCCTCGATGGAATAAATATATTACAACTATGGTCTGTTGTCATTTATTGACATTTTCAACATAATGAAAAAGTAAATAAATAAAATTACTTACTCAGACCATGAAGGGTCAGATCGTTATTTTTAAGTCCGTGAAGTGAAATTCTTTATTTACATGATAAAGGCAAAGGACATATCGCGGCTCAAAGACATTACCACTGACGGAAATGAAAAGGAAAGGAAGACAGAAAAACAAGCAAAATCTTCGTTTACATGTTAGCTTCGTCGACCCCGTCTTCGCCTCCGGCCTCGAATGAACAGGCATTCGCCACCTTGTTACCGACATTCGCCACCGACTCAAAGACATTCGCCATCACGTCAGTGACCACCAGCCCACTTATGAATCCCACTGCCGACGGCCTCTGGTTTCCCGGGGCGGCGTTCGGCCGACCCCCGGCAGCTGGATCAGCAATGACCGGTTTGTTATTCGCCTCCGGAGGCGTCGCCACGGTGAACAGCTCGCGGAACTTGTAGGAAAATTCCAGAACGCCCTGGGTCTCCCCTGACGGCAGCCTGACGCTGTCGCTCATCACCTGGGACGTCCCGTCCCCGGCCCCGCCGCCCCGTTTGAACAGCACCGTGAGCGGCACGCCGACCCTGCCGACTTCCTCGTCGCTGCGCATTTTGTGCTGGTCCATGATCACGAAGTTGAGGGTGAGGCGGCCGGCGTGGGCCGCGGCCTCGTCGACGTCGAAGGAGAAGGGGTGGTCCCACTGGAGGTTCGTGCCGCCGCAACTGAGGACGGGGGTACGCTGCTGGTTCTCGTTGCCCGGGTTGCCAGAGAGAGAGACGACGACGTAGACCTTCATCTTCTGCACGTGTCTGACATACTTGAGGTCCTTGGCCGAGTTCACTGTCACATCCAGGTGCCTGAACTCCATGTCTGCCTGCGCGCTCGACCGCGTAGAAGATGAAGAACCGGCGACTTACAGAGAGCTTTTTCCGGTTTTCCTTATGAGGATGTGCAAGAAGGAGGGTAGAGGGCATACTTATACCGGACGTTTGAACAAGGGACGTCGGAGAGAGAATTAAAGGAGCCTTTTCAGAATTTTCATTATGTCAAATCAAACAATTATTTGGCTAGAGGCGGGAAAAGTCCCGAGCGCGCCACCTCTACGCTAGGCCTAGGCCGGATGGCTCTCTTCGCCGACACCTCGTCGATGCCTCCCGTACCTCCATGATAGGGTGCATTGAATCACACCAGGGGGGGAGCTCCTTTCGGACGTGGCTCTCCGCTTTTATCTCCCACGGTGGTCTTGGGTCATTGTTGTCGGGCTGCGGGACCCACTACCTATCTCCGGTGTGGAGTGCACGCAGTTTTCGGTTTCCTCTCAATTAAGGAGTGTGCATGATTTCTAAATTGGTCCGATTTCTAAAAAATCTAATAATTTAATTAAGAATCGAAAATATTTTTAAAAAATTAAATTTTTTTTTACTTATTTTAAGAAAAAAAATTATTTTGATAAAGTTGAGTAAATATTAAAATTTTAAAAAATTGAATTGAGTTTTTTTATAACTTTTTTACATCTTTATTTTTAATAAAATATGAAAAGTTTCACCACTCCAGTCTGATTCGGGCGGTCCAAGTCGCTCACTCCTACTCTTGACCAAAAAACATAAGGCGGGGAACAATCTTAGTAGCACCGTATGCATCTATGATGAATGAAAAAAGCTCGCACGATGATCTGATCCTTTTTCCTAGAGAAACGCTTGATAGTTCTCTGCAATAAACATATAATTGACACCAGAAAGATCGATTCACAATTAAAACAACACCAAATCCAATGCAAAAGGAAAATGTGCCCAGCACGAATTTGTATTGTAGGAATGTCACAAAGATGAATGTCAAAAAGGGCAAAAATGACAACCTATACTTCTCTCTGTGTTCACATTTTATAGCCCGTGGCTCAAGCCCAATGTAGCTAGAGAACTAGATCTACAACCGATTCATTCAAAAATCTTAGGCATCGCATTTTCATTCTCTTTATATAAAGAATCGGGTCAAATGGACTAAAAAGAACAAAGAATCTTTAGTAAGAAATGTCGATGTTGTGGCGGATTCGAATCATACCATATATATCTCGAGGGGCTATCGAATATTCCGATCGTGAGTTGATCAATGGAATGAAGGATTCAGAGGTGATCTTAGTCTCAGTGTATGTCATTGGTCAAATGCTGAAACATCTCAGATTGAATTGTCTAAGCTTATAACAGTTTTCTAGATTCACCAGCGTAACAAGAGCAATGCCCATGGAGCCCCTGAAAGAGTCAACGATAGTACTGCGAAACGGCCTAGCTTTGGAGAGCTTTGGCTCAATGAAGCAAGTCCCTGAAGTGATCATTGACCTCACATCATCGTGGACGAGGTGGCGGTGGAAGTGTTCATTGAATTTGGAAAGCATTAATTGAAAATTTACAAAGGCAAAGAACAAATTATAGAGGAGAGAATGACGACTATCATCTCTTTCGAGATCCAAAGCAAAGACATGATCTATTAAGAATAGAGAAAAAGCAAGGGAGTGCAACCTTTACAGATCATGCTAATCCTTCTCGGAATTGGGTCAAGATTTAACCCCGAGGCTTATCCATTAAAGCAACCATCATTCATCAGAAAATTAGGGCTTGGTGGAACGAAAGGTGGCCAAGGCAGGTGTGTTAAATAGATACCTAATTTAAAGCGGGTCCCCAATTACAACGATGTCTCATCAAGTCACCAAGTGGCCGGATCCAGGTATATTGTCATTTGTCGACTTGGTCAACATAATGAAAAAGTAATTAATGAAATTTTGTTGCGTAAGTATATTACGTGATATGACTTCATTATGTAAAATAATTCGTTCTCAATAGTACGAAATGCTTCCATATGTGAAGTTTCGGCATTCGTATCTTTTTTTGGTGAAGTCGGATTATTGATTAATCTATGGATTAATTATAGAGGGAGACGACTTTATCCGCATGTCACTTTCCTCACCATTGATGTCTTAGTTGGGGAAGCGGTGGGGGCAGTTGCAAGTAGAGCATCGATTAATACAATCGCAAATGTGTCTAATTGCCTGTGGAGTAGACATCAAATTTATCCCTCTATAAGTTATTCATGTAATAATAATTGTTTGAAAAACTGCATTTAAGGCCGTACAAAGAGGAAAATTGTCCAAGAAGTCTAAAATCTATTTTACGATTGTCAATTCAGTCATAAACTTTTCAATTGTGTTAATTCAATCTGTAGAAATATATGAAATTAAAAAAAAATGTAGAAGTTGTCCATGTTAGCGTATGCCATGCCGCGAGATGATCAATCCTGGCTAGACTACACATCAGTGATTTTGGCCGAAGGATTAAATTCACATTTTTTTAAATATTTATGATTAAGTTGGCAAATCACAAAGAAAGTTTAAAAAAATTGATGTAATTGAAAGGTTTAAAACTAGGCTGGTAAGTTGTTAAGATGTTTAGAAAACGTTCATGACTGAATTGATTGTCATACATGAGATTTATGATTTTTTGGACAAATTTTATCCCACACAAAGAGATGAACAACATATAATTCAATTGGGAAAATCTGTCGGCCGGAATAGAGACTAATGCATAGAGTGTTACAAGCTTTTGTTCATAGTCGATTTGGTAGAGTAAGCCTACTCATACTTTTGAGGTCATGGAGATGAATCTCACCATGCGTCGATTGGGTCTCCTTTTCGAGAAAGGTGAAAGTAATTGCGAACAAATTAATGATTCACAAAGTTCAACAAATTATTCAAATGGACCGATCTGATTATGATTTTCTTATAACTTTGGTTACAAATTTCCCCAAGGGGCGTCGAAGTAAAGTAGGGAATTTCAGGGAGCTGAGTTGCAATTAACACAAAGTGGATGTCAAACGTTGTAGAACAAAGGGACTCCCTTGACCCAGATTTCCCTCTTAACCCCGCTTTTAATTTTTCCAATGAGTCGCAACCATAAATATCCTGTATAATTATATCCAACTTTTCAAGTCCCCAAATATGAGTAAATTTTTCTCACAGTTTTGAACAATTTGGAGATCGTAACTTCTTACATCCCGTCAAATCTGGCAAAGTCTTCAATGATCTGCATTATGTAATAGTCAAGAAGTTTATTATTTTAGAAACCAATTAATTACTAAATAAGCAGTGACAAATTGACTTATGTAGTGAAAAAGATATATAACTATCCATGGACTATGTGAGTCGGTTACAGAATCTTGCCATGGACATAGATATAATTATACGTTCAAAATATTAATTGTGAATATTCATAAGACAAATTCAGTAGTAGCTGAGAAGTATTGTGCCATATACTCTTTCTCCATTGAATGGAAATGTACTAGATCATATTTTTGGATATGAGCTACGACTATTTTACAATGGATTATAAGAGGAGAGGCGGTCTGCGTTCCAATTGGAGGTCTGTCTTAAATTTTCACCTAAGTCCATCATAAAAGCTTACGTTTTCTAGATTCTCAACTGAGACATGACTTTATTTTGACCAAGCATGTGTAACACGAGTGACGACTGACAAAAGTAAGTCATGAACTTATCTGTTAAAAAAAGAAATAAAAAAAGGGAAACGAAGGGGGAAAAGCTAAGGATTTCACGATCAAGCCCGTTCGCATGATCTGATTGGAAAAAGGAAAAGTGAGGTAATAGAAAGATAAAGTTGATGTTGATTTTGTTGTTTACTAGGATTTCATGTGCTCGTACATTGATGAGTGCTCTAGGAGGTGAAGACTTGGTGAGAAAAATAGAGAGAACAACCTGTACTAGTCAACTGGATAATACTTTTATTACCAAGCATGTGTAACACGAGCGACGACCGGCAAAAGTAAGTCATGAACTTATCTATTAAAAAAAGAAATAAAAAAGGGAAATGAAGGGAGAAAAGCTAAGGATTTCACGATCAAGCCGTTTGCATGAATTGATTGGAAAAAGGAAAAGTGGGGTAATTGAAAGATAAAGTTGATGTTGATTTTGTTGTTTACTAGGATTTCATGTGCTTGTACATTGATGAGTGTTCTAGGAGGTGAAGACTTGGTGAGAAAAATAGAGAGAGAGAGAGAACAACCTGTACTAGTCAACTGGTTAACACTTTTTTTAACCAAGCATGTAATAACATGAGCGACGACTGGCAAAAGTAAGTCATGAACTTATATGTTAAAAAAAAGAAATAAAAAATGAGAACGAATGGGGAACAGCTAAGGATTTCACGATCAAGCCGTTTGCATGAACTGATTGGCAAAAGGAAAAGTGGGGTAATTGGAAGATAAAGTTGATGTTGATTTTGTTGTTTACTAGGATTTCATGTGCTTGTACATTGATGAGTGTTCTAGGAGGTGAAGACTTGGTGAGAGAGAGAGAAAGAGAGAGAGAGAGAGAGAGAGAGAGAACAACCTGTACTAGTCAACTGGTTAAGTAAAGAGCAAACACTATACGATCTTCTTATGAACATTGCAATTGCAGGTAGCGAGTACTTTTTAGATATGTGAGTGCTAATGGAACCTTGTTTTTTTAAACTATCCATGAATAGAATCATATCGACTTGAACTCCTTTGAGTTGATAAGAACCGTTCCGAGCGAGTGAGCGCAATTAAAGGTCCAGGAGCTGGAGCAGGTGGAGAATCGGAACCTCAAGTGAAATTAGGCGAGATGATTAGGGCCCAGTCGCCTTAGATGAGGGCAAAGACTGGACTCGGCCATGATTTATTCTTCCTTATTGGGTTTAGAGGATGGCTATCGATCCAAGTCTCATCATATCATGCTCAAAGGACGCACATTGAACTATTTGGAAAAGGAAAAGATATTGTCATCAATCACACAACTGGAAAAAATAAAAAGAAAAAATTTATGATATGTTTTTTCTGTTCACGAATATCTTAAAATTCATGAATGCCTAAACCTTTATGTTCACGTATCTATTGAATTCATGAATTTCCTAAATTCATGTACCTTTTAGTTCATGTATTTATTGAGTTCACGAATCTCTCGGACTCGCGAATATCTTTATTCATGAATTTCGTAGGTACATGCGTCTATTTAATTGACGTATTTCTTATATACATGAACTAAGAGTGCGTTTGGTTCAGCATTTGCAAAGCTCATTCAGCCTTCAAAGCCTCTTCGGCTAAATTTGAGGTGTTTGGTTCAGCTTTCAAATGTCCATCAGATATCAATATTTGAAATGCTGAAAGCCCAATGCTAGTTGAATGAGCTTTGGGCTTTCGGCATTTTTGGAATGCTGAAGTTGGGTTTTAATGAATTTTTGTTAGTTACCCATTTTGCGGATAATTGCCAAATAGGTCTTAAACCTTTTGTTACTTTGTCGATTAAGCCATAAACCTTTTTTTTATGCCAAATAATCTTAAACCTTTTGTAACTTTACCAAATAAGTCCTTCCGATGAAGTTTGACCAAAAAATGCCTACGTGATGACTACATGGCGCGACTAGACCTCACCAGCGACGACATGGCACAAAAAAAATTTAAAAAATTAAAAAAAGGGAGGGCTCCGGCCCTCCACTTGTGGTTGCCGTCTCATCATCGGTGGGGGCGGTAGCCATGTCCCCTGCCCTGTCAGCCCTGCTTGAGGGCCAGCTATCTAACAGCCTCGCCTGCAGATATGCATTTGGGCGAGCCTCGCTCGGCCCTTGCTAGCTAGCGGCGAGAGTGAGATCGTAGCCAGGCGAGGCTGCGGGATCACCGGCCCTCAAGCAAGGTCGGCGACCCTCGCCTAGCCCCGCCGGCATCCAGATCTGGACGTCGGTGAGGCTGAGGGCATGGCTGCCGCTGCACCGGTAATGGGGCGGCAGCCACATGTGGAGGGCTGGCACTCTCCCCTTTTTAATTTTTTTTTTGTGCCATGTCGCCACCACGTTGTTGCTACACAAGCGTTTTCTGGCCAAAATTGGCCGGAAGAGCTTAATCGGTAAAGTTGCAAAATGTTTAGGATTTATTTGGCTTAAAAAAATGGTTTATGACTCAATCGGCAAAGTAGCAAAAGGTTTATAACTTAAATGGCAATTCTCCCCCCATTTTGCCCTCAAAATTTTATCAAAAGTCCACATTTACCCTCACTGTTCATCTTCTCCAAGCTCTGCCAGTGTCCTCAGCCTGTATATCTTCTCCTACCTCCGCCAGCGACCTCTCGAGACTGAGGTCGTGCGACCTCGCGTGTCTAAGGTCACGCGACCTCACGCAGCTGAGGTCACGTGACCTCGTGGTTGAGGTTGCCGGCCGGACCTCAGCGACTTGTCTTCCCTATTCTTTTTCTAAATAAAAAAAAAATTGGTTGAAAGCCAATTCCAAATTTAAGTTTGCCAAACACTTAGTTCAATTCAAAGCCCATTGTAAATGTTTTTTTACTAAACACATTTTGCATTCTCCCAAGGAGTTTTGGGCTTTTAGCATTCCCATTTATCCAAAGCCCTTTGCAAATGCCAAACCAAACGCACCATAAAAAGGAGCATATAGAGCTTTTATACAATAGTTTTTTACTCAATTCCAAAAAAGAGATATACTAAATGTGTTGGTTTCAAGAAGTGTTCGATAGAGTTCTATTCGTGTAGTGCTGATACCAACATGTTCGAGCTGTTGTGTCTTGAGAGGCGAAGTTCGTGAAGCTGCTTAATTGTTGGTAGGAACTAATTGTCTTAAGAAGATTCGGTTAACCACACCTCACCTCCAATTACTATAATATTTTATTATCACTCTCTTGATTTGATTTTTTTTTTGCGACAAAAAACAATGTTACATTTTCTCCCCCCCCCCAATCTTCTTCTTCTTCTCTTTTTCCTTTGTCTTTTCCAACTATCTTAAGACGATTGCCATTCTCACTGTTTGTTAATTTGTACGAAAATCAAGATGGCTTATAACAATCAAGTACCTAATGATGTCTATGGTTTGTTTTCAACTGGTGATGTTCAAATCACATGGGCATTCGGGGTAAAACCATTTATGGTGGTGCGGGTACGAGCCACTTGACTGATATACCCGGAATTGATTTTCAAAACAATACAAACCAAATGGCTTTTGGCTCCATTTTTGGAGGGATAGTTCAATGAACTTTCTCCTGACTTAAGTCAAGGATACTTGCATTCATTGTAAGAAAAAATTAAAATGATTTTCTAATTTTATATTTCAATTTAATTAGATGCTTGTTTAATAAAATATCTATTTTAAAGAAAATAATTGGTTTGACATACAAAATAAGAAAATAATGTCAAATATTTTAGTTTTCCGTCCATATTAAAAGCATAAGGTTTTCGTGCCTGAAACCTAGTTTTCTTATAACAAGAAGTCGATTAAGTATTTAACTAATTCTATCGTCTATTCACTTGCTAATTAAGCTTAATCATCTCAAGATTAAAGCAACCGATTTCGAGCTAAAACTCACAATTAATAAGTGGGAGTGGCTACCCCCTATACGACGTCGCTTGATCAGAGAAACGCAGCGCCATTGAGGGCATTTTGGTCCACCAACGGAGAACCTAGGGTTTCCTCGCGGCCGCATATATAAGCGAGCGCGAGTCGTCTCGGCTCCGCCATTATTCGCCTGAGCCATTGCGGTCGTCCTCCTCCTCGCCCTCCTCGACCTCTCTCTTCTCTGCGGTTAGTGTTGCTTTCTCTCTATATCGACGTGTTGTTGTTTCTGCATTCTGCTATGTATTCATCGGATCGCGACCTCTCATCGTCGCTGCCGGTGTTTCTTCTTCGTAGAGCTGGGTATGAGCTGGTTTGTCTGAACCTGAGGGGACTGGTTCTGGTCTGATGTCGCCTGCGCTTCTGCGTGCATGATGCTAATTACACTTTGAGCCAGAAGGGGAGTTGTGATTGTACATGACAGTAGCAAATTGTGAGTTCTGCAGGTAGAGGGTTTTACTGATTAGGATTATGTGAACCGGACTGCTTTGGGTTGTCAATGCATCGTTTTGCTTCAATGGGCACTTGTTTATTGGGAAAAAAATCCATGGGAAGTTACTATAGGAGTGAATTAGTGGATGGATTGGTTGGTTAGAACATCAGCAAGTTGCTTCGGGGAGTAAGAAGTACAATTCATGGGATGTTCATTTGCCGTATGTCGTGTTGCAGGACAATTTATGTTCTGTGCCAGGAGCAGTGCGTAACGTTGCTTTTTACCTGTTATTTGCTTAAGTAAGGTTTACTGTCTGTTTAATTCGATAAAATTTGAGACGCTTGCATCACTTGGTCTATGCACGTGGGTGTTTATCTTCTTAAGAACTTGTGACTGCCCTCGAATTGTCCATCGCACAGATGTCTCTCTGCTGCAATAGATGTTTGTAATGTTCAATTCAGATTCAGATTCGTTAAGGAACTGCAGATAAGAACTATATTGCTATAAGCTTATGATGACATCTGCATCATCTTTATTTTGATGACTTATTTATTGGGTTGGGTTTATCTGATCGAATGTTTTAATCAGTGTTTGAAGTCTAGAAAACAGCCTTTCAAGATGCAGAATGAGGAAGGACAAAACATGGACCTCTACATCCCCAGGAAGTGGTATGCAATGGGGTTTTTCTAAGGTTATAATCATATGCAATTACTAGGAGTAGAATCATGATGCAGAATTTCTTTCAATGCAGTTCTGCCACAAACAGGCTTATTACCTCGAAGGACCATGCCTCTGTCCAGATCAATGTTGGGCACTTGGGTCCCGATGGTGTTTACACCAACCAATTCACCACTTTTGCACTCTGCGGATTCATTAGAGCCCAGGTTCCTCTTCTTCCCTTTACAAATAAACGTTCAAGATAGTTGTCCTTTCCTGTTTGTTCTGTTAGGTTTTGATCAACTGTGCTTACTGGTGGTAGATAATTCGTATCATGTAGTTCCTGGGTTTATTGATTTTGTGTTCTATTTGATCTCTTTCTTGTCAAGCATAGACGATGATATGGCAGTTCATATTGGTTTATTTGTATTCATTATCTTAATAGTCATTTAATTGCATAATTTGTATGCAATGATAGAAATCATTTTACTTCAGGTGTGATAATCCAAATTCATGTGTGACTACTTCTCTTGTTCCAAGAATAGATTGGATGTGTTCGTGGAAACTTGAAAAATGAGTACCGTGTGGTAACACTTGTTTCAGGCTACATATATTTTAAATATTTTACCAGCCCCGGTAGGAAGAAGGTTAATGTAACCATTTTCGGGCTTGACTATTCTTGTCCTAATATTGTTCTGTTATGCTTGTAAACACAAAAGCTTAGAAGAAAGCCCTCCCATCTTTTTCCAAGCCTGCTTCTTCGAATCTGGCTCTGAGCATGTGGAACTCATTTTGCAGGGTGATGCTGACAGTGCTGTCGACAGGCTCTGGGCAAAGAAGAGAGCTGAACTTCGACAGTAATGTTGAGTTCAGTTGCACCTCTCCCTAAGAGTTGTATTTCATTTGATAGAGAGCAAGATATGTCACTAGCGAAATTGGGCTTTTTGTTAGTAACATTTCAGTTCTGAAAAAATGGATATGTTGATTTTTGGGATAATGTGACTTATCTGCTTCTAAACAAACATCTCTGCCGATTTATTCGTCGGAAGGTTTTTCTTTACTCTAGTTTGTAACTGTTCCGGACTAGCATTATCGGGAAGTATTTTGACTACCGATGGTTTTGGCTAGGCCTTTGCTTTCTAGGTCAATGTATAGGTTGTAGCTCAAGGTCATTGATTACACTTCCTGAAAGCTAGGCCGTGCCATAACTACCGACTCTTCATGCCATGAACGAAGCATGTTTTCAGAACGAAATGAAAGAGAAAGAACCATAAAAGATATCTATCCCCTTTGGCAATATTAGTTCTCTGAAGACGATTAGACTGGATTTCTCTGCGAAAGGCAAAGGGAGAAGAAGGGCTCGGTTTCACGCAATCAGGCCCTTGGTAGAACCATTCCTGGCCTTCAGCAGAGAGCCAACATTGCCTCCGACGGGATTCTCTAGGCTTATTGGTACCAGTTTTCCCCTGGAGTGAGTGAATGAGTTGTGCCCTTCGAAGTTGGATGAAACTATTGAAAGAACCCGGCTATATGCAGAAGATGAAGATGAAGATGGATAGGGAATACGAACTTGCCTTGAATTGCATAATCTTCATCTCTGTGTACATTCAATCTGAATACCACGCTCAACATTTTCTTTTACATATGCCTTTATATATTGACTCTTTTCAACAACTACTAAAACTGAATGCACAGCTGTCAAAACTAACCAACAGAACAACGAATAAGAAACGTGTGTCAATATAGTTTATCCTTCAAGTCTTGTATAGTTGCTCTTCAATTATTCATTGTTCAAGTCAATACATTGCGTCCAGTCAGCTTTTAATCTTCACGCCTTCTCATTAAAGATAACTCTAGTCAACATTCTTCAAGAACCTGAGACTCTTCTCCTCTGTTTTTGCCATACTCTATTTTAGTCGTGCAGCGACCTTCATCATCATGAATATTCTTAACAACTATGTGGATCAATCGAAATGGCAATGGCAGATGGTCGAATCATACCATATGTATCTTGAGGGGCTATCAAATGTTCTGGTTGTGGGTTGATCAATGGAATGAAACATTCGAAGGTGATCATAGTCTCGGTGTATGTCATTGATCAAAAGTTGAAACATATCGAATTCAATTGTCTAACTTATAACAGTTTTCTAGATTCGCCAGCATAATAAGAGCAATAATGCCCATGGAGCCCCCTAAAAAGTTCACAATAGTACTGTGTGACGCCCTACTTTGGACAGCTTAGGCTCGATGAACCAAGTCCTGGAAGCGATCATCAACTGCGCACCACCGCGGACGAGGTGCAAGTGGAAGTGCTCACTGAATTTGAAAAGTATTAATGGAAAATTTACAGAGAGAATGACAAATTAGAAAGGAGGGACTGATGGCAATCATTTCTATCGGGACACAAAGTAAAGACATGATCTATCAAGAACAGAGAAAATGAAAGTGGGCTCAACCTTCACAGATCATAGTGAATCCTTCTCGGAATTAGGTTGGGATTTAACCCCGGTACTTGTCCATTAAAGCAACCATCATTCATCGAAAAATTTGGGCTTGGTGGATCAAAAGGTGGCCAAGGCAGGTACAATAAATAGATCTCTAATTTAGAGCGGGCCCTTAATGGAAAACATCTATTACAACTATGGTATATTGTCATTTATTGACATTTTCAATATAATGAAAAAGCAATTAAATAAAATCATTTATTTACGCGATAAAGGGTTAGATCGCTATTTTTAAGTCCATGAAGTGGAACCATTTATTCACGCGATGAAGGCAGTAACATTAACGGAATTGAAAAGGAAAGGAAGACTCGAAAAACAAGCAAAAACTCTGTTTAGATGTCAGCGTCGTCGAGCCCGTCATCTTCTCCGGCCACTAGTGACCAGACATCCACCATCGTTTTAACGATCCTCGGCACATCTGCCCAACTTACTGCCGGTGGCCTCTGGTTTCCCGGTGGCGGGTGCCCATATCCCTGCGGTAGATAGTTGGGGCCGGCGTGCGGCGGGCACACGGTAGCTAATAGGGGTGTGCAACCGGACCGGGTAAACTCGGTTCCCTGTTTGGCCCACCCTGAAAATAGGGTCGAGAATAGGGTCTAATGCAAACAGGGTCGGGTACAGGGTCCCAAAAAGGGGAACCGGTTATAACAGGGTCGGGTACAGGGTCCATGCCTAGAACCTGTCCTGAACCCTGTTTTAATAAACTTCATTTAGTTTTTGATTTTGTAAGTAAATATATTTTATTAAATCATAATTTTTGCATATGTTTTTAGAGCGTGATTTCTTGTTAATTTTTCTTATATATGAATTTTAGGTTTTTGTTAGAGATTTTGTACCACATGGATTGACTAGCCTAATTTTACTTTTGGATGATGAGTTGTGTTGATTTCACAGTGTTTGCACTAAAGATTTGTTAACCATTTTAGACAAATGAAAAGTTTCATGTAGTATTGTGTAAATAAGACTAATATTAGATTCATATTTGAAACTAATAATAATTTGTGCTTAGACAAATGGAAAGTCGTATAGGATGAGCAGTTGCAAAACATGTTCCAATATAAACAGGGTTAACCCTGGAACCGGACCGAAAAAACAGGATGGGTTGGGTACAGGGTCCAATGAAAACAGAGTAGGGAACAGGGTCCAAAAAAGGGGAACCGGTTATAACAGGGTTGGGTACAGGGTCCAGGTCTGGAACCTATCCACCTTGTTTTTGCTCACCCCTAGTAGCTAAGCCCGAGGAGGACGAGGGCGTCGCCATGGTGAACGGCTCGCCGAACTTGTAGGAAATTTCCAGAATGCCTTGGGTCCCCCCTGACGGCAGCTTTACCCAGTAGCGCATAACCTTGGGCGTCCCACCCCCGGCCCCGCAGCCTTGCTCGAGCAGCTCCTTGATCGGGACGTCGACCCTGCCGATGTCTCCGTCGTGCGAAGAAGGTGTGCTCGTCCTTGATCTCGAACTTGAGGGTGAGGCGGCCAGCGCAGGCTGCGGCCTCGTCGACGTTGAAGGAGAAGGCCTGACCCCACCGGGGGTTCGTGCCGCCTTCCTGGTGGACGGGGGTTTGCTGCTTGCTCTCGATGCGCTCGTCGCTAGAGAGAGAGAGAGAGAGAGAGAGAGACGACGTATACGTTCATCGTTGTCGAGTGTCTGAGATTCTTGAGGTCCACGGCCGAGTTCACTGTTACGTCCAGGTTCTTGGACTCCATGTTTGCTAGCGCTGTCCCCCTCCCCTCACCGTTGCGGCAGGGGATCCGAATCCTGAGGTTATTTTTTTTTTCATTTTAATTGAGAGCTGTCCAATCACGTCAGGTCCCCTTATATTTTAATGAGGCGGAGATCTGATGGACGATGTTAATCGGACATCAATAATTATTTTTTTGGTTGTTGGGAATTCTCTGCCAGGAAGTCGAAGAGAGAATTAAAGGGGCATTTTCGAAATTTTCGTTATATTTTATTCCTTATTTTTGTTGATCAATCAATCAATCAATTCTTTGGTTAGGCTCGAGAGCAGGCCCCGGGCACATCATCTCTACGCTAGGCCTAGGCCGGACGGCTTTCTTTGCTGACACCTCGTCAATGCCTCAACCCAAAAAATCTTCCACATTGTTCTTGCGTTTGCGTTGGTTTAGTCATCGTGGAAAACAAATCGCGTGTTCCACCGTCTTTGTCGTGAAGGGCGGTTCGTAAGTACGCCAATCTTGTTTTTGGGGTTTTTATTTGAAGAAAGACAGTATTAAGCACCAAACTTGCTACACGTCTTGAGCAAATTACTCTCCCTTCGCGATATCTACTGTTTTGACGGGAATTTGCGGTGTGTTTCTGTGTGTCCGAGTGTAGAGTCTTGCACGTAACGTAGGACAGCGAGTGAAGCTAGCGTTCTTCGCGGTTCGAAATCTAGGAATTAATGCATGAGCTTTGTCCTTTCTGGCTTTGAAAAGTAAATGGAATCTTCAATCTTGAACTGTCCGTGAGGAAGGTCCTTTTCAATTTCGTTCTCATGGCTCATGATTAGACAGAAAAAACAAACAAAAAGAGGGAGAGAGAGAAACTTCCTTTCTCACGAGTCGAGTGGATTCTTTCCACATCATCTGAAGAGTTAAGTTCTTCTTGTAACACCATATGATTCATCGACCACCAGCATGCGAAGGTATTAATGGGTGTTGTCTCTTTATTGACCAACCGGAGAAACTTCTCAGTTACCCCCACTTACGAGATTGACGTTTCCAAATCGCACTTGGACAAACTCGACCCTCTCGACTGACGGGGGGGAAATGTAGTTGTTATGGTTAATTTGTGGTTGACGACTCGTTGTTGGAGGCGTGATCCACCACCGCGGGTCTGGAGCGCACCCATTTCGGTTTCCTCTCGACCCAAAAAACAAAAACATGAGACGGGAACAATGTGGCAGCACCGTGTGCATCTGTGATGAGCTAAAGACTCGTATGGCAATTCGATCCTTTTCCCGGGAGAGAGGCTCGATCAGTTCTCAGCGGTAAACATATGGTCGATGCGAGAAAGATCAATCAAGATTAAACAATACCAAATCCAATGCGAAACGAAAATGCCAGGACGGGTTTACCTTATAGGAAAGTGACGACGATGGGTGTCAAAAATGGGGGAGAAAAAATTGGAAGTGATCGACATTGTATATGCCCGGTAGCTACGATATTTCTCGCTTCATATACTGCATAGCTGATGGGATAGACTCGATGACAACTTATACTTCTCTCCGTGTTCAACAGTACATAGCCTTGACTCAAGCCCCATGTAGCCGAAGAACTAAATCTTCAATTGATTCATTCAACAATCTTAGGCATCGCATTGTTCTCTTTATATAAATAACCGTGTTAAATGGGCGAGAAAGAACAAAAAATCTTTAGTAAAAACTGTGGATGTCGTGGCGGACTTCGAATCAATACCGCATGTATCTCGCGGGGCTATCTAAGGATCAATTGAAATGGTAATGGCCGATGTTCGAATCAAACCAGGCCATATGTGTCTTGAGGTGCTATCGAATGTTCCGGTCGTGGGTTGGTCAATGGAATGAAGCATTCGGAGATGATCGTAGTCTCGATGTATGTCATCGATCAAAAGCCGAAATCTCGGATTGAACTTTCTAAGCTTATGACAGTTTTTTAGAATCGCCAGCGTAACGATCGAGAGCGAATATGGAACCATTTATTCACCCGATAAAGGCAAAGGACATCTCACGGCTCAAAGACAATAACATTAACGGAGATGAAAATGAAAGAAAGACCCGAAAAACAAGCAAAATCTCTGTTTAGATGTTAGCGTCGTCGAACCCGTCATCGTCTCCGGCCTCCTTATCTGGCTTTACGTTATCAGAATTCGCGTCACCGACTATCAGCCCGGTCATTATGTCATCCAAAATCTCGTAGCCGGCTTTCAGCTCGGTCATCAACCCTCCTCCTGCCGGCGGCCTCTGGTATCCCGATGTCGGGTACCCATATCTCTGCGGTGGATAGCTGGGGCCGGCGTTTGGCGGACACCTGACAGCTGAGCTCGAGGAGGAAGGGGCCGCTGCAGCTGGATTAGCAATGAACGGTTCGTTCCTCGCTTCTGGGGGCGTCGCCACAGTGAACCGCTTGCTAAACTTGTTGGAAAATTCCAGAATGCCCTTGATCTCCCCTGACGGTAGCCTGACTTTGCAGCGCATCACCTTGGGCTCCCCGTCCCTGGCCCCGCCGCCCTACTCGAGCAGCTCCTTGACCGGCACATCGACCCATCCAACGTCCATGTGACTGCAGAGGGTGTGCTCGTCCTTGATCTTGAAGTTGAGGGTGAGGCGGCCGGCACGGGCCGCGGCCTCGTCGACGTTGAAGGAGAAGGCCTGGCCCCACCGGGGGTTCATGCCGCAGTCCTGGTGGATGCGGGTTTCCTGCTTGGCCTTGTAGCGCTCGTCGCTGGAGAGGGAGACGACGACGTAGACGTCCATTGTGCTCAAGTGTAAGATTCTTGAGGTCCTCAGCCGAGTTCACTGTCACCTCTAGGTTCCCGGACTCCAAGTTTGCCTGCGCGCTCGACGGCTTGGAAGATGAAGATAAAGAACGGACAACTCACGGAGAGCCTTTTTCCGATTTTCCTAATAAGGATGTGCAAGAATGAGGGTCGAGGGCATACTCCTATGGCATACGTCACCCCTACGTCAGTTACCCCCGACGTACGTTAGCCCCCCCTATGTTTTAACCGGGAGGGGGGGACCAGTAAGATGTTAATCATACATCAATAATTTTTTATTTTATTTTAATGAGAGCCATCCGATGTCCTCTATGTCGGGATGATCGGATTCCCGGGGATGTCGGAGAGAGAATTAGAGGTGCATTTAGGAATTTCAATTATATCATATTCCTTATTTTTGTTGATCACTTAATCAATCAATTCTTTGGATAAGGTCGGGAACGGGGCGCCGGGCACATTCATCAATGCCTCGACCCAAAAAATCTTCCACCGTCCATTGAAAAAATGAAAATAGTAGCTAAGAAATTACTGGTCTGGAGTAAAAGAAGATATTCCAATGGAGAGAAACATATATTCATATTGAAGAGGGACCTGTAGGAACTTACCAACAGACAGAGTCTTAATGTAGAGAAGAGTAGACTAACTGGCTAAAAAGGGAGGTGGAGAGATTATGGAGGCAGGAGGAAATGTACTGGGGAATGAGACCACGAATTCACTGGCTTAAATAGGGGGAGGGGTAGAAATACAATGTTCTTTAATGCTACAACACTGCAAAGAAGGCAAAGGAACATAATATTTTGATACTCAGATAGTAAATTACTTGAAATATCTATCCGCCGTTGAGCTCGAAAACTCAATTTTCTATTGATACTTGTCGACCGTAAATGAAGTAGGTGTGAATGAGAACAAAAGAATCAGCTTTCAATTGCTTATATCTGCAATATGGCGAAAAAGGAGATTGAAAGACTGATAAACATACAGTCTTTAGATGAAGAGAAAAGCAAAATAGAAGGGCTAAAAAAGGAAATAGAACGCTTATGGAGACAGGAGGAGTTGTATTGAGGAATGAGGTCCAGAATTCATTGGCTTCAGTGAGGAGACAAAAACACAAAAAATTTTCATGCAACAACTTTGCAGAGAAGGCAAAGAAACAGAATTTTGATGTTACAAAATGAGAGGAATGAATGGTGTAGAAATGCTGAACAGGTGAAGGGAATGACTCACAATTTCTTCAAGGAGCTCTTCACAACCACAGGGCCAAGAAATTTTACCCTAGTCATTGAACAAATCCCACGCACCATAACAGAGGAGATGAATATGACTCTAACAGGGGAAGTAACAACAAAAGAAATTAAACATGCAGTTTTCCAGCTTGGAACTTTGAAGGCCCTAGGACCGGATGGTCTGACTGGAAAATTCTTCCAACATCACTGGGCGGATATACAATATAAGAAGTGAAAAATTTCTTTGATTCAAGTTATCTAAACCTTGAACTGAGCCAAACCTACATTACACTTATCCCTAAAATCCCAAACCCAGAAAATTTGGATCAATATCGACCAATCAGCTTGTGCAACTTCTCTTATAAAATCATATCCAAAATCCTAGCAAACAGAGTAAAAAAATGGCTCCCAAGTATTATAGCAGAAGAATAGAGCGCCTTTGTGAGTGAAAGACAAATACAAGATAACATCTTTATTGTCCAGAAAGTTCTCCATCAACTCAGAGTCAGAAAAAGAAGAAGAAGATTTCAAGCAGTGCTTAAAATAGATATGAAAAAAACCTATGACAGAGTTAAATGGGATTTTCTTGAAGCATGCATGGTGAAGATGAGATTTCATGAAAGATGGGTTTCGTGGATTATGCAATGTATTACTACCGTCTCTTATGGAGTTAAAGTAAATGGAGAAACATTACTTTTTTTTCCAGCCCTCTCGTGGAATTCGATAAGGTGATCCACTTTCTCCATACCTATTTATTATAATGGCAAATACGCTGTCAATTCTACTTAAGAAGAGTGTGGAGGATGGGAGCATAAAAGGTATAAAATTGAAACCAAACTGCCCTACCTTATCTCATCTGTTATTTGACAGATGATTTGATATTGTTTCTAGATGGGAAGGTAGCTGAATGCCAAAATGTTGCTGTAGTTTTGAACCAATATTGCTTTGCATCTGGACATACAGTAAACTTAAATAAATCAGGGATGTTCTTTAGCAAAAATTGTCCTATAGACTTGAGGAAGAACATGGCCTATGAGATGAGGGTCGAGGAAACTCAGAAGATGGGAAAGTACCTGGGCATGCCATCGGATTGGGGTATTTCAAAGAAACAAATGTTCTCTGGGATTCTAAACAGAGTTAATAAGAAAATCGAAGGATGGGAAGATAACTTACTCTCAAAGGCAGGTAAACAGACTTTATTGAAGGCAGTTGTACAGGCTATGCCACAATATACAATGTCTATTTTCAAATTACCTTTAGCCATATGTCGAGCCATTGAACAGAAGATATCTACATTATGGTGGAAATCGAAAGGGGGAAAAAAAGGGATGCACTGGAGGAAATAGGAAATCCTAAAACAAAGAAAAGATGCAGGAGGTTTGGGCTTCAGGGACCTTGTAACTTTTAACCAAGCCACGCTAGCAAAACAAGCGTGGAGACTAGTTACACATCCTACTTCTCTATAGAGAAAGGTTTTTAAAGGGCTATATTTTCCCCAAACTGATCTAATGCATGCAGGAAGAAGCTCAAGACCCTCTTGGGGCTGGCATAGTGTGCTTGAGGGGAGGGATGTTATCAAGTAGTCTAGCAGATGGGTAGTGGGAAACGGCCAGCAGATCAATAAACGAAATGATAAATGGCTACCAAAAGGAGTAATTGGGGGACCTGCCAATAGAACCGACCCTATACAAGTAGTAGACCTTATGCTTGAGGGAGATATGAGGTGGAATGAACCCAAAATTCTTAGCACCTTTGATGAGGAAACATCGCACGATATCCTAGCCATTTATCTAAGTTAGCACAATAATGAAGACACTCTGATATGGGAGCACACTATGACAAGGAAATTTACAGTCAAGAGTGCTTACAATATGCTAAGGGCAAAGCAAAAAATAATCTCACCACCAAACCTCCACCTTATATATTACCCCTCGAGAGCTCTGGCCCCATATTTGGAACTCAGACATACAACCGAAGGTTAAACATTTTCTATGGCAAACATGTCAGAATGCGATAGCCACAACAAAAAATCTCTATCGACGAAGAGTGATACCTGACAATGTTTGCCCTATCTGCGGTGAAGAGCCAGAGTCCACTAAGCACCTACTCCTCCTATGTCATTGGACTCAAAATGTTTGGCAAGACCCTTCAATTGACATTAGGGCTAGTCGGCACAATCTAACCAGAATAGAGGAATGGATACTTAGCTTCAATCATGAATCCATCTCTTTCGAGCTCTTATCTTCGATACTGTGGTGCATCTGGAAGGCGCGAAATGGAATGGTGTTCCGAGCCCAGAGACCAGATTAGCAACAAATCATTATTTCAGCGATGGCGGAGTTTGAAAGCTATAGAAAATGCGGGAAAAAACTTACCAGCAAGCCACAAGCATAAGATGACCTAACCAACAGATGGTCGCTACCCCCTCCTGGCTTTCTCAAACTAAATATCGATGGCTCTTTCATTCCAGAAACAAGGGAGGGTGCGATTGCTTGTATATGCAGAGACAGTAGGGGCTTCCTGTGCGACGGTTTGGCTAGATCGATGAAGGCGGCTTTGGTGATTCAGGTGGAAGCGAGAGCAATAGTCGAAACCCTAAAACACTTTGAACTAAAACACGAATGGAAGTTGATAATCGAGTCTGACCGGATGGACCTAGTTAAACTAATCTGTGAAGGCTCAGATCAAGCCTTGTGGGAAGCACAAGGTCTTACCAGAGAAATACAAGCACTTATCAACCATTTCCCTCATTTGCAGATAACTCATATACCAAGAGTCAAGAATTGGGCCACGGACTAGGTTGCAAGAGCCCAAAGGCTGAACAGGCTTCCAAGCAATTGGGTACTTTACCCACCGTCTGATCTAGTAGAATTGCTATGTGCTGATATTAATGATATATCATGTAGAACCTTTCTAACATGATTATATAAAGCAGCAATTTCGCCCAAAAAAAAACACATGAAGGGAGTCCAATTTAAAAATGGCCAGAGTTAATTCTAAGAGGGACATTGCAACAAATTTCGAGACCTTTATGGGGCACACTGCAAAAATCGAAAATTGAGGGGACAATCCGCAAAAAGCAACAAAACCCAAGAGGCAAAATGTAATTCACTTGCCACATTACATGATAACGCAGGTACCGATTGCTAAGTGCCAGAACCACTCGAACTTTCTTGGATATTATAGGTACTCTGACTCTTGAAAATCCTCTAAACTTCTAATAACATTGATCTAGCATTCTTTTGGTTCTTTAAAAAAATATGGATTTTATTTATCACGATTATTTAAATCCACTTGAGGGTATTTTTTTTTGTAAAAAATAAATGATTTAAGGAATATTTTCATGAAAATGATAGTTTGTATAGATTACAAAAGTAAATGAAAGAAAAATAGCAATCGTCCGCGAACATTTTTAGATATAAATTGTTGTGAATAATAAAAAAATTCACTAATTATTTCAAATGATCATCATTTTTTGAAAAGCATATTTTAAACAATTTATGATCCCGAAACAAATTAAATTTCAAACCTCTAACGCATTAATGCTAGGTTTATATATTACAACCGTGCATGCGAGAACAAACAAAAATCATCCGCGTCTCATATATGATTTCATCTTTGGTTGGCATCGACCTTTCACCTGACTTATTTGCGTAGAGAAGCAAGCAAGAAGCTTCAGGAGACCATAATACAGGAGGAAGGAGCAGCATAATTTACTGATTGACCTGAAGAACGACCGTGCTTGCGTCCCTCCAATCGTAGAAATCTGAATCAACGAGGCCTCTCGAGCCAAGAAGCTGTTCTGACCTTAAAAGTCAAGCTGAAAGGTCGTCTTCAGATTAATGA
This sequence comes from Melaleuca alternifolia, assembly GCA_019926035.1. Taxonomy (NCBI): domain Eukaryota; kingdom Viridiplantae; phylum Streptophyta; class Magnoliopsida; order Myrtales; family Myrtaceae; genus Melaleuca; species Melaleuca alternifolia. Next base: position 201,933 of record JAGKPW010002284.1, read on the forward strand.
AGCTTTTTCTTTTCATTTCCTTTTCGTTGGCTGGAAAACCATCATGCTTGACCCGCTGGAAGTAAACTCCTGTCTTCAACCCTTTGGTGACATGAATGTACGTGCCAAAAATAGGAAAAAAATACGCAAGACCCAATCGATGGACCGGTCAGGAAGAGAAGTTATTGCATGGTTTACGAACAACGTAAGCTAATACCATTTGAAGTATTGATTATGTGGGTCTCATTACGCGACAAATATGATTAACGACTGAGATGATTTTCTCTCCATAGTATTCACTCAAATGTAATACGTTTTTAGATCAGGTAGAAGTGCCCGGCCTTGTGCACTGAGTATGCGTTATCCTTGGTTTCCTGCTAGGGTTGGAGGTCCAGTATTTCGCATGGTGTTAAAACTTTAATTGGAGATGTTTTTGCTGATATTGACCCGGATTTGAATTTCCTACTCACACGAGCCCATATCCTTGCTTTTTCGGTCAATCTCTAATTGTAATGTTCTTCCCCAATCTAATAATATGGGTTCATTGATATTTTTGCTATAGTTGATGTTATTATCGATACAATCATATACTCAATTTGACTCGATTATCAAATTATGAGTTTTAAGTTCATGACCCTAGCCCATTCCTATTTTGGATGGAATTCACTGACTGTCCAAGATTCTCAAAAACCTCATTTTACTCGGTTTGTTTGTTTTTTTGCTGTTTATCAATAGAAAAGTGGTGACCAACGCTAATGAACCCCCGATGCTATTATAAGAGTCTTATTGCTCTGTAAGAATATTTGATTTGAACTATAATTGTTCCACATCAATTAAGACTCAAAGGTCTAACATTGACAAGTGCGTCATCGATAATCCCATCAAAATGCTTGCAGTGAGAAAGTCTTAGCACGAGCTGTTTAAAAGTTCACCCACGATATAAATCAAACTTGTAACTTCTTAAAAGACAATGCAATTTCTTTTTTGTCACCAGACCACCTATTGACAGTCGATTCCCGTTTAGATAATCCACCTGTAAAGCAAAGAGAAGTCTGCTAAGTACATCAGAGTAATAAGCTCCTCACAAATCAAGAGATTGATGGGTTGGGACCAAAATAATGCCAGGCAATTCTTGAAGAAGAAACATAAGGCTTACAATTCTTGAAGAAGAACCCTTGTTTTGAGGCACTCCATAACATCAGCTTGCTTCATTTATACAAAGAAGACATGATCCATAGGCACTTATCTTAGATGCTTAGTCATTACATGCAATTGGTGCATCTAGGGCAGCTTGTCCTCAGATGCTTTGGAAAAACTTGGTGCTGCCTGAATATGACATTCCCATCCATCCAAGCTAATAATTGTGCCTTAAGTATTATGACTTTCCCTTTTTTTTTCCTGCAAATAATGATATTTTGCACACGATTGGAGTCGATAAACAGAGAGCTTCCTGCTCTTAAAGCACCTAAATGTCCCTCAGAGGTGGAACTTTCCATATACATAGCTTAATAATGTGCGAAATGGAACATTGCAGTTCGCTTTGCAGCCACGACGCGCCGGACCAATCCCCACTTCACCACGGCACGGATCTTGCACCATGCCACCCTGGGCCTTGAAATCCTAGACTTGCGGACTTCATAACCCGTGCGAGATGGACAGAACCCGAAATCTGCCCCGCTGCTTGATTCAGTGACGAACGTATGCTCCGGTGTCCACACCAAATTGCCAGGAATTGGGGATGGCACTTTGAAAAGCTCCTCAGGAGAAAGAGGGAGGTTTGGCACAAACGGTCCTCGTGAGTAACTGAGATGATGACTGCTTTCGTTCGCACTAAAACTAAACGAATGCTGGACGAGCCAATATCTTTGTTTTCGTATTGCGGTAGAGGTTGAGGCTTGAATCCGAGGAGTCTTGTTAGGACACAGGCATTTTTGGCGCGAGGGGGGGACCTGGGTACGGTGTTAATCAGACATCAATAATTTTTATTTTATTTTAATGAGGGCCGTCCGATGTCCTCTATGTCTAGGGTGATCAGATTCTCGGGGACGTCGGAGAGAGAACTAAAGGAGCATTTTCGAAATATCCATTATATTTTATTACTTATTTTTGTTGATCTATCAATTAATCAATTCTTTGGATAAGGTCAAGAACGGGGTGCCGGGCACATACGTGAATGCCTTGACCCAAAAAATCTTCAAGCGTCCATTGAAAATCTGAAGATAGTGGCTAAGAAATTAGTGGCCCGGAATAAAAGAAGATATTCCAATGGAGAGAAAAATATATTTAGACGAAATAGGTGTGAATGAGAATAGAAGAATCGGCTTTCGATTGCTTATATATGCAATATGGGAAGAGCTGGACGAGTCAATCTCTTTGTCTTCGTATTGCAGGTAGAGGCTGAGGCTCGACTCGAAGGAGTCTTGGTAGGACACTAGCATTTTTGGTGCGAGGGGGGGACCTGAGTACGATGTTAATTAGACATCAATAATTTTTATTTTATTTAATGAGGGTCATCTGATGTCCTTTATATCAGGGGCGATCGGATTCCCGGGGAGGCGAAGAGAGAATTAGAGGAGTATTTTCGAAATTCCCATTATATTTCATTCCTTATTTTTGTTGATCTATCAATTAATCAATTCTTTGGATAAGGTCAAGAATGGGGTGCCAGGCACATTCGTCAATGCCTCGACCCAAAAAAATCTTCTACCGTCCATTGAAAATCTGAAGATAGTGGCTAAGAAATTAGTGACCTAGAGTAAAAGAAGATATTCTAATGGAGAGTATAATATAGTCAGACGAAATAGGTGTGAATGAGAACAGAAGAATCAGATTTCGATTGCTTATATATGCAATATGGAAGAGCTGGACGAGTCAATCTCTTTGTCTTCGTATTGCGGGTAGAGGCTGAGGCTCGACTTGGAAGAGTCTTGGTAGGACATTGGCATTTTTGGAGTGAGGAAAAATCCCCAAAAGAAATGTCGTTTTGCGATTTCTTGGTGCGGAGCTCCCTGCTAATGGGCCACCCTACCCATGGTTTTGAGTCGTTTGATGCCCTAAACAGGAACAATGGCCAAATAAGTCCTAAACCTTTTGTTACTTTGCCGATTTAGTCATAAACCTTTTTTTCATGCCAAATCAGTCCTAAACATTTTGCAACTTTTCCATTTAAGTCCTTCCGGCAGATTTTGGCCAGAAAATGCATACGTGGCGACGATGTGGCGGGCCGGACCTCGCCGACGACGTGGTGGCGACGTGGCACAAAATTTTTTTAAAAAATTCTAAAAAAATAAAAAAAGGGGAGGACCGGAGCCCTCTACATGTGGCCGCCGCCCCATCATCGGTGGGCAGCGGCCGTGCCCCCAGCCCCGCCGGCGTCCAATGGACGCCGGTGGGGCTGGGCAAGCTCGCCCAGATCTGGGCGAAGCGAGCTCGCTCAGTTGGGGCTCAGCTGGGGGCGAGCTCCCCCAGCTGCTGCAGATCTACAGCAGCTCTGGGCGAGCTCTCCTAGCCCCGCTGGTGTCCAGATCTGGACGCTGACATGCCCCCAGCCCCACCAGTGATGGGGCGGCGGCCACAGGTGGAGGGCTCCGACCCTCCCTTTTTTTTTGGAATTTTAATTTTTTTTTGTGCCACATCACCGCCACGTTGTCGCCAGCGAGGTCTGGTCCGCCACGTCGTCGCCACGTATGCATTTTCCGATCAAAATCCGCCGAAAGGACTTAAATGACAAAGTTGCAAAAGGTTTAGGACTGATTTGTCATGAAAAAAAGGTTTAGGACTAAGTCGGCAAAGTAGCAAAAGGTTTAGGACTTATTTGGCAATTGTCCCGCCCTAAACATGTTCAACGAAAAAGGACAGAACAAAGTTAGAAAGAAAGAAATTAACCATTCACTTTCGCTCGCTGAAACTCATTAGTGGCCCTTACCCCTAGCAATCCAACATTACAATTGCACTCTTTGTAAGGAAAGTTCAAAATGATTTTCCCATTTTGTAGTTATCAATTTAAATAAATGCTTGTTTAATAAAATATCTATTTCGAAGAAAAGAATTGACCTGACACTCAAAATAAGAAAATAACGTCGAATATATTACTTTTCCGTCCAAATTAAAAGCATAAGTCGCTCGTGCCTCAAACCTAGTTTTCTTTATAACAAGAAGTCAATTAATTTTTTAATTAATTCTCTCATCTATTCACTTGCTAAATAAGCTTAATCATCTCGAGAATAAAGCAACCGATTTACGAGCAAATAACAAATCACAATTGACAAGAGGGAGTGGCTACCTCCTATACGACGTCGCGTGATCCAGAGAAACGCAGTGCCAGCGAGGGCATTTTGGTCCCCGCGGCCGCATATATAAGCAAGCGCGAGTCGCCGTTGCTCTGCCGTCATTCGCCTGAGCCATTGCGGTCGTCCTCCTCGGCCCTCTCAACATCTCTCTTTCCTTTCGGTATATGGCAGTTCAAAGAATAGATCGGATGTGTTCATGGAAACTTGAAAAATGAGCACCGTGTGGTAACACTTGTTTCAGGCTGCATATATTTTAAATATTTTACCAGCACCGGCAGGAAGAAGGATAATGGAAACGTTTTCTGGCTCGACTTTTCTTGTCCTAAATTTGTTCTGTTATGTTCGTAAACACGAAAGCTTAGAAGAAAGCCCTCCCATCTTTTCACAAGCTTCTTCTCCGAATCCTGCTCTCTGCATGTGGAACTCATTTTGCAGGGTGATGCTGACAGTGCTGTCGACAGGCTCTGGGCATAGAAGAGAGCTGAACTTCGACAGTAACGTCGAGTTCAGTCTCACCTATCCCTAAGAGTTGTATTTCCTTTTATAGAGAGCGAGATATGTCGTAGCGAAATTGGGCTTTTTGTTAGTAACATTTCAGTTCTGAAAAACCAATCATGTTGATTGTTGGGACACATGTGACTTATCTGTTTCTAAACAAATATCTCTGCATATTTAATCGTTAAAGGAGGATTTTGCTTTACTCTGGTTTGTAACTGTTTCAGTCTAGCGTTATCGGGAAGTATTTCGATTACAGATGGTTTTGGCTAGGCCTTTATTTTCTAGGTCGATATCGGTTCTAGCTCTAAATCACTGATTACACTTTACTGAAGCTTGGCCGAGTGAAAACTACTGACTCTTCATGCCATGAATGAAGCATGTTTTCAGAACGAAATTTAAACGAAAGAACCATAAATGGCATCGATTCCCTTCGGCAATATCAGTTCTCTGAAGAAAGATAAGACTGGGTTTATCTGCGAAAGGCTAAGGGAGAAGAAGGGTTCGGTTGCACGCAATTGCTTAGTCCGACCAGGCCCTTGGATAGAACTATTCCTGGCCTTCAGCAAAGAACCAATATTGCCTTCGACGGGCTTCTCTAGGCTTATTGGTACCGGTTTTTCCCTGGAGTGAGTGAATGAGTTGTCCCCTTCAAAGTTGGATGAAACTATTTGGATCGATCAAAATGGCAAAGGCAGATGTTCGAATCATACCATATGTATCTCGAGGGGCTATCAACTGTTTTGGTCGTGGGTTGATCAATGGGATGAAGCAGTCGGAGGTGATCATAGTCCCGATGTATGTCGTTCATCAAAAGCTGAAATATCTCGGAATCAATTGTCTAAGCTTATAACAATTTTCTAGATTCACTAGCATAACAAGAGCAATACCCATGGAGCCCCTGAAAAAGTCCACAATAGTACTGTGAAACAGTCTACTTTGGACAGCTTAGGCTTGATGAACCAAGTCCCAGAAGCGATCATCAACCATACACCACCACGGACGAGGTGGCGGTGGAAGTGTTTGTTGACTTTGGAAAGTATAAATCGAAAGTTTACAAAGGAAGGACAAATTAGAAAGGAGAGACTGATGGCAATTATTTTTATCGAGACACAAAGTAAAGATATGATCTATCAAGAATAGAGAAAATGAAAGAGGACTCAACCTTCACAGATCTAGTGAATCCTTCTCGGAATTAGGTCGAGATTTAACCCCCGTACTTGTCCATTAAAGCAACCATCATTCATCAGAAAATTTGGCTTGGTGGATCAAAAGGGGGACAAGGCAAGTATGGTAAACAGATCTCTAAATAGAGCGGGCCTTCAATGGAAAACATATATTATAATCAATATTTTCAACATAATGAAAAAGTAATTAAATAAAATCATTTATTTACGTGATAAAGGGTTAGATCGCTAATTTAAGTCCATGCAGAGGAACCATTTATTCAAACGATAAAGGCAAAGGACATCTCGCGGCTCAAAGACAGTAACATTAACGGACATGAAAATGAAAGGAAGATCGGAAACACAAGCAAAATCTTTGTTTAGATGTTGGCGTCATCGTCTCCGGCCTCGTCATCGGCCTCGTCTCCGGCCTCGTCATCCGGCTTTACGAAATCGGAAATCATGTCACCGAACATCAGCGCGGTCATTGTGCTATCCACAATCGTGTAGCCGACTTTCAGCGCGGTCATCAACCCTCCTTTTGCAGCTGAACTCGAGGAGGACGGGGCCACTGCAGCTGGATCAGCAATGATTGGTTCGTTCCTCGCCTTCGGGGGCGTCGCCACGGAGAACCGCTCGCCAAACTTGTAGGAAAATTCCAAAACGCCCTTGGTCTCCCCTGACGGCAACTTGACTTTGCAGCGCATCACCTTGGGCTCCCCGGCCCTGGCCCCGCCGCCCCGCTCGAGCAGCTCCTTGACCGGCACGTCAACCCAGCCGACGTCCATGTGGCCGCGGAGGTTGTGGTCGTCCTTGATCTCGAACTTGAGGGTGAGGCGGCCGGCGTGGGCCGCGGCCTCGTCAACAGTGAAGGAGAAGGTGTGGCCCCACCGGGGGTTTGTGCCACCGTCCTCGTGGACGGGGGTTTGCTGCTTGGTCTTGTAGCGCTCGTCGCCAGAGAGAGAGACGACGACGTAGACGTCCATCGTGCTGACGTATCTGAGATTCTTGAGGTCCTCGGCCGAGTTCATTATCACCTCCAGGTTCCTGAACCCCATGTCTGCCTGCGCACTCGACGGCGTGGAAGATGAAGATGAAGAACGGACGACCTGTAGGGCATACTTATACCCTCACTCATATGTATGAGCAAGCAAGAGAGAGAGAGAGAGAGAGAGAGAGAGAGATAGAGATTGGATCGAACATGCAAGTGGAGAATGTATATATATTCCATGCTGTATGTCTTCAATGTCGGGTGGTGGCTGAATGGTGGTTGGCGGTTCCAGGACGAGCAGCTGATCACGAGTCACCCCTATTTTTGTCTTCCATTGTCAACGTCTCCTGATTAATTAGCTGAAAAACCAAATTAGTGGGTGTCGGTTCTTTGGCCCCGCTCTCACTCTTATCCAGGGGAAATTGCATTTAATGCGGGCCCCATGAGCAGGGCCTACCCTCCACGTGCCTCATTTTTAGTGGTCCGAGATCATATTAACCGGTGGTCCCAGACCATCTAACATTTTTCCGAATTGAAGGGGCATTTTCGGAATTTTTCATTATGTTTTATTCCTTATTTTGTCAATAAATCAATTAATCAATCAATTCTTTCATTAGAGGAAGGAAATTCCCGGGCACACCACCTCTATGCTAGGCCTAGGCCGAATGGTCTCTTTGTTGACACCTCGTCGATGCCTCTCGTAGCTCCATGATGGGGTACATTGAATCACACCAGGGAGGAGCTTCTTTCGAACGTGGATCTTCGCTTTTATCTCAAACGATGGTCTTAGGTTATTATCATTGTTAAAGTAATTAAATTTTAATTCATGCTTTCATCTAATAGTTTAAACTTTTATAGCAATTGATAATGATTCCATAAAAACAAGGATCCTGAGTTCGAATTTTTCTAGATCCCTATTTACCTCCCTAACTATATATTTACATGGTTAGTATTGACAAAAAAATCAGACTAAGTGTGATGGAGAGTGTTAAAGTAATTAAATATTAACCATTTGCCTTCCTAATTATAAATTTTCACGATTAGTACTAGACAAAAAGACTAATCTAAGTGTGAGAAAGAGCGTCAAAATAATTAAATATTAACCCATGTTTTTATCTAACAGCTCAAACTTTAAAGTAGTTGGCAGTGGTTCCTGAAAATCTCACAGTCATTAGGCTGCGTGACCCACTATTGCGGGTCTAGAGTGCACCCATTTTTGGTTTCCTCTCGACCAAAAAAACATAAGATGGGAAGAATCTAGCAGCTCTGCATGCATCTACAAATGAGCTAAAGACTCGTATGGTGATTTGATCTTTTTCAAGAGAGACACTTGATCAGTTCTCAACAGTAAAGATATGGTCGATGTGAGAAAGATCAACTCACAATTAAAACAACACCAAATCCAATGCGAAAGGAAAATGCCTAGCATGAATTTATTGTTGGGATTTCATGTAACAAGTATAGACAAATAAACAAAATCGTAGTAGAAGTACTAACCTATACAAGTATCTCCAAAGGGATTATTTGTGCGTTTTAATCAAATATCAAATTAACAAAAGGTTTCAACGAATTACCTCTCTTAATACTGTCCAAAATATTTTGGTTCAAATGTTTTTGATTTGAATCCTACAATCATTGGACCTCTAGTTCAGACAAACCTCCAATCACATGTTGAACAAGTGATGAACTTTCGCAGATAATCAACACTTTGATTGTGCTAACAATTTTCTATAGATAATCTCTACGTCTTATGACTTTAATTTGCGGTAATCACAATGAAAAAAGAACCGTTCTTCACTCGTTAAACTCTTTCCTTTTTTTTTGTAAAAAAATTGCACACCCACTTTTTGTTAACCACTCTCGGCAAAACAAAATCATGCAATGGTTTGTTTGCCGCAATGGTCAGTAACCATTTTTGCTGACCACACGATCAACAAACCAGTGCGATGTAGTTATGTGTACATCACGTGTACACGCGTATGTGATTGAAAATTAAATTGAATCTCATTCAATACAAATTCTATTCAACTCAATCGATTGCCGTGAGTGCAAACATATTTGCAATATTGTCATTCTCATTTCTTGATCTAGTAATAAGATTTGCACTAACATGTTAATACTTTCAAGATAATTGATTGTTCCGATTAACCTCTTGGTCTTATAGACCATGATTAACATATAGCAATATGTCGTGGCTACCTAGACAGTGCAAATGCTTTAAGAATATAATGAACCTGTCATCATTAACTACAATGTAATTCAATCCCTCTATCATACTATGTCCTGATCGAACAAAGACCATGGAAATATTTGTCAAGTCACCAATTTGATCATTTGCATAAACCTAATCGTCATGCAATTTTATGAGACATAAATAATTTATTCTCGTTGCAACTTCGGCCGAGGATTTCAAACGTAGTGTTATGAGCAGATCGCGTAGAACAACATTGTTATACTTTGCACGCAATAAGGAGACGGATTCCATTTTGCACGCATATGTAACTTTGTATGTGAACAATTTATGACCAACAAGTACAGAGGTGTATCAATGAAATATTAATATGCATGTTTGTGAATCATAATTATCCGACACACAAGTCAACATTGCGCCTCAAGTCTAAGGATGATTTACACAAGACCAGAGCATGAACGATTAAACATTGACCCCACTAAAAGTTTCCATAATGGAATCTGTCAGTTCAGTGAACTTGTCCGAAACTTGCATTTTTGTTATAACTTGGGCATCCTAATACCCAATGACCCGTAACTCGGGCACCTGTATCAAATACTTAATGATGATATTAAAACACACCAGTCTCAACATGATTATTAATTTTCACTCAATAATCCATTGACCAGAAACAATTTGAAGATTCGATTTAATTGTGTATTCATCACACGTGTTATTAACGTCTTAAGAGTGGATCCAGTTACGACTGATCTTATGGAATTATTTTTTCATCAATAATTGAAAAAATGAATAAATACGTTTTTGCCATTAATTATACAATAAGATTGAAAATACAACTTAAATCCTAACATGGAATTATTACATGATCGCTTTAGGGCATACATCCAACATTTATATTGTAGGAAAGTCACAAAGATGAATGCCAAGAAGGGGAAAAAATGGAAGTAATTGACATTGTATATGCCTGATGACGCATTGACAACCTATACTTCTCTCTGTGTTCACGTCACATGGGCCTTGACTTGAGCCCAATGTAGCCAAAGAACTAACTCTACAACAAGTTCATTCAAAAATCTTAGGCATCGCATTTTCATTCTCTTCATATAAAGAACCAGGTCAAATGGGCGAAAAAGAACAAAAAAATCTTTAGTATAAAATGCCAATGTTGTGGTGGACTATGAATCATACCATATGTATCTCGAGGGGCTATCGAATGTTCCGGTTGTGAGTTGATCAATGGAATGAAGCATTATGGAGGTGATGCTAGTCTCGATGTATGTCATTGATCAAATGCTGAAACATCTCGAATTGAATTGTTTAAGCTTATAACAGTTTTCTAGATTCGCCAGCGTAATAAGAGCAATGCCCATGGAGCCCCTAAAAAAATCTACAATGGTACTGCGAAACAACCTACTTTGGACAGCTTAAGCTCGATGAACCAAGTCTCGGAAGTGATCATCAACCGTGCATTGCCGCGGAGGAGGCGGTAGTGGAAGTGTTCATTGAATTTGGAAAGCATTAATCGAAAATTTACAAAGGGAAAGAAAAATTAGAAAGGAAAGAATGATGTCAATCATGTCTATTGGAACCACAAAGCAAAGACATAATCTATCAAGAACAAAGAAAATGCAAGGAAGCGCAATCTTTACAGATCATGCTCAATCGTTCTCGGAATTAGGTCGGGATTTAACCCACACACTTATCCATTAAGCCACCTTCATTCATCGGAAAATTAGGGCTTCGTGGATCGAAAGGTGGCCAAGGCGAGTATGGTAAACTAATCTCTAATTTAAAGCGGGTCCCCATTTACAACTATATCTCTTCATGTCACCAAGTGACCGGACCTAGGTATATTCTCATTTGTCGACTTTTCAACATAATGAAAAAGTAATTAAATGAATTTCCGTTGCGTAAGTATATCTCGCGATATAACTTTAATGTAAAATTATTTGTTCTCAGTATTACAAAAAGCTTCCATATGTGAAGTTTCGGCATTCGTATCTATTTTATTCTTTTTGTGAAGCTGGATTATTAATTAATCTACGGCATTCGTATCTATTTTCCATATGTGAAGATCTCTGTTTACATGTTCGAGTCGGCGAACCCGTCATCGTTTCCGGCCGCTTGTGACCAGGCAGTCAGCTATCACTTTAACGAGCGCCGCCGCCGCATTCGCCAATACTGCCGGGGGCATCTAGTTTCCGCTGGGGCCGGTGTTCGGTGGACACCCGGCAGCTGAGCTCGAGGAGGACGGGGCGTCGCCATGGTGAATCGCTCACCGAACTTGCAGAAAATTTCCAGAACGCCCTTGGTCTCCCCTGACTGCAGCCTGACGTTGTAGCGCATCACCTTGGGCTCCCCGTCCCCAGCCCTACCTCCCTGCTCGAGTAGCTCCTTGACCGGCACGTCGACCCAGCCGACGTCCTTGTGGCTGAAGAGGGTGTGCTCGTCCTTGATCTCGAACTTGAGGGAGGCGGCTGGCGCCACCGGGGGTTTGTGCCGAACTTGAGGGTCGACGTTGAAGGAGAAGGCGTGGCCCCACCGGGGGTTTGTGCCGCAGTCCTGGTGGACGCGGGTTTGCTGCTTCTGGTTGCGCTCCTCGCCAGAGAGAGAGACGACGACGCAGACGTCCATCGTGCTGACGTGTCTGAGATTCTCGAGGTCCTCGGCCGAGTTCACTGTCACCTCCCGGTTCCTCAACTCCATGTCTGCCTGCGCACGGCGTGGAAGATGAAGATGAAGAATGGACGACCTGTAGGGCGTACTTATACTCTCACTTATATGCATGAAGAGAGAGAGAGAGAGAGAGAGAGAGAGAGAGAGAGGAGAGAGAGAGAGGGCCGCGAAAGGAAGAGTGAGATTGGATTTAACGTGTAAGTGGGAGATTGTATATGAATTCCATGGTGTAAGAGAGAGAGAGAGACGAAGGGCTGCGAAAGGAAGAGTGAGATTGGATTTAACGTGTAAGTGGGAGATTGTATATGAATTCCATGGTGTATATCTTCAAGATCGGGTGGCTGACTGGTGGTTGGCGGTTCCAGGACGAGCAGACGAGTCAACCCGATTTTTGTGTTCCATTTTCAACGTCTCCTGACTGGAGGAGGGTCCGATGCTCTCGCCTATGGTTAGCGATCTGTAGAGATCCATACATAAATTAGGCAAGTATCCTGTTTGTGTCAACATTTATGTAAATTTTCCAATCAAAATTTATCGAAATTGTCTTGTTTTAAATAATTTTGTCTTGCTAAATTCATGTGCGGGGTTTACAAGTAGACATGAAGACTCACCATAGCTTGCTATTGGGGGTTGACTGCTTAGCCGTTAGGTCTTCCCCGTCCAATTAGGCCTAGCCGGTGGGCCAGGAAGTGACGTCGTCGAGGGGAAGGTGGGTGACGAGGGACCTTCTTTAAACATCGTCGCCGCTGTCAGACGGAGTCTTAACGCGAGTAAGGAAAGGGATGGTTCTAAAGGGGGGCAAGTGAGGTCACGAGAATGCTGCCACGTGGCGCAGAGATGATGGTGACAGGTCTGTCCTCGGATTGAGCACCTGAGAGAATGCGTGAAATTTCGCGTGAGGAGATATGGCAATGCGAGTCCATGGTACACGTTTATTCTGTGCCCTAGTGTTTTCCCTCGGTGCGTATTTGGATAAAAACCGAATGTTATAAAATTTATTACAAAAGTGTAATCAACTTATATATAGATCAATTAAGTCTTGAACTAATTAAACTAGTTAAGAACCAGAGATGATAGGAGAATGTTCGCCTCGGCTCATCAAGCTCCGGCCACTTGCCGGCAACCCCTATATAATTATGGTGGAGAGCTGCCTTTGGCAACCCATCTTTGCTAGTAGCGGCCCTTGCCTGCATTTGAAGACGGTCGTCAACCCTTGGTCTAGGCTAGACCTTTGCCTCATGATCTCTAGCTCTCCCTTTTTTTGTTTATATATTATTCAATTCAAATAAAATTTGTAAAAAAATTTCAGATGTTAGCAAAACAACTCCATAGCCATGTTATTGCCACTTAGAGAAAGAGAGAATATTAAAAATAAGAAAAAGTTATTTTAGCATTTTCCATCAACCAAGTTGAACAAAATTAATAGAATGACTTAATTGATAAATCATAAGACATATTACATCTTTTTGCAAGTTTTAATTTTCAATGGTACTTTCGTAAAAAAGTTTAGGATTTCTGGTATAATATTTATTTGCTTTTTTTTATATGCAAAACCTCTCCTAATTTTCAAGTTACACACAACACTCTCCTAAATTTTAATTTTGTCATGGCCTAACCCTCTTTTATTTTCTCTATTAGAGTGTATATAATGCACATAAAAATGAGAAATTTAATAATATGACAAAATTTAATAACTAATATACTAATAATAATAGCAATGGAGAAATTTTTGTTAAAATCTAATGGATATAGACATAGCAACTTTTATATAGCTAAATAGCATATTATAAGAAAACGAAAGACAAAATTGACTATTCATTACATACACTTAATGGGTTGATCAATGTAGTAAAGACTGACTAACAAAATTATTCGAGAAAAATATAAAACAGAAAAGATGTCCTCAACTTCTTAAAGGAAATGATTGACCAAATTCTAAGGTGACTCTCCACAATAATTTTTATTGAGTGATTGCTTTTTTCATTGCTTGTCCATTTAAAATATACATAATGAGTATACAATTTCTGTTAATTTCTTTCCCTGTATTTTTTTGTTTTACAAAAATAAATAGTAAAAGAGAGATTTTTATTAAAAAAGAAGATTGAAATCAACATATATGATCATCTAGAATATTTTTACATTTTCGAAAGTTTTCTTTTCCAAAATTTTGAATAGTAGAATTTAAATAAATAAGCTAAATGTCTTCAACATGGATTATTTATCTTGCTTTAATCATAATGCCTTACGTGAATTTGTCATTAAATAAGTCCATAAATTTTGACTTAATGTGCTACATTATCTTTACACTTATAATTTATTAAATGTGTTTAATGAATTATTGCCAATATTTAATGTCATCTTTCTATTAATTCAAATTAACAAAAATTATTACCAGCGTGTGACTTGGCACTCTTTCATCTGGGACAAAACCATTGTCTCTCGACACCAATTCCATCTATGGCTCATGACACGCAAAAGGCTGCCTACTCAAGTATTTCTTCTATCTCATGGCAGAATCACTAATGTTAATTGTGTCTTTTGTAGGAATAGACTAGACTTCGTCGATCATCTCTACTTTGGCTGCCCAGTCACAGCCCATTTTGCTGCATTCTGGGCTGCAAATTGTCACATATGCTGGAGAAATGGCCCATGGTTGGGTGTCAAAACACATCGCTGGAAATCACTTCCACCAGCATATTGCGAGGTCCTCTTTAGGAGCCTTAACCCACATCATTTGGAAAATATGTAACAATATTTTTTTCAGGAACAATGATCTTTTCATTCCGACGATAAAACCAAATTGATAAAGATAGTGAAAGGCAAAGCTACGATGTTTCATCATGTTTCAAACATGCCTAGGAATAGATGGGTTCAACTAGGCTAGGGTTTAGATGCTTCGATCTTCATGTAACGCTATTTGTATCCCGCTCCCTTTGAATTGTTAGCCTACCTTTTAGGTTATTTCATTGTGTTTCACCTTGAGAACTGTGGTACTCTTTCACTTGGTATAGCTATGCAATATTAAGTGAAAAGTGTGTGGTACTAGGTATCTCCCTTTTGTATAGGAGGCTATAAAGATCAATACAAGTACTTAATTTACCCAAAAAAAAAACAAAAACTATTGCTGTTGCTTTGAATTTGCTATTGTTTGAATGCTGGGGAGAAAAAAAGTTAGTCGTGGATTTATGTAGATATTCTACGAATCAATAACTCACATTACTTAGAAGATATAATTTGCATAAAAAATTTCATTATGGTACAACTCAAAATCAAGGAACTCAACCTTTAGGATGTTGTCATAAATTCTCTTGTGTTCTAGGATTGCTAGCCTCTCGAAAAGCTGATAAGGAGAAGAAGAATAAGGTAAGCCTTAGAATTCTTGGTTACAAACATAGCTTCATTAATGAATGTTTAGGATAATATTTTTCTAAAAATAATTAATTATATCGCTTACAAAAATTCATGAATAAAAAATATTTATATATAAACATGAATTTTATCATCCATAAAAATATTTATATATAAATAATTGTCAATAATCAAAATATTATTTATAACTATTTATTTTAAGTGATATAAGCAATTATTTTTAAAAATATATTTTTCAAATTACTCGTTTCTCGCGAAATAAATGTATCCTTTGAGTATCGAGATGTTTTCTTTCTAAAGGTGGAGGTGGATTTAGGGGTTTCATATCAAGGGCCATCTTAGAGGTGGCAATGCATAATTTATCTCACGGTGGCTTCTATAAGAGGAAACAACTAATCCGATTTTAATAACAAAAGAAATTATTATTACGAGTCACATGTCACGTCAACCAATGAAGTGTTACATATTTTCATAATGATCATCATTGAATTAATCATCGGAATAAACAAACGTACCAACTTCTCTTCGACCGACTAGTCCTTAACAAAAATCTTAAGACCAAAGCGTGAATGGACGAATCTTGAAAGCTATGCAAGCTTAAGAAGACAAACTCCGCATGCAAATCAACACCTAATGCTTTTGTTCCTAATCAAGTTTTCAATCGTCTCAACCAAATCATTGGCAGATTATCTTCTTAACATGGTTATATCGGTTCTAAGATAAATCAATTCTGGAACTAGCTAGTTGAATTTCATAATTGTGACGTGGGCTTTCACAAGATCATGGTTGTTGGGAACATGATGTTCTCAATCGGTCTTTGTAGTCCAATCAAGAATGATTGGCAACCAATTAAATCTTTGAATACAATTTTGAATCAAGAGTAAACGATATTAACATGTCTTGAGGTTGTTAGAGAAAATTTTGTTCATGTTTTGAAAATGAAAAAAATTGACAAAGTTTGAAAACAGTTAGACTCAAGTGGCATAGTTTGAAGAAACGACCAGACTTAAGTGATAAAGTCTGAAGACACGTCCGGACGTAAATATCATATTCAAGTGTCAGAGTCTAATGACTACCAAACTCCAGACTGATTCAAATAAGGAAACTTAGATGTGATATCTTATTTTATTCCTTTTAAAGATTAATTTCCTTTGACTCACGGACAGCTTCTTGGTTGGAAAGAAAATTGACTATTGGAAGTAGATTTGGAAGGTATCTACTTATGGAAATCAAGATCTTGATTGCATGGGCGAACATGATTGACAGACTCTCATCACGATCTTCATTGACTCGAGATCTCTTTGATTCTATCCAACGAGTATACTGGAAAAATTCTTTTGGAAAGTGTCAACGGTCACAAAGGCATGAAGGAGTATTTAAAGGATGCATCTCTAGTTATTTGGGGTACTGGTGATTGAAAGGAATATTCCAAAGTCTAAAACTTACATCTTTACTTGTCATTTACTAAGCTCAAGAATGGTACACAAAATGGTGAGATTATCAACTTAGCTTCGTGAGAGTAGACTCTACAAAGAGAAGCTTTGAACTCAAATTGTAATCATCTTTTGATTTATAGTGAAATCCAGTCAGTGGGATGTCAGCGTGTGATAGTGGACGTAAGCTTGGACTAATATGAACTACTATAAACTTTGCGTTCATTTTCTCTTCTCTGAATTCATCTATTTCATTTATAGTGTCACTATTTACATTTGAACTTATCATCTCATTGTTCTTCTGACTTAGCTCCAAAAGAATATTATTTTACTAAATTCCATGAAAAATTAGTTTTACACCTATTCACTCTCTCTAGGTATTAATACTAACACTATCAATTGGTAATCAGAGCTTGTGTTGCTTGCTTTTATTGAAGTGATTTATTTCAAAGCTAAATGATTTATGGCTAGTATTACGGCTCCAGGTTTGATTGAGGGACAAAGCAACTCCAGACCTCCATGTTTCGATGGAAAGGAGTACAACGTCTAGAAGAATAAAATGAAAGCTATCCTCAAATAAAAAAATCCCCTAGAATAGGATGTGGTAGAGAAAGGGATTGGTAGAGAAAGGGATTAATCCAAAAGCCACACCAACCATAGGAAGTGAAATAGAAGCTGTACAAGTTGATGATATGTCACAAGCTAAATTAACCAAGAGACAAGCTCTTGACACGAAAGCTATCTACTCTTTTTATTGTGCATTATCCCCTATTGAATATAACCGAATTTCTTTTTGTGAAACAACAAAGGATTTTTGGATATATTGAATGTCACATATGAAGGAACAATTGAGTAAATGAGACAAAAATTAACATCCTGCCTAGACCGTACAAAACTTTCAAGATGAAGCCTGGAGAAACCATTTCTAATATTTTTAGTCGCTGTACAAAAATAGTAAATAACCTGGCATAAAGTCAATCTATCTCTGGACCTGTGAAGGTCAATAAATTACTACGAAATCTATCCAAGGAGTGGAATCACGTAAAAACATCAATAAGAGAAACTCAAAAAATTATGCCTCTGTCTGTAGATGAACTTGTGGGCACACTTCAGTCAAATGAAGTGGAGCAAATCGATGAAGAAAAAGATTTGAAAGGTAAGAAATCAATTGCGTTAAAATCTAACATTGACTCAGATGTTGTGGATTCTGATGGCGAACTAGACAACAAAGAACTAGCACTCTTGATCAAGAAGTTCAAAAACTTGAACAAAAATGGAAGAAATACAACTGGAAGAAACAGAGCATGCAAGACTTCCAGAGAAGACAAACATATTTTAATGAAACTAGTAAAGAAGTGATATGTTTTGAATGCAAGAAGAAAGGACATGTCAAACCGAATTGTCATTTACTGAAGAAAAAGAAAGGATGTAATGAGAAATATAAGAAGGCTCTTAAGGTTGAAATATGGAGTGATACAGAGTGTGAAGATAGTGAAGAAGAATACGCTAATATATGCTTGATGGCACATTCTAACTCAGACTCATATTAGGAAGCAAACTCAAACTCAGATTCAGACTATGATGACCAGGTTAGTAATGTAAAAATTCCTAGAAAAGTTTCGAAGTACATGCAAGAACGTTGTCTTAATTTGAAGACCTCTCCCAAAAGAATTTCTCAGCTAAAAAGGGAGAATTCAAGGCTCAAGCAACATGATATGTCTTGGAGAGAAAAATTTGAAAGTTTAAACAAAAATTTTGTTGATTTGAAAGAAAATTCAGATTCTCTTGCAAAGGAAAACACTTTTCTAAAAGAAGATATTTCAAGTATTTCGAAAACAATTTCAAATGGATCTAAGAAGTTAGATAAAATTATTTCAATTCAAAGACCGTATTTTAACAATTTTAGTTTGGGTGTGACTCCTGATACTGTTCCTTTAATCGATTTTCCTAAGGTTAATGAGAGACTCAAACAAAGACCGTCAAAGGCTATTTATAAAAACCATTTTCAAAAGATATTTTGGAAAAAGTGCTCTTAAATGACTCCAATTGTAGTAGTTTAGAACATTTCGAGAGAGTGTTTCCTATGGTTTGGAGACCAGTGAAGAGAAATAGGAGAAAGTCTATTTTTAATGCTAATTCTATTGGACCCAAAAAGATTTGGGTACCAAAGAAGACATGCTTGTTTCTTTTGTTAACAGGTCACTATCAAGAATAAAATCGAGTGGTATTTGGATAGTGGTTGTTCGAGGCACATGACTGGTAATTCAGGATACGTCACAAAGCTGATCAATTTAAAAGGAGGGAAAGTTTCCTTTGGAGGAAACATTAAATGAAAAATAGTTGGATGCAGAACTGTGAAGATTGGATCTCTAACTATCAACAACATTTCTTTGGTGTAAGTTTTGAACGATAATCTTCTGAGTATAAGTCAATTATGTGACACAAGATTCATGATAAACTTTCAAGAAAATATCTATTTTGGAATGAGTCAAGACTCCACTCAATCCTTCATTGGACAAAGGTATGGAAATATTTATCTTTTAGATATAATCCTAGAAAATTCTCAGTGCCTCATATCACTTCAAGAAGAAGCAAGTATCTAGTATCGAAAGCTTTCACATGTGAATATGAAAGAAATTGCCAAGATTTCTTCCAAGCAACTTGTACGTGTTCTTCTCAGCTTGTCATATGAAAAGACTGATCTATGCATTCCATGTGTTCTGGGAAAACAAATTAGAAGTACTTTCAAGTTCATAAAACAAATTTCTACTAATCGTGTTTTGTAGCTTTTGCACATGGATCTCTTTGGACCAATTAGAACTCAAAACATTGGTGGAAAGAAGTACTGCCTAGTAATCGTGGATGATTACTCTCGTTTTACTTGGGTATACTTCTTGGCAAATAAATTTGAAACTTTCTCTCATTTTTCAAAGTTTACAAAAAAGATCCAAAATGAGAAAGGTTATGATATCTCAAGCATATGAACCGACCATGGAGGTGAGTTTGAAAATCAAGACTTCACAAAATTCTGTAATGAATCTGGTCTTTGGCATGTTTTCTCTTATCCATATACTCCAGAACAAAATGGGGTTGTGGAAAGGTAGAATAGATTCTTACAGGAGATGGTCAGAACCCTATTGATTGAGAGCAATATTTCCTCTTATTTCTGGGTTGAAGCAATTTCAATAGAGTGTTATATCATTAATAGAGTGTTATTTATGCCTATCTTAAGAAAACTCCGTATGAAATATATAAGGGAAAGGAACCAAATGCTTCTTTCTTTCTTTCACGTTTTTGGATACAAGTGTTTTATTCTTAAGAATGCTAATGATCATACTGGATAGTTTGATTAAAGAACAGAAAATGAATTTTCCTTGGTTACTCAGCTACAAGCAAGGCATATAGAGTTTTTTACAAAAAGACTCAATTTGTAGAAGAGTCCATGAATGTCAAATTCCATGAGAATGTTCCAAATTAGCATGATCAAACTCAACATGAAAAGTTTGAACTTATTATAGACTTAACAAAGTTTGACTCCCTCGAAAAGACTCAAATTCCTGGAGATCAGCAACAACCAAATCAAGAAGATTCAACCCAAGCTGGAGATCGACAAAGCTCAAATTGAAAGCATAAGTCAAGTCATCTCACAGAACTCATCATTGGCAACATCAATGAAGGAACTTGTATTGTATCCAAAAGGAGAGAAGAGTCTAGTGCTCTAACATTTGTTTCTGAAATTTAACCAAGGAGCGTGGATGAAGCTTTGTCTGATGAGAGTTGGATTGAAGCCATGCAAGAAGAACTTAGACAATTCACCACAATGATGTTTGTGAGCTAATTCCAAGACCCCAAGGAAAGTCCATAATTGAAGCAAAATGGGTTTTTAGAAACAAGATGGATGAGCAAGGAAAAATAATAAGAAATAAAGCAAGGCTCAGGCCAAAAGATACACACAACAAGAAGGGATATACTATGATGAGACCTATGCACCAATAGCAAGATTAGAAGTTATTAGATTATTACTTGCTATAAAAATTTCAGGTTGTAGTTTTGGATAAATGTGATGAAGAGGTTGTATGGCTATGCCATTTTTTAGAGGATATTCCAAAATGGCAAAAACCTGTGGCATCGATCTGTATATATCGTGATAATCAATCTATGATTGGAAGAGCACAGAGTAACATATATAATGGTGAGTTTAGACATACACATCATAGATATAACAATACTCTTAACTAGACTTTTGTGAGTAAAAAGAGCAAGAACCTTAAATTTGGAAAATTAGGAGACCACTCGAGCAAGTGATGTCATCTTTTTCCATTTATGAACAGAACCGTCAAAGCCAAATAATGCAATAAAAGAATCAGGACACAAACATCGAGCTATAAGCCACCACCATAAGTCTCTGCAAAATTTTTGAAGCCCTTTACGAACCTGTCAACTTTGTTTACACTAGGACTCTGATTACGTCCTAGCCAAATGTACAAAAAAAGGAAAGAACTCCAAAAGCTATGCTTGGAAAATGAAGAAGAGAGGAAGAACAAGATTTGGATAGAAAATGAAAAAAAAAAAGTCAAAACTTTTGTGAGTAAAAAGAGCAAGAACCTTAAATTTGTCTCATTTTCTTCCCTCTTCTTCCCCAGTATAGTGCCAGAACCACTCGAACTTTCTTGGATATTATAGGTACTCTGACTCTTGAAAATCCTCTAAACTTCTAATAACATTGATCTAGCATTCTTTTGGTTCTTTAAAAAAATATGGATTTTATTTATCACGATTATTTAAATCCACTTGAGGGTATTTTTTTTTGTAAAAAATAAATGATTTAAGGAATATTTTCATGAAAATGATAGTTTGTATAGATTACAAAAGTAAATGAAAGAAAAATAGCAATCGTCCGCGAACATTTTTAGATATAAATTGTTGTGAATAATAAAAAAATTCACTAATTATTTCAAATGATCATCATTTTTTGAAAAGCATATTTTAAACAATTTATGATCCCGAAACAAATTAAATTTCAAACCTCTAACGCATTAATGCTAGGTTTATATATTACAACCGTGCATGCGAGAACAAACAAAAATCATCCGCGTCTCATATATGATTTCATCTTTGGTTGGCATCGACCTTTCACCTGACTTATTTGCGTAGAGAAGCAAGCAAGAAGCTTCAGGAGACCATAATACAGGAGGAAGGAGCAGCATAATGTACTGATTGACCTGAAGAACGACCGTGCTTGCGTCCCTCCAATCGTAGAAATCTGAATCAACGAGGCCTCTCGAGCCAAGAAGCTGTTCTGACCTTAAAAGTCAAGCTGAAAGGTCGTCTTCAGATTAATGAAGCTTTTTCTTTTCATTTCCTTTTCGTTGGCTGGAAAACCATCATGCTTGACCCGCTGGAAGTAAACTCCTGTCTTCAACCCTTTGGTGACATGAATGTACGTGCCAAAAATAGGAAAAAAATACGCAAGACCCAATCGATGGACCGGTCAGGAAGAGAAGTTATTGCATGGTTTACGAACAACGTAAGCTAATACCATTTGAAGTATTGATTATGTGGGTCTCATTACGCGACAAATATGATTAACGACTGAGATGATTTTCTCTCCATAGTATTCACTCAAATGTAATACGTTTTTAGATCAGGTAGAAGTGCCCGGCCTTGTGCACTGAGTATGCGTTATCCTTGGTTTCCTGCTAGGGTTGGAGGTCCAGTATTTCGCATGGTGTTAAAACTTTAATTGGAGATGTTTTTGCTGATATTGACCCGGATTTGAATTTCCTACTCACACGAGCCCATTCCTATTTTGGATGGAATTCACTGACTGTCCAAGATTCTCAAAAACCTCATTTTACTCGGTTTGCTTTTTTTTTTTTTTTTGGCTGTTTATCAATAGAAAAGTGGTGACCAACGCTAATGAACCCCCGATGCTATTATCAGAGTCTTATTGCTCTATAAGAATATTTGATTTGAACTATAATTGTTCCACATCAATTAAGACTCAAAGGTCTAACATTGACAAGTGCGTCATCGATAATCCCATCAAAATGCTTGCAGTGAGAAAGTCTTAGCACGAGCTGTTTAAAAGTTCACCCACGATATAAATCAAACTTGTAACTTCTTAAAAGACAATGCAATTTCTTTTTTGTCACCAGACCACCTATTGACAGTCGATTCCCGTTTAGATAATCCACCTGTAAAGCAAAGAGAAGTCTGCTAAGTACATCAGAGTAATAAGCTCCTCACAAATCAAGAGATTGATGGGTTGGGACCAAAATAATGCCAGGCAATTCTTGAAGAAGAAACATAAGGCTTACAATTCTTGAAGAAGAACCCTTGTTTTGAGGCACTCCATAACATCAGCTTGCTTCATTTATACAAAGAAGACATGATCCATAGGCACTTATCTTAGATGCTTAGTCATTACATGCAATTGGTGCATCTAGGGCAGCTTGTCCTCAGATGCTTTGGAAAAACTTGGTGCTGCCTGAATATGACATTCCCATCCATCCAAGCTAATAATTGTGCCTTAAGTATTATGACTTTCCCTTTTTTTTTCCTGCAAATAATGATATTTTGCACACGATTGGAGTCGATAAACAGAGAGCTTCCTGCTCTTAAAGCACCTAAATGTCCCTCAGAGGTGGAACTTTCCATATACATAGCTTAATAATGTGCGAAATGGAACATTGCAGTTCGCTTTGCAGCCACGACGCGCCGGACCAATCCCCACTTCACCACGGCACGGATCTTGCACCATGCCACCCTGGGCCTTGAAATCCTAGACTTGCGGACTTCATAACCCGTGCGAGATGGACAGAACCCGAAATCTGCCCCGCTGCTTGATTCAGTGACGAACGTATGCTCCGGTGTCCACACCAAATTGCCAGGAATTGGGGATGGCACTTTGAAAAGCTCCTCAGGAGAAAGAGGGAGGTTTGGCACAAACGGTCCTCGTGAGTAACCGGGATGATGACTGCTTTCGTTCGCACTAAAACTAAACGAATGCTGGACGAGCCAATATCTTTGTTTTCGTATTGCGGTAGAGGTTGAGGCTTGAATCCGAGGAGTCTTGTTAGGACACAGGCATTTTTGGCGCGAGGGGGGGACCTGGGTACGGTGTTAATCAGACATCAATAATTTTTATTTTATTTTAATGAGGACCGTCCGATGTCCTCTATGTCTAGGGTGATCAGATTCTCGGGGACGTCGGAGAGAGAACTAAAGGAGCATTTTCGAAATATCCATTATATTTTATTACTTATTTTTGTTGATCTATCAATTAATCAATTCTTTGGATAAGGTCAAGAACGGGGTGCCGGGCACATACGTGAATGCCTTGACCCAAAAAATCTTCAAGCGTCCATTGAAAATCTGAAGATAGTGGCTAAGAAATTAGTGGCCCGGAATAAAAGAAGATATTCCAATGGAGAGAAAAATATATTTAGACGAAATAGGTGTGAATGAGAATAGAAGAATCGGCTTTCGATTGCTTATATATGCAATATGGGAAGAGCTGGACGAGTCAATCTCTTTGTCTTCGTATTGCAGGTAGAGGCTGAGGCTCGACTCGAAGGAGTCTTGGTAGGACACTAGCATTTTTGGTGCGAGGGGGGGACCTGAGTACGATGTTAATTAGACATCAATAATTTTTATTTTATTTAATGAGGGTCATCTGATGTCCTTTATATCAGGGGCGATCGGATTCCCGGGGAGGCGAAGAGAGAATTAGAGGAGTATTTTCGAAATTCCCATTATATTTCATTCCTTATTTTTGTTGATCTATCAATTAATCAATTCTTTGGATAAGGTCAAGAATGGGGTGCCAGGCACATTCGTCAATGCCTCGACCCAAAAAAATCTTCTACCGTCCATTGAAAATCTGAAGATAGTGGCTAAGAAATTAGTGACCTAGAGTAAAAGAAGATATTCTAATGGAGAGTATAATATAGTCAGACGAAATAGGTGTGAATGAGAACAGAAGAATCAGATTTCGATTGCTTATATATGCAATATGGAAGAGCTGGACGAGTCAATCTCTTTGTCTTCGTATTGCGGGTAGAGGCTGAGGCTCGACTTGGAAGAGTCTTGGTAGGACATTGGCATTTTTGGAGTGAGGAAAAATCCCCAAAAGAAATGTCGTTTTGCGATTTCTTGGTGCGGAGCTCCCTGCTAATGGGCCACCCTACCCATGGTTTTGAGTCGTTTGATGCCCTAAACAGGAACAATGGCCAAATAAGTCCTAAACCTTTTGTTACTTTGCCGATTTAGTCATAAACCTTTTTTTCATGCCAAATCAGTCCTAAACATTTTGCAACTTTTCCATTTAAGTCCTTCCGGCAGATTTTGGCCAGAAAATGCATACGTGGCGATGATGTGGCGGGCCGGACCTCGCCGACGACGTGGTGGCGACGTGGCACAAAATTTTTTTAAAAAATTCTAAAAAAATAAAAAAAGGGGAGGACCGGAGCCCTCTACATGTGGCCGCCGCCCCATCATCGGTGGGCAGCGGCCGTGCCCCCAGCCCCGCCGGCGTCCAATGGACGCCGGTGGGGCTGGGCAAGCTCGCCCAGATCTGGGCGAAGCGAGCTCGCTCAGTTGGGGCTCAGCTGGGGGCGAGCTCCCCCAGCTGCTGCAGATCTACAGCAGCTCTGGGCGAGCTCTCCTAGCCCCGCTGGTGTCCAGATCTGGACCCTGACATGCCCCCAGCCCCACCAGTGATGGGGCGGCGGCCACAGGTGGAGGGCTCCGACCCTCCCTTTTTTTTTTGGAATTTTAATTTTTTTTTGTGCCACATCACCGCCACGTTGTCGCCAGCGAGGTCTGGTCCGCCACGTCGTCGCCACGTATGCATTTTCCGATCAAAATCCGCCGAAAGGACTTAAATGGCAAAGTTGCAAAAGGTTTAGGACTGATTTGTCATGAAAAAAAGGTTTAGGACTAAGTCGGCAAAGTAGCAAAAGGTTTAGGACTTATTTGGCAATTGTCCCGCCCTAAACATGTTCAACGAAAAAGGACAGAACAAAGTTAGAAAGAAAGAAATTAACCATTCACTTTCGCTCGCTGAAACTCATTAGTGGCCCTTACCCCTAGCAATCCAACATTACAATTGCACTCTTTGTAAGGAAAGTTCAAAATGATTTTCCCATTTTGTAGTTATCAATTTAAATAAATGCTTGTTTAATAAAATATCTATTTCGAAGAAAAGAATTGACCTGACACTCAAAATAAGAAAATAACGTCGAATATATTACTTTTCCGTCCAAATTAAAAGCATAAGTCGCTCGTGCCTCAAACCTAGTTTTCTTTATAACAAGAAGTCAATTAATTTTTTAATTAATTCTCTCATCTATTCACTTGCTAAATAAGCTTAATCATCTCGAGAATAAAGCAACCGATTTACGAGCAAATAACAAATCACAATTGACAAGAGGGAGTGGCTACCTCCTATACGACGTCGCGTGATCCAGAGAAACGCAGTGCCAGCGAGGGCATTTTGGTCCCCGCGGCCGCATATATAAGCAAGCGCGAGTCGCCGTTGCTCTGCCGTCATTCGCCTGAGCCATTGCGGTCGTCCTCCTCGGCCCTCTCAACATCTCTCTTTCCTTTCGGTATATGGCAGTTCAAAGAATAGATCGGATGTGTTCATGGAAACTTGAAAAATGAGCACCGTGTGGTAACACTTGTTTCAGGCTGCATATATTTTAAATATTTTACCAGCACCGGCAGGAAGAAGGATAATGGAAACGTTTTCTGGCTCGACTTTTCTTGTCCTAAATTTGTTCTGTTATGTTCGTAAACACGAAAGCTTAGAAGAAAGCCCTCCCATCTTTTCACAAGCTTCTTCTCCGAATCCTGCTCTCTGCATGTGGAACTCATTTTGCAGGGTGATGCTGACAGTGCTGTCGACAGGCTCTGGGCATAGAAGAGAGCTGAACTTCGACAGTAACGTCGAGTTCAGTCTCACCTATCCCTAAGAGTTGTATTTCCTTTTATAGAGAGCGAGATATGTCGTAGCGAAATTGGGCTTTTTGTTAGTAACATTTCAGTTCTGAAAAACCAATCATGTTGATTGTTGGGACACATGTGACTTATCTGTTTCTAAACAAATATCTCTGCATATTTAATCGTTAAAGGAGGATTTTGCTTTACTCTGGTTTGTAACTGTTTCAGTCTAGCGTTATCGGGAAGTATTTCGATTACAGATGGTTTTGGCTAGGCCTTTATTTTCTAGGTCGATATCGGTTCTAGCTCTAAATCACTGATTACACTTTACTGAAGCTTGGCCGAGTGAAAACTACTGACTCTTCATGCCATGAATGAAGCATGTTTTCAGAACGAAATTTAAACGAAAGAACCATAAATGGCATCGATTCCCTTCGGCAATATCAGTTCTCTGAAGAAAGATAAGACTGGGTTTATCTGCGAAAGGCTAAGGGAGAAGAAGGGTTCGGTTGCACGCAATTGCTTAGTCCGACCAGGCCCTTGGTAGAACTATTCCTGGCCTTCAGCAAAGAACCAATATTGCCTTCGACGGGCTTCTCTAGGCTTATTGGTACCGGTTTTTCCCTGGAGTGAGTGAATGAGTTGTCCCCTTCAAAGTTGGATGAAACTATTTGGATCGATCAAAATGGCAAAGGCAGATGTTCGAATCATACCATATGTATCTCGAGGGGCTATCAACTGTTTTGGTCGTGGGTTGATCAATGGGATGAAGCAGTCGGAGGTGATCATAGTCCCGATGTATGTCGTTCATCAAAAGCTGAAATATCTCGGAATCAATTGTCTAAGCTTATAACAATTTTCTAGATTCACTAGCATAACAAGAGCAATACCCATGGAGCCCCTGAAAAAGTCCACAATAGTACTGTGAAACAGTCTACTTTGGACAGCTTAGGCTTGATGAACCAAGTCCCAGAAGCGATCATCAACCATACACCACCACGGACGAGGTGGCGGTGGAAGTGTTTGTTGACTTTGGAAAGTATAAATCGAAAGTTTACAAAGGAAGGACAAATTAGAAAGGAGAGACTGATGGCAATTATTTTTATCGAGACACAAAGTAAAGATATGATCTATCAAGAATA
Source organism: Melaleuca alternifolia (assembly GCA_019926035.1). Classification (NCBI taxonomy): domain Eukaryota; kingdom Viridiplantae; phylum Streptophyta; class Magnoliopsida; order Myrtales; family Myrtaceae; genus Melaleuca; species Melaleuca alternifolia. Next base: position 229,612 of record JAGKPW010002284.1, read on the forward strand.
GAGAAAATGAAAGAGGACTCAACCTTCACAGATCTAGTGAATCCTTCTCGGAATTAGGTCGAGATTTAACCCCCGTACTTGTCCATTAAAGCAACCATCATTCATCAGAAAATTTGGCTTGGTGGATCAAAAGGGGGACAAGGCAAGTATGGTAAACAGATCTCTAAATAGAGCGGGCCTTCAATGGAAAACATATATTATAATCAATATTTTCAACATAATGAAAAAGTAATTAAATAAAATCATTTATTTACGTGATAAAGGGTTAGATCGCTAATTTAAGTCCATGCAGAGGAACCATTTATTCAAACGATAAAGGCAAAGGACATCTCGCGGCTCAAAGACAGTAACATTAACGGACATGAAAATGAAAGGAAGATCGGAAACACAAGCAAAATCTTTGTTTAGATGTTGGCGTCATCGTCTCCGGCCTCGTCATCGGCCTCGTCTCCGGCCTCGTCATCCGGCTTTACGAAATCGGAAATCATGTCACCGAACATCAGCGCGGTCATTGTGCTATCCACAATCGTGTAGCCGACTTTCAGCGCGGTCATCAACCCTCCTTTTGCAGCTGAACTCGAGGAGGACGGGGCCACTGCAGCTGGATCAGCAATGATTGGTTCGTTCCTCGCCTTCGGGGGCGTCGCCACGGAGAACCGCTCGCCAAACTTGTAGGAAAATTCCAAAACGCCCTTGGTCTCCCCTGACGGCAACTTGACTTTGCAGCGCATCACCTTGGGCTCCCCGGCCCTGGCCCCGCCGCCCCGCTCGAGCAGCTCCTTGACCGGCACGTCAACCCAGCCGACGTCCATGTGGCCGCGGAGGTTGTGGTCGTCCTTGATCTCGAACTTGAGGGTGAGGCGGCCGGCGTGGGCCGCGGCCTCGTCAACAGTGAAGGAGAAGGTGTGGCCCCACCGGGGGTTTGTGCCACCGTCCTCGTGGACGGGGGTTTGCTGCTTGGTCTTGTAGCGCTCGTCGCCAGAGAGAGAGACGACGACGTAGACGTCCATCGTGCTGACGTATCTGAGATTCTTGAGGTCCTCGGCCGAGTTCATTATCACCTCCAGGTTCCTGAACCCCATGTCTGCCTGCGCACTCGACGGCGTGGAAGATGAAGATGAAGAACGGACGACCTGTAGGGCATACTTATACCCTCACTCATATGTATGAGCAAGCAAGAGAGAGAGAGAGAGAGAGAGAGAGAGAGATAGAGATTGGATCGAACATGCAAGTGGAGAATGTATATATATTCCATGCTGTATGTCTTCAATGTCGGGTGGTGGCTGAATGGTGGTTGGCGGTTCCAGGACGAGCAGCTGATCACGAGTCACCCCTATTTTTGTCTTCCATTGTCAACGTCTCCTGATTAATTAGCTGAAAAACCAAATTAGTGGGTGTCGGTTCTTTGGCCCCGCTCTCACTCTTATCCAGGGGAAATTGCATTTAATGCGGGCCCCATGAGCAGGGCCTACCCTCCACGTGCCTCATTTTTAGTGGTCCGAGATCATATTAACCGGTGGTCCCAGACCATCTAACATTTTTCCGAATTGAAGGGGCATTTTCGGAATTTTTCATTATGTTTTATTCCTTATTTTGTCAATAAATCAATTAATCAATCAATTCTTTCATTAGAGGAAGGAAATTCCCGGGCACACCACCTCTATGCTAGGCCTAGGCCGAATGGTCTCTTTGTTGACACCTCGTCGATGCCTCTCGTAGCTCCATGATGGGGTACATTGAATCACACCAGGGAGGAGCTTCTTTCGAACGTGGATCTTCGCTTTTATCTCAAACGATGGTCTTAGGTTATTATCATTGTTAAAGTAATTAAATTTTAATTCATGCTTTCATCTAATAGTTTAAACTTTTATAGCAATTGATAATGATTCCATAAAAACAAGGATCCTGAGTTCGAATTTTTCTAGATCCCTATTTACCTCCCTAACTATATATTTACATGGTTAGTATTGACAAAAAAATCAGACTAAGTGTGATGGAGAGTGTTAAAGTAATTAAATATTAACCATTTGCCTTCCTAATTATAAATTTTCACGATTAGTACTAGACAAAAAGACTAATCTAAGTGTGAGAAAGAGCGTCAAAATAATTAAATATTAACCCATGTTTTTATCTAACAGCTCAAACTTTAAAGTAGTTGGCAGTGGTTCCTGAAAATCTCACAGTCATTAGGCTGCGTGACCCACTATTGCGGGTCTAGAGTGCACCCATTTTTGGTTTCCTCTCGACCAAAAAAACATAAGATGGGAAGAATCTAGCAGCTCTGCATGCATCTACAAATGAGCTAAAGACTCGTATGGTGATTTGATCTTTTTCAAGAGAGACACTTGATCAGTTCTCAACAGTAAAGATATGGTCGATGTGAGAAAGATCAACTCACAATTAAAACAACACCAAATCCAATGCGAAAGGAAAATGCCTAGCATGAATTTATTGTTGGGATTTCATGTAACAAGTATAGACAAATAAACAAAATCGTAGTAGAAGTACTAACCTATACAAGTATCTCCAAAGGGATTATTTGTGCGTTTTAATCAAATATCAAATTAACAAAAGGTTTCAACGAATTACCTCTCTTAATACTGTCCAAAATATTTTGGTTCAAATGTTTTTGATTTGAATCCTACAATCATTGGACCTCTAGTTCAGACAAACCTCCAATCACATGTTGAACAAGTGATGAACTTTCGCAGATAATCAACACTTTGATTGTGCTAACAATTTTCTATAGATAATCTCTACGTCTTATGACTTTAATTTGCGGTAATCACAATGAAAAAAGAACCGTTCTTCACTCGTTAAACTCTTTCCTTTTTTTCGTAAAAAAATTGCACACCCACTTTTTGTTAACCACTCTCGGCAAAACAAAATCATGCAATGGTTTGTTTGCCGCAATGGTCAGTAACCATTTTTGCTGACCACACGATCAACAAACCAGTGCGATGTAGTTATGTGTACATCACGTGTACACGCATATGTGATTGAAAATTAAATTGAATCTCATTCAATACAAATTCTATTCAACTCAATCGATTGCCGTGAGTGCAAACATATTTGCAATATTGTCATTCTCATTTCTTGATCTAGTAATAAGATTTGCACTAACATGTTAATACTTTCAAGATAATTGATTGTTCCGATTAACCTCTTGGTCTTATAGACCATGATTAACATATAGCAATATGTCGTGGCTACCTAGACAGTGCAAATGCTTTAAGAATATAATGAACCTGTCATCATTAACTACAATGTAATTCAATCCCTCTATCATACTATGTCCTGATCGAACAAAGACCATGGAAATATTTGTCAAGTCACCAATTTGATCATTTGCATAAACCTAATCGTCATGCAATTTTATGAGACATAAATAATTTATTCTCGTTGCAACTTCGGCCGAGGATTTCAAACGTAGTGTTATGAGCAGATCGCATAGAACAACATTGTTATACTTTGCACGCAATAAGGAGACGGATTCCATTTTGCACGCATATGTAACTTTGTATGTGAACAATTTATGACCAACAAGTACAGAGGTGTATCAATGAAATATTAATATGCATGTTTGTGAATCATAATTATCCGACACACAAGTCAACATTGCGCCTCAAGTCTAAGGATGATTTACACAAGACCAGAGCATGAACGATTAAACATTGACCCCACTAAAAGTTTCCATAATGGAATCTGTCAGTTCAGTGAACTTGTCCGATACAGGCATTTTTGTTATAACTTGGGCATCCTAATACCCAATGACCCGTAACTTGGGCACCTGTATCAAATACTTAATGATGATATTAAAACACACCAGTCTCAACATGATTATTAATTTTCACTCAATAATCCATTGACCAGGAACAATTTGAAGATTCGATTTAATTGTGTATTCATCACACGTGTTATTAACGTCTTAAGAGTGGATCCAGTTACGACTGATCTTATGGAATTATTTTTTCATCAATAATTGAAAAAATGAATAAATACGTTTTTGCCATTAATTATACAATAAGATTGAAAATACAACTTAAATCCTAACATGGAATTATTACATGATCGCTTTAGGGCATACATCCAACATTTATATTGTAGGAAAGTCACAAAGATGAATGCCAAGAAGGGGAAAAAATGGAAGTAATTGACATTGTATATGCCTGATGACGCATTGACAACCTATACTTCTCTCTGTGTTCACGTCACATGGGCCTTGACTTGAGCCCAATGTAGCCAAAGAACTAACTCTACAACAAGTTCATTCAAAAATCTTAGGCATCGCATTTTCATTCTCTTCATATAAAGAACCAGGTCAAATGGGCGAAAAAGAACAAAAAAATCTTTAGTATAAAATGCCAATGTTGTGGTGGACTATGAATCATACCATATGTATCTCGAGGGGCTATCGAATGTTCCGGTTGTGAGTTGATCAATGGAATGAAGCATTATGGAGGTGATGCTAGTCTCGATGTATGTCATTGATCAAATGCTGAAACATCTCGAATTGAATTGTTTAAGCTTATAACAGTTTTCTAGATTCGCCAGCGTAATAAGAGCAATGCCCATGGAGCCCCTAAAAAAATCTACAATGGTACTGCGAAACAACCTACTTTGGACAGCTTAAGCTCGATGAACCAAGTCTCGGAAGTGATCATCAACCGTGCATTGCCGCGGAGGAGGCGGTAGTGGAAGTGTTCATTGAATTTGGAAAGCATTAATCGAAAATTTACAAAGGGAAAGAAAAATTAGAAAGGAAAGAATGATGTCAATCATGTCTATTGGAACCACAAAGCAAAGACATAATCTATCAAGAACAAAGAAAATGCAAGGAAGCGCAATCTTTACAGATCATGCTCAATCGTTCTCGGAATTAGGTCGGGATTTAACCCACACACTTATCCATTAAGCCACCTTCATTCATCGGAAAATTAGGGCTTCGTGGATCGAAAGGTGGCCAAGGCGAGTATGGTAAACTAATCTCTAATTTAAAGCGGGTCCCCATTTACAACTATATCTCTTCATGTCACCAAGTGACCGGACCTAGGTATATTCTCATCTGTCGACTTTTCAACATAATGAAAAAGTAATTAAATGAATTTCCGTCGCGTAAGTATATCTCGCGATATAACTTTAATGTAAAATTATTTGTTCTCAGTATTACAAAAAGCTTCCATATGTGAAGTTTCGGCATTCGTATCTATTTTATTCTTTTTGTGAAGCTGGATTATTAATTAATCTACGGCATTCGTATCTATTTTCCATATGTGAAGATCTCTGTTTACATGTTCGAGTCGGCGAACCCGTCATCGTTTCCGGCCGCTTGTGACCAGGCAGTCAGCTATCACTTTAACGAGCGCCGCCGCCGCATTCGCCAATACTGCCGGGGGCATCTAGTTTCCGCTGGGGCCGGTGTTCGGTGGACACCCGGCAGCTGAGCTCGAGGAGGACGGGGCGTCGCCATGGTGAACCGCTCACCGAACTTGCAGAAAATTTCCAGAACGCCCTTGGTCTCCCCTGACTGCAGCCTGACGTTGTAGCGCATCACCTTGGGCTCCCCGTCCCCAGCCCTACCTCCCTGCTCGAGTAGCTCCTTGACCGGCACGTCGACCCAGCCGACGTCCTTGTGGCTGAAGAGGGTGTGCTCGTCCTTGATCTCGAACTTGAGGGAGGCGGCTGGCGCCACCGGGGGTTTGTGCCGAACTTGAGGGTCGACGTTGAAGGAGAAGGCGTGGCCCCACCGGGGGTTTGTGCCGCAGTCCTGGTGGACGCGGGTTTGCTGCTTCTGGTTGCGCTCCTCGCCAGAGAGAGAGACGACGACGCAGACGTCCATCGTGCTGACGTGTCTGAGATTCTCGAGGTCCTCGGCCGAGTTCACTGTCACCTCCCGGTTCCTGAACTCCATGTCTGCCTGCGCACGGCGTGGAAGATGAAGATGAAGAACGGACGACCTGTAGGGCGTACTTATACCCTCACTTATATGGATGAAGAGAGAGAGAGAGAGAGAGAGAGAGGGCCGCGAAAGGAAGAGTGAGATTGGATTTAACGTGTAAGTGGGAGATTGTATATGAATTCCATGGTGTAAGAGAGAGAGAGAGACGAAGGGCTGCGAAAGGAAGAGTGAGATTGGATTTAACGTGTAAGTGGGAGATTGTATATGAATTCCATGGTGTATATCTTCAAGATCGGGTGGCTGACTGGTGGTTGGCGGTTCCAGGACGAGCAGACGAGTCAACCCGATTTTTGTGTTCCATTTTCAACGTCTCCTGACTGGAGGAGGGTCCGATGCTCTCGCCTATGGTTAGCGATCTGTAGAGATCCATACATAAATTAGGCAAGTATCCTGTTTGTGTCAACATTTATGTAAATTTTCCAATCAAAATTTATCGAAATTGTCTTGTTTTAAATAATTTTGTCTTGCTAAATTCATGTGCGGGGTTTACAAGTAGACATGAAGACTCACCATAGCTTGCTATTGGAGGTTGACTGCTTAGCCGTTAGGTCTTCCCCGTCCAATTAGGCCTAGCCGGTGGGCCAGGAAGTGACGTCGTCGAGGGGAAGGTGGGTGACGAGGGACCTTCTTTAAACATCGTCGCCGCTGTCAGACGGAGTCTTAACGCGAGTAAGGAAAGGGATGGTTCTAAAGGGGGGCAAGTGAGGTCACGAGAATGCTGCCACGTGGCGCAGAGATGATGGTGACAGGTCTGTCCTCGGATTGAGCACCTGAGAGAATGCGTGAAATTTCGCGTGAGGAGATATGGCAATGCGAGTCCATGGTACACGTTTATTCTGTGCCCTAGTGTTTTCCCTCGGTGCGTATTTGGATAAAAACCGAATGTTATAAAATTTATTACAAAAGTGTAATCAACTTATATATAGATCAATTAAGTCTTGAACTAATTAAACTAGTTAAGAACCAGAGATGATAGGAGAATGTTCGCCTCGGCTCATCAAGCTCCGGCCACTTGCCGGCAACCCCTATATAATTATGGTGGAGAGCTGCCTTTGGCAACCCATCTTTGCTAGTAGCGGCCCTTGCCTGCATTTGAAGACGGTCGTCAGCCCTTGGTCTAGGCTAGACCTTTGCCTCATGATCTCTAGCTCTCCCTTTTTTTGTTTATATATTATTCAATTCAAATAAAATTTGTAAAAAGATTTCAGATGTTAGCAAAACAACTCCATAGCCATGTTATCGCCACTTAGAGAAAGAGAGAATATTAAAAATAAGAAAAAGTTATTTTAGCATTTTCCATCAACCAAGTTGAACAAAATTAATAGAATGACTTAATTGATAAATCATAAGACATATTACATCTTTTTGCAAGTTTTAATTTTCAATGGTACTTTCGTAAAAAAGTTTAGGATTTCTGGTATAATATTTATTTGCTTTTTTTTATATGCAAAACCTCTCCTAATTTTCAAGTTACACACAACACTCTCCTAAATTTTAATTTTGTCATGGCCTAACCCTCTTTTATTTTCTCTATTAGAGTGTATATAATGCACATAAAAATGAGAAATTTAATAATATGACAAAATTTAATAACTAATATACTAATAATAATAGCAATGGAGAAATTTTTGTTAAAATCTAATGGATATAGACATAGCAACTTTTATATAGCTAAATAGCATATTATAAGAAAACGAAAGACAAAATTGACTATTCATTACATACACTTAATGGGTTGATCAATGTAGTAAAGACTGACTAACAAAATTATTCGAGAAAAATATAAAACAGAAAAGATGTCCTCAACTTCTTAAAGGAAATGATTGACCAAATTCTAAGGTGACTCTCCACAATAATTTTTATTGAGTGATTGCTTTTTTCATTGCTTGTCCATTTAAAATATACATAATGAGTATACAATTTCTGTTAATTTCTTTCCCTGTATTTTTTTGTTTTACAAAAATAAATAGTAAAAGAGAGATTTTTATTAAAAAAGAAGATTGAAATCAACATATATGATCATCTAGAATATTTTTACATTTTCGAAAGTTTTCTTTTCCAAAATTTTGAATAGTAGAATTTAAATAAATAAGCTAAATGTCTTCAACATGGATTATTTATCTTGCTTTAATCATAATGCCTTACGTGAATTTGTCATTAAATAAGTCCATAAATTTTGACTTAATGTGCTACATTATCTTTACACTTATAATTTATTAAATGTGTTTAATGAATTATTGCCAATATTTAATGTCATCTTTCTATTAATTCAAATTAACAAAAATTATTACCAGCGTGTGACTTGGCACTCTTTCATCTGGGACAAAACCATTGTCTCTCGACACCAATTCCATCTATGGCTCATGACACGCAAAAGGCTGCCTACTCAAGTATTTCTTCTATCTCATGGCAGAATCACTAATGTTAATTGTGTCTTTTGTAGGAATAGACTAGACTTCGTCGATCATCTCTACTTTGGCTGCCCAGTCACAGCCCATTTTGCTGCATTCTGGGCTGCAAATTGTCACATGTGCTGGAGAAATGGCCCATGGTTGGGTGTCAAAACACATCTCTGGAAATCACTTCCACCAGCATATTGCGAGGTCCTCTTTAGGAGCCTTAACCCACATCATTTGGAAAATATGTAACAATATTTTTTTCAGGAACAATGATCTTTTCATTCCGACGATAAAACCAAATTGATAAAGATAGTGAAAGACAAAGCTACGATGTTTCATCATGTTTCAAACATGCCTAGGAATAGATGGGTTCAACTAGGCTAGGGTTTAGATGCTTCGATCTTCATGTAACGCTATTTGTATCCCGCTCCCTTTGAATTGTTAGCCTACCTTTTAGGTTATTTCATTGTGTTTCACCTTGAGAACCGTGGTACTCTTTCACTTGGTATAGCTATGCAATATTAAGTGAAAAGTGTGTGGTACCAGGTATCTCCCTTTTGTATAGGAGGCTATAAAGATCAATACAAGTACTTAATTTACCCAAAAAAAAAAACAAAAACTATTGCTGTTGCTTTCAATTTGCTATTGTTTGAATGCTGGGGAGAAAAAAAGTTAGTCGTGGATTTATGTAGATATTCTACGAATCATTAACTCACATTACTTAGAAGATATAATTTGCATAAAAAATTTCATTATGGTACAACTCAAAATCAAGGAACTCAACCTTTAGGATGTTGTCATAAATTCTCTTGTGTTCTAGGATTGCTAGCCTCTCGAAAAGCTGATAAGGAGAAGAAGAATAAGGTAAGCCTTAGAATTCTTGGTTACAAACATAGCTTCATTAATGAATGTTTAGGATAATATTTTTCTAAAAATAATTAATTATATCGCTTACAAAAATTCATGAATAAAAAATATTTATATATAAACATGAATTTTATCATCCATAAAAATATTTATATATAAATAATTGTCAATAATCAAAATATTATTTATAACTATTTATTTTAAGTGATATAAGCAATTATTTTTAAAAATATATTTTTCAAATTACTCGTTTCTCGCGAAATAAATGTATCCTTTGAGTATCGAGATGTTTTCTTTCTAAAGGTGGAGGTGGATTTAGGGGTTTCATATCAAGGGCCATCTTAGAGGTGGCAATGCATAATTTATCTCACGGTGGCTTCTATAAGAGGAAACAACTAATCTGATTTTAATAACAAAAGAAATTATTATTATGAGTCACATGTCATGTCAACCAATGAAGTGTTACATATTTTCATAATGATCATCATTGAATTAATCATCGGAATAAACAAGCGTACCAACTTCTCTTCGACCGACTAGTCCTTAACAAAAATCTTAAGACCAAAGCGTGAATGGACGAATCCTGAAAGCTATGCAAGCTTAAGAAGACAAACTCCGCATGCAAATCAACACCTAATACTTTTGTTCCTAATCAAGTTTTCAATCGTCTCAACCAAATCATTGGCAGATTATCTTCTTAACATGGTTATATCGGTTCTAAGATAAATCAATTCTGGAACTAGCTAGTTGAATTTCATAATTGTGACGTGGGCTTTCACAAGATCATGGTTGTTGGGAACATGATGTTCTCAATCGGTCTTTGTAGTCCAATCAAGAATGATTGGCAACCAATTAAATCTTTGAATACAATTTTGAATCAAGAGTAAACGATATTAACATGTCTTGAGGTTGTTAGAGAAAATTTTGTTCATGTTTTGAAAATGAAAAAAATTGACAAAGTTTGAAAACAGTTAGACTCAAGTGGCATAGTTTGAAGAAACGACCAGACTTAAGTGATAAAGTCTGAAGACACGTCCGGACGTAAATATCATATTCAAGTGTCAGAGTCTAATGACTACCAAACTCCAGACTGATTCAAATAAGGAAACTTAGATGTGATATCTTATTTTATTCCTTTTAAAGATTAATTTCCTTTGACTCACGGACAGCTTCTTGGTTGGAAAGAAAATTGACTATTGTACTGCATGCGGTCGATGTTTAGAAGGCAAGTAGATTTGGAAGGTATCTACTTATGGAAATCAAGATCTTGATTGCATGGGCGAACATGATTGACAGACTCTCATCACGATCTTCATTGACTCGAGATCTCTTTGATTCTATCCAACGAGTATACTGGAAAAATTCTTTTGGAAAGTGTCAACGGTCACAAAGGCATGAAGGAGTATTTAAAGGATGCATCTCTAGTTATTTGGGGTACTGGTGATTGAAAGGAATATTCCAAAGTCTAAAACTTACATCTTTACTTGTCATTTACTAAGCTCAAGAATGGTAGACAAAATGGTGAGATTATCAACTTAGCTTCGTGAGAGTAGACTCTACAAAGAGAAGCTTTGAACTCAAATTGTAATCATCTTTTGATTTATAGTGAAATCCAGTCAGTGGGATGTCAGCGTGTGATAGTGGACGTAAGCTTGGACTAATATGAACTACTATAAACTTTGCGTTCATTTTCTCTTCTTTGAATTCATCTATTTCATTTATAGTGTCACTATTTACATTTGAACTTATCATCTCATTGTTCTTCTGACTTAGCTCCAAAAGAATATTATTTTACTAAATTCCATGAAAAATTAGTTTTACACCTATTCACTCTCTCTAGGTATTAATACTAACACTATCAATTGGTAATCAGAGCTTGTGTTGCTTGCTTTTATTGAAGTGATTTATTTCAAAGCTAAATGATTTATGGCTAGTATTACGGCTCCAGGTTTGATTGAGGGACAAAGCAACTCCAGACCTCCATGTTTCAATGGAAAGGAGTACAATGTCTAGAAGAATAAAATGAAAGCTATCCTCAAATAAAAAAATCCCCTAGAATAGGATGTGGTAGAGAAAGGGATTAATCCAAAAGCCACACCAACCATAGGAAGTGAAATAGAAGCTGTACAAGTTGATGATATGTCACAAGCTAAATTAACCAAGAGACAAGCTCTTGACACGAAAGCTATCTACTCTTTTTATTGTGCATTATCCCCTATTGAATATAACCGAATTTCTTTTTGTGAAACAACAAAGGATTTTTGGATATATTGAATGTCACATATGAAGGAACAATTGAGTAAATGAGACAAAAATTAACATCCTGCCTAGACCGTACAAAACTTTCAAGATGAAGCCTGGAGAAACCATTTCTAATATTTTTAGTCGCTGTACAAAAATAGTAAATAACCTGGCATAAAGTCAATCTATCTCTGGACCTGTGAAGGTCAATAAATTACTACGAAATCTATCCAAGGAGTGGAATCACGTAAAAACATCAATAAGAGAAACTCAAAAAATTATGCCTCTGTCTGTAGATGAACTTGTGGGCACACTTCAGTCAAATGAAGTGGAGCAAATCGATGAAGAAAAAGATTTGAAAGGTAAGAAATCAATTGCGTTAAAATCTAACATTGACTCAGATGTTGTGGATTCTGATGGCGAACTAGACAACAAAGAACTAGCACTCTTGATCAAGAAGTTCAAAAACTTAAACAAAAATGGAAGAAATACAACTGGAAGAAACAGAGCATGCAAGACTTCCAGAGAAGACAAACATATTTTAATGAAACTAGTGAAGAAGTGATATGTTTTGAATGCAAGAAGAAAGGACATGTCAAACCGAATTGTCATTTACTGAAGAAAAAGAAAGGATGTAATGAGAAATATAAGAAGGCTCTTAAGGTTGAAATATGGAGTGATACAGAGTGTGAAGATAGTGAAGAAGAATACGCTAATATATGCTTGATGGCACATTCTAACTCAGACTCATATTAGGAAGCAAACTCAAACTCAGATTCAGACTATGATGACCAGGTTAGTAATGTAAAAATTCCTAGAAAAGTTTCAAAGTACATGCAAGAATGTTGTCTTAATTTGAAGACCTCTCCCAAAAGAATTTCTCAGCTAAAAAGGGAGAATTCAAGGCTCAAGCAACATGATATGTCTTGGAGAGAAAAATTTGAAAGTTTAAACAAAAATTTTGTTGATTTGAAAGAAAATTCAGATTCTCTTGCAAAGGAAAACACTTTTCTAAAAGAAGATATTTCAAGTGTTTCGAAAAAAATTTCAAATGGATCTAAGAAGTTAGATAAAATTATTTCAATTCAAAGACCGTATTTTAACAATTTTAGTTTGGGTGTGACTCTTGATACTGTTCCTTTAATCGATTTTCCTAAGGTTAATGAGAGACTCAAACAAAGACCGTCAAAGGCTATTTATAAAAACCATTTTCAAAAGATATTTTGGAAAAAGTGCTCTTAAATGACTCCAATTGTAGTAGTTTAGAACATTTCGAGAGAGTGTTTCCTATGGTTTGGAGACCAGTGAAGAGAAATAGGAGAAAGTCTATTTTTAATGCTAATTCTATTGGACCCAAAAAGATTTGGGTACCAAAGAAGACATGCTTGTTTCTTTTGTTAACAGGTCACTATCAAGAATAAAATCGAGTGGTATTTGGATAGTGGTTGTTCGAGGCACATGACTGGTAATTCAGGATACGTCACAAAGCTGATCAATTTAAAAGGAGGGAAAGTTTCCTTTGGAGGAAACATTAAATGAAAAATAGTTGGATGCAGAACTGTGAAGATTGGATCTCTAACTATCAACAACATTTCTTTGGTGTAAGTTTTGAACGATAATCTTCTGAGTATAAGTCAATTATGTGACACAAGATTCAAGATAAACTTTCAAGAAAATATCTATTTTGGAATGAGTCAAGACTCCACTCAATCCTTCATTGGACAAAGGTATGGAAATATTTATCTTTTAGATATAATCCCAGAAAATTCTCAGTGCCTCATATCACTTCAAGAAGAAGCAAGTATCTAGTATCGAAAGCTTTCACATGTGAATATGAAAGAAATTGCCAAGATTTCTTCCAAGCAACTTGTACGTGTTCTTCTCAGCTTGTCATATGAAAAGACTGATCTATGCATTCCATGTGTTCTGGGAAAACAAATTAGAAGTACTTTCAAGTTCATAAAACAAATTTCTACTAATCGTGTTTTGTAGCTTTTGCACATGGATCTCTTTGGACCAATTAGAACTCAAAACATTGGTGGAAAGAAGTACTGCCTAGTAATCGTGGATGATTACTCTCGTTTTACTTGGGTATACTTCTTGGCAAATAAATTTGAAACTTTCTCTCATTTTTCAAAGTTTACAAAAAAGATCCAAAATGAGAAAGGTTATGATATCTCAAGCATATGAACCGACCATGGAGGTGAGTTTGAAAATCAAGACTTCACAAAATTCTGTAATGAATCTGGTCTTTGGCATGTTTTCTCTTATCCATATACTCCAGAACAAAATGGGGTTGTGGAAAGGTAGAATAGATTCTTACAGGAGATGGTCAGAACCCTATTGATTGAGAGCAATATTTCCTCTTATTTCTGGGTTGAAGCAATTTCAATAGAGTGTTATATCATTAATAGAGTGTTATTGATGCCTATCTTAAGAAAACTCCGTATGAAATATATAAGGGAAAGGAACCAAATGCTTCTTTCTTTCTTTCACGTTTTTGGATACAAGTGTTTTATTCTTAAGAATGCTAATGATCATACTGGATAGTTTGATTAAAGAACAGAAAATGAATTTTCCTTGGTTACTCAGCTACAAGCAAGGCATATAGAGTCTTTTACAAAAAGACTCAATTTGTAGAAGAGTCCATGAATGTCAAATTCCATGAGAATGTTCCAAATTAGCATGATCAAACTCAACATGAAAAGTTTGAACTTATTATAGACTTAACAAAGTTTGACTCCCTCGAAAAGACTCAAATTCCTGGAGATCAGCAACAACCAAATCAAGAAGATTCAACCCAAGCTGGAGATCGACAAAGCTCAAATTGAAAGCATAAGTCAAGTCATCTCACAGAACTCATCATTGGCAACATCAATGAAGGAACTTGTATTGTATCCAAAAGGAGAGAAGAGTCTAGTGCTCTAACATTTGTTTCTGAAATTTAACCAAGGAGCGTGGATGAAGCTTTGTCTGATGAGAGTTGGATTGAAGCCATGCAAGAAGAACTTAGACAATTCACCACAATGATGTTTGTGAGCTAATTCCAAGACCCCAAGGAAAGTCCATAATTGAAGCAAAATGGGTTTTTAGAAACAAGATGGATGAGCAAGGAAAAATAATAAGAAATAAAGCAAGGCTCAGGCCAAAAGATACACACAACAAGAAGGGATATACTATGATGAGACCTATGCACCAATAGCAAGATTAGAAGTTATTAGATTATTACTTGCTATAAAAATTTCAGGTTGTAGTTTTGGATAAATGTGATGAAGAGGTTGTATGGCTATGCCATTTTTTAGAGGATATTCCAAAATGGCAAAAACCTGTGGCATCGATCTGTATATATCGTGATAATCAATCTATGATTGGAAGAGCACAGAGTAACATATATAATAGTGAGTTTAGACATACACATCATAGATATAACAATACTCTTAACTAGACTTATCTCTATTGACTACGTAAAGTCAAAAGATAATATTACGGATTCGCTAACCAAAGGGTTAAACAAAAAGTTAGTTGAAAAATTGACAAGAGGAATAGGACTGAAGCCCATGAAAGAATAAAGGATATAAAGGAAACCTAACCTAGTTGACTGTATATCTCAAGATCTAGATTTAAAGGGACAATTTAACTATACAAACTCAGTGATGTCACTGTGGGGGATAATCCTAAAACCATTCCTATAATATAACATTGATATTGTAAGTAAAATGATAGCAATTTTGCTTTAATGATTCTTCAGAGGAATAAATGAGTTTCTCAAACTTAACTAATCACCTATGCGAGAGAGAAGTGGGGCCGCTTCGAATGAGAATTTTAGAGCTTAATTCTTTAAAAATCTTACAAAACCAAATGATGTACATGACCGAAATGAACATAACGATGAGAATTGAACAAATGATTATATGATTCCTATGTAAAATGTATGGATGCTTTACACAAGAAAGTATGATAGTTCAAGGACATTATGTCCATTGGGAAGCTAGTAAAGTAAATATATGTTCAAAGGGTAAAACCTACCTATCTTATGCAAGTTTTAGTTGTTGAACACTATCATAAAGTCAAAATTAAAACAATTTTCATTCATGTGGGGGATTGTTGGAAATATAAGATAAATTGATACTCAAAGAATATCTTTGAGTTGGAAGTGGGAAGTGAAAAAAAATACTAGTCCCACATTGGAAAGCAAGAAGGCTTTAGAGTGCTTTATAAATGGTTATACTCTTTTTATGCCTCGCGTGCAGGCGTAGGGGGGAGAGCTAGAACTTGGGCGTCATCATACGACCTGTGAACACGAATGCAGCCTTGAAAATGGGTTTTGTAACAGGTCACATTTTGTCTTATGGATTAATGTTTTCCAATTCAAAGTGCCATTTTTCGTTGCTACCAACTGTTGTACCCTGAGAAACTGACGTCTCGAAGTCTCAAGTTTACCGGAGGGGACGAATTTATTTTAAGGACACATACCTCAATAATTGTTTGTATCATTCCCAGTTAGTTTGTTGTAATTCAATTTCATTTCCTTTATGTTATTGTATCATAATATTGCAAATATACATCGTTCGAAGATTGTTATCCAGATAGACTTTACTGTCAAAGTCTGATGTTTTCTAGATTTCTGTGGCAAAGTTTGAAGATTGTTAGACTTCAGTATCAAAGTTTGAAGACTGCCAGACTTTATGGTTTGAGTCTGAAGATTGCCAAACTTTACTGTTAGAGTCTGAAGACTGTCAAACTTAAGTGTCGAAGTATTATTCTAATGCCATTTTGAATTGTTGTAGATTTCTAACACAAAGTTAATGTGAAACACGAAAGTCACATTACTCAGTGGTATGATTGGTCCGATGCATTTGGAGTTGGGTACAAATAAGATTTTCCTCCTATGGCTGGCGATTCACAAGTGATTTCTCGGAAATGTAACTTTCCTCTATATCATGTTAGTGGAGCTAATGAGAAGGACTCTTGATAGATTCCAGATAGAGAGAGAAAGAGAGAGAGAGAGAGAGAGAGATAGGGGGATAGGATGGGATGCAGGTCTGTAGGGGGGAAAGCATGCGGTAGGAGGTGGCGTACAACAGGGGAAAGGAGAAAGGAGATAAAGATAAAAGAAAGAAAAGAAGAAAGAAAATAGAGGAGAGAGAGAAAAGAAAAGTCAAAAGGGAGGGGGTCAAAGGTCAATAATGTGGGGCTGTTACAATCTTCCCCCCTTAAAAGAATTTCGTCCTCGAAATTCGTCTCGTCCAATTTCCTCAGGACTTAACCTCGCCGATCATCTCTCTTGATCGATCTTCCCCAACATATAAAACTTAATCATTCACTTTAAATTCCTTGAAGCTCAACACCATGGACAATCCTAGTCCTCACTTTCCAAATTTTAATTCATCAAGGGTAACCTTAATACTCCTTTGAAGACATTCTTAATGATCCTCGTTCCACGACGATTTCCTTTAAGCTGGTCCTTCTACCAATACACTATCACCCTTGCTAGAACTTTAACCACATTCCCTTGAGCAAATCTTCTGCTCCGAAGGATAAATCCATAATATCTAAAGTCCAACACGCTTCCACTGCGCTACTCTGATTCCCATCATCCAAGTCAAGACACTTGACGAATCTTGCCTCATACTTTTCACCCAACATCAACCTTGGCGGAGTCACATGGACTTGGTCACCTTCTAAGCTCTGGCAGTGCCCAAGAAATAATTCTTGTTACACATTTCACCAAAACATTTCGATTATTCAGGAACAACTCTTCTCTCGGTGGCCTCCCACCAGTGGTTGGTTTCATCCTTTAATAGTAAACTGCCACGACCACAATAACATCGTCGATGCATCCTATCACCAACATTTCTTCTCCCTTTTTTTTTTCCTAACCCTCCGAAGCCAAGAGATGGCGGCTTTCGGTTCACACTTCAAAGAATTGTGGAGGTTTCATCTTAGAAACTACTCTACCTCAATTTTCTCGTACAATGGCAGTCTGTAATTCCAATCCATCCTTGGAATCTACTTAACTACATTCCTCAACCCCAACAGTACGGATTAGACAATTGATACAACAACAGTAAACAATCATCTATCGACCAGCAATTCACAATAATCACACAAACAAAGCGTGCAATCACACAACGACACTCTAAACAACATGCGGTCATACAATGATGTCATCACTGGCATGCGATATACACAGCAATGCCCTCTAATAGCACACGGTAACCAGCAGTGCTTTCACCGGCGTGCGATATACACAGCAACACCCTCAAGTAGCACGTGATAACCAGCAGTGCTTTCACGGCGTGCGATATACACGGCAACGCCCTCAAGTAGCACACGATAACCAGCAGTGCTTTCTCATGACATGCGATAACCAGCAATGTCCTTTTCGGCGCGCGATAACTAGCAACGCCTTCTAGTGGCACGCGATAACCAGCAGTGCTTTCATTGGCGCGCGATACATAGCAACGCCCTCAAGTAGCACGCGATAACCAGTAGTGCTTTCATATGACATGCGATAACCAGCAATGCCATCACTGACCCCACCTTTATCGACGCACGATAACCAGCAACGTCGACTACTCTACGGGTCTCCTGTCCGTCAAATTCATAACACAACAATTACATAACAATCAAGTCAAGTGTCTGGCCTTGCTGCACATGTCCCATACCGTGCCAACGCGGCTAAACACAAGACATTCTAGTGGTCTCTAGTCAAATGTCCGGCCTTGCTGCACACGTCCCATATCGTGCCAACGCGGCTAAACAAATGACACCAATCCTAGGAGCTGCTAGTCAAATGTCCGGCCTTGCTGCACACGTCCCATACCGTGCCAACGCGGCTAAACAAATAACACCAATCCTAAGGGTTGTTAGTCAAATGTCCGACCTTGCTGAACACGTCCCATACCGTGCCAACTCGGCTAAACAAATGACACCAATCCTGTTAGTTACTGGCAAAATATCTAATATGGTCTCTAAACCATGTTCTATCATCCTCAATAAATCCAATTCATCCTTATCGCTCCATAATCCTAGTCCTCTTAGGCCCTAACCTCGCTATGGTCTTAAGATTCTAGCTTATCACTTCAAGAAAGGTTTCTCGCTCTAACTCGAACATGCCTATTATGTTCAACTAATCCTCTGATCACACACACTTAGCAAAGCAAGTCTCTAACTTGCTCTTCCGGTGAGCATAATCCAACCTTATCACTCCAAGCTCTAATCGGGAACGTAACCTATCAAGGTTCTAACCATGCTCTGATACCAAAATTTGTCACGCCCCGATCTACGAGCGTGCGACGGTTCTCGATTTTCCTCTTCTCTTCGGCCAAAGAATAGCGACGTCCCAGGCAGGTCGCTGGCCTTCAAGTCTCCAGCGGAAGCGCAAGTCTTCGCCCTATCAACTCCCACAGGAATCGCCTCCAAAGTTCGATCTCCAATCATGTACCTGAAAAATGGTTACCACGACGGGTTGAGATATAAATATCTCAATGAGCCAACCCCCTAACCCAAAACTAGGTCTGTCAATTGCCCTAGGGTCCCTAATCGCAGCTCACGTCTCCTCAATCACCCTAGACATAATCCAACCTTACTTTCTATCATGTCGTACTTGTCTTCTCTAGTCTCTCTTTTCCTTACTTAGCCTTTCCACGAGTCTACCAGACCGTAGTCGCTACTTGGCACTAAGCCTAATTATCTCACCAATCAATATCTATTGCAACGATTAAATAAATTACTGACAATTAAATAAATCACCCAAATAAATCAATAATTAAATAAATTGCGCAATCAATTAATAATTAAATAAATTACACAAAAATAAATAATTAAATAAATTATGCAATCAATAATTCAAGGCTGTCCACGACTGGCCTAGACCCTAACTAGCCTTCCTATCTTATCTCCACACCACAGTACAACATCCACTAATGATCAACCCACCAGTCTCCAATTGGACTTCCTTTGACATCCAATTTATATTTCGGGTCCAATAACCTTACATTCGATCCATCTTGGGCCCAATTGACCTCGTACTTGCTTTATCACATCATGCTTCCTTGATTTCGATACCCGGCCATAATAGACCGATCTCAACCTCACTCTTAAATCTTCTAATCCACCACTCAAATTTAGCCAAGTATAAATCCCAATGATTAAAACTAATCATGTGACCTAGGCAACCAACTAATTGCACAATTAAATAGTGCGAAAAATTAAATAATTAAGTACTGAAATTAAATAAAATAAATAAATAAATGCTGAAATTAAATAAATAAAATATGCGGCCAACGAGAGTGCATGAAACCGTCCGCACTAATCTCGCACCGTTCCTCTAAAACCTAACGTTACAATCGCATCCAATTTTTCCGATAACCAATCCAATCATGCCATAAACCAACACAATTGCCCTAATAAATCAACTAAGGCAATAAACATCCCTAATTAAGTTTTAGGAGGTCTACTCACCTCAAATTACGTCTTCAAGCGACTAGTGACAGTACCTGAATTTTCCCTATTTTCTTTCATTCCCTTTTCTCTTTTCTCTTTTTTTTTTATTATTTCTCCTTTTTCCATTTTCTTTCATTTTCTTCTTTTACTTTTACTTTTCCTTTTCTTCTTTTTCCTTTTTCTTCTTTTTTCTTCTTTTCTTTTTCTTCATTTTTCCTCTTGGGCCAAGCTGGGCTGACCAGGGCCCATTAACCTTGGCCCAACACTGTTGGAGGGAGGCCCATGCCTCCGACACCGACAAGGGTTTCGGTGAGCTCGCCGGCAAAGCTCCGGCGAGATTCCGACGAAGCCTCGATTGCAGTTTTCGATGGCGAAGAGGTGGCGGGGCGGCCGAGGAGGTTCAAACCAACGGCAAACGGCGGCTGGTCGGCGACTACGGCAAGGAAAACAAAGGCCGAGCTGCTGGTTTTCATCGGACGAGGCTGAATTCGACTTCTTGCGGCAACATTCTTGTCGAGCCACGGAGAGGGGACGACGATGGAGCGAGGCAACAAGAGGATGTGAGGGAGGACGTGCGAGGATAGAGTAGAGTCGTCGCGGGCCGTGAAGTAACGATGACGTGGGCCACGAAGCAGCAAGCGGAGGCAGTGACGGGCGGTGGCTATGGCAGAGCTCGGCGGCACAAAGGAGCTGGGGCGGAGCTTCGACGAGGACAGGGAACAACGGAGGATGGAGCGACCATTAGAAGCAGAAAACAACCAGAAGAAAAACTTGCCGAGGAAGAAGATGAAGACTCGGGCGAGAGAGAGAGAGAGAGAGAGAGAGAGAGAGAGAGAGAGAGAGGGGATAGGATGGGATGCAGGTCTGTAGGGGGGAAAGCGTGCGGTAGGAGGTGGCGTACAGCAGGGGAAAGGAGAAAGGAGACAAAGATAAAAGAAAGAAAAGAAGAAAGAAAAGAAAGGGGAGAGAGAAAAGAAAAGTCAAAGGGGAGGGGGTCAAAGGTCAATAATGTGGGCTATTACACTCCACGTGCCCCGTTTTTAGTGATCCGAGATCATATTGACCGGTGGTCCTAGACCACCTAACATTTTTCCAAATTGAAGGGGCCATTTTCAGAATTTTTCATTATGTTTTATTCCTTATTTTGTCAATAAATCAATTAATCAATCGATTCTTTCGTTAGAGGAAGGAAATTCCTGGGCACGCCACCTCTACGCTAGGCATAGGCCGAATGGTCTCTTCGTTGACACCTCGTCGATGCCTTTTGTAGCTCCATGATGGGGTACATTGAATCACACCAGGGAGGAGCCTCTTTCGAACGTGGATCTTCGCTTCTACTCAAACGATGGTCTTAGGTTATTGTCATTGTTAAAGTAATTAAATTTTAATTCACGCTTTCATCTAATAGTTTAAACTTTTATAGCAATTGATAATGATTCCATAAAAACAAGGATCCTGAGTTCGAATCTTTCTATATCCCTATTTACCTCCCTAACTATATATTTGCATGCTTAGTACTGACAAAAAGATCAGATTAAGTGTGATGGAGAGTGTTAAAGTAATTAAATATTAACCATTTGCCTTCCTAATTATAAATTTCCACGCTTAGTACTAGGCAAAAAGACTAATCTAAGTGTGAGAAGGAGTGTCAAAATAATTAAATATTAACCCATGTTTTCATCTAACGGCTCAAACTTTAAAGTAGTTGGCAGTGGTTCCTGAAAATCTCACAGTCATTAGGCTGCGTGACCCACTATTGCGGGTCTAGAGTGCACCCATTTTTGGTTTCCTCTCGACCAAAAAAACATAAGATGGGAAGAATCTAGCAGCTCTGCATGCATCTACAAATGAGCTAAAGACTCGTATGGTTATTTGATCTTTTTCAAGAGAGACACTTGATCAATTCTCAACAGTAAAGATATGGTCGATGTGAGAAAGATCAATTCACAATTAAAACAACACCAAATCCAATGCGAAAGGAAAATGCCTAGCATGAATTTATTGTTGGGATTTCATGTAACAAGTATAGACAAATAAACAAAATCGTAGTAGAAGTACTAACCTACACAAGTATCTCCAAAGGGATTATTTGTGCGTTTTAATCAAATATCAAATTAACAAAAGGTTTCGACGAATTACCTCTCTTAATACTGTCCAAAATATTTTGGTTCAAATGTTTTTGATTTGAATCCTACAATCATTGGACCTCTAGTTCAGACAACCTCCAATCACATGTTGAACAAGTGATGAATTTTCGCAGATAATCAACACTTTGATTGTGCTAACAATTTTGTGTAGATAATCTCTACGTCTTATGACTTTAATTCGCGGTAATCACAACGAAAGAAGAACCGTTCTTCACTCGTTAAACTCTTTCCTTTTTTTCGTAAAAAAATTGCATACCCACTTTTTGTTAACCACCCCCAGCAAAACAAAATCATGCAATGGTTTGTTTGCCGCAATGGTCAGTAACCATTTTTGCTGACCACACGGTCAACAAACCAGTGCGATGTAGTTATGTGTACATAATGTGTACACGCGTATGTGATTGAAAATTAAATTGAATCTCTACAAATTTTGTGTTCAACTCAATCGATTGCCGTGAGTGCGAACATATTTGCAATATTGTCATTCTCATTTCTTGATCTAGTGATAAGATTTGCACTAACATGTTAATACTTTCAAGATAATTGATTGTTCCGATTAACCTCTTGGTCTTATAGACCATGATTAACATATAGCAATATGTCTTGGCTACCTAGACAGTGCAAATGTTTTAAGAATATAATGAACCTATCAGCATTAACTATAATGTAATTCAATCCCTCTATCATACTATGTCCCGATCGAACAAAGGCCATGGAAATATTTGTCAAGTCACCAATTTGATCATTTGCATAAACCTAATCGTCATGCAATTTTATGAGACATAAATAATTTATTCTCGTTGCAACTCCGGCCGAGGATTTCAAATGTAGTGTTATGAGCAGATCGCGTAGAACAGCATTGTTATACTTTGCACGCAATAAGGAGACGGATTCCATTTTGCACGCATGTGTAACTTTGTATGTGAACAATTTATGACCAACAAGTACAAAAGTGGATCAATGAAATATTAATATGCATGTTTGTGAATCATAATTATCCGACACACAAGTTAACATTGCGCCTCAAGTCTAAGGATGATTTACACAAGACCAGAGCATGAACGATTAAAATTGACCCCACTAAAAGTTTCCATAATGGAATCTGTCAGTTCAGTGAACTTGTCCGATACAGGCATTTTTGTTATAACTTGGGCATCCTAATATCCAATGACCCGTAACTCGGGCACCTGTATCAAATACTTAATGATGATATTAAAACACACCAATCTCAACATGATTATTAATTTTCACTCAATAATCCATTGACCAGGAACAATTTGAAGATTCGATTTAATTGTGTATCCATCACACGTATTCTTAACGTCTTAAGAATGGATCCAATTACGACTGATCTTGTGGAATTATTTATTCATCAATAATTGGAAAAATGAATAAATACGTTTTTGCCATTAATTGTACAATAAGATTGAAAATACAACTTAAATCCTAACATGGAATTATTACATGATCGCTTTAGGGCATACATCCAACATTTATATTGTAGGAAAGTCACAAAGATGAATGCCAAGAAGGGGAAAAAATGGAAGTAATTGACATTGTAGATGCCTGATGACGCAATGACAACCTATACTTCTCTCCGTGTTCACGTCACATGGCCCTTGACTTGAGCCCAATGTAGCCAAAGAACTAAATCTACAACAAGTTCATTAAAAAATCTTAGGCATCGCATTTTCATTCTCCTCATATAAAGAATCAGGTCAAATGGGCGAAAAAGAGTAAAAAAATTCTTTAGTATAAAATGCCGATGTTGTGGCGGACTATGAATCATACCATATGTATCTCGAGGGGCTATCGAATATTCCGGTCGTGAGTTGATCAATGGAATGAAGCATTATGGAGGTGATCCTAGTCTCAATGTATGTCATTGATCAAATGCTGAAACATCTCGAATTGAATTGTTTAAGCTTATAACAGTTTTCTAGATTCGCTAGCGTAATAAGAGCAATGCCCATGGAGCCCCTGAAAAATCTAAAATGGTATTGCGAAACAACCTACTTGGACAGCTTAAGCTCGATGAACCAAGTCTCGGAAGTGATCATCAACCATGCATTGCCGCGGAGGAGGCGGCAGTGGAAGTGTTCATTGAATTTGGAAACCATTAATCGAAAATTTACAAAGGGAAAGAAAAATTAGAAAGGAAAGAATGATGTCAATCATGTCTATTGGAACCACAAAGCAAAGACATAATCTATCAAGAACAAAGAAAATGCAAGGGAGCGCAATCTTTACAGATCATGCTCAATCGTTCTCGGAATTAGGTCGGGATTTAACCCACACACTTATCCATTAAGCCACCTTCATTCATCGGAAAATTAGGGCTTCGTGGATCAAAAGGTGGCCAAGGCGAGTATGGTAAACTAATCTCTAATTTAAAGCGGGTCCCCAATTACAACTATGTCTCTTCATTTCACCAAGTGGCCGGACCTAGGTATATTCTCATCTGTCAACTTTTCAAAATAATGAAAAAGTAATTAAATGAAATTCCGTCGCGTAATTATATCTCGCGATATAACTTTAATGTAAAATTATTTGTTCTCAGTATTACAAAAAGCTTCCATATGTGAAGTTTCGGCATTCGTATCTATTTTATTCTTTTTGTGAAGCTGGATTATTAATTAATCTACGGCATTCGTATCTATTTTCCATATGTGAAGATCTCTGTTTACATGTTCGAGTCGGCAAACCCGTCATCGTTTCTGGCCGCTTGTGACCAGGCAGTCAACTATCACTTTAACGAGCGCCGCCGCCGCATTCGCCAATACTGCCGGCGGCATCTAGTTTCCGCTGGGGCCAGTGTTCGGTGGACACCCGGCAGCTGAGCTCGAGGAGGACGGGGCGTCACCATGGTGAACCGCTCACCGAACTTGTCGTGAAGGGCGGTTCGTGAGTACGCCAATCTTGTTTTTGGGGGTTTTATTTGAAGAAATACAGTATCAAGCACCAAACTTGCTACACGTCTTGAGCAAATTACACTCCCTTCGGGATGTTTACTGTTTTGACAGGAATTTGCGGCGTGTTTCTGTGTGTCCGAGTGGAGTCTTGCACGGAACGTAGGACAGCGAGTCAAGCTAGCGTTCTTCGTGGTTCGAAATCTAGGAATTAATGCATGAGCTTTGTCCTTTCTGGCTTTCAAAAGTAAATGGAATCTTGAATCTTGAACGTCCGTGAGGAAGGTCCTTTTCAATTTCGTTCTTATGGCTCATGGTTAGAAAGAAAAAAGCAAACAAAAAAGAGGGAGAGAGAGAGAAACTTCCTTTCTCACGAGTCGAGTAGAGTCTTTCCACATCATCTGAAGAGTTAAGTTCTTCTTGTCACACCATATGATTCATCGAACCACCAGCATGTGAAGGTGTTAATGGGATGTTGTCTCTTTATTGACCAACCAGCTAAACTTCTCAGTTACACCCACTTAAGATTGACGTTTCCAAATCGCACTTGGACAAACTCGACCCTCTCGACTGGCGGGGGCAAATGTAGTTGTTATGGTTAATTTGTGGTTGACGAGTCGTTGTTGTAAGCGTTGTTATACTGCATAGCTGATGGGATGACGTGATGACAACTTATACTTCTCTCCGTGTTCACATTACATAAGCCCTGACTCAAGCCCGATGTAGCCGAAGAACTAAATCTACAATCGATTCATTCAACAATGTTAGGCATCGCATTTTTGTTCTCTCCATGTGAAGAACCGGGTTAAATGGGCGAGAAAGAACAAAAAATCATTAGTAAAAACCGTCGATGTCGTGGTGGACTCCGAATCAATACCGCATATCTCGAGGGGCTATCAATGGATCAATCTAAATGGTCATGGCCGATGATCGAATCATACCAAGACATATGTGTCTTGAGGTGCTATCTATTGTTCCGGTCATGGGTTGGTCAATGGAATGAAGTGTTTGGAGATGATCGTAGTCTCGGCGTAGGTCATCGATCAAAAGCCGAAACATCTCTGATTGAACTGTCAAGCTTACGACAATTTTCTAGATTCGCCAGCGTAACGATCGAGAGCGATGCCCATAGAGCCCCTGAAAAAGGTCCACAATAGTACTGCAAGAAAGCCTACTTTGGACAGCTTGGGATTGACGAACCAAGTCCCGGAGGCAATCATCAACGCACACCACCATGGAGGAGGTGGCGGTGGAAGGGTTCATTGAATTTGGAAAAGTATTAATCAAAAGTTTACGAAGTGAAGGGAAAATTAGAAAGGAGAGACCGATGGCAATCATTTCTATTGGCACACAAAGCAAATACATGATTTGTCAAGAACAGGGAAGTGAAAGGGAGTGCAACCTTTATAGATCACACTAAATCCTTCTCGGAATTAGCTCGAGATTAACACGATGGCAAATGGATTCTAATTGCCTGTGAGTAGACATCACAATTATCCCTGTATAAGTTATTCATGTAATAATCAATGTCTGAAAAACTGTACTGAAGCTCGTACGGAGAGGAAAATTGTCCAAGACTAAAATTTATATTAGGATAGTCAATTTGATCATAAATCGATTTGTAAAAATTTATGAAATTAAAAAAAAATTATAAAAATTATTCATGCTAGCGTCTGTCATGCCACGCAAGACGATCAATCCCGACTAGACTACACATTAGTGATTTTGGCCAAGGGTGAAGATGAAATATTTTTTTTAAAAGTGTATGATTAACTACTTGGCAAATCACAAAGAAAGTTTAGAAATAAATTGAAGTAATTTGAAATGTTTGGAACTAGTTTGGCTAGTTGTCAAGATGTTTAGCAAATGTTGGTGACTGAATTGATCGTTATACATAAAATTCATGATTTTTCAAACAAATTTTATCCTGTACAAAGAGATGAACGACGTACAGTTCAATCGGAAAAAAACTGTACGGCTTAAAAAAATAAAAAAAAAACTAATGCAAGGGTGTTACAAGTATGTGTCCATAGTCGATTGTGATTTTTTAGAACATTGGTTACAATTTCGCCGAGGGGCGTCGAAGTAAAATAGGGAATTTCAGGGATCTGAGTTGAAATTAACACAAAGTGTACATCAAACGTGGTAGAACAAAGGTGACTCCCTTAACTCAGATTTCCCTCTTAGACTAAGACCCCCGGCTTTTAATTTTTCCTAACTCAAGATGAAATGGTCTCTCTACGAAGTTACTAAGTACAACACAAGCTCCCACCTCTCATAGAGCAAGCATTAGGGTTCTCGTCTCTGAATATTTCGAACGAGTTGGACGATGACGGAGGATAGCTGCCCGAATGTTAGACGACGGACGACCAAACTAGTCAACGGCAACAAGAAAAGAGAGGAACTGATATCCTCAGGCAATGTTAGACGACGGACGACTGGAGAAGGGAGTGATGAATACAGATACGATCATACTGGTGGACAAGCAACCGGGGCGGAGAAAGTGTCGTTACCGTATATTGTCGGAGGAGGGCTTTTCTTTACCCTAGTTTGTAACTTGTTCCGGACTAGATAGTATTTCGATTGCAGATGGTTTTGGCTAGGCCTTTGCTTTCTAGGTCGATATTGGTTCTAGCTCTAGGTCACTGATTACACTTACTGAAGCTAGGCCGTGCCAAAACTACCGACTCTTCATGACATGAACGAAGCATGTTTTTAGAACGAAATGAAAAATAAAGAACCATAAAAGACATCGATCCCCTTTGGCAATATTAGTTCTTTGAAGACGATTAGACTGGATTTATCTACGAAAGGCAAAGGGAGAAGAAGGGTTCGGTTTCACGCAATTGCTTAGTCCGACCAGGCCCTTGGTAGAACCTTTCCTGGCCTTCAGCAGAGAACCAATATTGCCTCTGACGGGCTTCTCTAGGCTTATTGGTACCAGTTTTCCCCCGGAGTGAGTGAATGAGTTGTGCCCTTCGAAGTTGGATGAAACTATGTGGATCAATCGAAATGACAATGGCAGATGGTCGAATCATACGATATGTATCTTGAGGGGCTATCAAATGTTCTGGTTGTGAGTTGATCAATGGAATGAAGCATTCTGAGGTGATTGTAGTCTCGATGTATGTCATTCATCAAAAGTTGAAACATCTTGGATTCAATTGTCTAAGCTTATAACGGTTTTCTAGATTCGCTAGCATAACAAGAGCAATGCCCATGGAGCCCTTGAAAAAGTCCATAATAGTACTGTAAAACAGCCTACTTTGGACTGCTTAGGCTCGATGAACCAAGTCCCAGAAGCAATCATCAACCATGCACCACCGTGGACGAGGTGGCGGTGAAAGGGGTCGTTGAATTTGGAAAGTATTAATCGAAAATTTACAAAGGAAAGAGCAAATTAGAAAGGAGAGACTGATGGCAATCATTCCTATCGGGACACAAAGTAAAGACATGATATATCATAACAGAGAAAATGAAAAGGGGGCTCAACCTTCATAAATCATAGTGAATCATTCTCGGAATTAGGTCGAGATTTAATCCCGATACTTGTCCATTAAAGCAACCATCATTCATCGGAAAATTTGGATATGGTGGATCAAAGGGTGGCCAAGGCAGCTTTGACGAACAGATCTCTAACTTAAAGCGGGCCCCCAATGGAAAACATATATTACATCTAATAACTATTTTTAAGTCTATGAAGTGGAACCATTTATTCACACGATAAAGGCAAAGGACATCTCGCGGCTCAAAGACAGTAACATTAATGGAGACGAAAATGAAAGGAAGACTGAAAAAACAAGCAAAATCTCTGTTTAGATGTTAGTGTCGTCGAACCCGTCATCATCTCAGGCCTCGTCTCCAGCCTCGTCATCCGACTTTACGTCATTAGAAATTGCGTCACCGACCATCTGCCCGGTCATTATGCCATCCAAAATCTGGTTGCCGACTTTCAGCCCGGTCATCAACCTTCCTCCGGCCGGCGGCCTCTGGTATCCCGATTTCGGGTACCCATATCTCTGCTGTGGATAGCTGGGGTCGGCATTTGGCGGACACCCGACAACTGAGCTTGAGGAGGACGGGGCCGCTGCAGCTGGATCAGCAATGACCGGTTCGTTCCTCGCTTCTGGGGGCGTCGCCACGGTGAACCGCTCGCTAAACTTGTAGGAAAATTCCAGAACGCCCTTGGTCTCCCCTGACGGCAGCCTGACTTTGCAGCACATCACCTTGGGCTCCCCGTCCTCTGCCCCGCTGCCCTGCTCGAGCAGCTCCTTGACCGGCACGTCGACCCATCCAATGTCCATGTGGCCGCAGAGGGTGTGCTCGTCCTTGATCTCGAAGTTGAGGGTGAGGCGGCCGGCACGGGCCACGGCCTCGTCAACGTTGAAGGAGAAGGCCTGGCCCCACTGGGGGTTCGTGCCGCAGTCCTGGTGGATGCGGGTTTCCTGCTTGGTCTTGTAGCGCTCGTCGCCAGAGAGGGGGACGACGACGTAGACGTCCATCGTGCTCAAGTGTCTAAGATTCTGGAGGTCCTCGGCCAAGTTCACTGTCACCTCTAGCTTCCTGGACTCCATGTCTGCCTGCGTGCTCAACGGCTTGGAACATGAAGATGAAGAACGGACGACTCACGGAGAGCCTTTTTCCGATTTTACTGATAAGGATGTGCAAGAATGAGGGTCGAGGCATACTTCTATTCGTTTGGCATACATCACCCCTGTTAAGCAGACTCATGATGTCAAGCAGAACCGTGACGAGAGAGGTGGCAGTCAACCTCATTTAGACTATCACTTCATCAAAGAAGTTCAAGCTCGGTCTCTTGATGATGCTGACTAGACGTATACTTCCAGAATACAGCAAACAACATTATAGGATCAATACCGCAAAGACGTGTGAAGCCTTACAAAAACACGTGAAGACTTGTTAACTCTTAGACTATACAAACCCATATTGTTTACTCTTTGATTCTGTTAACAAGTTCTATGCCAGCTATATTCTGTTGTAGTTAGTTGAAGTGCTTAGCTGGAGTTGTTATTGTATTAAGCCAATATAAATAGGCTATACAT
Source organism: Melaleuca alternifolia (assembly GCA_019926035.1). Taxonomy (NCBI): domain Eukaryota; kingdom Viridiplantae; phylum Streptophyta; class Magnoliopsida; order Myrtales; family Myrtaceae; genus Melaleuca; species Melaleuca alternifolia. The sequence continues at coordinate 259,645 of JAGKPW010002284.1, forward strand.
AATGAGAACATTACGCTGTTGATTCAGATTGAATGAATGAAGGAAGAAGGAAGTAAGGACGATTGAAACAAGGTTATGTACTCTGTTCTTCGTCGTCTTCATTCTCTGCATGTAGTTGCTTTTCTTTCATGGTATCAGAGCTTTCTCTGATCAACAACATTACTATAGTTGTATCATGGCAACTAGAACTCCAAGATTTCCATTTCCGATCCATGTAAACATAGTGAACTTCGTTACAATAAAACTTGAGGAAGGAAATTACCTTCTATGGCAAGGACAATTTCTTCGATTCCTGAGAAGTCAGGAACTTGTCGGATTTGTGAATGGAGAGATAGAATCACCTCCGCGATTGATATGGTGTGAAGTGGATGGAAGAGAAGTCGAAGTATCGAATGTGGATTATACTGATTGGGTTAGAACAGACCAACTAATCTCCTCATGGATTAGTGGTGCTGTTTCTGAGAATATATTAGGTCTAATCATTGGCTTTGAAACATCCTATGAAGTGTGGCAGGCTCTATGCAATCGGTTTAGTCAAAAATCAATCGCAAAGGAATTTGAGCTAAGAAGTAAACTTCAAACATGGAGTAAAAGAGATAGAAGTTTGGCTGATTACCTGAGAGACTTCAAGCTTATATGCGATCAGTTGAATGCTATAGGAAAACCAGTTGATGCTATCACCAGAGTATTTGGAGTGCTTGAAGGTTTGGGTCCAGAATATGAGACCTTTCGCACAACCATCTATTGTTTAAAACCACAACCAGATTATGATGAAGTCATATCTCAGCTTGAAAGATATGAAACAAGGCTACAAAACTATACTACCAATCATTATAGTTCTAATCTAGCGTATCTGGGTCAAAGGATGACTGGAGATGAGTATCAACATAGTAATCTGTATGGCCTTCATGCAACAGAGTATGCTTTTGTTGGTCAAAGAGGTAGTCACAGATTGTTTGATGGAAGAGGAGGTAGATTTGGTAATAGAGGTCGAGGTTTTAATAGAGGAAGAGCTTATAGTCATGAAGGAAGAGGTCGTGGGTATCGACCTATGATGATGAATCGTGAGGAGCAGATAGTACAACAGCCAAACTTCTCTAACACAAGTCAAGGGTTTCGACCTTTTATTAGTTCTTCTCAGCGATATCAGAATGTGAAGTCTTATCCATTGCCTGAGACTAAGACAACACAAAGGCCTGAATTGCATGATATTACAAGGATGATTTGTCAAATCTGTAAAAGGGCTGGACATGAAGCCTTGAAGTGTTGGTATAGATTTGACAATTCGTATCAAAGTGAAGATATACCTACTGCACTTGCAGCCATCCACCTTGAGGAATTGCAAGGGAATGATTGGTATCTAGATACAGGAGCTACTGCCCACATTACTGCTACTCTTGGTATTGTCTTTAATCCTTCTACTTATCAAGGTTGTGATAGTGTGATGGTTGGTAATGGCACATGTCTCCCTATCAAGTATACTGGCACTGCATTCCTTAACACTGAGTACAATACATTGCCATTGAATGATGTACTAGTAGTTCCAGAAATAAAGAAAAATCTGTTGTCAGTTTCCAAGCTTACAGATGATTATCCTTGTACATTTATATTTGACAAACATGGTGTTTATGTCAAGGATCATCTCATCAACACAATAGTACAGATTGGAAGGAAAACTCGAGGACTCTATCAAGTCAACCAGAGGGAAACTGAGGCATTATTTACTCTCAGAAACTTAAGTCTGTTCCTGAAGAACTATGGCATCAATGACTAGCTCATGCTAGTATACACACACTTCAAGTCATGAAGAGTCAGAATCTCATACATTGTACTAAGCAATCACAATCAGTATGTGCTAGTTGTCAAATTGCCAAGAGTTCTAAGATGTCATTTCCTTTATCAGTCACTAGAAGTACAGTGCCACTTGCTAAAGTACATTGTGATCTTTGGGGACCCTCTCCCGTTAAGTCATTTCAAGGATTTCGTTTCTATGTGGTGTTTGTTGATGATTTTTCAAGATACAGCTGGATCTATCCAATGAAATCCAAGTCAGATTTCTATCATATCTTTCTCTTGTTTTAGAAATATGTTGAAAGTCAGTTGGATAGAAAAATCAAAATATTTCAGAGTGATGGAGGAGGTGAATTTACTAGCTTGAAGTTTTAGAAACACCTACAGAATTGTGGTATTGGCCACTATATGTCTTGTCCCTATACCCCTAAACAGAATGGGGTCTCTGAAAGAAAACATAGACATGTTGTGGAACTCGGCCTTTCCATGCTCTACCATTCCAAACTTCCTTTAATCTACTAGGTGGACTCATTTATCACTGCCCTTTATGTTATTAATCGTCTTCCTACTGTTAGTCTTCAGTCTGACAGTCCTTATCACAAACTTTTTGGTCATCGACCTAACTATGATTCATTGAGAGTCTTTGGTTGTGCTTGCTTTCCTTGTCTTCGACCTTATATGCATCACAAGTTTGATCCAAGGTCTTTACCTTGTATTTTCTTAGGTTACAGTGACAAACATAAAGGTTATAGATGTCTTGTTCCAAGTACAGGTCGAATTTATGTAAGCAGACATGTCACATTTGATGAAACATCCTTTCCCTTTGCTCAGAAACTCTATTCTGTTTTTCCATCACTCACTCATCTCTATAAGACATGGCTCACTGATGATTTGTTCCTCCGTCAAAATTTCAATTCTACTGCCACACTGACCTCTCCTTCTACTACTCAACCTTCTTCTAAGACTGCTTCTTACATTCCTTACACAGAGCTTGCTCCTTCCATTAACTCGTCTCAGCCTCCAGACCTTACACAATCTCATCCTTCTCCTCTTCTACAACCTATTACTTCCTCTCTTTCTCAGTCTTCTCCTACTACTTCATCTTACTCTCCTCATGATCATGCTCCCGCCTTTACTTCTATTCAGCCTGTTTCTTCTAATCATTCTATGCAAACACGACTAAAATCAGGCATTGTGAAACCAAACCCAAAGTATGCCTGTTTAGTTGATTACTCAGTTCCTTCTGAACCAAAATCTGTGAAGTCTGCTTTGGCTCATACAGGCTGGCACAAGGCAATGCAAGAGGAGATTGATGCTCTCCATGCTAATAAGACTTGGCTTTTAGTTCCTCGCACAGATAATATGAATGTCATTGGTTGTAAGTGGGTTTTTAAAACCAAATTGGCTGCTGATGGGAGCATTGATAAACTAAAGGCACGCCTGGTTGCAAAGGGCTTTCACCAGGAGGAAGGTATAGACTTCTTTGAAACCTTTAGTCCGGTTATTAAGCAAGCCACTATTCGAATTGTTTTGTCTCTAGCTATGGTACATCACTGGCCTATTCACTAGTTGGATGTCAAAAATGCATTTTTGCATGGCTCATTGACTGAGACTATTTACATGGAGCAGCCTCCTGGTTTCATTGAGGACTCTAAGTGTGTTTGTTTACTAAAGAAGTCCTTATATGGTCTGTGTCAGGCACCAAGGGCGTGGTTTGACAAATTTAGCTCTTTTCTCTTAGAGTTTGGATTCATTTGCAGCTCCACTGATCCATCTCTTTTTATTCTCCGATCTCCTCATGCTACAGTTTTGTTGCTCCTCTATGTGGATGATATTATTCTTACTGGTACATCTTCCACGTTGATCTCTAGTCTTATCGATGCTCTCAGTTCTAAGTTTCACATGAAAGATCTTGGTGGTCTCCACTATTTCTTGGGCATTGAGGCTAAGTTTACTACTGATGCTTTATTTCTTTGTCAAACCAAGTATGCACTTGACATTCTCAATCGTGCTAATATGAAGGAGTGTAAACCAATCTCCACTCCTTTGTCTCTTGCCTCTGGTTCTCGACGTGGTGATGATATCTTGCTGTCCAATCCTATTGAGTATCGCAGCCTTGTGGGTAGTCTCCAGTACTTGACTATTACTCGTCCAGACATTGCTTTTGCTACCAATCAACTATGTCAGAAATTACAGAGGCCTACTGTTGACACCTAAATTTTAATATTTTGTTTAAAATTGCAGATTTTTTGGGAAAATTTAAGCAGATTATATTTGAAATAAGGGATGAGGATTATCAAAATTCGGTCAAATCTTTTAAGATTTGACCGAATATTGCTTTCCTCATTCTTTAAAAGAGGCCAAAGTCGTTCAGTTTAAGGTGGGCTTTTATTTTTTATTTTTTTTAAAAAGGGGATAAGCTAAGGAAATTTCGGTCAAATCTTTTGAAGATTTGACCGAGATTCCTCTGCTCCCCTTTATAAAAGAAGCCAAGGACGTACAGTGAAAGTGTGGGCCATTATTGAGAAAAAAAAAAGAGAGCTTTATTCGGTCAATACACACTGACACGCACAGAGGGAAACCAAGAGATAGGGTGCTTCCAGGGTCTTCTTCACCAGAGACTTCCAGAGAGGTTTCGACCAGAGAGAGAGAGAGAACGCGAGAGAGAAAAGCACCGAGAAGGAGTCACGCGGGAGGAAGATCTTCGCCCTTTTGTTTTCACCTTTTTCCCCGACGATTTACCCGTGTTCGTAGGTGAGTTTATCCTCGGATTGACTTGTGGTTTTATCAATGCAATCGATCTCAAAGCTGCTTTGAGTCTTGGTTTCTCCATCTTCGTGTTTCCGTGATTGTTTTGCTGCAATTTTAGGTTAGATTTTCTTTGCCATTAATCCCGTGTTTGAACCCCTTTAGCCGTGTTGCATTCCTTGCGTGTGTTTTGTGCCGCTCGTGTGGGTGTCGTTGAGAAGTTGTTGGCGAGTCGGTTCCTTTTATTTTGCCTCGGCGATGTACGCCGCGGTTCCGCCGCGAGCAGGATGTCGTTGAGTTCAAGCTGCAGGTCGTCTATGGTGTTGCAGCTCGGTGAGGAAGACGATCTACAGGAACTCATCAGGCCCGTGTGAATGAAAGCTAAAGCAAATGGGCGTGGATCTGGGCCCGATTGTTTGCAGGCCCACACGGAGAAAAAGGGAAGCAGGTCCACGCGTGCGGAGAAGGAGCCAGGCTTTAGGCGATTTGGGCCGAAACAGTGCAGGGCCTACGCAAGGAGAAAGTGACCAGAAGAAAAAAAAAAGAAGGAAATCGGACTGGGCCCATCGCGAGCCCAGTCCAGATTTCCCTGTTTCTTTCGTGGACTCCCTTTCAAAGGGGCTTCGCGGGTCAGGGGGCCGAACCGACCCGGTTCGGCAGCCTGACCCGGGTCTCTTGATTTTATTATTTTTTTATCATTTTGTTTGTAGTTATTTAATAATAAAAGAAAACTAAATAAAAAACAAAAAAAAATAGAAAATTTCTGCAATAAAAAGGTGTCTTTTAGTATTTTAGTTTGCTTATTCCTTTCATGTTATTATTTTTGTTTAATTTGTTTGCTTTGAGTCGTAGGTTTATCAATTGGAAATAAATTTCCAATTCTCAACCGCAAAACCAATTTTTTACTTTGTCTATAAAGCTTTAGACAAGGTAATTAATTACGTGGGAGTCGACAGAATTGATATTTTGATCTTTAAGGTTTAAGATCAATTTATTGATTTTTGTTGGCGATCTTTCATTGTTTAATTTAGGTTTCATTTCTATATTAGGATTATTTGTTTAATTTGTCATGTTTTCCTTCATTATTAGAAAAATACCAAAAAATTACATTCCATGATAGATTGCATGTTAAATAGAATTGCATTTTCTTGTTTAGATTAAATTGCATTTAGACTATATCGCATAGCATGATTAGGTTGCATTTTAAATATAATTTGCATAGTTAAATTTGGTTTTCATGTTTATTTCAAAGTCAATAAAAAAAACTCATATGCACATCATAGCATTAATTTTTCTTTTCATTTTTAGGTTGCATTATTAGAAATTTCATAACATTTAATTTAGGCACATTGAATCTCATGTTAATTAGGAATTGCATTTTTAGCCACGTTATTAGGTCAAATTTACATTAGAATTAAAGCCATTCCATGCATGTCATATTAGATTTATGTTCATATTAGTGCAAGTTCATTTTTTTTTTAAATTTTTGTATTAGATTAGTAGCATGTTTAATTGTGCGTTTATTTAATCTTGAATTTCCATTGATAAAACTCAAAAAAATAAAAATCATGCACACATCATTTAGATAGGTTCATGGAGTTAATTAATTTAGTTAAGATGTCATTGCATGTCCATTTTTACCATGATAGGATAATTCATTCAGATTTCTAGGCATCATGTTAGACTAGGTTTTCACATTTTAATTAGTTTATTTAATTTCGAATTTCATTAAATAAATAAGAAAATGTTAAAAAATGTCCTTTCGCATGTCATTTAATTCATTTAGTTAAATAGCATGTCATTTAGTCCAATTTAAATCTAGAATTTGCATGTTATAAGCCATGTTAGGTCATGTCATTAGAATTAGATTTTCATGTATTTGCATGTTAGCTTAGTTTTCATATTCTAAGATACTATCCGTAGTTAAGATAAGATTTTATTTTTAATTAGGGATTTATGTAATTCCTAGTTTAAATTAAATGTTATTTAACTATTGATAATTAGTTTCATTAATCCATTTAGCATTGCATTAGGATAATTGCATATAGAACTAGTTTTTCATTACATGCATTGCATTGCGTTCATATAAAAATCCCAAAAAAGAATAGTCCTTTTGTTAATTTGTTGCATTAGGTTGTCTTTATTTATTGTTTTATTTCATTTAGCATTTCCATTAATGTCTGCGCACTCGCATGATCACCTTGCATGTTATGGAATGAACTTAAAATCAATTCAAGCTACCTGTAAATTATTTTTGAAATAAAAGAAAATAGTTCTCAAGTCCCCAAATTCATGATCTCTGGTTCGTAGGGGTAAAATACTACTCCCGGTATTTTACTTGGGTTTCTAATCGACCCACCATAAATAGATTAGTGGTGACTCCAATTGAGTTAAATCTTGCATGTTTAAGAATTGAAACCTAAGTCGTGAATTGGTATGAGCTTGGGAGAGCTCGAGCTAAATTAGGTTTAGCAATCTATTAGCCGAACCCTAGGTGGTGCACCTTTGGGGAGGTCGCGACAGCTTGGCGACTCCGCTGGGGAATTGGTTCAAAGAACTCTAGTGGACTTAGGCTTGTTTTCTTTTCTTTTAAAAATTGCTTGGCAGTGAATTTTCCATTTATGTCCCTAACCCGTGTGTTGATTATTTTTGTAGGTTGATTTTTGTTTTAAGTATTTAATTGCTTTCTTTGAAGTGTTGTGTGATATTAACTGTTGTACATGCTTTATTGCTTTAGCACTACACATTGACACACACAACCCGCCGTCGGACCTAGGCTGCACTAGGATAACTTAGGATGGTGTTAGGTTGGATACAACTTCGACCGCGAGGCTGCGTAGTAGAGGTTGCCCAACTTAACCCCGAAAACTTTCTTTCTTGGTGCCAAAGGTGTTTGCTTCTGCCCGCGAGGTTGCGTCGCATCGGGGCATCACCTTTTGGCTGAGCCGGAGTTGCAAGGGCTTTGATTTAGTACGCGAGGCTGCGACTAGTCATTCCACCCTTGTAGCTCCACTTTGCTAAGCCTTTTTAGAGTAGAAATCGAGCCGCACCTTTCATGTGCATGTCTATGTGTTTGCTTGATCGGAAAGTAAGTCTCCTATTTTATCCTCTTGCAATTTATTTATTTATTTTGCTCGGTCCATGACAATTAGGTGAGTCAAGTCACATTATATATACAATGGGAAGATATGATGTTTGATTCGTTCCTCCTCCGAAAGCCGAGCTCAAACAATGGTAAGGTAAGCTAGATGGCCGAATCTATGAGAAAAGCGGAGGAGCTCGAGGAGCAGATGAAGAAGGTGGCTAGGGAGAATAGGCAATTGCGTCGAGCATTAGCTTCACATTTGTATATAGAACAAGCTTAATAAAATGCTTTTGGGTTATTTGTTTCGAGTCTTTATTTTACGTTGAGTCATTTTCATTTGTTTCGAGTATTTGTCTTATATTTCATGTAAAGTGAATTTCATAAATGAATATAAGAAGGTCTTTAGGTCATTGTTATGGACAATTTATTCTGTCTCCTTTCTCGTGCACTATGCTTATCCTTGTCATTTTTCGTTCGAAGGTGATTACGGAGCGTCCACGTTCACCAATTATCACAGGATCAAAAGCAAGAGCAGGGATGGCCGACCAAAATGAACAAACTCGTGTTGTCGTGCTTGAAACTGAGATGAAGACAGTCTTGAATGTCCTTGAGAACCTCTCTAAACAAGTTGTTTCTCTAAACACAAACATTTCCGCTTTGTCTGCATTTGCTCAACCGAGTGTAGAAGTCGTGTTGCCTAATGACTCCACTTCTACTGAGCCAATAAAAAAAGCAAAGAACGTTGTCATCGGCACTTCCTTGATCGAGGATGAAGCAATCCTGACTGATAATATTCCTCCGGCTATGACTGATAAAGCCGGGGCATCTTCTGAATTGCTAAGGAGTGATGAGGCTAAGCGCATTGCTAAGCTTGAGGAGCAAATTCGACAAATGCAAGGCGTTCAAGATCAATTCCCACGAGGTCTTGCTCATATTGCCAGGGTCCAGGTCCCTAAGAAGTTTAAGGCACCTGAGTTTAACAAGTATGAAGGCCTTTCTTGTCCTAAGATCCACTTGCAATACTACACTATGAGGATGGCATCGTATGCTGACAACGTGCCGCTCATGATTCATACTTTCTAAGATAGCTTAACTGGACCTGCCTTACAATGGTTCATTGTGAAAAAAATTAATTTGCTCGAGACTTGGGAGGATTTATCCGATGCTTTCATCGGTCAATACAAATTTAACATGGATGTGGCCCCGTCACGTGAGGATTTGATTGGTCTTGAGAAAAAGAAGACCGAGACTTTCAAGGCTTATGCCATGAGATGGAGAGCTGTGGTTGCACAAATCACCCCCGAGCTGACTGAAAAGGAGATGCTAGACATGTTTATGAGGTCTTTGCCATTTGAGTTCCGCAATTGAGTGTTGGGCTCTCGTTTTGAATCCTTGGCTGAGTTGATTCCTGTAGGAGAACGTATTGAGGTTGCTTTACGTGATGGTTGGGCTATGGAGCAGGCTACCTCTTTCAAGAAATTTGCTTTTAAAAAAGATAAAGAATTTGCATCTGAAGTGAATGTGGCATACTCACAACCGAGCTCTGGCGGACCTTCAAATATCCATGCCCCTACAAATCGGCAGGTCGGGGGCCGATCATTTGCACCTCGTCAGTTCAACAGGAGGCAATTCACTCCCCTTCCGGGACCTTTATCTAAGGTTTTACCTGTTTTGCAAAAGAAGGGTTTGTTCTCTCAAGAGCCGAAGCGTCCGAATCCTGAGAAATTCCACAACTTTAATGCTTCAAAGAGGTACGATTATCACATGGGTGAAGTGGGGCATTCAACTGATGAGTGTTTCACCTTGAAACACAAAATCCAAGATCTTTTGGATACAAAGGTGTTCACCTTCAGCGTCGCTCAACCAAACATTGAGAAGAATCCTCTTCCGGAGCACGAGGAGGGCGTCAATGCAATTCTTGAGAATAAGTCCCAGGAGGAAATGGGTGCTAGCCCACATGAGTAATTTATTCCTACTTCACTCCCCTGCGAGGGAGTCTCTTTCATTTATCGCTTTCCTAGGATTTTTCGTTCTTTCATTTGAATTCTGCAATTTATTTTCCATAAGTGTAATTCATTCTGAGTTATTCAATAAAATCACCATTTTTTGAGGCATGATGAGATACACCAAACCAACTCGGTGACGATATCCAACAACTGAAAAGAATCATCCAAGGAGAATTCTGAGGGTTGGGCTTCTTCATGTTTCCTTGTTTTAAAAAAAATCAAAAAAATTTGCTTTTAAAAAAAAAATGCATGAAACCTCTTTGCTTCATGTGTTAGATACTCTTTTTATCGAGAGGGGACACTTCTAAAGGAAAATAATATGCAAAGATTAACATGGAGGATGCATGAACCCTGTTTTTTTTTCTGACCTCTTTGCTTCATGTGTTAGAGCATACTCTTTTTATCGAGAGGGGACACTTCTAAAGGAAAATAATATGCAAAGATTAACATGGAGAACTGTGGGGCATTTTCCAATCTGGAGGAGACATTGCATTGATGGGTGATGAAAATTTCTCCAATTTTAGATTACATTAACTTAGAGCCATGTTCATGCACTTTTCTTTGTATGCAGAGGGCAGGAGCAAAAAAAAAATGCGACATCAAAAATTGATTTTCCATGGTGATAAGTCGCGTTCATACCCAAGAGCAGTCAATGGACCTTCATTTCTGATAACTCTCTTGATATTTTTGAGTGAGATGAATTGTTATTGATCACATTGACTAAAGGTTTTTGCTTGATTGAGAATGCTAAGCAAGATGCATCGGGATGACGAAAGGCAAGCCCTATCCACACACAGTCCCTTATTTATACAATTGTGAGACGGGGCGTACGAAATTCCATGTCTGCAGGGTAAAGAGTTCTCTCGTGAAAAGTACCATAACCGAAATGATGAGAGGCAGTTCATTTCTCTATCCCAAACACTAAAATGATCCATTGATTGCCCATTTTGAGCCTAAACACTTGTGAAGTTTCATTTCATATTACCCCTGTCAAGAACCACCCACATCGGGGCAAATTGGAGGTACATTTGCATCATTGATGTTAAAAGGCGAAAAAATGAATAGAAACTTTCTTAGTTTCACTTGCATCAATCTTCGAGTGTTGCTTTTACATGTGGAATCGAATATTAAATCAAGTGCCTTAGGGATGATGAAGAGCATTTATTATTATATCCTAAACACTCTTATCCTTTGTTAGCCACTTTGAGCCTGTGATTTCATTGGTGAATATCTCTTACACTGGGGCATTGTAGCAGAATACAAGCATCCTCACACCAAGGTCAGATGCGTCAGTCTAGTCCATTAAAAAAGAAAAAAAATGCAAAATGGGGCATGAAAAAGCAATGAGTCTGGTAAAAGCAAGGCCTATGCCCAAATTCAGAAGAAAAGTGAAAGAATTTAGGAGCAAGAAAAAGCAATGTGCCTGGTAAAAGCGAGGCCGATGCCCATAGAAGTCAGAGCCAAAGGCTCAAGTCTGCAAGAAAGTCGACCTTCAATGTGTTCAGATTCTAAAAGATGCTGAATGAGGCAATCTTGTCAATAATCCCCAGTGAGTTTGACATCATATATCATCCCCAGTGAATCAAAGTTTGAGGGTCGAAAATTGAGTCTGAGGAAAAATTCCCAGTTTTTCATCCCATACACACCTTTAAGCCAAGCCTGCAAAGTCTCTTCTGATTAGGGCACTTGAATTAATGTGAGGTTCCTAATGTGTTAAGCTTAGCTCGAAGAAGTGCGAGCAAGGCTGTTTCTATTGCATTTACAGGGTTCTTGACTTGTAAACCTGGCGATATTTGTTGAAGACTTTCTTTCTAAGCCTTGACTCAAAGAGTCCCCTTTGCTTAACCGTTGACCAAGCCCAAATTACGGTCCTGTCAAAGACCTCCCTGATTGGTAAGATTGTATCATTTGCGAGAGTACTCGGATCTTTGTTGACATTATGATAGTGAGACTGAGTGTTTCAGCTATTCCCTCATTGGGACAAAAGCCCTTCTAAATGAGAGTGAGTGATAAGTCCTTTCTGACTGAATGTCTCTTGTCTTAAAGAAATCTCTCAAAACTGAATTGCATTTTATGATGAAGCAGATGAATTGATGATGTGGTTATCCTTTCAGGGATCGTGAATTCTAAATGCATGTACTTCAGTTTACGTGCCTATTGACTATGTGCAGGTACCGATGGTAATGTATCGGTGTCTTACCTCGAGAAGGTCTCCCAGCTTAAGTTCATTTTGAGTCCCTACGGCGACATATAGGGACTCGAGTTTAATCTAGGTATCTTTCATTGTTTTGCCTCTGTGGTGACCGAATTAAGGTTTTGGGCCTCAAGCAATCCAGGTATCTTTCATTGTTTCGCCTCTGTGGTGACCGAATCCAGGTTTCGGGCCTCAAGCAATCCAGGTATCTTTCATTATTTTGCCTCTGTGGTGACCGAATTAAGGTTTCGGGCCTCAAGCAATCCAGGTATCTTTCATTATTTCGCCTCTGTGGTGACCGAATTAAGGTTTCGGGCCTCAAGCAATCCAGGTATCTTTCACTGTTTTGTCTCTGTGGTGACCGAATTAAGGTTTCGGGTCTCAAGCAAACGAGTCAGGTTCCTTCACTGTCTTTCTTTCGTGACCGAAGCAAGTGCTCGGGCTTGAGAGGACAGTTTCAAAACTCATACATACCTTGATCTGCCATTCCAACCAGGTAAGTAATTTCAAGTATGTTTCTTTTTCCTTCCTTTGCATTCATCATGTCATAATCACATTTGAAAATGAGAGTGATCTCAACAAAAATATCATGCATAGTCAAAATTTAGGTATCATTTTGTCTTTGAATGCAACCTCTGCGAGCTCACCTTCAAAGAGGGGCAGCTGTTGACACCTAAATTTTAATATTTTGTTTAAAATTACAGATTCTTTGGGAAAATTTAAGTAGATTATATTTGAAATAAGGGATGAGGATTATCAAAATTCGGTCAAATCTTAAAAGATTTGACCGAATATTGCTTTCCTCGTTCTTTAAAAGAGGCCAAAGTCGTTCGGTTTAAAGGTGGTCTTTTATTTTTTATTTTTTTAAAAAAGGGGATAAGCTAAGGAAATTTCGGTCAAATCTTCAAAAGATTTGACCGAGATTCCTCTGCTCCCCTTTATAAAAGAAGCCAAGGACGTACAGTGAAAGTGAGGGCCATTATTGAGAAAAAAAAAGAGAGCTTTATTCGGTCAATACACACTGACACGCACAGAGGGAAACCAAGAGATAGGGTGCTTCCAAGGTCTTCTTCACCGAGAGACTTCCAGAGAGGTTTTGACCAGAGAGAGAGAGAGAATGCGAGAGAGAAAAGCACCGAGAAGGAGTCACGCGGGAGGAAGATCTTCGCCCTTTTGTTTTCACCTTTTTCCCCGACGATTTACCCGTGTTCGTAGGTGAGTTTATCCTCGGATCGACTTGTGGTTTTACCGATTCAATCGATCTCAAAGCTGCTTTGAGTCTTGGTTTCTCCATCTTCGTGTTTCCGTGATTGTTTTGCTGCAATTTTAGGTTAGATTTTCTTTGCCATTAATCCCGTGTTTGAACCCCTTTAGCCGTGTTGCATTCCTTGCGTGTGTTCTGTGCCCCTCGTGTGGGTGTCGTTGAGAAGTTGTTGGCGAGTTGGTTCCTTTTATTTTGCCTCGGCGACGTCCGCCGCGGTTCCGCCGCGAGCAGGACGTCGTTGAGTTCAAGCTGCAGGTCGTCTATGGTGTTGCAGCTCGGTGAGGAAGACGATCTACAGGAACTCATCAGGCCCGTGTGAATGAAAGCTGAAGCAAATGGGCGTGGATCTGGGCCCGATTGTTCGCAGGCCCACACGGAGAAAAAGGGAAGCAGGTCCACGCGTGCGGAGAAGGAGCCAGGCTTTAGGCGATTTGGGCCGAAACAGTGCAGGGCCTGCGCAAGGAGAAAGTGACCAGAAGAAAAAAAACAGAAGGAAATCGGACTGGGCCCATCGCGAGCCCAGTCCAGATTTCCCTGTTTCTTTCGTGGACTCCCTTTCAAAGGGGCTTCGCGGGTCAGGGGGCCGAACCGACCCGGTTCGGCAGCCTGACCCGGTTCTCTTGATTTTATTGTTTTTTTTATCATTTTGTTTGTAGTTATTTAATAATAAAAGAAAACTAAATAAAAAACAAAAAAAAATTAGAAAATTTCTGCAATAAAAAGGTGTCTTTTAGTATTTTAGTTTGCTTATTCCTTTCATGTTATTATTTTTGTTTAATTTGTTTGATTTAAGTCGTAGGTTTATCAATTGGAAATAAATTTCCAATTCTCAACCGCAAAACCAATTTTTTACTTTGTCTATAAGGCTTTAGACAAGGTAATTAATTGCGCGGGAGTCGACAGAATTGATATTTTGATCTTTAAGGCTTAAGATCAATTTATTGATTTTTGTTGGCGATCTTTCATTGTTTAATTTAGGTTTTATTTCTATATTAGGATTACTTGTTTAATTTGTCATGTTTTCCTTCATTATTAGAAAAATACCAAAAAATTACATTCCATGATAGATTGCATGTTAAATAGAATTGCATTTTCATGTTTAGATTAAATTGCATTTAGGCTATGTCGCGTAGCATGATTAGGTTGCATTTTAAATATAATTTGCATAGTTAAATTAGGTTTTCATGTTTATTTCAAAGTCAATAAAAAAACTCATATGCATATCATAGCATTAATCTTTCTTTTCATTTTTAGGTTGCATTATTAGAAATTTCATAACATTTAATTTAGGCACATTGAATCTCATGTTAATTAGGAATTGCATTTTTAGCCACGTTATTAGGTCAAATTTACATTAGAATTAAAGCCATTCCATGCATGTCATATTAGATTTAGGTTCATATTAGTGCAAGTTCATTTTTTTTTTAAAATTTTTGTATTAGATTAGTAGCATGTTTAATTTGTGCGTTTATTTAATCTTGAATTTCCATTGATAAAACTCAAAAAAATAAAAATCATGCACACATCATTTAGATAGGTTCATGGAGTTAATTAATTTAGTTAAGATGTCATTGCATGTCCATTTTTACCATGATAGGATAATTCATTCAGATTTCTAGGCATCATGTTAGACTAGGTTTTCACATTTTAATTAGTTTAATTAATTTCGAATTTCGTTAAATAAATAAGAAAATGTTAAAAAATGCCCTTTCGCATGTCATTTAATTCATTTAGTTAAATAGCATGTCATTTAGTCCAATTTAAATCTAGAATTTGCATGTTATAAGCCATGTTAGGTCATGTCATTAGAATTAGATTTTCATGTATTTGCATGTTAGCTTAGTTTTCATATTCTAAGATACTATCCGTAGTTAAGATAAGATTTTATTTTTAATTAGGGATTTATGTAATTCCTAGTTTAAATTAAATGTTATTTAACTATTGATAATTAGTTTCATTAATCCATTTAGCATTGCATTAGGATAATTGCATATAGAACTAGTTTTTCATTACATGCATTGCATTGCGTTCATATAAAAATCCCAAAAAAGAATAGTCCTTTTGTTAATTTGTTGCATTAGGTTGTCTTTATTTATTGTTTTATTTCATTTAGCATTTCCATTAATGTCTGCGCACTCGCATGATCACCTTGCATGTTAGGGAATGAACTTAAAATCAATTCAAGCTACCTGCAAATTATTTTTGAAATAAAAGAAAATAATTCTCAAGTCCCCGAATTCATGATCTCTGGTTCGTAGGGGTAAAATACTACTCCCAGTATTTTACTTGGGTTTCTAATCGACCCACCATAAATAGATTAGTGGCGACTCCAATTGAATTAAATCTTGCATGTTTAAGAATTGAAACCTAAGTCGTGAATTTGTATGAGCTTGGGAGAGCTCGAGCTAAATTAGGTTTAGCAATCTATTAGCCGAACCCTAGGTGGTGCACCTTTGGGGAGGTCGCGACACCTACTGTTGGTGACTTTCTTAAACTGAAGCGTGTCCTTCGTTACATCAAGGGCACTGCTCATCTTGGTATGTTCGTTCATTCTCGCAGCTCCTTGAATTTGTATGGTTTCTCTGATGCGGATTGGGCCGGTTGTCATACTACTCGAAGATCAACTACAAGATATTGTATTTTCCTTGGCTCTAATATGATTTCTTGGTCTGCGAAACGTCAAACAACTGCTTCTCGATCATCCACCGAAGCTGAATACCGTGCTCTTGCATCCACTACTGCCGAGCTTACTTGGGTTGGTTTTGTTCTTCATGACATTGGCATTGTTCTGCCTACCACTCCTCTCTTATTTTTTGACAATCAGTCTGCCATTGCTCTCACTTTCAACCTTGTCTTACATGCTTGGACTAAGCATATTGAGATTGATTTTCATTTTGTCCGAGAAAAAGTTGCCTTGGGTGTTCTTCGTCTTCGTTATGTTCCTAGCTATCACCAACTTGCTGATATCTTCACTAAGGCTCATTCTCGACCCTCTCATTTTTCTTTTCGAATCAACTTTGGTCTCGGTTGTCCACCTCTTCCAAGTTTGAGGGGGAATGTTAAGCAGACTCATGATGTCAAGCAGAACCGTGATGAGAGAGGTGGCAGTCAACCTCATTCAGACTATCACTTCATCAAAGAAGTTCAAGCTCGGTCTCTTGATGATGCTGACTAGACGTATACTTCCAGAATACAGCAAACAACATTACAGGATCAATACCGCAAAGACGTGTGAAGCCTTACGAAAACACGTGAAGACTTGTTAACTCTTAGACTATACAAACCCATATTGTTTACTCTTTGATTCTGTTAACAAGTTCTATGCCAGCTATATTCTGTTGTAGTTAGTTGAAGTGCTTAGCTTGAGTTGTTATTGTATTATGCCAATATAAATAGGCTATACATAATGAGAACATTACGCTGTTGATTCAGATTGAATGAATGAAGGAAGAAGGAAGTAAGGACGATTGAAACAAGGTTATGTACTCTGTTCTTCGTCGTCTTCATTCTCTGCATGTAGTTGCTTTTCTTTCAACCCCTACGTCAGTGTCACCCGACGTACGTTAGGTCCCCCTATGTTTTAATGGGGGGGGGGGGACCAGTTCAATGTTAATCGGATATCAATAATTTTTTTTTTATTTTAATGAGAGCTGTCCGATGTCCTCTATGTCAGGGGCGATCAGATTCCCGAGGACGTCGAAGAGAGAATTAGAGGTGCATTTCGAAATTTCAATTATGTTGTATTCCTTATTTTTGTTGATCTATCAATCAATCAATTCTTTGGATAAGGTCGGGAATGGGGTGCCAGGCACATTTGTCAATGCCTCGACCCAAAAAATATTCTGCCGTCCATTGAATATCTGAAGATAGTGGCTAAGAAATTAGTGGCCTGGAGTAAAAGAAGATATTCTAATGGAGAGAAAAATATATTCAGACGAAATAGGTGTGAATGAGAATAGAAGAATCGACTTTCGATTGCTTATATATGCAATATGGGAAGAGCTGGACGAGTCAATCTCTTTGTCTTCATATTGCGGGTAGAGGCTGAGGCTCGACTCGGAGGAGTCTTAGTAGGACACTGACATTTTTGGCGTGAGGAAGAATCCCCAAAAGAAACGTCGTTTTTGCGATTTCTTGGTGCGGAGCTCCCTGCTAATGGGCCGCCCTACCCATGATTTTGGGTCTTTTGGTGGCCGACGAGGCCCATATGCCTCGCGCTCCAACCCAAGGCCCATTTCCGAACGTTGACAGTTCTCTTTTTTTTCTTTTCCTTTCCCTTTTTTTTGAAGTAAATTGCATCGGTGAATTATTCAAAAATAAGTAAGTTTTGTCCCGCATTTAAATTTCCTAGTCGGCCCTCTTCTACACATTAAAATAAGGTCAATTGGACAAAACAAAAGGATAAAAAGGTAAAAGAAAAGAAATTTGACCACCCACTCTTCACTCAAAATTGCTCCAGTAAAATTCCTTAACTGTACTTACATTGCAAGCACCACCTTGATTCTTCCCACATATCCTTTTTCTGAATATGATCACTACCCACAATTTTCTTTTATTCCACTTATTCACTAATCCATCATTGTTTTTTTTTTAAAACTTCAAATTCCAATTCACCGCATGAAAAGTTTTCATGATTCGCACATTACTCAATTTGATTGTACATATTCATATGCACATTTTTTTTCCGATGTCGATATGGAGAGCAAATTGAATAACCATGCACGCATAAAGGGCGTAATTGAGTCTAGTATCACTAGGGCTCCGTTCGTTTCGCGGAAAATCCAACATCTTTGGAAAATATTTTTCCAGAAGTCATTTTCCCAGAAAATGACAATATTTTTCGTTGTTCGCTTGAAACTTAAAAATGAATCGGAAAATATATTTTGCTGTTCGGTGGAGAAAATATTGGGGAGGGAAAAGAGAGGGAAGAGAGAGAAATGTCAGGAAAATGGAGATGGATAGAGAGGAGTTCGGCTGGGGAGGGGAAAGAGAGGAGAGAGGAAAGGGAGAGAGGAGAGAGAAAAGACAGAGAAGGAAGCTGTTAGGAGCATATTTCAACGGCTGGAAAATGTTTTCCTTTTTTTTAGAGAAGAAAATATTTTTCTTGTTTTTAGAAGGATAGTTTTCCTTGATTGGAAAATAATTTCCTTGATAAGTTATTTTCTGCTTCCCGAACACCACAATTTTCGAAAAATATTTTATGAAAGAATATTTTCCATGAAACGAACGGAGCCTAGATAAAAGTCTCTTTTCCCTATTTATCATATCTTTTGGTAAGCTCTTTGTATAGAAATTAGTTCAACTTTAGAGGGAAAAAAGAAGAACAAAAAGCAATAAACATGGTCAACGAAAAAGGGCAGAACGAAGTTAGAAAGAAAGAAATTAACTATTCACTTTCGCCGGCTGAAACTCATTACTGGGCCTTACCCCTAGCAATCCAACTCTATAATTGCACTCTTTGTAAGGAAAGTTCAAAATGATTTTCTCATTTTCTAGTTATCAATTTAAATAAATGCTTGTTTAATAAAATATCTATCTTGAAGAAAAGAATTGGCATGACATTCAAAATAAGAAAATAATGTCGAATATATTACTTTTCCGTCCAAATTAAAAGCATAAGTCGCTCGTGCCTGGAATCTAGTTTTCTTATAACAAGAAGTCAATAAGTATTTAATTAATTCCTATACGACGTCGTTTGATCCAGAGAAACGCAGCGCTAGCGAGGGCATTTTGGTCCCCGCAGCCGCATATATAAGCAAGTGCGAGTTGCCATTGCTCCGCCATCATTCACCTGAGCCATTGCGGTCGTCCTCCTCGGCCTGTTCAACATCTCTCTTCATCTCTCTCTCTCTCTCTCTCTCTCTCTCTCTCTCTCTCTTATCAAGCATAGACGATGATATGGCAGTTCAAAGAATAGATCGGATGTGTTCATGGAAACTTGAAAAATGAGCACCGTGTGGTAACACTTGTTTCAGGCTGCATATATTTTAAATATTTTACCACCACCGGCAGGAAGAAGGATAATGGAACCGTTTTCAGGCTCGACTTTTCTTGTCCTTAATTTGTTCTGTTATGTTTGTAAACACGAAAGCTTAGAAGAAAGCCCTCCCATCTTTTCACAAGCTTCTTCTTCGAATCCGGCTCTTAGCATGTGGGACTTATTTTGCAGGGTGATGCTGACAGTGCTGTCGACAACCTCTGGACAAAGAAGAGAGCTGAACTTCGACAGTAATGTCGAGTTCAGTCGCACCTCTCCCTAAGAGTTGTATTTATTTTTATAGAGAGCGAGATATGTCGTAGTGAAATTGGGCTTTTTGTTAGTAATATTTCTGTTCAGAAAAACCAAGCATGTTGATTGTTGAGACACATGTGACTTATCTGTTTCTAAACAAATATCTCTGAAGATTTAATTGTTGGAGGAGGGTTTTTCTTTACCCTAGTTTGTAACTGTTCCGGTCTAGCGTTATCGGGAAGTATTTCGATTACAGATGGTTTTGGCTAGGCCTTTGCTTTCTAGGTCGATATGGGTTCTAGCTCTAGGTCATTGATTACACTTCACTGAAGTTAGCCCGAGTGAAAACTACTGACTCTTCATGCCATGAACGAAGCATGTTTTCAGAACGAAATGAAAACAAAAGAACCATAAATGGCATCAATTCCCTTCGACGATATCAGTTCTCTGAAGAAAGATAAGACTGGGTCTATTTGCGGAAGGCAAATAGAGAAGAAGGGTTTGGTTTCTCGCAATTGCTTAGTCAGACCAGGCCCTTGGTATAACCATTCCAGACCTTCAGCAGAGAACCAATGTTGCCTCCTATGTGTTCCTCTAGGCCTATTGGGACCAGTTTTCCCTTGAAGTGAAAGAATGAGTCGTGCCCTCCAAAGTTGGATGAAATTGTGGATCAATGGATCAATCAAAATGGTAATGGCAGATGCTCAAATCGTACCATATGTATCTCGAGGGGATGTTCTGGTCATCGTTGATCGAATGAAGCATTTGGAGGTTATTGTAGTCTCGGTGTATGTCATTGATCAAAAGCTAAAAGCTGAAACATCTCGGACTGAATTTTCCAACTTAGAACAGTTTTTTGCTTTCGACAGTGTAAGAAGAGCCATGCCCGCAGAGCCCCTGAAAAAGTCCACAATAGTATTGCGAAAGAGCTTACTTTGGACAGCTTAGGATTGATGAACCAAGTCCCGGAAGCAATCATCTACCACGGTGGAAGTGTTTATTGAGAAAATTTACCAAGGAGAGGATAAATTAGAAAGGAGAAGCTGATGGTAATCATTTTTACTGGAACATAAAGTAAATACACGAACTATCAAGAACAGAGAAATTGAAAGGGAGCTTAGTAAATCCTCCTCGAAATTAGGTGGAGATTTAGGGTGCGTTTGGTTGGGCTTTTGGAAAGCCCCTTCGATCTCCAAAGCCCCTTGGGCCTGGCACAGGGTGTTTGGTGAGATTTTTTTTTCAGCTTTGAGATGAAAGTTGGCATTTGGAATGCTGAAAGTAGAAGGCTACTCCAACTAGCCTTGAGCATTCAGCTTTTTTCGGAAAGCTATTATGGTGGGTTTAATGAATTTTTTTCTGTCCCAATATTACCCTCACTAATAACTTTGTGTTCCACTTTTGCCCCAAGAAATGTTGTTCATCTTCTTCAACCTTCAGCTTCGTTTTTACCAGTTCACAGCATCTTCTTCAACCTTCATTTTGTGACCTCGACAGTGCCTCGCCTGAGGTCAAGCCACCTCCGCGGCCTCGCCTGGGTCGCGTTGGTCGTCGAAGGGTGTCTCTGCGGCCTCGTCGTCTGGTCGCGCGACCTCAGCGAGGTCGCCGTCTGGTAGCGCAACCTTAGCGGCTGAGGTCGCGACCTCGCACGGCTGAGGTCGCGACCTCACTGTCTGGGGTCGCGCGACCCAGCGGCTGAGGTCGCGCTGAGGTCGCGACCTCGCGCGGCTGGGGTCACGCGACCTCACCGTCTGGGGTCGCGCGACCCAGCGGCTGAGGTCGCGTGGTCCGGCGACCTCGCCTTCTAAGGTCGCCGGCCGGACTCGCCCTCCTCCTCCTCCGGTCCTCCTTTGCCCATTTTTTTCTAAATAAAAAATTAAAAAAATAGTTGAAAGCCCATTCGAAATTTAAGTTGGCCAAACACCTAGTTCAATTCAAAGCCATTTTGCATTCTCCCAAAGGGCTTTGGACTTTCAGCATTCCTACCAAACACATTTTGCATTCTCCCAAAGGGCTTTGGACTTTCAGCATTCCTATTTGGCCCAAAGCCCTTTGCAAATGTTGAACCAAACTCACCCTTAATCTTGGTACTAGTCCATTAAAGCAACCATCATTCATCGGAAAATTTGGATATGGTGGATCAAAGGGTGGCCAAGGCAGCTTTGACGAACAGATCTCTAACTTAAAGCGGGCCCCCAATGGAAAACATATATTACATCTAATAACTATTTTTAAGTCTATGAAATGGAACCATTTATGTATACGATAAAGGCAAAGGACATCTCGCAGCTCAAAGAGATTACCATTAACGGAAATGAAAGGGAAAGGAAGAACGGAAAAACAAGCAAAATCTCTGTTTACGTGTTGGCCGGTTGTGACAAGGCATTCTGCACCGCGTTAACGAGTGACAGCCAGGCCGACCACTGTTCTACTGCCGTCGGCCTATGGTATACTGGTGGCGGGTACCAATATCCCTGCGGTGGATAGCAGGGGCTGGCATTCGGCGGACACAGCGAACAGCCGGCAGCTGAGCCCGAGGAGGACGGGGGCGTCACCACGGTGAACCGCTCGCCGAACTTGTAGGAAAATTGCAGAACGCCCTTGGTCTTTCCTGACGGCAGCCTGACCCAGTAGCGCATCACCTTGGGCGTTCCGTCCCCGGCCCCGCCGCCCTGCTCGAGCAGCTCATTGATCGGCACGTCGACCCAGCCGACGTCCATGTGGCCGAAGACTTTGTTATAGTCCTTGATCTCGAACTTGAGGGTGAGGCGGTCAGCACGGGCCGCGGCCTCGTCGACGTAGAAGGAGAAGGTGTGGCCCCATCGGGGGTACGTGCCGCCGTTCTGGTGGACGGTGGTTTGCTGCTTGTTCTTGTAGCGCTCGTCGCCAGAGAGAGAGACGACGACGTAGACGTCCATTGTGCCGATTAAGTAGCGTCTGAGATCCTTGAGGTCTCGGCCGAGTGCACTGTCACCCACAGGGGCCTGAACTCCATGTCTGCCTGCGCGCTCGACAGCGTGGAAGATGAGGATGACGAACCGACGACTTACAGAGAGCCTTTTTCCCGGTTTTCCTGATGAGGATGCGCAGGAAGGGGAGTTGAGGGCGTACTTATAGCGGACGTTTGAACAAGGGGATCCGGTCCCTGACGTCACGTTCAGGGACCCTCCTGACGTCGGAGGGGTTGATTAGGGGGTGTGCATGCTGAATGGATCTGGTTCCTAAAAAATTTAATGACGCTTGATCAGTTTTTAGCAATAAACATATGGTCGATACCAGAAAGATCGATTCACAATTAAAAGAACACCAAATCCAATGTAAAAGGAAAATGTGCCCAGCACGAATTTATATTGTAGGAAACTCACAGAGAGGAATGTTAAAAAGGGAGAAAATGATAACCTATACTTCTCTCCATGTTCACATTACATAGGCCATGACTCAAGCCCAATGTAGCCAGAGAACTAGATCTACAATCCATTAATTCAAAAATCTTAGGCATCGCATTTTCATTCTCTTCATATAAAGAACTGGGTCGAATGGGTGAAAAAGAATAAAGAATCTTTAGTAAAAAATGTGAATGTTGTGGCGGACTTCAAATCATATCATATGTATCTCAAGGGCCTATCGAGTGTTCCGATTGTGGGTTGATCAATGAAATGAAGCATTCAGAGGTGATCCTAATCTCGGTGCATGTCATCGATCAAATGCTGAAACATTTTGGATCGAATTGTCTAAGCTTATAACAATTTTCTAGATTCACCAGTGTAACAAGAGCAACGTCCATGGAGCCCCTGAAAGAGTCCACAATAGTATTGCGAAACAGCCTACTTTGGACAGCTTAGACTTGTTGAACCAAGTCCCCAAAGTGATCATCAACCGCGCACCACTGCGGAGGAGGTGGTGGTAGAAGTGTTCATTGAATTTGGAAAGCATTAATAAAAAATTTACAAAGGCAAAGGACAAATTACAAAGGAGAGAAAGATGACAATCATCTCTATCGGGACCTTAAAGCAAAGACATGGTCTATCAAGAACATAGAAAATGCAAGGGAGCGCAACCTTTACAGATATGCTAAATCCTTCTCAAAATTGGGTCAAGATTTACGAGTTGGATCCCCTGCAGTACTGCAGGCCATAGCTGTCCGATCAAGATCGGACTGTTGTGGTTTTTTTTATTATAAATAAAACATAAAAAATCCTCTATTAAATAGGAGCCGTTCGATTTGAAATGCCGAATTTCCTGACACCCCTGACTTGTGACAGGGGATTTGGATCCCGAGATTTAACCCTAGTGCTTATCTATTAAAGCAACCATCATTTGTCGGAAAATTAGGGCTTGGTGGGTCATAATAAGGCCACGGTGGGTGCGGCAAACAGATCCCTTATTCAAAGCAAATCCTCCTCAATTTCAACTATGTCTCATCATGACACCAAGTGACCAGACCCACATACACCGTAATTTGTTGACTTGTTCAACATAATGAAAAAGTGAATAAATGAAATAGCGTGTATCACGTGATATGGCTTTATAATATAAAATTATTCGTTCTCAGTATTATAAAAAGCTTTCATACATGAAGTTTTGGCATTCGTATCTTTCTATTTTTTGGTGAAGTCGGATTATTGGTTGATCTATGGATTAATTATAGAGGGAGACGAATGTATCCGCATGTCACTTTCCTCACCGTTGATGTGTTTGTTGGGGAAGCAGTGGGGGCAGTCGCAGGTAGAGCATTGATTAACACAATGACAAATGGATTCCTACTTGCCTGTGAAGTAGACGTCAAATTTATTCCATTATAAGTTAGTCATGTTTGGAAAACTGTATTGAAGGCCGTGGACAGAAAAATTGTCCAAGAAGTCTAAAATTTATTGTACAATAATTAATTTAGTCATAAAATTTTCAATCGTGTTAATTTAGTTCGTAGAAATTTATAAAATAAAAAAATGTAAAAAATGTCTATGTCGACGTCTGCCATGCCACACAAGATGATCAATCCTAGTTAGACTACACATTAGTGATTTTGGCTGAAGGATTAAAGTGACAATTTTTTGAAAAAAAGTATGATTAAATTGACAAATCTCAGACATAATAAAAAATAAAAAAAATTGACGTAATTGAAAGGTTTAGAACTAGATTAACAAGTTTTCAAGATGTTCAGAAAATGTTCATGACTAAATTGGTTGCCGTACATTAGATTTATGATTTTTCGGACAAATTTTATCCCATGCAAAGAGATGAACGGCATATAGTTCAATCAGGAAAAATTATACAGCTTGAAAAGAGACTAATGCATAGAGTGTTACACGCATTTGTCCATAGTCGATTTGGTAGAGTAAACCTCCTCATACTTTGGAGGTCATGGAGATGAATCTCACCATGCCTTGATTGAGTCTCCTTTTCAGAGAAAGGCAAAAAAATTGCGAGCAAATTAATTTTTCATAAAGTTCAACAAATTATTCAAAATGGACCGATCTGATTATGATTTTTGTTAAACATCGGTTACAATTTCCCCGAGGGGCGTCGAAGTAAATTAGGGAATTTCAGGAAGCTGAGATGCAATTAACACAAAGTGGATATCAAACGTGGTAGAACAAAGTTGACTCCCTTAACCTTGATTTCCTCTCAAACTAAGACCCCCGGCTTTTAATTTGTCCTACGAAGTTACTAAGTACTCAAGATGAAATGGCCTCTCTACGTAGTTACTAAGTACAGCATCTTCCTATCATCTTACACGAGAAGCATAAGCTCCCACCCCTAATCTTAATTAGGACAACTTATCACATAATTGATTAGTTCTTTTTTGTAATGCGATCCCGTGGTCCGCCCAAATGAAAGGAAACATGGGCAACCTTTTGCTTTTTCTATCCACCAAAATGAAAATATGGGGTCACAAATTTATTTTCTAACTCGTATACAATGGGCGGATCACAAATGAATTATGTAAAAATTCAAAGAGTAGGTTCTTACAAAGTTAAAGTAACAAAATTTTATTGAATATAAATTTTAATGAGTTTGAATTATGTTTATGTGCAATTCATTTTAATTAGAAAAAAAAAACAGAGAGGATGGTAATGATGTTTCTATTTGCTTCTTCGTGGCTCCTTCTTAGTGGGCCTCTTGCTGGAGTGTGGTACACTGCCACCATGTGAAGCCTAGCTTATGTTATGACAACTGGTGAGCCCTTTTTTTCCCCTTGCCTATTCGTTTTGGCTTATGACCAAGTGATACGCCACTCATTCTTGCTTGGTGTCAAAACCAAATGATATAAATCTAAATATGTGTAAAAGGAGTAGATAAATAATCATGGCTCTCAAACACTTCTATAAACTATTAAGGATTGTTAACCATCAGATAGAAAACTTTTAAAGTAGTTATGAGGTATGATACTTTGTATATGAGACATGAAAAGTGTACTAATATATGATATTTTTTAGGCGGCAAATCAATCCCTTGAAAGAATATACAACCCATTGCATGAATGCGGTGACCCCAAGTCTTTAACATCCATGGGAAATGTTCAAAATTTTGTTATTTCTATTTGTAATTGGACTGCGAGATCAACATTTTGTTTTTCCCGCCCCTTTGAATGAAAGAGGACATAACTCTACGTCAGAGTCATGGTCTTCACAATACAAATTAGTTTTCGCATGATGCCGCTCCTTAAGAGTCCTGCAATCATCTCCATTCACTCAACAACTTTTGCAAGGTGTTCACAATTGAAACTGGTTTTCATATGATACTATTTCAAAAGAGCCTCACAATCATCTCCTTTACTCGGGCGACTTTTATATGGCGTTCATATTGGAAATCACTTCTTCTCTTGCTTTGAAAGACTTGTTAGATGTGCTTGGGGGACACAATCCTACCGTGAATTTGCATCTTTGATGAGGAAATTTACTTCTTTAACTGATTGACACTTACCTTTTGTTAGTTCTCTTTGTAATTGGATCACATGATCCTCGAAATAATCAAATGATTATTGTGCATCTTCTTCTAAGTTATGTTGAGAAACTTCATCAAATATTCGAGCCTTTTTCATACCATTGAAAAGTCCATGACATAGATTCTTCGTTTTGGTTTACCACATAATGCACTTCTTCACAAAAACATCGAAGCGATAAAAAAAGATAATTAAACCACACAGGTGAACCACATATTTCCTCAGCCCCCGCACTTTGAGAAATCAATGGAAAATTTGAACCATTTTACGGCATACTTTTCTTTTTCTCCAAAAAGTTGATCAAGCATTGAATGGATTTTTAGGTTGATCACATTTTGGACATGCATCGAGAATGTTTGTATGGTTGAACTAATTTTCAATATATTTTATATTGGCCTGTTGGGCTATGATAAATGAATATTGGATTAGTGCTAGTGGTTGATTTATGTGTGGAGATATGTTATATATTCACGTATGGGTTCTCTTTTGGAGCATAATCACAGCCATGTGATTCTTGCCAACTCTATTGGGGTACTTGGGGTAGTCCATTCTCAAGTACTTCTCCAACTCATTGGCAGACAATGAAGATGAACCTTGCAGAAATGTGTGAATTTTCTGCTTAATCCCGTCACGTGGAACCCACTGCGCGAGGGCTGCAAGTCACTCCCACATCTCAAGATTGGAATCCAGGAGAAACAACATAAAAGATAGCATATTTCAATGTATATATCACCGCTTGTGGAAGAAGTGCTAGGTTGGAATCCAGGAGAAGTCCATGCCAATTGGAATTAGGAAACAAAAATCCAAATTGGAATTTTTTTTTTCTTCTTTTATTTAATTTTCCTTAGTTGATGCCGACTTCTCAAGGGAATATTCCATATCCACAAGTAACTGAAATTGCAATCCTGCCTTTGCTCGTTGTGCATCTAAAACTCAACTTTTAATATAATTCATCTCGGATTAGATTGCGTTATGGGCTCAAACTCGAGACATATTTTTATAGGATTGATGCATAATGAAAAATGCTGTTAGGATGGATTTTTTTTAAATGCATGTAGTCCTTGCCTTAACTTCTTATGGACCTCACCCTCTAACCAAGTCAAACTTGTTGGCTTTCTCCACTCATGACTAACATGTTCGTCAGTCTCTCCCATCGGAAATGGTGAAGAAGGTTCCTGCTCTTTTGAGAGAAGTATGTGGCCTTTACCGACATCATCTCGGTGTGGAAGATTAGGGGATTAGCCCTAAAGAGGGCCCTCCAAAGGACCATATTATTACTTGTTCAGAAAGTCCCGAATGCGAAATTGACTTACTTGAAAAAGTTTGAACGACGGATTTTTTCAAATGCATGTAGTCCTTGCCTTAACTTCTTATGGACCTCACCCTCTAACCAAGTCAAACTTGTTGGCTTTCTCCACTCATGACTAACATGTTCGTCAGTCTCTCCCATCGGAAATGGTGCAGAAGCTTCCTGCTCTTTTGAGAGAAGTATGTGGCCTTTACCGACATCATCTCAGTGTGGAAGATCAGGGGATTAGCCCTAAAGAGGGCCCTCCAAAGGACCATATTATTACTTGTTCAGAAAGTTCGGAATGCAAAATTGACTTACTTGAAACACGTTTGAACGATGGATTTTTTCAAATGCATGTAGTCCTTGCCTTAACTTCTTATGGACCTCACCCTCTAACCAAGTCAAACTTGTTGGCTTTCTCCACTCATGACTAACATGTTCGTCAGTCTCTCCCATCGGAAATGGTGAAGAAGGTTCCTGCTCTTTTGAGAGAAGTATGTGGCCTTTACCGACATCATCTCGGTGTGGAAGATTAGGGGATTAGCCCTAAAGAGGGCCCTCCAAAGGACCATATTATTACTTGTTCAGAAAGTCCCGAATGCGAAATTGACTTACTTGAAACACGTTTGAACGACGGATTTTTTCAAATGCATGTAGTCCTTGCCTTAACTTCTTATGGACCTCACCCTCTAATCAAGTCAAACTTGTTGGCTTTCTCCACTCATGACTAACATGTTCGTCAGTCTCTCCCATCGGAAATGGTGCAGAAGCTTCCTGCTCTTTTGAGAGAAGTATGTGGCCTTTACCGACATCATCTCAGTGTGGAAGATCAGGGGATTAGCCCTAAAGAGGGCCCTCCAAAGGACCATATTATTACTTGTTCAGAAAGTTCGGAATGCAAAATTGACTTACTTGAAACACGTTTGAACGATGGATTTTTTCAAATGCATGTAGTCCTTGCCTTAACTTCTTATGGACCTCACCCTCTAACCAAGTCAAACTTGTTGGCTTTCTCCACTCATGACTAACATGTTCGTCAGTCTCTCCCATCGGAAATGGTGCAGAAGCTTCCTGCTCTTTTGAGAGAAGTATGTGGCCTTTACCGACATCATCTCGGTGTGGAAGATTAGGGGATTAGCCCTAAAGAGGGCCCTCCAAAGGACCATATTATTACTTGTTCAGAAAGTCCCGAACGCGAAATTGACTTACTTGAAACACGTTTGAACGATGGATTTTTTCAAATGCATGTAGTCCTTGCCTTAACTTCTTATGGACCTCACCCTCTAATCAAGTCAAACTTGTTGGCTTTCTCCACTCATGACTAACATGTTCGTCAGTCTCTCCCATCGGAAATGGTGTAGAAGGTTCCTGCTCTTTTGAGAGAAGTATGTGGCCTTTACTGACATCATCTCGGTGTGGAAGATCAGGGGATTAGCCCTAAAGAGGGCCCTCCAAAGGACCATATTATTACTTGTTCAGAAAGTTCCGAACGCGAAATTGACTTACTTGAAACACGTTTGAACGATGGATTTTTTCAAATGCGTGTAGTCCTTGCCTTAACTTCTTATGGACCTCACCCTCTAACCAAGTCAAACTTGTTGGCTTTCTCCACTCATGACTAACATGTTCGTCAGTCTCTCCCATCAGAAATGGTGAAGAGGGTTCCTGCTCTTTTGAGAGAAGTATGTGGCCTTTACCGACATAATCTCGGTGTGGAAGATTAGGGGATTAGCCCTAAAGAGGGCCCTCCAAAGGACCATATTATTACTTGTTCAGAAAGTTCCAAATGCGAAATTGACTTACTTGAAACACGTTTGAACAACTTGAAAACTTCACACATATTTTAAGATGTTTAGAGACAATTCTTTTAGTTCACACTTAAGATACTGGATCTGTTAAAAAATCTGCAAATTATGTAGAAAACTTTAGGGAAGAAGCGTCTTTCTCTTTGAATATAAGCTCCCATCTTACCGAATCTAATTTATCATGATCTTCGACCTTCATTGGAAAAATTATTTAAAAAGTATATGTGGTACTTGTGTCAATTCAATCATAGACTTTTCAGTTATGCCAATTGAGACATATAACATTTTTCATGTTTAGATAATTAAGTCCATTCGATCAAAATTTAAACGGAAATCACTGATGTATATGCCAATCATTCTACATGGAATGAGCTAACACAAATATTTTAGATAAATTTTATTTAATTTTTTTGAATTTTTATGATTTTTCTTTTCTTTCTTTCACCCTTTTTTCTTTGAAGCTCGACAAAGGCTAGTTTGGGTTGTATCTGATTGAATGTTTTGATCAGTGTTTGAAGTCTAGAAAAAAGCCTTTCATGATGCAGAACGAGGAAGGACAAAACATGGACCCCTACATCCCCAGGAAGTGGTATGCAACGGGGTTTTCTTAGCTAATAATCATATGCGAGTACTAAAAGTAGATTCCTGATGCAGAATTTCTTTCACTGCAGTTCTGCCACGAACAGGGTTATCACCTCGTAGGACCATCCCTCTGTCCAGATGAACATTGGGCACTTGGGTCCTGACGGCGTTTACATCAACCAGTTCACCACTTTTGCACTCTGCGGTTTCATTTGAGCCCAGGTTCCTCTTCTCCCCTTCACATATAGACTTCAAGATAGTTGCCCTTTCCAGTTTGTTCTTTCAGGTTATGTTCTAATGTGCTTACTGGTAGTCGATAATATGTATGATGCAGTTCCTGGGTTTATTGATTTCGTGTTCTATTTTATCTCTTTCTTATCAAGCATAGACAACGATATGGCAGTTCATATTGGGTTATTTGTATTCATTATCTTTAATAGTCATTTAGCTACATTTATGTAGTGATAGAAATCATTTTACTTCAAAATTGATATATTGAATTCATATATGACTACTTCTCTTGTTCAAAGAATAGAGATGCTGTTCCGGTGCAAGATACTGGCCCTCGTCGGGAGTGGGTCGAACGCGCTGTACACGGCGAATAAGGTCATGATCTGGGACGACCACCAATCGCGGTGCATCGGGGAGCTCCCGTTCTGTCCGAGGTGAAGTCAGTCAAGCTCCGGTGGGACCGCATCTGGTGATCCTGCTGCAGAGGATATATGTCTACAACTTTGCGGACTTGAAGGTGCTGCATCAGATCGAGACAATCGCGATTCCGAAGGGCTTGCACGTGGTCTTGCAGAGTTCGGGGCCGATAGTGCTCATTTGTCATGGGCTTTAGAATAGGGGTGAGCAACTTGGACTGCCCAAATCTAGAACCGCTCAAGCCGGTTGGGAATTGGACAGGACTGAAAGTGTCGATCTGATCCCCAGTTCCCAAAAGTAGAACCGATCTTCGGGCGGTCCAGTTCTTGGTTCCTAGGATGGCCGGACCAGATTGGATTGATAAAATTTTCTATATTTTAGTAAAAATAAAGATGTAAACAAAGTAAAAGAATTCAAATTTTTAAGTTTTAATTTTTACCAAACTTTACTAAAATAGTTTTTTTAAAAGAGTAAAGAAACTCATTTTTTTTTTAAATTTCCCCAATTCCCAACTGGTTCCATTAGATTTCCTAGGAACCAATGGTCCAATTCAATTCTCGATTTTGGGGAGGAACCAGACTGCCCTGGACCATGCACAATCTTACTTCAAAAGGGGCAAGTGAGGTGATTAGCAATGTCGCAAGTCGATAACAAATAGGTTAAATGATTCACCTATGTGCTGATAATTGGTGCACAATATACTTTTTACAGGTTAGGGTGGAGCACTATGCTTCAAAGAGGACTAAGTTTATAATGGCGCGTGATTCAAGGATTGCGGGCTTTGCACTTTCCCAGGATGAGAGGTAATTAGCAACTGCAGGTAGTAAAGGGACCCTAGTGAGTGTGTTTAATACTCTGGACGAATCGTTGCTTCAGGAGGTTGGTCCAGAATTTGATGCTGATTGTATTTGGAAAGTGGGGAGTATATTGTGCTTGGTGATTTAGTAAATCTTGTTTAAGCAAGCCCGCCATTAAGCATGAACTGACTGATAACGGATTTATTTATTTCTTTACCTGAGCAGACGTGGCTATTCGCAAGATTACTTGCAAGTAGTGGATGAAAGTGTCCTGCAAGTCTGGATTTCAATTCATGCATATGTAGGAAGTGGTAAAAGATATTGCTCGTCTAGGATTAAGTCTGAGATTTGGCTTTTCTGAGTCACCACCTGTGGGAAGGAATTCCTTTTTAAATGGCAGAATCTGCGTAGCAAGTTAGGATATTACTAAAAGGTCGTAATCCAACATCTCTTGAGATCATTTTATTCGCCACTACTGTTTGGAAAATTTTTACCCCTTTCAAATCATACTCATTCCTTTTTCTCTTCCTCCTCCCCCTCCCCCCCCCCAAAAAAAAAATATTATGAGCAGATTCATTCTGCTTTAATTATGAAATAATTAAGATTCAAAGTTCTTCATGTAGGTAAGAAGAGGTGCAGATCGTCCAGAAATATACAGCCTTCCCTTTTCTTCTTATGCTCAATGGCTAGCAGTCTCAATTGACAAAGGAAATTACATGTTTCCAGTCTAAAGGCGGATTTAGGCAGAAATGGATCCCCTGCCACCATAATGACATGGGTGACATTCACAAGTTTCAGCCGTTCAATCTAAATTGAACGGCTGGAATTACAAAAAAAAAATTTAACGCTAAAAATTCAAAAATTATAATTCAACCATCCCGGTTTCTGATAGACGGCTGAGATTTAATGTCAGGATCCGGATCCCCGATTTAATGTCAAAGGATCCGGGCACACTGAACAATGACATTTCGCACAGCACGTCTGAAAACCATATGCGTCTTCCTCCTCCATGACCTAATCACTTTCTTTCATGAAAGGTGACATTCTATGTCACGCAAATGGCCCTTGAAGTAGAGCTCAATTATTGACGTCATGCTAGATCTACTTATGATTGGATGAGTTATTGCAGTGGTATGTGGTGCCGAATGGCTGAGTGTGTTTATAGTAAACCATCAGGTGTTCTGCCTAGGTACTTCAACTCGTTATAGTCAGTGGCTCAGTTCCGACTGCATGAAGGCTTCTAGTATATTGTTTGCTTTTGGACACCAGAACACTGGTTTAATTCTTGGCGTGGATGGGGGATAATAGCATCTGACTACTCCGCTGTCTTCCTTTTTTTATGTCAAGTCGGGGTCATGAAATCCTATGAAATGGATCCGGATCCCCTCACTACTTCCGGGGGTAGTTTTATAGGAACAAGATCGCCTGCCTTGGTAGCAGGTGAGTTGTCCTCATCCAGCCGTCTTTTAAAGTTTTACCCCTTATTAAAAGGGGTAAAACCCTCTTTTCCATTGTTGGATTGCCTAAAAGGAGTAAAACGTCCCATGCATGCATGCGACGTTAGGCAACCCACGACCAGTTTTTATGTCCAAGGGTGGCGGAGGAGAAAAGTCACCTGACTTTCAGTCACCTGAGTCCTTTTCATATCTTTCTATAGCTGTTCGCATGCTTTTTTTGTAGCATACTTGGGAACAAGCATAAAGGATCCCACTTTTTCTCAATTGAGTGAGATCAGTATTTGGGAGGGATCGTTTTTCATTACGTCTGGCTCCAACCTCCCTTTAAGCAATGTTGAAACAAAAGATTGAACGCACTGCTTTATTTTCATCCTTCTTTACTTCTTTGTATTCATTAGTGAAAAGTTGAACAACCCCTTTACGTTATATCCATTGTAAAACCCGAATCCCACCATTCATCATGGTAAGGAAAGAGGGGAAGACAAATTCTTCCTTTCAATCCTCTATGATAGGCACTCAAGGTTTCTTTCATCTCCGACAATGCTGATTGGAGAATCATGTTTGAAGCATAGACCAACCTATGTGCAGCATCTTTTAGTGACGAACAAGACCGGGATTTGAAAGATCGATCGCGCTCACATCCCCAAACCCTTTTTCTTCCTTTAAATAATTTTCATTAACTGCAGTCATTACATCAGTGATACGAACCTTATGATCCGATTCATTGCCATATTTATGAAAACAAACACGGGAAAGAAAAGAGAGCGAAAATGAAGGGTCAAATCACCATTTTTAAGTCTATGAAGTGGAAATATTTATTTGCACAATAAAGGCAAAGGACATCTCCCGGCTCAATGATACTAACATTAACGGAAATGCAAGTTGAGGAAGACCGGCAAAACAGCAAAATCTCTGCTTACATGTAGAAACAGTCGCAGGACCAGTCATCGTCTCCGTCCTCGTCATCTGGCATTGGGTTAACGACTATCATCAACTGTCCTTCTGCCGGCGGCCTCTGGTATACCGGTGGGGGGTACCCGTATCCTTGCGGTGGATAACCGTAGCTGGGGGTAGCGTTTGGCGGACACCCGAACACCTGTGGCGGCCGCGGGTACCCATATCCCTGCGGTGGATAACCGTAACCGTAGCTGGGGGCGGCGTTTGGCGGACACCCGAACACCTGCGGCGGCCGCGGGTACCCATATCCCTGCGGTGGATAACCGTAGCTGGGGGCGGCGTTTGGCGGACACCTGCTCACCTGCGGCGGCTGCGGGTACCCAGCAGCTGATCTCGAGGAGGACGGGACCGCTGCAGCTGGATCAGCAATGGTGAACTGCTCGCCGAACTCGTAGGAAAATTCCAGAACGCCCTTGGTCTTCCCTGATGGCAGCCTGACCAAGTAGCGCATTACCTTGGGCGTCCCGTTCCCAGCCCCGCCGCCCTGCTCGAGCAGATCCTTGACCGGCACGTCGACCCAGCCGACGTCCATGTGGCCGCGGAGGGTGCCCTCGTCCTTGATCTCGAACTTGAGGGTGAGGCGGCCGGCGAGGGCCGTGGCCTCGTCGACGTTGAAGGAGAAGGTGTGGCCCCACCGGGGGTCCGTGCCGCCTTTCCGGTGGACGTGGGTTTGCTGCTTGTTCTTGTAGCGCTCGTCGCCAGAGAGAGAGACGACGACGTAGACGTTCATCCTTTTGACGTGTCTGAGATCCTTGAGTCCCTCGGCCGAGTTCACTGTCACCCTAAGGAGCCTGAACACCATGTCTGCCTGTGCGCTCGACGGCGTGGAAGATGAAGATGAAGAAGATGACTTACAGAGAGCTTTTTTCCGGTTCTCCTGACTAGGATGTGCAGGAAGGAGGGTTGAGGGCGTACTTATACCGGACAAGGATTATTTGCCGTGTGTACGGAATACGGCAATGCACACGCGGTAAAGGTGACGCAGGGAGCTTCCACAGCTGAGATCACTGCGTCACACTTCAAGTAATCCGGATCCATTTATCCCGGACGTTTGAACAAGGGACGTCGGAGAGAGAAATAGAGGATCCTTGTCAAAATTTTCATTATGTTTTGTTCCTTATTTTGTCAAATCAATCAATTATTTGGTTAGAGGCGGGAATATTTTCGGGCACGCCACCTCTACTAGGCCGGATGGCTCTCTTCAGCGACACCTCGTCGGTGCCTCTCTCGTACCTCCAGGGTGGCTCTCTTAGGCATCGCATTTTCATTCACTTCATATAAAGAACCGGATCGAATGGGCAAAAAACGAAAAAAAAAAATCTTTAGTAAAAAATGTCAATGTCGTGAGGACTTCAAATCATACCATATGTATCTTGAGGGGCTATCAAGTGTTCCGATTGTCTGTTGATCAATGAAATGAAGCATTCGGAGGTGATCCTAATCTCGCTGCATGTCATCGATCAAACACTGAAACATCTTGGATCGAATTGTCTAAGCTTATAACATTTTTCTAGATTCACCAGCGTAACAAGAGCAATGCCCATGGAGCCCCTGAAAGAGTCCACAATAGTACTGCAAAACAATCTACTTTCGACAACTTAGGCTCGATGAACCAAGTCCCAAAAGTGATCATCAACCGTGTACTACTGTAGAGGAGGTGGTGTTAAAAAGAAATATAAATTGTCCATGTCTACATCTACCATGCCACGTAAGATGATCAATCCTAGTTGGACTACACATTAGTGATTTTGGCTGAAGGATTAAAGTGACAAATTTTTGAAAAAAGTATGATTAACTTGGAAAATCTCAAAAAAATAAAAAAATTGATGTAATTGAAAGGTTTAGAACTAGATTAACAAGTTTTCAAGATGTTCAGAAAATGTTCATGACTAAATTGGTTGCCTTACATTAGATTTACGATTTTGAACAAATTTTATCCTGTGCAAAGAGATGAACGGCATACAGTTCAATGGGAAAAACTGTATGGCTTGAAAAGAGAATAATAATCCACAGTGTTACAAGCATTTGTCCATAGTCGATTCGGTAGAGTAAGCCTCCTCATACTTTGGAGGTCATGGAGATGAATCTCACCATGCCTTGATTGAGTCTCCTTTCCAGAGAAAGGCAAAAAAATTGTGAACAAATTAATTGTTCATAAAGTTCAACAAATTATTCAAAATGGATCGATCTGATTATGATTTTGGTAAAACATCGGTTACAATTTCCCCGAGGGGCTTCGAAGTAAATTAGGGAATTTCAGGAAGCTGAGATGCAATTAACACAAAGTGGATATCAGACGTGGTAGAACAAAGGTGACTCCCTTAACCCTGATTTCCTCTTAAACTAAGACTCCGGCTTAATGGTCTCTCTAGGAAGTTACTAAGTACAACATCTTCCTATAATCTTACACAAGAAGTATAAGCTCCCACCCGTAATCTTAATTAGGTCAACTTATCACATAATTGATCAGTTCTTTTTGTAATGCGATCCCGTGGTCCGCCCAAATGAAAGGAAAGATGGGCAACCTTTTGCTTTTTCTATCC
The DNA here is from genome assembly GCA_019926035.1 of Melaleuca alternifolia. Lineage (NCBI taxonomy): Eukaryota > Viridiplantae > Streptophyta > Magnoliopsida > Myrtales > Myrtaceae > Melaleuca > Melaleuca alternifolia. The sequence continues at coordinate 295,985 of JAGKPW010002284.1, forward strand.
ACCGAAATGAAAGTATGGCGTCGCAAATTTATTTTCTAACTCGTATACAATGAGCAGATCACAAATGAATTAGGTAAAAATTTAAAGAGTAGGTTGTTACAAACTTAAAGTAACAAAATTTTATTCAATATAAATTTTAATGAGTCTGAATTATGTTTATGTGCAATTCATGTTAATTAGAAAAAGAAAGAAAGAAAGAGAGGATGGTAATGATATTTCTATTTGCTTCTTCGTGGCTCCTTTTTAGTGGGTCTCTTGCTGGAGTGTGGTCCACTGCCACCATGTGGAGCCTAGCTTATGTTAAATGACAACTGGTGAGCCTAGCTCCTTCTTCGTACCATATGTATCTCGAGGGGATGTTCTGGTCATCCGTTGATGGAATGAAGCATTTGGAGGTGATTGTTATCTCGGTGTATGTCTTTGATCAAAAGCTAAAAGCTGAAACATCTCGGATTGAATTGTCCAACTTAGAACAGTTTTCTGCATTCAACAATGTAACAAGAGCAATGCCCACAGAGCCCCTGAAAATATCCACAATAGCATTGCGAAACAGCTTACTTTGGACAGCTTAGGATTGATGAACCAAGTCATCAAACAGCTTACCTTCTTAGTGGGCCTCTTGCTGGAGTGTGGTACACTGCCACCATGTGGAATCTAGCTTATGTTATATGACAACTTATGAGCCTTTTTCCCCCTTGCCCATTCGTTTTGGCTGATGACCATGTGATAGGCCACTCATTCTTGCTTGGTGTCAAAACCGAACGATATAAATCTAAATGTGTAAGAGGAGTAAATAAATAATCATGGCCCTCAAACACTTCTAGAAACCGTCAAGGATTGGTAAACATTAGATAGAAAACTTTTAAAGTAGTTATAAGGTATGGTAATTTGTATATGAGACATGAAAAGAGCACTAATATATGATATTTTTCGGGCGGCAAATCGATCCCTTGAAAGAATATACAACCCGTCGCATGACTGCGGTGACCCCAAGTCTCTAACATGCATGGAAAAATGTTCCAAATTTTGTTATTTCTATTTGTAATTGGACTGCGAAATCAACCTTTTGTTTTTCCTTCCCCTTTGAATGAAGACATAACTCTATGTTGGAGTCACGGTCTTCACAATACAAATTAGTTTTCGCATGATGCCGCTCCTTAAGAGTCCTGCAATCATCTCCTTTCACTCAACAACTTTTGCAAGGTGTTCACAATTGAAACCAGTTTTCATATGAAACTATTTCAAAAGGACCCCACAATCATCTCCTTTACTCGAGCAACTTTTACATGGCGTTCATATTGGAAATCACTTCTTCTCTTGACTTGAAAGATGAGTTAGATGTGCTTGGGGGACACAATCCTACCATGAATTTGCGTCTTTGATGAAGAAATTTTCATTTTTAATCGATTGACACTTACCTTTTGTTAGTTCTCTTTGTAATGGGATCACATGATCCTCAAAATAATCAAATGATTATTGAGCATCTTCTTCTAAGTTTTGTTGAGAAACTTCATCAAATATCCAAGCCTTTTTCATATCATTGAAAAGTCCATGACATAGATTCTTCGTTTTGGTGTACCACATAATGCACTTGTTCACGAAAACATTGAAGCGATAAAAAAAGATAATCAAACCACACAGGCGAACCACATATTTCCTCAGCCCCCCTCACTTTGAGAAATCAATGGAAAATTTGAGCCATTTTACGACATCCTTTTTTTTTCTCCAAAAAGTTGATCAAGCATTGAATGGATTTTTAGGTTGATCACATTTTGGACATCCATCGAGAATGTTTGGATGGTTGAACTAATTTCCAATATATCTTATATTGGCCTGTTAGGCTATGATATATGAATATTGGATTAGTGCTCATGGTTGATTTATGTATGGAGATATGATATGTATTCACATATCGGTTCTCTTTTGAGGCATAATCATAGCCATGTGATTCTTGGGACTTAACTATAATCGATGTGATTTTTGGGCCTTACCACATGTGGGACGCGTGGTAAGGACTAAGCATCAAGTGCACTTGGCTGGCATTGCCCGAGCCAATCAAAATAGCTAATTTTTTTTCAAATATAAAAAAAATGAAAAGCTAATGGAGGTAAATTAATGAAAACACTCATTTAGTTAAAACAAATTGAAAGATAAGTATATCGTCAAATTTTTGAATAAAATTTACACTAAGTGCTGATTCAATAGTTGTTACATTCAAATGATTGTGTCCTCGCATGATTCAAATGATAAAGTGTCGTTGTTGTTTTCATGTCCACACTGGGCACATATTTCTATAGTCAATTCTTGTGAAAATCAGTGATTCCCTAGTGTTGACACCAAATTTTTGATTTACATATAGTTTTAAGAGCATTTTGCATATAGAGCAGGTCCGATATTTTGTCCAAGTTCGTTGTCTCTTTAAAATTAGGAATGTCAAGATCGCGAGGAGATTATCGGCCACAAGTGAATATTTGCATGGAATTGGTGAATATATTCAGTTGGGGAAAGACAAGGAAAGGAGAATTTCGGTCAAATATTTGAATGATTCGACCGAAATCCTTTGATACCAACAAAAGGGGAAAAGAAGTTCGGTAGAAATCTCGGTCAAATCTTGAAGATTTGACCGAGATTATCTTCAACCCATTATAAAGCAAAGTGTACACCTGCAAGGAAAAGAGGAGACTTTGGAGAGGAAAAAAAAGCAAAGAGAGACAGGCACAGAGACACACGCATAGAGAGGATTTGGGCGGCTAAAAAGCAAAAAGAAAGAGGGGAGAGAAGTCGTCTAATTTCGACGATCCGACCGTGTAGCTTCTTTTTCCGGTGACTCATTCACGGTTTCTTCTATTCGTTCTCATCGGTGAGTTTCGGTCACGATCTCTTCGTTTTTGGCTTCCTGAGGATCGTGGTTGGGAACACTTCGCGGATGAGCGACGATTTGCCTCGAGCACGCTCGAATGCGCTCGTTCTCCGCCGTTCCCAAATCATGTAGGAAATCATGTTATCACCTCCCCGTGATTTCTTTCTTCGCTTAGATTTTGCTGCGTTTCTTGGACCGATTTGAGTAGTGGTTAGTTTGATTGATTCCCAAGCTTACACCGTGGTTGCTCTTTATTTTCGTATTTGTTTTTATGCATCTTAGATCCCACGTTTTTTTTTTCTCGATGAAAATCATGTGTTTTCCTTTTACATGCTGAGTGTTTGACAAAACATCTATTGTGCATGTTGGACTTGGGAAGGTGAGCTTGCCATATGATGATTTACTCGAGAATATTGGTGCTTTTTTTTGTGAATGCAACCTTGCGTGTGAAACCTATAGGCTTGAAGAAGGTTTCCAAATATGCTAGTTATGTAAACTCTTTCCATATATGCAGCACGATGGGACCTAGATTCTTTCTTTTAATATTATTTTAATAAAAATATTTTCCTTTGTTGATTTGAGTATTTCATTATTTCTATTGTCTTGTTTAATTTGCTTGTTTTAGATGATAGGAATTATTAATTGTGATTTTGTTTCCTTTTTCGTAATGTGCATTGGTCAATAGTCCGATCTCACGCTCGAGATATGACTCGTGACTGCACATTAAATCGGCCGATCCGATCTCATGCCCGAGATACGATCCGTTATTTAGTTTTTTTTTTAATTCATAAAAATACAAAAAATGCATTCCATGTTTAAATTGCATTGTTAGTTTAGATTCACATTTTAGGTAATATTGCATAGCATGATTAGATTGCATTTTTGCATGTTTAAATTAGGTTTTCATGTTTAATTTCAAGTTTAGTGAAAATAAAAATTCACATGCATGTTACATGCATGTCTTTTCTTTTTAGTCCGCATTATTAGTCATTGCATGATATTTAGATTAGGCACATTAAGTCGCATGACATCTAGGAATTGCATACAAATTCATCATGGTAGAACATAACATCTAGAAACTTAGGGGTCATGTTAGATTAGGTTTTCACATTTAATTTGTTTAATTAATTTAGAATTTCATTCAAATAAATAAGAAAATGCTTTTAAAAAATACCTTTTTGCATGTCATTAGGATTAGACTTTCACGCATTTGCATATTAGTTTTATCTTCATATTTTTAAGATACTATCCGTAGTTAAGATAAGATTTTAGTTTTAATTAGGGATTAATGTAATTCATGGTTTAAATTAGAAGTTATTTAACTATTGATAGTTAGTTTAGTTAATTTAGAATTTGCATTAGGATAGTTGCATATAGAATCAATTTTTCATTACATGCTTTACATGCATTGCATTCATATTAAAAAAAAACCAAAAAAATAGATTTTTTTTTTGTTGATTTGCTTTATTTTTGCCTTGTTTATTTTTTTTTTGAGTATTTAAATAATTGTTTGCGCACTTGTGTGGTCACCGTGCATGTTAGGAAATAAAATCAATTCAAGCTGCCTGCAAATTAATTTTTGTTTGAAATAGAAGAAATAGGTTCTCAAGTCCCCGAATTCAAAATCTTTGGTTCGTAGGGGTAAAATACTACTCCCGGTATTTTACATGGGTTTCTAATCGACCCACCATAAATAGATTAGTGGCGACTCCATTTGAATTCAACTTTACATGTTAAGAATTGAAACCTAAGTCGTGAATTGGTATGAGCTTGGGAGAGCTCGAGCTAAATTAGGTTTAGCAATCCATTAGCCGAACTTGTAGGTGTTGTACCTTCGGGGAGGTCGCGACAGCTTGGCGACTCCACTGGGGACTTGGTTCAAAGACTTTAGTGGACTTAGGCCGGTTTTTCTTCTTTTTAAAATTTTTGTTTGACAGTGAGGATTCCAGGTATGTCCCTAACACATGTGTTAAATGTTTTTGTAGGATGGTGTTTGGAATGAATGTTTGAATTTGATAGAAGTGTTGCTTGATATCAATTGTTGTGCATGTTTTCATTACTTTAGCACTACACTTTGACACACACAATCTGCCGCCGGACCTGGGCCGCATAGGATTACCTAGGATGGTGTTGAGGTAGATGCCACTCCGACCGCATGCCCGCGCTATGAGTCGCCTATCTCAACCCCGAAATTTCTTTCTTGGTGTCAAGAGTATCCACCCCGGTCTGCGAGCTTGCGACCCGGGTCGACTCTTCGACTGTGCCGGAGTCATAAGGACCCGACTTAGTACGCGTGCCTTCGGCTAGTCCGATCATCCTTGTGGCTCCACCTTGTTAAGCCTTTTAGAGTAGAAATCGAGCTTCACTTTTCATGCGCATGTGTATGTGATTGCTTCCGTTATACCTGTACAGTAAATTTTCTAAACTCTTACCTTGCAATTTATTTACATTGTTTTTTTTTGTTGGTCCATGGCATTAGGTTGCACATTAGGCTTGGTTTATATATCATGGGAAAACATGACATTCGACTGGTTTCTGATCCTGGAGCCGAGCTGAGCATGTTGGTGTGATAAGTTGAACCAAACTGGCCGCAACTTTGTTGAGGAGCGTGTCACAAAGCTTGCTCGAGCAAATAAGCAGTTGCGAAAGAAAGTTGTTTCCCATGTTTATATAGATCAAGCTAAATGAAGTAGCTTGAGTCTTTTATTTCTAGCATTAGTGTTTAGGGGTTTTTGAGTCTTCAATTGGTTTTCATGTAAGAATAATTTCATTGGTTAATGCAAGATAGTTTGCCTTTTGTCATGGACCATTTATTTTGTCTCCTTTCTCGTGCACTATGCTTATCCTTGTCATTTCTCGTTCGTAGGTAATTACGGAGCGTCCACATTCACCAATCATCACAAGATCAAAAGCAAGAACAGGGATGGCCGACCAAAATGAACAGACTCGTGTTGCCGTGCTTGAAATTGAGATGAAGACAGTCTTGAACGTCCTCGAGAACCTCTCTAAACAAGTGGTTTCTCTAAACACAAACATTTCTGCTTTTTCTGCATCTGCTCAACCGAGTGTAGAAGTTGTGCTGCCTAATGATTATGCTTCTTCTGAGCCGATAAAAAAGGCAAAGAACGTTGTCATCGACACTTCCTTGAATGAGGACGAAGTAATCCTGACTGACAATGTCCCTATGTCTGTGGCTAATAAGATTGGGGCATCTTCTGAGCTGCCAAAGAGTGATGAAGCCAAGCGCATTGCTAGGCTTGAGGAACAAATTTGACAAATGCAAGGCTTTCAAGATCAGTTCCCACGAGGTCTTGCTCATATTGCCAAAGTCCATGTTCCTAAAAAGTTCAAGGCACCTGAGTTCAACAAATATGAAGGCCTTTCCTGTCCTAAGGTCCACTTGCAATATTACACGATGAGGATGGCACCGTATGCTGACAACGTGCCGCTCATGATCCACACTTTCCAGGATAGCTTAACCAGACCTGCCTTACAATGGTTCGTGGTGAAGAAAATCAGTTTGCTCGAGACTTGGGAGGATTTATCTGATGCTTTCATCCGTCAATACAAATTTAACATGGATGTAGCCCCGTCACGTGAGGATTTGATTGGTCTCGAGAAAAAGAAGACTGAGACTTTCAAGGCTTATGCCATGAGATGGAGAGCTGTGGCTGCGTAAATCACCCCCGAGCTGACTGAAAAGGAGATGCTAGACATGTTCATGAGGTCTTTGCCATTTGAATTCCGCAATCGAGTGTTAGAATCTCGTTTTGAATCCTTGGCTGAGTTGATTCCTGTCGGAGAACGTATTGAGATTGCTTTGCGTGATGGTTGGGCTATGGAGCAGGCTACCTCTGTCAAGAAATTTGCTTTCAAAAAGGATAAAGAGTTTGCATCTGAAGTGAATGTGGCATACTCACAACCGAGCTCTGGCGAACCTTCAAATGTCCATGCCCCTACAAATCGGCAGGTTGGGGGCCGATCATTTGCGCCTCGTCAGTTCAACAGGAGGCAATTCACTCCCCTTCCAGGGCCTTTATCTAAGGTTTTACCTGATTTGCAAAAGAAGGGCTTGCTCTCTCAGGAGCCGAAGCATCCGAATCTTGAGAAATTCCACAACTTTAATGCTTCAAAGAGGTGCGATTATCACATGGGTGAAGTAGGGCATTCAACTGATGAGTGTTTCACCCTGAAACACAAAATCCAAGATCTTTTGGATACAAAGGTGTTCACCTTCAGCGTCGCTCAACCAAACGTTAAGAAGAATCCTCTTCCGGAGCACGAGGGAGGCGTCAATGCAATTTTTAAGAATGAGCCCCAGGAGGAAATGGGTGTAAGCCCGCATGAGTGATTTATTTCTGCTTTACTCTCCTGCGAGGGAATTCATTTCATTTAATGCTTTCCTAGGATTTTTTGATCTTTCATTTGAATTTTGCAATTTCTTTTCCATAAGTGTAATTCATTTTGAGTTATTCAATAAAATCACCATTTTTGAGGCATGATGAGGTACACCAAACCAACTCGGTGACGATATCCAACAACTGAAAAGAATCATCCAAGAGAATTCTGAGGGTTAGGCTTCTTCATGTTTTCTTGTTCAAAAATTTTTATAAAAAAAATTGCTTTTAAAAAAAATAAAAAAGACCTCTTTGTTTCATGTGGGAAATAATTTGCGAATGTTAACATGCAGAATTGTAGGGGCATTTCTCCAATCTGGAGGAGACATTGCATTGATAAGTGATACAAATTTCACAAAATTTAGATTTCATCTAAAGCCATGTTCATGCACGTTTTCTTTTGGTACAGGGGGCGGGAAAAAAATGCGACATCAAAAATTGATTTTCCATGGTGATAAGTCGTGTTCATACCCAAGAACAGTCAATGAACCTTCATTTCTGACAACTCTCTTGCATTTGATATCATGATATTTTTTAGTTAAATGAATTATTATTGTTCACATTGGCAAAAAAGGTTTTTGTTTGATTGAGAATGCTAAGCAAGACGCATCGGGATGACGAAAGGCAAGCCCTATCCACACACTGTCCCTTATTTATACAGTTGTAAGATGAGCGTACAAAATTCCATGGCTGCAAGGCGAAGAGTTCTCTCGCGAAAGGTACAATGACCGAAATGATGAGAGGCAGTTCATTTCTCTATCCCAAACACTAAAATGACCCATTGATTGCCCACTTTGAGCCTAAACACTTGAGGAGTTTCATTTCATATTACCCCTGTCAAGAATCACCCCACATTGGGGCAAACTGGAGGTACGTTTGCATCATTGATGTATAAGGAGAAATAAATAGAAACTTTCTTGCTTCACTTGCATCAATATTTAAGCGTTGCTTTTACATGTGGAGCCGAGTATTAAATGAAGTGCCTTAGGGATGATGAAGAGTATTTATTCTTATATCCTAAACACTCTTATCCTTTGTTAGCTACTTTGAGAATGTGATTTCATTTCAAATTAAACCCACGTTGGTGAATATCTCTTACACTGGGGCATGGTAGCAGAATACAAGCATCCTCACACTAAGGTCAGGTGCGTCAGTCTAGTCCATTAAAAAAGAAAAAAAATGCAAAATGGGGCATGAAAAAGCAATGAGCCTGGTAAAAGCAAGGCCTATGCCCAAATTCAGAAGAAAAGTGAAAGAATTTAGGGGCAAGAAAAAGCAGTGTGCCTGGTAAAAGCAAGGCCGATGCCCATAGAAGTCAGAGCCAAAGGCTCAAGTCTGCAAAAAGTCGACCTTCAATGTATTCAGATTCTAAAAAATGCTGAATAAGGCAATCTTGTCAATAATCCCCAATGAGTTTGACGTCATATATCATCCCCAATGAATCAAAGTCTGAGGCTCAAAAGTTGAGTCTGAGGAAAAATTCCCAGTTTTTCATTCCATACACACTTTTAAGCCAAGCCTGCAAAGTCTCTTCTGATTAGGGCACTTGAATTAATGTGAGGTTCCTAATGTGTTAAGCTTAGCTCGAAGAAGTGCGAGCAAGACTGTTTCTATTGCATTTGCAGGGTTCTTGACTTGTAAACCTGGCGATATTTGTTGAAAACTTTCTTTCTAAGCCTTGACTCAAAGAGTCCCCTTTGCTTAACCGTTGACCAAGCCCAAATTACGGTTCTGTCAAAGACCTCCTTGATGGGTAAGATTGTATCATTTACAAGAGTACTTGGATCTTTGTTGACATGATGATAGTAAGACTGAGTGTTTCAGCTATTCCCTCATTGGGACAGAAAGTCCTTCTGAATGAGAGTAAGTGAAAAGTCCTTTCTGACTGAATGTCTCTTGTCTCAAAGAATCTCTCAAATATGAATTGCATTTTATGATGGAGTAGATGATTTGATGATGTGGTTATCCCTTCAGGGATCAAGAATTCTGAATGCATGTACTTTAGTTTAAGTGCCTGTTGACTCTATGCAGGTACTTTTCTTTCAATACCGATGGTGATGTATCGGCGTCTCATTTCGAGAGCCTGTGGCGATGTACAGGTCTCTCAGCTCAAGTTCATTTTGAATGACTCAAGTTTTATCCAGGTATCTTTTATTGTTTTGCCTCTGTGGTGACCGATTTAAGGTTTCGGGCCTCAAGCAATCCAGGAATCTTTCATTGTTTTGCCTCTGTGGTGACCGAATTAAGGTTTCGGGCCTCAAGCAATCCAGGTATCGTTCACAATTTTGCCTCTGTGGTGACCGAATTAAGGTTTCGGGCCTCAAGTAATCCAGGTATCTTTCATTGTTTTGCCTTTGTGGTGACCAAATTACGGTTTCGAGCCTCAAGCAATCCAGGTATATTTTATTGTTCTGCCTCTGTGGTGACCGAATTAAGGTTTCGGGCCTCCAGGTATCTTTTATTGTTCTGCCTCTGTGGTGACCAAATTAAGGTTTCGGGCCTCAAGCAATCCAGGTATTTTTCATTGTTTTGCCTCTGTGGTGACCGAATTAAGGTTTCAGGCCTCAAGCAAACAAGTCAGGTTCTTTCACTGTCTTTCTTTTGTGACCGAAGTAAGAGCTCGGGCTTAAGAAGACAGTTCCAAAGCTCATACATACCTTGATCCGCCACTCCAACCAGGTAAGTAATTTCAGGTATGTTTCTTTTTCCTTCATTTGCATTTATCATGTCATAATCACATTGGAAAATGAGAATTAATCTCAACAAAAATATCATGCATAGCATTTGCATAGTCAAAATTAGGTATCAATTGGTCTTTGAATGCAACCTCTGCGAGCTCACTTTCAAAGAGGGGCAGCTGTTGACACCAAATTATTGATTTACATATAGTTTTAAGAGCATTTTCATATAGAGCAGGTCCGATATTTTGTCCAAGTTCGTTGTCTCTTTAAAATTGGGAATGTCAAGATCGCGAGGAGATTTTCGGCCACAAGTGAATATTTGCATGGAATTGGTGAATATATTCAGTTGGGGAAAGACAGGAAAAGGAGAATTTCGGTCAAATATTTGAATGATTCGACCGAAATCCTTTGATACCAATAAAAGGGGAAAAGAAGTTCGGTAGAAATCTCGGTCAAATCTTGAAGATTTGACTGAGATTATCTTCAACCCATTATAAAGCAAAGTGTACGCCTGCAGGGAAAAGAGGAGACTTTGGAGAGGAAAAAGAAGCAAAGAGAGACACGCACAGAGAGACACACGCATAGAGAGGATTTGGGCGGCTAAAAAGCAAAAAGAAAGAGGGGAGAGAAGTCATCTAATTTCGACGATCCGACCGTGTAGCTTCTTTTTCCGGTGACTCATTCACGGTTTCTTCTATTCGTTTTCGTCGGTGAGTTTCGGTCACGATCTCTTCGTTTTTGGCTTCCCGAGGATCGTGGTTGGGAACACTTCGCAGATGAGCGACGATTTGCCTCGAGCACGCTCGAATGCGCTCGTTCTCCGCCGTTCCCGAATCATGTAGGAATTCATGCTATCACCTCCCCGTGATTTCTTTCTTCGCTTAGATTTTGCTGCGTTTCTTGGACCGATTTGAGTAGTGGTTAGTTTGATTGATTCCCAAGCTTACACAATGGTTGCTCTTTATTTTCGTATTTGTTTTTATGCATCTTAGATCCCACGTTTCTCTTTCCATATATGCAGCACGATGGGACCTAGATTCTTTCTTTTAATATTATTTTAATAAAAATATTTTCCTTTGTTGATTTGAGTATTTCATTATTTCTATTTTCTTGTTTAATTTGCTTGTTTTAGATGATAGGCATTATTCATTGTGATTTTGTTTCCTTTTTCGTAATGTGCATTGGTCAATAGTCCGATCTCACGCCCGAGATATGACTCGTGACCGCACATTAAATCGGCCGATCCGATCTCATGCCCGAGATACGATCCGTTGATTTAGTTTTTTTTTAATTCATAAAAATACAAAAAATTGCATTCCATGTTTAAATTGCATCGTTAGTTTAGATTCACATTTTAGGTAATATTGCATAGCATGATTAGATTGCATTTTTGCATGTTTAAATTAGGTTTTCATGTTTAATTTCAAGTTTAGTGAAAATAAAAATTCACATGCATGTTACATGCATGTCTTTTCTTTTTAGTCCGCATTATTAGTCATTGCATGATATTTAGATTAGGCACATTAAGTCGCATGACATCTAGAAAATGCATACAAATTCATCATGGTAGAACATAACATCTAGAAACTTAGGGGTCATGTTAGATTTGGTTTTCACATTTAATTTGTTTAATTAATTTAGAATTTCATTCAAATAAATAAGAAAATGCTTTTAAAAAATACATTTTTTCATGTCATTAGGATTAGACTTTCACGCATTTGCATATTAGTTTTATCTTCATATTTTTAAGATACTATCCGTAGTTAAGATAAGATTTTAGTTTTTATTAGGGATTAATGTAATTCATGGTTTAAATTAGAAGTTATTTAACTATTGATAGTTAGTTTAGTTAATTTAGAATTTGCATTAGGATAGTTGCATATAGAATCAATTTTTCATTACATGCTTTACATGCATTGCATTCATGTTAAAAAAAAAACCAAAAAAATAGATTTTTTTTTTGTTGATTTGCTTTATTTTTGCCTTGTTTATTTTTTTTTTGAGTATTTAAATAATTGTTTGCGCACTTGTGTGGTCACCGTGCATGTTTGGAATAAAATCAATTCAAGCTGCCTGCAAATTAATTTTTGTTTGAAATAGAAGAAATAGGTTCTCAAGTCCCCGAATTCAAAATCTTTGGTTCGTAGGGGTAAAATACTACTCTCAGTATTTTACATGGGTTTTTAATCGACCCCCCATAAATAGATTAGTGGCGACTCCATTTGAATTCAACTTTGCATGTTAAGAATTGAAACCTAAGTCGTGAATTGGTATGAGCTTGGGAGAGCTCGAGCTAAATTAGGTTTAGCAATCCATTAGCCGAACCCGTAGGTGATGCACCTTCGGGGAGGTCGCGACACCTAGAATTACCATTTCTTAATTTACATAGACAAGCTAGACCTGTCATCGTCCAAATTCCATTGGCTAGTAATGACCAAAGACTTTGAAGATACTGCATAAACCGGTGGAGTTAATCATGAGCCATGGTGGAAAAATCAGCTTCTTATGAGCCTCAACCTCTAACCAAGTCAAACTTGTTGGCTTTGTCCACTCATGACTAACACGATAGTCAGTCTCTCCCATTGGAAATGCTGAGGAAGGTTCCTGCCCTTTTGAGAGAAGTATGCGGTCAGGCTTCAGTAAAAAGTTTACCGACAACATGTCGGTGGGGAAGATTAGGGGATTAACCCTAAAGAGGGCCCTCCAAAGGACCATATTATTTACTTGTTTAGAAAGTTTTGAACGCGAAATTGACTTACTTGATACACGTTTGAACAATTCAAAAACTTCACACATATTTTAAGATCTTTAGAAATAATTCTTTTAGTTCGCACCTAAGATACTAAATTTGTGAAAAAATCTTCAAATTATGTAAGAAACTTTAGGGAAGAAGCATCTTATTCTTTGAATATAAGCTTCCATCTTACTGAATCTTTATCATGATCTTCGACCTTAATCGCAAAAATTATATAAAAAGTATCTATGGCACTTGTGTCAATTCAATCATAGATTTTTAAGTTGTACCAATTGAGTAACATTTTTCATGTTTTGACAATTACGTCCATTCGATCAATTTTAAACAGGAATTACTCATGTATATGCCGATCATTCTACATGGCATGGTCGGAGCTAACAAAAATGTTTTAGATAATTTTTTTAATTTTTTTTTAATTTTTTATGATTTTGCTTTTCTTTCTTTTACCCTTTTTTCTTCGAAGCCCGACAAAGGCTAGTTGGGTTGGGTTGTATCTGATTGAATGTCTTGATCAGTGTTTGAAGTATAGAAAAAAGACTTTGATGATGCAGAACGAGGGAGGACAAAACATGGACCCCTACATCCCCAGGAGTGGTATGCAACGGGGTTTTCTTAGCTTATAATCATATGCGAGTACTAGGAGTAGATTCCTAATGCAGAATTTCTTTCACTGCAGTTCTGCCACGAACAGGCTTATCACCTCATAGGACCATGCCTCTGTCCAGATCAACATTGGGCACTTGGGTCCTGATGGTGTTTACACCAACCAGTTCACCACTTTTGCACTGTACAGTTTCATTAGAGCCCAGGCTCCTCTTCTCCCCTTCACATATAGACTTTCAAGATAGTTGCCCTTTCCCGTTTGCTCTATTAGGTTATGTTCAACTGTGCTTACCGGTAGTAGATAATATGTATGATGCAGTTCCCGGGTTTATTGATTTCTTGTTCTATTTGATATCTTTCTTATCAAGCATAGACAATGATATGGCAGTTCATATTGTTTTTTGTTTGTACTTATTATCTTTAATAGTCATTTAACTACATAATTTGTATGTAGCGATAGAAATCGTTTTACTTCGGTGTGATAATCTGAATTCATATGTGACTACTTCTCTTGTTCAAAGAATACATCGGATGCATTCGTGGAAACTCGAAAAATGAGCACCGTGTGGTAACACTTGTTTCGGGCTACATATATTTTAAATATTTTACCAGCATTGGTAGGGAGAAGGATTAATATTATGGAACCATTTTCAAGCTGGACTATACTTATCCTAATTTTGTTCTGTTATGTTTGTAGACATGAAAGCTTAGCTTCTTCTTCGAATCCAACTCTGAGCATGTGGAACTCATTTTGCAGGGTAATGCTGATAGTGCCGTCGACAGGCTCTGGCAAAAGAAGAGAGCTGAACTTCGGCAGTGATGTCGAGTTCAATTGCACCTTGCGTTAAGAGTTGCATTCTTTTTGGTAGAGAGTGAGACATGTCATAGTGAAATTGGGCTTTTTGTTAGTAACATTTCAGCTGAAAAACCGATCATGTTGATTGTTGGGATACATATGACTTATCCAATTTCTAAACAATCGTCTCTGCAGAATTAATCGTCGGAGGAGGGTTTTTCTTTACCCTATTTTGTAACTCTTCTGGACTAGCATTATCGGGAAGTAATTTGATTATAGATGGCTTTGACTACGTCATTGCTTTCTAGGTCAATATCGGTTCTAGCTCTAGGTCACCGATTACACTTACTGAAGCTAGGCCGAGCCAAAACTACTGACTCTTCATGCCATGAATGAAGTATGTTTTTAGAATGAAATGAAAAAGAAAGAACCATGAATGACATTGATTCCCTTCGGCAATATTAGTTCTCTGAACGATTAGATTGGATTTATATGCAGAAGACAAATAGAGTTCGGTTTTGTGCAATTGCTTAGTCAGACCAGGCCCTTGGTGGAACCTTTCCCGACCTTAAGCAGAGAACCAATATTTCCTCCGACGGGGTTCTCTAGGCTTATTGGTACTAGTTTTCCCTTAAAGTGAATGAGTTGTGCCCTTCGGAGTTGGATGAAACTATGTGGATCGATGGATCAATCGAAATTGTAAAGGCCGACAGTCGAATCCTACCATATGTATCTTGATGGGCTATTAAATGTTCCGGTCACGGGTTGATTAATTAAAATGAAGTAGTTGGACGGGATCGTAGTCTTGGTGTTTGTCATTGATCAAAAGCTTAAACATCTCGGATTGAATTGTCAAAACTTATAATAGTTGTCTGCACTTGATAGGGTAACGAGAGCAATGCCCATGGAGCCCCTGAAAAAAAGTCCATAATAGTACCGTGAAATAGCCTTACTTAGGACAGCTTTGGCTTGATGAACCAAGTCCCGGAAACAATCATCAACCGTGCACCACCGCCGCGGAGGAGGTGGTGGTGGAAGTGTTGATTGAATTTGGAAAAGTATTGATTGAAATTTTCCAAAGGGAAGGACAAATTAGAAAGGAGAGACTGATGGCAATCATTTATATCGAAGCACAAAGTAAAGACATGGTCTATCCATAATGGAGAAATTGAAAGGGAGCTCAACCTTTACCGTTCATAGTAAATCCTTCTCGGAATTAGGTCGAGATTTAACCCCAGTACTTGTCCATTAAAGCAACCAGCATTATTCGGAAAAGGGCTTGGTGGATCAGAAGGTGGCCAAGGCCGGTACGGTAAATATATTTCTAATTTAAAGCGGCCCCAATAGAAAATATATATTACAACTATGGTATATTGTCATTTATCGACATTTTCAACAATAATGAAAAAGTAACTAAATAAAATCATTTATTTGCACGATAAACGGTCATATCGCTATTTTTAAGTCCATAAAGTAGAACCATTTATTCACGCGATAAGGTAAATGACATCTCGCGGCTCAAAGACAGTAACAATAATGGAGACGAAAATGAAAGGAAGACTGAAAAAACAAGCAAAATCTCTGTTTAGATGTTAGCGTCGTCGAACCCGTCATTGTCTCCGGCCTCGTCATCCGGCTTTAAGTTATCGAAAATCGTGTCACCAACCATCAGCCCGGTCATTATGTTATCCAAAATCGCGTAGCCGACTTTCAGCCCGGTCATCAACCCTCCTCCTGCCGGCGGCCTCTGGTATCCCGGTGTCGAATACCCATTTCTCTGCAGTAGATCGCTGGGGCCGCCGTTCGGCAGACACCCGGCAGCTAAGCTCGAGGAGGATGGGGGCGCTGCAGCTGGATCGGCAATGACCGGTTCGTTCTTTGCCTCCGGGGGCGTCGCCACGGTGAACCGCTCGTGGAACTTGTAGGAAAATTACAGAACGCCCTTGGTCTCCCCTGACGGCAGCCTGACGCTGTAGCGCATCACCTTGGGCTCCCTGTCCCCGGCCCTGCCACCCTGCTCGAGCAGCTCCTTGACCGACACGTTGACCCAGCCGACGTCCGTGTGGCTGCAGAGGGTGTGCTCATCTTTGATCTCGAACTTGAGGGTGAGGTGGCCGGCGCAGGCCACGGCCTCGTCGACGTTGAAGGAGAAGGCGGGGGTTTGTGCCGCAGTCCTGGTGGACGCGGGTTTGCTGCTTCTGGTTGCGCTCGTCGCCAGAGAGAGAAAGACGACGACATAGACGTCCATCGTGCTGATGTGTTTGAGATTCTTGAGGTCCTCGGCCGAGTTCACTGTCACCTCCAGGTTCCTGAACTCCATGTCTGCCTGCGCACTCGACGGCGTGGAAGATGAAGATGAAGAACCGACGACCTGTAGGGCATTACTTATACCCTTACTTACATGTATGAGCAAGAATTGAAGAGAGAGAGAGGGAGGGGGAGGGCTGTGAAAGGAAGATTGAGATTGGATCGAACGTGCAAGTGGGAGATTGTATATGAACTCCATGGTGTATATCTTCAAGATCGGGTGGCTCACTGGTGGTTGGCGGTTTCAGGACGAGCAGTTGATCACGAGTCACCCCTATTTTTTGTGTTCCATTTTCAACGTCTCCTGTTTAATTAGCTGAAACAAAAATTAGTGAGTGTTGGTTCTTTGATTGAGGTTGGACTCTGTGAGTGAGCCGAGCAGGGAATGTAAGCGAAGGAGGAGGATGAAGAAGGAGTGAAAGACCGTTGCTCAAAAACCTTTCAAACTTGGCCATCAACGTCCAAACCTAATTTTCCCGCCAGCGTCCAGCTTTGCGTGGGTACGGGTTGGGTCATTACATTGGACGGCTAAGTAGCCACCACGACTCCAGATATGGACGGCCCCCATTTATTAGGGGATGGGTTTTGTTTGTTTGTTTGAAAAATTGCTGGCCGTCAGGCGATCCTAACCCTTGCAACCTTACATAATCCATCTAATGTACGCCCTTAAACCTCTTTTGAACAAGGGACGTTGGAGGGCCCACCCGCCACGTGCTCCCTTTTTAGTGATCCGAGACCACGTTGACTGGTATGTCCGGACCACCTAATATTTTTTCGAATTGGACAAGCATTTTATGTATTTTCATTATGTTATATTTCTTATTTTGTCAATCAACCAATTGATCGATCGATTCTTTCGTTAGAGGCGGGAAATTCCAAGCACGCCACCTCTACGCTAGGCCTAGGCCGGATGGTCTCTTTGCCGACACCTCATCGATGCCTCTCATAGCTCCATGATGGGGTACATTGAATCGCACTAGGGGGGAGCTTCTTTCGGACGTGGCTCTTCGCTTTTATCTCAAACGATGGTCTTGGGTCATTGTCATTGTTAAAGTAATTAAATTTTAATACACGTATTCATCTAACAGCTTAAGTTTTTAAAACAGTTGGTAGTGATTCCACAAAAACAAGGAATCCAGAGTTCGAATCTTTCCAAACCCCTATTTGCCTCCCTAACCATATATTTCAATCTTAGTACTAGGTAAAAAGACCAAACTAAGCGTGAGGGAGAGTGTTAAAGTAATTAAATATTAACCATTTGCCTTCCTAATTATATATTTCTACGCTTAGTACTAGACAAAAAGACCAGACTAAGCGTGAGGGGAAGTGTCAAAGTAATTAACTATTAATTCATGCCTTCATCTAACGGTTTAAACTTTTAGAGCATTTGGCATTGGTCTCACAAAATCTCAAATTCATCGAGCTACGTGACCCACTATTGTGGGTCTGGAGCGCACCCATTTTTAGTTTCCTCTCGACCAAATAATAATAATAATTATAATAATAATAATAATAAGACCGAAACAATGTAGCAGCACATTGTGCATCTACGAATGAGCTAAAGACTCACATGGCGATTTGATCTTTTCTGAGAGAGACACTTAATCAGTTCTCAGCAATAAAAAAATGGTCAATACGAGAAAGATCAATTCACAATTAAAACAACACCAAATCCAATGCCAAAGCGAAATGCCGATCATGAATTTATTGTTGGGATTTCACGTAACAAGTACAGACAAATAAATAAAATTGCAGTAGAAGTATTAACCTATACAAGTATCTCCTAAGGGGTTCTTTGTGCGTTTTAATAAAAAAATCAAATCAATAAAAGGTTTCAACGAATTACCTCTTGTAGTGTTGTCCAAAGTATCTTAGTTCAAATGATCTCAATTCAAGCCCTATAGTTATCGGATGTCTAGTTCAGACACACCCCTAATCACAAGTTGAACATGTGAGGAATTTTTGCAGATAATCAACACTTCAATTGTGCTAGTAATTTTGTGTAGATAATCTCCGCATCTTATGACTTTAATTTACGGTAATCACAACAAGAGGAGAACCGTTCTTCACTTGTTAAAATCTTTCCTTTTTTTTTCGTAAAAAAATTGCACACACACTATAGGTTAATTCCTCCAGGCAAAACAAAACCATGCAATAGTTTCTTCGCCGCGCATGGTCAGCAACCATTTTTGCTGACCACACGGTCAACAAAACCCTTGCAACGGTTTGGTGACCGGTTTTGTTGACCATGCGGTCACCAAACCATGCATGGTTTGATGATTATTGCGCACCATGTGCGGTCAACCTTTTTTTTAAATAATATTATCATAACTAACTATAATATATACCAACATGTGCACACTTACGGACTTATTATTATGTGTCCAATTTAATCCACATGTGTACATCATGTGTACGCGCGTATGTGATGGAAAATTAAATTGAAACTCATTCAAGCAAATTGTCTTTAACTCAATCGATTGCAGTAAGTGCAAACATATTTATAATATTATCATTCTCATTCGACGTCATCCTAATTGGTTATGGTGTATGACATCCCAAGTCACCGATCTAGCAGTAAGATTTGCAGTAATACGTTAATACTTTCAAGATAATTGATTATCTCGATCAACTTCTTGGTCTTACAAACCATGATTGACATCTAGCAATAGGTCATGACTACCTAGACAGTATGAATGCTTTAAGAACATAATGAACCTATCAGCACTGGCTACAATGTAATTCAATCCCTCTTCATACTATGTCCTGATCGAATAAAGACCATTGAAATATTTGTCAAGTCACCAATTTGGTCATATGCACAAACCTAATTGTCGTGCAATTTTATGAGATATAAATAGTTTATTCTCGTTGCAACCTCAGTCGAGGATTTCAATGCAGTGTTATGATTATATCGCATATGACATCATTGTTATACTTACAGATTCCATTTTGCATACATGTGTAACTTTGTATGTGAACAATTTATGATCAACAAGTACATAGATGGATCAATAAACCATCAATATACGTGCTCGTGAATCATAATCATCCGTCACAGAAGTCAACATTGCACCTCGGGTCTAAGGATTATTTACACAAGATCAGAGCATGAACGATTAAACATTGACTCCGCTAAAAGCTGTCACAATACTAATCATTCTACTATACATGTCAATTCAGTGAATTTGTTCGATACAAGCACTTGTATTATAACTCGGGCATCCTAATATCCAATAACTTGTGACTCATCATTCCTTTAAATATCCAATACTTAATGATAAAATTAAAACACATTGATCTTAACATGATTATTAAATTCCATTTAATAATCCATTGACCAGGAACAATTTAAAGATTTGAATTGATTGGGTACCCATCACACATATTCTTAACGTCTCAATAATGGGTCAAGTCACAACTGATCTTATGGAATTATTCGTTTAACAATAATTGGACAAATAAATAAATATATTTTTCCATTAATTAAATAATAAGATTGGAAATATAACTTAAAATCCTATCGTGGAACTATTACATGATCGCTTTAGGGCATACATCCAACATTTATATTATAGGAAAGTCACAAAGATGAATGTCGAGAAGGGGAAAAAAAGAAGTAATTGATATTGTTGACGCCTAATGCCTGATGACAACCTATACTTCTCTCTGTGTTCACCTTACATAGCCCTTGACTCGAGCCCAATGTAGCCAAAGAACTAAATCTACAACAGATTCATTCAAAAATCTTAGGCATCGCATTTTCATTCTCTTCATATAAAGAACCGGGTCAAATGGGCAAAAAAGAACAAAAATATTGTTAGTGTAAAATGTCAATGTTGTGGCGAACTACGAGTCATACCATATGTATCTCGAGGGGCTATCGAATGATTATGGAGCCACTCTCAAGTGGTGCACAAACCCTTACCGCGGCCCAGACTGCTTCGATGGGCCTAAACTGGCCCACCGACGTGGTTGGGTTCCGCTTCACCCATTAACCTTTATCAAATAAATAAATAAGTAATAAAGAGAATCTCCATTTTTGCTAACTAATTCCACGAGTTTTTAATATATTGCGGGCGATGACGAACGTCATTGAGTATCATTCTCGACATAGCCATCTGACGTAGGCAGTGGAGTGGCTTTTGGCCGTCGTCAGAAAAGCTAGTCACCACGTTCATCGCCAGAGAATGAAATTTAATCAAGAAAGCTTTATTTAAAGACGAGTTTATATGGTCTATCCATGTGAAATTATTAAACAGATTATTGTACTTTCTACCTCAATCTTAACACAAAGAATTTGACCAAGATACTTTTACTTTTAACCCTACCAATTCAAGATTAATGTCACCAAAAATCTTAAATTGTCAAGCTCTTTCCGCATTTATTATCAAATTAATTTTCACATTGTGAAAAATGTGAAACTCATATACTCACGCCACGTTTTTTTATCCCAAAATGTTTCTCATTTTGTTAAAAAAGCCCAAACAGGTATGCTCGAGACAAAATTTACTCTATGTTGAGTTTTGTTTGAGATCACTGTTAAAATTGCCAACGTGAATTGACACGCAGCAAACATGGCGAGCGATGTGAAAATTCAACACGAACGGATCTCCTAAATGACCTTATTTTAGGGAAACCGTATCGGCAGAAAAATGAGCCGAGACTGGGAAGTATAGTAAAAGACCGTTAATTTTGACTCAAGAGCTCTCTCGTGTACTCAAATCCCGCTAAGATGTCTGATTTTTCCCCTAGAATTTGGTAGAACCAATCTTCTATTTTAGCGACACTTAAATTCATTGAAGGGAAAATGTAGCACGGCTGTACATCTTTAGGATTTTTTTTTTGCGATACCATAATTAATTAAGGGTAGATAGAACAGGAGTAAAACTGGTCTTCAAACCAATTGCTTCAATTTGTTTTGATCAGACAAAAATAATCGTAGTCTAAGTAATGCACAATTTTTTTTCACGTTTGCATTCGTGACATTAAGCCGTGATAGGAAGATAAGGACGGTAATAAGGAAACAAAAGTCGATCTTTGAACTTGACGTGTGTCTGGTGACGAGAAACTCCATACAGCGCTGTCCATGACACAAAAATGTTTAGTTTAATCATTTGATATTACGGATTCTGTCCGATATTAGTTATCAAAGTTATCTTCTCTTCATATTTAACTATTTTACCAGCACCGGTAGGAAGAAGGATTATTGAACCATTTTCAGGCTGGACGATCCTTGTCCTAATTGTGTTCTGTCATGTTTGCAAACACGAAAGCTTAGCACATGCTTCTTCTTCGAATCCGGCTCTGGGCATGTCGAACTCATTTTGCAGGGATGCGGGTCAAGATCACCTGACGCAAGTCAGGTGACTATCTCCCATCTCCACCCTTCATTTGTCTTCTGCCCCCTCAAGTACAGGATGTAGAGCCCCCCTCCACCATTGGATCTCCCTGACTAGCAAAAAGCTAGTCAGACGATGCTGACGGTGCTGTCGGCAGGCTCTGGGCAAAGAAGAGAGCTGAACTTTGACAGTAATGTCGAGTTCAGTCGCACCTCTCCTTAAGAGTTGTATTTGTTTTGATAGAAAGCGAGATTGGGC
The DNA here is from genome assembly GCA_019926035.1 of Melaleuca alternifolia. Taxonomy (NCBI): domain Eukaryota; kingdom Viridiplantae; phylum Streptophyta; class Magnoliopsida; order Myrtales; family Myrtaceae; genus Melaleuca; species Melaleuca alternifolia. The sequence goes on from JAGKPW010002284.1 coordinate 317,984, forward strand.
TTTTTGTTAGTAACATTTCAAATCTGAAAAACCGATCATGTTGATTGTTGGGACACATATGACTTATTTGTTAGGTCGAGATTCAACCCCGGTACTTGTCCATTAAAGCAACCTTTCATTCATCGGAAAATTTGGGCTTGGTGGATCAAAAGGTTGTCAAGGCAGATACGGTAAACGAATTTCTAATTTAAAGCGGCCTTCCAATGGAAAACATATATTACAACTATGACATATTATCATTTGTCGACATTCTCAACATAATGAAAAAGTAAATGAATAAAATCATTTATTTACGCAATAACGGGTCAGATCGCTATTTTTATATCCATAAAATGGAATTATATTTACACGATAAAGGCAAAGGACATCTCGCGCCTCAAAGATACTAAGACTAACGGAAATGCAAGGAGACGAAGACCGGAAAAACAAGCAAAATCTCTGTTCACATGGTGAAACAGTTCTCGAACCATTCATCGTTTCCGGCCTCGTCATCCGGCGTTATGTTATTCGAAGTCGCTTCACCGAGTGCCTGCCCGGCCTTCAGCCATTCTTCTGCCGGCGGCGTCTGGTTTCCCGGTGGCCGGTGCCCATATCCCTGCGATGCATAGCTGGGGCCGCCGTTCGGTGGACACCCGATAGCTGAGCTCGAGGAGGACGGGGGCGTCGCCACAGTGAACCGCTCGCCGAACTTGTAGGAAAATTCCAGAACGCCCTTGGTCTCCCCTGACGGCAGCCTGACGCTGTAGCGCATCACCTTGGGCGTTCCGTTCCCGGCCCCGCCACCCTGCTCGAGCAGCTCCTTGACCGGCACGTCGACCCAGCCGACGTCCATGTGGCCGCGGAGGTTGTGGTCGTCCTTGATCTCGAACTTGAGGGTGAGGCGGCCGGCCCGGGCCGCGGCCTCGTTGACTTTGAAGGAGAAGGCGTGGCCCCACCAGGGGTTCGTGCCGCCGTCTTCGTGGACGGGGGTTTGCTGCTTGGTCTTGTAGCGCTCGTCGCCAGAGAGAGAGACGACGACGTAGACGTCCATCGTGCTGATGTGTCTGAGATTCTTGAGGTCCTCGGCCGAGTTCACTGTCACCTCCAGGTTTCTGAACTCCATGTCTGCCTGCACACTCGACGGCGTGGAAGATGAAGATGAAGAACCGACGACCTGTAGGGCATACTTATACCCTCACTTATATGTATGAGCAAGAGTTGAAGAGAGAGAGAGAGAGAGAGAGAGAGGGTGGACTGCGAAAGGAAGAGTGAGATTGGATCGAACGTGCAAGTGGGAGATTGTATATGAACTCCATGGTGTATATCTTCAAGATCGGGTGGCTCACTGGTGGTTGGCGGTTTCAGGACGAGCAGCTGATCACGAGTCACCCCTATTTTTTGTGTTCCATTTTCAACGTCTCCTGCTTAATTAGCTGAAACCATATTAGTGGGTGTTGGCTCTTTGACTGAGGTTGGACTCTGTGATTGAGACTCTTTGACTGAGGTTGGACTCTCTGAGTGAGACGAGCAGGGAAGCTAAGCGAAGGAGGAGGAGGAGGAGGAGGAGGAGGATGAAGGAGTGAAAGACCGTTGCTCAAAAACCTTTCAAACTTTCCCTTCAACGTCCAAACCTAATTTTCCCGCCAGCATCCAGCTCAGCGTGGGTACGGGTTGGGTGATTACATTGGACGGCTAAGTAGCCACCACGACTCCGAATATGGACGGCCCCGTTTATTATGGGATGGGTTTTGTTTTTTGTTTTTTGGGAAAATTGCTGGCCATCCGGCGCCTGACGTACGACGTCAGGCGATCCTAACACTCACAACCTTACATAAGTCATCTAATGTAACCTCGTTCGAACAAGGGACGTTAGAGGTTTTTAGTGGTCCGAAATCATGTTAACTGGTCTGTCCGAATCACCTAATATTTTTCCGAATTGGAGGAGGCTTTTCAGAATTTTTCATTATGTTATATTTCTTATTTTGTCAACCAGTCAATCAATTCTTTCGTTAGAGGTGGGAAATTCACGAGCACGCCACCTCTAAGCTAGGCCTAGGCCGGATGGTCTCTTCGCCGACGCCTCGTCGATGCCTCTCATAGCTCCGTGGTGGGGTACATTGAATCACACCAGGAAGGAGCTTCTTTCGGACGTGGCTCTTCGCTTTTATCTCAGATGATGGTCATTGTCATTGTTAAAGTAATTAAATTTTAATACACGTATTCATCTAACAGCTTAAATTTTTAAAACAGTTGACAGTAATCCTACAAACACAAAGAGTCCAGAGTTCGAATCTTTCTAGACCCCTATCTACCTCCCTAATTATATATTTCCACGCTTAGTACTAGACAAAAAGATCAGACTAAGAGTTAGGGAGAGTGTTAAAGTAATTAAATATTAACCATTTGCCTCTCTAATTATATATTTCCATACTTAATACTAGGAAGAAAGAACAGACTATGCATGAGGGAAAGTGTCAAAGTAATTCAATATTAATTCACACATTCATCTAATAACTTAAACTTTTAGAGTAGTTGACAGTGGTCTCACAAAATCTCACATTCATCAGGCTACGTGACCTACTACCGTGGGTTTGGAGCGCACCCATTTTTGGTTTCCTCTCGACCAAAAAAAAAAAAAGACGGGAACAATCTAGCAGCACCGCGTGCATCTACGGATGAGCTAAAGACTCGCATGGCGATTTGATCTTTTTCGAGAGAAACACTTGATCAATTCTCAGCAGTAAAGATATGGTCGATAAGAGAAAGATCAATTCACAATTAAAACAACACCAAATCCAATGCGAAAGGAAAATGCCCAGCATGAATTTATTGTTGGGATTTCACGTAACAAGTATAGACAAATAAACAAAATCGCAGCGAGTAGCTCCTAAGGGTTGTTTGTGCATTTTAATAAACAATCAAATCAATAAAAGGTTTCAACGAATTACCTCTTGTAGTGCTGTCCAAAATATCTTGGTTCAAACATTCTCTATTCGAGTCATACAATCATTGGATCTCTAGTTTAGACACACCTCTAATCACATGTAGAAAATGTGAGGAATTTTTGTGGATAATCAACACTTCAATTATGCTAGTAATTTTGTGTAGATAATTTCCACATCTTATGACTTTAATTTACAGTAATCACAACAAGAGGAGAACCGTTCTTCACTTGTTAAAGTCTTTCCTCTCTTTTTTTCGTAAATAATTTGCGCACCCACTTTCTGTTAACCACTCCCGTCAAAATAAAACCATGCAATGATTTGCTCGCCGCACATGATCAGCAACCATTTTTGCTGACCACACGGTCAACAAACCATTGCAACGATTTGTTGACCCTGCGGTCACCAAATCATGCATGGTTGGATGATTATTGACCGCACCATGTGCGGTCAACCTTTTGTTGTAAATAAGGTTATCTTCTCTTCATATTTTAACTATTTTACCAGCACCGGTAGAAAGAAAGATTATGGAACCATCTTCAGGCTCGACTATCCTTGTCCTAATTGTGCTCTGTCATGTTTGTCAACACGAAAGCTTAAGCACATGCTTCTTCTTCGAATCCGGCTCTGAGCATGTCGAACTCATTTTGCAGGGTGATGCTAATAGAGGCTCTGGGCAAAGAAGAAAGCTGAACTTCGACAGTAATGTTGAGTTCAGTCGCACCTCTCCCTAAGAGCTGTATTTCTTTTGATAGAGAGCGAGATATGTCAATAGCGAAATTGGGCTTTTTGTTAGTAACATTTCAGTTCTGAAAAACAGATCATGTTGATTGTTGGGACACATGTGACTTATCTGTTTCTAAACAAACATCTCTGCAGATTTAATCGTCGGAGGAGGGTTTCTCGTTACCCTAGTTTGTAACTGTTCCGGACTAGCGTTATCAGGAAGTATTTCGATTACAAATGGTTTTGGCTAGGTCTTTGCTTTCTTGGTCGATATTGGATTTAGCTCTAGATCACTGATTGCACTTACTGAAGCTAGGCCGAGCCATAACTACCGACTCTTCATGCCATGAATGAAGCATGCTTTCGGAACGAAGTGAAAAGGAAAGAACCATAAATTACATCGATTCCCTTAGGCAATAGTAGTTCTCGGAAGACGAGTAGACTGGACTTATCTGCGAGAGGCAATTGCTTAGTCAGACCAGACCCTTGGTAGAACCATTCCTGACCTTCAGCAGAGAACCAATATTGCATCCTACGGGCTTCCCTAGGCTTATTGGTACCAGTTTTCCCTTGGAGTGAGTGAGTTGTGCCCTTTGAAGTTGGATGAAACTATGTGGATAAATGGATCCATCAAAATGGTAATGGCCGATGGTCAAATTGTACCATATGTATCTCGAGGGGCTATCAAATGTTCCAATAGTGGGTTGTCAATGGAATGAAGCATCCGGAGTTGATCGTAGTCTCAGTGTATGCCATTGATCAAAAGCTGAAACATCTCAGATTCAATTGTCTAACTCACAATAGTGTTCTACATTCGACAATGTAACAAGGGCAATGCCCGTGGAGCCCCCGAAAAAGTCCATAGTAGTACCGTGAAACAACCTTACTTTGGACAGCTTAAGCTTGATGAAACGATTGAATTTGGAAAAGTATTGATTGAAATTTTCCAAAAGAAAGGACAAATTAGAAAGGAGAGATTAATGGCAGTCATTTCTATAGGGACACAAAGCACAAACATAATCTTTCAAGAATAGAGAAATTGAAAGGGAGCTCAATCTTTATAGATCATAGTAAATCATTCTCGAAATTAGGTCGAGATCTAATCCTGATACTTGCCATTAATGCAACCATCATTCATTGGAAAATTTGGGCTTGGTGGATCAAAAGGATGGCCAAAGCAAGTACAGTAAAAAGATTTCTAATTTAGAGCGGGCCCCCAATGAAAAATATATATTACAACTATAGTATATTGTCATTTATCGACATAATTAAAATGTAATTAAATAAAATTACGTATTTACACGACAAAGGGCCACATCGCTATTTATAAGTCCATGAAGTGGAATTATTTTTCACACGATAAAAGGAAAGGACATCTCGCGACTCAAAGACACTACCATTAACGGAGATGAAAAGCAAAGAAAGACCGGAAAAAACAAGCAAAATCTCTGTTTACACGTCAGCGTCGGCGAGCCCGTCATCGTATCCGGCCTCGTATGACGAGGCATCCGCTATCATGTTAGCCGAAATAGCGTTAACGACCATCAGCCCGGCCATGAACCCTCCTTCTGCCGGTGGGGTCTGGTATACTGGTGGCGGGTACCCATATCCCTGCGGTGGATAGCTGCGGCCGGCGCTCGGCGGACACCCGGCAGCTGAGCTCGAGGAGGACGAGGCCGCTGCAGCTGGAGCAGCAGTGACCGGTTCGTTCTTCGCCTCCGGGGGCGTCGTCATGGTGAACCGCTCGCCGAACTTGTAGGAAAATTCCAGAACGCCCTTGGTCTCCCCTGACGGCAGCCTGACGCTGTAGCGCATCACCTTGGGCTCCCCGTTCCCAGCCCCGCCGCCCTGCTTGAGCAGCTCCTTGACCGGCACGTCGACCCTGCCGACGTCCATGTGGCCGCGGACGGTGTTCTCGTCCTTGATCTCGAACTCGAGGGTGAGGCGGTCGGAGCGGGCCGCGGCCTCGTCGACGTTGAAGGAGAAGGCGTGGTCCCACCGGGGGTCCGTGCCGCCGTCCTGGTGGACGCGGGTTTGCTGCTTGTTCTGGTTGCGGTCGTCGCCAGAGAGAGAGACGACGACGTAGACGTCCATCGTGCCGAAGATGGCGTGTCTGAGATCCTTGAGGCCCTCGGCCGAGTTCACTGTCACCATTAGGGGCCTGAATTCCATGTCTGCCTGCGCGCTCGACGGCGTGGAAGATGAAGATGAAGAACCGACGACTCACAGAGAGCCTTTTCCCGGTCGTCCTGATGAGGATGTGCAAGAACGAGGGGAGGGTCGAGGGCGTACTTATACCGGATGTCTGAACAAGCCAAGGGACGTCGGAGAGAGAATTAGAGGAGCATTCTCTTTGGTTAGAGGCGGGAACGGGGCCCCGGGCACGTCATTTCTACGCTAGGTCAAGGCCGGATGGCCATCTTTGTCGACACCTCGTCGATGCCTGTCAAATCTCCATGATGGGGTGCATTATTGAATCTCCAAGATGCCTGTCAACTTTTTTTTTTTTGGTTGATTTCTCACGGGCGTCTGATGAAAATCGGACGGCTGGGGGCTAGATCACGTCACCAGCCGACGTCGTACTGCTGATCCAATATACACCCAGGGTGAGCTTCTTTCAGACGTGGCTCTTTGCTTTTGTCTCAAAACAGTGGTCTTGGGTCATTGTCATCGGGCTGCGTGACCCACGACTGCAGGTCTGGAGCGCATACATTTCGGTTTCAATAATGGTAAAGACGGAGCAATGTAGCAGCATCGCCTGCATCAACGATGAGCTAAAGAACCGGGTTCAATGGGCAAAAACAAGAACAAGAAATCTTCAGTAAAAACCGTCGATGTCGTGGCGGACTCCGATTCATACCATATGTATCTCAAGGGGCTATTAATGGATCAATCGAAATGGTAATGGCCAATGATCGAATCATACAATATGTATCTCAAGGGGCTATTAAATGCTCCGGTCGTGGATTGATCGATGGAATGAAGTATTCGGAGGTGATTGTAGTCTCGGTGTATGTCATCGATCAAAAACTGAAACATCTCGGATTCAATTGTCTAACTCATAGCGGTGTTGTAACAAGGGAAATGCCCGTGGAGCCCCTGAAAAGGTCCATGATAGTACTGCGAAACCACCTTACTTTGGACAGCTTAGGCTCATGAACCAAGTCTCGGAAGCGATCATCAACCACGCACCACCGCAGAGGAGGTGGCAGTGGAAGGGTTCCATTGAATTGGAAACTATTGATCGAAAATTCACGAAGGGAAGGACAAATTAGAAAGGAGAGAGTGATGACAGTCATTTCTATAGAGACCACAAAGCAAATACATGATCGAGAAAATGAAAGGGAGCTCAACCTTTACAGATCATAAGAAATCTCTCTCGAAATTAGGTCGAGATTTAATCCCGGTACTTCTCCTTGTCCATTAAAGCAACCTTCATTCATCGGAAAATTAGGGCTTGGTGAATCAAAAGGTAGTCAAAGGCAGGTACGTTAAACAGATTTCTGATTTAATTTAAAGCGGGTCCCCAATTACAACTACGTCTCATCATGTCACCAAGTGGCCAGACTTAGGTATCTCGTGATATAACTTTAGAATGTAAAATTATTCATTCTTAGTATTATGAAAAGCTTCCATAGGTGAAGTTTCGGTATTCATATCTTTTTTCTTTTTTGTCAAATCGGATTATTAATTCATCTATGGATAAATTATAGAATGAGACGAATTTATCCACATTTCACTTTTCTCACAGTTGATGTGTTAGTTGGGGAAGTAGTGGGGGCAGTTGCAAGTAGAGCACTGATTAACACAATGGCAAATGGATTCTAATTGCCTGTGAAGTAGACGTCAAATTTATCCCTCTATTAAGTTATTCATGTAATAATCAGTGTTTGAAAAACTGTTTTGAAAAACTGTACTGAAGCCTGTAGAAAGAGGAAAATTGTCCAAGAAGTTTAAAATCTATTGTACGATAGTGAATTCAGTCCTAAACCTTATTATGTTAATTTAGTTCGTAAAAAATTATAAAAGTTGTCTATATTAGCGTTGTTATTCCACCTAGCTAGACTACACATCAGTGATTTTGTCCGAATGATTAAATTGACAAATTTGTAAAAAATTAATGATTAACTTGGCGAATCACAAAGAAAGTGTAGAAATAAATTGACGTAGTTGAAAAGTTTAGAATTAAATGGGAAGTTGTTAAGATGTTAATAAAATGTTTATGATTGAATAGATCGTCATACAATATTTATGATTTTTTGGACAAATTTTATCCCGCAAAAAGAAGATGAACGGCATACAGTTCATTCGGGAAAAACTGTACAATTTGAAAAGAGACTCATGCATAGAGTGTTACAAGCATTTGTCCGTAGTCGATTTGATAGAGTAAGCCTCCTTATACTTTGGAGGTCATGGAGATGAATCTCACCATGCGTTGATTGGGTCTCCTTTTCGAGAAAGGTGAAAAAAATTGCGAACAAATTAATCGTTCACAAAGTTCAACTAATTATTCAAAATGGACCGATCTGATTATGATTTTTTTTAAAACTTTGGTTACAAATTTACCCGAGGGGCGTCGAAATAAATTAGGGAATGTCAGGGAGCTGAGTTGCAATTAACACAAAGTGGATGTCAAACGTTGTAGAAAAAAGGAACTCCCTTGACCCAGATTTCCCTCTTTACAATGGTTTTTAATTTTTCCAATAAGTCGCAACTAGAAATATCCTGTATGATTAAATCCAACTTTTCAAGTCCTCGAATATTAGTAAGTTTCTTGCAATTTTGAACGATTGGAGATCATAACTTCTTTCATCCCGTGAAATCTGGCAAAGTCTCCAATGATCTGCATTTTGTAATATATAAACATTCTAAGAACTTCGCATCATCAAGATGGCTTTGAATTTCAACTAGATTGTCGCAGTTGACAACCTTTAATTCCTTCAAACACCGTGATTTTAGACAGAGAATGTTATTAATGGAATTGCAATGCCACGCAGATATGTACTCCAAGAACTCCAAATTATCAAGGCCCCAAAATTTCAACTAGATTATCACAAAGCCGAGCGTCCAAGTTTTTCAGATGAACTAATTCCGAAAGGTCCAGTATTTCAATGGAACTACGGCGGATTATTGAAAACGCTTGCAAGTACCTGAATCTATTGAGTTTCCAAAGTCGAGGATGTCTTCAAGTAGATGGCACCCTTCAAGATGGAGTTCTTCTAGGAGGATTAGGCTAGAAAGTTGTGGCAGCCCAAGACCCTGCTAGAGACTGACAGATGTGCTAAGCTCGAGAGAAGCTCTGGCATTAATCGAAGCTTGTCACAGCCACATAGATCAAGGCATTGAAGAGAAGAAAGATTTCGGATGCTTTTCGACAGTTCAAATATCGGTGTTCCAGAGATAATGAGAGTCTGAAGATTTTTCAACCTTCCAATGGCATTGGGGAGCTCTTCAATCCGAGAAAAATGAATGTCCAAATGTTGCAAATTCTGTAAATCCCCAATTGAGCTAGGTATTCCTCTTAATGACCGACAAAATAAGGCATCTAGTTTCTTTGGCTTCCCCAGAGAATGAATAGACGTAGGGATTTGTGTAATAACACTCCTAAGGAAGTCAAGTTCTTCTAAATCTTTTAATTCGCCCACTTCCTTTGGTAGCTCTTTGAGACGTTCACATACACTCAAGTACAAGGAAACGAGGTTCTTGAGTTCGCCAATAGAAGGGTGGAGATGGTCCAGTTGGCGACAACTGTACAAGCTGAGAATCTTCAACTAGGTGAAAGCTGAGAGATCAGGAGTACTCCTTAAATTCGAGCAATATGCAAGGCTGAGAGCTCTTAGCCATGTCGACGCCTAACACAAAAGGAGAACAAGCTGACAAAGAATGAGCAGATTGACCAAACAAAACAAATCGAAAATCCTCTTACGCTAAATGAACTCCCTATTTCCCAATCCTATGTGATGTCGCTCCATGCTAAATCTAGCACCGATAATTTCGGCAGACGCAAATTGGCTGTCAAAAGTGATCGCTTTCACGGATATACCACTAAAGTCATCTTACTTCGAAAAGGTCTTGATCTCCACTTGAAGCTGCCCATATCAAGCGATGGAACCTCCATGAGCACTGCAAGTATTTTAAATGATTCATCTGTGCGCGTCTGCATATGGCGAAGGATTTCGACGAGACAATCAACACGTTGAGGGTCTAAATTGTCTGTTAACTCTTTGTTTCTTGCTTTTTTAAATCTTCTTCCTTTTTTTGGTCGAAAAAATTTTGAAATCTTTTTTTCCTGCTTTTTAAAATATCGCATTAGCACAATTTGTTATTATCCTATCCTTGGTAGACATAAATATGAACACGTATACTTGCATTTAATTTTTTATAACCTTTCGGAATTTGAACAAATGACTTGAGCGCGACATGGTAATATCGGTTAGAGATACACTTTTTAGATTTTGACGGGAATTGGAAAAAATCACTCTCATAATAACTAAAATTGAAGCGATTTTAACTTTTTTTCAAGGTATTATTGTTCAGTAAAGCTTGCCATATGGAAGTTTTTTGAGAAATATCACTTATTTTTATATATCGAAAATAGTAGGATTTTCCTAAAATATTTTTAAGGGGATTTTTGATGTCTTATCTATTAAGAGGAAATAATATGAGAAGAGATAGGAATAACTAGTAGAGGGATGGGTATCTTCAAAATCGAAAAGGAGGAAAAAAAACATAAAACGTTCAATTCCTAAATCAGAGGAGCACCACAAAACATTCAACTGTACTAGAAAGCAAGCACATGCGATAAGTGTGAAATATTTTTCCAATCTTATGATTTTTAATTAGTTATTAGTTATTATAATTGGCGCATACTATCTTTTTTCTTTTTTAACCAAGAAATATTCATTTATTTGATCTACATCTTCATTAATTATTGTAGACCTTCATATTATCAATATTTTCAATTAGATATGAGAATTGCATGCTTTTAGTAAATGAGATTTATGGCAAAAAATTGTAGTTAAAGGATCTTAAATTGATTTTCAATTAAATTTTCATAGATGTAATTTATATTAATGAAATTATAATCGATTTAGCTATCAATTAATTTATGATGTACATAGATGGATGTTTATTTTCCTAGAAAGTAAGAGCATCTACCTATCCTAAATGAAATATTGGAATGGATTGGATTAAATATATTAAATTAAGAGGGAGAAGAAAAGAAAGGAGTGTCATATCTTACTACACCATGTCTTAGTACTCTTAGGACTCCCTCGTAATCACCGTCCCATGGTCTGCTGCGTTTCTCAAGCGGTTGTCCTTGACAAAAAATGCTTCTTCCAAGATTTATTAATTGATCATGCATCTTAAACTTACGATTATCTCCAATTTTAATTAAGCACCTAAACTTCAACTCTTCAACTCCTAGACTTGGATATAACCCACAATCCTCCCACATGCACATCATATATTTGCCCAAATAGTCCAAACTTTTGCCAATAAAGAAACAAGCAATACTGAGAAAAATCTGCTTATGTCCATCTTCTAATGCATCATAACTTATATGCAATATCTTTTCCACATCTCTATGCAGTTGGCTTCTCAATTGCCTCCGCACATCTTTCCATACTTTTTGATTTATTTTTTTGTACAAGTATGAACCTACAACCTCAAGTGCCAAGGAAAGCCCATCCATGGTGGATATAATAACACGAGATATGCTCTTAAAGTCTTGGGGAGAGTGATTTATATGAAATGCATATCTATTAAACAAAAGCAAAGTTGCACCTCATCCAAACCCTTCATTTCATACTTGTAGTCTACCTCAAATTTAGATTGAACAAGCACGGCTTCGTTTCTTGTTGTCACAATGATCATACTTCCTGTCCTAAACCAGTCATGTTCCCTAGCCAACACATCTTATTGATTATTGTCATCTATATCATCCAGAAGGCCTTTGAATCTAGATTTGATTATATTAATTCCATCATCAATTCTAGAAACTTTATCTTCGCTCTTTAATATATCAGATATCAGTTAACTTTGTAAATCCTTAATACCATTGTGATGTGTAGATTTTTCTCTAATATTTGGAAGGAAGTTGGCACGCTCAAATTCATCCAAGAGTCGATTGTAGATGCATTTGGCAAGTGTTATCTTGCCTATACCACCCATGTCAAAAATTCCAATCATTCGAGCATTGACGGAAGGAATGCGAATCCAATATATTATTTCCATCAAATGACCATCAAGTTCAACTAGCTGCCTAGGAATGTCTAGCTGAAAATCTTTCTATAACTTGCTTAGCACAGTTTTGACCATGAGTTGTATCAATTCTCGTTGACGCCTGTCAAACAACATAAACAATTAGAGATCACGAACAAGAAATAGTCAATGCCAAGTGTTTCATTTTTATCAATTGATCCAACCCACGTTGGCAATAGGAAGTCGATTTTATCTGGTTTTGATCAAGCTGCGGAAGACCAAGCATTGGATTCTACTATAGACATATTGTTTTAGTGATTGATACTATTGGTTGAAGGGCCCGTCGTCTCTATGTTTGTTGCTCTGGAGACAAATATAAAATTCTTGGGCACTATGAGATACTTTGGTTTTAGTCGTCGTTGGTTTAGTTTTCGGGGATATCATAGGGAGCAATAGTGTTTCTTGTCTTCATGACATTATGGTTGTTTATTGAGACATTTCAAAGATTTTTTCTGAGTTAGCAGTGAAAGCAATTCATCTGCATTTCATCGGGAAGAAGAAAACTTATTTGTAAGATAAAAATTAAAAAAGGAAATGTTCAAAGAAGTACCCGTTGATAACTTTGTTGGATTCCCATCCATGTAAGTCACTCACTTCTCTAAGTGCTTGTGGCCCTTCTGGGATATCCTTTTCATCAAAACGCTCCCGAATCAAGCAGGAATGGAAGGCCTTTCCGAAATTTCCTGTTAGATGTTGCACATTTGATGGGGTAACTTCATACAAAAATGGGCAAGACTATGTGTGACGAGCTCTTCTTGCCATCGAGAATGTTTGTATGGTTGAACTAATTTCTAATATATCTTATATTGGCCTGCAGGCTATGATATATGAATATTGGTTAGTGCTTGTGGTTGATTTATGTACGGAGATATGATATATATTCACAAATCGGTTCTCTTTTGGGGCATAATCACAGCCATTTGATTTTTGGGACTTAACTATAATCGATGTAATTTTTGGGCCTTACCGCATGCGGGACGCATGGTAAGGACTGAGCATCAGTTGCACTTGGCCGGCATGGCCCAAGCCATTCAAAATAACTAAATTTTTTTTCAAATATTAAAAACAATGAGAAGCTAATGGAGGAAAATTAATAAAAAACGCTCATTTAATCAAACAAATTGAAACATGAGTATATCGTCAAAGGATTGTGTCCCTCGCATGATTCAGATGATAAATTGTCGTTGTTGTTTTCATGTCCACACTGGGCACATATTTCTATAGTCAATTCTCGTGAAAATCAATGATGCCCTAGGATAACCATTTCTTAATTTTACAAAGACAAGCAAGACCTGTCATCGTCCAAATTCCATTGGCTGGTAATGAACAAAGACTTTGAAGATACTACATAAACCGATGGAGTGAATCATGAGCCTTGGTGGAAAAATCGGAAAAATGGAGGCTCACCTCTTCCACCATTTCAAAACTTCAATTTTGTCATTGCCAACACTATTGAGGTACTTGGAGTAATCTATTCTCAAGTACTTCTCCAACTCATTGGTAGACAATAAAGATGAATACTTAGTTGAAAGGTGTGAATTTTCTACTTATGAAGTTAAGACCGCATAAGTTTGTGGGCACTGCTTAATGAGGCCCCTCTTGACTATGGTGTGGAACTTGTTGTATTGAATCGACTGAGATATGCCATACACATAAATATTTTAGAGCCCCTCATTGTTACAGCGATTATGTGTATCACTTGAAACTCCTCATCATTTCCCAAATATTTATAACATGTTATAAGAAGAGTTTCCAGCCGCTCCAATTAAAACTTCAAATCCAAAACAAGAGCTACCCAAAAAGCAAGCAAATCTCTATGTAACAGGCGTTTTGCCTTAATGGCCACTACTATTTCATGGGGATCACCCTTCTTCTTTTAGCCCTCACCTTTTTGACCAAGACCCCCAAAACAACCCCCTTCCTCGAAATTGGCAAGACTACCTCAGTGTTGACTTCATGGATATCTTGTTACTTCCTAATTAGACCGCATAGCCAGGAGCGAAGATGGGCGACCTTTTGCTTTACCTGCTCCATTTAACGAAAGAATAGATATATTTTTTTAATGTTGGAGCCAAGGAGCTCACAATGGAATCTAGTTTCATAGGATGCTATTTCAAAAGAGCCCTACTATCATCCCTTTACTTGGGTAACTTTTGCATGGTGTGCGTACTAGAAATTACTTCTTCTCTTGCCTCGAAGTGTGGATTTGCGTCATTGATGAGGAAATTTACTTCTTCAACCTACTGACACCTTGCTAGTTCTCTATATAAGGGGATCACATGGCCATTGCTTGTCAAAGTGAAGATGGATTTCCTGTCGAGATGAAAGCCTCTCACTGCTAGAGGCATTGAAAAGGTAAAAAATCCACTTTTTAACTCATATTTGAGTTAAATAGGACCTTTATCCCATTGATTCCTAAGGTGTCTAATTCAAGAGATTGGATCAATTTAGACCTATTAGTATATGCAATTTTATATACAAGATCGTCTCAAAAATCATGGCAAATAGACTTAAACAATGGCTGCCAGATATTATAGCTGAGGAGCATAGTGCTTTTGTTAGTGATGGACAGATCCAAGACAATACTTTTATTGTACAAGAAGTGCTTCATCAGCTACGAGTTAGAAAAAAAGAGAAAATTCAATGCGGTTCTTAAAGTAGATATGAAGAAGGCATATGATTACGTGGAATGAGACTTTTTCAAAGATTGTATGCTGAAAATGGGGTTTTGTGATATATGGGTTCCTGGATTATGACGTGTGTCTCCACAATTACTTATAGTATTAAAATGAATGGCGAGGCTCTACCTTTCTTTCAGTCGACCCGGGGAATTAGACAAGGTGACTCCTTATCTCCATACTTATTTATTATCATGGCTAATACTGGGGGTGAGCAACGGTCCAAGGTCGACCATGGACCGGCCCAACCTGACAGGTCCTGGTCAGGTTTTAAGACGAAAGGGTCGGTCCTCGATCCTAAAATCTCAAACCAGGTACTGTATGGATTGGTCCTCGGTCCTAAGGTGTCGGGTACATAAAATAATAAATTTTGTTAATTTTTTTATAAGTTGATTTTTATAAGCTTCAGCCCAAATAAAGAAAAGAGTCCATAGGCCCAACAACTTCCAGCCCAACCCACTGCTGCCCAGTGTTCTCTACTTCTTTTGTTCTAAGTTTACCTTTACCGAACGAATCCCCCTGTGAATCTGTGATCATCAACTTCAAGTCTTCAAGCCCTAATTTCTTCACTTCGATCCTCTCAGCCTCTACTCGTTGGTCCCACTCCGATCCGCTCTGCTCGTCGGTCCGCTCGCTCGTCGCTCGCTCACCCCTTCATTCGCCCATCGCAGCTCGCCTATCCGCTCACCAGCCGTTGCTCGCACGACCGCTCGCTTGCCGCTACTCGCTCTCCACTCGCCCGTCTGCTCGCCCGCTGGGCCGCCGCTGCTCATCCGCCACTCGCCGCTTGCTCGCCTGTCCGCTCGCCTGCCGCTGCTCATTCGCCACTCACAGTCGCCGCTTGCTCGCCCGTCCGCTTGCCCATCCGCTCGCCCGCTGCAACAGGTCAGCCTACGGTCTTGATCAAACGCTCGAGGTTGTTTGTCCAGATAGTGTTGTTATTTGCTTGCTTTGGTTGATGCACTAGTATGGGTTTGTTTGCCCCTTCCAATGGTGGATTGGATTTCGCCTTTCCTAGTGTTGTTGGTTGTTGGTTGCTATAATGGTGGTAAAGATGAATAAGATGAATAAAGAGTAGAGCTTGAGTTGGTCATGTCCATTTGGTTTATTTTTGTTTTGGCTTGAGTTAGGTAGTGAGTCCTTTTAGAGCCTTCATTTTTTCCCTTCGACTTGGTTCTCTTGTCTAGTATTCTGGTCTCTATCGCTTAACTTTTACTTTGGCCACTTCTTTTCATTCTCATTTCCCCATCTGAGCTCCTATTTAGTTGGTGTTGCTGGAGATGGGAAAAGAAAATAGTATAGGGAATGCGACATTCTCAGCCTTGAAATATGTTGAGTGCTTTAGCTCAATGATTGGATCTTGGGTATGGAACGGAGAGATGACACATTCTTGAGTATTTTCTTTTGGAGACTCTTCCTCTCTGTATTTCTGGAAACCTCTCTCGATCCAAATGGTACGCTTAAAAGTTCAGTCTGTGATCTAGCTCTAGATTTGCTTTATTTGACTAAGTTTCTCATCGTTTCTTTTGCAGGAGAAGGAAATGGTTGGGGTGGTTATTTAGGAAATTCTTCTGTAGGAATCTTATAAGGGGACCTTATTATTCTACTATGGTATCGCAAATCACCATATTACTTTTCTTGCTTGCTAAGATGGAAGAGAAGTGGCCAAAATGACTTTTTATTGCTGGCTTTTTACTTCTGAAGAAGTAAGTACCTTATGAAATTAGAGCCGAGGTGGTTCCATCTCATAAAAGATATACTGTCCAGTATTTATTATATATAATTTTTTGCTAGTATACCATCTACTATTCCTAGATATGGTTCTTTTTCTCTTCTCCGTTTTTGTTTATTTGAGATCACTTGGCTACCCTAAAGGTGATAATGTCAAGCACACAGCACGTATATCCTTTATATCCTGGATATCATACTTTTTGCCTCTTATATTATGTCTGGTGGACAGTTAGTCCTTTTTTATTATTATTGTTTAAGCTTATCTTTCTGTATTTTCTAAAGTCATAGGTTTTTAATGCTGCTATGCACCAGCGTTCATTATTTCAGTTATCCTTTTCATCTGCTAAACTAGTTGGAAAATATGATCTGTTTTTCAAGATAAGATGAGATGAATAAAGACCAACCGCAAGGCTGATGGATCTGTTTTTTCAACGGTTTTGAATATGTTGATCAGAATGGGTTGTCTAATGAATTTAAATTCTTATCCTATGATCTTACCAAGGCTCAAGTTTGGCTCAAGTTTGTATCTACAATCTATCTAAATTTCGTTCCTCAAAGTTGCAAAGCGATGTGGTAGGATTTGCTTTTGTTCTTATGTATGGCAACATTGCTTGGACATTTACGTGAATTTATTTTGATTTGATATATTCATGTGATATGTCGATTCAAGTAGAGGAATGTGATGAGATGTGTCCGAAGATGGAGTCACCAAGTCATGGACGTGAAGACGAATCACAAAAGTTGACCAAGGTATCCACGAATCAACATCCTTTTTTTAAGAAGCGAACGGTGGATAAGTCCATTGCGTGGAATAATTTTCCGAGAATCGTAAATGAGAAGACGAAAAAAACATGCATGGTGAAATGCATTCATTGTAGGAAGGAGTACTCGTATTCAGTTGATAATGGTACTTCAACAATGTTAAAGCATTTGAAAAAGTGCAACAAGTATCCTTCCAACATAGATAAGAAGCAAAGATTGCTTTCACCACATAATGTGAATGTGGCTGGTAAGGCTGGAAAAGATACCAATAATGGTGCTAGTAGCGATAGTGTCTTATCAACGTGGATGTTTGATCAAGACAAATGTAGATACATGCTTGCTCGGATGATCATAGTCAATGAACAACCATTTTCTATGGTTGACCGTGTCGGATTTCGTAATTTTGTCACTAAGTTACAACATCTTTTCACACATGTGTCACGATTTACAATGACTAGAGATTGCTTAAAGTTATATCTCAGTGAAAGAAGCTGCTTGAAAACTTACTTTGGTAAACTTAGATCAAGAATTGCACTCACGACTGATACATGGACTTCCGTTCAAAACTTGAACTATTTATGTCTTACTGCACATTTCATTGATGAAGATTGGAGATTGCATAAAAGGATCATCAATTTTGTTGTCATACATAGTCACAAGGGTAGAGAGATTGAGAAACTAGTTGAAAAATGCATTTACGAGTGGGAGATAGAAAAACATGTGTCTACAATCACGGTGGATAATGCATGTTCGAATGACGTTGTCATTGACTATTTGAAAGATAAATTTTCAAGAGATGGGTCATTGATCTTAGCTGGTGAAGTTCTACCCATGAGGTGCATTGCTCATATATTAAACTTGATTGTAAAAGATGGCTTAACTGAGGTACGTGATTCTTTTGTACGTATTGCAAATGTTGTTAGACATGTGAGGAATTCTCCTATGAGACTTAATGCATTTCAATCATGCGTTGAGGCTGAAAGAATCACTTATAAGGGTTCGGTTTGTTTAGATGTTGCCATTAGATGGAACTCCACTTATCTCATGCTAGACACGGCCATAAAGTTCAGAAAAACTTTTGCAATGATGTCGGAAGATGATTTATCTTTCGAAACTAAGGTTAACTATGATTTTCCTAAAAATGAAGATTGGGAAAATGCCATTATTCTTTCCAAATTTTTGAAGCAATTCTATGATGCTACCAATCAGATATCAGGGAGTTCATATATTACTTTGAACGATTATTTTGAGGGGATAGCTCTTTTGTATAAATATTTGAAAGATGGGAGTTATGCCTTGGATCCTAAACTTTGAGCTATGGGTACGAAGATGAAAGAGAAGTTTGATAAGTATTATGGAGGTTTGGATAAAGTAAACATGATGGTGTTGATTGCCGTGGTGTTAGATCCTACCAAAAAGTTGCATTATGTGAAGTTTTGCTATGAGCAAATTTATGATGATGAAACAACAGTTGATGAAATGCATGGCAATGTGAAGTATATGTTGGAGCGTCTATATACATTTTATGAACAATTTTTTCGTGATCATAATAATCGATTTTTAGGCAATCAAACTATGACTAGTGGTAGTAGTAGTGCTTCCAATACTGATGGAAAATGATGATAACGACGAAGTTAACATCAAAACTTGGCGAAAAAACTTTTTCCATCAAAAGAAAAGAGGACGAGATGACAACAAATCAGAGCTTGATCGGTATCTTGAAGAGGAATGTGAAGCTATTCTTGATCTTGATATTTGATGTGGTGAAAGAGTACTGGATCAAATTATAAAATACTATCTTTGATAGCTCAGGATGTTTTGTCTATTCCTGTAATTATTGTTACTTCAGAGTCGGCTTTTAGTAAATCAGATCGTGTGCTTGATAGCTTTCGAAGTTTCTTGACTCCTAAAGTGGTAGAAGCTTTGATTTGTACCCAAGACTGGTTGAGAGATGTTTGATTGCCTATCAATGTTGAAGAGTGTATTGAAAATGCTGAAAATTTTGAATTTGGTAAGCTTAAGTCATATGTGTTTCTTTTTCCTTGTTAATTCATTTGTGTATCTAATGAATATATTTTTGTCCATAGATATTGATTGTCTTACTGAAGATATTGTCACCACTAAATAGAGGACAAAAAGTGGTAAGGTGTTCAATTAATTGTGTTAGTAATAATTCCATATTTAGTATTAATTATGTATGTTATTTTTTTTTTCAGGATTCATGATAGAATGGTTGGAGGCTTAATTATATAGAATACACAATGGTTGGACTCGATATGTTGTGATCTCAAAGATATCTAGTGTAGATATCATTTAGTCGAGTGTTTTACATCAGGTTCTTAATCTGGTGATTGGTGGAGTGCCCTCTTTTATATCGTTTGGGGTCTAGTGGATCTTTGCAATGTTGCTTGTCTAATTTTTTTATAAGTGGAAAGTTCGTAACAAATGTATGTTCTTATTTGAATGATCATGTCTTCTTGTTTTCATCTATATTGATTTTGTCGGGGCTTCTTTGTTTATGAAATACACATTCACCATGTCTTCATCGGACATGGGTTGTTTCATAGAATTTATTGTACGCAAATTTTAGCGGTCCCGAATTGACCTTGGGACCGAACCAGACCGATAGGGTCGGGTCGGTCCACGGTCCCAAGCTTGACGGGATGGTCACGATCCCAAAAATTGAGGACCGACACTGTGCGAGTTGATCCTCGGGTTGAGCACGGGACCGGCCCAACCCCGACCATGCTCACCCTTAGCTAATACTTTGTTAAACGTATTGAAACAAAGGGTTGAAAATGGCAACATTATAGGGATAAAGTTTAACTCAGAATGTCCAGCTCTACAGCATTTATTGTTTGTAGATAATTTGATTATTTTCTTTGATGGAAGAGTTGCGGAATGCCAGAATGTTGCTGAGTTGCTGAATAGATATTGTTTTGCTTCGGGTCAATCAGTAAACTTAAATAAATCAAACATATTCTTCAGCAAGAACTATCCTAAAACTTTGAGGAACAATATATCTTAAGAAATGAGAATCCTAGAGATTAAAAAAAAACAAGGAAGTTTCTGGGCATCCCTTCAGATTGGGGCGAGTAAAAAAAACACATATTTTCATGGATTATTGACAGAGTAAATTGGAGAGATGGAAAGTAAATTTACTTTTTAAGGCAGGGAAGGAAATTCTTCTCAAGACAGTAATGCAAGCTCTACCATAGTATGCTATATC
The DNA here is from genome assembly GCA_019926035.1 of Melaleuca alternifolia. Lineage (NCBI taxonomy): Eukaryota > Viridiplantae > Streptophyta > Magnoliopsida > Myrtales > Myrtaceae > Melaleuca > Melaleuca alternifolia. The sequence goes on from JAGKPW010002284.1 coordinate 338,296, forward strand.
TTTGTTTAAAATTCCTTTATCCATATGTCGAACTATAGAGAGGAAAATTGCTGACTTTTGGTGGAAAAATAATGAAAATCATAGAGGTATTGCACTGGAAGAATTGGGCTGCTCTCAAAAGGCGAAAAGATGATCGAGGTTTGGGATTTCGAGATCTTATTGCTTTTAATCGAGCTATGCTTGGACGTCAAGCTTGGAGGCTGATGCAACAGACAGACTCATTATCGGGAAAGCTTTTGAAGTCTATACTTTCCTAATACCAACTTCCTAATGCATGATGTAGCAAAAGGGTCTCGATTTTTCTGGGGTTGGTAAAGTCTACTTGTGGGCTGCGAAGTAACAAAAGATTCTATGCAATGGATGATTGGGAATGGCAGAAAGATTAATATTTGGGAAGATAAATGGTTGCCTAGTGGAGTTATTGGAGGGCCAGTCAATAGAGGAGACCCAATTATGGTTTTTGACCTAATGGAAGGGAAGAAGCAATATGGAATGAATAAAAAACCACAGAAATATTCGATGAGAATACAACAATTGCTATTCTATCCATTCACCTTAACTCAGAGAATCCATAAGACTCATTAAAATGGGAGAACACGAAAAATGGGCATTTCACAGTGAAGAACACATACAACTATATTAGGGCAAAAAAACAACCCAAAATGCAACAGCATGCATCCTCATCATATCAAACCTCAAAAGGAGTTCTGGAAATGCATATGACAGACAAATATAACACCGAAAGTTCGAATTTTTCTGTGGCAGGTATCCCAAAATGCAATCGCGACAAAAGAAAATTTGTTTTAAAGAAAGATTATATCTGAATGCATGTGCCCTAATTGCCGAGAAGCACCAGAAACTATGGAGCACCTCTTCGTACTCTACCCTTGGACACAACATATTTGGGAAGAAGCTTCGATTAATATCGAAGCAAATCGAAATACAGTTTCAAGAATGGAAGAGTGGGTTTGGAAAGCAACACAAACCTCTATCTCTTGGATTTCCTTGCCATCTTGCTTTAGCAAATTTGGAAAGCTAGAAACGGCTGGGTATTTCATGCTCGCACAGTAAACCCACACAACGTGATCATGTCAGCAAAGATATAAGCAAATAACTTTCGCAATTGGTCGAAGAATATACCTTGCAAGATCATAACTCAGGATCCGAAACTACTAGGTTGGATTCGTCCCACTCCTGGCAAGATCAAGGTCAATGTCGATGGATCTTTTGATTTAGTGACAAGGGAGGGTGCCATGGCTTGTATCTATAGAGACAATAGAGGTCTTCTCCTCAATGGGCATGCGCAGGTTATGCAGGTCTCCTCTCCTATCCAAGCTGGAGTATTAGTGTCGAACGAAACCCTAAGTTTTTTTTAAGGGAAGAGTTGGAAGAGGAAAGTACAGGTGATTGTTGATTTGGATTGTTTAGAGCTGGTGTCCGCGATAAACGAAGGAACATATCACTTCAGTTGGGATGCTACTGCTCTTATCAGTGAGGCCAAAGCCCGCATGAAGAAGCTTGATGGGCTTCAAGTTATCCATTGCCCATGAGCCCGAAATAAGGTTGCTGACTGGGTTACTAAGGCCCATAGGTTGAAGACTCTCCCTAGTAATTGGATTAGTAATCCTCCTCCAACCCTGATGGATTTACTTTACGCTAAAGTACGTGATTTGTCATATTAAACTTTGTCTGAGATGAATATATAAATCAATATGCTTTATGACAACAAAAAATCATATTTAGTGATTCAAATTATGTATGAATTATCGTGAAGTCCATGCCAATTGGAATTAGGAAACAAAAACCCAAATTCGACATTTCTTTTTACTTCTTTTATTTAATTTTCCTTAACTTTTTTTTTGGTAAAGAAATTTTCCTTAGTTGATGCCCACTTCTCAAGGGAATATTCCATATCCACAAGTAACTGAAATTGCAATCCTGCCTTTGCTCGTTGTGCATCTAAAAATCAATTTTTACTAGAATTCATCTCGTATTGGATTGTGTGTTACGAGCTCAAATTTGAGACATATTTTCATAGGATTGATGCACAATGAAAAGTTGCTGTTAAGATGGATTTCTGCAAATGTATGTAGTCCACTCATGACTAACATGTTCGTCAGTCTCTCCTATTGGAAATGCTGAAGAAGGTTCCTGCTCTTTTGAGAGAAGTGCGCGGCCTTCAGGCTACAGTAAAAAGTTTACCGACATCATCTTAGTGGGGAAGATTAGGGGATTAGCCCTAAAGAGGGCCCTATAAAAGGCCATATTATTTACTTATTTAGGAAGTTCCGAACACGATTGATTTACTCGAAACACGTTTGAACAACTCGAAAACTTCACACATATTTTAAGATATTTAGACACAATTCTTTTAATTCGCACCTAAGATACTAGATCCATTAAAAAAATCTTCAAATTATGTAGGAAACTTTTGGGAAGAAGCATCTTTCTCTTTGAATATAAGCTCCCATCTTACCAAATCTTTATCACGATATTCGACCTTAATCCGAAAAATTATTTATAAAATATTTATGATACTTGTGTCAATTCAATAATAGACTTTTCAGTTGTATCAATTGAGACATATAACATTTTTCATGTTTTGATAATTAAGTCCATTCGATCAATTTTAAAAGGAAATCACTCATGTCTATGGCAATCATTCTACATGGCATGGTCGAAGCTAACACATATATTTTAGACAATTTTTATTTAAAAAATTGAATTTTTTATGATTTTAATTTTCTTTCTTTTACCCTTTTTTCTTCGAAGCCCAACAAAGGTTAGTTTGGGTTGGGTTGCATCTGATCGAATGTTTTGATCAGTGTTTGAAGTCTAAAAATAGCCTTTCAAGATGCAGAACGAGGAAGGACAAAACATGGACCTCTACATCCCCAGGAAGTTGTATGCAACGGGGTTTTCTTAGGTTATAATCATATGCGATTACTAGGAGTAGAATCATGATGCATAATTTCTTTCGATGAAGTTCTGCCACGAACAGGTTTATCACCTCGAAGGACCATGCCTCTGTCCACATCAACATTGGGCACTTGGGTCCTGACGGTGTTTACACCAACCAATTCATCACTTTTGCGCTTTGCGGATTCTTTAGAGCCCAGGTTCCTCTACTTCCCTTCACATATAAACGCTCCAGATAGTTGCCCTTTCCTGTTTGTTCTTTTAGGTTATGATCAACTGTGCTTACTGGTAGTAGATAATTGTATCATGTAGTTCCCGGGTTTATTGATTTTGTGTTCTATTTGATCTCTTTCTTGTCAAGCATAGACAATGATATGGCAATTCATATTGGTTTATTTGTATTCATTATCTTTAAAAGTCATTTAACTACATTATTTGTATGTAGCGATAGAAATCATTTTACTTCAGGTGTGATAATCTGAATTCATATGTGACTTCTCTTGTTCAAAGAATAGATCTTAAAAATGAGCACGGTGTGGTAACACTTGTTTCAGGCTACATATATTTTTAAATATTTACCAGCACTGGTAGGAAGAAGAATAATGGAATCATTTTTGGGCTCAACTATCCTTGTCCTAATTTTGTTATGTTATGTTTGTAAACACGAAAGCTTGGAAGAAAGCCCTCCCATCTTTTCACAAGCTTCTTCTTCGAATCCGGCTCTGAGCAATGTGGAACTCATTTTTTCAGGGTGATGCTGACAGTGCCCTCGACAGGCTCTGGTAAAAGAAGAGAACTGAACTTCGACAGTAATGTCGAGTTCAGTCGCTCCTCCCCCTGAGAGTTGTATTTCTTTCGATAGGGAGCGAGATATGTCTTAGCGAAATTGGGCTTTTTGTTAGTAACATTTCAGTTTCAAAAAACCGATCATGTTGATTGTTGGGATACATGACTTCTCTGTTTCTAAACAAACATTTCTGCAGATTTAATCTGTCGGAGGAGTGTTTTTCTTTACCCTAGTTTGTAGCTGTTTTGGACTAGCGTTATCGGGAAGTATTTCTATAACAGATGGTTTTGGCTAGGTCTTTGTTTTCTAGGTCAATATTGGTTCTAGCTCTAGTTCGCTGATTACACTTATTGAAGCCAGGCCGAGACAAAACTACCGACTCTTCATGCCATGAACGAGGCATGTTTTCAGAATGAAATGAAAAGGAAAGAAACCATGAATGGCTGCATTGATTCCCTTCGGTAATATTAGTTCTCTGAAGTCGATTAGACTAGATTTATCTGGGGAAAGGTAAAGAGAGAAGCAGGTTTGCGTTTCGCGCAATTGCTTAGTCAGACCAGGCCCTTGGTAAAACCATTCTTGACCTTTAGCAGAGAACCAATATTACCTCCTACGGGCTTCTCTAGGCTTTTTGGGACCGGTTTACCCCTGGAGTGAATGAATGAGTTGTGCCCTTCGAAGTTAAATAAAACTATGTGAATCAATGGATGAATCAAAATGGTAATGGCCGAATCGTACCATATATATCTCAAGGGGCTATCAAATGTTCCAGTAATGGATTGATCAATGGAATGAAGCATTCGGAGGTGATTGTAGTCTCGGTGTATGTCATTGATCAAAAGCTGAAACATCTCGAATTCAATTGTCTAGCTTATAACAGTTTTCTAGAATCCCCAGCATAACAAGAGCAATGCCCATGTAGCCCCTGAAAAAGTCCACAATAGTATTGTGAAACAGCCTACTTTGGACAGCTTAAGCTCGATGAACCGAGTCCCAGAAGTGATCATCAACCGTGCATCACCGCAAACGAGGTGGCGGAGGAAGTGTTCACTGAATTTGGAAAGTATTAGTCAAAAATTTACAAAAGGAAGGACAAATTAAAAAGGAGAGACTGATGGCAATAATTTCCATCGGGACACAAAGTAAATATATGATCTATCAAGAATAAAGAAAGTGATTGGAAGCTCAACCTTTATAGATCATAGTAAATCCTTCTAGGAATTAGGTCGAGATTTAATCCCGGTACTTGTCCATTAAAGCAACCATCATTCATCGGAAAATTTGGGATTGGTAGATCAAAGGGTGGCCAAGGCAAGTACGGTAAATAGATTTCTAATTCAAAGCAACCCCCAATGGAAAACATATATTACAACTATGTTTATTGTCGTTTATCGACATTTTCAACATAATGAAAAAGTAATTAGATAAAATCATTTATTTACATGATAAAGAGTCAGATCGCTATTTTTAAGTCCATGAAGTGGAACCATTTATTTACACGATTAAGGCAAAAGACATCTCGCGGCTCAAAGACATTACTAACACTAACGGAAATGAAAAGGAAAGGAAGACCGGAAAAACAAGCAAAATCTCTGTTTACATGTTAAGAGTCGTCGAACCAGTCATCGTTTATGGCCTCGTGTGAATAGTCATCCGGCATCATGTCAACGTGGATCTCCGCACCCGTCAAACTTACTGCCGGCGAGCTCTGGTATCCCGGCGGCGGGTACCCATATCCCTAGGTGGATAGCTGGGGCCGGCGTTCCGTGGACACCCCGCAGCTGAGCTTAAGGAGGACGGGGCCGCTGCGGCTGGATAGCTGGGGCTAGCGTTCGGCGGACACCCGGCAGCTTAGCTGGAGGAGGACGGGGCCGCTGCAGCTGGATCAGCAATGACCGGTTCATTCCTCGCGTCCGGGGGCGTCGCCACGGTGAACTCGTCGAACTTGTAGGAAAATTCCAGAACGCCCTTGGTCTCCCCTGACGCTGTAGCGCATCACCTTGGGCTCCCTGGCCCCGGCCCGGTCGCCCTGCTCGAGCAGCTGCTTGACCGGCACGTCGACCCTGCCAACGTCCATGTGGCCGTGGAGGGAGTGCTCGTCCTTGATCTCGAACTCGAGGCTGAGGCTGCCGGCGCGGGCCGTGGCCATGTCGACCGTGAAGGAGAAGGCATGGCCCCACCGGGGGTTTGTGCCGCCGTCCTCGTGGACGGGGGTTTGCTGCTTGGTCTTGTGGCGCTCGTCGCCAGAGAGAGAGAGACGACGACGTAGACGTCCATCATGCCGACGTGTCTGAGACTCTTGAGGTTCTCGGCCGAGTTCACTGTCACCTCCAGGGGCCTGAACTCCATGTCTGCCTGCGCGCTCGACGGCGTGGAAGATGAAGATGAAGAACCCACGACTTACAGAGAGCCTTTTCCCGGTTTTCCTGATGAGGATGTGCAAGAACGAGGGTCGAGGGCGGACTTATTCCGGAGGTTTCAACAAGGGACGTAGGAGAGAGTCGGAATTTCTATTATATTTTATTCCTTATTTTGTTAATCAATCAATCCTTTCGAGGCGGGAACGGCCTGATTCACACCGGGGGAGCTTCTTTTGGATATGGCTCTTCACTTTTATCTCAAACGGTGGTCATGGATCATTATCGTCCGAAAAGGATTCCCTGGCCATCCTGGCCGTTCATTAGTGCCCCCTAGCAAAAGGGGAAAGCCCCCTCCCCAATCCGTTGGATGCCTTCATGACGTCACGTGAAGTGACGTCAGGGATCCGGGTCCATTGTCGTCGGGTTGTGCGACCCACTACCTTGGGTGTGGAGCGCACACAGTTTTCAGTTTCCTCTCAATTAGGGACGTGCATGGTTTAGAGTAGTCGGGTTCCCTCGAAACCAAACCTATAGGACCGATCCCCGATCCTCAAGAATCGTAGAGGATTTTGAAAATGCATATAAAAATTCTGCATTGAATCAAATTCATGGCCACACAACGCAAACCATGTCAAGAAATCAAAATCGGTGAAATAAATTTCACAAGTGTGATTCCAAACGATAATATTGTTGTCACACTAGATTCATCATTTTGCATAAACTAAACAAAAAATAGAAACATGCTTCGGATTTATGATTCAATAAAATGCACGAGAACGTCTAAGGATTGGCTCTGATACCACTGTTGGGATTTCATGTAACAAGTACAGACGAATAAACAAATCGCAACAAAAGTACTAATATATACAAGTATCTTCAAAGGGTTGTTCGTGCACTTTAATAAAAAAATCAAATCAACAAAAGGTTTCAACGAATTATCTCGTAGCATTTCTAAAATATCTTGGTTCAAACGTTCTCAATTCGAGCCCCACAATCCTCGGACCTCTAGTTTCGACACATTTCCAATCACACGTAAAACAGATGATGAATGTTCGTGTATAATCAACACTTCGATTGTGCTAGTAATTTTGTATAAATAATCTCGTGCCTCATGACTTTAATTCACGGTAACCACGCCGAGAAGAGAACCGTTCTTCACTCGTTGAATTATTCCTTTTTTTCATAAAAAAACTGCACACCCACTTTTCGTTAACCACTCTCGGCAAAATAAAACCATGCAATGGTTTGTTCGCCAGGCATGGTCACCATCGCAATGGTTACTGACTAGTTTGTTGACCATTTGTTGACCGCATGGTCAACAAACCATGCATGGTTTGTTCATTATTGACCGCACCATGGGAGATCAAGGTTTCTAAAATAAATTATTATAATAACTAATTATTATAATATGTATATTCAACCAACACGTGCATACTTTTGGGCTCATCATTATATGCCCAATTCAATCCATATGTACGCTTGTGTGTGACCAAAAATTAATTACAAATTTTTTTCAACTCAATCGATTGTTGTGAGTGCAAATATATTTGCAATATTGTCATTTTCATTCAACGTCAATCTAATTGGTTATAGTGTGTGACATCCCTAAGTTCATCACTAATCTAATTGCACGACTTTCACTAACACGTTAATACTTTCAAGAGAATTGATTGTCCTGATCAATCACTTAGTCTTACAAACCATGATTGACATCTAGCAATATGTCATGGTTACGTGAATGCTTTAAGAACATAATGAACCCGTCAGCATTGGCTATAATGTAATTCAATATCTCTGTCATACTATGTCCCCATCAAACAAATACCATGGAAATATTGGTCAAGTCACAAATTCGATCATCTACACAAACCTAATTGTCATGCAATTTTACGAGACATAAATAGTTTATTCTTGTTGCAACCCCGGCCGAGGATTTCAATGCAGTGTTATACCTTGCATGTAATAGGGTGACATATTCCTTTTTGCACGCGTGTGTAACTTCGTATGTGAACAATTTATGATTAGCAAGTACAGAGATAGATTAATGAACCATCAATATGCGTGCTCGTGAATCATAATCATCCGACATGAAAGTCAACATTGCGCCTCGTCTAAGGATTATTTACACAAGATCAGAGCATGAACAATTAAACTTTAACCCTGCTAAAAGCTTCCATATTACTAATTACATTTAAATCATTATTAGATTACTTATTGACATTGGTAATCGCATTACCAGACATTGTAATGGTATAAAGATTATTGGTTAGTAACCTGAACCAACACATCTTCTATTATAATAAATAGAACATACATCATCAACAAAAGAAAATTCATAATTCTCTTTACTCAAGCAAGGTATAGAGATGATGTTCCTAACAACATTCTTACAAATATAAATAATATTTCAAAACCAACAGATGTCCAGTGGACAAACATAAATGAAAAGTCTCTATAACTAATGTAACAACTCTTGCTCCATTTGCAAATGTTAGAACAATCTCGTTTTTCCCCAGCATCCTGCTTACTTCTAGATTATACAAAGACATACAAATATGTGAAGTTGTAGCAGAATTTAGAACCCATAAGCTAGATTTAGCACTAATCATAAGATTAGCTTCAATAAGTATATAAACCATACCTTTGCAAGGTGGGTCCCTAGGCTTGACTGTCAAGCTAGCGAGGTATTTTTTACAATTCCTCCTCCAATGACCCTTGATGCCACAATGATGACATTTTCCCTTTTCAATCTTGGATTTAGGTTGCACGACGGCTTTTATGGACTTCTTCCATTTCTTCTTTAAAAAAATTATTTTCTTTGAAGAAGAAGCATTAACCATAGCCACGACATTAGGCCTTGTGTTGTCCATTTCCTTCTCATAAACTACTAGCATACAATGTAACTCAGCTAGAGTTTTTTCCATTTTATGCCTGCGGAAGTTTTGGACAAAACCAAAGAAGTAATCGGGCAAAGATTGGAGGATCAAATCCACATATAACTCGTTATCCTTAATAAGATTTAGCCTTGCCAATTCTTCAATGTGCCAAATCATTTTCAAAGTTTGATCATTAACTAATGAACCTCCAGCCATCCTCATACAGTACAATGCTTTAGATATCTCATATCTAGAAATTCGACCATTATCATCAAAATATTCTTTTAAGTGCAAGATGATCGACTTAGCATCTTCCATATTCTCATACTTCTTCTGAAATTCATTATTTATTGATGCAAGCATGTATGAGCTAATTTTTAAGTCATTATCACGCCACTTATCATAAGTGACACGTTCTTTTTGGGTCCCACCATTAGGAAAAGAACTTGGCATCTTTTCATCAAGCATATACCCGATTTTTTCTAAATTGAAAACTATTCTCAAATTTTTCACCCAATCGATGAAATTGAGTTAATGCTTGTCAAGTATAGAAGCGAGGGGGTTTGTGGTTACCATTTTCAGAGTAATGTTATATCTATGCAGAAAATTAATTGTTAACTGTTGTTTTTAAATTAACTATTTCATTTTGGTCTTTAAATGAAATAGATCATCTAACTAAATTTATATTCAAATCCCATGCTCTTTTAAATGGGAAACGGCAATCTTTATTGGATAAAGATTACTAGTGGAGATTGGAGTCCCACTAGTCCGTAGCCCACCTCACCTAACAATTATTGGTGTTTTACAAACTTAGTGAGTGAGCCAACTTGTCCAACGTATCTTATGTAAGTCCCAATTATAACTCCGGCCTCTAGAACATGAAAGTCTCACCTAACAGTTATTGACTTCATGATCATAGTTAAGTCTAACCCATCATCTCAGGCAAGTATTGAAAATGCAAGTGATTCTCTCACCTAACAGTTATTGAAAATCGTTTGGTTTCAATTCTACATCATCATATGCTTAATGGAGTGTTCTAATATTATAAATGACAATTGACCCCTATGCAACCATAACCGGTCAATCAACCACTATAATATTGAATCAAAACCATAATGATGGAAGGCCACGAGTCCTAAGCCCATTTCGACTTAATTCTTAATTCCTTAGTAAGGAGATTTGGGTCTTAGTTAATGGTCTCACTTTGCACATTAACTAGTTTAACATGCATAACAAAAATAGAATAGAATAAATAGATGTCACGAACACAAATATTGATCCTAAGTGGTGATCATGGAATTATAACTAGATAGGTCTCAAGGCAATGAACCCATATTTAGCCATTTTAATATTTTAATAATGGAGACCCGCTTGACATTAAATCCTCGAACTCTTCACGGACGAGGCCTATATAGCTCTTCGGTTTGATGGCTTCTCCATGTAACAATTACAGCAATAATTTACTCTACTAAAACATATTAAAATGCATCGAGTGAAAAATAAAAGAAGGACGCAGCTTCCATTTTAATAATTACAACCTCAATTATAAAATTCCAACAAGCATCATACTTTCATTGATATATTAAAAATACTGGTTCTGAGTTTTTTCATGATCACCACTCTTCCTCACAAATCATAAAAGATTCGGAAGATGCATATAAAAATTCAGCATTGAATCATATTCATGGCCACTTATCGCAAACCGTGTCAAGAAATCAAAATCAGTGAAACAAATTTCACAAGTGTGATTCCAAATGGTAATATCATTGTTGCACTAGATGCATCATTTTGCGGAAACTAAACAAAAAATAAATACATGCTTTGAATTTATGATTGAATAAAACGCACGAGAACGCCTAAGTACTAACCTATACAAGTATATCCAAAGGGGTTGTTCGTGCGTTTCAACGAATTATCTCTCATAGAGTGTCCAAAATATCTTGGTTTAAACGTTCTCGATTCGAGCCTCAAAATCGTCGGACCTCTAGTTCAGACACAAATCCAATCACGCATTGCGGATACTCAATACTTCGATTGTGCTAGCAATTTTATGTAGATAATCTCGGTGTCATATGACTTTAATCCACGGTAATCACAATGATAGGAAAATAGTTCTTTGCTCGTTAAACTCTTTCTTTTTTTTTCGTATAAAAATTGCACACCCACTTTTTGTTAACCACTCCCGGCAAAACAAAACCATGCAATGGTTTGTTTGCCAGGTATGGTCAGCAAACTATCGCAATGGTTGCTGACCACACGGTAAACAAACCATCATGGTTTGTTGACCATTTGTTGACCGCAGGGTGCGGTCAACTTTTTTTATATAAATAATATCATAATAACTAATATATATACATCCACGAGTCTCATGACAAGAAGCAGTCGACAATGGGAATTGCTGTACATTGGCGCAGTTGTGCCACTGTGAAAAAGGTGGTAAAAAAGACGAGACACCTATGCAAATTCCTACGAGGAGATTTCGACATAAACGACTCTTGCGGAAAAGTTAAAGATAATGGTGAAAATAGGGTGTCGCTGTATTGTTCTCTTCCCTGATTTTGTTTCTGTTTAGGGTCAATAATGGTGAAAGTCCATCTTATGTTTCTTCCATGGAGTGAGTTAGTATTTTGGTTTTCCCGTGGTAATCATTGTATACCTTATTTTAGATCAAATGCGTTTTATGTATTTCGATATCATGTACATATTATAGTGCTAAAAGGCAATTGAAGCACCATTCTTTCGAAAACCCTTCTGGTTCTTTTGGAACACTAAACGGCAATAGTTAACGTTGTAATGACCTTCTTGAATTGTTTTAATTATCTGCAATGTTCTCTTTCTGATGGCATAGGCATCAAAATCTTTGAATCCAATTAATTTTCACAAGACCACGTATGTTGCTCTTATCTGCTTGCATAGAGGAAGTGACGCTTCGCTGTTTTGCTGGCATGGATGAGGGTGAAGTATATTCTGAGCTTGAGATGGTGTGATTTGAAAATGATTCTGATTTGTCCTTTGAAACAAAATAATGTATCGTGTAACCAAATTATCATGGGCTGAATTTACTTGCGATGTTGATTAAGTCATTCTATTCTTGTATTATTTGATCAGTTTTACTAGGATAACTCTAGATATTGTTGTCCATCTAAAATTCACGCAATTAACAAACATGGATGAGAAACCGAGGACGTGAACAAACATTTGGTAAATGTGACCAGCAATATGCAAATTCACTCTTTAAATGTGAAAAACTTGCTATTCAGGACGAAAAAGTTACTTAGCATAATGCCTATTCCTTGATATAGAAAGTGACCGATCAATCCTAATTGTTTATTAGACAATGAACATTTTAGACAATAGAGAATGTGAGAGTAAAAAAAAAAAATTTTCCTAGTGGGGTTATTTTAGGTTGAAATTTATTCTTTCTATGCAAATACCACTTTCAACGAGGAGATCAACGCGTCTAAAGTGAATTCGGAGTTAGACAACAATAAAAAATGTGATGAAATTTGTCAATTTTTTCACCAAATAATAAGCATTTAAAATTTATAGGAATGAATATTTTGCAAACTTTAAAATGAAAAATCTATTTTAAAATGAAACATAAACAGGAACAAAAACAAAAACAGAAACAATTTTTTTTTGTTATCAAATGAATTTCTGTTTCTAGAATAGAAATTCTTTGTCCTTATCAAATGCATTTTTTCCCTCAGAAACTCATTCATGAACAGAAATAGATTTCTATTTATGTTCTAAAACTTAATTTTTGGCCAGAAATCTGCGCACCCTTAATGAACCAAGTCCCAAAAGCAATCATCGACCGCACACCACCGTGGAGGAGGTGACGGTGGAAGTGTTCACTGATTTTGAAAAGTATTAATTGAAAATTTACAAAGGGAAGGACCAATTAGAAAGGACAGACTGATGGCAATCATTTCTATCGAGACACAAAGCAAAGACATGATTTATCAAGAATAGAAAAAATGAAAGGGAGTTCAACCTTTACGGATCATAGTAAATCCTTCTCGAAATTAGGTCGAGATTTAATCCCGGTACTTGTCCATTAAAGCAAACCATCATTCATCGAGATATTTGGGCATGGTGGATCAAAGCGTGGCCAAGGCAGGTACAGTAAACAGATCTCTAATTTAGAGCGGGCCTTCAATGGAAAACATATATTACAACTATGGCATATTGTATTTATCAATATTTTCAACATAATGAAAAAGTAATTAAATAAAATCATTTGTTTAGGCGACAAAGGGTTAGATCGCTATTTTAAGTCCATGAAGAGGAACCATTTATTCACACGATAAAGGCAAAGGACATCTCGCGGCTCAAAGACAGTAACATTAACGGAGATGAAAATGAAAGGAAGACTGGAAAAACAAGCACAATCTCTGTTTAGATGGTAGCGTCATCGTCTTCGGCCTCGTCTCCGGCCTCGTCATCCGGCTTTACGATATCGGAAATCACGTCACCGACCATCAGCACGGTCTTTGTGTTATCCACAATCGTGTAGCCGACTTTCAGCACGGTCATCAACCCTCCTCCTGCAGCTGAACTCGAGGAGGACGGGGCCACTGCAGCTGGATCAGCAATGACTGGTTCGTTCCTCGCCTTCGGGGGCGTCGCCACGGAGAACCGCTCGCCAAACTTGTAGGAAAATTCCAAAACGCCCTTGGTCTCCCCTGACGGCAACTTGACTTTGCTGCGCATCACCTTGGGCTCCCCGGCCCCGGCTCCGCCGCCCTGCTCGAGCAGCTCCTTGACCGGCACGTCGACCCAGCCGACGTCCATGTGGCCGCGGAGGTTGTGGTCGTCCTTGATCTCGAACTTGAGGGTGAGGCGGCCGGCGTGGGCCGCGGCCTCGTCGACGGTGAAGGAGAAGGCGTGGCCCCACTGGGGGTTTGTGCCACCGTCCTCGTGGACGGGGGTTTGCTGCTTGGTCTTGTAGCGCTCGTCGCCAGAGAGAGAGACGACGACATAGACGTCCATCGTGCTGACGTGTCTGAGATTATTGAGGTCCTCGGCCGAGTTCACTGTCACCTCCAGGTTCCTGAACTCCATGTCTGCCTTCGCACTCGACGTCGTGGAAGATGAAGAACCCACGACCCGTAGGGCGTACTTATACCCTCACTTATATGCATGAGCAAGAGTTAGAGAGAGAGGGGAAGGGCTACGAAAGGAAGAGTGAGATTGGATTTAACGTGTAAGTGGGAGAATGTATATAAATTCCATGGTGTATATCTTCAAGATTAGGTGGCTGACTGGTGATTGGCGGTTCCAGGACGAGCAGCTGATCACGAGTCACCCCTATTTTTGTGTTCCATTTTCAACGTCTCCTGCTTAATTAGCTGAAACCAAATTAGTGGGTGTTGGTTCTTTGGCTGAGGTTGGACTCTGTGAGTGAGACAAGCAGGGAAGCTAAGGAGGAGGAGGAGGATGAAGGAGTAAAAGACCGTTGCTCAAAAACCTTTCAAACTTGGCCTTCAACGTCCAAACCTAATTTTCCCGCCAGCGTCCAGCTCAGCGTGGGTACAGGTTGGGTCATTACATCGGATGGCTAAGTAGCCACCACGACCTTACATAAGCCATCTAATGTAAGCCCTCAATCCTCGTTTGATCCTAATATTTTCAATACAATCATCGAGTTCTAATTTTTTTTACAATTTATTAATGTAGTCCATTCAATCTATTTTGATCGGAAATCGTTGATATTGACCCCGGATGTTTTATATAGTAGTATGCTGGATGGCGGCTGTCAACATGGGAAATTTTTATTATTTTACTTTTTGTATAAGATTAGGTCGGCTAGGTCATTGGCCATAGGCAAGAGTGAATGACCCTTGCTTGGTCTAAGCAAGGGCATCGCATTCTCGTCGACCAACAAGCAAGGTCCTTGATTGGATATGGGCGGAGGGTCCGATGCTCTCGCCTATGGCTAGCAAGTGTAGAGATATATACATAAATTAGGCAAGTGTCATGTTTGTGTCAACATCCACGTAAATTTTATAATCAAAATTTATCGGAATTGTCTTTCTTTAAATAAATTTTTCCTGATAAATTTATATGTGGGGTTTTTTTCCTGGTCATAAAATTTATATGTGGGGTTTACAAGTAGACAAGAAGGGTGTGCATGATGCAATTTTTGGCTAGAAATTGAGTTCTGGAACATAAATATATTTTTCTATTTCTGTTCCAGAATGAGTTTCTAAGAAAAAAATACGTTTGATAAGGACAAATTATGTTTGATAATGAAAAAAATTTGTCTATGTTTCTATTTCATTTTAAAATTTACAAGATGTTCATTTCTATAAATTTCAAATACTTATTATTTAGTACAAAGAATTGACAAATTTCATCACATTTTCAATTATTGTGTACTCAAAATTTACTTTAGATGTGTTGATCTTATTATTAGAAGTGGTACTTGAGCAAAAAGAATAAATTTCAACCTAAAATAACCCCACAAAAAAATATTTCTTTCAGTCAGATTCTCCATCGTCTAATCAATAGTCAAGACAAATGACAAACCTCTCGCACATAAGTAATCCGATTTAATCTAACAAAAGAAAGAGACCCAAGGAGTAAGAAAACCTCAAATATAAAATAATGAAAGAACATTACAAAAGTCAAGATGGGGAGACGGAAGATTGTGATAAGATTGCATCAATTGTTTGTATGATGTGCAATTCAGTAAGAGAAATAATTTCTACATTTCTCAATCTGGAACAGAACCACAAATTTTCGGTTTCTGATTTATTGGCTAAATCTATTTCTGGAACATAAATCTATTCCATAAATAGAGAAAAGAAATTTTTCTATCAAACGAATTTCTGTTCCAAAATTCAAAACTCATTCTTGAACATAATCGTCCAAACCTAATTTTCCTGCTAGCGTCCAGCTCAGCGTGGGTACGGGTTGGGTCATTACATCGGACCGCTAAGTAGCCACCACGACCTTACATAAGTTGTCTAATGTACGCTCTCGACCCTCGTTTGATCCTAATATTTCAATACAATCATCGAGTTCTATTTTTTTTACGATTTATTAATGTAGTCCATTCAATCACATTTTGATCGGAAATCGCCGATATTTAACCCGGACATTCTATGTAATATGGTGGACGGTCGCTGTCAACATGTGAAATTTTTATCTTTTTTATTTTTTGTATAAGATTAGGTCGGCTAGGTTATTGGCCACGGGCAAGAGTGAATGACCCTTGCTTGATCTAGGCAAGGGCGTCACATCCTCGCCGGCCAACAAGCAAGGTCCTTGATTGGATATGGGCAAATTAAGCAAGTGTTGTGTTTGTGTCCACATCCATGTAAAACTTTTCAATCAAAACTTATCGGAATTGTCTTTTATATATAATTTTCTCCTGCTATATTTATATGTGGGTTTTTTTTTTTCTAGTCATAAAACTTATCTGTGGGGTTTACAAGTAGACAAGAAGACTCGCCATAGCTTGCTGCTTCTGGAGATCACTTTCCGCCATCGGCAAAGGCGGGAGGGCGTGGGGGCTCGAACGGACGGCCTTGGTTGAACTGAAAGCACGTCGCCCGCATCGTGATTGGTCGAGAGAGAGAGCTCGACGGTGCGGTTGCTGTCGTCGGGCGTTGACGCTATCTTTGGGGGGGTTGACTGCTTAGCCCTTAAGTCTTCCCCCGTCCGATTAGGCCTAGCCGGTGGGCCAGGAAATGACGTCGTCGAGGTGACGGTGGGCGATGGGGACCTTCTTTAAACGTCTTCGTCGTCGCCGCCGCGGTCAGACGGAGTCTTAACGCGAGGAAGGAAAGGGATGGTTCTAGAAGGGGAAGCGAGGCCACGGGGATGCTGCCACGTGGCGCGGAGATGATGGTGACGGGGTCTGTCCTCGGATTGAGCGCTCGAGAGAATGCGGGAAATTTCGCGTGAGGAGATATTTTAACACGAGTCCGTGGCTCCATGCCTATTATGTCCCCTAGTATTTTCCATTAGTGCCTTTTTGGATAAATATCGAATATTGCAAAATTTATTACGAAATGTGTAATCAAATTATTTATATATACGAACAATTAAGTCATAAAATTAATTAGACTAGTTTAGAACCAGAGATGATGGGAGAATGTTGGCCTCGAGTCGTCAAGCTCCTTATGGTGGAGAGCCGCCTTTTGCAACCCACCCTTGCTAGTAGCGGCCCTTGCTTGCGGTTGAAGACGGTTGTCGGCCCTTTGCCTCCTGGTCGATCTCTCTCTTATATATAATTCAATTTAAATAAAATCTGTACAAAAAATCAGATGTTATCAAAATAACTCCATTTTAGTCATGTTATCATCACTTAGAGAGAGAGAATATTAAAAAGAAGAAGAAGTTATGTTAGCATTTTCCATCAACGAAGTTGAACAACATTAATAAAATGACTTGATTGATAAATCATAGGACATGATTACATCTTTTGCAAGTATTAATTTTCAATCATACTTTCGTAAAACAATCTAGGACTTTTGGTATAATATTCTTTTGGTTTTTTTATGCAAAACCTCTCCTAAATTTCGAGTTTCACACGGCACTCTCCTAAATCTTAATTTTGTCATGGCCTAACCTCTTTTATTTTCTCTATTATAGTGTATATAATACACATAAAAATTAGAAATTAAAAAATGTGATAAAATGTAATAACTAATATACTAATAATTATAGTAATGGATACATTTTTGATAAAATCTAATAAATATAGATATAGTTCTTTTTGGTAAAGTAGATATAGCAATTTTTATATAGCTAAATATCATATTATAAGAAAAAAAATGACAAAACTGGACTAATCATTACATGTACTTGATGGGTTAATCAAAGTAATAAAGACTGACTAACAAAATTATTCGACAAAAATATAAAATAGAAAAGATGTCCTCAACTTGTTAAAGGAAATGATTATGGGTGCATTTAGTTCAGCTTGCCTAAAGAGTTTTGAGCCTCAAATCTCTCAAAAAAAATATGAGATGTTTGACAATCGGGCTTTAAAGTAGAAAATTGACATTAAGGAATGCTGAAAATCGAAAGCAAATCATATTAACTTTTAGTATTTTTCCAAAAATTCACTTTCAAAGTTAAACCAAACGCAACTTATCTTTGCCGACACCTCGCTCATGCCTCCCGAAGCTCTGTGATAAGGTACAGTGAATCACACTACAGGGAGCTTCTTTCGGATGTAGCTCTTCGCTTCAATCTCAAAACAGTGGTCTTGGGTCATTGTCATCGGGCTGTGTGACCCACGACCGTGAGTCCCAAGCGCACACATTTCGATTTCATCTCAACAAAAAAACATAAGACGGGAGCAATGTACCAGCACCGTTTGCATCGACGATGAGCTAAAAACTCGCATGGCTATTTGATCCTTTTTCGGGAGAGACGCTTGATCAGTTTTCGACAGTAAACATATGGTCGACACAACAAAGATCAATTCACAATTAAATAACAACACCAAATCCAATGCGAAAGGAAAATGCCAAACACAACTTTATATTGTAGGAAAGTCGCAAAGATGAATGTCAAAAAGGGAAAAAATGAAAGTAATTGACATTGTAGATGCCCGATGATGCAGTGACAACCTATACTTCTCTCTGTGCTCACATTACATAGCCCATGGCTCAAGCCCAATGTAGCCAAAGAACGAAATATATAACCGATTCATTAAAAAATCTTGGGCATCGCATTTTTATTCTCTTCATATAAAGAACCGGGTTAAATGGGTGTTGATGTTGTGGCGGACTCCTGATCATATTATATGTACCTTGAGGGGCTATCGAATGTTCCGGTTGTGGGTTGATCAATGGAATGAATCATTTGGAGGTAATCCTAGTCTCGGTGCATGTCATCAATCAAAAGCTGAAACATTTCGAATTGAATTGTCTAAGCTTATAATAGTTTTCTAGATTCACCAGCGTAACAAGAGCAATGCCCATGGAGCCCCTGAAAAAGTCCACAATAGTACTGCGAAACGGCCTACTTTGGATTGCTTAGGCTTGATGAACCAAGTTTCGGAAGTGATCATCAACCAAGCACCATCGCGGCGGAGGTGGCGGTGGAAGGGTTCATTGAGTTTCGAAAGTATTAATTGAAAATTTACAAATAGAAGGACAAATTAGAAAGGAGAGAATCTATCGGGACCACAAAGCAAATACATGATCTATCAAGTGCAGAGAAAATGGAAGGGAGCGCGACCTTTACAAATCATGCTAAATCATTTTCAGAATTAGGTCAAGATATAACCCGGTACTTATCCATTAAAGCAACCATCATTCATTGGAAAATTAGGGCTTGGTGGATCAAAAAGGGGCCAAGGCGGGTACGGCAAAAGGATCTCTAATTTAAAGCGGGTCCCCAATCACAACTATGTCTCATGATG
Organism: Melaleuca alternifolia; assembly: GCA_019926035.1. Classification (NCBI taxonomy): domain Eukaryota; kingdom Viridiplantae; phylum Streptophyta; class Magnoliopsida; order Myrtales; family Myrtaceae; genus Melaleuca; species Melaleuca alternifolia. Next base: position 357,628 of record JAGKPW010002284.1, read on the forward strand.
TCACCAAGTGGCCAGACCTATGTATATTGTCATTTGTCGACATTTTCAACATAATGAAAAAGTTACAAATTGAAATTCAGTCACATGAGTATATCACGCAATATATTATAATGTAAAATTACTCGTTCTCAGTATTACAAAAAAGTTTCTGGTAACCAAACGGTGGATAACCGTGTTGGTATTGGGGTCATGTGCTAATCGCTCTCGATGTATAAGGGCTAGCCCTGAGCTCATGGTTGAATCATTGGTTATAATAATAACAATAAAAAACTTCCGGTACGTGAAATTTCGGCATTCGTATCTTTTTTTTTCCTTTTTTTTGGTGAAGTTGGAGTATTAATTAATCTATGGATAAATTATAGAAGGAGACGAATTTATCCGCATGTCACTTTCCTCACCGTTGATGTGCTAGTTGGGGAAGCGATGGGGGCAGTCGCAAGTAGAGCATTGATTAACACAATGACAAACGGATTCGAATTGGCTGTGAAGCAGTCGACAAATTTATCCCTCTATAAGTTATTCATGTAATAATTAATATTTGAAAAATTGTGCTGCAGCCCGTATAAAGAGGAAAATTGCCGAAGAAGTCTAAAATCTATTGTATAATAGTTAATTCGGTCATAAATCAATTTGTAGAAATTAAAAAAAAAAGCTTATAAAAGTTGCTCATATCAGCGTTTGCTATGCCATGCAAGACGACCAATGCCAGCTAGAGTACGCATTGGTGATTTTGGCCGAAGGATGAAAGTGAGATTTTTTAACAAAATGTATGATTAACTTGGCAAATCACAAAGAAATTTAGAAATTAATTGACTTAATTGAAAGGTTTAGAACTAGGTTGGCAAGTTGTCAAGATGTTTAGAAAATATTCATAACTAAATTAATCGCCGTACATTAGATTTATGATTTTTCGGACATATTCTATCCCGAGATGAACGTCATACAGTTCAATCGGGCAAAAAACTGTAGGACTTGGAAAGAGACTAATCCATGGAGTGTTATGAGCATTTGTCCATAGTCAATTTGGTAGAGCAAGCCTCCTCATACTTTGGAGGTCATGGAGATGAATCTCACCATGCTTTGATTGGAGAGAAAGGTGAAGAAATTGCGAACAAATTAATTGTTCACAAAGTTCAACAAATTATTCAAAATGAACCGATCTGATTATGAAATGGCCTTTCTACGAAGTTACTAAGTACAACATCTTCCTATAATCTTACACAAGAGATATAAGCTCCTGCCCCTAATCTTAATTAGGAAAACTCATCACATAATTGAGCAAGCATTCGGGTTCTCGTCACTGAATATTTCAAACGAATTGGACGACGGCGGATGATAGCTGCCCGGATAATAGTACGGTGGGCGTTCCTCCGCGATGCCCGGATGCTCATGAACATGGGAGAGCAATGGTGGATCCGGGAGGTGGAGCGACGCGGCATAGGAGGTGCCGGGATATGCCATCTGGTGATTAACTGCGTATCTCGAAGGTCCGTAGGGGTGATCAAATGCGTGTGCCGGAGGCGCGTGGTGCGGTGGCGGCGGGTACCAGTGTTCGTGATGACCTGGCGCGGCGGCACGACGGGATGGCGCTAGAGTCGGGCCTTGACCCTCCCACTCATATGGAGACCCCGGGCCTGCAGGTACGCCGTTGAAATGCGGCGGAAGCGGATTTTGACCGGCCTGCTGACGTTGACGGCTGCGACCGGATGCATTAGGCTCTGGACTTTGGCCGAGATTTTTCGGTTCTTCGGATCTCGCCGGTCTTTCGCCAGAGCTAGCACCCTCCCCTTCCGCTTTCTTCCCGTTTTGCCCTTGCTTTTTCTTCTTTTTACTAGCACTGCCATTGCTGCCACTCTTCTCCGCGCCACCCTCGCCCTCACCAGCGAGCGGCTGCTTCTCAGCAGCCAGCCGGTCACCGGCCGATGTGGCCGCATTCTCCTCCTCCTTCTGCTTCCCTTTTTTCGCTCCGGCACCGGCTCCATCGGTTGCAGGTTCGACACCTTGGGTTGCTTTTTCTTCACTAGCTTCTTTGCCACTGCCTTCGCTGTCTGCTTTGGCATTTTGGTCTTTCTCTGGTGCTTCAGTTTTCACGCTCTGTCCCTCTTTTTGGGCCTCTTTAGCATCATTCGGGTCACTTTGTCTCTCTTTGTTCTTGGCTTTGACTGGCTTTTGGGGCTTTTGGGGCTTTTGAGGCCATAGCTCTGCGTTCTTGCCTTCTTTCCTGAGTCTCTTGATCAGAGTCTCTGCTTCTACTTCCCCCATCACAGTGACCATTTGTTGCTTTATGTCGATCTCCGTCTTGTAAACACCTGTTTAAGTAGATGAAAAAAGGGCTGATTAAAGAGAGATTATACACTCTGCATACGCAGATAACGATGAGAGGACTTCGAAACTGACGGACTAGAAAAAGGGAGAGTGGGCAAAGTTTCTATGAAGATATGGCTTGTCATTGTTCATTATATACATTGAACAACAATAATTCTGGGTGTTTGTTTTGTCCCATTGGGTGTATGTATTGAATCCAGGAATCAAGACTGCAGCGGACTTGTGAGCTCGAAGTTCTCGGATGGGTTTTGCATCGGTTCAACTAGTTTAGTTTCACGGATCGAAAAGGACCCATGGAAGGCTTCGGTTACGAGAACATCATCTAGTGAGCATACATCATGGCAAGATATGAAGCATGACTAACTGGCTTTGGCTTGTGTTGGAAAGGGGAGGATTACTCTCTCTCTCTCTCTCTCTCTCTCTCTCTCTCTCTGTGTGTGCAGAAGTTGGAGAATCATTTTACTTTAAATTCATAACTTGAAATGAATGAAAAATGAACGAAAACGAGGGAGAAGGGACTATTGAACGAATCTGAAAGGATTGGCCTTAGAGGTCCCAAACCATGGTTGATCAGCAGAAAACAACTAATGCAGATAAGCTTTTCAGGAGATTTTCTCTGCGTGAATTCGAAATGGACCCCATTAATCAGTATAATCACCAGGAAAATGAGAAGTATGTTGACGCTGACGCTTGAACAAGATGGATGAATCAATTAAGATACACTGAGATATAACAGAAGGGCAAGAAGAGTTTGGGGCGATTGAGTTTTCCATTTACCTTGAATCTTTCTTAGAACCTTTTCGACTTTGCGCTTGCACCCTTCACAGTGGATAGAGACTCTCAATACCGAAGTCTGTAAATCAGTTACAGAGAAAAAAACGTCTAGTCAGTTCTTCTACAAGAGCTGCTGTTAGCTTGATCTAATGACCATATATCGAAATTGTACATCATTATGATTCATTTACCTTGAAGTTCAAAGGCACTGAACCTTCTTCCCCATCTTTTGTGCCTTGCTTCACCTCTGAGCCTGCCATCCTAGAGCACCAATCAAGGAGACTGCTTCTGAGAGAGAGGGAGGGAGGGAGGGAGGGAGGGAGGAAGGGTTGAGGAAGTGAAGCTTTTAAAAGGGAGGAAATGGAGTTGAAAAGAGATCTAATATGGCCTACAGCAGCTTAGTGCTTGATGGACTGGCATTATTACAAAGCACCTGTTAAGTTAGGTGATGACTATCTCAAAAGGGTCCCTGAATTCTGCTGATGTTTTTCATTTTGGAGGCTTTGATTTTAACTGTGGACACCAATGAGTTTTCAGCATTTCATGCTTTTTGATGTGTGTAAGATACCACGTATTTCTTCTTTTAAGTACAAAATAAAAGCAACTTTAAAGGATGAACCCCAGCTTTAGTCTACTTAAAAGATGATTGTTCCAGCTGGCCTAACTGGTCCCAGCTTGAGCACTCGAGGAAAAAGCAGCACCACACAATATCTTAGTTAGTGCACTATGTGCAGCAAACGTGTCATGGTCAACAGTGGACGCTTCTCCTCTTCTGGTGGAAGTTCTTGGACGGGAAGCAAAGCTGAGATGGAAATGTGATCTTTTCTGAAGCACCTTGCTCTTCTGGGTTGCCGACAGAAACCCGGAGCAAAACTGGGATGAAGAAGAGATCATCTGGATTAGTCAGCTTCAAGAAACTGACTCAAAAATCCGGAACTGTTTAAGGGGAAGATTAGCCAATCAGTCCTTAACCAGTGCCAATTCAGACTAACGCGCTTGAAATTCTAATATAGTCATTCAAGTTAAGCCAATGTCTCCATCTAGTCATTAACACACTGCCACGTCGATTTCTTTTGTTGGCCAAAAGGAGTATATTGGAACTTCATATAAGTGAAAATTTGAGGTTAAATTGAAATCCGTACAATAAGTTTAGGAATGGATCGGAAAATTTGACTTGTTCAGGATCAATTTATTGAAGCGTTGTGAAGTCATGATGAAGAGACTTAACACGGGTCACGGATAAATTTCTCATTATAGAGTATTTTTCCAGGACCCACTTCGATTCTGCTTGGTGGGGCACGTTGTAGAAATTGGAATTTACTGTAAATTCATGCTTATTCCCTTCTACCGCGAAGTCTCTGGTTTTTACTAAAGCAAGCTTATGGACAATATTTCTTCAAGTCCGAACGGAAACATCGCTTTCCCCAGATATTATGCAAAAGGTGGGAACAGGTCCATCCGTGACGCTTCAAATGGCGGTGGAGAGAGATGAATTCGGGTTCTTTTCATCTCTGGTATCTTCAAGCAATTACCGCACAAATGGTCTTTAAATTTCAGCTCAATTTATAGTATCGTCACTTATGTTTTAAATTATATAATGTGATCCCTCAACATTAATCTAGTATGCAATGTTTTCTGTACTTTTTTAATTTATTCAATATAGTCAATGAATTTGATTTAATGTCCAATGTGGCCTTTGAATTTTTGAATATTTCTATATAATTTAGGCTCTACATTGAACATTAACCATAAATTAAAAGTATTTGGACATTATTACATGGTAGGGCAAAGATTATGTGTCACATTGCATGAATTAAGAGTTCTACAAATGACGATGACACATTATACCAATTTTGAGAGAACATTTATGCTGTTGTACCTTTTTTTTTTATTGCCCTTTCCACTTTTTAAGACCTCCTTCCTGTTTGCTACCCCAAGACCAGCCCCCTGTAATTAATCACTGGAAATCCTTTCACTGTGGAATTACTTCCATTAGCAGGTTAGGTGAGCAAAGCAAGAGGCACTGTTTAGTTTATGGCATCTCGCGGGGCCAGAGAGTGAAAGAACTGTCTAATCATGATCGCTCGTGCGCATGAATATATTACTAACTGAACACCCGTAACCCTAGAATAGCCTTTTACCCAGTGCACACCAGTGGACAAGAGGATGCTCCTCTTGGCAAATCTGCAGAGCAACTTTCCGGGACACCGACGATCGAACGAGCAGTTAAACACCTGATTTAGATGTGACGGATCTTGTGTAAACAACGGCGGAAGTCAAGCCTGCTCTGGGACTACGCTGATTTCTATTCGTATTATTTCAAAAGGTCTCGTTTTGTATTTTCCTTCGCCGAAGCTCGACAGATGAAACTAGCATTTCTCTCGAAGTTTTTCCTGGCCACTTTCCTTACTCTGTATGACTTTCTTAGTCTCGTGGTAAAGTACCCAATATTGTATGGAAAAAGTCGTCTGAGTGGAGGAACTATCTGAATTATTCCACAAGTTAGAACTTCAGGCCAGAAAAAGTCTTGGCCAAGTACACGTCGATGGGGACATCATGGAAGTTGCTCCTTTCTCATTGCCGTATTCATCCCGTTGATTTCATAGACCTCTCTCGCTCGTCCAATCTCCGGATCTGTTCCTAACATCCATCCGGTGGTTTCGAGATCGTCATTTGGATTTATGTAGTCGATGCACGGTACTACTGAACTCGTCCTTTTTGACATCAATGTAACACTAATGTCGACTGCTCATACTGCTCATTGCTTCGTCCGGTTGAACAATGAAGAAAGATCAACATACGCTCATACAAGTGTCTGGAATGTCATTTGTCCTAACACGATGCATCGAACTAGGAGTTTCCATTGCTGGGATCAGATTTTGTAGCAGTCTTATGCGAAAAAACTCTCGATCCAACATCTTTAAATTTCGCAGTTTTTTCGTTTTTCTTTATTGAAACTTCAAGTTTTGTATTTTTTTTTTGTTTAAAAAAGCATTTTTTATTTATTTAGATTAAAAAAGGATACATAGCCTAAGTAAATGAGAAATGATACATAGTGACCGAAGGTAGAAACGTAGTCCTAACATGGGTGATAAGTTTCAAGGAAAGTGGCTTCCCACCTCAGGACCGGACTAAGCAACGTCAGTACTCAGTTTGTGAAATCGAAAGCACACCTAATTGTAAAGTCAATCTCGGGTTTTCGTGATTTCTTTTCTCCTTTTTTTTTAAAAGTCAACATCAAAAGAGAAAAAAATTTAAAAAAATTATGAAATCTTAGCAGGTCCGTCGGTCCAATACGAACGGACCTAGAACCAGACCGTTTATTCCAAGTTCCAAATTTTTGGAAATAGGAATTGGAACGATCCCTTTGAGAATCACTCAAAACCAGTTGGTTCAATTCGGTTCTCAGGTTGGACTGGGACCGATGCTTGATGTTGAGTCACAAAGGGCTTGTGGTGAGTGAGTGGCCCAATTTCCCGGCAGGCTTTTGCTCCTTCGGGCCCTTGCAACCTAGGCCACAATTTGATTGGACTCCCTAAAGAAATGGGCCAGCTGGAGATCTGAAAAGCCAACAGGCAGATCACTTACATCACTGATAAGAGCTCTAACCTCCCACTTCGGTCGAGCTGTGCCTAAGAGAGCATAGATCAGTTCACGACAGTTAGACTCCAAGATTACACTTTCTAGGAATGGTCGTTTTGCCCAAAAGAAAGAACTTTGAAGGTGAAGTTATCCTTGTCAACTTGTGGCCCAAAGAGAAAAAAATCGGGTCTTGTAAACGAATTCATGCATCATGGGCCAAACCCGATAAGAAGTCCCAGAGCTGAGCTTATCATTGAGTAATGTAGAGTTGGGTTCATAAGTTCTTACTGGACTGTGGTCAGGTCTGTCGTTTCAGGTCCAACCTTTGACTGAAGCTAAACCAGCTGGTTGCAATTCATCATTAGTCGTGTCTGTTCTCTAGCACTATCAACTTGACAAGGATCTGATCTTTGGTAAGAAAGTAGGTGCGGGTCTCGAGTTGATCGTGTCCGCGACATATTGGGTTCAGGTTTTACTTGGTAGTTCGTCTCCTGTTCGGATTTTGCCCTTGTGTCGCATTAGAAAGTAAGCTAGCTCCCAGATGGAATTGGACTTGAAAAGTACCACAATTTCACAATAACAAACTGATGTCTAGCTAATGGCTCATTGTACAGTCCGCTGTCAAAACGTATCGTAGATGGTCTAATTCCGTTTGATGCAACATCAGAATGTCAGCTTATCAGGGCACATCACGTGGTCGTTTATCAAGCAAAATACTAAGACTGCGTTTGATTCAGTTTTGAAAATTTCAATACTAGCTTTCCACCTCAAAACCCATTTGAGAATAACTGACAAACACATCATATTTTTCTCAATGGTCTTTGGAGGCTCAAAGCCTTTTGGAAAAACTGAACTAAACGCAACCTAAATATCCACAGAAAATCATGTTCCAATATTTTCTAATGCATGCCGACGTCCTACTGTATGATGCTCGATCTGATCAATGCAATAGAAGAAGACCAGATGCCACTAAGAGGGTACAAGAATAATTGATGCTAGATATTTTGCGTGCACGAAATGTCAAATTCCAGAAATTTCTCACTGTTTGTTCCTGTTGCCATCTAGAGAAAGATCGAGCATCTGTTTCAGGATCACCCACGGGTTCTTCATAGGATTCTTGTTCTTCCTTTGTCCGACTGTCGTTTTGCTCCCATCTTCTTCTGCAGAACATATGACATTCCGTTGAAAGTTGTGTGACCAGAAGAAAAAAGAGAGAAAAGAAACAAAAGAGAAAAACATAAAATTCAATCCTCATAATATTAGTGGCAGACGAGGCTTCTCAGTTCTTGGACCAAAATGGCCAACACGACGGCCGACAATCCCTAATGCCATACTGAGTTGAATCCGTCTTACTACTATTCTGTCCGATTCTCGACATTGATATCAGACTCCAATCATGGACCAACCTATTCAGTCTTCCATCTCAGATCGCTCCTACGGTGTTCGTGAAGAAGCTCTTGTTCTATGATGCAATGCTGTCGGTGAGTGTGATATTGCTAACATCGCGGTAATTCTAGGAATACCCAGACCTATAAACGACATTGGTTTATTCAACGATCTTAGCAAATTTTTACCAGATATTGAACATGATCCGTTTTTAATTTCAGACGTCATTTTTTGTTGTAAAACGGTCTTGATGTATCTAGCATTACCCTTGGCATTACCCGATAAATAGGGTGGGTCCAATTAGATGAGCTAATTTCGGGATGCGAAGACACGGGAAACATTCTTTAGTGTGCAGGTGGGCTTGTGTGTGATTAGGTGGTGGGACTAGGTGGAGGCTTCAACATGTCGTGTAGGTCATGAAACTAAACTATAGTCCAGTAAGTCTTCATTCAAGATCAAGACTTTCCTCTCAAGTCTTGTCCTCAATCCGGAAGCATATTATGATAAACAAGCAATGACTTGCAAGTGGAGCCAAGCAAAAGTCCAAGGAAAGAGACTTGTGGGTGGTGGTGGTCTGGTGGTTGCCTTAGCCTGTCGTAAACCAGCATTTGAGAGGTGTGGTTAGATTCGTCACATGAGCCGGTGATGTGATGGACCCTGTCGTCGCTCTCCGAACCTTTTTTTTCTCTCTTTTGTAGTTTCACCCTCCTCTGATGCAGAGTTAGGCAAGAGTCCAACCTACAAGGGACCCGCCGGGATACTTGGATTGCATCTTCTTGATTTGGTCACTTTTAGCTCCCTAAAGAGGTTTCTAAACCCTCCTGCAAATCCCATATCCCCTGTATCAGATGCTTCCATTACTGAACTACAAAACTGGTGGTTGTGTTGTGTTTGTCTCTGAGAGAGAGAGAGAGAGAGAGAGAGAGTGATGTGGGTGCCTACGGATTTTCCATAATAACCAAAAAGGAGCATATGAGAGATGGTCATCATTAGGAAGAACCTTTTCTAAAAATGATAAGACGGCCAAGGAATACGAAAACAGCAATACGTGTTTAAGGAGTCCTCTTGCAGAGAGAATTAATGGAGGAGAGAGAGGAATTCATGAGCAGAGAAGTAAAAGAAGGCCCAGGGCAACTACCAGGCTCAGGGGTTCCTTGGAGTAGCATTAAAGACTTGGGCACACACCTCTTCGCCTTCTTCTCTAACACATCCTACACAACCCCCACAAAAGCATTTCATTTTCTTCAAGGATGGAACAAAAAGGACCCAAATTTATGACCGGAAAGTGGTATTCATTGCCTGCTCTGATGTTCCTGGCTTGAAGAAGGAAACATCCCAAATGGGTTGTGGGCTAAAGATTTTCCTCATGATCTCCCTCATCATCACCTTCTTTATTTTCTTGATCCTGTCCTTTCAAAGTGCCCGCCTGTTTGATGATGGTTCCTTGAATGCAGCTGAAAAGACCAGTCTTCGTGGCTGGGATAAGCTGTATTTCAATGGAGGAGGAAGAAAAAATGGCAATGCAAACCGGGTTGAGATCGAGAAAGTCTCGGGCAAGGATGAGAAAGATGAGAAGGGAGATTTTACAATGGTGGAAAAGTTCAGGGCTTTGCTTGGAGCGAAGAGGTTCGACACAAAAAGGTCGCCATTTGGGCTTCCTGAATACTTGTTACCTTCACCTTCACCTTCACCTTCACCATCTCCTAGTGAAGCTCAGGCTCCATCACCAGCTCCTTCGGTGCACCCTCATCAACGTTCTCATCATGCCCCACCACATAACCGAGCAAAGCCACAACATAACACGCTTCACAGGGATACTAATGACACGAGCCATGTTTTGGTTGCTGTTCTTGTCCCTACAGGAGTTGTACTATTAGGCTGTGTTCTTGGGCTTGTGTGGTTCTTCAGGAAATCCAGGAAGCACAGCAAAAGCAGGAGGGTCAAGAATTTCTTCACACATGGTAAGAAAGGAAGAGGAAACACAGGCAGATCAAAGTGTGCGACTACACGGAACTCGGTGAGCAAGGTAAGCTTCAATCCCGGCCTCGATCTTTTTTATCTCGAGTCGTTGGGAGTGGATTTGGAACAGCAGTCTTTGAAACAGAGTTCTGAACCCGTCACAAGTACATCATTTCATAGCACTTACCAAGCACGGCTAGAGACTAAAGCACTAAACCAAGAGCCGGTGACATTGGAATCGGATGACACAAGTAGTTCTTCCACTAGGGAAATTACGTCAGTTCACGAGGATGCAGAGTCCGTACAGTATGAACCAGATGGCGGCAATTCTCCTTTAGCCGGTGACAATATTCCCACTGAAAATCATTCATCTGATGATGAATCTTTTCATTCTTTTGGGGATTCAAATTCACCCAACGCACGGGCGTCAGATCCTTTGAAATGTAGTGCTAGCGAAATGCCAGAAGTTTTGTCTCGAAACTCATCTAGGGCAATAGCACCTTCCATGGCCGACTCAATGGATGCATCTAATGCACAAGGTCCTTGCAACAATACCGAACAGATTAAAGCTACAGATGTGGGTTCTATAGAATGTCAAATGACATCAATTGCTCAAGGCCCGCCTCCTCCTCCACCTCCGCCGCTGCCGCCCTCTCTGCTTCCCCGCGTGCATTTTTCCTCCCCAAGTTCTTCCACTGGAACTGCTCGTAAGTCTCCACCATATTTGACGCATAATGATTTGTCACCTTCTGCAAACTCAGATTCTTGTTCAGGATCAGAATTTACTCCCAAGAGTGACTTGACTCGACTGCCCATGATGAATCCCAAACCAGCCCAATTTCCACCAGGAATTCCGCCACCACCATGCCCGCCACCTTTTCTTAAACGAAACACTAGCTTTGCCAAAGGCCCTCCTCCTCCGCCATCTCAACTTCCTCAGTTTATGCCAACAGTGGGCAAAGATGGAGCGCCTCTGCCAAAACTGAAGCCACTCCACTGGGACAAAGTAAGGGCCACGCCAGATCGTTCCATGGTGTGGGACAAGCTGAGGTCGAGCTCGTTCGAGTAAGTGATTTACGTACCATGTTGACAATTAAATTATTTTCTTTTGCAGTTTCTTTTTTTTATTTGCCTGTGATTAAAAATGAGATGAAATAGGTTGGACGAGGAGATGATAGAATCGCTTTTCGGTTACAATTTGCAAAATACATTGAAAAATGATGAGGTGAGTAGTAGAACGCCTTCCCCGAGTAAGCATCTCCTTGAGCCAAAGAGACTTCAGAATATTACCATACTTTCCAAGGCCTTGAATGCGAGCCCTGAGCAAGTTTGCAATTCATTAATTCAAGGTAAATATCTCTAACTTCAGCTAGCAAGCCTCGAGTGATTCATTAATTCAAATTTGGAATTTGACCAACAATTATGCACGATGTGGGCTTGATGCTAAAGTATTCTAGAACGACAAAAACACAGGAAGCGGTTTGTCTCAGCAACAGCTAGAGGCATTGGTGAAGATGGTGCCAACCAAGGAAGAAGAGGCTAAGCTTAACGGTTACAAGGGAAACATAGATGAACTGGGTTCAGCAGAAAAGTTCGTCAAGTCATTGCTTAGCATTCCGTTTGCATTCCAACGTGTGGAAGCCATTCTCTATAAAGAGACTTTTGATGATGAAATTGCCCATCTAAAAAATTCCTTCTTAGTGTTAGAGGTAAAAAGTAATGAAAATCGCAACACATTGATAATTCGAAAAGAGTAGCCAAAATATTCATAGTAAGTGAAGTTCCTTCTTTATGGATTTATAGGAGGCCTGCAAGGAGCTCAGATCAAGTAGGCTCTTCTTGAAGCTGCTTGAGGCAGTGCTCAAGACAGGAAACAGGATGAATGTTGGAACAATCCGAGGAGGTGCCAAGGCATTCAAGCTCGACGCTCTGCTCAAACTCGCTGATGTCAAAGGAACAGATGGCAAGACTACCTTACTCCACTTTGTTGTCCAAGAAATGGTCCGTTCAGAAGGAATCCGAGTCTCAGACAGCATCATGGGAAAGATTGATCAGAAGAGCAAGAACCGTACGGCTGAAGAGAAGGAAGAGGACTACCGAAGAATGGGGCTTGATCTCGTGGCTGGGTTAAGCAATGAGCTATACAATGCGAAGAAGACGGCCACGATTGATCTGGATGTGCTTGCCAGCTCGCTCTCCAACTTATCAGATGGGATGGCTAAACTGAAAAGGCTAGTGAATAAGGACTTAGGCACGGGCGAAAAGGGTGAGAAATTCGTTCCCTCGATGAGATTATTCATAACCTATTCGGAGAAGAGCCTGAAGGAGCTGAAGGAAGATGAAGACAGAGTGCTTTTGCACGTCAGAGAGATCACAGAGTACTTTCATGGAGATGTGAGCAAAGAAGAGGCCAACCCACTTCGCATATTTGTGATTGTGAGGGACTTCTTGGGGATGTTGGATCATGTGTGCAAAGAGCTGAGATGTCTCAGAGTCCCTAGCAGTTCCAATCCTCTTTCTTATTTCAGATAGATCAAATTGAGATTTCATAGTCTTTGCCTGTGTGCATTGTGTGTAATCTGTAAGTGCATTCACTGAGAATTAGGATTGCAACACAAATTTTCTGTATGTGTGTGTAGAGTCTGTATTGATCAGATTTACCAACTTCAACCCTTTTATTTACCCTTGTGCGAAAAAAAAAAAATAAAGGGTTTCATTGTTAGCACACCCAAAATAAAATCATTGAGGTATTTATTTAGCTATGGGAACTAACCGAATTTGGAAGAGTGACGATACTACTCAACACTAGTTTCAGAAAGGAATGGAGTGAACAATTGATTATCATCCATAATTTCTTGATTCTCAATCTTATTTCTAGTCTATATAATATAACTCTGTCAAGTGGAATACAAAAAATTTATAGTCCTTGACAAGAGCGGAGGAACCTCGGGTCGATCTGAGGGCGAATAATCTGACGCCAAATTGTAGAAAAGAGGTAGACATTAGGCGTGGAATCCTTTTCTCTTAAGAGGCTTTTAGTCCTTTCCTTCAGCTTTGTTTTCCTCTCATTTTGCCGAATTTATTGTTCATGAGGATCCTTTCCCAGCAGACGGTATCGAGAGTCTTAGGAGAATAATCATTCTTTGTGCTAGGCTTTCTTGGTTGAGCCACTCACTACAGAATGATAGAGACGATTCCAGTGATCAGCCATCACTCGAGTGCTTGAATTGCCAATTTCAGATCTTGGCAAAAAGAAGATCTGGCAAGAATCTCCGAATGTGCAATAGAAATTGCAGAAAAAAGCAATATTGGTTGCAGACTCATGATGTTACAACAATACCCATTAAGAGAAAAAGCCTAGACCAACATAATTTCTCATTGAGGAAGCAAAAGGAGTTAGTTTCCTACAAGCAAGTGATTGCCCCCACTAGAGGAAAAGAATCTAATTCAGACCCAACATTGTTTTAAAACTTCTCTTAACTTCTCCTCCCCAGTAAATGTCTATGGACTATGGGCGCGCGATCTGCGCCGTGATTGGCCTCTCGGCATCGTTCATCCTCTGTGTTCCTAGCATCAAGTGGTGGCAGAAGCGACGCCACACGCTCGAGAAGCTGCAGATCGTGTCCGAGGCGCTCGAGCAGGCGGAGGAAAGGGCGGCGAGGTCCCAAGAGAGGCACGACCGGCTTCTCGGCCAAGTGTGCTCGTTTTACCTGGCCAACAGGGAGTTGGAGGAGGCAGTCGGCAGCGCGAAAAGGGCCATGGATGAGGCCATGGAGTTCGCCCGTGGCCTGAGGAAGATGCAGATGAAGTTGATCAGCTCTTTTCCTGATGATGTTGATTTGGCCATGATCTTAGAGAGGATTCGTTGACTAGTGCACAAGGAGGCAATTAACTGTAAACTGTCTTGACTCCCCTCTTTTTATCCCCTTTTCCAATTTAACTGCTTTCTTGTTTTTTATAGCAGAAATTAAGGTAGGGGACAGAAAGATTAATTTGCAATTGCCCTATGAGAATTTAGATCTTTCTATCACCTTCTTTCTCTCCTTTAATCTAATTTTCTTTATATTCATTTGGTACCCTTAATTTCTAACAAGATGTGTCGAATAAACACATATTTACCTATTGATTGGAAAAATTCAAATGATTTGCTTAGTGAACTTATATAATCAGGCAAAATTAATTGGGATATTCTTTTTCACATGACATGTGACTCAAGAATTATGATTCCAAACGAGACGTTTGGATATGCCATGCTAGTTCTATGCAATTGATTATTTTTGGCTTTCAAATTTGAGTTCAATGAGATGAATGAAATATCTATGTAATTTTTTTTTATTTTGATAATGAACACTTTATTTTGGTTAAGTTATTTTCAAAAGGATATCAAATGGTTGAAGTTTGAAATATCTTTTAAATTTCATTTTTTTCTAGAAATAAAGGTATTTGTAGTATTAATTGCCTAAAGTATACTATATTGTTACAAAAATTTTCTCGTATGTAGGCCACATAACATCGAGCATATGTAAAAATAAATCATAATATGTTACGATGAATTAATGTTATGATATTATGAAGGACAAGAACGAAATTAATTGTCATCGAGCTTGGGCTCAAGTTAAACTTCAACTTATCTTTATTTGCTCTCACTTGAAATATCTCTAGTATTTTCTATTGAATTATCAATAATTGTTGTATCCAACTATACATGCGAACAATTCAACACCATCTCACGTGCAAGCAAGCGGTGAATTTGAAAAGAAAAAGAAGGAAGCACATCCAATCCCACGACATACATAATTAAAAATCACCGATCCGGACAATTAACTCTATAAATCCGACTTTCAAAATCAGTGGCGTAAATGTAGATTTTGCAACAAATAATCTGCACTTAGACAAAGGGGAAATCGATTTCCAAAAAAAAAAATTCATATATTTTGAAATTACTGTTCAATGACCCAAAAAATCCATCTTTAATTACAAAATTCACCCAAAAATTAATAGCCCCAAATAAATAAATAAATAATATCCCCACATAAATAAACAAGTAAATTAGTAAATACATAAAATCCAATCTGAAAACTGAAGCTGCTTCCGTCTCCCTGTTGCAGTGCCAAGCGTCGATCTAAAGTAAGGTCACCTCCCATCTTCATCTTCATCTTCATCGTCCACCTTTATCTCCTCCTCCTCCTCCTCCTCCAACTTCAACCGCAACCCTGACCTGCAACTCGAACCTTCCTTGGCCCCTCCCTTCTCAATGACCACTCTCTCCTCTCCTTCCTCCAATCCCACCAACAACCCCACCTTCTTGATCCACCCGCCGCAAACCCTAATCCCACCTGATTTCGTATTCGATTCCGATTCCGATCCCAACACCGACCCCAACCCTCCCTCCTCCTCCTCCTCTCCCCCGCCATCGGCGGACCTTGGCCATCTTCCTCCCTCCACCGCTCCCCTCATGTCCCTCGACTACGACTTCCAATCCGATCCCGCCGACGGCGAGCCCGCCCCGTCCCTTCCCTCCCTTCAAGCTCAGGCCTTGCCGACGTCGCCGCCGGCCCAGAGCTCCGCCTTGTCCCGGGGCCCGAGCCTCCTCCACCTTTCGTTCAATCAGGACTTCGGGTGCTTCGCGGTGGGCACCGACAACGGGTTCCGGATCTATAACTGCGACCCGTTCCGGGAGATCTTCCGCCGGGACTTCGACTGCGGGGGCGGGATTGCCGTCGTGGAGATGCTGTTCCGGTGCAACATACTGGCCCTCGTCGGGAGCGGGTCGAACGCGCTGTACCCGGCGAATAAGGTCATGATCTGGGACGACCACCAGTCGCGGTGCATCGGGGAGCTCTCATTCCGGTCCGAGGTGAAGTCGGTCAAGCTCCGACGGGACCGCATCGTGGTGATCCTGCTGCAGAAAATATATGTCTACAACTTTGCGGACTTGAAGGTGCTGCATCAGATTGAGACGATCGCGAATCCGAAGGGCTTGTGCATGGTCTCGCAGAGTTCGGGGCAGATGGTGCTCGTCTGTCCCGGGCTTCAGAAGGGGCAGGTGAGGCGATTAGCACTGTCGCAAGTCGATAACAAGTTGGTTAATTGATTCACCTACGTGCTGATAATTGGTGCAAAAACATACTTTTTACAGGTTAGAGTGGAGCACTATGCTTCAAAGAGGACTAAGTTTATAATGGCGCATGATTCAAGGATTGCGGCCTTTGCACTTTCCCAGGATGGGAGGTTACTAGCAACTGCAAGTAGTAAGGGGACCCTAGTGAGGGTGTTTAATACTCTTGATGGATCGTTGCTTCAGGAGGTTGGTCCAGAATTTAGTGCTGATTGTGCTTGGAAAGTGGGGAATATGTTGTGCTTGGTGTTTTAGTGAATCTTATTTAAGGAAGCCCGCCATTAAGCATGAGCTGAATGATAAAGAATTTCTTTATTTCTTTGCCTGAACAGACATGGCTATTTGCAAGATTACTTGCAAGTAGTGGATGAAAGTGTCCTGCAGTTTTGGATTTCAATTCATGCATATATAGGAAGTGGTAAAAGATATTGCTCGTCCAGGATTAAGACTGTGGTTTGGCTTTTCTGAGTCACCACCTGTGGGGAGGAATTCCTTTTAAAATGGCAGTATCTGCGTAATAAGTTAGGATGTTAATTTAAAGGTTGTAATCCAACATCCCTTGTGATCATTTTATTCACCACTACTGTTTGGAATTGTCTAAATTTTTGTACATTTCAAATCATACTCACTCCTCTCTCTCTCTCTCTCCCCCCAAAAATAAAATAAAATAAGATCAGTATAAGTATATTCATTCTACTGACGAAAGGATATCTTGCTTTTGGGATCACTGGCGTCTTTAATACAAATTCTTGCAATTCTTTAGTGGCTAGGTGAATTGCATGAAGTAGATTCGCGTTTGCTAATATGGCATTTATAATATCGACTAAAAGCTTGGAAGATGTTATTGCTTCTTGATAGGCATGATGATGAGATAGGGAGATATTTTAAACAGCCTTGGTGATGTGTTAATATCCAACTGACAGATGTTTTAATGAATTAACTTTCCAGTAAGGGCTTACACTGTTCATAGCTTCGAAAGATCATGAGAATGATTGCAGTGCATGGTTAATATGCTAAATAAATATGGCATTCCCATATTGTTCTCTGCTGAAAGTGTGCTGTGTCTTAATAGGCCTTTTGGAATTGTAAAACGAGGGCAATTTGATTGTTACATAGTCTTTGGCAATATTCTACTTTAATCATTACATAACTAAGATTCAAAGTTCTTTATGTAGGTAAGAAGAGGTGCAGATCGTGCAGAAATATACAGCCTGGCCTTTTCTTCTACTGCCCAATGGCTAGCAGTCTCAAGTGACAAAGGAACTGTCCATGTTTTCAGTTTAAAGGCTGATTTGGGGACACTGAACAATGAGAGGTTGCACAGCACGTCTGAAATCCATGGGTCTTCCTCCTCCATGATCTCATCACTTTCTTTCATGAAAGGTGATATGCCAGGACTTGCTGTATGTTGAAGTCATGCTGTTTGTATATGTCATGTAAATGGCCATCGAATTAGAACTCAATTGTTCACGTCATGCTAGATTTAGTCATGATTGAATGAGTTATTTCAGTGGCTAATTTGTATGTCGTGCTGAATGACTGAGTGTGTTTATAGTTAGTAAACCATGATCACCATGTCTTTCTCTCAGGCTAGTTTTGCTCCATGCTTTGCAGGTGTTCTGCCTAGGTACTTTAGCTCGGAATGGTCAGTGGCTCAGTTCCGACTTCATGAAGGCTTACAGTACGTTGTTGCTTTTGGACACCAGAAGAACACTGTTTTAATTCTTGGCATGGATGGGAGGTAATAACATCTGACTACTCCTCTATCTTCATTTTTTATGTCAAGTTGGAGTCATGAAATTCTATAAAATGAGTCCTTTCAATATCTTTTTCTAGCTGTGCGCATGCTTTTTGTGTAGTATACTTGGGACCAAGCATATAGGACCCCAGTTTTCCACAATTAATCAATATGAGGGAGGGATCGCTTTTCTTTACCTCTGGCTCCTTCCTCCCTCTAAGCAATGTTCAAAGAAAAGATTCAACACACTGCTTTCTCTTCGTCCTTCTTTCTACTTGGTATTCATTAGTGAAAAGTTGAACAACCCCTTAACCCTGTTTGCATCTGTAAAGCCCGAATCCCACCATTCATCATGTGAAGGAAAAAGACTTCCTTGCAAAGTGCATCAATTCTCTATGAGAGGCTCTCAAGGTTTCTTTCATTTCAGAGAATGCTGATTTGAGAATCATACTTGAAGCATAGACCAACCTTTATGCAGTTTGCATCTTTTAATAAATCCCGCTACTTTGTTAGAAATGCCTTTTTTTTTCTAATTATTATTATTTTTAATTGGATGATGCAGCTTTTATCGATGCCAATTTGATCCGATGACTGGTGGAGAGATGACGCAGCTTGAATACTATAACTTTCTGAAACCTGACGAAACTTCGTGAGGAGAAGCTGTGTACATGTCTTGACATTTGCATGTATATTACCGGTAACGCATTAACTATATGTCACGAGAAGGTAACTCAATAAGCTGTAAATACATGATCTAAAAATGGAGGGCTATAGGGATATTGATCGCTGTGGGCGGAGTGTATATATAAATGGGGAGGTTAAGAGAGTTTGTTATTTTATTTCTATAGTTATGATAATGAAAGATCTCAACTATCATGCCTGTTCTACTTTGATTTTTGCTTTTGTGGTCTTGCCTTCTTCAGTCCTCTCTCTTTTGAGAATGATGTAACTGCCCTGTTCTGGAGCCTCTTTCTCGTGAAGCCTGTGAATCTCTCCTTCTTTCGGGTCTGTAATCTGTGAAGCGATCTTTAAAAGTTAAAAGTGCTGTTTTGAAAGTCTTCTGTATCTTTCATCGGAGTGACTAAACAAAAACATCATAAATCTTGACTTGAGATGTTAGGACAAATCCGTTTAACCAAGTGTAGCAGTCGGGAGTGTACGGCAAGATGTTGTAAATCCCATGCGGTTTGCGAGGGTTGAGTCGGCCAAATTTTAGGCAGGGCTTTTTCCCTTCGGGCTTTAGCAGTGCGGTTCCATCTCTAAGGCGACGGGCTATCCGAATAATTGAAAACCGGGTCATCCGAATAAGTGAAAACCGGGTCAACGGATCGTACCTTTCAGAGATAAGCGGATCTACTTCCTACAGACTCTGATCTGCGGATTTCAACTCATTCATCTACTGGGAACGTTCGGGCTCCAGAGCTGAGCTATCGGAAGACGGTGTGGCTTTTGGTTGATGCAACACTAGCGCTTGGGGTAGCTGGATTAGTATGGGATGTATGGTAATTATAACGTTCTGGGCTTTTGCATGGGTTGGAAAGAAGCTCAACTGATGTAATCAATGGCGAAGGTGCATTCATGGTTTGATCATCGATGTTTTGCTTCGGATTCATCAGCGAATTGCAAAAACTAGCGTCACATGTTGGTGGTTGGAGTCTGCTTACATCAACGGTCCCTAAGTATCTCGCATCATACGAATGTGTGCTGTGTGAATTGGAATTTATGTTCATGTCCCAGGTGTCGGGATTCTGAGTCACCATAGTCGAGTCTCAGATCGAAACCGTGCTCTCGAATTGGAGAAGCCGAAGAATTTCCTGTGCGTGTCTCACGATGAGTGGAGTTTCGAGATATTAAGCATCGGATTCGATCGGGGTTCTCATGCTCTGAGGAAGAACCTGCTTTCTGGTTTTTGGAAATTTTCACGTTGATGCCGTACGGTCTCTAATTCTCTATGTTTGTCCCATGACACACATGCCCTTTTTGGAGGGGGAAACTACAGGGGTTAGGACGAAAGCCCTCTCTTCATCACTTCGCTTCAATGACAAGAACAAGACCGGGATTGGAGGAAAGATGGGTCGCGCTCACATCCCCATACCTTGTTTCTTCCTTGAAAATCTTTTTCATGAATTGCACTCGTTCCACCAGTGATACGAACTTCATTATGATCCGATTCATTGCCATACTCATTGAAAACAAACAAGGGAAAGAAAGGAGAGCCAAGATGAAGGTCAGATAGTCCATGAAATGGAAATTATTTCATTTACACGATAAAGTCAAAAGGACATCTCGCAGGTCAGAGACGTATATTCATGTTAACGGAAATGGAAAGGGGAAGGAAGACCGGGAAGAAAACGACGTAAAACAAGAGTTTTCACATGTCGAATCCGTCGTCGAACCCGGCGTCGTACGACGAGGCATCCGATATCATGTCCCCGATCAGCAGCCCGCCAAGCAACCCGCCCGCCAACCCCAGCCCCATGCCAGCGGCGCCGCTGTTTTTCTTCGGCCGGTTCTGGTATGCCGGCGGTGGGGCTCCGTACCCCTGCGGCGGGTACCCGTATCCCTGCGGCGGGTAACCGTATCCCTGCGGCGGGTAGCCGTACCCGGGGGCGGCGTTCGGCGGATACCCGTACCCTTGCGGTGGATATCCCCCGGGCGGAGGGTAGGGCGCCGCCCCGTGCATTGGCGGCGCGTACCCGGCAGCCGAGCTGGAGGAGGGCGGGGCCGCTGCAGCTGGATAGGCCATGACCGGCTCGTGCCCCTTCTTCGCCTTCGGGGGCGTCGCCACGGTGAACCGCTCGCCGAACTTGTAGGAAAATTCCAGAACGCCCCTGGTCTTCCCCGACGGCAGCCTCACGCTGTAGCTCATCGCCTTGGGCTTCCCGTCCCCAGCCCCGCCGACCTGGTCGAGCAGCTCCTTGACCGGCACGTCCGCCCTACCGACGTCCTTGTCGCTGCCGAGGGTCCGCTCGGCCTTGATCTTGAACTTGAGGGTGAGGCGGCCGGCGCGGGCAGCTCCCTCATCGACGGTAAAGGAGAAGGTATGCCCCCACCGGGGGTTCGTGCTGCCGTCCTTGTGGACGGAGGTGCGCTGCTTATTCTTGTGACGCTTGTCGCCGGAGAGGGAGACGACGACGTAGACGTCCATCTTGCCGAAGACGTTGACGTCCTTGAGGTCCTTGGCCGAGATCACCGTCACCTCCAGGGGCCTGCACTCCATGTCTTGCCTACGCGCTGGAAAAACTCCGAAGGGGAGAGATCAAAACAAAACTCACCGCGGAGAAGATGAAGATGAAGATGAAGAACCGACGATTCACAGAGAGCTTTTTGTCTTCCGTTTCCTGATGAGGATGGACAACAACGAGAGTCGAGGGCGTATTTATATCGAGGTATGATAGACGTCAGAGAGAGAGAGAGAGAATGAAAGGGGGCATTTTCGGGATTCTCTATTATATTTTATTGCTTATTTTGGTAACAAATCACTCACTTAATTAATTAATTGATTAAGTATTTTGGTTAAAGACGGAATGTAGGCAACGGTATACAATCCTTTCCGATCTTCTTTATGCGCTGTTGCCCCTTTTCTTCTGGGGCTCATACGCGCTGCAAACACGTCGTATTGATTGACTAATTTTACTCTCTATACGCGTAGACGAAGTTTCCTATTTTCTTCGCATTTCACAAAGGATAAAACAAAATTTTCGTTGAATTTTTTTCTCGCCCATCTCACAGAAACTCCGCTCAATATAATTTCCGTGCTTCCTCCTCGTTTCCTTTCTCTAGAAGAAAATCTTTCCGTCGCGTGTTGAAACAGCTTAAATATCATATTGTCGCGATTCGACGCAAATTTGAACTATTGGGATTCATTAGCAAAGGGTCCAAACAA
This sequence comes from Melaleuca alternifolia, assembly GCA_019926035.1. NCBI lineage: Eukaryota > Viridiplantae > Streptophyta > Magnoliopsida > Myrtales > Myrtaceae > Melaleuca > Melaleuca alternifolia. The sequence continues at coordinate 379,396 of JAGKPW010002284.1, forward strand.
ATCTTTTTTGGGTGCCGTTGAGGCACAGATCGGGAGGATTATTCCTCGTCATTTTCCTTCTCTGAAGAAAAATATTTAATTGTATGTTGAAACAGCTAAATATCATATCGCCGCAATTTGATCAAGATTTGAACTGTCGGGTTTGTTAGCAATGGGTCCAAGCAATTTTTTTCGTGGGAGTCGTCGGGGTATGGATTGAGAGGATTATTTAATGCTCCGTAGAATTTTTAATTGTTAAATTATGCATTTATTTTTATAATTTTCCGCATTTGCTAAATCCGAAGGGGGGAATGTGTCCAAGATAAAAATAAAAAATCTCAACATGTCAATCAAAATATTCTTTGACCAATTTTTTTTAAATATTCGATATTCTGTCGTTACTATAATTAATGGCTTTTTCGATAATCGACGCGAATATCAGGCAGGGAAAATTAGCGGTGCGAAGGAAAAGGCGAGGGGGTCAGAGAGCGCGTGGGGTTGGATGCGCGTGCATTCCGCTTTTCTTTTTCTGTTTTTTACTTATCGCATAAGGAATAAAGGTGACGAAGACATTTATGACGTCACCCCGAAGGCGAACTTCCCTGCTGCTTCGCCGCTCTTCTGGAAATTCCTCTGAAAAAGTCAATTACTCGTTTTGTTTTTTTAATTATCTGTGTGCTTGATCTCATGTCAAATTTAAGACCGAGCAAATTGGACCGTTCGATTGAAAATCGCTTGGACTGGCCAAGACCAATCGGGAACCGGACCGGACCGGAGGTGTCGATCAAGTCTCTGGTTCCCAAAAATCCGGTTTAATTCCCAGTTCGTAGGAGAGCCGAACAGAACAAGACTGAACCGATTGATTTTTTTTAATATTTTAGTAAAAATAACGGTTTAAAAAAAGTAAAGAGAATTTAACTTAAATTTCTAAAGTTTTAATATTTATCAAACTATACCAAAATAATTTTTTTAAAGTAAAGAAACTCAATTATTTAAAAAGAAAATTTCCGATTCCCAACCGATCTAACCGGACTGGATTGATGGGTCTGGTTTGGTCGGGTTCAAGATCAGGTGGTCTGGTCATCGGTTCTAGAGATCGGAGACCGGTTCCTGGTGCTGAGGAGGAATCGGACCGCCCTAAACCACGCATGCTCTTAATAAATTTCAACTCCACTTTCTAAAATATTAAAATCCCTTTTAATTGATTAGAGGATAAATCAGTGCACTTATCCCCAAATTTCAAAAAAAAAAAATCATTTCGTCATTGGATAACTAACAAGAAAGAAAGTAAATTTCTAATAAATCATTTAAGATGACGTGTAATGTCTAACTATATAAATATCAAAGGAACAAAAGAACTTCTATTTTCGATATTAAAGGCACCGCGTCGATGGTTTTTGACGTTTTTCGTCCGTTGACTGGGGCTTTCATTTGTGCTTGCTTTGAGCCTTTGAATAGGATCATATTCCTTTTCTTTAGGCTAAAGTTAAGTTAAATTACTAACATCGATTTTCGGATAATCGTTCGAAATTGCCCTATTGCTGGAGAACAACATCGACACAAAAAATTATGAACTTCAGTTCGAATGATGTTTCGATTGCAACTGCAGATAGCTAAATCTCGTCTTTATCAATATGTCTGCTCTTCAAATTCAAAGTAGATATGCAAATCGTTTGTTTTTACTTCACTTCTTTCAGCATCCCATCTAAGCTAAGGATGACGATTCTCTCTCTCTCTCTTTAATGGATTGAGTGGACTTACCATTTGAATAACATAGTGGACGGGATTAATCGCAATATAGAAATCACATGGAAAGGTTACAATCAGACGATTTCGCTACTTTTTAACATATGCTTTGTATAATTTATTAGATTGGAGCTGAGTGTCGATATCCCGTGCCGACTTTATTTCGAGTCCCGACGAAGCTTACTCGCCTTTTGTCGGGGAGCTTTAGCCTAACATTCGATGAAACCTTTATTCCAAATTCCAAGTGATAATTTGATGCCATGCCGCAATCTCAACAGCCGGCTAACATGTTCTCCAATCCATTCAATGTCCCCTGAAAATCTGGCTTAGTGAAATTGTGATTAGGGCAGAGATGACTCATACTATGGATCAGACTATCGGTGGATTAAGTCTGTTCTTTGAAAAAAATCGATAATACATTGAGGTACTTCTTAATCGACGTATCACATGTAAAGAGAACTAATTGCATCCTTGTTTATGCAAATTATGCTGGTGACTCGATAATTGTTATCGATAACAACATCTATCTCTTTTATACATTTCGCTTTCCCCTCGACAAAAGAATAAGATGGAACGATGTAGCAGCACCGCGTGCATCTATGGTTCCGAGAGAGAAACTTGATCAGCTCTCGGCAATAAACATATGGTCGATACGAGAAAATATCAATCACAATTAAACAACACTAAATCCAATGCGAAAGGAATATGCCCAGCACGGATTTATATTATAGGGAAGTCACAAATTTGAATGTCAAAATGGGAAAAAAAAATGGAAGTAATTGACATTGTAGATGCCCGGTAGCTACAATATTTCTCACTTAATATACTAAATAGCTGATGACGCAATGACAACCTATACTTCTCTCTGTGTTCACATTACATAGCCCTGACTCAAGCCCAATGCAGCCAAAGAACTAAAATCTACAACAGATTCAATCAAAAATCTTAGGCATCACCATTTTATTCTCTTCATATAAAGAACAGGGTTAAATGGGCGAAAAAGAACAAAAAATCTTTAGTAAAACCCGTTGATGTTGTGGAGGACTCTGAAAATTTCAGACGTCATCGACTTTTGGGCTTGGAGGCGCTCCGGTGATCCAAGTCCACATTCCACCGGAGTTCTGCCTCTGCTTTGCCATTAGTGCAGCTTGTTCAGAAGCGGCCTTTTGTCGCCGGAGGAGTTCCAGCTCCTTTTGTAACGTCTCCATCATTTGAAGCTTCTGCCTTAACTCTGCCACATCAACCTGCCAGAACATATTGAGCACTACATAAGTAAAATAACATAGTAGCGCTATGAATTTTGACTCTTAATCAAAGCCTATTTCAGATGCAGCAGTCCACGACTCTGATTGGCTTAAGTGCCTATGTCAGTGTCCATGTGGAGTTTAGCCTACAAGGTAATTATGTGAAGATCTTCCCACTTCAATGGCTAAAACCAAATTATATTCCATGCCCCATCCTGCGATGCCTGTTCTACATTCGGGGTCGATTTATATTTATAGTGGAGCATAGCTAACGCTAAGTTGAGGATTTCTTGGGATCCATTGTGATGAACAAGGCAAGGTGCAACTACATTCAGAGATCATTAAAAAAAAAGTACAGTAGATGCATCAAATCCCTCCCTTCTCAGGAATTTGTAATCACTTCTAGAGCTAAGAAGAACTAATCCAAGTGCAGAACTAGGCAATTGGAGTTTTTAATAACCAGCAAGTACCTCAAGTTTGAAACACCTTGACTGCTCTGCAGCAAGCTGACCCCGCACGGACTGAAGCTCCTGCATGTGCAGCTAAAAATGTTAAGCCTCGTAGAGCTTCTATTTTAAAGGAAGCGGGGATTATTAAACATTATACTCTTGTAGAGGTTCAAGTTGGTAAATTAGAGCCTGTGATGTCTCTGATGTTATCAATTTGAGACTTGAGTCCATTTAAGTGAAGATCTTCCTTGTTATGCTATCCATTTAAAAACACTATAAACGGCCTTTGTTCAATGGCCTAGTCTAACAATACATGATTACCAAAGGATTGTCCATTTTTAGCCCTGAGACTAGGAAACAAATTCCTACATGTTAACATTTCACAGAAACAACAGTGGTTCTATCATAATTATAAATTTAAAAAACAGTAAATACCACCAAAAACCCCAAACTATACCTTTTGTGACACATTTCACTTAAACTTTTTTTTTTGTGACACCAAAAATCTCGAATTTATCTCTCTATGACATATTTACCATAAACTTTTTCTTGTGATATTAAAAATCCTGAACTTATATCTCTATGATACATTTATCACAGACTTTTTTCTTTATTTATTTATTTTTTTTGAAAATTCACTTAGCTCCCCAGCCACTGGACGAGCGTCACAAAGCCATCGCCGGCAGCTATCGCCAGCCAAATTAGATGCCAAAAATAAAGAAAAGTAGAAAAAAAAATTATAGGGTATATGTGTCACAACGATATAAGTTCATGGTTTTTAATGTCACAAAAAAAAGTTTAGAATAAATGTGTCACAAGGAGATAAGTTCGGGATTTTTCGTTTCACAAAAAAAAGTTTGGGATAAATGTGTCACACAAGCACAACTTCAGGCTTTTCTGTGTCACGAAAAAAAAATTTAGGATAAATGTGTCACAAAGGGCATAGTTTCGGGTTTTTGGTGATATTTACCCTTTAAAAAATGCTCCAACAAAGGGATTATTTGTTACAAAGTTGTCCAATAAAGATTACAGTCAAGATATACAAAAACAAGTTATACCTTGTATAAATCGGTGTTGCGAGTCTCGGCTTCTGAGATTTCTTGCTTTAATTGAAGAGACGCCAACTTCTCCTTGTTGAGCGAAGATTCTAATTCTTCTTTCTCTGCCTTGAGGGTTGCCAAAAGATAATCTGCAGTTCCCTCATTTCTGGATTTCTGTTCAGAATATAAATGAGTAATATGAAGAAATACAAAAGGCAGAACACAGTGCATAAGAAACAAATGCAACTAACTTGGAATTCCAAGGGAAAAATAGTGCAGAATCAATGGATCAAAAGGTAATGGACCACTACATATCTTAAGATACAAATTCCTACTGCAGTAAATATTCATTAAGAATGCAGATCAAGTGCACAATCAATAAAAACACAAACAATTTGACAAACTTGGAAAGCAAAGGGCCAAAACAATGCACATATAGGACATCAATGTACCAGAATGCAATCAACCTCTTATGCCTTAGAAAGCAATTGTCTTGAGTCACTTCAAAATACAAGGATTTCCTACATGTATAAGAGCTTCTCAAGCATTGGAATCAAATAGGATTGCCATCGCCCATACATAAATACAGTAGACAGATAGTATGATAAAGTGTCACATGCTCAGTTTGCAATTTATTCCTGCTATATAGATATAAAGATGAAATTTTATCTAAAAGAGATAGTCAACATCGCTTACCCTGGGATCTTTCTCAATATTGTCCACAAGAACTTCTCTTCTTCCATCCTGAACCGCTTCAACCTCCGACTCCAAGTCTCTGGTAGCATTTGTTGCATTGTGCACAGCAGAAATGCTATCATGCAGAGGACTTTCGATTGCTTTTGCTGGTAATGTTGATTTATGGCTTGGCTTAAGAACATTAACCTGAAAAACTAGTCGCGTTAGAATGAGAAGAGGAACATCCACATCAAACATAAAAAACACAAAATCTAATCAACCTCATTGTTGTAACGCCCATTATATCCTCCAAAAGATACAATGACATCTTCACCATTATAGGAGCTTACAACCAAACTCAAACCCTGCCATCAAAGAGCCAGACAAAGATTTCATGATTGAAGTGCTAAAAATTTAAATGTATTGCTCAAGAATGCCAGAAGAAAAAAGCACACTCGAATGTAATTCTTTGGTAAGCAAATATATGACCACACAGATAAGGAAAAAAACATCAGTAGCGTAGAATGTACCTCACTAGCAACTGGAACACGCCCTTCTACAGTGGTCACAACAGACCAAACTAATGTAGACATGTTCAGGACAACGGTTTCTGATACCCCTGCAAGAAGTTTAAAGAAAGAGGTAAGATTCAGACAAGATTGAAGCGTAAAAACGCAAACAATACCAGCATTGTAATGCTCTCAAACAAGCAAATATAATTACTAATGTAACAAATTTGGTAAAAGAGTAAGTAATCATGTCGTTAGCCTATAAAGTTTGTTGATGAACTGTTTTCTGCAGCAAACAAGTTACCTCATGCAAGGTCTGTCATCAATTTCGCTTCACAAAAATGAATGGTTCTTGTGTCACCTAGAGGCCTCCACGTAACAATCCATATGCACTATGACCTAAAGCATAAGCGCATCTTCAACAAAATTGTTGTACGATGTGATTGGTCGCCTAATTCTCTTCATCCTAACATTGTCAACTGTGGAAGAGCACTTTCTAGATTTTCCTAGTCTTGAACTGACAAGTCCTAATCTCAAATGCAATCATCATGCCTGTTCACTTTTTCTCCAATCAGCAGCACTACTTTACTCGAAACAGCAGCACTACCAGAAGTTTCTGAATCAACAGAAAAGTTGCAGATTCTTACCACTCTTATTGTCACCACCGCCAACTATAAACCAATTCTCTCCAATAGTTACACCTGCATGTCCAGCCCTTGGAGTAGGTATATCACCTTGCTGTGTGGGTCTTGACCATTCCATCTAGTAAAACCCCAACGCTTAACAAGAAGCTATATTCTGACATAAAGCACAATGCCATTTATACTGAAAGAAGTAATCTTACAGTTTGCAAATCAAGGACATGTAGATCATTGAAACAAGTAGCGTGTGAACCCCCACCGAAAATGAGGAGATAACGCTCTGCATGCACCGCAGCAGCATGATCAGACCTTGGAGAAGGAGGAACACCCCTGTGTCCATCATATTCAGTCAAAAATTATGTAGACAGAAGAGCTGTTTGTGAAGCTAATGCTACATAGATGACAGGAAGTCTCAATATTTCAATTAAAAATATGACCACACTAATCTAGTCAGGAAAAAGGAACTGTTTGCAATTAAGTTTTGTAATAGCATGCAAAGCTGGTTCATGAAGAGAATCACTAAATCCTTTTACAAGACCTTCAGAGTATAAGCAACATATGCAAAGAGGCCCAGTAGGAGTAGCAGGAAAATTAATTCAAATGTCTGTCGAGGTATGACAGATAAAATCTCATCACTGCCACAGAAATACACAAAATTAATGTCTATCATCAAATCAGCTGCATGAAAAAATCAACTTACACAGCATCAAATTCATCCCAAGTCATTGTTTCAAGATCAAGTATATGAAGATCATTCAAAAGAGATCTTTTTGCATCTTGCCCACCAAATATCACTAAGCTAGTTCCAACCAGAGTTACTGATTGACCTCCCCGAGACACCTGAAAATGATTGTTGCGGATGTGAGACAACACCAGCAATAGGAAAAAAAAAAGGCATATAACAAAATAGACAGAGAAATAACATTCAAATTGTCACTCAATGTTAAGAGGAAATATAAGCAAAAAAGAAAACATGTTGCATAAGACAGTGATGAAGAAGAGGATATTCATACCGGTGGTTTCCCATAAGTCTTCAAGATTGACCAAGTATTACTTTGTAGATCAAATGTTCTCACTGTCAACCAGAGAGCAGGTGATTTTAACAGAAAAAGAGAATAGGAAATAAGGAAAGCTAACTGCAAAGTTTTGTCAGAAGGTAAACATCACTATGCGCTGATCATTCCAATGGTCATTAACAGAAAAACACGCATAACAAAAGGCAATATCCAGTTTACCCTGGCATGTGGATCAATCCGATATGTGGAAGGGAAATGGAACTGGGTACATTACTAGTCCCACCATGATAGGGTAGGGAAGGCCTCTCTAGACATATAGAGTCAGAACAAGACGTGTTTATTTGGTTATGTTCCCCACAATATGGTCTAATATGCCAGATGCTTAGGTTAAATGGGTTAAATTCCACCAAAGTAGAAATTCTTCTTTAAGATGCTTTGAGACGCCATCTAATAAAGTAAGAAACATATATTCTGAAAGTATGAATCTTGCTTCTATAATGCCACATTGGGAACACTGATTGTAGGGATCCAAATTGCTAGAGTACCACAAAACCCAATTTTGCATTCCAAATTACGCAATGCCAAGGGATTAGACTACTATGGTGTCTCAGAGATATGTACTTCTAAGCAAATTACCAAAATGAGTTAAACTGGAAGACAACTCTATATGGATGTAAATATATCTCATCGTGTCCTTTGGCCAGTAAATAAATCTCAAAGTTATGCTAGGTTAGTGCCATCCTTTATAACCATAAAAACAATACATACAAATTTAGACTCTAATGGACACAATATTTCATCCAAAATCACATGAGAGTGATACTGGCAGTCTGTAAACCACGACAAGTGCCAGTTTATCAAACTTTTCGATAATGTCATTCTTCCTCTACTCTTTAGAATTTCTTTTATGACTTTATTAGTGAACAAATCCAGATGCTTGTACCTTGTATGCTCTCAGAAGGATCTTTCGTGTGTCCAGCAACTGAAATAAGCTTATTTTCCCAAGGTATCTACAAGAACAAGGAACAAAAGATCAGCATCAAAAAAGAATCTACAAGGGCCATAAATAATTTTTTCGGTAAAGTACAAGGGCCACAAATATTGGTCTGTCCAGATTTAGGAAAGAGTTGCGTTTTTTGATCCAAGACATCCAAGACTTTATTGGGAGAGGAAATTGCTATTCACCCACCAGTGAATGACCGGCACATGGAGCTAAAGGTCTGGAAGGTTGTGACTCTGCTGAATCAACCTCAAACCCTGCCTCTACTCTTGACCAAGCCCAGCTCCTCAAATCCAGAACCTGCATTCAATGTGTCATAGGAAACAAGCAGTAAGGGAAGCCGTGGATGTACACATCTAGGGTCTTACGTTCACACCAGCAGGTTAGCTTGTTAAGATTAAAGGAACCAGTAATACTGAAGAATTCTGGCTGTACACTGTAAGAAGCTTGAATGGGCAAGGCATGTATTGTTAGAGAATATAAACCGCTAGTCCCATCCATTGACTATTAAGATTAACAGTAAACGAATACAAAGAATCCATTAATAAGTGCATTTTATTTGCTTACATGAAGATCATTCAGGTATCGTCCATTGTGGTTTCCACCATACACATACATCTTGTCTTGAATGATCACTGCTCCATGCTGCAGATGGCATAACCACAGGGTTCAGTATAATTTATTTGTTCAGAAGAGATTACCAAGTCTCACAGAGAGAGAGAGAGAGAGAGAGAGAGTAACACCTCATAGCGTGCTTTTGGACGTTGACCGGATGTTGGAGGTACAATCCATTGATCATAGACAGCAACTGATCCTAGACCATCAGAAACAGTGTCTTTGTCCTGAGTTTCACTCAGGATTCCATTTTCAGTGGATGTAATTTTGGTCTCGGAAGTATAGACACCATTCTCAACCACTGGCTCAACTTTTTCAGTATGCTGTAAGGTATAGACAACAAAACAAATTACAGGTCAATGCAGAGTCACTGGTTTGAAAGCAACAAATTAAAAAAGCTAGCCATGTCCATATGCCAAGTAAACTCCATCATGTGAAAGGTGACTCATTTATATGGGGGATCTGACCCTACTATCTCGAGTGGAGATTGTAAATTTGATAGCTGATAGGATCAGGCCATACGAGCTGGTCAGTTGATGTAGAATTTAAAGTTGGCAATGACGTAAAAGAGAGACAATCGTGATGTAATTGGAGGAGCAAGTGGTTATGCTGAAGCGTCAAAGAGATGCCTCAGTTACTCTGCCGAAATTTGTAAAAAAGAAGGCATAGTGGTGGCCACACCATGGTCTTTCCAGTGCAATCACATTGATCTAAATCCCAAAGGCCAAACTATCTGGCTGTCTAAACCCCATACAGATAATGCTTCAGTTAAAAGATGGAAGAAATAAAAGCTTTATGGGATACTTTATCTTCTGAGTTCCACATCACTAATAACTGTCTCCATGCTAAAAAATACCAGTCTTTTCTTTCTGTTAAAAGAACAAACTCCTTCAATTTCGCTCGTTCACATTATGCAACATGTAATTGAGAAAATTATGGATCACGGAAGGTTCATTATTTCGGGATTATAATACAAAATTCAAAGGGAAGGGTATACTGACATTCATTTCCACATTGACAACAGGTTCCGAAACAGGTTCAGAAACATAATTAGATGCTCTTGAATACCAACCAGGATCTTCCTCCTACAATAACAGCAGATCAACAAACTTTGGCTGTCAAGTCTAATTAACACCTTACTTGCTCAACATTAAAGACAACTATTATTTATTAACCTCCAATATCTTCACAAATAGTCGCATTGCCTCTGTAGCCGCCATGTTTCCTAGGCCATTCCAACTGCATAAATATATTGCACTCATCAGAAACCATAGTCCAACTGAATATAAGTCTACACTCCGCAATCACTTATACAATAGAGCTATCAATTATCATAAGTAGTCCTTGTCCTTATCCCTCTGCACAAAATTGAAAGTGAAACTCTGTTCTAAACATACAGAACAACATCAAGTCTGGATAACACCATGATGTCATCTATGAAATCTTATAAAGCTCTGTACAATATAAGAAAATCACATGAAGTTGCTTCCTTTCTGAAACACAGGAACAGAGGAATAACATGACTGCACATAAATATGGAAAATCGAGCATCCATGAGCTACTGAAGTATATTCACTAGTTTTAAGTTTTAATAGTGGAGATTCAAATCAATGAATTCCAGTTACAGCTCTCAAGCTTTCAAGTTGAGAAGCATTCCAGCACACGTGCATCACAAACCAAAGTAGAAAAGTGCATACAACTTTCTGGTACTATCCTTTACTACATGCACACTATATCCAACTCAACCACAATATCAATCTCAAGACATGGACTTAACCACTGCTTGAATCAACTCATCAAATTGAGAGGAATTGGTATCTCATATAATGAGCCCAATGTCAATAATTAGTCTAATCAAGTTGAAGTCCGAAGAGAACAATTGCTTGCTTGAAGTGAAGCCTTAGCCTTGAAGAGAGAATTCTGAACAAGTTCAATCAAGCTAAAGTCATGAATCCAGGAAAAAAAAAATTTGAATCAGATGAGTTTGCATTAATACATTTTCACCTGCCTCTAGAAATAATCATATGGAACAAGGGGACTCATCATGCTTCCATGTGTGTCTAAGAGAGATAGAGGGGCTGGAGTTACAGCATAATACAAACCTGGTCCATTTACTTTGCTCAACAGGGCTCCACCCTCTGGGTTTTGCTACTGTACAAGGTCCAATGGTTGCCTGTATCAGATGCGTAATCAACGAGGTGTCACCTTGACAAGTTATTCTGGGCAAAGCATTATCAGGATGTAGTGGCAGAAAAAAATCTAGACATATACAAGACAGTACAAACTTGGAGTAAATGAAACAAATTCTAATTGGACAAGCACATTACAGAGATTGTCACAATTTCCTGCTATGCTCACCCGAGTTACCAGAGGCTTAACAACAACTACAAGGCACTTCCTCTTTTAGGATTAAAGCTTGGATAAATGAAGGAAATGTAAAGGCCAATTATTTCCCATTCAAGCCTCCATACTGCCAATATCAGGCAAATCGTCACTATTTTTATCTTGATCTCAGGACAGATTGATCTTGACGGCACATGCCTCGCACAAGCTAAGATCAATCAAGCACCAGCCCATCGCCCCACCCTGGCTACAGTTCACTTCCCAGTGAGAATGTTATGCCATCATAACGTACGGATCAAAGCCTCTCGAGTTAGTGTCAGCTCATGAGTTTCAACCAAATGATCGAGAACACGTCACAACACACGATACAATTCGATAGTGGAACTGACGATCGAACGAAGAAGCGCCTCATCAGGTAGTCACCAGAATTCCCTAATCAGATTCGCCGAGAGATCAACTTGAACACAGAATCACGCAGAAATCAAATTCGAACGAAGGCCCCCACAAGTTAAAAAAACAAGGCGCTCGTCCACACGACATTGGATCCAGGGAATTACGATCGAGGCAAGACAGGACAAGAGACCCGCGATTTCCCAGCGGGACGAATTAGAAATGATGCGGAATTCGACACACCGGCGGAAGCCGGATCGCCGGAAATCCGCCCGGAACGCATCGGATCCGCCTCGAGAGACGACGACATTCCGTCGAGATACACACGCACCTGTTGGTACAAGCCGTAGAGGAGCAAGGCGGAGTCGTTGGAGAACTTGGAGGTGACGCCCTTGGAGGAAGACGGGGGCGATCCGTCGAAGCCGGCGTAGGCAGCGGCGGCGTAGAAGCGCTCCGGGTACGCGAGCCCCGAGCTCGCTCGAGCCATTGCCATGGCGCGCCTCTCCCTCTCTCTCTCGGCTCTCGCTCGGTCGGGCGGATCGGAGCTGATCGACGGGTTCGAAGAGAGAGAGATTCGTAAGGCTTCAGAAGCTCCTCTCTCCGCGATGGGGGAATCAAAATGTTGCTGCGAACTGTTTATTGTTGGAAAATGAAGGGCCTTTTTGTACTTTCACCCTTTTTCTAATGGGGGAAAATACATAAAAGAGTTAAAAGGATAAAAAGTGGAGAAAAAAGAGTTTAGTCTCGACTAGGACGACGAAAGTGGTACGAGGTTATCTTCGAGTCGGGGCGATATGTCGATAAGTTGAGTAGAATAAATTGACCCGATTTTATTTTAAGCTCCATTCGTTTTACAGAAAATATAACATCATAAAAAATTATTTTTCTGAAAAATATTAATACTTTCGGGTGTTCGTTTGAAATTTAAAGAAAATTATAAAAAATATATATTTTGAAATTTTTTCCTTGATTTTTGTTATACATTGACAAGTCGCCAGCCACAAGTCTCGCCAGATTCTCACGAGCTCCTAGCGTGCCACTAGAGACCATGAATTCGTCTATCCAAGGCAATTCTCGAGCTCGCCTCTAGATATTACGAGCTCGCTGTCAAAGGTCGACCTCGGGCAAGGTTGAGGCACATTACTAAAGGTAGCGATATTTAAAGATAAACACCCACTTTTTAAGGTACTTTTTTATTGATAGAAAATATTTTCCTCAACTATTTTATTTTCCATGAAACAAATGCCAAAAAATTCGAGAAATATTTTAAACAGAGTTATTTTCCGTGAAAAGAACAAAGCCTTAATGTCGTTGTATTTTGATGAAATGACACTCACTCTGGTTAATATCATGAGAATTTCATCTTTTATTTTATTCGGCAAAATTATGGGTAAATGAGATGATTTTCCTTATAATATCTGACATTCAATAATGACAAAAGCACACGAGTTAAAACTAGAGAGAGTAAAGAATGTATTTTAATCTCGTCCATTAATTTATTTATCACGCATTTGTCGGTATTTTTTAAATAATTATTTCAAAACTGTAAAAATATTATGCTCCATTGACCTCTCGGAAAATGAATGATATGAAATATATGTTTTTATAAATAATATTTTAAATATAAATTGTAATTGATAATAATAAAATATTTCATTGAATAATTATTTTAAGTGACACAAGTAATTAGGATTTAAAAAAATCAAGATAAAAGAGAATTATAGTATTTGTTATTTGGGTGGGCCTAAGGGATTGGCATTGTCGGTCACGCTTGCCCATGCGTGCGATGAATTGACTTTTTGAGTTCGAGGATGAGAGCAGCCCTTTGATCTTGCAAGTGATTCAGGCCCCCACGATCATTAAAACTCATCTTTTACCTTTGAAATTAATAAATAAAATGATATGCATAAATAATAATAATAATAATATACATAAATATATATCTTACAATAACTTCTTAGTAGGATTAATCTAAGTGACCACACGTAAATCATGCCATTAATCAGTATCGGATGAAATTCCATCCAAAATGTTGAAAAAGTGCGACTTTCGAAATCATCTTGAGTGAAAGATGACCCGACTCGAGCACCAAATCAATATTCTTGATCAACCAAAAATTTCCGGTCTTCCTCGATTGTATAGATAATATGGTTTGAAAGTGCCTAAAGTAATAAAAAGACCGCTCTCTTTCATCGATTCTCAAACTCGATGGCCGGGCTTCTTAATATGTAATTCAATGTCGAGTCTTGAACTAACTCGATTTGCATGAAGACCTGGTTCGGATTTTCTTCATTTTTACTTATATTTTTCAGATTAAACTTTGAGGGTTTTTCGAGTATTTCTCTTCTTATTTTTCATATTTGGTGTCATTTCTTCATCGAGTAACACTCACCTGTATTAATAACATTTTGAAAATTAATATTTGAAACCCCTCGCTTGTAGAATGATTAAATATGAGTCTTTTGGCAATACCCTACTTCAAAAATTTATTAAGTTGCCTTATGATATTTGTAAAATGATTAAACATTCGAAGCTTTTTTTTTTCTTTTGGCAATATCATCCGATCGCCATTTTACAAGTAAAAAAAGAATGAGTATTAAAACTTTGATGGATTAATTGAAGTTTCTAATTGAAAGTCATGTACAAAAAACCCATTGAAAATATTGATTAATAAAAACATTTAAAGAAGCTCGGAACGGGAAAACTTGTTATCGATGCCATCACTGTAAAATCACTGTCTAAAACAAAGGAAATTTCGCGTTAGTATTGATTAAATCGATAGGCTTACCGACTTTATTAAATAAAAGGAAGCAAGAATCCCACTTTTAAGGTAATTTGTTCCCCTATATTGCCCCTAAGATACCATTATTTCTTGTTCTAGCTCTATAATTTTTATTAAAAGAGGATAATTCTTCAAAAATAAATCCAAAATTTGATAACTCACATGTGTATGTATAACAATTCTCAAATTGGGTAAATAAAAAACACAAATCCTTACTCTTTGGTAATTTAGAATGATTTTTTTATTATTATAGAAAATAAATAATTTGAAAATTATTTTTAAAAATAATCATCTGCAGTAGGGGTGGGCATGATCGACGGGACCGATCCCCGGTCTCCAGGACTGTGGACCCGTGGACTGAACCGCCTAAGTCATGAATGGGACCGAATTGAATATAACTTATTGTTGATAATGAAAATATTTTTTTATTAATTACTGATTACAAGTGATTATTATTAAGAAAATATCGTCTAAATTACTTATTTTGTGCGAGCAAACAAATCCTTGGTTTGCAAATGCAATGTGGACACAATATAGGCATGCATGAATTGTAGGGATCTCTGTCTACCTCATAGGTGTATCCATTAATGCCTTTGCTTCAAATCATTAAGCCACAAGACTAAGGCACTAATCATTTCCATTTAAATGTTTTCCAAAATTTTCTATGTTTGTGGGTGGAAAACCGAGTGATTAAGGAAAACATTTTCAGTCGACGAAAAATAAGAAAATGACTTTTCCTTTCTTAAAAATTAATTAATTTCCCTTTTTGAGAAAAGGAAATTTATTTTTCCCGATTTGTCTCACGCATATTAGGGCGTTTTTCATTTTCGTCCCTCATATCCTCTAAATCTTCTTGCTCCTCTCTCTTCGCCTGCATAGCTTTTCCTCCTCCGCCGCCTCCGCCGCCGCCGTCGCCACCTAAAGCTTCTCTTCTAGATAGTTAGAAAGGTGACCGTTGAAAGGCCAATCTCGCTACGCTTCTTCACCCTTCGGTGATAAGCACAAGTGGTTCTTCAATCTCGTCTTTGTCGCACTCAATCAATTTCGATATCTAAGGTATCTCTCTTTGTTGCTCTAGATTATGATTGAACATGTCTCTCTTTGTTTTATCACCACCAAATGTATAGATTTTTCCATTGTAGTACCGAACTCTCTTTCAGGATTATGTAAGATCAGATAATGAATTTTCGAACGAACATGTGGTTTATGACCTAGAAGTCAATAATGATCAAAAGTAATGGAGTCATCATGTTGTGTTCTCGATAAACTTATGATATGGCATCTATCAAGCTTATGAGTAAAATACTGACAATGAAGATCTGTTAATGTATCGTTGAGCGCAAAAGCATCAATTGAAGCATGGACTCCTCGTCGTAGATAATCATGTCTCAATATTGATATCAATGAAGAAAATTGAAGATGATTATTTGAAAAGAGCAAATTGTCACATAAGGATCCTCATAAATTATTTTTTTTTGACAAAGGAGATCTAAAGTCCAACCAAATACATAAAACTTAAAACATGTTTTTTTTTCCTAATCAAATTTATGAATGGAAAGTTATAAATAAATTAAAAAGAAGCGACCGTTATTTGATTTTTATTATACAATTCACTCTATTTTCTTTCAAAAATCATTAAAATTACATATTCAATCTCGTCCGTCGTTCGCCGGACGGAGAGCCGCCGGGTAGGTGCCGGGCGGAGTCTCTGGTCAACTCGACTTCCACAGCGACGGCGTCTGCCAGCAATGGAGAAACAAGCGCAGGAAAAATAAAAGACACAAAATGAAATTAATAAAAAATAGAAAATAGAAAGAAAATCACACAGCTGGAGAGAGGCAGTTTGCAGAGCCGAAGGCACGAGAGCTGCGACTGCGAGCTCTGCGAAGAAGACGACTCTCTCTCTCTCTCTCTTCCTCTCTAGAGTCTCGTCTCGAGTACCTTCCATCACCGTTCAACCGAAGCTCAATCAATGGAAGTAGCAGCAACATACTCGTGCTTCGCGCGGCTCGAGCTGTCTGGCACGGTAGTATAGGTCATCGAGCATTGCCGCTGCGGCGGTTCGTCTGGAAACCCTAGACTGAGGTGCGTTCCGCCGCCTTCTTCCGCTGTCGCCGCAATTTGGCGAGGGTTTGATCTGTTTTGGCCGATGATTGTGCTCTTCTTTATGCTCGTGATCTTTGGGACGTGAAGAATTGAGGATTCTGAGTCTTGAGTAGTTGACGAGTTAGGGATTCGTTCTGCTCTCTTTGGGCTCCGAGTGGAGTTTTGGGGGACTGGCTCACGAGCAAATTTGCGGTTTCTCGTCTTGGCCGCCTGTGTATGAAAGGGAAGACGAGTAAACAATGTATGCTGTTTCTAGTGTTCCGTGGTAGTTTAGGGCAGTGTAGACTGACTGACGACCGTGCCGTGAAGCTGTTATTCCGTGAACTATTGCTGGTTTTCCCTTTGTGTGTTGGTTATGTTGTGCTGGTTTCGCCTGGTTAATTAGCTTCACTTACTTTTGTACTTTAGATATACTTGATACGTCTGTTGTGTCTTTCTGTATTTAATCTCAAGATTGCTTGTCATAATCCCATTTTCAGATATCCTAGTCGTGTCCTCTCCATTCCCTCTTATTCTGGGATTTGCTTGCCCATGACACTCTCCTCCTGACATGAGTAAAGGCGTGTTATGCAGCCCTGTGGATTGATCTCATAAGCAGTGGGTTTATGCATGTTTATTTGGAGTTTAAATTCACCCTGAAGAAAGTTCAATGGATCATTCACGTTTAGCCTCCGGCAATGCTGAGGATAATGTTGGCATCCCTGATGAAATGCGATGCAAGAGGTCTGATGGGAAACAATGGAGATGCAATGCAATGTGCATGCCAGATAAAACAGTGTGTGAAAAACATTATTTTCAGGCAAAGAAGAGGGCGGCTAATTCTGCTTTAAGAGCTAGTATGAAGAAGGCCAAGAGGAAATCAATAGTTCAGAGTGATGCATACTTGGAAAGCAAGAATGATGAGCTTGACATGCCATTGATAAACATGAAAACTGCAGATTATCCTCTTCCGACCTCGAAGAAGAAAAGTAAGAATAAGGTGTCTAAGAATCGGGTTCAGCATTCGCCAGCAACAACTCCTCCACGGAGTTCATCGCGCAATTTCAAAAGCTCCGTGAATAATTCACAGAGAGATTTGACAGAAGTTGAAGAGAATTGGAGGCCTTATAAGACACCAACAGGGAATTCATCCAGGAACAGGTCACAAAGGAGCTATGATACTAGTCCTATGACGGTGAGTCTTTGTTGGTATATAGTGGGAATTGTTATTCATGTAGTTGTTCACTTTTGTAATATATGATGTAGAAAACTGTCGGTGGATTGAGACACTATTTGAAAAGGTTACCTGGAGAGGCACTGGGTATGCATCTCCCAGTCAGCATAATTATAATTGAAGAGTCAACTTCAATGATTGAAACCTTGCAGCCCATTGAGCATGTGTGGGACAAATCTATTTGATTGGAGTGAAAGCTGGGTTGCTTGGGAGATGTTGGAGTCACTCTAGGTTTATTATCTTTCTCCTTTAGTATACTAATATTTAGATTATATTTTGCTTTCAGGAATACTCTGAAAGAAGTACAGATTCCTCTGAAGATACAGGTGGACAAATCTGCCATCACTGCCGGAGGAATTCCAGAGACAAAGTTATTTGGTGCCTTAAATGTGATCGACGTGGTTACTGTGACAGCTGTATTTCTCAATGGTAGGATTGCTCTTTGATGTGCGCACCTATAATTCCATTTCATCAGCTTTCTAATTTGGATAGCTTGACATCGTAGGTACTCGGACATTTCTTTGGAAGATATTCACAAGGCTTGTCCTGCCTGTCGTGGTGCTTGTAGTTGCAAGGTGTGCCTGCGTGGAGAGCATCTGATAAAGGTAGTTTATTTTAAGGACTGATGATATTTATCTAGGTTCAATTCTATAAATTTTCCCCATCATATTCATTTGTCTCTAAGTTGCAGATGAGAATACGGGAGATTCCTGTTCTAGATAAGTTGCGGTATCTTTACTGCCTTTTATCTGCTGTGCTTCCTGTAATTCGTCAGATCCATTATGAACAGTGCTCCGAGATTGAATTGGAGAAAAGGTTGCTGGGTAAGACAGTTGGCTGATTCAGTGGCATTTCACATCAGACAATTTATGATGTATTATCCTTAAAGATTGCTCCATTTCTTTTCTTCAGGACCTGACATAGATCTTCCCAGGGTTAAATTGAGTGCAGATGAGCAAATGTGCTGGTAACTTACTACTCTTTGTAAGTTATATCCTTTGATTGAGACATAAAATTCATGACATGTCATGACTATTATTCACCATCTTCTGAGACACCAGTCTCTGCATCCTTGCTTTGCTGATTGTTGATTTATTAATTGAATTTACTCTGCATAGAACTTGGCATTTTTTATTTCCTTATGTCCAAGGGAAGATTCTTTTGGTGTTCAATAGGTCATTTTTGGTTCGATCCATGCTGTGATCAGTGAAAAGGAACAAATTTATTGTTTGTTTTTTAAGATTTAGCTGGTGGTTTACAGGATGTGTTTTCTTGCAGCAATATATGTAGGATTCCCATTGTTGATTACCACAGGCATTGCACGAATTGTGTGTTCGATATGTGTCTTCATTGCTGTCATGATCTTCGTGAAGCCTCCAGAGAGAGAATTCAAGAAACATCAGCCACTAATCAGATTCGCGGGAGTACTCAGGACAAAGACTCTATAGATTATGTAAAAGGACCTAAAGTAAGATTAAAGTTTACGGATAGTTTTCCCGATTGGAGAGCTGGCAGTGATGATAGTATTCCATGCCCCCCAAAGAAGCATGGTGGCTGTGGTTATCCTTCACTAAATCTTACGCGCATTTTCAAGATGAACTGGGTTGCAAAGCTTGTTAAAAATGTGGAGGAGTTGGTTGGTGGCTGCAAAGTTAATGATTCTGCTGATCAGCAAATTGATGGGTCGAGCCAGTCCAATTTCAGTCAGGAAGCTTCCATTTCTATAAAGGAGAGTAAAAAGGATAGCTTGTATTGCCCCACATCTCACGATATTAGAGCACAAGGAATCAGCGAGTTCAGAAAACACTGGTTTAAGGGTGAACCTATCCTTATTAAGCAGGTTTGGGATTATTCATGCATTTCAAGCTGGGATCCTGTTCTCATCTGGAGGGGTATCCAGGATATGGCTGATGAGAAAATGAAACATGAGAACAAAAAAGTGACAGCTGTAGACTGCTTGAACTGTTCTGAGGTAAGCTCTTGATGTCAATACTACATTCATTTTCTTGTGTATTAAAATATTTCAGATAATGACATAAAAGCTGAAAGTTCTCTTGGTTTAAGTGTCATAAGTATCTATACTGATCGTTGTGCGCACAATGCAACAGATTGATATTGATCTTGATCAATTTATCAAGGGATACTCGGAGGGACATATTCTCGAGAATGGATTGCCAAAAATGTTGAAATTGAAGGATTGGCCTTCTCCTGGTGCTTCTGAAGAATTTTTATTGTACCAGAGAACAGAATTTATCAGCAAACTGCCTTTGCTTGAATACATTCATTCTAAATGGGGAATTCTTAACCTGGCAGCAAAAGTGCCTCACTACTCCCTGCAAAATGATGTAGGCCCTAAAATTTATATCTCTTATGGGACTAAAGAGGAACTTGGTAAAGGTGATTCAGTGACCAACTTGCATTTCAACATGCGTGACCTGGTAAATAGCCTCTGGGAGCTATATTATCTAATCTCTACAACCTTGTTGTCTGTTTGGGCCTTTACAATTTGTTTGAATGAGATTCTTTTTCATGGTTAACATGATCCGGGCTACCTTGGTATATAGCGCAGGGATGTGGTTACTATATCGGAATGCCTACCTCTATGTTGTGTTTAGCAAGTTTAAGTTTTTTTAATAGTCCTCTGCATGTTATGTTGTGATGTGTAAGTTGGAAAAAGTTGAAAATAACTTTTACCTGACTATTGAGGTAAATTCAGGTATATCTGCTGGCACATACATGTGAAATGAAGTGTAAGAGTTGGGATAAGACGAAATTAGGGAAGAATTGGAGGTCAGCTGGGCAAGCTATCCTGAAACAGACGCATGGGAATCCAGATTCAGGTGCGGATGGAAGAGATTTACCTGAGTTACATGCCGAGAGATATGATATTCTAGAAGATCATGATGCCCATTTGGTTGCAAATGCTGATGAGGGAATGGAGGATCAAGAGATGGAAATGTGCTCTTTGGTGGAAGAGAAAGTTGCCAATCTAGAATTCTTGAATAGAGATGATGAAGGTGGGTGTGGTGATAATCCTTCTGGTGTTCATTGGGACATATTCCGGAGGCAGGACGTTCCCAAATTAATAAGCTATTTGCAGAAACATTGGAAGGAGTTGGGGAGGCCAGGGAGTTTAGATGATATAGTGAGTTTCTCTCTTAAACTCCCTATTCTTCAATATCAGAAGGCAAAAAAACAGATAAAAATTTAAACGCCAACACAAGTTTTCATCCATTATTTTGTTCTCGAAATTTTTTGTTCGCAGTTGTTTGTACTGTTCTATATAATCGACTGTTTTGGTTTCAGGGAACGTGTGCTCTTTTTGACGAAGTGATATTCCTCGACACACAACACATGAGAAAATTAAGGGAAGAATTCGGTAAGGGCATGGCTGTCCTCCTTCATTTCACGGTCTTTTAAAGTGTAAATCTAAGTGAATTTATTTGTTTATCCAGTTCAATAAAATTTTAAACATGAATGATGTGAGCAACACCTTTTGTTATGCAGTTCCTGAGGCAGTCTGTTAACACAAGTAATACTGTGGGAAAGACTTTTAATAATTCAGTAGATTGTGGTACTTTTAGAGTTTGATAGAGTTTACCAGCAAATTTAACTTCTCAAGCCTGACAAAAATCCTGCGACGATTTTGAAAGTACTTCTGGGGGTTGCTATGTTGGATAATGAGCAATACATGTTTAAGTCAAAGAAAATTCTTTCGACCTCTGTCAGGAGTGGAGCCTTGGTCATTCGTACAGCGTCTTGGACAAGCCGTATTTATCCCGGCTGGATGCCCTTTCCAGTTGAGAAATCAGCAGGCAAGTTTCTTTGTTGATCATATTCCTAGCTTTATAGATCACCTGCAAGCTTTGCAAGATAAATTTTTTCCTTAGTAATATCAGTTTCAATAAATATTTGAACTAAGTAATCCCGATATCTTGGCTAACTTTTGAATCACTTGAGTAAGCTATGATCGAGAAACCATGGCAGTTGCACCTGCTATAAATTAGGAGACAATCACGGTTTGATGTCTCTGTTCTACAATTTATTTTCTTCTTTTCAAATAAATCTTTGTTGTGCAAGATTTTTTCAATCAAAACAGGCGCAGCATTGCCCTTTGATCCATGTAAAACCATGTTGTCTATATGGCTCATTTAGAAGATGAGGTGTCTATAATAATTTGTTATTTGATTTTGCTTACGTCAAAGACATACAAGACAATTGATTGTTGACTTTTAAGTGTTTATTTGGCTTCATGTTCAGTGTTGGGTTGGCAATTGATCTTGAACAGTGTCTCTGCGATCTTGAAAATATTTGTTGTGCACATCTATTTGCTCATTGGTCATCTATGGATCTCAATCTCATTTGGAGATAACCCCGTCCTAATATGTTCTGTGAATTGTCTTCAATCCGTGGAACAATCACATGAAAATGCATTTTCACCTTTCCAAGATGAAGATAATTAACTAAAGTATTAATTAAAAGGGTCAGACCATTTGAGTTTATGTTGTGGTATGCATATCATGACATCTCATTGGACTTTACTTGCAACAATTTGTAACCATTCTTTTTTGTACCTTTCAGTCTAATGTACAGCTGGGCCTTGATTTCTTGTCTCCTGAGAACTTGGGAGAAGCTCTGAGCCTAGCTGAAGAAATTCGCGGTCTTCCAAATGATCATGAGGCGAAACTTCAGATTCTGGAGGTCAGCATAACGAAAATTGTACCTAGATAATGATATTGCACGTGCAATTGTCTCTCATATCTTACACCTGAGGGAGTTATTCATGCAGGTTGGAAAGATATCATTATATGCGGCAAGTTCAGCTATCAAAGAAGTCCAAAAGTTGGTTCTTGATCCAAAGTAAGCAAACAGATCCGTTTTTACTGTGTGTGACTGGACAAAAGAAATCCAGATATTTCTCCTCGATTTTTGTCCTTGGCATGAGCTTTATTTATAAGTCAAATTTCGGGACTAAGTTGCCAATCCTAATAATGCTGCTTCTGAAGTGATTGGCGTAAACTAGCCAACAATTTCCTTTAGATCTTTTAAGTAAATATCCTTATTTTCCGTAATGGCCGCTGTATATAACTTATATCACTGTCCAGAGTAAATTTCTTATGATTACTATATGTTCTCACCTCAGGTTCGGGTCAGAGCTTGGGTTTGAGGATCCTAATCTTACATCGGAGGTGTCGGCAAACTTGGAGAAGATAACTAAGCGAAGGCAGATTGCGTGTTCTTAAATCTTGTACAGCACTTGTAGTTTGTACAGATGATCATATCTCGGCATTTACAGGGGAGCCATATTTGCTTGGTTAGATTGTATAATATGTACTTTTATGGGCAGTAGGAATTTGTTTTCTTGTTGTAGATGCTAAACAAGCTTCGTTTCCATGGATTGGAGTGCATGTCGTCAATTTAGATGTATACCCATTTGCGTGCTCAGGGAGTGTGTTTTCATCGACGATTGGTTCATGTTACTGATAGACTACGCTACGTGTACAAGCAAGCAACTATGACTTCAAGGGCCTTATGTCCCCGAGGCCTTTGGGTTTTAGAAATGGCTGGGCTCAATTACATTTTATAGTCCCAAAAGTCTCTCTCTCTCTCTCTCTCTCTCAAGAAGTCAGTACAAAAGACTCAGCAATGGTATAGAAGTCCGATTTCACCTCTGGCCATGCCAATTCCGGCGCTTGAGCATTCAGAGTGTATAATCTGCCCTGTTGGGTACAGCAGACGGCAATGTTATGCCGTCGAAAGGTGGGGCTCTCAACTCTTAACTCGAGTCCGTAATACTTGACAATCTTGGAAGGATCCTCTCTCAGCGTAGCTTTGACTAAGCTTCCCTTCACGTCGGGACGGCGACTCGACCCGACGATGCTCTGAACTATGGCCTCTCCTACCTCTTCCGGTGATCCGAATGACTCAATTCTGGTTAAGAAGAAAACATTGAGAACTGATAAGGTTTGCATATCCAACAGGTGTTCCTGATGCGACGAGGCCGCCGCGTTCATGTACTTACGAGAAGTCGAGCGGAACCTCAGACACGATGACGCTGACATTAAGCTCGCCGTTGGTCCCAGGAGGGCCAAATGCGACGATCGGCTCATTTACATTCTGGCGCCGCCGATTCAAGGGAGGTGGATCAAGTCCTCTCTCAAGCTCTGCCTTTCCAACGGCTCTGTATAACAGTGTTTGATCCCCAACCCAATTTGCCGGGTAAATGAACTCTGTTCATAAATAGAAAACTGTCTCCAACTGATCAGCTATCATTTCTACCGTTCTAATGTCTTTTAACTGAAGATGTTACTACACTGAATGTCTAGCTAGCTACCATTCATCGCAATGACAGCTAAATGATGTGTAAAGGTGGAGAGAGAGAGAGAGAGAGAGAGAGAGAGAGAGAGAGCGAGAGCGAGAGAGAGAGAGGGTGGTGAACCATTTGTTCTTACGCTAACCAAGAACCAGGAAGCAAAAGTTTACGCAGCAACATCGAAGCTAGTTCACTTCAGTGCGGTGGTCGGGTGCACTCAGTACTTGTTCAAGACTACCCCTTCTTACTTCACCAAAAAGCTTTTACCCGAACGAAAACCACCATCAACAAGCCAAATTCTTAATATCTGAATCGAAAGTAGACTTCTTTTCTCAGATGAAGCGGATGGGGAACCCGGTGCACCCCAACGGGGTTCCTCAAGAAGGCCGAGGAGCTCTCCAAATCTCTGCAACGTGGACATCGGCTTCTTCATTTTCTCCCTCCACGGCAAGCTCACAAAAGGTGACCTGCCGGTGCGCTTATCTGAACCTTCCACGAGCCGTACATTCGCCCAAATTTTTTTTACTTAAGAAGTAGTTCGCTTCAGTTCAGAAATTAACAAG
Source organism: Melaleuca alternifolia (assembly GCA_019926035.1). Taxonomy (NCBI): domain Eukaryota; kingdom Viridiplantae; phylum Streptophyta; class Magnoliopsida; order Myrtales; family Myrtaceae; genus Melaleuca; species Melaleuca alternifolia. The sequence goes on from JAGKPW010002284.1 coordinate 404,020, forward strand.
TTGGCTTGTTGATGCTGGTTTTCGTTCGGGTGAAGCTTTTGATCATGAAGGGGTGAAGGGGGTAATCAACCTCCCACTAGTCTGAACTGGTCTGGAGGTTGCTGCAGGGTTTTTGCTCCCAGTTCTCTGTCAAAGTGAGAACAAAAGCTCTCCGGCGCCTCTCTTCTCCTGGTTTTTGGTTAAGGTGAGAATATCTCCCCGCATTTACACATCACTTCCTTTCCTCTTTTTGGTCCCAGCTATTGACTCTTTCCAAAAGACGATATTACGAGGCTATATTCTGCTTTGTTAGAAAAGATTAGAGCCGATTGACTCCCCAAAAATGCCGCAAGTTTATAGTAACTTACTAACCAAATCCTTCATTAGTCTCAATGCATCGACTATACCCTTTGATAGGATAGAGCGCGTCCAGCTTCAGACCCCGGCCGGTCTCTGGCGACAACCTGAGAATTGAGCTGGTAATCCCAGCAAAATTAGCACCGAGAGCCACAAGAGAGGACGAGCCTACACCGAGGAGGATCCTCCTCCTGAACGTCGACGCCAACGGCGCGAATTGCTCTGCCGGAGATCTACTGGGCCGCATGGATGCATCCTTAAAACTCTCTTCTGGGTCACCGTCGGATCGCGCCATCATGTGCATCCGAGGGATGAGTTTGCATCCCGTGTGGTAATGCGAGTACAACATTAAGCTCTTCGCCATCATAACTGGGGCAGCATGATGGGGTTATAGACAATTACATGTTCGATAGGTTTAGGTGATGCCATGCATGGAATCTGGTTTTCGGAGGAAACCGTTCCGTGGGCTTTCTGATTCGATAAGGTTATCTAGTTTTGGTGGTCCATAATTTCTCTGGGACAAGAAAAAGATGCACGCGAGTTGCACGTGAATCTGACTACTACCGCTAGAAAACGCTTTATATAGTAGGCCCTGCATGAACACCGTTTTTTCATTGCGTGGATGGTTCGTCCTACTCCTTCCACATCCTCTCAAAAACTCGCCTTATGAATCACGTCAAGGATGGCTTTTCGTTCAACACCCCCTTCAATACTCACCTCAGTTGACATCTCTGTATTTCCAGTAATTTCAGATCAGCCAGACGGAGAAGCTTGAGGAAGAGAAGCTGATTTGTAGTACAGAAATATGAACCGGGTTGCAGAGTGGAGAATCCCTCTGTTCTGAGCCAATTGAGGTTGGGGTGTGTGGTTAGAGCCCATCTCTAACACCACATCCGCATTAGCCATCGCCTCCTCGACTCTTCCGCGGGATTCATCACTCGGTCTGAATAACAAACTTCAAGCCTTCCCACCAAATTCCTCAATGCAACTCCCTCCCTCACATCAGCGCCGTTCCGGGTTGCTGGGAATGCTAGTAACGTGAACAAACTGGCTAGAACAAGAGAGCGAAACCCAAGATTAGAATCGAATGTGACGCTTTAAGGACGAGAACGAGAAGAACGAACAATAAAAAACACAATGGTTTGAAGCTTTGAAGAAGAATAAAGAACATGGTCAAGAGTCTATACACAGCTCAGAGAGGTCCCATTCAGAACATAATGTTAAACGACGATCAAGCACATTCAAGAGTCTATCCACACAATGAGAATCCTTCCTCTAACAACATTCCTCATCCTTTGCTCGATCAAATCAACTTTGACAGAGGAGGAAGGAGTCATGTAAACATAGATTCCCAGTAGCACAGATGGCATGTGTAAAGGCATTCCAAGACAAGTTGAAGAAAGAACATGGAAGAGACTTTGCCTTAAAGGTAGAGAGAGCCCAAGCCACCTAATTGTTCTAGGCACTAGGATTTTGATCAACAAAATGCAATTCTGGAAAACACTCCTCCTCAAACTGGACTCTCATCTTTCCTAGGACGCGCTTTATTCTATATGTTTGATAAACAAACAACAAATATTTGGTCACTCAAGTTTGGGCCTGCATTTGTGGTACTCGAGCTGGGAACTTCGATGTTCATGCTTGGGTCCAACATGGTCATGCTCAAGCCCCTAGAGAACACCTTGATGGGTCAGATCCATGTACCTGGTTCTCCATGGCCAGGCTTAGTTGATCCTTGCACCTAATACCCGAGACCATGACAGTTAGGCCTACCCTACTCTTGTACCCCGCGCCTGGGTCCTCCGAGGCCGAGACTAAGACAAAACCTCTTGCAGGTGGGAACCTCTTGGTGGGGCCTGGGTCCCTTGAGCACAGGCTCTAATTCCCAAGGCAAGTCCTAGGCTTGAGACTCTACCATATGGGTTTGGTTCTCAACACCCAAGACCTTGATACCCAAATTTGAGGTTGTAATTACGATTTTTGTTTTCTTTTCAAACGCGTGTTTCGTTATATACCTGTCATGTTATATGCAAGATATATCAAACTTGAAAATAAGTTCTTTTGGTAATATTCTCCATCAAAAATCAATTTTTTTTCTTAAAATAAACAAAGCCTAAAAAGTCCCTGGAATATTCCAGCAATGAAGATACAAAATCTAAGAAGAAGAATTAGGCATACTCTCAGGCCTATTATCACCAGTACAACCAAGGGACGAATATGAGTGATCATTGAAATAAAACTGTATGCTGACCTTTCTTAAGAGTAGAAAATCCTCAAAGCCTCATGATTGAGCATGACAATCTGAATTTGGGATAAATTATTATATGATGGCGAAGATAATCTAGGGTGAAGGATAGAAATAGGGAAGACAAAAAGATCTCTAATTAATTGCATAAACATCGACACAACTGTTCTAATTAAACCTCCCACATAGGTTTCCCCAGTGTGTTCTGTGGTTGAAACTGACTCATAAACCCTTTCAAATGTATCTCCCTCTGACCTTCATGCAAGTTCCCGGCCGATCTCGTCCCTCCGATCCCCAGGAAATCAACTGTCGCGGTCTTTCCATGGTCAACCTCCACACTCTTCAAGAAGTCATGACTATTCGGACCTAACAGTCCACTAAAAACTCCCTCTCTATCACTACCATTATTCACATTATTCATGAATTGATCACTAATCTCTTCTTGTCCCTTCTCCACGAACCGGTTCACGAAGCCTCCATTGTGCTGAGCTTGCTTCTGCAACATTCCCCCGAACGAAGATGGAGCCATCGCTGCGGAGACAAAGCTCGTCGCGCTATTGTTGCTCACGGTCGCACCCATTTGAGCCGCCTTTTGCAATAATGCCGTTGCTGACATGAATGCCGACCCGCTTTGTGGGCTGTTCATCCCGTGGATCAAGCTGGGAGACATCGGTGGCGGGGCAAGAGTTCTTGCGCTGGCAGTGCCGAAGAGGTTGTTGCCGGAGAACACAGTTTGAGGCATCGTCAAGGGTTTCGAGGTGGGAAGTATGAGCCCTTGCGGGAGAGAGAATAATGGGGGTTTCGTGTCGGCATGGTTGGCAAACTCAGGCGCTTCTGCCGGGGGATTGGCGTTGCTTTGAGCTTGGCTTAGAGGGCCTGAAGGACAGGAAGAAGAGAGATTATTAGGCTGTGGGCCTACTGAGGAAGGTAGGTGTGGAGCTAAGGCTTGATTTAGCTTGGTGTTTTCTTCGGTTAAGGCATCACAGAAGGCTCTGTGGGTGATGAAGCTATCTCTCCTGCAAAATATAAATTAATGGCGATAAAGATTAGTTAATTACACATTTAACAAAAGAGGAGCTAATTATGTACCCAGAAGCTAAAACCAATGGGACGTTAGATGAGTCACATATGTGTCGATGCAATTTAGATTATGAAACCTTTCCGAGAATAGTTTCTAGCTTCAAACATATCATTATATTATCTAAAAGTCAATTAATGTATGAAGAGCACGACAAAACACAACCAATCTTAGCCAAGAACAAGCCTCGTAATTATGCTAAGACTTGAGAAGAAAAGCACCATTCCATGCCGTCATGCACCATGAATGAGCACGATGAGTATATTCATGCAAGAGAGTTTTTCTTTTGGCCTTGCAAAGGCGTCTACCTACTTATCTGGCCAGTCAATGTGGAAAGAATCAACCTTTGTCTACTCTTTTCGTCAAAATGTTGAAAACTTTCATTAATTGTGAAAATAGCTGCATGTTGACGTTCCTTCTTTCCGTCAGACTTGGATGGATAGGATTGAATTAATCCATTCTCTATCCTGTAATCATAGAGAAGTAGAATAGGCCCACTAGAGAGAGAGAGAGAGAGAGAGAGAGAGAGAGAGAGAGAGAGCTTTTTTAATCTAAATGAGTCGTGATCTTTGGACGACTTTTGACTTTGGACTTTCGTTACACAGTGTCGATGACGCCCTCGGTCCCACTCATACTTAACCAAATATCTGTATGGTCCACTCTCGATCAATATAAAACTCCTAGACATCAAGATTTATTTCAGGAGAGATGTTGGTTTTGGGAGGATCAAGATGATGTGTCAGAAGCAATAGCAACATCCGCCAAATAGAGTCCTTAATTTATGGCACGGAAAGGCTAGCTGGATTGACTGAAAGCAAGTCCACGTTCTTACGCATGAACTAAGTTCACAAGGCATGACCCTTAGCTAATGATATCGAGGCGGAAGGTTTTGGACGACTCTGCAGACTATTCCTCTACAACAGTAAGAAAGAAATAGCAAGATCTCATAATTTATGGCTTACGTACATGCTTTCAAGTTCTTCTGTCTATGCCAAATCTCAATCCATTCATGGGGGTGTGTAAAATACTTAGAATTTGAAAGCATGGTCATAACTACCGTTTAAGTTGTTAGGAAAAGTCAACAAGGGGCGGATATATTCTAAACTATATCTAGCAATTTGACTTGTCTATGATTGCTTGAATATAGTGCATTCACGTAATAGCGTCATGTTTTATCGAACTCCCTCCAATTGGGCTTCTGGTCGGTAGGATGTAATTTTTAACATTAATAAATATTTTTCTTAGATAAATTTGCATGTGAACATATATAATTCAATTATAGATTACGTTTAGTATCCTAAGCTAGCTAGCTTGTGTGAATCAAGAATTATAATATGTGTAGAGAGACCACTCTTGACCTGATCCTAAATCAACTGGAGCATATGGCCATCCATCCCTTATGCATTTGCCCCATCAACTAAAGAGTGAGTTGAAAAAAAAAAAAAACCAATGATTGAACAGATGGAGACATGTAATTAGGGGACTAACCTGGAGAATATAGTGCCGCAGTCACATTTGTATTCTCTAGTCCCGCAAGTCTTGGAATGGGCCTTCCAATCCGATTGAACTGCATATTTCTTGGAGCACCTCTCACACTTCCACTTCTTCTCACCATGCTTCCGGCAGAAGTGCTTCTTGATCCCCGTCAGGTCCCCGAGCGCTCGGGCTGGGTTGTGATGCACGCAGCTGGGCTCGGGGCACACGTAGACCCGTTTCCGGATCTCAGCGCTCCCTCTCTGCTTGAGCTTCCACGGGAGGTTGTGGCCTCGCCGGTGGAGCTGCAGGTTCTGGTCCCTCTGGAAGCCCTTGTTGCATATCTCGCACACGAAACGGTTCGTTGCCATGAGCGTGTTTGGGGATAGAGCAATGACTTCTGCGCTTGGGTCTGCATTCAAGAAAACAGTAAAGTGTTTAAGATCTTGCAATGTTGATGGGTTTCAAGGGGGATCATATTGCACGTTAAAGCCTTTGGAAATAAGCCATTGTAGCACACGGGTTGATTGCTTTTCATTGCCAAATGATTCAAATCTCTTTTGATAGGATTTTACTGTTGATTGGACAAGTGTGATCAGGAAAAAGCGAAAAAGGTGTTATGATACCAATTATGTTCATAATCAGTGGTCGTCCACTCACATATTTTATTGATTTAATAAAATTCATTTTTCGCTATAGTAGCAGCTAATATGATCACATTTTGGGTCTAATGTTCGTGTGCATGGCTCCAATATAAACTAGGGTCACGACTAGAAACCAAAGTAAGTGGATCTTATAAGCTCAGGCACTAAATTATAGAAACACTCTCCCATAATGATAGATCAAATTAAAATTAATTATATAAATACGTCTATAAATTAGTATCAGACAAATTATTGTTCCATTGACAGAAAAATGATTCTCTTACCTGATGCGGCTAGAAACAAAAACAAATGATGAAAAAAAAGGAGAGTGATAGAAAAATGCAACCCAACAGTTCACTACAATGATTGGAATACTGAGCTAATAATGGAGCCTCATCCTCCAGAACGTTCACTCACCAATAATTCTTTCATTTCTGGAACCCATTTTAGCTATAGAGGAGCTAGTAGAGTTCTCTTAAAGAAGAAATACGTCATGATGCAGAATTGCCTTTAATTTTATTTTGGACTGCTTTTACTTCCATCCCTCTTGATCTATGTCGCTTCATGTTTTATAGATATGTTGGATGTGAAGTGTGGGTGCAAAGTAGATTGCTCTTACATATTGTCTATAGCTCAAATTAGTTTTCCTAACCTTGAACCCAAAAGCTTGAATACTCACCTCAGATAATGGATCCAATTGTCACCCAACAACATAAAATTTGAGTTCTTGATTTAAGCATGAGATATGACATGCAATTTAAACAGCTCGACCCAAGAACAAACCTACTCTAATCAACAGGAGTTGAATCATATGTAGCTAGCAAGGTAGCTACTATTCCTCTTCAAGAAGAAAAGAGCAAGTTCAACAGTATGGGCTCAAGCAGAAAGAAGATCTATCTAATAAACATGAAAATGAATAATTTCAACGGCATGAGATGAATCTCTAGAATGTCTATTTGATCAGACCTGGATTTCCTGGTAAGCTTCTTTTCTTCTTAGCTTGTGGAGCTTGCTGTGGTGGCCGCTCACCATGAGTACTTGCGGAGAGACTATCATTATTTGCTGAAGCTGATGATAACAATGAATTATTAGCACCAAAGAGGTGATTCAGAAGCTCCTGTGGTTGAACTTCAGCTTCACCAGTATTGCCTGAAGAGAAGCTCCCACCTTCACCTGTGATATTTGACATCTTGAAGAAGACAAAGATAAAAAGGGATAAAAGGGTCGCCAAGAAAAAGATTAAAATTGCTTATTTTCAGTGATTTTGTTTTGTCCCTCTCCTCTTTCTCTCTCTCTTTCTCTACCTTCCAAACTCTCTTGGTTTCTTGCTTCCTTTCTTTCTCTCTTTCTTGCCTTTCTTTTCTTGTTTTTTGCCTCACTTTGGTTCTATCTTGGTCTCATCTCTCAAAAGAGTGATCCTAAGAAAAGGGGATGGAAAGAGAGCAAAAAGATAAAATGGAGAATAACAACAGAGAAATCCGGGGATTTGTTGTGACTAGAGGAAGACAAAGACCATGGAATTCGCCTTCATTTCTGGTGGAGATGAGAGCTCCTTGATTGCTTGGCACCAGAAGAACACAACAAGATGGAGTTTCCTTAACTCAGTTTAATATTCATATATATCATGTCAAGAGGACAGCTGCATGTTTTATCTCCAAATTGCCCCTGTGCCTCTGTCCTTTTTTTTTTTTTGGGTCCTTTTCAAATCTAATAGGAGAGGAGGAGCTGCCCTTTCTATGAAGTCCAGAGAATTGAAAGGTACGTGTGGGACATAAATTGAAAACTTCATAAGCCAGTTCAAATTTGAATCTTCTGGCTTATTGTGGAATTGATTCTCTCTAATGGATTTTGCTTAAGTTGTTGTCACTTGTACTAAAAAACAAGACACAAACACACAAGTAGGTGGGAAAAAATGGAAAAGGAATTATTAAAAGTGGAGAAAGTGTGACTTTGGATTTTTATTTAAATAAATGAATGTAGATGATTGCAGGGATGTGAAATATTTTGGTTGAAGTTTGTAATCTACGAAAGACACAAGGAGGGTACGGTTGTTTTATGTTAATTTCTCTAAATTGCCATTTCATCTATTGTTTAGCAATACATGATTGTTACATTCGAATTTGAACATCATCGAAGTTGTTTATCGTTTGAGGGATGAGAGTACAACATTTGAGGAAACTTCCTTTATGGGGAAATTTCCAAATTCTTGAGCTAAACTTGCGATGCATTCTTGGCCACCAATCATATACGGTAAATGAATTATTGGATAGTTACATTAAAGAAGAAGAGAAAAAAGATGTGCATCCTTAGGATTCACCAATTCCAATCGATAGTATCCAAATTACATATAAAAATAAAAACAAATACAAAATCGACCTAGAACGTTGGACCTTCATTATCTTAAGCATAACCAAATCCCTTTGTACTTCTGATTTTTCTTCTTAATCAAATATTCTTGCAATTGAATGAATAAACATGTGCATGAGAAATACAATGCATCCTTATTTTACTATTTTGCAATTTCCGGTGTGCTTGACAAATCCAAGGGCTAGTTTGGTAAATCGATATTTCTTTTTTATGGACCGCCAATAATTGTCTATTATTTTCAAAGATTGCTGGCGGACGCGGGCTTCCGGCCCGACCTTTGTCCGCTTGTGGCGATATTTTTAAACAAAGCAGCTTTTGTGCCCATAATGCCCCTCGTGGCAGATCGAATTTACAGGGAAGTGGCATCGGAGAGCCAGCCGCCGCGAGGCGGGAAAGGACGGGAATGCCCCCCCTCGATGGTCACGGGTGGGCACTTGGGGGGCGGAACGCCTTTCTCGAAAAGGACTAGACAAAGAAAATCAAATTCTCCCTATTCACGTGCACTGCTTGGGGTACTCAACATGTACTAAGGGGGGACAGCAATCAAGTGAGTAAAGGCGTTCAAAGAAAAAAAATGAAAATGGAGAGTTCGAGTCGAAGAGTTCGAGTCGAGTCGAATCGAATCGAATCGAGCGGACCCGTAGTGAATAAAGACGTTTCGACTCGCTCCCCTTGATTGATTTGTATCGGATTGGTTCAATTTCGATTCGTCTGCTTGTAATTGGATGATTTGAGTCGAACTGGGAGCTCTCTCTAACCTCTACCGATTATCTAAAACTTGATTTGGTTCCTCCTGTACTATCTCGAATCCGAGATCTTATTGGCTAAGAGCTCGAGAACACAAATGTTGAAGGACATAATCAGGCGCCGTTGCCTTATCCTCCTGTTCTGCATCATCTGTTCATTTCACAGAGTCTTCACTGGCTTCGGCACATTTGTCTTTTTCGTTGTTCACATGCTACATTATGAATCCTTTCATGCGGGTTTTGATGAAATTTTTGTTGTTGGAAGTCAGGTTTGCTTTTCGATGCTTGAGCATTTACCTATGGCTTGACATTAACATTAAGTTTGTCAGAAGGGATCGGGAGGGAAGGGAAATGTTCTACAAATGTAATCGTGTTCAGACGGACGGAAAGAAATTATGGAAAAGCATTGTGAGGGTTCGAGATGAATTAAGTAGGATCGGTCCACTCAATTTTATGTACATCTTAATTCCCTAGAGAGATTCGGAATGACTTGAGAGCGTTTGTGTACTAACAAGCAAATCCATCTTCTTTCTTCTTCTTCTTATACACTTACTCAACATCCATTCATAAGTACTGGCAAGAGATCTATGTCGTAATGCGTTCTTTTCCTTTGTATTCTATGCCAGCATCCAAACTCGACATGGAATAAAAACTCGACAAACCTTACTTTTCTACATCAACAGTATATGATAATGCCGACGACGGGCTTTTTGGTCCTGAAATTCTCCTTAAAATATGTTGATCTGTCTCCTAAATTTGTCAATTTCTCACTAGTGAGGCAGAGACCTTTTTGACAACCTCCTCAAGTTAGAGCACTATTTAATTCAAAAGGCCAAGTTGTATATTCTGGCCTGCGATATGGACCCTTTTTGCTGACTGAACTTTTTCAAAGAGCATCGTCTTATTAATTCTTTCTTTCTTTATACGAGCCCTCTCCCTTTTTTATTTTTCCCATTTTAGTTGAGTCTACCAGTCATGACCAAACGGCCTTAGATTTAAGATGTATAGAAGAGAAGTTGACCATAAGTCACTCATGGCAGAAGCAACCAAAAGTGATTTGCATTCTTTCTGCAAAGCTTCGGATCAACGCCCGCGGGTTTTCATTATTTTAATGAGATCACTTAACTAATATCACTAATGGCGTCAGCTAAATCACTAAACAGTCTGCGCATATACTTCTATATTGTAGCGGAAGAGATAGACTATACTGGGTCCATTCGATATGCTCAATTCCAAGCATCTCCCTTTGTTTATACGTGTGAATCCGATCGGTTTGGGCATCGTTTGCTTGGTTACTTAATATCGTCGCAATGCCTCCGGGCATTTTCACCACAGACTGAATCTCTTTCGTCAAAACCACTTCATGAACCTGATTCGTCGCTACTGATTTAGTCCTTTTTTGTTTTGTTTTTAGGAATGATGATGAATAAGTCTCTGCTCAAATTCGCGATCTTGCTGCCTCACATGCATTGTCTCCAACGGGAGATTGCGCGCCGTAGTTAGGGAACGGATGTCTATTTCCTCATGCCAGAAGATCCAATTATCATAGAATATGCAAGTGAAACACGAGTTTCGTGTGTTGTCGGAGTCCAAGCTGCGTTCAAGCCAGTGTTGCTGCTGAAAAAGCTTTTGGAAGCATCCTGGTAATTTCTCGAGGGAACAGTTTCTGTAGATCTGTTCAAGTACAATTGAGCACTTTCTTGCAGAAAGACAGCAAAGCTCTGTACGTTACACTGCAATTCAAAGAAGGCTTTTGAATTCAGGACGCGAGAGCTTTTCGAAAGACAAAGTTCTCTTTCCTCTTATTTCATCTTCTTCTTCATTTTTTTTTTTTTTTGCTTTTGGGTTTTTCCATGAATACTTGTGGCCAGTTTACCAAACCATTTTCGGTCAAGTTACTACTTCAGCTTAAGGTCGACGGCTTGCCAAGGACTGAACGGGCATACATCAAGTTTCATGGTTGGGCCAGTAGATGTTCATCAAGTCATAAACAAAGGGTTTTGTGTCCAAGAAGACTTCGTATGCATGCGCTTCATGTCACCAACGACTCCTTCCCAAATTTTTAATGCAGCTTCCGTTGTCCCTTTCCCAAGACAAGAGTCAGCAAGCTGAGAGAGATCAATCAACCGTCTTGATAGATAAGGACACCATTTGGACTACAGAGAGAGAGAGAGAGAGAGAGAGAGAGAGAGAGACTTGATCCTAAAAAAATTCAAATTGTAAATGAGGGAAAAGATGGGGATGAGAGCATAGTGGAGCTCCAATTTGGCCATGAACTATAGTTTAGTTAAATAAAATAATCAAGAGCAACACTTCGTAGGTCGTTGTCAATCAAGTTCAGAGCACTAAGGATTAAAAATATCAAAAAAGAAAGGATAGAGAAAAAAAATGAACAAACTTCAATTTAATGAATCCATAGCAATCAGTCCACCAAAGGCCGACCAATCAAAATATTCATTCTTCAATTTGCACATTAGAGCATATCTATGGTTTGGCCTTAGGTGTTCCAGGCTGGGCAAATTCTATATTACGTAATGAAGTGATTGGGGGATGAATGGAAAATTGATGATGTGGAATGTTTCGGAGTTTAGCTTGGATTGGTTTTGCTTATTAACTTTTAACGTTAGTTGGAGTTGTTAGGTACTCAAAAGCTCCTACTTTTTATACCAAATTTAGGTGTTCAGTCAACGTTAAAAAGCCATTTCCCACTATTTTCTTGGTTGATGAATTTCAAAAGCGAATTTATATAATTTAACCTTGAAATTTGTTGTTAAAGGATCAATTCATACATAGAAAATTCGTTTGTTTGACGGAAAAGTTTTGAAAATATGTCTCGAGTTTTAGCACATAAAGGAAATTCGATCCAAGTAGGTTTTCTAGTTTGAAAGGTTTTCTAATTTTAGTATCAAGTGGTTCTCCTAAAAAGTATTTCTTTTTATTTATTTATTGATATTTACTATATAATAAGTGGGTCTTTTTTTGAATTGCTATGGATCTTTTAGAGTTCGAGCCAATAAGTCTTATGATAAGATTTATGAATTTATTTGTGAGATTGAAAATTTATTTCATGAGAAATTGTGATGGTTGTATATTATGTTAGATGTTAAGTAGCAATAGAAGCTGGGAAAATACTGCGAGTTTTTCCCAAGCGTGGATGTACTAAACCAAATGCATCCCATATTCAATTTATTTCTTTGTTCTATTCATTATATGGTGTTTGATCGCTTGTTTTTACAACAAAAACAAAGTACTAAAATTCGGTATTCACATTAAAAAATATCATTATCAACAGATTACGACAATCCATGAAATTTGGGTTCTAACATTTGTCTAATCAGTAAAACCACCTAGCCGTCTGGAGCTTGTAGCAGTCACAAAATTAGTGAATCTAACAAATCTAGAATTCATTCAACAATTTCATAGGTGTTACTGTTACTAACGCCCCGCATGGAGACAGGCCGGGCTAACACTTGTCCAAGTTTTTTTGCCACCACACTTTTTGGACAAATTAATATATGTTATAGTATCATAAAATTATGTCATGAAACTTCAGATACTCAATCCTCAGTTATCTATTTATTTATGGTTAAATAGAAAAATTCGTCTGTCGCCAATCCGACGGGTGCCAATCCAATTTATCTTTTTTTAATTATTATTATTATGAACAGATAAAATGTTTCATAATCCGTGTCTATTCCTTAGCGTACACATCAACGTACTAAGACAAAGCAAAGTTCTATTTATTGATTTACATAGATACATTTTGGCCAGAAAACAAATTAGAAGTTGGAATGAGTTGGGGACTACCTAAGAAGAATGAGGCCAATACGCTAACTCCAACGTAGGCACAGAAGGATGGGATCATCAGACACACACAAACCTCCAGAAACCAGTCAAAGTTTTGTAGTCTTATTGTTCCTACCTATCCATTGTCCTCACATCTTCAATCTTTCTCGATAAAAAAACCCTAGCTATCATCGAACACGTTTGACCAATACGACGAAGAAAACGTCGCGCCGAATTAGCAGAAAAGATTCTCAAGTTTCCCAAGAGTGCACGATGTGTCCGTCCATCCAAATCAAATTTTAATGGTACCAATTGTTATCGAATTAAAGCAGTGTTCAGAAATTGCTGGAAACAAGCAACGACAGAACAACGTTCGAAAGAAAAAAAAATGATAATAATAACAGCAATGGACAGCGTTCGGAATTGTTGGAAACAAATTCGAGAGAACAACAAAGTTAAAAACAGAACCTGGACCGAATTGTCGTTTGATCCTCGGAATGCTCGAGTAGATTCGTTTAGGTTCGGGTCCGACGAATTCACGTCGTGTCCTTAAGACAATTTTTGCCCGCTAATCCAGTACCAAGCGTAAATTGACAAGTCGCCTCCCAAAATAGAACGAACGTTATCTCTTTCTCGCGGTACTTCAAATACCCCACATATGCAAGACCAACCATAATGAATGACTCCTCGACCAGACTAAATGAATTCAGTTTTTGTCCAAATATGCATAACGAATAGCACCTTTTAGACGACCAGACACGACTAACCGACCGTCTCTTTGACGAACGGACATGACCGACCATTTCTCATTCACAATTCTCTGGACACTAAATCCCCAACACAAATTTGCATTAACTCAACCCACAAGATACCCTAATCAACAGCAGAATTCCTCTGGGGATAATAATGAAGCCGGAAAAGGAATATCTCCATCTCCAATGAGGCCAAAATGCACGGTGACAGAGCGAAAGATTTTGCTTTCGGCACGTTACTGTCAAACACAGCAATGCATAGTGCAATATTCTCATAAATTGGAAATTGCATGTGGATTGCTTTCTTGTCTTTTCTGGCCTGAGCGTATGTTGCTGCACCTTTTCTGATTGCTATGATTGTGGTCTCTCCGTTTCCTTTTTCCAATTGGACATTAATCCCCTATATATTGCAAGGATCCTTTTCGTAATCAATAATGGTAAGGAGGGGCGGGGGGGGGGGGGGGGGGGGGGCTACAAAATAAAATTATGCAATGAGCTTACAAAAGAAATAAAGAATTAGATGAAAGCGTGGTTGCTCTCTCACATAAACATCACAGAAGCATATCCAGAGATACATGCAATATTAAAGGCAGATCAAGGTGCCATATTGTAGATTCTTAGCAAGTATGCTCGAATTTTCTAATTTTTTTTTTGAAGGAGTGAGATTTGAACGCTTTTTTATTCATCAACAATCGAAAAAATCACATTACCAAAAAAAAAAACAATTGGAAAAAATCAGAATTACAAATTTATGATATCATATCTTATTGCGATTTGGGTTCAATTATAACAGAAAAAGAAAAGAAAAGAAAAGAAAAGAAAACTCTACTCACTTTTAATTAAAAAGTAATGTGATAGGATAAATTGTATGATAAAAGCAACTTGTATGCTTGGATTGGCCCATCGAGAAGACTTTGAAAATGAAGTTGCTTTTGGAGATATAATCAACATCTTTCCAGCACTTACATCACCGACCCTCTCCTTGTGGACCTCTTCCCATCACATCCAGTCTAATTCAAAATATCGTCATCTTTTTCGTTTTTCCTAAGATAATTTAAGAAAACATCGATATATCATCAAATACTAGCCATTGAAAGATTCAACTTTTTCAATTCAAAGGAAAGAAATTCAACATTGGCCAATGACTAATAATCACGACTAATCAAGTTGCTGCGAGCTATATGTTTAGGGAATAAATGAGCCCTAACAAATTAAAAACTAAGAGTCTAAATGATTACCATCAAAGGAGATCGTTAGGTGGGTTGCAAGAAAAGATAATGTTTTTAGGTTTGAAAGCCCTCGTTAAGCGAACTCCGATAAAATTATGGATTATCCAACTCAGGTTTCCTAATTGAGCTCCTACTGTTTAATATCTTCATTAGCTCAAATCACTTTGAAATCTCTTCCAACTACTGCTTTCAATTCAGGATCATCTACTTGGAATTTAATAGCTTTTCCTTTCCCAAGTAGAAAATGTTTGCCTTTTGGACTAATTTTCCTTTGCCAAATAAAGCCACTTTCGAGCAGATCCCGAGATTTGCTTGTCTCGTAATGGGGAAACTTAGGCAGTGGCTGTCCTTAAATGCTTTAAGAGAGCCCGACGAAAATCATACAATAATTTCAAATAAAGCGATGATGATCGTCATCCTCCACCTTGTAATTGGTGATTTGAGGTAAGCAAAAGCTCAAGATCCCTTATAATTTGTCATCACGATTTTCATTTTTGTCGGGAAATGAAAAAAACGAAAGTTACCATTTTTTCATAACGTTTAGGAATGCAATAATTGTCACTGAGGATGAAGATTCCCCAGTGGGAGTTGCTTGAGTAATCGATCTACGGACCTTCACGAGGGAGCATGATTGGAAAGAGAGATACGTAGCTCAATTTAACTTTTTGACCTCTTCTTCTTTGAAATTTCCTCCAATTTTGCGATTCTCGTTGGGCAGGAAAAAGGTGAGGAAAGTGGGGGGAAAACAAAAATTTCAACGTGAGTTGATGTCTGATAGGAAAAATCTAACGTGTCTGGAAAGTACATTATATGATTCCACGACATGATCTCTCCCTCGATTCTATCCACAACCAAGCGTGATGGTTCAACACGATGATAATGATATCAAGAATGAGGAACCTTTGTGTAGTCACGAGACACTGTCCTCCCCTTAAAGATATAGTTTTGAAGTTATATGTTGTTCCACGAAGCTTAAACGTTCATTAAGAGTACATCTTTTGGCCGTACATCTCTCAATTAGCTAGATTGGCCCTGGGATGATTCCGTCAACTAAACTCTAGATTGATGTTCATTAGAGATTCTTCTGCTTGTGCTTCTAAATAGTCCGTATGTAACTTGCTAACACAATATGATTTTCAATATGAGCGATCGCATCAGAAATCACTCATCGTAAATGTTATGGAAACAAACGATAAGATCAAATGTTAAAATAACAAAATAAGAATATAGATCAAGTACTAAATTTACATGGTTCGGTCGGTATTGTTATGCCTCCTTTACTCGGAGGCTGAGCTATGAGTTATTTTGCGACATTCCAGGCTTTGTTGCCATCTCAAATTCATTTATCTCTTATTTAGGCGCATGTGGAAAACCTGGACATACAAATTAGGGGTGAGTAACTTGGACTGCCCGAACCGAAAATTGCCTAAACCGGCTTAGACCTGTCGAGAATCGGACTGGACTAGAAGTGTCAATTTGATCCCCATTTCCCAAAAGCGAAACCGGTGTCCGGGCAGTCCGGTTCCTGGACCCAGTTCCTAGGAGTGTTGGATCGGACAGATAAATTTTTTTAATATTTTAGTAAAAATAAAGATGTAAAAAAAGTAAAAAGAGCTCAATTGAAATTTCTAAAGTTTTAATCTTTACCAAAATAATTTTGTTTTTTAAAAAAGTAAAGAAACTCAATTTTTTTAAGGAATTTTCCCTATTGTCAACTGGTCCCATTAGATTTTTTAGAAACTGGACCGGATCGACATGTTCGGTCCAGTCCGGTCAAGGACTAGGTGGTCCGATCCTTGGTACTAGAGATCGGGGACCGTCTTATTGGTCCGGTTCCCGGTTCGGAGGAGGAACCAAACCACTCTGGACCATGCACACCCGTAATGCAAATCCCGACACAAATATCATGAGAACGTGAGATATAAACGTCTCTAGCGCACTTTTTACATTACATAAGCGGTGGCGATTATAAGCCTACTTCCCGGCCCCATACATTTTACAACTTCAAAACTCTATATTACATATACCAAAAGAGAGCTTGGGGTATCCTATCTCTGCTATGGCGGTTACTACCCAAAATTAGGAACCCTCGTCCTATGACTCGGGCCGATACACATAAGCTTAGTCCAAATCTTTGGATAAATCATCATTATCACTAAGATTCGCGTTTGGGGTGTCAAATTTGTGAAAAAGCTCTATCCAAGTGTCCTCATACCATCTAAACCGAGCTTCAACGTGCATTAGAAGGAGCTCGTCCAGTTCCCTCTATCCACACGATGGATGACACTTTACGATAAGTAATGTCGATTTTTACATCTATTATATCCCTCGTAGTGACATAAGTCTTTACAGGGCAACCGAAATGCACAGTAGCCATAGTTCTAAGTACCCGTAGAAGAAGCATGGGTGAGTACTTGGAATATTCAATAAGTATAGCTTCTGACCTTCAATTAGAATATCGGTTCATCATCAACATTAGTCAAATTATCTCATGCAAATCATGACGAAGGCAATCAAGTACAGGGATGCAATCGTGCTTCTTGCATATGAATGGTTTGCAAAAGGGTTTTAGGTTGGCTATCACTACTGAGATAGAGAGAAGCTCTTCCAGGCGAAGAGGGAGTTAACTGAGATGGTCCCAATTGAACAAGCGCATTGCCTCCCCTCCTCTGTCCCTTGGGACCAACATGGGGTTGTACAAGATTTTTATCAACTCCTTATTTTATGAATACAATCTTCTTTTCGATTCATGTCGCTTTCGCCATCATATGGAAAAGAAATTTGAGCTCTGAAGGCCCTGTTTAGCTAGTTTAAAAGAAATGTTCCCGTAACTTGTCTCATCACTATTTCTATGTAAGAGTGGACTGAGCTTTAACACTTCAAGAGAACGTTAAGCACAAACAAAATATGCAGTGACCCATTTCGAAGTATCAGGGCAATCTTCCTAAGATGTAGGAATAATACGGTCGCTTGTATAGTTCCCTATCCACAATTCTGCTATTTACTTTACTGAAATCATTTTACTGGAATATAGGAGTAGGAGAAATTCCTGTAGGAGCCGTGCGAGATGAAAGTCTCATGCACGGTTTTGAATGAGAGAAAGAAGTGAGGAATCCTCTTTTCGACTCTGACTCTCCCACTCCAGTCGTTGCTTCGACCGTAACGGATGTCGGCTCAATCCGAAGGAAATTATGCGGAAGCTTTACAGAATTATTATGAAGCTATGCGACTAGAAATTGATCCCTATGATCGAAGCTATATACTCTATAACATAGGCCTTATCCACACAAGTAACGGAGAACATACGAAAGCTTTGGAATATTATTTTCTCTCCCTCTGATTCAGAATAAATATGTTTTCGAACCCTCTCTTTCAAATTGAAATTGTATGTTCCCGCGCGAATTTCAGCAATCACTTGTTAAAAAATAAATAAATTAAGATAACCCATAAATATGTATAACTCTCTGGTACTTGTCGATTTGGCCTTTTTTTTTCTTTTCTGTGTGAGCTATGAACCCATTCAACTGTTTGATCGTATCAGCAAAAACAAAAACCACTGGAGTTGAGTATCTTATTTGTGTGACCGTGATCTCCGACAATCAAGCTCACATTCAAATTTTATGTAAATCAGTTTTAAACTTCTTACATATAGCCTGTGTAATCACGTTGTCGTTTAACTCAGTCGAGTCCAAAAAATGTGAATCATTTTCAATGCAATGCAAAAGCATTAAAAGAAATATGACATAATGTATCAAGAGTCTCACGTAAGTATAAATTTCAGGATAAATTGCAAATATTATTAGTGAAGACTAAGGTTCCGTTCATTTCATAAAAAATATAATATTTCTAGAAAAATTTTAGGAAATCGTTCTCCTGGAAAATAATAATATTTTCAGGTGTTTATACGAACTTAAAGAAAATTATAAAAATAAATTTTTAAGATTTTTTTTATACACTGGCATGTTGTTGGTCAGAGGCCATGAACTTGCCAATCCAAGGCCAGCCTTGAGCTCGCCTCTAGAAGCTACAAGCTTGCTGTCAAAAGTTGTTGGCTTGCTGGCTTTGGGCGAGATCGAGACATGTTGCTAGAAGTCGTGATATATTTAAAAGTAAATAAAGAAGAAGGAAAATATTTTCCACTTTGAAAAAGTGGAAAACATTTTCCTTCCACTTGTGACTATTTTATTTTCCGTGAAACGAACGCCAAAAAATTCGAAATATATTTTCCTGGAAGTTATTTTTCATGAAACGAACAAAGCCTAAATTGTGAAATTATTTAAAGTTTAGAACTGTGGTGCTCGCAGGTTGGCTCGGGGTGTTGGCCTTCTGTGAAAGGTAGGTGTGGAACAAGGGCTTTGTTTAGCTGGGTGCTTCTTCGGCTAGGGCATCACAGAAGGCTCTTGTGGGTGATGACGCTATCTATCCTGCAAAATATAAATAAATGGTAGCATGAGAATTAGTTAACTGCCGAATTTTAACAAAAAGAGAGGAGATAATTACTCACCAAGAAGCTTAAACCATTTAATCTTAGACGAGTGACATATGTGTAGATGGAATTTAAATTATCAAACCTTATGTGAATTGTTTCCAGCTTCGAGCATATCATTATATTATCTAAGAGTCAATTAATGTACGAAGAGCGCGACAAAACACAACTAATCATAACCTAGAACACAACCTTGTAATCATGCTAAGTTTTATGAAGAAAAACACCATTCCATGTAGGCATGCACTATGAATGAGTGAATTCTTTTTGGCCATGTAAAGATGTCTACCTACTTGTCTGGCCCGTCAATGTGGAAAGAATCGACCTTCAATTCTTTTCAGTCAAAATGTCGAAAGTTTCATTGACTGTGAAAAATAGCTGCACGGAGACGTTTTTTTTTTATTCGTCGCACTGGGTAGACAGGATTGAAAATATCCATTCTTTATGCTGTATCGATAGAGAAATAAACAGGCCCACGAGAGAGAGAGAGAGAGAGAGAGAGAGAGAGAGAGTTTTTTTATTCTAAAGGGGTAATGATCTTTGGCCGACTTTGACTTTGAACTTTCGTTGCACAGTGTTGATGACACCCTCTGTCTCCCTCAGACTTACTAAGTATCTTTATGGTCTACTTTCAATCGATATAAAACTCCGAGACATGAAGAATTATTTCAGGAGAGATGTTGCTTTTGGGAGGATCAAGAAGAGTTGTCAGGGGCAATAGCAACATCAACCAAATAGCATCCCTAATTTATGGCGCAGAAAGGTTAGCTAGGTTGCCAAAGAAAAAAAAAAATTCTTACGCATGAACTAAGTTCACGAGTTATAATTTCACATGATATCAAGGTAGAATGTTTGGATGACTCTGGAGGCTACTTCCCTTTAAACAATTATTACCTTATTTAATAAAAGTAAGAAATAGTAAAATCTTCTAATTTACGATACATATACATGCTTTCAAGTTTGTATGTCTGTATCAAAACTCAATCCATGCATGGGGGTGCGTAAATTTACTTGAATTTGAAAACATGGTCATGACTATCACTTAATATTTTAGGAAAAGTCAATAATTAATGTATAGATGTAGTACCGGGCCCTTATGCCTTGTACATTTTACATGGTTAAAGATTAATACAATTATTTACTTTATAAAAAATAATAATAATTGGTGTATATATTCTAAACTATATCTAGCAATTTGACTTACCTACAATTGCTTGAATATGCTGCATGGATATGACTGCATCATATTTTTTTTATTGAACTTCCTCCAGCTGGGCTTCTAGTTGGTGGGTTATAAATTTTAACATAAGTCATGGTTATTCTTAGTTAGATTTGCATGAGAAAAATATAATGGATTTAAAAAAGCATCTAATACTCTAAGCTAGCTTGCTCGTGTGAATCAAGGAACACCCTTGACCTGATCTATAATTAGCTGGCTCATATGGCCATTCTTCCCGTATGAATTTGCCCCATCAACTGAAGAGTGAATTGAAAAAAAAAAAAAACTAATGCTTGAATAGATAGAGACATATGGTTAGGGGAAAAACCTGGAGAACATAGTGCCGCAGTCACATTTGTATCCTCGACTCCCACAAGTCTTGGAATGGGCCTCCCAATCCGATTGAACTGCATACTTCTTGGAGCAACTCTCACTCTTCCACTTCTTCTCACCGTGCTTCCGGCAAAAGTGCTTCTTGATCCCCGTCAGGTCACCGAGCGCTCGGGCCGGGTTGTGGTGCACGCAGCTGGGCTCGGGGCACACATAGACCCGTTTCCAGATCTCGGCGCTCCCTCTCTGCTTGAGCTTCCACGGGAGGTTGTGGCCTCGCCGGTGGAGCTGCAGGTTCTGGTCCCTCTGGAAGCCCTTGTTGCATATCTCACACAAGAAACGGTTCGTTGCCATAAGCGTGTTTGGGGACAGAGCAATGACTACTGCGCTTGAGTCTGCATTCACTTTTGCAAACACATCCATTCAAGAAAACAGTAAAATCAAGTCTATAACATCTTGTAATGTTGATGGGTTTCCCGGGGATTATATTGCACGTCAATGTCTTTGGAAATAAGACATTGTCGAACACGGCTTGAATGCTTTTCACTGCCAAACGATTCATCTCCTCTAGGATTTACTGTTGATTGGACAAGTGTGATCAGGGAAAAGCCGAAAGGGGGTTATGAAGCCAATTGTGCTCATAGTCTGTGGTCGTCCACTCGCATATTTTATCAACTTAATAAAAACAAATTTTGCTAGAGTTTTTGTAATTCTTACTAAGTAGATAGGATTATCACATTTTGGGTCCAAGGTTTCATGTCCCTATCTCAAATCTAAATCTGGTGTCGCTACTGGAGTAAGTCGATTTCTGTAATCGCAAGTACTAATTCATAAGAACAATAGTCATAGCTGTTAAATTAATTACACATATAAGTCCACAAATTAGTATTAAACAAATTTATCGTTTCATTGACATAAGAATGATTGTCTTTCCTGATACAGCTAGAAACAAAAATAGATGGGAAAAAAGAGAGAGATTGAGACTTTGTTTGTTTCATAAAAAATAAATGATTTGTAAAATATTTTCCTGATAACGATTGCTTTTGCTTGTATCATTTGGAATAATTAGTTAAAGAATGATGTTTTCATCATTGACAATAATTTATGTCTAAATATTATCGTTGACGTTTTGTTTATTTATTTTTGAATGCAATATAAACAATTATTTATAAGAAATTAATTTTTAAATTATTTATTTTTTCCGAGACAAACAAAGTCTCATAGAAAAATGCAGGCCCAAGAGTTCATTACAATAATTGCAATACTTGAGCCAATAATGGAGCCTTCACCTCCACAATTTTCACTAACCAATAGTTCTTTCATTTCTGGAACCCGTTTTAGCTATGGAGGAGCTGATAAAGTTATCCTTAACAAAGAAATGCTTTATGCCTCCAATTTCATTTTGGACTGCTTTAATTCCATCAGCCTTGGTCTATGTCTGCTAATATTTGTATAAATGTCAAATATGAAGTAGGGGTACAAGTATATATTGTTTATGTAGACTCAAACTCATATTAGTGTTTGCTAAACTTAAATATAAAGCTGGAATGCTTTCTTCAGATGCTAGATCCAATTTTCACCCAACAATCATAAAATTGAAGTTCTTGATTTAAGCATGAGATAGAACATGCAATTTAATCAGCTCGACCCTAGAAGAAACATATGCTAATTAACAGGGGTCCAATCATATGTAGCTAGCTAGCTCCTATTCTTCTTGAAGAAGAGGAAAAGAACAAGTTCAACATCATTGGTCCAAGGAGAAAGATCTATCTAATTAACCTGGAAATGAATAATTTCATCTGCCTGAGATGAATCATCGATGTCATAAAAAAAATTATCTATTTGGTTTGACCTGGATTTCCTGGTAAGCTTATTTCCTTCTCAGCTTGTGGAGCTAGTTGATGTCGCCTCTCATCATTAGTAATTGGGGAGATAATATCATTATTAGCCGAAGCTGATGATAATAATGAATTGTCAGCACCAAAGAAGTGATTCAGAAGCTCCTGTGGCTGAACTTCAACTCCACCAGCATTGCCTGAAGAGAAGCTCCCACCTTCACCTGTGATATTTGACATCTTGAGGGGGCCCAAGAAAAAGACTAATTTGCTTATTTCAGTGATTTTATTTTCTCTCGTCTCTCTCTACCTTGAGCTCTCTCGGTCTCTCTCGGTCTCTCTCTCTCTCTCTCTCTCTCTCTCTCTCTCTCTCTCTCTCTCTCTTGCCTTTCTTTGCTAGTTTTTTGATGCACTTGGTTCTATCTTGTGCTCATCTCTCAATGAGCGATCTCCACAGAAGTGAAAGAAAGAGAGGAAAAAGATATATCGGAGAATAAAAACGGAGAAATCTGGGGATTTGTTGTAACTAGAGGAAGACAAAGACCATGGAATTCTCCTTCACTTCTGGCGGACGAGGAGATGAGATCTGTTTGATTGCTTGGCACAAGACGAACACAACATGATGGAGTTTACTCAGTTCAAGATTTATATATATATGATGTCAAGGGGACATCGTATCCCCAATTCGCCCCTCTGCTTCTGCAATTCTTTTGGGATCCTTGTCAATTAGAATAAGAGGGAAGCTACCCCATTTCATGAAGTGTACTAAAATCAAAAGGCATGATGTGGCTCATGAATTCAAAACTTCATAAGCTCATTTCGAATTTGAATCTTCTAGCTTATTGTCGAATTGATTCTCTCATTTCTACTAGCAAATAAGATGCGGCGAGAAAAAAACAATAGAAGTGGAGAAAGTGTGACCTTAATATATGATATATATTTAAGGGATGCACGGTCCTTATGTTTAACCCTTCCGAATTGCCGTTTTATATAACATTAAGCTATATATGGTATTATACACAAATTTGGGCATCATCAAAGTCGCTTAGGGTTTGAGGGATTGGGAACTTCCTTTTTTCTCTTTTAACAAAAAAAAAGAAGCAAAAAAGATAGAGAAATTTCCAATTTCTTGAACTAGATAGAGTTAATTATATAGTATATAACTTGGGGATTGCTTGAGAAGAATGAGGCCAATACGTCAACTCCAAGAAAGAGACGGAAGCTTGGAATCATCGATCAGACAGTAACCTCTGAAGATCAGCCGACCAGCAACCGATAAGGAGAGCTACCACCACATATGGTAATCTTCTTCCAACGAACCATTGACTTCATATCTTCGATCTATCTTGATAAAGAAACCCTAATTACCATCGACAACGTTTGGCCAATAAGAGCGAATAAACGTCACACCAAATCTGTAGAAAATCAGTAGGTTTTCTTGGAGCACACGACCTCTCTGTCCATCCAAATCAATCTTCAATGTTATCGTTTGGGACTGATTCAAGCCGCGAGAAACCCTAAGCAATGGCAGAGTTCCCATGGGGGATGATATCGAAGCCGGAAAGAGGAATATTTCCATTTTCGACCAAGCCAAAATGCGTGGCGACACGGCAGGGGAAAGATGTTTCTTTCGGTGTACGTAACCATCAAACACGGCAATGCCCTGTGCATTATTCTTGTGAATTGGAAATTTGCACGTGAAGTGCTTTCTTGGCTTTTTGGGTCTGCGCCTTGGTGCTCAGATTGTCACACACTTTTTCTTATTGTAATGATTGTGGTCTCAGCATTTTCTCTTCAATTGTACATTACTCCTCATGTATGATAAGGACCTTTTTCTTAGTTAATACTGTTGGAAGCATACGTCATGTGCAATAAAAAGTTTTAAACTTATTAGACTTTAATCAATTTAATTTTAAACTTTTAAATTTTACCAAATGAATCCTAAATATTTTCATATTTTATCAACTGAATCCATTTGATCAATCTTAGTTTAAATTTGCTGACATGAATGACAACTATCCTATATGCTTGAGTAATTTTAGTAATATTTAATATGTTTCTTTAATTTTGAATTTATTATTTTCTTTCCCTCCTTTTTTTTTTCCAAACCTTGATTAATGTTGAGGCCCTCACTTGTGATCAGCGAGGGGGCGAAGCCCTTCGCTCATTGCCAGCGAGGTTGTTGGCCCTTGCTTGTGGCTAGTGATGGTTGTCCGACAACCTCACTTACTAGGGTTTGAAAAAAAAGGAATAAAAGAAAAGAAAAAATAAATCAAAAAATCAAAAAAATTTAAAAAATTGTCCACGTTAGTGTTGGTTGTCCACATAGGATAACCGAGTGTTTATATCATCAATTAAAGACCAAAGATGAAACATATCTAAGGATGCCAAAATTCGAAATGAGAAACTCTACATCACTTTTGATCAAGAAGTAGTCGGATATGATAAATAAGATGATAATAGCAACTGGTAATCTTGGATTGGCCCAACAAGAAGACTTTGGAAATGGAGTCGCGCTCATGGAGATTATCAACATCTTTCAGGCAATTACATCACGGACCGTGCCCCTGGTGGACCTCTACCCATCACATCTAAGTCTAATTATGCAATAAATAAAACGTCACGTCCATCAAAACATCATGAATTAATGCCTATTCAAAGATTTAACTTTTTTAAATCCGAAGCAAAAAAAAATATTCAACATCATTGTGATTAATTGCTACAACTGGAGGAATTTCATCGAGACAATTATTTAAGGAATGACAATGACGGGCAGAAATATTATGGTCTTGAAATTGAAAAACGTAACACATTAATGTACAAATATGCTATATGATTCATAAATTTTTAATATGTTGAATATAATATTTAAATTTTACCCCGACCAATTAAAAATAATATATTTAAACTTTGAAATATAACCTCAAAAGTGTGAAACCTCTATGATAACGCTTGTAAGGGTTGTTGGAGCCGATCGGCTATCCCTATTGTTTTGCAAAAATAAAAGAACAAAAACAAAAGAATTTAGAGCTAAATTGAATAAAAGAGTATATATTCAGTTTCGAGAACCCTCCAATAAGCAAACTCTGATAAGATTACTGAGTTATGAAAGTTGGGTTCCTAATCAAACTCCTATTGTTGTGAACCTTCCCTTTACGATTTTTTTCATTAATCCAAATCACTTTAAATTTCTTCCAGTCAGCTTCTCTCACTTCGGATAATCTACTTGAAATTTATTAGTTTAGAGTTCTTTCCCAAGTAGAAATGTTTGCCTTTTAGACTCCTTTTCCAATTGCCAAATAAAGCTACTTTCGAGCAGATTCCGAGATTTGCTTGTCTCTTAATAGAGTGGCTAAGGCAGTGGTTGTCCTTGAAAGCTGCATTAGCTAAATGAAAATAAAGTAATAATCTCAAATAAAACTAATGATGATAGTCATCCTCCACCTTATAATTGTTGATTGGGCTAAGCAAAAGCTCTTGATCCCCATGATTTGAGAGCACTATTTTCTTTTTATTTATTGCAAAAGGGAAAATGAAAATCACCAATTTTTTTTATATTTTTGCTAAAATAATTATCACTGAAGATCAAGATTCTCCATTGGAGCTACTTAGGGCCTGTTTGTTTATTTTGTGTTTATGTTCCCCGAAACAAAAACTTATGTTCTTTTATTCTAGGTAACAATAACAAAAAAAGAACATAAATGTATTTGTTTACACATTTATTCTCGGGTCGGAATAAATTTAGAACAGAAACAAGAAATAGGAAAAACTTGTTTCTTATTTTTGGAAACACTTTTTAAGAAACAAAAAAAAACTCAAAAACTTGTTTCTTTTGAACATTTGGTTAGCTATTACCAAAGAATATTCTTTAAGAAAAACTCAAAAATCAAAATTTTTTAAGAAACAAACAAAAGAACACTTGGTTAGTTATTACCAAATGCGTTCTTTTGTTCAAAAATTGTTATTGGGAACTGAAAAAATTATTCCCTGGAATAGAATCGTTACCAAATGCGCCCTTAGGATCTGCATAATAATGTTTCTGTATCTCCTGATTTCTATTCTTTTGTTCTTCGGAACAAAAAAAAGAACAGAAATCCGTTTGGTAACGCCAATTTAGTTTTCTGTTCCCCGAAACAAATAGTTAGCCCAGTAATAGTTTTGGAACATAAATAAGAAAAAAATAGTTTATTGTTCTCGGGAATAATTTCTAGAAATTATTTAATTTTCTCTTTTATGTTTCTTTTGTTCCTTTCTCTTATCGTGGCCACCTTCGACCGCTCAGAGCCACCATCGATTGTTGATCACTGGTGCTAGCACCGGCGACCTCTGTCGACCATCACCTTCCTCCGATCATCGGCCACCTTTGGTGCTTGTTGATTGCTGCCAACTGTTGGTGTCCTCGAACCACTAGCCCCCTCTGCCGACGGTCGCCCAGCCGTCGTCGGCCACTGCTGACTACTGCTCGACTGCTCCCTCACTGCCTGTTGCCTCCTCCCACGACCGCTCGACCACAGCCCACCGGCCTCCGCTACAGACCTCTGGCAAGTGGCGGTTGGACGGCAGTGGGTGGCATTCGGTCATCCGTGAGTAAAGAAAAAAATTTTGTTCTACATAACAAACGCATTGTTGTTCTTTTTTTTTTTCAAGAAAAAAAATATTTTTTAAAAGAAATTATTTTTCGAAACAGAAACGTTACCATTCGTATTCTTAAGTACTCGATCGAGGTTAATCATGCGCATATTTCATAAGGGAGCATGATTAGGAAGAGAGATGCGTAGCTAAATTTAACTTATCGACTTTTTCTTCTTTGAAATTTCCTCCAAAAGTTTTCCGTTCTTTGGCAAGAAGTGAGGAAAGTGAGGGAATTTGTTTTTAAAAAGTAAATCTATGTTTGATAGGAAAAAATAACGTGTCTCGAAAGTACGTTATGATTCGGCAACATGATTTCCATCATGAGCCGATCCAAAACAAAGGGCGATGGTTCAACATAACGATGATGATAAGGCTCGGCCTCCTATCAAGAAAGAGAAACCCTTGCTGTGGTCACGAGAATCATCATCCGCTTGTGTATACAGTTGCGAAATTATAAGATATTCGACTAGGTTAACTGGTGGTTATTTCGTTCAGAATAATTCCTTTCATTTCTTTAAAGAACAGATTGAGAAGAAAGCATATGAGCTTCAGAATATATGAGGCTCCCTAAGGTCTGAGAATGGTTACATGCTCAGTTATAGGGAAGAGTGTGAAGTCTGTGGACTTTAACAACCCAATCCGTTATTTGATTAGCTTATCAAAGATAATGGGCTGCTTGAATATCTCAGAAAAATGGACTCTTAATTGGGTCGGTCTGCAAACCAAACTATCGACTTTATCCGAACGCACCAGATTGCTAGATCTAACATTTGGCATCAAAGGTTTTTCCCCTCTTGTTTCTCGACCGTCCGTGCATAACTTGTTAAAACGATAAGATGGTCAATTTCAGCGCAAAAATTAATCGGGGATTCGAACAAACAAGAGATATAGAAGTGATTGGATGACTGAAGGCTTGAAGCCAACCCAGAGAACGAAGTAACCCCAGCCCTATAAATGATTTGGAAGGTTATTTGGGCTTTTGAAGGCCCTGTTTAGCTAGCTTTAATAGATGGATCCATAAGAGCCTGCACGGGATAGAAGGGAAGGTGGAGGTGAAATTGTAGGACGATAATGTCGAGCTAGAGAATTCTAGCCCTTTCATCGAGCTAGAGAATATCAGTGAATTGATATATCTAATTGGACTTAGTTTTGACACTTCGAGAGGGGATAAAAATGTCAATTCGTGTGCATACTCGAAAAGAAAAAAGGAGAGAAATTTTATCTAGTATCTATGGCTACAAACATATATAATTTGGCATTTGTTAATTCGATCTATTTGGATGTTTCAATGAAAGAAAATCATTGAAATTGTGGATCTTACTCATGTTACGTTCAATTTTTTTGAGATTGTGATCTCTAAATTCTAACTCACATGTTAAAGTTATAAAGATTAGTTTTAACCTTTATATAGAATTTATATAATTGCAATGTGGCTAACTTAGTCATGCCCAAGAAATGTGAATCATCTTCAATGCGATGCACAACCACGGAAAAAATAAAGAAGTCATGGGTCGAAAGTCTTGCGTGACTAGAAATTTCCAAATAAATCACAAGTTTCAAAATATTATTGATCAATAACTTGTAAAAATTGATTAAATTTATGGTTACGAATGTACTTTTGAGATTATGTAGCCCTATTAAACGTAAAAAGTCCCATAGATGGCCTCTAGAGTTAGGTGTACCGATTTTATTCCTAAAATTAGAATAATTTTTAGGTAAAATCAGGTCAGATCGCACTGATACTGTGGCTCCCTTTCATTTCTTGACTATAGCAAGTTTCCCCATCATTGAAATAAATCCAAAAAACCGGTCACTTTCCATTCCCTTGTGCTTGGTCAACTCCTTGCAAAAGACCCTAATTAGTCCAAGATTTGGACAAGTAGACACAAAGTAATGCTGTCGTTCCATGTTTTTGTCCATGTCTTTTCCCCATTAGGACAAAAGCATTGGATCTCTTGACAATCGACGGAGAAAGCCCGTGGTATCCTCACGCTGCGGCTGATTGCAGCAGGCACAAATTTCTGAAAGAGCAGGAGCGCGCCGTTGGATCGAAATAGCATCACCATACGAGCCCCAATGGGACATTGCATCTCCGAGTGACTTAGCCATTTTCTCATGGCAAGTTGAGTAGCTCATTAGCATGGCTTGGCGCTCGTTTTTAGTTGAATCGTTCATTGTGTCGGGCTAAGTTCGTCCTTATGGCCTTACCAGAATCAAGAGACTTTGCTGATGATCACAAGAGCAGTCGCGTCCTTGTGGGTCGGCACGACGGAACAGATGTCCGTGTATGAATTTAGTGCACATGATGCGAATTAGGTTGCCTGCACTAGCAAATGTAAACACTCACATGTTAGGTCACTTGCCTTAGATTTTGCTCGTGGCTCACTGGGTTGATGAACTCCACAGCAAATTCTTCATGGTCTAAAGGGTTATCTCCTCAAGTTGACTTTTCTTGTCATATAAAAAGTTACATCATTAAGTTATCTATTTAGATTTTGGCTCGCGTCTTATCTGATGTATGAACTTCTTAACTTTATGATTTCCCAATCAATAAAGCGCCCTCGTAGCATCAATCTTTCCTTTTGCACTACAATTTGTTGCTGTTTAGACTATACTGGTGGTTTTTGGATTCTTTTTATCACAAAAATTATTGTAGATTGGGATTAAAGTCTTATGCGAGTGACATTTTGAGATGAAATAAATCTAATCAATTGGGGCTTAGAGTCTTGGCCTTATCTAATGGGTCTTGCACGTAAAAAGATGAAAGACGAAGCTTATACATCGGGCAAAGACTGTTCTTTTATCTGGAGAGAATTAATTTATAAGGGAGGAAAAATCAATGAATCAAGTCGATCTTGTAACGGTGGAGACAAGCATTGCGCAATACGAGCTGATCCGATCCACGGTTCTTGAAAACCAAACCAGAAAACATGACCCCACCACGCTCCTCGTCCTCCATAGTCAACGTTCCAGCACGCCAAACTAAGCATCAATCTCGTGAAATCATATTCTATTTCACTAACAATGCCTTCTTTCAATGGTTCCATCACGAGATTTGTGCCTACCATTATTACATTAACATGCTCATCTAGACCGGCTTTAATCTTATTTATTTATGTTTTCTTGCTTTTGCTTATTTGCCGCTCACTCGATCTTACGCTCCACGCTAGACCTAGTCCGCGAAAGCGCCAAAATTTATCCTCTAAGGCGATCTTCTTAGTTATAAACAAAATAGATTCAAAGTTAAACTGGTCTTCTGATTCTCTGGTTTAGAAAGTAAGGTGCTCAGCTGCACTTAAGCTAATTGTATCTCCAAAGAATGCATAATTAAGTATAGTGAAATCTTGACAGTTATGGATTTCCAGCTCTAAAGAGTGGAGTCTCCGTGAAGTCCTTTAAGGTCAGATAGAGATGACACAAATACTGCAGGGACTTGGGAACTTTTTGATGAATCTTGTGCATGTAAGTCCAGAGAGAAGCCGAGAAAGCTGCATGCTTTTCCAATGTCTGCTCATTTTCTCAATTGGGTATGTCTTTCTCAACAAGTCGGAGCTTCATCTTGTTAAAGTTTCCCTCTTTTTCTTGAACTGTAATCCCTTTTTCTCCTCGAATATGTGGCTGTATTTTGTTTTGTTGTTGCTGAAATGCAGAGAAAAGAAAAGTCAACAAATCGATTGGTTTCCAATGAGATGTCATGTCTTCAGTTCGTTATGTCGTAAAGTTGGATTCTCACAATGTTTTCAAGCTACAATTTTCAAAACTTGATCCTAGAAATTTGAACATGTGCAAACCACGTTGCTCGAGTTCTGATGTCCTAGCATCTGATTTGTTCATCAGGTTGAACATATGAGAGGAACAAGTTGAAGTTTCAGTGCTTGGGGAAACGCAAACACTACTTTGAGCAAACATGAAGAGCTGTTCTTGTCTTCCTAAATGTGGATTCAAAAAGGTAATGACTTGGTTTCAGATAGCGTTAGGTGGGCTTGTCATCCTTGTGAGCTTGCTGAGCCTCTTTAGCTTCTATAAGGCGGGATTTTTCTTGCGCAATGAGGACATATGCCACCATTTCTACGGGATGAAGGATATCCAGAGCGGTTTTGACCTAAAAGCTCTCTCAGATAGAGTTGACGAAGTGCTAAATAAGTTGGACAGCTTGCAAGAGAAGCTCGAATCCAAGGTGCAGCAGATGGGGAAGAAGAAAGATGCTTTGGCTGACTCTAACATTACAAAGCTGGAGTACAAGAAGTACTTGGAAGATGAGGTGATTAGGCCTCTTTATAGTGCTCATATCGCTCTGAGACAGATCCGGCTACCAAAGAGTGAAGGGATAAGAAATAGTAGTTTTAAGGAGGAGCCATTGATCAACACGTTCATAATTGAGGAGATCCGGAAATACATAACCCCAAAGGAGAACAGACTCGGTAAGGTCAATATATACGGAAGCGAGAGAGTACACAATACTATCGGTCATGCTTGTGTGCTATACAAGACGGAATTAGAGGAATATATGGACTATGACATCGGTTCTTACTGCAAGGATGACTGGAACATGGCGCAGAAGCTCATGATTAGTGGCTGTGATCCTCTCCCGCGTAGGCGGTGCTTGACCCGGGCCTCGAAGGTTTACCAAAAGCCATATCCCATTAATGAATCCTTATGGAGATTGCCCGACCATAGAAATGTGAGGTGGAGCAATTATCGGTGCAGGAACTTTGAATGCCTATCTAGCAAGAACCCACAGCGCGGCTATTCTAAGTGCATCGGCTGTTTTGAAATGGAGAAAGAGAAGCTGAAATGGGTCACTAACAACTCTCTTCCGACGGATTTTCTTATTGGTGACATCTTAGCAATTAAGCCCAGAGAAATACGGATTGGATTGGACTTTGGTGTTGGCACGGGAACTTTTGCTGCAAGAATGAGAGAAAACAATGTAACGATTATTACAACTGCGCTGAATCTCGGGGCTCCATTCAATGAAATGATTGCCTTAAGAGGCCTGATTCCCTTGTACGTGACACTGAACCAGAGGCTGCCCTTTTTTGACAACACAATGGACTTGATTCACACGACAGGATTCTTGGACGGGTGGATTGATCTAATGCTGATGGACTTCATAATGTTTGACTGGGATCGGGTGTTGAGGCCAGGAGGATTATTGTGGATTGATCGATTCTTTTGTAACAGAAAAGATCTGGATGACTACATGTACATGTTTCTGCAGTTCAGATACAAGAAACACAAATGGACAATTGCTCCTAAATCAGATGATGAGGTGTATCTTTCTGCAGTATTGGAGAAACCTCCAAGAGCTATATAAATTACATTTTTGGTTAGTTTTCTCTTTGTGGTTCATAAATTTGATTCGCAAATCAAGACGTGCGTGCCTTCTTGTTTTACCTATCCGAGTTTGTAAAGTCAGTACTGTTGTTGTAGCAGGTGACGCTTTGAAGGGAAATATTAAAATAGCTGAATTCTAACTTTAAGAATGTTATCTGATGAGTGAAGATGCCTTTGCTCTGTTTTTCTTTCTGCTTATCTGTAGCTGGTAATGACCATAAGAAGACTATTTCCCCTCAACAACAGTTTCCGATCAGAATGACGTTGCTAAATTCTTTTCATTTTCGGTTTGCCGTAATTATAACCATCTGAGTCTTTCGCTACACAATGTCACTACGAGTCTATGATTGCAATAAGCTGATTTCTACTGCACAACCCATCAGCATTCAAGCAAGATTGCTGCCACTCCCATCAGTGAAGACATGTGAAGACAGTAGCACAGCCACCGCTGATATTAACTGCAGCAATTTGTATACAGCTTTAAGTTTCGTTCCCTCGTCCCCTATTTACCTGCAGCTTAGCCCCCAGAAAGAAGGAAAAGAAGAAGCAACAGTGATATGGTGCACATCTTCCGTTCAACTTTAGTAGTTAAATAAGTTCGAACCTTTCACATAACTAGAAAAACTTCACGATGAGAAAATTGAGAACCTAAATCTAGGACATTAGAGCTTAGCTTGAGCATTTGCCTCTGATTACAGGACAACCAGACTACATTTCTTCTTTATCCCTAGCAAGTGCAGTTGCTGTGCAACAAATTGTCTGCATGCTTGAACATATCCTCACTTTCTGCTGAAGTGTTGAAATTTCACGAAAATAATGACTAGATCGGGCACAACAGTTCCCAATCGGTCCTTGAGAGTTACCTTGAATTTCCTTAATTGGGCATTTTATAACCACACCACCTCTTCCATTTTAGTCCATCTTTTGATAATGTAGTTAGATGGCAGTCTCTTAATGTTCTTTTTGTCGAACACCAACAAAGAATGCACACAGAAAATCCTCACAAAAGTAATTTTCATACAAGGGCAGTTAATGACATATTCTGATGTCTCGTATGTAACCTAAATTTCTTGAGATTTGGCTCGATATTGGATTTTATATGTCCCTGATGTAGCAGATTTACTATGCTTGTAGATGTTGCATGCTCATACCTTCGTGAGTTCTTGTTGGTAGACCGTGAATGTTGGTGGAGTATAAACCTCGGCCTCTGGCCTTAACATCTCAATATTTGCTCGTGGTACCAGAGCCCTTTGCCTCATTATTTATTCCTCAAGGAGCTCTTGATTTCTCTTATCTGCCAAGGACGGTGGATAATGTTTGAAAAAGAGAAGGGTATCGTTGAGGCTCAAATACTTCTTTAAAGTAGTAATATATCATGTTGCTTCGTAGAACACTTTTTCATGTCAGTAACGAACATATGACAGCCATACATCATTGCTGACTTATTTATCAACTCAAAAATGCCACGTAACCATTCATTAACCTGCAGGTCGTACTTCTCCAGCATTGTATTGCAGGCCATTAGCCCCTCTTCCACCTCTTTATAATCATACAATCAAAGAACAAATCTGATACAAAATTGCCATGGTGAATGAAATGTTTAATTCATATTTTTCAGTTGCATTCTGAAAGATGTGCCACGAGAATAAGCGGTGACATGTTTCAGGAAATACGTCTGCGATTGCACATGCTACGAAAGCTGACTGGTCTGTGAGTATTGTCTCCGGCTTCCTTCCCAACATCACAGCAAGAAAAGTCTGAAACAACTGCTCGAAGGATTCAATACTCTCATCATAGAGCAAAGCCCGTACCAAAAGTAATGAGTTGCCTGTGATGGTCATTCCAACAAACTGGGCAAAAGGTCGACTATGTTCGTTTGTTCCTTTGGTAGTGTCAAAGAAGACAATATGACCAAGTACCCGTTATCAACTATCGATCTAGAGTCTGCCCATAAGATACTTCTCAGGAAACCATCATCACCAAAATCTATCGAGCAAAGGGGGGATGGATCCTCAGACTGCGCTTTCCACAAGTAATCCATCATAGCAGTGCTGTCTCACTTTCCCAACGCAATTATCGCCAATGAAGCACCAGATAAAGGCTCAATATACCTTTTACTTTAAGAATTTTCCTCAAGGCAGAGATGCAGTCAACCGTAGGTACAATCGATCAAATACACTGATCCTGAAGACGAATTTACTTCAACCAAGCAACCCAAAAATAGCCAGACTAATGTAACAAAGACCAGAAACATTTAAGCATATTGAGTGTCCCAATACTTAGGTAGACAAACCTGGTCCCCTGACACTAAAGCTCATTCGGCTTTTTCAGTCTTCCTTTTCCAAAAAAAATGCAATACAGTTGCTCAACTTATAGGTAGCACAAAAACTTGGCTCGATGCTGTGCGTCACTGATTTGAGTAATTGTTGTCTGCCAGGAAAAGAAAGATGCATGGCAGTCCAAGAGGTCATTCGATCAGTTATGTTTTATACAAGAGGCTTACAATCGTTGTCACTTAGCCTTCCAGAGATGAGAAGTAGGCCAAAATATCTTATTGGCAGAGCACCCTCCTGAAATCCAATTAGTGGAATTAGTTCAACCTGAATTACCTGCCAAGGGCATGTGAGGTCTTGGGGATTGACCTTCAAGACAGAAGACTCATTGAAATCAAACAAAGCTAAAATCTTAAGAAGAGAAAACTTATCTCCTTTGAAAAAGATAATCAGGTCATGTGCAAACCCAAGATGGGTCAACATAACCTCTGAACACTTTTAATGATACTGCACTTTCCTCGAGCCATTTGCAAAAAAAATAAAAAAATCTTCCTTAACTATGACAAACAAGTAAGGTGAAAGAGGATCACCTAGTCTCACGCTCTACTCCACATTAAAGAATCCCTCTAGACCACTGTTTAATGAAAAAATGTAATAAGGGGAGGCAATAGCAGCTAGCTCTTAGCCAATCAAATAATCTGTCAGGAAATATTCGAAACAGCAAACAAAATATCTCACTTAACAGAATCAAATGATTTTATATTGTCAGCTTTTATCATAGCTCCAGGAGAAGAATTAGTCCTATGGTAATTCATGGGCTGATATTACGTTGTCAGCTATAGATCTACCCACAACAACCACTGCTTGATTAAAGCTTATGAAATTAGGCAAAAACTTTTAAGGTGTATTTGCAACAGTTTGGTAATGCACTTGTCTTTAGTATTGCAGCATGAAATAGGTCCAAACTGTGAGTTATGGAAGAGGTATTCTCAATCTTAAGTACAAGAGTGACGGCAGTGGCACTCACTTTTTTCACACGTTTGCCCGCTGGGAGGAAATCCAATAAAGCATTGTCATCCCTCACAGACCATATCACATCTTTCATTTCCATAGCAGTAACAAGTTTGATCAAGTCATCCTGCTGCTGGTTTGACAGATAAAAGAACGTCTACTCCTGAAGAACAAGTGGATCAGAACATCCAAAATTCTTTTTTCCTAACAACTTCTCAAAATAACCAATGGGTTCTTCAGCTATGAGTTTATGGCCTTTAATCTTGCTCCCATCTTCAGCATATTGCAATCTCTTGGAATCCCTCACTTTGACCATCCTGTGAAAGAAGCTTGTGTTCTGATCACCAAGCTTAAGCCACTGAATTCTAGACTGTCTGGAGCAAACCTCCTCCAGCTCCTTTATTTTCCGGAAATTAGCCATGGCTTCAAACTCAACCGAGAGAGTTGAGTAAATCTTACAAAAGATTTAGAAGTTCTATGAGATTATTTTCTTGTAAATTGCATAATTTAACCTTTTCTTCTCATAAAAGGTGAATTTTTGTTCTTATCGCGAAAATATGTGGAGAAATTCTCACGGACAAGATAGAGATATGTATAAGTATAATAACTCTTGCAGGAAATTCGAATTTCTCTCCAAATTAAACTTCTTTCTCATCAATTTTGTTTCTCATTTGGTTGAAGTTTCATTTTTTTTATGCATTGTCTTTTAATTTGAAAGTAATATTTGCCTTCTATAATTTAGCCTGCGTGGATAATGTTTACTTTGTAACGACTAGAATTCAAGCGCACGTTATGTATATACGTGGTTGCTTCCATGCTCTTTAAAATATGAAATCAAGATTGCAAAAATGGGGATGGGAATGTGCACATTCAAATTGAGCAATACGTGATTTATGGAAACTTTTCATATGATAAGTTAAATTGTCAAGGTTTACAGAAAAAATTCATGAAGTAAGGGGATGACAATATAATGAGTTCAAATTACAATAACATATTTCAAACAGAAAAATAAAGGATAAGAGAATCAAGCATTTTCGTAAATATGGGTGTAGACAGAAAATTCGAAAGTCTCTTTGGGAAGGACTTTCATAGTAGCCTAGTCCGGTCGAGATTTGGAGCTTTATGCTATTTCATATGAATGGAGAGAAACAATGCTGTTTTTCGAAATCATTAAGTCTTCTTGCCGGCCATGAAGAAACGTCTCGAGAAGTTTGTTAATGATAGAGCTATGACTTTCAAGCACGTCCCGGACATTTCAAGGAATAGGCGTATGTAGCGCGGATGGAACATCGATACTTCCATCTTTGATTAGGAAGTATGGTGTTATTCAACTCTTGTTTAGATTATTATCCCGATGTATTTTTATAGTAACCACGTCACCCTTACACTCATATTGACACTTTTATTTTCATGAGTGCCAGTACCTTGTGGTGTTGAGTCGCTTCTATTGTAATTTCAGCAAAAATTAACAGAATTTCTTACCATTACAAAAAAATAAAAATAAATAAGACAGCAAATTCGAAAGTCTATTTATAATCATCATAGATGAAGTGATGGTCCATTTGAAATTTTACCACTAATCGAAGTGAGGCATGCGGAGAAAATTCAAGCTGAGCATACAAGAAGCAGGGCCAAAGTTAAACATGAAACGTCAACCGTTATTGGGGGCTCAATGGGATCAAATTCAAGTTAGGACTTGAACATAAGGTACCCGAAAGATTTAATTTTGATCGACATTCAACTAAGTATAAATCCAGAAAGTCAATGAGACTAAAGTTTGCAGTAGAGATCAAAATGTAAAGCCTAACATGAAAGGAATTATTTTTTGGTCAAACAGAACTTCCATTAAACGATAATTAAGGTGGGTTATATAAACAACCGAAATCAAAGTCTAAAATCATCGAAAGGAAGTGAGGGGGGTTAGTCACCCAGTTTAAAGGAAAAATGCCCCGTTAGTGGGCTTTAGCCACCCAATCTGCGGCCTCATTACGTTCTCTTGGACGAAATTGAACTTGGATCGTTCCAAGTTGGCTCAACATCTCCTAGCAATCAAGAACAATGGATCTGTAGACCCACAGTGCCTCCGCTGGACCCAATTCACAGTTGACTACTTCAGAATAGTCGTTGATAAGATGAGGATATAGCACGCGGCTTTCTATTTTGTAAAAATCACATGTATCAAAAATCACATGTATCCTATAGCCATAGTATGCCCTCTTTGATTGCAAGGGTTTCCATAGCTATTGCAGAAGGGGCAAAATTTCTTTTAGCAAAACTGTTCAAGAGAAGACCGCTCCCATTCCTAAAGACCCCAGCTATGGACCCCTCTCCGTTGCTACACTCCCAAGAACCGTTTACATTCAATTGTCTTTTTTTCTCAGGTGGTTTCTGATTCGGCTTTAGTTGCAAAGATCCAAGAGCCGGGTTGAATGGAGGTATGTCTGGGCATAGATTTCATCTTTCGTAAAGTTTCTGAACTGTTATAGCATCTGGAATAACTTAATTCGGACTGGGTCTTCTTCCTTGGAAAGTTTTCACATTGTGCATCTTCCATATATTCCAAAGGACAGAAGTAAAATGGGCTTTCATACAAGTAGATGAGTTTAAGGTAAAATGATCTTTGACCCGCAGTGATGCTGGTCAGGGAGAGTATGATGCCTGTTCTTGGATCTCTCCAAATAGTGTCAGTCCATACACATAAGGCGACGACGTGTTCAGTGGTTTTTGGGGCTAGACCGCACACTAGGCAAGTCGGTTCAAGTATAAATGTTCTTCGATAAAGTTTCCTTCGTTGAAAGCCCCTCGCAACATAGGCTCCACATGAAGAATCTAATTTTCGGTGGAAATTTCAATTTCCAGATTTCAGTCTATAATTTCCTTGGAGTTTGATATGATGAGGAAGCTTCCGTTTTCATTTGAGCTCGATTTAGGTTCCGTAGTCTATTAAACCCACTTTTAACAGTGTAGTTACCTGAATGGTTTGCTGTCCAGACTAATTTGTCTAGGTGTGAGTTTAGACTCAATGGAGTAGCCAAGATCTCATGTATAGTTTCTTCCCTGAAAATGTCAATCAAATGATCCGTATCCCATTTTCTTGAATCATGGAGTAGTAACTCAGCCACATATTTTGGTTCATTTAGATTTGCAGGTCCCCCGATCTTTCCGAACTTCAACCACTTGTCTTCTCGGATAATTATGCTCCGGCCATCACCTACCATCCACTAAGTTTTTGGTGCAAGAACCTCTCTACCATTAAAATACTTTGCCAACCTCAAGACGGTCTAGACCCCTTTTGTGCATTCCAAAGATTACTTGTGGGGAAAAAAGCCATTTGAAGAGTTTGCTCCATAGAGCTTTTGGGTTTTGATATAATTTTCACATATGCTTTCCTAGCATTGCTGACAAGGTCCTTGAACCTGAGACCTCCTTGGTCCTTCCTTGTCTTGAGGAGCTCTTAGCGCTTCCAATGAATGCCCTTCCTACTCATGTTTTGTTTCCACCATAAAGAAGATATTTTTTTCTCAATAGCTTTGCAAATGGAGATGGAGATTTTGAATATTGACATGGCGTACTGAGGAAGAGGTTTGAACCATTGTTTTTAACAAAACCCATTTCCTGCTGTTGAGATAAATTGTTCTTTCCAGCCCTCTAGTTTTCTATCTACCCTTGATAACACCTATGAAAACATATGTCTCTTCGTTTGGCCCCATTCTGAAGGAATACCCATATATTGCCCTGTTTTTGCAATGATGGAGACTCTTAGTGTGGTTGCCATATTTAAACTCAAATCATGAGTGCAATCTTTCCCAAAGAAAATCCTTGACTTGTTCGAATTAATTGTCTGGCCTGAGGCAAAACAACATTGATTAAGAACATTGGCTAGATTTTGCACTTCTATAGTGGTACAATCCAAGAAGAAAATAGCATATGCAAATAATAAATGCGAAAGCTTAGGGCAGTGTGCATTTAGCTGTACATTTTAGACTTCCATCCATAACAATTGTTGATAGAAGGAGCGACAATACATTCGCCACAAGAATGAATAGGTATGGTGAAAGTGAATCTCCTTGCATGATTCCTCTTGTTGGCTTAAATTCTTCATCAATGTCCCTATCTACTCTCACATTAAAAGAGCTAAGGTTAAGCAGAACTTGACCGGGCAGACCCATCTTCCGCAAAAGCCCATTTTCGTCATATAGTCACACATGATCTTGTCATAAGCCTTTTGCATGTCCAGTTTGAGAACTACTTAGAATTTCCGCTTCCTTTTAGCACTCTTAGTTGATGCACTACTTCTTGGACGATGATGATGTTATCTTGAATTTGTTGACCACTTACAAAAGCACTTTGCTTGAGCGCAATAATGTTGGGAAGCCAGGGCTTTAGTTGATTAACTATTACCTTTATAATTTTGTAGCTGAAGTTGCACAAACTTATTGGCCTGTACTTTGCTATTCTTTTCGGGTTTGCCACTTAAGGAAGCAGGATGATGTGGATTTTTTTCATGGTAGAGTCAAAATTGCCGTGGCGAAAAAATGAGTCTACCATGTTAAAGATGTCCTCTTTGAAGGTCTCCCAAGTATTTTGGTAGAAGAGTCCACTCAACTTGTTCAGTACTGGTGCTTTAGTTGTGCCTATCTCAAAAACACCTGT
The DNA here is from genome assembly GCA_019926035.1 of Melaleuca alternifolia. NCBI lineage: Eukaryota > Viridiplantae > Streptophyta > Magnoliopsida > Myrtales > Myrtaceae > Melaleuca > Melaleuca alternifolia. The sequence continues at coordinate 444,452 of JAGKPW010002284.1, forward strand.
CTTCAGCTTCATCTTTATTTACTTGTGTTATTAGAACATGATTTATAGCTTCTGATACCATTTGAGGGCATTGATCCAAGAAAAACTAATATTCTCTCACTCCCACTATTGTATATAATTCTTTGAAGAACTTTGCAATATGTTATTTAAGGGTGGGAGGGTCTCTAATCCAACCACAATAATCAATCTTGAGCATTGAGATTCTCTTCCGAAGTCTTCTTTGGATAGTCATTGCATGGAAAAACTTCATATTTTTGTCACCCCATTTAAGCCAATTCACCCTATACCTCATACTCTAGTACATCTCCTCTTGTTGCCATAAGGTCTCAATTTGCTCCACGGTTTCTTTATATTCCACCCCTTTATAGTTCTCCATGCCTGAGTTTGTTTGAGTTGTGAGCTTCCCTTTGAGGCTCTGAATTTGTTTTGAAGCATTTTTAAAAGTTCTTCAGCTCCATTTCTTCAATGCTAAAGCCACCCGCTCAGTTTTACTGATGATATCTTTGTGTTCTCCCCCAGCATCTCGCCAGGCTTGTTTCACCACTTCTTTGCATTCATGCTTGTCTAGCCAAAATGCCTTAAACCTGAAAAGTTTGGTGACCTTCCTTTTTTGCAAAACAAGAGCTTTTTTTTAGGGCAATTGGAGTGAGATTTAGAATCCGTTTGTTTTGTGGAAAATATTTTCCTCATTTTCCAACATTTGGTTCTTTTAAAAAATAAGTTTAACGAAATATGTATACTTAAACTCAAAAAAATAATTTTCATTTTTGAAAAATCATAAATCATTTTTCAAAATATAATTAGATACCGATGTTTGGGTTTGAATCTCTACGCTTGAACATGGAAACTCCAAAATTGGTCCCTAGATATTTGATGGTCAAGCCCGTGTTCATTAAGGCTAAACCCACTCTCGGATCTATCGAGGGAAGACTTGAACCCTTGGTACCGGTACTTGGTGCAATGATACCCGAACCAGAGTCCATAAAGGTGGTGCTCAGGTCCTAGACAGCTATTGTCTTGACATTGAGGCCTAGATCCACAGTGGCATTACAGGGATCCTTAGCCTTAGGGTTCGGGTCCTTGGTTAATGATACAATTGTTCAAATAAAACTATTTTTTAAACAACTATATTTAATTTTTAGGTATTCAAATTTTAAATATTTTCTATTTTATAAAACAATTTCGAGATTTTAATTATTCTTATTGTATATATTTTTTGTGCTTCTTCCCTGGTCTGTCCCAAACCCGTTGTTGTCATTTGTGCATTGCCAGTTATTGGCTGGCGATTATGGCAGGGGCAAGGCAATGGCCTCGATTGGTCGAGGAAGAAGAAAAAGGAAAATAATAAAAAATATAATAAGAAAATAAAAGAACTAAAAATAAAAAAAAATTGGAATTTATACTCTTGAAAATTAAATCAGATTTTCTTTACCAAGCAGTAGATAATATTTATAGTTTATTTTTAAATTTTAGTCAAACACGCGAAAGTATTATTAATTTCTTGAAAAATGACTTTTCTAAATATATTTTTCAAAGATATTATATTTTTTGCGAAACAAACATAATGTTAATGTAATGAAACATGTGTAGCCACGAGCACTTAGTTTTCTCATCTATTCAACTTTGCGGTCAGGTCACAGTGTGGTCATTTAACCTATTTTCATGCATAGAGTTCTCATCTTTCTTCTTATATATTCTTGTTTTTCACTAAAAATTTTTCAAGCGGTATTTGGAATTTAAGGCTCAATTCTTTCATACTTTTTAATTTTTTTTATTAGTTGCCCTTTCTCTTTGCCTCTTTGCTTCTAAAATATGCAATCGATATCCCAAAAAATGTGTATGCAAGAGTACATAATCAAATTGAGCTATGCGTGGATTATGAGAACTTTTTGCACAATAAATTAAATGTTAAAGCTTACAAAAGAAGTAAAATGTTGGTAGCAGAAAAATTGGTTAATTAGTTGTCATATTGCTGATAAGGGGTACGTGATTTTGTAGAATAATTATCAACTATTCTAAAAAAATTAAATTGTTAGACGGAAGTGTGGTTAGATATCTAAATATTTAACATTCAAGAGATAAGTAGGGGCCGGAAAGATTTGAATTCAGAATCTCTTACTTCAATTTTTTATGAGTATAAGACCACTATTAGGTGTCCTTAAAATGTAAGCTGTTAAATGAAGGCGTGACTTTTTTTTTAGGTAAAGTAAGTACTTGTATTGATATTTGAACCTTGCAATATGTACAAGGTATCAGTTCTTGGTTCCACAAAACTTACACTTAACATTGATTAACGTGAATGTAAGGGAACCGAGATGTAACTATGGACACAAGAGAGGCCTAAGTAACGGGCTTAAACAATGGCCAACCAAGGCCGAAACAATGGCCAAACAATTCCTAAACAAATGATAAATAAAACTCTAGAGAAAATGGCGGCATCAATACCCCAATTCTGTTGTGTCCTTCTATTCCTGGGAGAGTCCAACACGTGCTAGAATGTCTTGGCTTTATCCTTGACCATCCTGATCAGCTTCAGTAGATAAGTGGCTTGAGCAGATAAGTGGAGTCAAGAATTGTGGATGGCTATCACATACTGAGTTAGCATATAAGTGGCATAAACATTTCTCCATCACTTTTTCTAAATCTTTTTGACTGGTCCAAGAATTTGATTAAGATGACATGGTTTAACAGAATAATAGAGGAGAGAAGAGCCAAGCATTTTCGCAAACATAGGGTGTGGACACCAAGTTCGAAAGTTTTCCTTATAATGAGACAGACAAAGTGTTGCTCCATTTGAAAATTCTACCGCTAAAAGAAGCGAGGCGTCTTGCAAAGGTCAAGCTGAGCCTCCACCAAGCAAGACCAAAGTCAAAGCATGAAATATTAACTGATATTAGGGGGGGATTAATAGGCTTAATACAAAATGGACTTGGACATAAGTTAAACCAAAGATATAACTTGCTAAGGAAAAGTTCAACTGTGTGTAAAGTATGGAGAATCGATTAGCTCGCCGTAAAGATTTGACATATATGAAACCTGACATGCTAAGAGGGGAAGTTTAGACGGCTTCCTCTTTTGCGAAATAATTTGTGTGCTCCTTTTTTTAGGCCGGATTTTTTGACTTTTTCTTCAGATTCACAGTGACTTTTTTTCTAAAAAGTTGAAGCTCTAATTCACCAGATATATCGGTATATGTAGCAGACGCCGATGGATTGTCGGCCTTTTGAGCTTCTCTGGCGACAAGGTGAATTCGTCGAAATTTCACGTAAACAATTGTCGAAGCTTCTAAAATGTTTGCCACATCAGATTTTTAAGAGGGTCCTGCACGTCCTTTCTAAGACTGTCTAACCTTTGTGCTTAACATGTAATACTGGAGAAGGCTCGAATGGTCAAGCTGGTCAAAGGTCAACAAAGTTGACCAAATTTTTTTTTTTGGGTGGGTTTAAAAAAGAGAGGGAGAAGAAAATGTAGAGAGGAAAGAGAAAAAGGAAGAAAGAGATAGAGAAATTCAACAACAATCCGAATGAACTATGCTTTGTAGCATTTGGTAAGTATTTAAGCTCGTAATTCGTATAATTGGAGTTTGGTCATATATTAGAACGTATGTGAGTCTTGAACTGTGAAGTCCGATTGGGGAGCTGTCAAGCTATGACTATACATAATTTATGGTGTTGAGGGGCTGTGGAGTTTAATAGAAATCGACTTCGGACTTTGGTTTGATTGGAATGAATTTTTTAAGTTTCACACTCATACTCTGCGTTGTGGAAACTACGAATGTGCATTTCGGACAATTTTGTTAGCACATATTAGCAAATAAGCTTGGTTTAGCCGTTTTGTAGTTGAGATAGTATTTTACTCAATTTGATGATATTTCTTGCTTACGACTTTGACATTTTGAGTAACTTTCGTAGCTTTAGGCATCTCAAAATGAGTGGTTCTATCTCTTCTATGAAATCTACACTCATATCTTAAAAGCGATAGAGATGTATTATGAATTATGAAAGAGCATGTTTGTTACATAAAAATATAGATTGAACATTTTATTTTTTGTTGATTGTGAATGGTTTGATAGATGTTTTATGAGAATGAATTTGGATTGGATTTTTGGTATGGATGATTATGGTTACACTTTATCACTATGAACCCAATTAGAGATTTCTGGGTATGCATATTAAATTGAGGATATCCTTTTGGGCCGAGTTATTGATTGATATAGGTGGAAACCTTGCTAAGCGTGAATCTTGGTTGCATTGTCATCGGACGTTGTGTTGTGACTATGATAAGATATTGAGCAATAGATTGATTTATATAATGAACCACTAACGTGTGACTTAATGAGATCAATCGATCGATTGGACCATTGATGTTTATAATACTATTGTTGATTCAACAAATATTTTTTTGATACGTATATGGTTATATTAAAGTTCATTCTAATATTGTACATGTATTATATATAATTTTGAGATAAGTGAATTATGAAATTGTTTTATAAAAGTTCATAGTGGATGCTTGATCTGCTTAAAAGAAATGTATTGTTTGTTGGGTTGTGGTTGTTCATACCATTTGTCTTAATGCTTTTCCTGTCTCTTAGTTAGCGCCCAATAATTCTAGAGCATTGGTATTGTTAGTACGGTATATCAATGAAGGGATATTCGGAGCTTATTCAAAAATACATTTTTGAGCTGTTTATGACTAACATAAGTTTGCTGGATTTAGTTTTAGTTAGAGATATGCATATTCTTTTGATTGATTAAAGAAACTCTAATGTTGTATGTGTGTATTGATAACAAGCTATTAGTTGCGTTCAAAGTGCATCTCAAGTGCGTCCTTCCATTAGAAGGATGGCTGTGTCATTCTCTTTTTTTTAATAGGAATTCGAGTTTGTGACTTAAAAAGGACTAAATGCAACGTGTGAAATCATTAAAATATGTTTATATGTGCAATTGCATTGCAATTAAAACGCATCTCTCTCTCTCTCTCTCTCTCTCTCTCTCTCTCTCTCTCTCAACACTATCGATAACTTTCTTTAGAAGTTGCAGGGTGACATCAATGGCTCAATGGATGTGAATTCTTTATTTCTTTTTCTTTCCATTGTAAGCTGCTTTTAATAATTGTTAATTATGCTATTGTTATGATGCAAATCTCCATCAATCTCCATCAAGGTGGCAGTCCATAAGTTATGCCTACAAAGTTTTTTTGGAAAATGGTACAAACAGTCATAAACCTATTGCATATTCGTCAATTTAGTCCTAAACTTTTAAATTTTGCCAATTCAGTCTTAAACTTTTTAAAACCTTGTCAATTCAGTCATTCTCACAAATTTTTGTAGGAAAATGCTTACGTGAATGTCCGAAAAATGCCTATGTGTCAGAGAAAAAATTATTGGAAAGACTGAATTGGCAAATTTTAAAAAGGTTTATGACTAAATTGACAAAATTTAAAAGTTTAGGACTAAATTGATAAAAATGCAGATTTAGGACTTTTTGGACAATTTTCCCGCTGTTTCCTTGTTAATAGATCTGTGCGTGTAAGACATCTATTATGCAGATTTTTTTCAAGATCAATCTTGAAAACCTTCCAATTCTTTTCAATAAATGAAGAAAATCATGATTTTTTGAAATAATATTATTCGATTGACATGTTGTCATATATATATATATATATATATAGTCATTATAACCCTCCATAAAACATAATACTTATCACTCCAAATAAGTTCAGTTTTAATTCTTTACAGGATATCATTATGCATATGGCAATGCGCACCTTTAGCCCTAACCCGAAACCCTAACCCTCTGCTGCAGCCATTTCGGATAACATTCGCCACAAGCGTACAACTTGATACGTTTTGACCGACGATGCTTCGTGCATGTGGGAGATGGAATATTAAAATCCAGAATTCCAGAGTGATGATGACGAATTGGATGACGTTAATTGAGGTATAGACCTTATTTTTTTTATTTTTTTTAGCCTTGTCTGTCTACGAATTCCTCTCCCATTTCTTTTAAAGTATGAGGGGAAAGAAGAAAGAAAGATAATGAGCTCTTGACGTTTAGCCCCAAAAAAGAAGACCTAGGCTGGAAAAGGTATGCTTATGTTATTAACAGTGATAGCGCCGTCACGGTCATGAATATTATTAGGGACATGAAGACTGATTTGTAAAGTGATGTTGCGCTTATATGATCCACATGTTTAATGTCCATGTTATGCCTACTATAGCTTAATAAATCAATTTTGTCAATAATTTGACCTAAAAAGAAATATAATCAATCTTTGCATCTCTAATACAATTCTTTAAGATCATATCATACGATTTCCAGATAATTAATATGAAAGAGACAAAGAACTCGTGAAAACAAAAAAAAAAGTTAGGTCAAGGGGCAGACAGAAAGAAGAGGAGGAAACATGGACTGTACTATTTTCTTAAGATCCTCAAAAAGACCTTCTTTCCGGGACTATTTTGTGGTTTTTTGCCCATACCCATTTGCTCAGTGGAACTTTCAATCTCTCTCTACATAATGGGGAACTCCAACTAAGGTTCGCAACCCTAGACGAGTCAACAAGTTAGACCTTTTAAGCAATATAAACAACATTTCTGACCTAAAAAACATGCCTTTGTCTAATTGTAGAAGGTGGTCTAGCACGAGATGTTACTTAAGTAAAGGAAGGCTGAGGAATGTCAGTGGAATTTGACTGTATCTGAAATTATTTGGGAAAAATTAAAACATCTGAAATCAAAGAGCAAAGACTTCAAAAATTTCCCCTTTTAGAAAGTCAAAGAGCTGAGCGCTTTTTTTTTTTAATTTTATTTCTGCAAACTTCAATATCTCCATAAGCGTTTTTCTTATCCCTCCTTGACTTAGTTAAGAGAAGATAAACTCAGAAACGTAGAAAGCAAGATTTTGCATATGTAGAAGAAGGAAATCACATTCAATCATTTTTTTTATTCATGGTGCATCTAGTTTATTTTATCTTTGACAAAACCTAGAGAGACTCATGTCTCTCAGGTTGAAACCTGTACGTAATGGGGAACATGCTTGAACAATTGCGAGAGCGATCCACACATATGATGAACCAAAATGAAGTAAAATATTTACAATGCACCATTGCTTGGAAAACATTTTTCCTCAAATATATTGTTGTGATGCAGCCACATTATTATGTAGCTTTACAAAGGAAAATATGGCTGCTTGATTGAAACGTGGAATCAAAGCCCTTACTGGTTTTGAAATCTTAGAGACGAAATTGTAATGATTCCTCATAACTTTTGAATACTTCAATGTGTAATGGTACTTGCTATCAGGGTAAAAGAAAACCGAAAGCTCGAATCACTGAAATAAACTAATCAACACTAAAGCCATGCACTAGTTTGAGTTCTCGACAGGTTCACAAAATGAAACAATCCGGGATTCGTTAGAATTGTATGCCCTCGGTGTATTAAGACAAACCTATCCACCCTCTGAAGCAATAAGATATATAAGACATGGCCAACGTGAAACATGATTATTGGTCCAGCAAGTTCTCCTGTAATAAGAATGTCTAATTTCTTGATTCATCAACCTCCAGTTTATATGTCTTCGTGATTACCTATATATTCTCGATCCTTCTTGAGTGAACAGGAAGCCTCACATTCAGTACGTCAACTACTTTAGTACTCTTTGTCGGCTCCATTATCCCATATAGATAACTAATCATGCATATTGGCATCAGCAGTGTGGCAATTCCACTATGTATTGAAACGAACAAGCTTAGGCCAAACCGAGATAAACATCTGCCAGATACCATATTTATATACCATGATAGATCGTGGTGTAATAAAAATTCATTTGACTTGTTTTTATGTAGGCGTATCAGGTTTGGTTGGCATCTCCACAGGATTCCCGAAATGAACCAAACTTTAGCATAATGAACTGATAAAGTAGATTCTTTGCCGCCCTATGAGTGACAAGATCCTTATTAAAACATTAGTATGAGGTAATCAAACACTATAAGGATCCTAATCTGTTGATATAATTACTAATCAAGTAGAGTGGAACCTTTCCTAAACGCTTGAAAATTGTACAAGTATGAGCCACTAGCTCTGGTGTCGTGGAAACTTTTTTTTGTTTGAACATGTCATGATATAGATTTCGGATAACCATGATAGGAAGTATTGCTTGTTACTTGAAAGAAAATAGGAGTTCTATTTTGTTTTTTGCTTTTTTTCGGTAGCCTTGTTACAGGATCGAGGACCCCATTCCATTTTGTATTGATCTATAAATAGATAATGTCTTTAAGAGTTTTCAGATGTTTTCTATGATCACTTATTATGTAAATAAATTTCTTGATCAGAATACTTATCTGCTTTTGAGTACCTTTACCCCTTATCCTAGTTGTCGCTTCAAATCTGTATGAAGTTCAATTGTTAACTAAAGCAATTGTTTCATGATTAAAGTTTTGCCTTGCTGAGCTGCCCTTAATAATTAGTTTCTCCTTTGGTGGATTGATATTTATTCTTTATATCACTAATTGGTTTCTCATCTTTGCTTTAGTTTATTACCGGGAACTGCTTTGTCCTAGGTATCCTGCCTTTTAATTAATCTCCATTTGGCATAACTTAGTACAAGTTGAAATAGCTTAATAGCCATATTTATAATCCTAAAATCTCTTATTTTCAAATGATCATATGCATAGATCGAAATTATTAAAGAAACAAAGAAAAAAAGTAAAGACTCAGCCTTTCCTTAGTCCTGTTATATTCTTATGTGGCCGCACCTTTTGTTTGCCAAAAACAAAAAGTTGAGGAACCATACGGCGAAAGAAAGGAGAACTAGTCAATACATTATATCTATGTTGTCTGGGTGGTATACGCTTGCATGCGGCGTATACGCATATGAAGATGTGTATATAGACTCCGAGATCGGCGATTCCCCATATCCAACTCTCTGAGAAGAAGCTGAGAATGGTTGATGAGCAAGAGAGATTACTACCAATTGCAAACGTGGGCCGTATAATGAAGCAAATCCTGCCGCCGAGTGCCAAGATCTCCAAGGAAGCCAAGCAGACAATCCAAGAGTGCGCGACGGAGTTCATCAGCTTTGTGACAGGTGAGGCGTCCGACAGGTGTCACAAGGAGAATCGCAAGACGGTGAACGGGGACGACATCTGTTGGGCTCTGAGCAATCTAGGGTTTGATAACTATGCTGAGGCAATGGCCCGGTACTTGCACAAATATAGGGAGTATGAAAGAGAGAGAAATAGGAACAACAACAACAATCAAACCCTACCGACAACAAGCGGAGACAATAACGACGATGAAGAGCTACAGTTCAGAATCGAAGAGCAACAAGTAAGGCGAGTTGAAACCCACCAAAGTCTTGCTCCTTTAGAGTTCCAATTCATTGACAAGGGCAAGAGTTCCACATCTGAGCCAGCTTAAGGTGATGCTTCTTTTCTATTCACAAAGTCACGAATGAAGAAGATGATGAATGTACACGAGATGAAAAACAAAGATTACCCAACATTGATTTGACCAGACTAGAGTTTGATTGTGGATGCTGAGAGTTTTTTCTTCAAAATTTTACTCTGGATTCTTTAGACATCAAATGTAACCCCATGAACTTTAAGAACTTTTAATGAACTTTGAGAAGTTTTCTTTGTCTCCCATTTCTTCGAATTTGTGCAGAAATGATATGGTTTAAACCAGTGGAGTTTTTTTAGGCATGTCTTTGAGGATATGGAGAACTATGGAAGAATAAGATAATCTCTAGGTTCACATTTCCTAGTGTTTTGCAGAGATGTTCATAGTAGAGGATCCGCAGTGTAAGTTTGAGAGAGCTATTTCACTTGTAGAACTTTTCTGATCTTACTTCATTTTACCACACCTCTAGACTCAAATTACAGCAAACATAATAAGAACGTCTGCTATAAAAAAACCTGGTGACAGCTTGCATGAACTATAACAACTTACAAATCTTCAAGAGAATCGTCAGAACAAAAAAGGAGGGAAGACTCTTAATTGGATATATAGTAAAGCCATTAGAATAGTAATTGAGCAAGATTTTTAATGCAATTAAGGGTAAATTTCAGGGTTTTTTCATGCTTGTCAATCAATTCCGGTTGAGGTAGTTTAATTTAACAGATTTTTCTGAAGGCCTGACTACATGTGTTGGGAAAACTAATAAAAACAGATTGAATCATGTAATATTCTCCGGGTGTAGCATGGTGACACTACAGATTTTACTGAACGTTTCTCCTTAAAATTAGCAATACAGTTGAGGAGTTTGATCATGGTGCCACATTCAAGTTTGGCACCTTCACATACCTGCAATTAGAAGTTCTATTTAATAAAGCATCAATACCCGGTCAATGTTTGCTGTGTAAATTATGTGTAGAGAATTAGTATATCTTACCACGATTAAGGACATAATATTGCGTGTGAAAGCATTATATTTCCACCAATTAAAAGTGGATAAAAATCATATTTCAAAGGAAAACCTATTATGAGTTAAGGTTCATTAATAAATGCAGTAGTGTAGGAACCAACAAGAGTGCAGATATCACCACCTGATCTCACTTATTGTTGCCAAAAAAATATTTCTTTTTTGGGTAAGAAAAGAAATATTTCACTTGCATGACTGAGTGATAGTTACATCTCTCTCTCTCTCTCACTCTCTCTCATTCATGTACACATACCAAGGCTAGGGTAAAGATATGCTGCTAGTGCTGGGAACTGAATGGACAGCATGGTGAGTTGTGCAAGTCATACGGCCTATGAGAGTCGCCCGACACCGTACTAGGTTTAGGGTTTCCTAGAAACAGGGACCACGATTTCGTGGCTTTACACACCGTGATTTCTCGTGAATACCCAATCAAATCTCGGGCATGTGTGTGTTCATCTTTAGGGCATCTGGATTGGTACTTCTTTAATGAATATAGAGGTTATTTGCTCTCATGGTGAAGTTGCATCTTTTACAGGAATGTTTCAGCAGAGCCCCGGGGGACCACCACTGTCTCTTTCTCTCTCTCTCTCTCTCTCAAACACGTGTCAATGATTCTAGACACATCTTTTCCACATATATTAAAAAAATGTACGAGCTTTAATAGGTTTATTTCCCCTAGACAGATCTTCTTTATGTATAATACTAATGTATTTGCTCTAATCAGTTACTTTAACCTAAATATGGGATCACAGTAGAGCTTATGCGTACGTAGTCATTATCTTCTTGACAACTTGAGCAACTTTATTAAAAATCATGCCCCATTGGTCAGTCATGGTGAGTGCAAATTCTCATTATTTATCGTTCTTCTATTCTATATGGATGATAGTTATCTCTATGCTTTTTTCCATTTTGCACATGATGTGAAAGTATACCTATTAATGCTTTGATACAAGATTAAAACCCACCTATATACGTATAACATTCCTTTAAATAACAGCTTGAGTGTTTACGCGGAGATTTTTCGAGGGTTAAACTTTGTGGAAAAAAGTTACCAAAAATTATAAACTACATCCACTATGACAGACATACTGTAATTTTTTTTTATGTGATATCAAAAATCTTAATTTTATACATGTGTGACACAATTATTATTCGTTAAAGTTCTGTTAATAAGAACTATTTAAAATCCACGGATATGAATGCCGAAAAGTAAATAGTGTTGACATGGTACCCACATAATTTAATTGAAATAAAAACAAAGTTGCCTTGGCTAAAAAATTATCTAATAAGATCTTGAGGGAGGGTAAATGTATCACATACATAGAGGTTTTGGGTTTTTTTTTTATGTCATAAGAAAAATTTTATAGTAAATTATCACGGTGGATAGTTTTTGATGTCACAAAAAATTAGGATAAATATGTTACAAAGAGTATAACTTAAGAACTTTTTAATGATTTTTTCCCAACTTTAAATGGAAACACCGAGCTTTAACTGATGCTAAAGATGTGTTAAATCAATTAATGGCACAAGTAATAATGCTATTCATTTCATGATTATTATACTTAGAAAATCAGTGTAAAAAAGTTTAAGAGGCGTGTAACTTATCACCTTAAAAGTATGCCTTATGTATTAGGACTATTTAGTTAGAATATGTTGTGGCTCATACATAATTTGCTCATGCATTAGAACTGCAATATGTCAAAAATGAGCGGAACAGCTCCACAATGTCATAGTCTTAAGGTGCTGCAACTTACAGCATGAGATGTTGGTCAACCCCTTAGGAAAGGGGATGAAATCCTCTACTCGGCCACATATTGTCTCTTGACACACGGAATGGAAGCACAAACGGGGTCGAAATCTTCATCCAGCAATACATGGTGACATCATACAAGATAATCTCATTATCTATGTTTATGATTGGGAAACTCACCTTGAAAAGATGAACTTTGAGTGCATGAAATACCACACTAATTTTGTAGATTATATAAGACGCAAGCCTAAGTCGGAGTGGGCGACCCAGCTATTGAACTGTGCGCATAAACAACATACAAACATTTGTTCTTAGTGATCTTGTCATCGCCATGGTAGTACCCTGGTAATCTAAGGATCGTAAGAGAGCAAATGCTTGGTTAAAGTTGGGAATATCTAGGATCAGTACATCGCTAAAACTTTTCTACAGAATAAGAAATCCATGAACATTGTTTGAGTATCGAGACCATGGCTTTGAGTGGAGAAAGGAAAAATAAAATGTTTATGACATAACTAAAACCATTATTAATCAACACGAAAAAATCAAGTTGCAAAAATGCACCCAAGGGTACTATCGCCGACGCACGAAATTCTAGAGAAAACTCTCACAGTACTTTTAACATATGTCTCAACTTTATGTCCATGAACTGAATCAAAATATGTGGAAGTTTGGTTAGTATCCCACGAACCTTAATTACTACTTTATCTACGGTAAAAGCAAAAGGGAAATTTTTGTTGGATATCTTCGGCCTAAATTGGAAAGTCCAATCCACCTAGGCCTCTGTATGAGAATTTTATTTGGACTTTCTTATTACCACCACATTGGAGCTTCCATTTTCAGTTTGAGTCGGCTATATATATATAGACAGAGAGAGCAAATGAGCTTTTGGCAATAATAATGAATTGTGCAGGGTGCTCAAGAATAACCTTCCGAAGAAGTTGCAAGTGAGTTGAGACCATTAAATCTTGTGGTAATTCTTTTGAATGTCTTTGTAAGATTTAAAAATTATTTCATGAGATATTATAAGGGTTAAATGAGTATAATTGGGACTTGAAAAATAATGAGAGTGTTTGAGTGACTTGTATATGGATGTAATATCTATTGAATTGCTTGATTGATAGTAAGATTTTGTGTTGTTTACCTCGTGAAATAGGTCACATCAACTGAATTACACAAGTCTAATATTTGATTATTTGCTTATTGTATTTACTTCATTTTTTTATTCCAATAGTTGGTTTTAGAGCCAACTAAATTGGGTTTGTTGTGTAGACATGTGTTGGGTGTTATTCGATTGACATAATTGGTAATGTCGTGTTTAACATCCTAAAAAGGAGATTATTATAGGACTGATGAACGCCATGTTGAACATGTACAAGAAACTGTTTGCTATCAAAAAGCTTTACTTGATGCGAAGTTGTTTCACTAAAAGATAGATGAAGGTGTGTCGGTTGCTTAGCATATAAACAAATTTGATGTGGTTATTAATCAATCGAGTTCAAGTGAGATTGACCTGGTGATGAGATACATACATTGATTCTATTATGATAGTGTTTCAAATATTGACAATTATGTCTTGTGTATCATGGATAATTCATCATTTTACTGGTGACTCATGGATTTTGATTGTTCATTCACGTTGCATTAAATAGGAATCGGTTACTAACTTATCATTGTATGGGGAACAATATTGAGTATGATATTGCCAGTGTTGGTGATATTGTGAGAACATTTATTCAAGTAGGGCATGTTCCAAAATTGAAACAAAGAAGATTGGTATACTTCCAAGTTTTCGAGGTGCTCTCCCGATCATGATAGGAATCCGGTAGAGTGGCATCTATGAGTGGAAAATTTGAATAGCACGTAAATTAGACAAATCCTTTCAAATAAAACCCAATTTTAGGTAAAACCCACCACACCTTGGAAGCCCAAAAAAATGAGAAAAATAATACAAATGGTTATTAAATTTTGGTTCAATGTGTAATATGATTTTGAACTTCAATTTGTTCAATATGGTATTTGAACTTTAATATAACTTTCATATGATTGATGAACTTTCAATTCATTCGACGTCATTTTTGAACTTTTGGACCATGTTCAATTAATCTTTTAATTATATTAAAATGTTTAATATTGCCCTTAATTAATGGAGGGACAATATTTAACATTTTCATATGTTAGTGAATCCAACATAAATACTTAAAGTAGTTGATCCCACACGATATTTAGAATTGTATTCCCCACTGATCAAAATAAAGCTTCTTCTTTTTTTCGACAAATGTTACTTTGCTTGCATTTATTCATCGTGCTACTAAGGGAAATTTTGCATATTGCCCAAAAACTCAATCTCTTATACTATCCGGTTCTCTATCCTAGCTTGTATTTCTTTCCACGGTGAAGCTAAGATGCAACCATCTAAGTCGTTCAATTGCCATTAGTACTAAGTATTTTTGTATGGGATCTAGAAATTGATAGAGTTAGGTGGCTCAAAGAATAAAGAAAGGAAAACACTAAATAAGTTTAGCTCCAATTGGATGAAATGAAAATCTCGTGAAATTTAAAGCTCTCAGAGTAATTTCGAATTTTTTTGGAAGAAATAGATTTATGCTCTCTTTTTTTAATTCGAATTTGGCCAAATTTTGATCGGGCATAGCTTGTGTCTGACATTTCTTTGACTCGATTTTCACACATTTGGAGGGCCTGTGACCTAATTGTTTTGAAAATATCTGATTTTGAAAAACAAGTGGTAAGATCAGAAATTTCCAAAAATCGGACTAATTTACAGCCATAATATTTTCTTCATTAAAAGTTCGATCGCCGTGATGGACCCTAAGTAATATAAACGATTAGAAAGCTCTAATCTCTCACAAGATCAAACATTTGACATCATAAAATTGACAAATTATTTTAGAATAATTATTGCTATCTTCTTTTTTAATGTAAATTTGGCTAAACTTTACCAGTTATAAACATCCCATTGACACAATCTTCACTATTAGCAAAACTCGTGACCTGATTGTTCCAAAAAGTTCGTTTCTGTTTCAAAACAAAGTATAGGATCACGAACTTTTCTTAATCAAATTGAACGGACAGCCATGATATTTTGTTTGTTAAAGTTTTAATGCTAACTTATTTATGTAATTAGAAAGCTCTAAACCTTATAAGGTTTAACCATTTCAACTAATTTATCTGGGAAAAATTTGCCAAATGATATTTATGTACTTTTTACCCAATTTTGGGGTTAAATTATCCAAAAAGCCTATACATAGTCTACTACCATTTCAATTCTAAAATTTTCACTTATGTCAATTTAATTCTAAACCTTTCAATGGTTTTCTAATCTAAACAATTCAAGCCATATATTGATTAGAAATCGTTGAGGTTCAATAAACGCCGACTGTCTTAGCGACGAGCTAATTTGGCCGATTTTTGTAATTTGATTTGAATTTTGTGAAATTTTTATTTTCTTCTCCCAATAAGAAGAGTTCATCTTCCTAGAAAGCACAATGTGGTCGCGGGGGCCCCTCGGCGATGGCTGGCCGTTTACGAGTGTTGCTTCTCTTGAGTTGGGTTTCCAATGCCCCAAAATTTGCTCTTCCCAAGAGGAAAATTCATCAATCCGAAGTATTGCGATTGCAATTTCAGGTTTGGTTTTGCATGCTGATTTATGGTTTCCTTGTGCGTTGCCGCGTCCGATGGTTGGAAGATGATTGTCAAGCGGCCAAAGAAATTCAAGATGTTGAACCTGAAGCGATGCTAATTGTCAAACCCTACCGGCAAGGTGAATTCGAAGAAGACGAATTGTTATGGCTTGTCTGGCAAGAGCATTAGCTTAGGCTTTTGCGTGCTCGCTCATGGGCGGCGAGGTACCGGCAACTCTGCCAGTCTTCCAGGAGATAGTGCTAGTGGTGGGAAAAAGGAAAAAAAAAGGCAAAAGAAAAAAAATCAAAAGCATCTATAAAAATTCTCGACATGACATCATTTCTATTCGTAACGATTAATGTCGGTATTGACTGCGCCACATAGGATGGCCGACATTGACTGGACCGCCGCATTACTGATTTTTCGGTTTAAATTGACCGGATCGATTAAATTGAAGCAGCAACAATTGTAGCAATTTCTAGAATAACGGTTGAAGCATACAATGGGCATAGCATTTTTCGTTTAACTGGTAAAAGAAAATGACAGATTTCAAATTCAGTTATGAGATGTTGGCAGAATGAGCAAAAATAATTTATGCTAGAAGGGGATGATGTAGAGGCAGAAGTAAACAAGAACATGATGAAGAGATCTACCAAGGAATGTGAAGCTTGTATCTACAGGGCTAAGGAGGCTGAAAAAGAAGTGCTCAAATTCGAAATCAAGTACAATTAAAGAATCAGGCATGCTTGGAGATTCTTGCAATTTTCAAATAGGGCGTCATCAAAATCAGGGGCAATTGTAAAAAAATACGTTGACGAAATAAGTAAGCTGAATAAATTTAGGGTTATTACTTTTATGCAATAAAAAATAGCCACCCTATTCTTTCAAACTATATAAAAATAGTTGTTAAATAAAAATGGGGTTACCTTTTTTTATTGCACTACTTTTACCCTATCTTTCAAAATTAGGTCGATCAACATATTTCTGTAAATAGGGCAATTACCCTATTTTAATATATTAATTAGGTTGATTAGCTTATTTTTTATTACCCTATTTTAAATAGGGTAATCACCACATTCATTTCCCTATATTTTTAGTACATTTGACTGAAAAAAAGAGTGACTACTATTTCCCTATAGTTTTATCACCCTTTTTTAATACTAAATAGTGTATTGACCCCAATTTTTTTTATCACTATATGAAAATAGGGTGATCACCTTTTTGGCGGTTTCCTTATTTAATAATTTTTAATAGGGCTATCACCCCTCTTTTTTTTTTTACTTTCATGATATAGGGCAATTAAATAAACAGGGAGACCCCTTTTTTGGTTCAATCACCCTTTTTAAAAAGGATTTGAAAATAGTCACCCTAGTTATTGTTGCATGAAAGTGAAAAGTTTTCAATAGAGTCAAGGTGCTTGAGTCTGGTCTACTTATATCAAATGAATTGAGAGGCATGAAGTAGTTAATTTTCTTACTTAAGATTGGGATTCTTTTGATCAACATTAGATATGTATTCCTAACAATGCCAGGGATAGCAAGGTGGCACTTCCCATGTATTTCATAATTTGTGCCGTGACATGGATGGTGATTTGTCAGTCGGTCTGAAGCGCTTCTTCGATGTTGATGCATATAATAGTGTGCGAAAAATTCAAACATTATACTACTAACATAATTTGTGATTAGAGACTTCCCCAATAATTAAGTTACCGTTGATCGATAAGTGAGAAAACTGTTAGAAAGAATGACAACATTCACCTCTAAAGAGATGGATTGAAAAGCTTGCGGAGATGATCTAGTATCAAAATCTAAGGGATGCATTAAATACGCAAGTTTCTGGAATTTTGTTCCGATTTATGTGTAGAGGATCAAACAATATGCCTTTTGTATAGAGCACAATTCGTCGAAGACTAACATATTTGTGGATTATTTGATGGAATGATGGAAGGCAGAGGAATTTCTTCATAACATCAATGAGTTTCGAGATGCACGCGAGAAAAAGACACAAGATATTGCATGATCAGATTGATGCAGTTTTGTTAGAAAGAAGTGCGATGAAGAAACATTTATTAATGAATAAAGTACTCTGCAATATGACCTTACGATTTCTACACCATACGTTCTTGGCAAGAACTTGTAGATTCCATAGAGGCACGGATTAAGAATGGGCGTCTGCAAGTCAGAATTTCTTTGATGGATAGTGACTTGTGCGGCCTACTGGCGACACCAAATTACACAAGTCTTTCGACTTTACTCCTGCAAGGAAATTACAATTTGATGATGATCCCATATAGCTTCTTCTTATCTATCAAAGACTCCAATGTTGGAGTGCATCTGGAGCTGCTAGACATCTGACGCACCATGATCGTGCATTTACCTATTCGAGTTGGTGTTTAATACAACTAAGATGTCTACGTATGTCATGGGAAACCAAATCTCTAAGTGATTTCAAGCCTTTCCAAGAACTCACCAAAACACTCGGCGGTATAATCAAGTTGCGACTGCCATTTCGGAGGAGGTTTCTACCTTAATTCAATGCCATTGACTCCGCCGACATTTTTCTATCCTAAGTTGGAGTACTTTGAAATCTTCATTAGATTAAGCCGTCTGTGGGAGGACCAGCGTTTCACATTCTTGTTTTCAGTCGGTATTGGGGACTTAGTGAGTATGATATTCTTGATTATTTTGAATCTTGAAGTAGACAAATGATGAAGACATGCATCTTGTGATCTCAAAAGTACTCATCGAGACTGACATATTTGAGTTAAATTGCGAACAAGAATTTATCGAGCATTTCAAACACTGCCACTGAGAATAGAGTAATCTAGAGCTTGCTCAATGAAGGGACACGACAATGTCATATGTAATTTCCACAGTATAGTGGTCTCGCATTCGAATGCTTCAAGACAATGGTTATAAAGAAATGGCCAAATTGGAAAGTTTTAAGACTGAATTTGCCATGGTATAATAGTTTTAGTTATTCTGACAATTTTCCTCCGAATTTTGTTAAACTTTGAGTGGGCATAACTTTTCTACTTAACATATTTTTGCACTCACGAAAAGCTCATGACCCGATTGTCCCTAAATTTGCAGTTTAATTTTCAACAAAAAGATTTGGCATTGTGAATTTCTTGCGTAACCAATGGTAGCTATTGTGTTTTGTTAGTTAAAAATCCGATTGCCGCGATCAACTCTAGATAATTTATATGGTCAAGAAGGTTGAAAGCTGACGAGATCAAGCCTTCCAAATGATATAATTGGGAAAAGTTAACGATGTCTTATTTTTCATCCAACTTTTGAACCGGCATAAGCTTTCCGTCCGATGTTTGCTTTCTTCAAAAATAAATTATTTAGTCATGCGCAGTATTTTCCTATCTTACTACCCGACACCCAAGATAAGCTTCTTTCCTATTCACTTCGTTCTCACTTTACTTCTAACCTTGAGTATCGGTTTGACTTGATTCAACAGATCTGATCTATTTTATTTATTTTGACTAGCTTTCGAAAGTGTCCAAACTAAAGGATTAAAGAAAACAGAAGAAGCAACATATTTCCATTTTGTCTCTTGGTCATTGATTTCCATTTGAATTCGTCAAACCCGAATAAATTTGCCCAAATTTCGTGAAAGCTGATTCGAAGTTTATTGAAGCATCGCAAGTCGGATAATCGATACAACACCATTGCCAAACTCAGTAATTCTAGGGGTACCGTGCAAAATTATAAGTATCAAGGGCACTTCTGCAATATCGAGATTTGGGTGTGCGGCGGACAATTGCAAGATGTTTCCCAAGAGCAACACTGGTCACACAAACTAGAAGTTTGGGCTTCTATATTACGTTAAGAACTCTAAACGGGTGGTTAGATGATCAGAAAATGGTTCATGTAAAAGATCCCTCAGGATTCACAACATCACCCAATGTCTAAAGGCTTCTTAATGATTTGGCGTATTCCTAAAGTTGAAAAGAGGAGTAACGAGAAATCAACCCGAAATTGAGGGGTTTGGTAATATAGTCTCTATCCATCAAGACTTACATGCAGCTTACTCTTGAGTAAATAGAATGAAAAGCTCTTTCTATTTCCTCAAGAGGGGAAGTTGATATATCATCTGATTTCCTGCTGCGGAACGAAATGCTTAAACTGGAGGGAATATCCTTGTGAATACATTTCATTAAACAAGGAGAAAAGTCAGTAAAGATGATACATTCCTGAAAAGCTTCCCCGGAACTTACAATACTGGCACCCCTCATAGAAAAAATTATGGTCCGGTACGAGGAGAGGAAAATTCTAATCGGCACAAATTTCATCCTCTAGCCCAAAGTTGCGCATGCGTGATTTGCCTCATCCTGAAGATTTACATCACAGATAAACACAACACACGAAAAGTAGTTTATGTAGATTCTCAAATTCACCGATCAGCAGTTCTCCTAAATCAATTGCATCTCAAGAGCACTTTCAAGCTGCGAATAAACCCTGCTAGGTGCCATTGTTTTCTGTCACCTCCATACTGTGGAATATTTTTGCAATGCAAAACAAGTTTGAAGAGTGAGTTCAGCAACCAAGGTTGCAGTAGATGCATGTTTGGACGAGTGTGTCGCTAATGACAATGCTTCAGCTGTGCAACCACCTGCCATGAATCAACGACTAGTTTCTTAAGAACAACTAAAGTCCAGAACAGAACGGCCAAAGCAATCAGAACAGTTTGAATGGAAATTATGAGAGCAGTACACAAGGGATACACATGACATACTGTTAAGCAAGAGACGAACCATCTCGCATCTAATCTGCACTCTGCTTGGATTTGTGCTTTGATTTCTTGTCTCGTTTCTTACTACTGCAAAGCATCAATCTCATTGGTTTCACATGCCAATTTTCATAGAGAATTTAAAAAATAAAATCAGAAGATAAGGGTTTAAAAGTATTACTCATCATGTGAACTAAGGCCCCAACAAGATCTCAATTTCCTGTTAATGTGTTTCATATCCTTCTCGGAAGGGAATTTATATGTCCTGACCTGTGTAACATCAGCACCATGAAGAAAAGTTTAGAAATTTTATCAATACCTAGAACTTGATTCACACGACTTGCATTTCAAGTAGAATTGCAATTGCAAGCCCAGTTATGCTTTTACTGGGGATAAGGCCAGATCAAATTTTAAGATGAATGCGAGGCAACTCAAGTATTTACCGAGGAATCTATGCCATTCAGATGTTCAATGAGTTCTGTGCTGCTGTGGATGGAATTTTGGCGTGCAAGCATGTCCTCTAGGTATCTGAGAAAGAAGCATAAGTTCCCATTGGCCCAATCATCATTACAACTAAGATACCAAGAGAAGCAGAACAACCGGCTGCCCCAATGGAAAATGAGTTTGGCAACAGAAATTCTTATTGTTGGGTTCATTGGAAAAAAAAAAGATTTGAGTAGCTTTTAACCTCTCATAGTCTAGAACTCTGTGCACCTCATTAGCATGACGCAAAGCTGCCAATGCCAGCTGCACCAGAAAACATGAAAGTTTAAGCATATAACATGAGACTTCAGCTACACCATCAAAGTATGAAATTCTAAAGGATTCATTGAGTGAAGCAGGGGCCAAGAACTCTGGAACCACTCGACAGCTATATTTACCAAACACAGCCACTATTATCGGTATTGTAGCCAGCGTTCTTAAAGGTTATGCAGTTGCTAATGCGCCCCATTTCTCTGTTGCTCAGATACCCATTAAATACGTTGAAGCATCAGACATGAGTTTAACTCCTTTTTATTTGGAGAATTCTATATGGAGCTTATAAACCTCATTGGAAATTATTCAAAAATTGAAAGCAAGTTGCCAGTTCATATGTTTTAAATTCAGAAAACACACATAAAAATTTGCTCATGAACCAAGTAAAAGTAGACTGTACGAGCACCATTTTTTTTTATAAAATGCAAGACTACCTGTCCAGGAGGAAACAAAAGTGGTGCATCAGTAAGCATAATTTTGTCTACTTCCTCTTTTGCAGTTTCCTGGAAAAGATCAAAAACCATAATGCAGATAATTAGTGTAATATAAGGATGATTTGAGCAGTCTATGTGCAAAAGTACACAGATAATTTGCAGCAGTAAGATAAATAAGACGAAGACTTGAATATGAAGCAGGCACAGATATAAAGACCATTGACTTATTATACTGTTGAACGAATATTCTACAACGCTTGGGTCAGAGCCTATCCCGTACATAAGGCAGCCATTAAATAACACTATTTGAAGTTCATCAAAAGCATGCATATTTCTGAGCATGAACATCCTGCAGTGGTATGGCGAAATGAGCCTGCTATTGTAGCCTTTAATCTCCATTTCCTTACAAGGGTCATGCTTCCCTAATTTCAAGCAACTAATTGATGCATATGGGGTGCTTTAGTTTTTACTCCCCACATGTTCTACTCATAACTAAGGTTCTCACTCAGTTAGATCTGTTAAGAAGTCAATAAGTTTATCAAGGTAGGTATACAGATCCATAAGGTGCTAAAGATTGGTCTTGCCCATACAAATATATAAATGCGCAACAATTTAGCATTTCTCGGTGGCATGTTCATCTACAAACAGAAACACTCAATTGAACAACAGTTTAAGGAAGTGAGCCAATATGTTTTCTGCAACAAATCTTAAATTGACCTAACTTTCCACCCAAACAAATTACTCAACTGTATCCCTCACTGGCAGCTATAGATTGGATTTAATTTGCAGATAGACAATGAATAAAGTCAGATGTTCAAATGAAGGAAACTGGAAATGTAATTGAGACTTGCTGAGCCTTGTCATTCTAAAAAGAGACAAAATGAGTAAAGTGGCCTCAATTTCACATCACCAGGCAGTATCTAGAGATAGAAAGTAAGCTGAGCCTTGAGACCTGCTGCCTCATTAAGCAGACACTTAATAATTCCACAAGTCTTGACCTACCAAGCTCTCATTGTCAGTGTAATACAGTATTTTGAGGAAGGATATTATAGGAAGCCTAAAGTCACTCAATAATACTAAGCAAAATATGAGAGATACATAAAAAGCATTTGAAAACAATCTAATGATTCACAACTCACACACTCATGCAAAGTTATTTCCAAAGTAAGACAAGTTTAGAAGCAAAAGATATCTGGAGGGTATAGAGAATACTGAAATCACCTTTAGCAATTGAAGCTGGTCATCCTCTGCATTGCAGAAATCCTGCAGCGCTAGCAATATTAAGGCAAAAGAAGCGACAAGTAGCATAATAATGATTACAACATTGTTCCACAAATATGTCAATGTTATTAAGGGGAATGATGAAGAGATAAAAAAATTACCCCAAAATCATATGTGAAACCTTCAATTGAGCGATATGGCGCATATACAATAAGATCAAACTCTAAACTCTGCAAAAGAGGCACTGAATTTGAAAAAAGTAAAAGGGAAAGAATAGAAGAAATGATCCTTCCCAAAAAAAAAAAAGAATAGGAGAAATGACAAAATTGAGGAGGCATAACCATGCCTGAAGAACTAGCATCTCGTTATTGAGAATGACTTGATGATCCTGTGAGATTCCCTTACCAAGCTCCTCTGCGGATACATGATTTTCTTCTATTTTACAGGCTGCATATATGCAGGTTAAGCTGTGCATACAGAGGCACTCATTTCAGTTCCAAGACCATGAGACTTTCAAGTAAAACAGTCACAATGCGCTCAAAAGAAGAAAAGGACAATGAGAAACGAACATTGAATCTACAGATTTCACAGAAAACTGAAAAAGGCAACTGAACTGATAATGGCACAGAGTAATTAGCAAGTCCAAGTAGGGATTCATATAACATCACTATACAATAGGTAACTCAATCTAACACATGCACAGAAACATACATGAAAATAATTTACAGATGCAATAGGATTTACAAAGCCATAATTTCAGATAAAAATTAAAAAGTGTCATTGAATCTTACATGATATCCTTTGGGTGATGTTCCATGACTGACCACTGTAGATAAAACCTTTTGAAGTATATGAGAGCTGTTGCCTGCCAAAGCACAATCGAAAATCCAAATAAGAATTTTATTCTGTAATTACAGCGATGCTAGCTGCTACAGTGATACTGCATAGAAGGAGACCGCACCTGAATTTTATGTGGAAAGTAAAAGGCTCCACAAACTTCTCGAAGTTTATTTTCATAGAACATCCTCAAAAACTGTTCTTCCTCAATATTAAGTGGTTTTGGCCGGGATTGCTTGTCTGTTGAGCATAGAAAAAATTAGGCAGTAGAAAAATCATTAGATTCACACCACCGTGAGAGAGAATGTAATGAGCGGCCAAACAATCTCCACCAGGAAAACATCTGAAAGTGTTATGGCTCTGCCAATGAGTAGGAATTACCATTCGAATTAACTTGAGCCTCACGATATAGCAACGATCCATCGACATCTACTTCCATGCGCGTTGCTCCATACTTCACATCATATCAGCAAATTCCATCAGTAAACAATACAATTAAAAGGTTTCATGTCCTTCATATCTGAAGGGACTCGCAACAATTGAATAGGCCAGAGAAAACATGACAATAAGGCCTCCGAGGAGTCCAATTACCACGAAGAATCTCTCCGAAGTTCAGCGTAATCAATCAAGATCCAAGACCAATTGCTTGAGAATCTCAACTCAAAAGTACACGGGCAAATTTCTGAACTAAAGGCCAGGTAACAAAGAAGGTCCCCAACGAAGCACTCTTTTCTTTCATACTTAACCAAGAAGAAAGTAACTTCATTTGCTTCCCTAGAAGTGCAATGCATAAGATCTCTGAATAATTTCTCATAAGCAAAGATAAGTAGTCATAAATCCAACATTGGTCAATCTCTCTTGTGCTTTACATGGAGCATAAAGCTATGAATCGAAACAGCACAAGTACAAGCTGTGGCAAACAGTTTGCACATGTCATCCAAGTGGGACAGACAAGGCTCGATAAAACCTAAAAAATGACAGAAGAAGAAATCCGAACCTTCTCAAGAGTTTGTATCGCTCTCTGATTAGCAGCCTTGTACTTTTCAGCCTGCACCATTACAAAATACAACATTCACTTACTCATCCCCCCTCCCTCCCCCGCCCAAATAAAAAAGAGTACAAGATAGAACCCAGAAATTTGCATCCACCAAGCACAACGAACGATCACACCGAATCATGGAATTCTCATAGCTCATCACTCATATCGCATAAGCTTATTATACAAGACGCTGAAAAACATGCAGGTGATCTCGCAGCATGAAATTCATTCGGCTCCTTCAAATCGATCGCTTCGAGCACGCATCAATCAAACGGCAGAATCCGCATTTCCCAGCAACATAGCGGGGCATACAGCTACAACCTTTTTTCCAATTCTCGGCCCTCAAATTGAGAAAGATTCAGGAGACATTACCAGATCATGAGGAGTGAATATCCACTTCGCCCGGTGAGTCGAGGTCTGGAAATCCGCCATTACAAGAACGATGAACCTTGAAGGGTTTTAGAGAGAGAGAGAGAATCCCAAAACCCACTTCGCTCTTGCTCAGCTGATTATATAAAAACGTTGCTCATGAAGGCTTAGACAACGTTTCGAACTCGCTGAACCGCGATCAAATACCGGAGAAAAACCGATTGACATGATAGTGGGCTCTGGCCCAAACAATACTGATGGGCTTTTTAAAGGCTTCCAGTTCGGGCCCCCTAAAAGCCCACTAGCAACTTGATGACCTGATTGGTTTGGCTGCCCCCGTTAGATGTCGCCTTGATTGGAATCGTGGGCCTTGACATAGAGCTCGCCCACAACCCCAAGAACACACGAGCTTTCGATCGGCTGCGGACACAAATATGATTATGATGCTTTCTTTGTTCCTCTCAATCTTTGTTTCATTTGTCATGCATTATTCAAGTCCGAATCGAGAAAATGTTTACTCAGATATTCGCAACTCGTCGCACGCTTGTGATGGGGCATGACAACCTGACATTGTTTTGTCGTGCAGCGCCGTGTATTGACGTCAAATGCGTGATCCCGTTAATTTTATTACGAGGATTTAGTATAACATTTGATTTCAGGAAAGCAAAGAAAGAAAAAAAATTCAATCATACAGGCGACATTCTCGAGCCTTATTGCACTCACACTTTGGTACACAATGGACTCTCGTCCTCTTTTCTCCCGAACTATAAATCAGCAGGGCCAAGAGGAGGGAACATCGAATCACTTTCACTGTTTCCACCGCGCTCCCCGAGAGAATACCTCATTAGCAGACGATCTGCTCCACAAGAAATTCTCATCCAGACCAGCTTACCCAGCACATGTACGTGAATCTGCTAAAATTTTGTCACAAGACAGGCTCAGATCATCGCTCGATCACACGCCTTCGGTTTCTGAAGTCATCAGTATCGCCGCCCCTGTCGTCCTTGTATTTGTTAAACCTCCCGCGCTGGTTGTCCTCGAATTTCCCTGCTCTGGGACTCTTGTAATTCCTCGTACTATCTGACCTTCGATCATTCCTCCGCCCACTGAACTCGTCTGCTCGAGGTCCTCTGCTTCTACTACTATCCGACCTTCGATCATTCCTCCTCCCACTGAACTCGTCTGCTCGAGGTCCTCTACTTCTACTACTATCCGACCTTCGATCATTCCTCCACCCACTGAACTCATCTGCTTGAGGTCCTCTACTTTTAATACCTCCGCGTGCGCCTCTTGACGGCCCGTCAAAGTCGTCAGCCGAAAAGTTGTTCCCATTACTACGTGAGCCACGCCCATCAAATTTGCTCCCTCTTCTATTTGGTTCCGTGCCTTTGCTTCTAAACTTTGTTCTATGAGAACCAGTATAATCATCTGATTCGGAGCCAGAAAAGTGAGAATTCCTCTGACGTCCTACTTTATCAGAAAATCTACCCGCTTTACTTCTCTGCGTCCTTAAGTCCTCGTCCGAATCGTCAGCTGAATCCGAATACAGCCCAGCTTCTTCATCTGAGCCATAGCTCAATTTCCTGAAATTTTTGCCTCTATTTCTAGAATCAGCAACATGACTAGATCTCCAGTTTGGACGGACGGAACTCTCATCCTCAGAATCAAAATCGACTTCGTCATCATATGAACCAGGAACAGAGCGCCTGCGAAGTGAAGGTTTCAATTGCCTATTGGGAGCGAGTGACCTTGGTTTTTGTCGAGCAAGCATATTGTTGTCCAAGTCTCCATCTTCAGACCCAGAGTCCCCTTCACACTCAGAAAAATCTATCGAAGACACATTCCTAACCGATTGATTATTTCTTGAATCTAGCTCGTAACTGTCCACGTCATCTTCCTCATCATCAAAATCATCAAAACCAGTACGAGAACCGTGATCGGAATCAGAATATTCTCTGTTAGCAACTCTCGGGGATTTGTTATTGCGACGGAAATCGTCTTCAAACCCTCGATGATTCCCTCCCTGCTCCTTGCTATGTAAAGAAGAATCTTCTCCCTTCATTGACGAGTCTGCATACTCAAAAGCAGCAACATCTGCTCCATCAGATTCATCATCATCAAAATCGAAGTTCCATGCATTAGCGACTTCTGGGCGGCTGGCAGTCCTCTCCAACCTTGTCCTTGGATTCTGATGTCTTTCCTGCAATTTGTCTTCCATGAACTGGTCTGGTGGGCGCTTGCAATCACAATGGAAGCAGGCCGTATTTCTCCGGTAGTTTAAGAAGTTGCACCTGCCAGAAAACATGGACCAGGAGTAGTATGAGCTATGTAACATGCACAATTAGTTTGCACCTTTAATTCAGTATGTGTAAAATTGAAAGAACAGAATCACATCTTCTTGCCTCTCTTCGACATTTTGCTCATTATATTTTCAAGAAAATAATATAAAAAAATTACTGCAGTAGTGAATGATTATTGCAATATTTAAAGGACGGCGGAATTTCCACAACTACTAAAGAACTGGTATGTAAACAACTTAAATCGACGGCTAAACGATGCGATAATAAAACTCCAACAATGTTGGCACCATCAATGTAAAATAACTGTCCAAGCTCAGGAAGAGAGGAGTCTGGGACAACCACTTAAAGCATATAATGAATGTGCAATATTCAAAGGGTGGTACAATTTCCAGAACTAGCAAAGAACAGGCATGTAGATATGAAAAATTAAAATTGCAAAACAGATGATGTAACTGTAAAGCTCCTAGAATGCTGGCACCATCAATGCAAAAAACACAAGCTACAAATTTCAAATAATCTCTGAGTTCTGAAGACTTACTCCGGGCATTCCCATTCTCCTGGAAGCAGCTGTCTCTTTGGACGCTTCGCATCGCACTGTAGGCACACTGTATTCTTCGCAAAATTCATGAAGTCACACCTGAAACCATATTAAATTTTTTTTAACATCTTCAAGAAAGACCCAACTTTGATAGATTCATGCATAAGAAACATCATCAAACAGAAAAAAGGTAAGAAAAGTTTGATTTTTGTAAGATATTAAATATCCAGCATCGTTCAGCTCTTCAGACACTAAAAGCTCCGTGTAGACAAGTACATAGGAAGATTTCACAGGATAGGGAATTAAATGTGAGTAAAAAGAGCTAGAAATGGCTTTAATCTAAATTTTGTGATAAAATCACACCAGGTGTCCAAGTATTTTATAGTATGCTTATGAGCGTCATAAAGAGGTATCCAGCAAAACCTATTGAAGTTGTGGATCTAATTAAGGAGAAATCCTAAATGGTAATGCAAGTGTAAGAAACAAGCAAAAAAACATACTTAGAACATAACCAGTCTCCTTTCTTCATTTCTACATCATCCCGTCCAACTCGTCTCTTTGGAGTTGGTGGAGGTTGTTTGACCTTTGGCGGAGGCCTTTTGATAACTGGAGGGGGAAGGTTTGGATCGATAGGAACTGCACTCAACTTAACGATCTGATGAAGCAACTTGCGGACAACAATTTTCACAGATTTTTGCTTCAGAAGAGGTTTATTTGCCACTAAGCCATGGGCATGATCAAGACCAAATGTAGATAGAACTCGCATTACATCAATTGTACGCGCCTCATCCTCTTTGTTTGTCAAAAGATAGGCTTTCTCACAGGAGCTCCTCAGGTTACAGGAACTGCAAACCTGTAAACCAATCAGATTTATCCAGAGGATATAGAAATTAAAGAAAGAGAAAATTACATGCAAGCAATTGAAGATGGAGAAGAAGTAGTTCTACTGAAAAATAATAAGAAAATAGATACTCAAAAGTAGAAAGGGTGGACTGATATGCATGCTTGCATAACTATTCTCATATATGGGCAGCAGAAGCAGCATGGTGAGCATTTAGATCAATTGAAGGGTCAACCCAGAAAATGAAAATATGATAAAGCCCGTTCATTAAAAACAAAGATTATACTACCCAAAATAAATACCAGTTTGTCCAAGTAGACAGAAACATCATACCCAAATTCAGAAGAACTAAGTGAAAGATGCAACTCTTACATCTCCTTCATCAAGGTGCACATGCTTCCTTAATAGTTTGGCAGCTGTAACCACCTTCTTGTCAGCATTGGGACATCCATAACCAACTAGAATTTGAATGTCCTGTCTTGACAATGACCTGACATCAATTTTATCTCAGCCAATGTTAAACAAGGTGCTATCATATGCAAAGACTTTAGTGCAAAGGCAGTTAATAAATTCAACCCTACTAGCTAATACAAGTTGAGATCATGAAAGATCCAACTTTGATTGGCTCGAGTGTCAACTTGGTCTGTGCTCATCTTATTCTTCTTGTACTTGAGAAACTAAACGTGTAACCACTTAGAACTGATGTAGGCCTTTCCTCCAGATATTCACACTCATATCCACAATTAAATAATTTTTTTTAAATGGTCACAGGGCAAGCATTCTGAAAATATCGAGTGAAAATTGCTTCAGTTTCCAATGGCAAACTTCAACTATGTAACAATCTAGCTAACCAGCATCCAACAGCTCTTCCTTATTATAATCCAAAATGAAAATTTCAAACTTCATTAGCTAGAAAGGATACTGGTTTATTTATTAGATCTAATCCTAACCATTCCTCATGCAAAATTAAAAAAACTGAGCGTCTTACCAACTCTAGTTGGCCACTAAACCCTCAAGCCAAGAGACCTCTAGATAAACTCAACAGTAACAAACGGAAATAGTACACTTTCAAAGTTCTCATGCAACCCCTGTTTTAACTGAACATTCTGGTCACTACTACACAAACAAAACTGTTGCAGACAAGTTGTATTAGCTCGCTATTCATTCTAAGCAGCAGAAAAGACCAGCTCTTTGAACGAACTCAAAGTCCACCCTCAAGCTAAATAGTCTAAATAGAACACAACTCACCAAGAAACCACAGCAGAATGACGTGAGCGTTAATCACCAAGTGAAGCATAAGAAGAAAAACGTGAAACTAACCAGGATAAACATTATGTTAAAATTATTCAGCCGTTTCACTCCTGTTCACTCCTATTCAAAACCACCCACATTTGGGTCTGAGTTGTCAGTTTGCTGAGTTTACACTGAAAACTACGAAAACTTACATGGTACGACACCGTGCATATAAACAAAACTTTCTTACAGTCTTCCTTAGTAATGACAGGGTTATCACGTTTGGAACTTGTCGAGAGTGATTTTGCAATCACATTGGATACTGAGATTGCGAAATGGCTTCAACCACACCACCACATACCTCAAGATGTCGAAACGGTCTTTGCCAAAGTTCGAACAAGCGGTCTGAACAGTCTTGAGATCAGCATTCCAATCGAGCTGCTCTTCTGGGATATCTCCGACCTCGAAACCCGATTCCCGCACCATCCTGTCCTCATCCTTCCTCCTGTGATCAAAGTAATTCTGCTGCACCAGCCTCTCCATCAACTCAATCCACTCCCTCCACGGATGGACCAACTCCACCTCCTTCACCGATTCCCCTTCCTTCGAGCCACTCGCTTCGCTCTCACGCAATCGCAATTCCTCTCTCGAACTCTCATCCTTACCATCACCATCCAGGCTCGACGCCCCGCCCCGTTCCGCCACCTCGACCCCCGCGCCCGGCAACACCTGACCGCCCTTCGCCTCGCGCCAGGCGCGTATCCGCTGGAGGGTCTCGTCCTTCTGAGACCGCTCGCGCTCCTTCTCGATGGCGTCGATCTGGTCGAACACGAAGCTGAGGCGAGCCGAGAGGTTGGACGGCTTCGGCGGCGGAGGCGGCTGCTCCGGCGAAGGAGCCGCGGGAGAGGCTGAGGAGTGGCGTCTGCCGGCGAAGAGGGGGTAGAGTTTAGGGGTTGGGGAAGAAGGGGTGAGGCGTTTGAGGATGAGGAGAGAGAGTGGGGTTCGAGACATCAGGAGAGAGAGAGAGAGAGAGGTGGTGGAGTTAGAGAGAGGAAGGGAGAGGTTTATTTAGGGTTTAAGTGATGACGTCGTCGTCCACGAATCTCTTCAGAGTCGAGTCGAGTCTCACCGTGAAGCGGAAGCGGGAAGGAGGAAGAAGACGAAGCTGAAAATCCCAAAAGGACCTTAGCGGGCTTTTTCTGAAATGGGCCGAAGACTGGTCATATTGGACATACGTGGGCTGGGCTTCCAATTGTCAAAGTCAACCGGAATTTGATTTTTCTTTTTTGTCAAAAACGGGAAATTGATTAAAAGGCATAAATCGTATAAAAAGAATAATAAACAAAAATTAGAGCTTTCGATAATTAAACGTAACTTTTTGTTAAATAATATATGGAAGTTCGAGGACGGGATCACGTCAAAGGGGTGATTAGTCCCCTCAACGGTCCAATTCCCCTCTGAAATAAGGAATCGGACCAATAGGACCGATCCTCAATTTTTAGGACTGAGGATCATACCAAAATTCCGAAAAACCGAACCAACTCAGCTGGTCTGATCCAGTCAGATTAGGGCGGTTCACAGATTAAGTGGTCCATTGTGTTCAGCCCTAATCGATGAGGAGAGGCCATAAGGCTACTCGACAATCACAAGTAAGCATATGGCACTGTGGATGATACGAAGCTACAATAGGGCAGCCTCTCCGCTTTGTGAACTTCAAACGTGGGAGCACAGGCCGCAATTCAATTCAACTGTGCATTTAGCATAACATTAGCTGATAACACTGTCATGATCACAGATTTACAGATTTACAGATTTACAACAGAAAAGCGCCTTTCTTCCTTCCTTCTCTTTCGTGTTGCCTACACATTTACAGATCCTTCTACACGCCAGCCGACTCGCGGCTCCCGTGTATAAACTCGAAGCTTCGTTGGCCCGTTAAATGCATTTGTTTCGAAAGGAAACACCGAGCATGCCTCGGGCGTTCTTTCTCTTGCCCGGGGCTCACCACAAGAAGTGGACCAACGAATCCTCTGTCGTCCTCTTCCGTTGTTGAACATCAACCTTACATGTTCTTCTATCCCCACAACCTACATCACATGAATTGACAGATTCGAGGGATGGAAGTTTACCGACGACTTTACAGCGACAAACTGACAACCTCGACAAGTAACGGAAAGTGAATCACCAAGGGGTGTAAGCGGCAAAGAGATGGTGGCACTGCCTTGACCCTGATCACTCTCAAATATAAGGTCGAAAATCAAAACCACTCGACCATACACTTTGGGTACAAGCCAGCCTCGGTGGTCACGGTGGAAAGGCCTCGTAGCTCTTTCTGAACTTTGCGCCTCTCGTAGAACACTGGACAAGCGAGTGAAGTGCATTTCACTCCACTTTCCAAAATCCAGTCGCCACCACCACAATGCCGACAAATCTGCATGGATCAGTCAAAGAAAATGATGTGAAGCCACCGTGAGCTAATTTATATTGCTATACAAGACTGCAGCTGAAAGATGGGAAAATGCTGCCACAGGATTCAGCATGCATATGGAAAATCCATATGTTCCAAATATTGATTAGAAAACAGGAAGAGAGAAGAAAATACAAACGGGGTAGATGGCTAAATAGGCAAAGGTAAAAGTACTTCTCAAGACAAAATAGAGAAGGCAACGGGATCATCAGAATCTGAAGGAGTTTCATGGGTCCAAAATATTAAAAGATTTATGGGTCAATCATTGATCCAATGATGACAAAATAAAAGATTTTACACAATTCATTAAATTACCTAGCATGATGGAATTAGCAACATCATCTTTAGAATGCATTCAGATGGACAGATAAGACACCAAAATAAACGCCAACTCGCAGAAAACTTAATACTGCAGACTGTTATGGCTCCAATGATAGGAATACTCACTGCAGCAAGATGTTGGATCTCTCTCTCCACTCTTGATGTCCTTCCAATTAAAGCTGTTGCAGCAGCTGGCCTATTCTGTGAACATTTATTGCATAAATATGCTGATGTCTGGACCAGCTCACCGCAAAGTATACAATGTTTTGAAAGATAGTAGAAATCAATTCGTTTTCGCTTTGGATTAGGTGAACTCATAAGATGTTTTGCAAATTTTTCCCTAATAGTGCGGGGCATCTCAGAAAACCATTGGTTTAGGTCAGCACCAACAAGTCCAAATACTCTCTGCAAAGCTGGAATTATCTGCTTCTTTATATAATACAGTTCATTCAGTCGAAAAGGTGAATCAATCGCCAAAACCTCCATGGGATCAACAACCATATCCACCAAGCGTGCCCCTGGCTCCCCATGGACAACAACATATGGTATTCTTTCTGCATAACGTGGTTCTGCCCTGGGATCATTTCTCATTGCTTTTGTTGCCACAATTGCTGCAGGCGGGAGCGATGAGGAGGGCCTTGTACTGTAGGTACCTAATCGAACTTCCTTCGCAAAAACAAAATCCTGAAGACATACCCTTCCAGAGAGAATCCTTGTCCACTGGCGGTATAAATATGCTTTAACCTGTGCAAAGAGAGCAATGTGAAGTAGTGCTTTAAAAATTTACAAATCAACTTTTAAAGTAAGGCTTCCAGCTGAATAAATTGGGGCATAAGTGAGCACTCATTCCAGAAACATAAAAATAAATTCGATCTCTCAGATTACCAACTTCTCCAATGTTTATTTCTGGGTCCAACAGAATCACCGTCTGTTTGAAAGATTATGGTACTGCAGATCATAAGCATTCTTCAGAATAATTCGGGTTTCAGCAAAACCATTGAAACCCAAATGTATGATAATCACATGAGAATAAGTAGACAGACATATACATTTACTTGTTTCAACTCACAGAGGTAATGAAGTCTGCAATAAAGAGTTCAAACTCCTAAAACTAGTATGGTTTGAATCTTTTAGAGCACCTGTCTTCCACGTAGCCATGCCGCTTATGGTTATCTATAAACTAACAAAACATTTATCCTTCTACAAAACATAAAGGAAGAATTGAAAATGTACTTGGACTAAGAACAAACCATCTGCCTGATATCTAGCGCATCTGAACCAAGGGTATATGTGCCTAAGAGTCAGATTCTTGTAGTGTGGAACTAATTACAAAACTATAAGGCAGATTCTCAGATGAATCAAATAACCCGTTTAAGTTTTAGAAGGACACAATCCATCTGCTACCATAAAATTAGGAGGTCTTTCCAATTACATGCATGGTATAAATCCTCAATAGAAAGATAGAAGTCGGCACCTTTAACCAGCGCAAAAAAGAGCAAATAATTAAACCAGGTGTAAACTCGAGAAGTGTCATCTTAGTAATTTTAATAATATTAAGTAATTTCATCTAGTCTAGATGGTATATTTGGATAAACACTCGCATTTCAAATGGAGTGAATCTCCTTTTCTTGCATCTATGTCTGGATAGGAAAAAACCCAAGACACAATGTTTAACTTCACAAGTTCTTCAACTTGAACACCGAGGAAAAGAAGAAGACCAACCTGCTTAAACTCAATACTTTATCAGTAAAAGTCCTGAAAGTTCACTGTGGGAATTAATTCAAGAATAAGGAAAAAAAGCATCCATAGAGGAAGGAGAACCAGCAGACTTTACCTTGGAAATGTCTTGATGCTCAAAATAGATCCTCAAAGATTGCTCCATAGTTTTGGCAACTGCTCCACATGTATCTCTGCGTACTGTTTCAATACCTTTGGCATCATAAATAGGTTCTATTTGGTCGGGACTCTCATAGCTGTAACCCACGTATCGTTTCTTTGTAAGGAGGAAGCAAGGGTGATAGACTTTCTCCATCTTCAAGGCAACTGGATTTGGATTCATCTCATTTACTGCAGAGACGATCTCTTGACCAATTCGAAAAGCATCCTTGACAGTTCGTCCTTTCAATTGGACAAACATACTAAGCACAAAAAAGGAAAGAAAGTTATCACTTGCCAGACTAACAGGCAGATAATCATAAGGTTTTTATCTATCTAGATTAAGCATTATTAGCTCATTTTCATCCATATTAGGAAAGACTTCTAAATAATATCATCATTAGACCAGTTAGTGTTGGTACCAGATAAATGAGGAAACGACTTATAGTGAACCTTTAGAACTCATAAAATGATGTTAGACCATCTCAGAAATCACAATTTTTGGAGTCTTGAAGATGGCAGTTGACCACAAGAACATACATGGGATAAAATAGGTTAAAAATTTCACTGAAATGATGCTTTTCATCTTTTTCAGAGACCAAGTATCTTTACCTCTTTACAAAAAAAAAAAAAAAAAACTATCTTTACCTATCAGTATCCCCATAGATGACTTTTGCACTCCATTTGTCATTTGCATTTACAAAGGAAATTGCATTCTCTAGTGTTCTGCGGCCACACTGAACAATACTATCTGCAAGCTCTGCACAGGGCATCCGGCCACTAAAACCCGCAGCAGTATAGCCATAGGTTACATTGGCTATTAGCTTCAACGCAAGTTGCCTTGCATTAAAAATCTGAAACAAGAGAAAAGCTGCTTAACCAACTTTTGTGATTTCACATCATATTTATAAAAATGAGAGCAGTCAAAAATATCATCATTTATATCATACAAAATGTAGAGCAGAGGAGTCTAACAAGGCACAAGAAACCAAAGTTTCAAGCAATTAGAGGGGGAGTGTCCCCGAGAGAGAGAGAGAGAGAGCTAGTCATGTTAAGCAAAGCATCTACCTGATTGCAATAATAAATTTATAGGCACCAGGCCTTACCCTGTAAAGAACTTGCTGTGGAGATGTTAATCTTTTCATTGCTTGCTTTACCATTATTCTGGTTGACAATATTTCCTCCAGCAAACGAGGCAGTATGCCCTTACGAACCTGCATCATGAAAGTTTATTAGAATATTTCTTTCTACAAAGTTATCTCCAAGAAAGAGAGGATGAGACTAGAAATCAAGTTATACTTCAGAAACAAAGAAAAAATATAAGCTCTCTGGTGCTAACCCACTTAAAAGCAGCTATAGACCTTCAACAGGGAAATTCAACAACAGAGCAGACAATTCCTTCATATATAAAAAGCCCGTGATTGGCAAATAGAACTAATCACATCATCTATGTAATTGCTGAAATGCAAGTTATCCTGCCACTGGAAAACTGTATAAACTCTTAAGTCTTATCTAGTCTAGGTCTGCCCACTATTCCACAGTACCTTTCAAGAGTCTGACCTTTCATGAATGAGGACACTTAATTTGCATAAGCATCAAAGTGGAGTTGTATCCTCATGCATGAATTTCCGCCTAGATGCTCAGTATTGTCATAATTATGCACTGAAATACTCTGTTATGAGTATGATATATACCAAATAAACTTCCTTAAGTTGGTGCATATATAAGACAATAACTAGCATGTGTCCTAATGATCCTGTATCTAAATGAGGCCTTACATGGATGTGGACTTAGCCACATCTAATAGACAACCAGAGATACGGTCAGTAGAAGTTAAAAGAAAGGCAGGAAAAAGATGATTGTTACGATTCAAACTCTGGAGCTATGCTCCAAAACAGGTTGGACCCCAATTTACCCCAAACCTTAAACCATCAAGAAATTGCTCAATAATATATAAACATAAGGAAAGCAGATTCCTTTAAACCTAAATTACCTTTGGAGGCACGTACATAACACCATTTGGTGTCAACAGTAATTGATCTTTTAAATCACGCAGAACACTTGGATCTGCTGTAAAAGAAGATACTCCAAGTGTGTTGGCCTTCGAAGGGACAACTTTTCCGAGGCATGTGCAAAAGCAAAGATTGTATGCGATTATCATTGATGGATACAGAGACTGAAAATCCAAAACAATAACAGGGTCTGCATAAAAACCAGATTCTGGTTCCATCACCAGAGGTATGCACTCCATTGCAGGCTGTGAAGCAACCTAGTCAACAAGAAGGTGAGGTCACTGTTTCTTGTTAGATCAATATAAGAACTCCTCATGGGAACATAACATAGAAAACACATAGGACCAACAAGGAAAATAATAAAATGAACAGAAACAATATTATCAAATTAAAAGTCATTAGATGGATAGACTGTAAAAGAGCTGGAAAGCACCATTTGAAAGCACTGGAACCAATCACTTTGTACTTTAAAATAAGCTTTATAATCTAATACACTTCTACATGGGCACAGGGTCTCTCATATACAAAACAGAAAGGCAGACATGTCCAAGAAAGAAACAAGCAGTGATAATGGTGCCCATATACTGCTTATGTATAAACTTATGGCATCTACTCTTAACACATTGTCACTGAAAGATTTTTGGAACGCGAGTCTGCATGGAGTGAGTATCATAAAACATAATACAGTATGATTTTTGGTGTAAGACTCGTTATTCAGACATCGTCCAGTACCTTTCTAACATCTATAATGATATTAGAAAAGAAGACGAAATATACCTAAAGAAGTGAATCACTAATGTTTAGATAGAGAATAAGTGCACAAACATTTCAGGCACAGTAAACATGCTGATTACAAGTTTATATTCATTGTTCAAAAGCAAGCCGGATCCAAATAATGAGCAAGAGATTTAGGTAATCCATAAAAAATGAGAAGGAAAAGCCCAAGAGATGGCATTGAGAAAATAGAAAGCAAACATCTGTTCCGTCCCAAAATCAGACAATTCCTCCCTCTTTCTTCTCTGCAGTATTAGAGGTTCTACAAAGAGATAAGGTGGACTAGTACCTGTTGATTCCCCGGCGAAATGGCAATGTAGTTCTGAGTATGAGCCAACCTGAGTAACATAGATTCAACACGGTATTGTGAACCTCGAGAAAGAACCGAGAAAAAGTCAATACCAAAGACACGAGCAAGTTCTGCAGTTCGGTTGACCTGCAAAAGTTCACACCTTAGGCAGATGTACTTAAGCCCACCAAAACTGACAAGAAACGAAATTACAAAACCACACAAAATAGGAAAAATCACTTAGAAGTCCTGCTGTGAAGACAAATGATGAAGCAGTAAAAATTCCCCACCCCTCAAATGGTAAGAAAGGGAACATTTCAATTAATAACCTAAAACTTATCTATGGAATGCAATCCTGTTATCACCCTTCCAATTGGTGTGATCAAGTTTTAACCTTTCTATAAGTTTAATCTAGTTCTTTCGATCATTAGCATTGCAAATTGCTTACTCAGGAGCTGAAAATAGCCTGCTTGGGGAACTCAAATTGCTCTTGTCAGTAAGATTTGAGGGGCTGATGCACTTTATAACAAAGATGTAGGATTTGATTACACCAATTAATATGTTTATAACTAAATTAAATTCTTAAGTGTCGGTTTAGCACTTGAGATCTTTAACTAAGATTCTAAAACTAAAAAGCAATCCGCACATGACATCTAGCTCCCTAGAGCTCCTTCATCAGCAATTACTCCCATTGACTTCCTATGAACTATTAAAATAAAATCAACCTTCCACTAGGTTCCATGCACAACATTAATTAAAGGCTTGAAGCACAGAAGATCGTATGTTTTTGCATATATGATAGAGAAAACGTATTAAAAAGGGAAAGTTTTATCTTAAATCCTAAAACCTGTATACGAAATTCAATCATGTCACAGCCCTTCCAATTGATGCAATCAAGACTTAAACCTTTCTTTAAATGTGACATCTCATCTTTCCAGACACTGCATAAAAAATTGCCTACTTAGAAGCCAAAAATAGCCTATTTGATGACTTCATAGTGCATCTCCCAGTAAAATTTGATGACTTGATGAATATTAAGTAAAGATTTAGGACTTGATGAATATTAAGTAAAGATTTAGGATTTGATTAAACCAATTAAAGTGTTCAGAAATTCTCAAATTTGTGGGTAAAGGTTAAGCACTTGACTGCAACAACTAAAATTCTAAGACTGAATGCCATTTACGTAGATGGTGTCTCTTCCTCAACTTTTTTTATTAGCAATAACCTCCACTGATTTAATATGAACTATCTATACACAAACAACCCTCCACTAGGTTTAATGCACAACATAGATTAAAAGCCTGAACTGCAGCAAATTCAAATGTTAATGTATATATGATAGAGAAAATAATCAGTTGAACCACCAAAATCATATTATAGCATAGAAATACCAAGTCAAGTTGATTGATAATCTCTATATTCAACTTTGCTCTCTCAATCATGTACTCAAGACAACGATATCTTGCTCGTCCAGGCCCACTAGCAAACCATTTTGTCAGTACTTTTTGCTGAAACGAGGGAATTTTCCTTCTCAAAACAACCTCAGTGACAGCTTCCACTGTATACATGTTGTGCTTAACTTCACCACGCACCAAGCGCCAAACATTTAGGACAATTCGACCACCAACATGAAGACCGCTCGCATGGGTTCTACCCCACTCATCTTCAATGATGGGATCTCCTGTTTGTACAGAATCAGACATCAAAGGTTCAGTCGGTGCATTCTCTGGCATCCCTTCGCCAACAAGTTCTGAATATCCAGAAAAAACTTTGCGGTCTGATGATACTCGAGATATCATATCAAGCAAACCA
Source organism: Melaleuca alternifolia (assembly GCA_019926035.1). Classification (NCBI taxonomy): domain Eukaryota; kingdom Viridiplantae; phylum Streptophyta; class Magnoliopsida; order Myrtales; family Myrtaceae; genus Melaleuca; species Melaleuca alternifolia. The sequence goes on from JAGKPW010002284.1 coordinate 484,123, forward strand.
ATTCCCAGATATGAAGCCCTTTCCGCCAAATAACCGAGAGAAGCACCTTGAACATCCCATCCCACCAATATATCTGGATCAAACTTACTAACAATCTTTGTAAATTGGATCAACAATTGATTTTCTTGTGGAAACACTAAGACCTCACAGCTGGATACCCCATCATGACTCCTTCAAAATGAACATGAAAAAAGAAAGGGATTAATGCAAGCATATGGGACATACATGTCACACGAACTACGGCATGTACCAAAGAGCTCAACAAATTACCCTTGCCCATATCCTTATGTGCAATACGAGGATTACTTTCTTTATTTTTTCAACTCTTAGAATTGATGTGCTAGTTTAATTCTTTTAGAGTTCCACACCTGACACTGTCAACCTATAAAGTTTAATTATGCTCCACATGATCACTAACACCGTGCTCTTATATCAGAGTAAAGCAATATCATGTTCTTACACTGCACCTCACAACTTAAATATGAATGATATAATAATAAAATGGAAAAAATAAGAGCAAAAATTATCCTAAAAGCAATGTCTAAAAGACCTGGTTTTAATAAGTCAATTAAACACAGCTGATTACATATATGTAGAAGTGCAACATGCATCATAAATTAAAAATCAGAGAGCTATGTCATAATAACACAGTGGTGTAATACCTGCCCCAGGCACGTAAAAAGCAAGAAATACTGTAGCTTGAGAAATCAAAAGCAGACAATCTTGTTTCAACTAAAAAACTGAAAAAGTGAACTGCACTAATTTTTACTAAACAAGTTGACTCAAGATTCTTTGAAAAATGATAAATCATCTAGCTCTTGCTTCAATTTTATAAAAGGTTTTCCTACTTAGGCTCCGTTCGTTTCACGGAAAATATTCTTCCGGAAAATATTTTCCGGAAATTGTGGTGTTCGGGGGACGGAAAATAACTTACTAAGGAAAATATTTTCCAATCAAGGAAAACTATCCTTCTAAAAACAAGGAAAATGTTTTCCTCTCTAAAAAAAAGGAAAACATTTTCCAACCATTGAGATGTGCTCCTAACAACCTCTTTCTCTCTCTCTCCTCTCTCCCTTTTCTCTCTCCTCTCTCCTCTCTTTCCCTTCCCCCAGCCGAACTCTTCTCTATCCCTCTCCTTTTTCCTCACATTTCTCTCTCTTCCCCTTTCTTTTCCTCCCCAATATTTTATCTACCGAACAGCAAAAAATATTTTCCGGCTCATTTTTAAGTTTCAAGCGAACAACGAAAAATATTATCATTTTCCGAGAAAATGACTTCCGGGAAAATATTTTCCGAAGATGTTATATTTTCCGCGAAACGAACGGAGCCTTAGCTTAAGTTAAACTTCAATCTAAGGACGTCTAAAAAAGCTGCTTGTAGGTTTGTATGTTATGTAATGAGATGTCAACTGCATGGATCCTTTTACACAATGCAAAACAGAAGAATTTGAGATCTTTCCTTTAAAAGTGTACTCACATCATTTTAGTAGTGTGTCCTTTTACCCTACATCTCCATTCATCACATCATATCTTCTCATTGGAGCATTTAAAGTTGATTGTTTCATGCAGCCAAATAACCTTATAGAGTTCCTCTCATCTCATCCTCAATTAGGCCAACTATATTTTTCGTCCTCTTCCATAGCCATCTTTCTCAAGGATCCATATATCCACTGAAGCTTTTTCATCCATGCTACACTATTTTGTACACAAGTTAGCACTTAATCACCTAATAATTCAATACCATATTGCCAACGCTGCCATTCTCCTCAAGAATTTGCTGAAGTTCAGAAATCGGGCTTGCCTACTTTAGTATGACCTATTAGCAAATTGATATCATGGTAAGAAGAGTAGGATCTCTAGAAAAAGAGGCCATTCATACAAACCATCTACTCTGCAAAAAACATGACTTCACTCTGTGTCGAGCAGCTACAACACAATTCATGAAGTCCCTAAGAAGAGAATAACAGAAGAGAGAAAATGCAGATCACATCTTAATGGCATGTTACCTCGGACAAGATTCAGTTTTGCAATGCACCAGCACATGTAGGTCAATAACAGAATCCTGATCATTCATAACAGCCAGAGCTACAATATTGATAGCATCAAATCGAGGATCCGGTCGGAGATCTCCTCTAGACTCTGCTTGAACCTTTCACGAAATATTGAATTTTTAGTCAAACGTTAGACTAAGAAAGAAAAACATCACCAGGTAAAGCTAAATAAGTTAAAAACTACTTCAAGAATTTACAGTTGAGTTATAGAGGCAGGTAAAGCTGGTAGAAGGTACAAGCGTCACCCACTGTAATTTTAAATTGTCATAAGGAGAGTTTATGCATCATCTCATCAGAGAATATCTGTAAATCTCCAGAAAATCACGTAGATGGTGGACAGATTGTTCTATCTCTTTTCCATTCCATCATCAAGTGGATTATCTTATTTACCATTACAAGTTGCAAATCCTGTAGATCCCTATCTGCAAGCATTTGCATATGTTAATTACTTACAAAATTTATTCACAACTACATCAAAGAATTTCTACTCAAAAGGTAACCCTTTTATTAATTTTTTAATACAAAAACCTTAATTCTAGTGCTATCAGATCCAGATGCCTTGACCAACCGCTTAATTATCAATGCCCACTTCCCAGCATCTTTATTTATCAAGTTAGAAAACCAAGTCAAATGTACCTCTACACTTAATAATGTAATCTGTTGCCCTCCACCAGTGCTTGCAGGATCTCGAAATCCTAATTGACTGAAAGGTGTAGATCCTGATTTTCCATCTGGACCTGAAATCTGCGAGATATCTTGAGAAAAGTTGTGTGATTTCACTTTAGCAATACTTTTTTCATTGATGAACATTGTCGCCACCTCACTGGGAGATGAATCCTCTCGTGCCTCTAGTTTTCCAAGTTTATCTTGATTAACTTGCTTTGCAGAAGGCTTAGTATGAGATAAAGAACCACATTTAGGCATAATCGCATTGACATCATCTTGGGAAGTTTCTTTTGAGTGAATTGGGGTGATCGAAGATCCTGCAGAAAGCTCAAACTGCTAAAGTGAAGAAACAGAACTGCAAGATTGCCAGTATTGCAAAGCATTAAAAACAAACTTACCTTTCAAAGGAGAAGAATCCCTTAATACTCTATAGTTCTTTCCAGAAGTACCTGAAATAAGAAGATAAATAATAAATACAAAGCTGACATAAGAATCAAAGATACATGGTTGTTTTATGCACGGAAACCACCTCTCTCACTGCATCGCAGCCAGTCATTTACAATATCAGCAGAGGGAGGTGAAATTGCAGGTGTCAAAAGGTATAAGCATGAGCCATCATTTTGATAGTGAGTAGGGACACCCATGTGAGCTTCATGATTGTAGTTCGAGCCACCATCTGTAATGCCATCACTTTGAACCTCTTTGTCTTCTCTACAGCCTTGGATGAAGAATGGAGGAATTTCATCCAAAGCTCTCCCTACAACATAAGTTTGTCAGCAAAAAAGCTGTAACATTTAGCCGTCTAGAAGTCATTGATGATTTAAGGAACTGAAACATTATCTAAAGTCACTGCAAAGTATCAAAAGTACTAAATCTAACCTGAGGTTCCTTCACGCCCATCATGTTCCACGACCACAGAATGAGTACCATTATTTCTACTGTTCAGGAGCATTAGATGTTCAGGGGCCTCATCACCCCAGTCAGCAACAGGTGGTTTCTCCCGGAGGGTCATGGCAATTAAAGGTGAATGTTTCTCTACTGCATTAACAGATGTTTGCATTAAGGTGGCAGCCCTTGAGATAACAACATCTTCTCCCAATTCACTGTCACTATGATCGAAGCTTTCTCGTAAGGGTGTAAAATTTGTCTCCTCATTGACCTCGAGGTTCTCATGCGACAGTGCCTTCCATGCCATCAGATTCCCTGTCTCGTGGTCACTTTTATTAAACTGGATGCTTCTGTGATATGTCTCCGATTCGGTATCACTAGCTGTCTCACAGACAGAATTGGATACACCTACCAAGCGCAGTTTCTCCTGAAAAAGTTTGTCCTGGGAGTGTAATTCCATTGTACTCAATAGCTTATTACCTCTGGAGGATGAGACATCTAAAGTTACTGATTTACTGTTGAGGACAGGCCCTTCAGTCTTGTCAATTTTATTAAATAACAATGGAAGTAAGGAATTATGCATCTCAGGGAGAGACCACTGTGGTCCTTTAACTATGTCCACTGGAAGGAATCCTTCTTTTGTTGCTGTCTTAGATCCAGTAAAATTTTCTTGACAAGCCGTGTTTAGTTCTCTCTGAAAGTCAGAACATGATCCCACCTGCCTTGTGCCATGCCCATTACCATGCCCAAGCAAGTCTATCTCTTCAGGACATGCAAACAAATTCGCCCTTTTTTCACTGTGAGGAGTGCAGTCTAGTGGGTTGAAAAGGTGGCAGCGCTTTTTCCTCATCAGATCTCGGACAGAGCATCTCTCAAATACACTTGCTTCCTGTAATTGAGCATCTGATTCTGCCTTTTCTGCTGGTGTAAGATGGTCCAACCTTCTCTGACTGTATGAACTAGAACATTCCAAATTCTGATCCCCACAGCCCCCGGAAGATCCATCATTTATGTTAAGACTCCTCAACTCTGGGTGGTTTGTGACCTTGGGAATCATGGCAAAAGGTAAACTACCCCATAAGGAACTATTATTTCTTTTCTTATTAAAAGAACTACTGCTGTTATTATCTAGAGCTTGTTGCCTCGAGAACTTCTTAAGTTCAACCTTCTTCTCCATCTTAGATAAACCTTCCTCCAACCTAGTATAAGGAGATTGGCAACAATTATCACTAGAGCCATCAACTTGGGGATTACTTTTCTCTGATGAAGCTTGGGAATGGCTACTAGGACAAGCAGAAGAAGTTCCTCTTTCCTTTGAACTGCCAAAGTCATTTGTATCCTCGATTGAATCAAGAATGTCCTGACACTCTTTCTGAGACTCGCTCTCATAATCAATATTAGCCTTTTCTAGCACCTTATCGATACTTGTGGCAGGGAAAAGGGGAGTCAGAATGATCTCTCGAACAAGTTCATCATCCGAGTTTATGTCTTCAGCAGCCTGTGATGTGGTGAGCCACTTGAGAAGTCCAAGGACTTCCTTATCTACTGCCTAAAATGCACAGAGAAATAACAGTAAGTGAATTATAGGATTTTGCATTCACCATAACCATGCTCAATGCAGACTTATTGCTCCATGACAAAAATAACAGCCTCCAAGCTATCCCTGGAAAGAAAAATTCTTCCACATGCCAGTGAATTGCACCAATACGTTCTAGAAAATGGACTTAAGTGATCGAAAATGGTTTATAAGTGCTTGATATGATGCTTGAAATGGGAAATGTGTATTGATGATCACTTGTGATGCCAAAAGGAGCAGTTAAACACAATCAGTAAGGATCCGCGGAAGAAACTGAATACAAAAAAGAGTAAGAGTGGCTTGACTGTTCTTTCAAAGATTCGCCATAACTGACGCCATGTGAAAGAAACCTGATATTAGGGAGGAAGAAAAAGAAAAGGAAAACACCAAATTAACAACTAAAAAACAATTCATATAAATAGCTTGACGGTTAAGTAGATGAAGGATTCTCCATCCTAATTTAACAGACTAGAACTGCCAAATGATAATTCAAACAGATTTACGCCAGGAGGATACTAAAGGAACCCTATATCAGTTGAGGAGACACCAGAGTGACAGAAGCCAGGGAAAGTGGGGAAGGTACTGACTTGGCCATGGAACTAAAAACGACGAAAGTATCAAATATTGGCAGAAGAACAGACCAGCTAAAGAGGAGCAAGATGCAATATAAAACGGAAAGGAAAGAAAACAAAAGACTGCTGACATGGCAATTACCAAAAAGCATTGATGTCAGTGATAAGACACCTCTAGAGTCATAATATTACCTTACCATCCAATATTTGTGTCAGTTGAGATGATCTATTTTCATTTGACAACTCGTAACATGCATCTTTTTCTTTGACAGTTGTTGCAACCATTCTATCTCGATAGAATAAATCTGGTGATGGAGGAGAACCATTCAAAGCGTGTTCCTCAAGATGCAACAGAAGATCTCTACCAGCATTAATTGAATCTGCATGGGCTAACTCAGTCAAATTGCCATCATCAAAGGGAGCTGTTACCAAGCTCATTGGTCTCATACTTTGCTTTGGGGTGCTTGAACTTACAGCTCCTGAACAGAGCTCCAACAGTTTGTATTCCAAGTCAAGACCATGTGAGAAAACTTTCAGAACATCCTCAGGGGGTGGTTTCCCAGGAACAGTTGGTAGTGCTGCCTCATGCATCCCACTCCTTTCAAATTCCTCCTATGAAAACAGAAACGTAATAAAAAATTATTTGCAAGTGATAAATAAGGAAAATACTATTGCATTAATCTAGGTAACAATGCTGAAAGAACAGACAAAAGGAAACCTCCCAAATTGGCACAAGCGATTGGACCATTTTAACGTCTGAACGAGCTTGAGAAAGAGATGTATATGTTTTGAACTGCTGGTTGATAATATCTGCAAGCAGACAGGGATAGCAATTTCATCTGAGAAAAAGAAGTGCCTCTATGTTTATATCTCGATAAAAGGCAACAAACTGCTAAGAGTACAGCATATAAACAAACCATCTACACCAGCATCTCCCTCCAGTTCGCATGTGCTCTGACGTTTAGCCAAGTCTCCAGTAGAAGCATCCAAGCGAACCAGAGGCTGCCACCTCCAACTTCCTGGGATTGTTGATGATATCCAAACAGGAGTCTCGAGGTGGGCATCGCTACCCGAGTCAACCTAACGAGGAACTTCCAAGTATCATTGACTATGCACAAACATATGTACCTGTGTATTATCAAATCCACATATAATATGAAATACAAAAAGAATGATGATCTTGTATTGCATCTGCCAAATAAGAGGAGATAAATATGGCTCAAAAGCAGCAAACACGCAGTATGACTTTGCCATCACCTGTCCTCCTTGGTTGTTGTCACTACATCTCTTTGGGGCAAAAATAGTTGGTATTGGATGTCGAAACCTTATTCTCATTAGATGAAGAAGACCCATCCCATATAAGTTATAGTCAACCTGTCATTAGTTAACCTCAAGTGTGTCAAGAAACAACCATATAAAAGATGGCAAGTCTAGGCATAAATGGACCCGCTATAGAACCAAAGAAAGGAAAATTTGGCCAAGATAGAAAGATAAACTGATGTCGTAAGATAATACCAGAAACTGAAGAAGATAGGGAACATGCGATTCATGTGGCTGCAAACTTCTGTTGAATACTGCCCCTTCCTGGAAAATGATATTGGACCATAAATTAAAAAAGAGAAGGACAAAGAAGATGACTATAGGCATTTGTAATGGATGACACTTTTTTTGTCAAAACTAATATAATGATTACAAGCTTTTCTTAAAAGAAAACCTTCATCATAGAAGATAACCTTTTAGTACAATTCCAAATACCATCCCAACTTTCACGCACATAGCAATTTGTATCCACCACTTTTAGGACCACCAATTTGAGAGTGTCGTTAACATTGAGCTGTGTGTGTGAGAGAGAGAGAGAGAGAGAGAGAGAGAGAGAGAGAGAGAGAGAGAGAGAGAGAGAGAGAGAGAGAGAGACTGGCAATAGAGGTTGAAGACAGCCAGAGCATGGCCAAAGACAGTGACTGTTGGCTGTGAAGCCTTTGATTGGTGCAATTAAAGGAGATGATTAGGTTTGGGTTAGAATTTGGAAATGATTTTGGGATAATCTTTTTTGAAGTTTGTTGAAGGAAGTGCAATCGGTCTTTAGATTATGCAGTTTGGGCCTAAGATGCAATTTGCGGATTTCAAAATTCGAGTATGTAAAGCAATTTTTTGTGTGAATTGTTAGCCTGGTATTCAGACGTTTTCCCTTTTTATACAAAAACTAATATCTCCATTTACAAGCTTGTCTTTTAAAAAGACTTTCCTGCATCTGCCTTGTAAAATTGACCAACAGCAGCAGTGGACTAACTCTGACCCTTTTTAAAGAGGGGGGAAAAGGCTTCGCAAGTGCTGTTGCAGATTAAAAATTGTGAAACCAGATGAGATAAAAGATACTTCTTTTTACCTCCTGAAGAAATTGGTATCTGAGAAAATGTTCAATAAAACATACCTCAATGGCCACATTTAATGTCTAGTAGGCTTCCACTAATAATTTTTTATGACTCCATCGAAGAACAAAATATAAGCCAATTCTCTCAGGCCTCTCATTTAATCGAAACTTTATCGCCATATTTAGACCCATAAATTTCTGGGATGCCCCAAATAACATATGAATGGCAAATGCTTTCTATTTGTGATTAGACAGAAATGTAACTAAAAACCCTCTCAGGCATGCATACTCCAGATCGAAACAATAATAAACTTGAAGGCAAGCAATTGAAGAAGCCAAAGATGACAAGTACAAAATCTAGATAAAAGCTGTGATAACTTTTTTAGTATTCGAATGCAATACCAGTTCCACTGAAAGATAAGGTACTACTAACAGAGAGAGAGAAGAATACCAAAAGAAACTTGGCAGCACGCGAGATGTCATGTGGATGATAGCTAAAGCTTGAGTCAAGGCGCCCATAGATGTTGCTATAGAATATACAGGCAGAAAAACATATTAATACAAGCCATCATTGATGGATACAGGTATATCTTGACAAACAGCTCTTCAGATGCATGATAACCATAAAACCTCCTTGCTCGTACAAGGCTGCAACCATGCACGTGTTGCCGTTTTATGCCAGCATTGCCTTTGAGCTGTAATAACTCACAAAACAATCCTTTCAGATACAAACTAGCAAATGAAGCGCTTAAAAATATCCCATGAAAACCAATTAAGCAAGTGAAAGCCATAACTTACCTTCAAGGCTTTCTCCATGGCTAGAGCAACAGCATTTGTAAATGCATCCCCTGTGCAATTCGATAGTGACCGATTAATTCCAAGGTAGTAGCAGAACAATAAGAAACTAGTTTAAAAAAAAGGACATGAATTCAATATATAAAAGTACACACAACTAAATAAAATTAAGATGAACTTTACAACAACAATATATTACAAGGACATTGACAAAAACTGGTCAAGTGAAACCATGGCCATGTTGCCAAAAGAACATATCACCGTGAAAACACATAAGCTACATGCTAAAGGTATTGCGAACTGAGAGAAATGTTGGTTAATTTCTTCAAACCAGGACATGCACAAAGCAGTCAATGCATATGTAACGTGCACAAGTACCTTCAGACGTTGCATGGATATGAATATCTGCACATGGCACATACAAATAGGGTAAAGCCTACAAGAAAAGAAACATATTTAGAACCAGTACGAAGGAAATATATACAAGATACTGCTGCTTCATAAGCTATGCCGTGGAGGAGCATCATGTACTTTTCACAATAGATCACATGCAGCCACATAAGCTCTTCATTTTTATTTAGACATTCAACTAGTGTCCAGCCAGTCAAACAAAGAATATCATTGCGAATATGCTGCTTCTTGCAAGCAGAAAGTGGAAGAAACTTTCTGCATACTGAATTGGTCTTTTCTCTTGTAGCGTTGACCTCAAGTCAAGTCTTTAAAACCCATGCTGCTTGAAATACTTCATTGGGAGAAAGGAAGTTACTTTCATTGCTACACAGTACTTGGAACAATTAGAAAACTACAAAATAAACAAGGACTATGCTCACCTTATGCACATGTAAGCAAGTTTTTTGACCAGCAGGAGTTGAACCATAGACTCGTACTACAGGAACCTCGTTCACCTTTTCACCTTCATCAATCAATCATGAATGAGATTATGAACATACAAAAGTAGAGATCTGTAGCTACTACATAGTAATTGTAACTGTTATTTTCATTTTTGCACATTAAAGGTCAATTTTTCACAGAGAATTTGAATGATTGAGATGGTACCACGCCACACAAAAACTATAAGCCCACCTTCTTGTCTTTGCATCAGCAACAAAAAAAAAGCAAATTTCAAATACTTCATCATCAAGACAACTACGCTCTCCAAAGAAAAAGTAACCTTATGTGTACTGAAGAAGACAGTGAGTCGAACAATGTCCACCCAATATTTAAAAAAAATATTCAATACTCTCTGGCTTTTCTAAGCAACCAACCCAATCATGTAATAAATTATCAAGATGCCAATGGGATGATTCCAAGACACTGTGCTACAAATTAATTCAACCCCTACAAATATCCATGCCAGGAAAGTAATCAACATAGATCCAGCAGCCAAAACAAGAAGTTCAAATAAGGAATCCAAAAACTAATACATTCTTCATAACAGAACACTAAGCCACATATTCCCCACACTCATAGGAAAAGTAAACAAACTTTTTTATGCAACTCAGTGATTGATTAAGTCCTACCTTAGCAACAAAATTAACAGTGTTCCAGGTTCAAATCGAAAGTTTCTCTGGCGTCTCCTATTCAACATTAGATTCCATCACCAAAGAAGTGCACACAAAATTTATGCTGTGAACGGTGAGAGCAGGCTTCCATCCATTTTTACCAAAGACAACCTTATAGATAAATATTATTGCCATGAAAACATAGAATTACTTCAAAAGCACAGCTATTCCTAGTGGATGACAATATGAAGACCCATTATAAGCGACCAATTCAGCCACAGCTCCATCAAACAGCAAGACCCAACAAAGTTCTTGCGCTACAACTATCTATAACCTTCACGGGCACAATTAAAAAACGAGTCTTCCCATTTCTTTTCATGTTTCCCCTAATGCCCACATTCCCATAGTCCTAATTGCCCGTACCTCGAAATCCGCTGTAACAAACATCGAAATCCGGGATCGGAGGCGCCATGTAGTAGTCGATCGACACAATTCGGACGCTGAAGATCGCGGGATCCTTCTCCGAGTCCGACGCTGTGCTGGGTTGCGAATCTTCCGTTGGAAGCCGCTCCATCTGCGCAAGCCTTCCCCAACCCTTGCTCGCAAAACACCGAAATCCAGTGCGTGGTTAGCTAAAGGAGATTGCAGGCAGAGCTCTGGCCTCCCGCGTTAACCGACTTCGCGAACTACGAAACTTCCACAAGTTCTTTCCATTTTCCCTCGCTCCATTTTCTATTGTCCCGTGCACTACAAGAACAGAACCGGGATCCGAGCATTGGCGGAAAACACGTCGGCCCGATGTACTCTCATTGGGCCGGTGAAATTGGTTTTGGGTCGTATCGAAAACGGCCCAATTCATATTTGACCCGTCTTATTTGTATGGACTCGTTTCCTATGTGATACAATTTTAGTGACCTAAACTTGATTCATATAACTAAAACATACTTATATGCATATCAAAATGTCTGATCTACTTTAAACCTAAGAATATCTTTTTTGGATAGATTTATTTTTCAAATTCACAAAATAAATTAACTAAATAAAATATGTTAGTAAATACAAGAAAAAACCTTAAAATTTTCTTAAGATTAAATACACAAAAAGAACTAGAAAAGCATGCATGTGTTATGACAAAACATACAATATATATATAAACTCATAAAATCTCTTTACCAAAAAAAAACTCATAAAATCTATTGCACTCATACCAATTCAATCATAAATCTTTTAATTATGTCAATTTATTTTTAATTTTTTAACAATTTGCTAATTTAATCCTTCCAACCAATTTTGATAAATATTGTTGACGTGAAACCTCCTATTAGCAAGGGCTTTACAGTCCTCACCAAATTTAGGTAAGGGTTGAATTTTTTTTTTCAAAAAAGATAAAAAAAAAATTCATAAATTTTACTAAAAAAATTAGAAATTTTACAAAAATATCTATATACATTTTGATATCTCCAATTCCGCCTGACGCATTGGACGCTTTATTTTGTACTAGAAGACTAGCGAAGAAGTTCTTTTATTTACATATGGGTTTAAAATGTATTAGTTCTAAAACCATTGTCTTCTTAGACAAATCTTTCTTAGACCCAAACATGCCACAAGTCAAACGAGTCGCCAACAATTTGTTTTGCAAACTGTTTTCAAAAGTTTCTCCAAAATAGTTCTGAACTTACTAATATGGAACACCAGAACTGTCCCAGTCAGCGGTGATGCTCCTGAACGACAGCCTTCAAGAGGCCTCTTCAACAATCATAGTCACCGAATTCAAAAGAATCTGTCCACCCATAACTTCATCGACACATTTAGCTAAAATATTATCAACAGCTCGGACAATTTGCTAAAACATTAGTCCATCCACGCACAAAAGTACTTCGTAAATACATTAGTCAGCCCACCCATAAATAAGATCATATGCTACATTTCTTTGCAAATGGCTATAAGATGTATGTATGTTGATCGCTTGATCAGAGAATCATATGAAGTGCATATTACAAGTGCATTATACAACGGTGGATCCAAAACGTGTGAGAAACAAGTTACTCGACGGTTGAAGTTGCCCCAAGAATGCATATAAACAAATGCAACGGGAGGAATTGAAGAATCCTACACATGGAGAATTAGGTTCAATTCCAATTCCAATCCCAATGCCATGCTTCACTGTGCCTTCACCATTGATTTTATCTTTATAAGCAGCCATGGTGTTGCCTAACCATTTAGTTTAGGCCAAGCCCACCTGTCTCTCCCACCTAAGGTCTTTGGAGTATTCAGAGAGCGCCGCCCTTGGATCACCATCAGAGATAGACAAGTAGTACTGAGCAGTCCCATCATCAACCTGCATGCTCCTCCTAAGTGAGTCGAGGATTCTCTTCTTCCCTTGTTCAGAGGGCGTCCTCTTCAATAAAGAACTTATCTCTATGTCTCGGACACCTTCTGGATAAAGCACAGCAACTTCCCTCTTTGCATGATTATCTCGCTCTATGTAGCACGTGGTATCGATAAGAATCTCAGGGTTGCTTATGGGGATTAACAACCTCTCCCTCGAATATATACCATGGTCACTCATCATGTTGTTTAATCGCTTTATATCCATGACCTGACGTCACAAAAAAACAAGGAAGTCTTTTAAGCATGTAACATGCTGTGTAGACAGGGATAAAAAGGACATGCAGGAAAGAAACTTTGAAGCAGTGAAGAGAAAAATTTAAGGGAAGCCATTCTAAAAGTCTCTATCAATAGTCTATCAAAAATCAAATGCAGGGAGATCTGACTTGTGATGGCACATAATACATTAGTTCTGACTGTTTAGGGATTGTATGGCTACAACCATGGAAAAGTTCCATTAAAAAGACAGACGGTCATGCTAATTAGGGTCTCAGAATTTGAGCTTCATGTTCAAACATTTCATGGATCAATATCTCCATTTCTTCATCATCATCCACCATTCCTAAGTCAATGTTATCAGGTCAGAGGAACTATCATGACCATCACAAAAAACTGCATAGACCATCATCTCGAACTGATGACTTGCAAAATATGTGCATCCCTTTTTCTATCCCCACAGATCCTGGCAACTAAGAGAGACTAATATATGGTCAATCAGGCACATCTTTTCACTGTGATCGGAGATGCTTTTTGCTTGAAAAACTTAGCAATACATCATCGTATGAAGAGACTTCAGAATGTATCACATGAAGAGCACCCTATGCTCCCTAAGACAGAACAGTTGTGGTCAAGCCCCAACCTTCCTCCACACCTTCAGTAGAAACCACAGCAACAACATCCAACTGTAACCATTTCCTTTTCCATTTTTTAGGCTTCACCGAAGTGAAGTAATTCCAAATTTACTGAATTCATGTATCAATTAGTCTAGCTTTCTCCCATGGGAATAAATTCCTAAGCTGCGCAAAAGGAAATTCCATTGATTATTATCTTACTACCTATATGGTACAAAATAGAGCAACGAGTCATAATAATTTATATAGCTAGCTATTCCACTCAACGGGATAAATCTGTCATCAACATTGAAGTCATGCAACCACCAGCTTGCACAAAGAAGCTCTGGACTTCATCAAATGATACATAGATCATCTAGAATCTTGTCAACATTATACTTTACATTATATATTATCCAAGTAACCTTTATCAAAGAGGCCAGAACCCTATCAGATGGAGGTATAAAAGATAAGTGTCAGAAAAATCCTAGCAAAGAATGACCAGACACAGAGGCAAAGAATGGAAGAAAGAAAAGGCCCTATGCTCTACCACAGACCCTTGGTGACAGATGGAAAATCACTAAATTGGGACTCTAAGGTTAACATGTTTGGCAGAATAAGTCATGATATAATGCCGATTTAAGAATACTTAAAAAGCAGATTTATGTCACAAAGCCTTACTCAGAATTCTATAGAACTGTATACTTGGATAATCCTGCACCAATCAACAGTAGCTATTCAACTTTGGCTTTTAAAATGGTGGAGGTTTGCCAGAATGGTTCTTCAAGGAGAAAATTTCTCTGCAATGACCTGACAATTGTCACTAGCTCCACTGCATTCCTTCACCAAGAAGTCCTAGACAATTCAATGATCTTAGTTACCTAATATTTGATTCATTCACCAAACTCACCATTTTACTCCCCCTTCCTCTGTGATTCACCATTTTAGCAATCAAACCCTGGATCACAAAGTACTTCACTTATTATGAAAAACACCGAACCCATATCCACCCATCCTCTCACCGCCAAGGAAGTAACCAATAGACAATCTATGCTGGAGGACAAAACCAAATGGATTCCGAGCCATCAGCAAAGCAAATCCACCAGAAGTTACATGAAAATTCACAATTAAGCTCCCAGCTTCGAATCAGTTCATCATCACTCAAATGGACCTACCTACATCTAACCTTGTCTACCATGACTACATGCAGAGCAAACCTACATGATTCCAAAAAAATCAGAAGGATAATACTATGATATCTTTTAAATGTTGTTCTTCAGAATCAGCTGAAAGTGAATCTCCATAAAATGCAACGTCAAAATATGTCATTTGCAACTTTTAAAGTATACTATGTGAGAACATCATTTCGCCGCGAATATAATTCACACTTTTGTTCCCAATTAATACAGCAAAAGGGACAGAAACTCCATTACCTGAACAGAGTACTTTACAGCGAGGCTGGCGACGCTATCGCCGCGCGTAATCCGATGCGACATCGCGAACTTCCCTATGCCATTATCCCTCCAGAAGCTACCCGAGCCCGGGAGGCCGACCACCTCCTTCAGCCTCCAGGGGGCTGCGAAGGCCCGAGTGACCATGTCCCGATCGGAGGCAACCGAGCTCCAGATCCGGCAGACGCAGCTCGCGCGGGCCAGGTCTGGGACCGGGAGCTTCTCGAAGATGAGGCGGAGGGTGTCGGGGCAGGCGAGGGCAGAGAAGTGGCAGTTCATCGGAGAAATGGTGGAATCGGCGGTGGAGGAGGAGGCGGAGGACGGCGGCGGAGGGAGACCGGCGGTCGGGGCAGGGGAAGGGAGTGGAGGCTCACCGTCGTCGTCGTCGTCGCCACAGCAGCCCATAGAGAGAACGATGGAATGTCCGTGGAGTCGGTTTAACGAATCTTGGATTTTGGTTTTGAATGGTAGATAGCAGACGGCTGGAATATGGTTGAAATTACTATTTTTCCCCCTACTTTTTCGCATTTATTACAAATTGCCCCAGATTTTTCAATTTTTTGCAATGTTTCCCCTCGAACTTGAAATCGTTTGCAATGTCTCACCTCACTGGCGTGACTTCCATCATTTTTTAATTTGAGCACCGACGATGTGCTTGTCAGCGGGACCAAATTGCTCTCTTATGCAGGGTAAATCTGAAGAAACAAAAACTTGCAAATTATATATTAACCCTCAAATTTTTTCATGTATGGGAAGTTGCCCTAACTTTTCAATATTTTATCAATGATTTCCCCGATGTTTCAAAGCCAACGTGACATTGATCTTAACCATCTTTCTTATTAATCTCCACTAATGATCGACCTGGGCAACCAAAGCTAGGGTTCTACTCTCGCTTGGTACATGCGTCTGGTCGTATTATGTTTCCCATGAACGGATGTTAATGCTAAAGTAACGTGTCTTTTATTTGACAAGCAAAGCAATTGACTTGCAGCTTCGGTTGTCTCTCAGAATGTTAGGACTTTTCTCCACATCTCTTAATTTTCTTTCTATGTCTTCCCCCGTGGTGCAAGCCCTAAGAGGTCATTTCTTGATAGTGGGTTCACAAATCTTTAAGTTGATTACATATACCTTGGAAAGCCGTGGACGAAGTCTGGAGGCCATAGTCAAAATCAGATACAAAAAGTTACTATTGACTAATTATCCTTAAAGTAAGGGCTCGAATTGAATAAATTATTAAAAGAAAAGGCCCCATATGAAAATTGACTAAAGTCAACTCTAGAGAGAGACTTCTCAAACAATTTCGAGGCTTTCAGGTGTGAAGTTTCAAAAATTGAATTGTCAAGAGGCAACTTCCAAAAAAAATTCCAAGACTTGGGGACAAAAGTACGATTTCCTCTTTATAGTTGCTGTCTATGAGGTTAACTCATTAGTCCCGTGACAAACATGTGATCCAAGTTTCGGTTGAAGAACACACTTGGGGCCGCGTCGGGGACACATTTTAACCGATCTGGAGAGTTTGGGAAACATTGCAAAGATCGAAAAAGTCAGGAGGCAATTTGCAATGAGTTCCAAAATCTCGAGGACACAGCATCAATCATTCCTTAAATGCCAATGCCACAAAACACTTTCTCTTTGCAATTATAAAGATAACTATTTTTGGTAATTTAGTTATTTATTATGATAATAGTTTCCGATGATATTGAACGTATTTCGAATCACGCGTCACCATATTTGATTATGATGAGTTTTGTTGTTTGAGAGGCATGAAGGAGAATTAGTAGAAGAAGTTATCAAAACTATTATGAGAAAGTTGAGACATCATTTTCAGCTTGATGTTATTAAGCACTTAGTTGGAGTTGATCATCATGTAAACAAAATTAGGAATTGGGTAGACATTCTAGGAAATCTTGCTCAGATGATTGGAATATATTTGATTGATAAGATCAACTCAATGCTTTAGCTAGAGAATGTGATTGGTTTGGGGTAGGAAGTATCATCGTTGTTACAGCTAGATATGAATTTATTCTTGATCAATCCAAATTCTAGGAAGTCCACAAGTATGAATTGAAAGAATTAAATGGCATGCATTCGGCACAATTATTTAAAAGACACGCATTTTGCGTGGGCCATTTTCCAAACGATTTTGAGGGTGTCTCTTGTGATATCTTATCCACCATGGGTGGACTTCCACTAGCTATCAAGGTCATAGGTTCATACTTGTACCGAAAAAGGAATGGAAAAGTATGGAAAGTCATGCCAAAGGGATTAAGAAACAAACCGCATAGAGAGGTCACCAACAACATTGATGATAAGTTATGAGGCATTGAAAACACGACATAAGGAAAAAAAAATTCCATATTGCTTGCTTCTTTATAGGCGAAGAACGTGAAACATACCGTTAACATGTGGGAGGAATGTGAGTTTTATCCAAATGAAGGAATGAAAGAGTTGAAATTGAGGTGCTTAGTAAAGATTGATGATAGTGGTAAGTTTTGGATGCATGATCAACTGAGAGATCTTAGAATGAGCATATTTTGCAAGAACAATTATCAAAGAGATGTCTCAAATTATGAGGACCGACCACCCTTGGACAAGATAACATGTGGGACTTCTTCTTCTTTTTTTCCTCTCCCTCTCTCCCATAATTAATTAGTTTCATGTGACCTATTCTTTCTTTTACCTAGTATGAACAGATGCTCTTGCTTTTTATAAAAAAACAAACTACTTATACTTCCATTCATGTCCAACGTAGATGAACTGTAACAATAACTGGATTATGAGTGTTCTAGGTATGAAGAAGTCATTGTCTAATTCAAATTCGTTAATATAAATTACAACGAGATATATCTATTAGCAGAAAAAGAAGGGGGGAAAATGAAATAACTCCTGCACTATCATCCTCCATTTTAATTCGTAAAACCAAAACATTTTGCATGTTAATTGGTTCCATCCACTCTTCACAAAAGTGTTCATGTCTTATGATGAGATTATGTAAAACCGATCATATAATGAGTTTTGTTGTTTGAGAGGCATGAAGGAGAATGAGTAGGAAGTTACAATAACTATAATGTGCCAGTGAAGACATCATTTTCAGCTTGATATTACTTAAGCACTTAGTTGGAGTTGATGATCATGTGAACAAGATTAAGGATTGGATAGACACTCCGAGCAATCATGCTCAATGATTGGAATATATGGCATGGGTGAGATTGGAAAAAAACCACTCTTGTCAAGGTCATCTACAACAAGCTGTTGAACGACTTTGTGCATGGTAGCTTCCTTCTAGTGTACGGAAAATAGTTTGACACAATGATAATGATTATTTACAAAGTCTATTAATTAAGGAAATCTTGCCAAATGAAAATCAAGTATGTAAAGTTGATGATGGAATCAACTTGATCAAATCTAAATTTAAAGGAAAAAAATGTTTCATTCTTCTAGATGATATTGATCGACAAGATCAACTAAATGCTTTAGCTAGAAAATGTGATTGGTTTGGGGCACGAAGTATCATCAATATTACAATTAGATATGAAACTAGTCTTGATCAATTTAGGAAGTCCACAAGTATGAATAGAACGAATTAGATGGCATGCATTTTGTGAATTTATTTAAAAGACATGCATTTCGCACGGGTCATTGTCCGAAAGATTTTGAGGGTGTCTCCTGTGATATCTTATCTACCATGAGTAGACTTCCACTAGCTGTCAAGGTCATACATTCATACTTGTATGAAAAAAAAGATGAGATAGTATGAAAAGATGTGCTGAAAAAAATTAAGAAACAAAATGTATAGGGAGGTCCAAATGACATTGATGATAAGGTATGAGGCATTAAAAACATGACATAAGAATATTTTTCTCATTATTGCTTGCTTATTTATTGACGAAAATGTGAAATATGCTTTTTACATGTGGGAGGACTATGAGTTTTATTCAAATGAAGGAATGGAAGAGTTGAAACTGAGGTGCTTAGTAAAAATTGATGATAGTGGTAAGTTTTGGATGTATGATCAATTGACAGATTTTGGAAGGAGCATCTTTTGCCAAGAACAATCATCAAAGAGATGTCTCAAACAATGGGCCGACCGACCACTTTTGGACAAGGCAACATGTGAGACCTTTTTTTTTTAATCAACAAGATCAACTAACTGCTTTAGCTAAAGAATGTGATTGGTTTGGAACAGGAAGCATCATCACTGTTACAATTAGATATGAAGCTATTTTTGATCAATTTAGGAAGTCCACAAATATGAATTGAACGAATTAGATGGCATGCATTCTGCGCATTTATTTAAAAGACATGGATTTCATACGGGCCATTGTCCGAAAGATTTTGAGGGTGTCTCTTGTGATATCTTATCCACCATGGGTGGACTTCCACTAGCTATCAAGGTTATACGTTCATACTTGTATGGAAAAAGAGATGATAAAGTATAGAAAGATGTGCAGAAAAAGTTAAGAAACAAAACATATAGAGAGGTCCAAACGATATTATTGATAAGGTCTGAGGCATTGGAAACATGACATAAGAAGAGTTTTCTCGATATTGCCTGCTTCTTTATCAGCGAAGATGTGAAATATGTTGTTTACATGTGGGAGGACTGTGAGTTTTATTCAAATGAAGGAATCGAAGAGTTGAAACTGACGTGCCTAGTAAAAATTGATGATAATGTTAAGTTTTGGATGTATGATCAACTTAAAGATCTTGAAAGGAGCATATTTTGCCAAGAACAATCACCAAGGAGATATCTCAAACTATGGGCTGACCGAGCACCCTTGGACAAGGTAACATGTGGGACTTCTTTTTTCTTTCCCTCTCCCTCTCTCTCATAATTAATTGGTTTCACGTGACCTATTCTTTCTTTTACCTAGTATGAACATAGGTCCTACTCTTTTTTTATATGAAAAACAAACTACTTATACTTTCATTCATGTCCATTATAGATGAATTGTGACAATAATTGGATTATGAGTGTCCTAAGAATGAAGAAGTCATATTATCTAATTCAAATTCGTCAATATAAATTACAAGAAGATCAATTTGTTGGCAGAAAACGAAGGGGAAAAATGAAATGATTCCTATACAATCATCCTCCATTTTTAGTCGTAAAATCAATATATATTGCATGTTAATTGGTTCCATCCACCCTTTCATAAAAGTGTATGTGTTTTATGATGAGATTATATAAAATCGATAATATAATGAGTTTTGTTGTTTGATAGGCGTGATGAAGAAATAGTGGAGGAAGTGACCAAAACTATTCAGCGGTAGTTGAGACATCATTTTCAGCTTGATGTTACTAAGCACTTAGTTGAATTTGATGATCATGTGAATAAAATTAGGGATTGGGTAGACACTCCTGTCAATCATGCTCGAATGATCACAATTTATGGCATGTGTGGGATTGGCAAAATGACTTTTGCCAAGGTTATCTACAACAAGTTGTTGAACGACTTTGTGCAGCGTAGCTTCCTTCTAGATGTACGAGAAATAGCTCAGCACAACGGTATACCTTATCTACAAAGTCTATTAATCCTGCCAAAAATGAAAATCAAGTTTGTAAAGTTGATGATGGAATTACTATGATCAAATCTAGTTTTACAGGAAAAGTGGTTCTCATTCTTCTAGATGATGTTAATTGACAATATCAAATAAATGCTTTAGCTAGAGAATGTGATTTGTTTGAGGGCAGGAAGTATCATCATTGTTATAACTAGATATGAAGCTATTCTTGATCAATCCGTATTTCAGGATGTCCACAAGTGTGAATTGAACAAATTAGATCTCCATGCATTCTATGCATTTATTTAAAAGACACGCATTTCGCATGGGCCATTGCCCGAAAGATTTTGAGGGTACCTCTTGTGATATCTTATCCACCATGGGCGGACTTCCACTAGCTATCAAGGTCATTCATACTTATATGGAAAAAGAGATGGGAAAGTATTGAAAGATGTGCTAAAAAGATTAAGAAACAAAACGCATGGAAAGGTCCAAACGACATTATTGATAAGGTATGAGGTATTGGAAACAAAATTTATCTCTGTTCAAACATATTTTGAGCAAGTTGAGACATGATTTTCAGCTTGATGTTCATAAGCTCTTAGTTTGAGTTGATGATCATGTGAAATGGATTGGGTACTGGTTAGACACTCCTCCTAATGGTGCTTGGATGATTGGAATATATGGCATGGGGGTATCGGTAAAACAAGCACTACAAAAAAACCTGATTTTCGCTACGATTAATTAGCGACGGTATATAACCCGTCGCGACTTAGCGACAAATTTAGGGATCTTCGTTGCTAATTTGTGACGAAGCGAACAAATTCGTCACTAATATCGACGATATTCAGTCCGTCGCTATTTCCGACGAACTTTGCGACAAGAACACATACAGCGTCGCACTTTAGCGACAAACTAAATTATTCGTCATAAAATTCGTCGCCATTTAGCTACGACGACACAAGGTCATCGCTAAAGCGCTACAGGATTTGCTACTATTAATACGACGTAGCTAAGTAGCGACAACTAATGGAGGTCGTCGCTAATTTGCGACAACGGTTACTGTCTGTGACTAATACAGTCGCTAACTTGCGACGAAAATGACAACATGTCGCTAATTAGCGACATCTTTTGCGACTGCTACAAATTCCGTCTCCATTTTCCAATGGAAAAACTTTCCGTCACGAAAAAAGTCGCAAATCAGCGACCAATTAATGTTTTGTCGCAAAATGCGTCGCTACTTTACTACGGGGATTGGAATGTCGTCGCAAATACCGTCGATAATTTGCTACGGTTAAATAATTTGTCGCTACGTTCGTCGCTAAATCCCAGATATACCCTAACAACTCGCGAGCAGATGTAGTTTTGTATCTCTCGACAGCTCCCTTCCTTCCTCCGCTGCTAACCAAAAACCCAAATGAAGAAGGTATGTGCATTTCTCTTTTAATTGCTTCTTAGCTAACTAGTTTTCCCTACGTACACTAGCTACCTAAGATTATTTCTGCATTTTGCTTGTTCATGGTATTCGATTTTGTGGGTTGAATCGTTTTGCCAACGGTGATGGTGAGCTGCGATATTTTGTGCTCGATTTCGTTCGATCTCCCCCATATGGCAGGCCACTCGCCATTTCTATCGGCGGCCGAGGCATCGAGTTCCTCTCCTAGTTAGAGATTTGCATAATCTAGCTAGTTCGGCTTGCATGGCATTTGAGTAGTCGATAAAACGGTAGAAAATATAAAAAATAACAGTAATTTTGTTTTGATGACAAATCAAATTGTAAGAATTAATTTATTATTGTTTTACTTTGTGTTTTCATTTGATTGCATCATAAAACATACATACATATATATATGTCACTATGAGTTTCATTTTTATTATACTCTTTCATTATATATTAATTTTCATATAGATATAATGCAAAGAGAGAGATCTTGGATGTATAATAAAAACTTACCTAATCGAGCTGGATTGACCGAGGAATATCGTGCCGGGGTGAAACTGTTTTTGGACTTTGCTAGTAGCAACGTTTAGTTCATGGATGGAAATATGTTAAGATGTCCGTGCAGAAAGTGCAGTAATGGAAAATTTTTTTCAGTAAATAAAGTTGGTGAGCACCTTTGTAGATTCGGTTTTACTCCAAACTACTATAATTGGACTTGCCATGGTGAACCATGTATATCCGATGAACTTGATGAAATAAGTGACCAGTTTCTGAGCAGGGGAAAATGTACCTATGATCACCAATTGAATCCATACCAGAGGATGGTTATGAATGCAGCTAATCAGAATTACGTCTGGGAATCTAACCACGCGAGTTCTAATTATACTCCTACACATGAAGAAGGGGGTTCAAGTCATGTCGCACACTTGCATGACCAGGGAGGAAGAGGATTTGATGATAATGTTTGTAGTCAATTTCAAGAAGTGTTTAGTGAGCTGATGAACCTTTATAGGCTGGTTGTGATAACCACACTAAGTTATCCGTGACGGCAAGAATGTTAAATATAAAGGCAGAGCATAATGTGTCTGAGAATTGTTTCAACTCATTTGTTGAATTAATGCGGGAGACATTGCCTCGTGATAACATCATGCCTAGTGATTTTTATGATATGAAGAAGCTAGTACATAACTTAGGTCTTCCATTTGTGAGGATTGATGTATGTAGCAGTGGTTGTATGTTATATTGGAGAGAAGATGAAAATTTAGAGTATTGCAAATTTTGCAATGAACCTAGGTACAAGGTTAACAGGAGGGCTGGTTATCATCAAAAGCGAAGACCATGCAAGCAACTGTTTCATTTGCCAATAATCCCTAGGTTGCAAAGGCTTTATGCGTCATCAGTCACTGCTGAAATGCAAATCATCAACCAGAAGAAGATATAATGTCTCATCCTTCCAATGCAGCCGCATGGAAGCATTTTGATAAAACATACCCTGAGTTCGCGATGGAGCCTCGCAACATCAGGCTAGGTCTATGTGCCGATGGATTTGCCCCATTTGGAAAAACAGGGAAAAGTTATTCATGTTGGCCAATTATATTAACTCCGTACAATCTTCCACCTGGTATGTGCATGAAGACACCTTACATGTTTTTGACATTGATCGTGCCTGGTCCACAAAACCCAAAAAAGTTGATAGACATTTATATGCAACCATTGATAGAAGAGTTACAATTACTATGGAATGAAGGTATCCTGACGTATGATGTTTGTAAGGATCAAAGATTTGTAATGAAAGCTGCCCTTCTTTGGACGATAAATGACTTCCCAGCGTATGGAATGTTATCTGGGTGGAGCACAGCTGAGCTTTTAGGATGTCCAATATGTATGGAGAGATCAAAGTCCTTCAGATTGAAACATGGTAAGAAGGTGAGCTACTTTGATTGTCACAGACAATTTTTGCCTATAAATCATACATTCAGAAGGAATAAGAAAGAATTCGTACAAAATAGAATCGATGTAACACATCCACCATTGAGGTTGACCGGTGATGAAATTTGGGAGCGAGTGCAATACTTTCTAACTGTTGTCGAAAACCCCCATGGCACAACCTATGCATATGGAAGTACG
Organism: Melaleuca alternifolia; assembly: GCA_019926035.1. Taxonomy (NCBI): domain Eukaryota; kingdom Viridiplantae; phylum Streptophyta; class Magnoliopsida; order Myrtales; family Myrtaceae; genus Melaleuca; species Melaleuca alternifolia. The sequence continues at coordinate 508,285 of JAGKPW010002284.1, forward strand.
CATAAGTGGACTAAACGCAGTATATTTTGGGATCTACCATACTGGAAGTCCCATCTTATTCATCATAATCTTGATGTCATGCACATAGAGAAGAATGTTTTTGATAATGTCATCAATACGGTGATGGATGTTACGGGAAAAACAAAAGACAACTTGAATGCAAGGAAAGACATGAGAGATATTTGTAATCGGCCAACACTACATGTTGATGCTTGTAGCAGGGGACCAAAACCGAAAGTTGTTTATACTATGAATAAGGAGCAGAGACGTGTTATTTGTAAATGGTAGAAATCTGTGCGCTTCCCTGATAGATATGCTTCAAATATCGAGAGGTGTGTCGATATGAATGAATGTAAACTTACGGGTTTGAAGAGTCATGATTGTCACATATTGATGGAGCGACTGCTCCCCATAGCGACGAAGGAAATTCTACCACACTTTGTTTGGGGCGCCATTACAGACTTAAGTAATTTCTTACGTGATATTTGCTCGACAATCTTAAAAGCATCACACATGGAGAAGCTTGAGAGAGATATTCCAATTATCCTTTGCAACTTAGAAATGATATTTCCTCCTTCATTTTTAGTTCACTTGCCTTATGAGGCCAAAGTTGCTGGTCCCGTACAATATCGATGGATGTACCCATTTGAGAAGTGAAATGATTTTTTTTTGTTTACTTCATTTGCAAACTTACTTTAAGTAATTATTATTTATTATGTTTTGACTATCTCCTTTATTAATTTTTACTAGGTTCTTATTTCATTTGAAGAAGAAAATAAAGAACAAGGCATGCGTAGAAGCTTCAATTTGTAATGCATATATTGTTGAAGAAGTGACTACATTTGCATCATATTATTTTGAGCCACACGTGCAATGCAAAAGGAGGAGAGCCGGATGAAACGATGAGGGCTCCTTTGATCCCAATAGAAAGTCATTCTCTATTTTCAATTATCTCGGTCGATCAAGCGGCGTAAGCCGGTATCGTTACTTAACTGGCGAAGAATGGCATGCAGCGCATACATACATTTTATTGAATTGTCCAGACGTGGATCCATATTTCGAGTAAGTGCAAATGCCAAAAATAAATAAATAAAATATTTATCCATATATTGTTGACTTAAGTAATTTTTTGGCTAACGTGTATATATATGTTTCTGCACAACAGGATTTTCCAAAGTTCAATTGCTGGACTACCGCCAAATGATATTGATTTTGTGATAAATCAATATTTTGCATCATGGTTCAAATCATATGTAAGTTATCTGTTGAGTTAGGGTTGTCACGTTTTTCAAATTACTAACAATTGACCATTGGTCTATATATTATGATTGACTTTGCGTTTATCATCATTAATTAGGTTGATATTAATAGGGATCAAGTTCCAGAGCATGATGTTCTATATCATCTGGCCATTGGTCCAAAATCCAGAGTACGTTGTTGGCCAGCATATTTCATTAACGGCTATAATTTTCATACTCAAGACTACGGAATGAGAAAAACAATAATGAATAGTGGTCTGTGTGTGCAATCAGACGGTGATTCTAGTTTGAACACTGATTTTTATGGCTTGTTGGATGAAATCTTAGAGATTGAGTACCCTGGACCATCATTAGGCATTGTGTTATTTAAGTGGACGTGGTTCAACCCCGTCAAAGGAATGAGGGTGCATCAGAAGTATAATTTGGTTGAAATAAATCACAAGAAAAAATATATGAAGTATGAACCATTTGTCTTAGCACAACAAGCAATTCAAGTATATTATGCATCATACCCTAGTTTGAAACGAGACAAAGTTGATTGGTTGGCTGTATGTAAAATCAAAGCTCGAAGAAAAATCGAAGAACATTGGAAGGACACGGCATATCAGCAAGAGGAAGTTGGTAACACCCATGACACTGAGGAATATACCATTTCAAGTTTACGAGATCCATATGGAGCAATGATAGATGTTGATGCAACTGAAATTTGCGGAGCACATTTAGAAAGTGATTCGGATCATGAAGATGATTATGAAGACGAAGATGATTTGACCAATGAAGACGAAGATGCTTTCACCGATGACTGTAACGAATCTGATTCGATAGATGAAGACGTACGTGATTCGGGAGGCCAAGAAGAAGATGAAGATTTTTGATACAATGTTGTTAATTTGGGTACTATTTTTCTTTATTAGTGTTGTTATTATTGAAAAACTTTGTATTTGCCATGACAATTTTGTGAAGTTTTAACAGGAATTAATTTGCTCATATTATTTTATAATTTAAATTATCCAGCATATTAGCGACGGATAGACACGGCCATCACTAATTTGGCGACGGACCTCATGCTGTTAATGGAGCTAATTAGCTACGGCGACAATTAGTGTCGTCGCTAAACTCAAACCGCGACGGAATTTCGGTCGTGGCTATTTGATTGTCGCTAAATTGTGACGGGCATGCATTTTTCGTCGCTAAATTGTGACGGTTGAGGATACGTCGTTGCTAAATTGTGACGGACAAAGGGTTCTTCGTCACTAACTGGTGACGGACAACGGCTTCGTCACTAATTAGTGACGCCTACAGGTTTTTCGTCGCTAAATGTAATTAGTGACAGACAAGGTTGTATTGTCGCTAAATGTAATTAGAGATGGATGAGGCTGGTCCTTGCATATTAGTGACGGATGAGGCCTAGGTTTTTGTCGTCGCAAATTAGCAACGGAGGGATTTCTTGTCGCTAAGTAGTGACGGCCTAGTGTTTTGTCGTCGCTAATTAGCGACGGAGCGATTTGTTGTCGCTAAGTAGTGACGGCCTAGTGTTTTGTCGTCGCTAATTAGTGACGGAGGGATTTGTTGTCGCTAGTTAGTGACGGCCCAGTGTTTAGTCGTCGCTAATTAGCGATGGAAAGATTTGTTGTCACTTGTTAGTGACGGCCTAGTGTTTAGTCGTCGCTAATTAGCGACGGAGGGATTTGTTATCGCTAGTTAGTGACGGCCTAGTGTTTAGTCATCGCTAATTAGCGACGGAGGGATTTGTTGTCGCTAGTTAGTGACAGCCTAGGGTTTTGACGTTGCAAATTAGCGACGAAGAGATTTGTTGTCGCTAATTAGTGACGGAGGTGTTTGTTGTTGCTAAGTAGTGACGGCCTAGGGTTTTGTCGTCGTAAATTAGTGACGGAGGGATTTGTTGTCGCTAACTAGTGACGGCCTAGGGTTTTGTCGTCGCAAATTAGCGACGGAGCATGGTTTGTTGTCGCTAAGTAGTGATGGCCTAGGGTTTTGTCGTCGGAAATTTGCGATGGAGTAGGGTTTGTTGTCGCTAAGTAGTGACGGCTTAGGGTTTTGTCGTCGCAAATTAGCGACGACATGAGGTTGGTCGTTGCTAATTAGCGACGATAAAACTTTCTCTGTCAGTAAATTCCGACTTAATAGCGACTTTCTCGCATCCCATTCAGTCACGATCTCCCTATCGATCACCCCCTCTTCGTCCCTGTCGATCAACTCCTCTCCCTCTCGATCAACCCCTCTTCGTCCCTGTCGATCAACCTCTCTCCCTCTCGATCAACCGGTGTGCCTCCCTCTCGATCAACCTCTCTGCCTCTCGATCGACCTATCTTCCTCCCTCTCGATCAACCTCTCCCTCACGATCTCTTCCTATCGAAATTTGCCCGATCTGCTGGTTCGAAGGTGAAGGTGAGCCTTCGACTCTTCCCCCTTCTATTTTGCTCTTGCTCTTGAAGATGACCCATATATTGTATGTTTGCTACTGTTTGCACTAGAGATCGTCTGTTCAAATTTCACGAAAAGTGCTTGCAAACTAATCCGAGGGACAAACTCATGCCTGTATTTAACCGGATTGTCCAATCTGCAGGGTATTTATGGGTAGTATCTATGTAATCAAGTCTGTGCACTAGAGATCGCCTGTTCAATGCATGACATCTTGCGTGCACCGAATAAATAGGCATCACAGGGTGCAATTGTTTGGCTTATTGCGAATGAGTATAGCCAGAAGTTTCGTCTCAAAAACTGAAGATCATTCATTCTTATTTGGGGGGGCGATCTAATTCGTTTGTAATACATTAGATGGCCGATATATGATGTAAGTGTAGTCGTATGATGTATCTCATTCTATTAATCTGTTTGACTTATCTTATGCAACTTATAGAGACAAAGAACATCCACAACCCCAAAATCTTTGTGAAGAAAGTATTGAAGAAGCAACTCGATATATAAACATGGTAAGTTTCATTTGTCACTTGTCATTATGTGTTCATAACTGCTCAGTATTTTTTGTAATTAGAATTGATGAAGTTTATAACCTTAACTCCTTTTTTCACTTGATGAGGAAAACAATAGATTGCATTGAAAAACTCAGCGTGTTTTTACTTAATACATATATGTAATAACCTTTCGATTTGACAGTATTCCAGAGGAGGTATTCGTCGTGGTCGTGGAATTCAACGTGGTGGTGGAGCTAGAATAGCTGAATCGCCATCCCCATCACCTCCCTCCGTGCCGGGTCCGTCCCCAACGCTTTCGACTTCCCCCGTAGAAGCCATTACCCCTGTACGAGATGACCAACAAGCTGGACAGCATGTTCGCAGTGGCGCTTTCTCCTCAGAAACTCAACCACTAGAAAGTACTCCCATGGCGTTCGATCCTTTACACAATATGTCCGGGCAGGTATGTCAAAGGCAAACAGAAGGGCCAACTATAGGAACACCTACCACAGCGGAACAAAGCAACAATGAGGGAGTCGAGGTTGACCCTTTAGATGGGAGGAAGTTTATTGCACCATATGGAGATTCGTAAGTAATTTATAATTACTAGTCAACCGAAATTACTGAATGTTTTTATATAAGGAATGTCAAGTAGCTAATTTGAGTAATCTTTTTCTGTAGCTTCACAGATGCTACATCGGTTGTGAGGGCTCTTAATAAAATAATCAACGATCATTAGAGGGGGCCATATACTACGTATAGCAGTGCTCCCGAAGATGTAAGAAACTTGTGGTGGAGGGAGTTCCAGGTAAGTAATGTTGAGACTTCATTACACATATGCTAGTCACAAATGGGGTTAATATGAGTGGCTATGTTTTCTGATTGTTTACAGAGGCATTTTAGATGGGCAGACTTAGATGAGATTGAAATTAGAAGAATTTTCAACAAGAAAGCCGGTGATCACATGAGAAATGTGATGAATAAAGCGAAGACAAGCAAAGCCAAGCCGGCTTGGATTTCAAGTGAGGTGTGGATGGAGATGATGAGTGTTTGGGAGACTGATGAGCATAGGCAAGCGAGTGAAAGGAATAAGCTAAATCGAGTCGCGAGTTCAAGTGAAGGATTAGCCACCTATGCTGGGGGATCGATTAACATCGGGGAGCACAGTCGAAGAATGGTAAGTATTTTACAGCATTAAAGGATTTAATGCTAATGCAATATTTGATTGATGTCGTTCAAATTTTGTAGGCGAAAGAATTGGGGAGGGAACCAACATATTCACAGACATTTGAACGGGTCTTTATGAAAAAAGATAAGACGTACGTTAACAGTCGATGTACTACTGTTAAGGTATGTTAACTTACCGAAATTAGAGTTGATGTAAAATTGGATGAACTGTCCTATATTGATGGTATGTCATAGTTAAGTAAATTTATTTAACAATCATCTTATGTTGCTGTTGAAGGAAAAATTTAACGAGCTTACTGCGGGGATTATGCCTACTGGTGGTGATGGTGATGGTGATGGTGCTGGGACGTCTGTTGAGTCCGTTGATGAGGCAGCTTTATGGGTCGAAGCATTGGATGGGGTAAGACGAGGGCGAGTTTTTGGCATGGGCTCATTGTCTAGGGAATGCACCAGAAAGTTTGCTGCATCGTCATCATCCCTTGTATCTTCTGGTTCAAGGAGGAGTCAACCTGTTGTGGAAATGGAGAGAAAAATGAAACGCATGCAAGATGAGCTTGATAGAAAAGATAGAAAAATAATCAATCTTGAGAGGAAAATGGCTCGGATATTGCAACACCTGGATATAGAGGTAGATGACGATCTTGATGGACCCCCGACTAATCCCGACCATAATGACGATGATGAAGAGATGACCGGTGCAGAAAATGAATCAGGAGATGGGCTCGCGACATTAGAGAGTCGACAGCGATGAGGGATAATACTAATTAATGTATTTGTGATGTATGCAAGTTGCTGGTCTTGTGGATTGTTCTTATGATTTCAGTTACAATGAGTTGAAAAGAGATGGGATTGCTGTTTTCTGCAATGTTATGAGCTTTTATTCCCCCGAAGAAGCTTATGCTTGATTAAAGCTTGTATTCCTATGAAATGATATTACATAATTGTAACCTAATGCAATTTTTTTTATTTGCATGTTTGGTAATAGTAAACCCTTCCATATTGATGAAGTTGAGGGTCGTAATAAGGCATTATATGGTTGCTGATGACTTCCCCAGGTATCAACCTAGCTATATATGAATTTGTTATCGTTTACATGTTTTTATAGCTTGTCCATGATGATTAACTCATACATATAGAGTAATTACATTGCAATTATGCCATGAGATATATATTGAATGTTGTGACTGGTTAGGTATTGTTGTTAAAAATATTGTAATGTACTTTTCCTCGTGACGGCCGGTTTCTAAGACATGCTGAACATGGGTGATGCCAATGGCAAATTTAATGTTTAAATTGCTTCTAACAATATCAGGATGTTGGCAAGGTACCCCCATATATGTACTTACCCCATTTTCGTTACAGATACACCGGAGAGCTGTGGGCTTATAGTTCGATTGAGGAAATTGGAGCATGGTTGCAGATATGGCTGTTGTTAATCCTTGTCTCCGGGTTTTGTCTTGATGTGCGGTTGTAATTTTTTCATTTTCTATTTGATATGGTGGATAATTATTTTCGATTTTATTTAGTGTACTAACTTATGAAGACACCTTTACAGACTTCACTAATACAATGCATTATGTTGAGCTGCAATTTCTTCGCTATATGTTGTTCATTGTTCATGACAATACATTGATGTATGATATGTTGTTGGTATTAAATTTTGTGTCAACAATTATCTGACTGCGAACAATTTAAGTGATTTAGTGGACCACTGCACGAACCAAATATGCGAAATAAGTAATGGACGTACACATTGAACTTGAGGTAATTAGAAATAGGCTAACCGGCAAATTACGCATAGCGACGAATTTAAAACGTACGTCGCTAATTTGTGACGGACAAACAAAGTGTCGTCGCTGAATAGCGACGATACAACATACGCCGTCACCAATTAGAGACGGACATACACAGTACCGTAGCTAATCCGCGATGGACTATATAACATCTGTCGCAAAATTAGCGACAACATGACTAAAACCGTCGCTATTTAGCGACGGTTAGGCATAGCCGTAGTTAATTAGCGACGGATATAAGTAAAAATCGTCGCTAATTAGCGACTTTGAAGTCAATGTTCATCGCTAAATCAGCGACAGAAAAACGGGTACCGTCGCTAAACAGCGACGCAAATTCCAAACAATAGTCGCTAATTAGCGACAATAATGTATTCTTGTCCGTCGCCATTTTGCGATGTCGATCCTTGCACAACTTAATGAAACTGGGTTGGCGACGAGATTTGCGACGAGAAATATTTGTCGCAAATTAGCGACGAAGTTTGTGACGAACGTTTTAGCGATAGCTTTAGTGACGGAATAAATTGTGGATAATTAGCTACGACATTGGCGATGACAAACAGTTTGTCACTAATTGGCGACAAATTTTGTGACGACCTTTTAGCGACGAATTACGCGACGAGCTACTGTTTCGTCGCTATATAGTGACGATACAATTAATCAGCTGTGGCAAAAAATTAGCGACGAATCATTAGCGACGAAGTTTAGTTCGTCACGAATGTCGTCGCAGATCATTTTAGCGACGACTTTTTCCGTTTTTCTCGTCGCAAAATCCATAGCTAAAATCAGGTTTTTTTGTAGTGAAGTCTCGCCAAGCTTATTTACAACAAGTTCTCTAATGAGTTTGTGCATCGTAGCTTTCTTCCAAGTATCTGAGAAAGAACTCTACACAATGGCATTTCTCATCTACAATGTCAACTATTAAGGATATATCGCATATCGAAATGCAAGTTTATACAGTTAATGATGGAATTCATTTGATCAAATATGAATTTAAAGGAAAAAAGATTCTCATTCTACTGGATGATATGGATGACGAAAGTCAACTAGAAGCTTTGGCTGGAGAACCAGATTAGTTTATGACATGAAGTTTCATCATTGTTACATCTATATATAAATATGTTCTTTCTTCATCTAAATTTGAGGTGTACTACGTGTATGAAGTCAGCGGGTTAGATGAGGTGGCTTCTTTGCTTTTATTTGAAAGACATACATTTCGCATGAGCCATCTCCTGAAGGATTTTGAGGATGTCTCTCATGATATCTTATCCATCATTGGTGGGCTTCCCCTATTTATCAAGGTATAGAAAAAGAGATAGGAAAGTATGGTGTAGTTTTTCTGCAATTTGCCCATGAAAAGGTATGTACGCCATGATGGGGGTGTCGTGAAGAGGCACCATTTTAAGAGGTAGGAATGATTGTATTTTGATAACTTCCACCGTCTTCATTTGATGAAAACAAAATGTAAGAACAAAAGTGTTCTCCCCCCTAGACAGTCCATCATTCATACTTTGAGAAAACCATCGAAATTTATATTGAGAATCAAGAATAATTTCATTGTGATTATATTCGGACCACTGTTGAGTAAAAGTTTCTTCATGTGATAGTGATTCAACCGTGATTCCTAGATAATTTTCTAATCATTCGATCTACAAGAGGCAAGTCAATTCTCTTCATAGCAAATTACCTCCTACATTGGTATTAGAGCCCCCAGGTGTCATAAACCTAAAAATTGTTGGTGATTTTTCGATATCATGTAATGAGTTTCATATCTTCATGTTAGCATATTCTTGTCGAGCTAAAAATAAAAGCTTTCAAATGATATATTATACCTAAAAATTTGAGTTGTATGGAGAAAGAAATGATAGTTTAAAGATTGATGGCATTTCTGTAAATAATTGATGCCGGTAGAGGGCCGAGAAAGAAATTGCCGATTCCAGCCAAATTCTAGCGACTCACCACTTGACTTCAGACGAGTAAGGTTGCACAACTATGGGAACGATGGCCCTAACTTTATTCAGCATTTGAACGATTCGAAGGCCAATTGCGTGGTGAAAAATGCGAGCTAGGGTTTGTGTATTAGACAATTGTTTTGTCCAATTTCGACTAATTCTTTGTCATTTTCATCGATTCCAGGATCTATGTGATCGCACCGGCATTGTTTGTTTCTAGCGGATGACCAACCAGTGGTGAACCTACGCCATGCGGAGGCACAACAACTAACTTGATTAAATGATCTCTAATTAAACGATCCTTTCAGGTACTCTTTAATGGTTGTATCTTTTTGTTAAAATGTTGTTTTAACTTCAAAAGATTATCAAAACAATATATGTAAGTTCACCGGTCAGCATTTACATATGGCGAGGGGTAAAAAGAAGACATATTGTGTAAGTCTAGGATTTAGAAAAGTAAAAATAAAAAGTAAAAGTCAATTTAGAGACTTGATTGTCTTGATATGCACTGGAACGCTCCTTTCCACTCGCAAGAATTATTGGCCTGATCGCTGTTCCTCGATTTGTACAAGTGAACAATTTAAAACAATACCGAGCTCAACGTTCCTTCAATTGTGCTGGAAATCTTTAAGCGGAGACTTTAATGAACTGTAACGATATCTGAATGAGTGTATGGCAATTGCAATCCCTGAAGATGTCATGCATGACCCTGCTTTTATCGATATCTTGGAGAGCAAGGACCCATGGCCACAAACATAATTAGTGGTAGTTGTGTTGGTTAAAAGCTTCTTCCTCATCGTCAATGTCAAGAGTTCAAAACCGTATTTGCTAGCAACTTAAGTTGAGAGCCATGGTGTTGGGGTCCTATGCTAGTCTCCCCAAAATATGGCCTCGGTCTTTCGGTACTATATGGTCACGAGGAGCCCGTGGTGGAGTCCTTGGTCATCAAAAAAAAAAAAACATGGCCACAAAGTAAGAACGGTGGATTTTTGAACTCTTGGAAAAGCAAGGCAGAAGACAAAAGTGCACCAATTTCTCTCACCTTATCACATTTGTTTGAAGAGAGTCAACTTCAACACAATTGTCATGACCAGAACCCTGTTTATGGCTTGATGTCCAAGGAAATAATGCAAATTCAAGAAATCCAAACACCAAAATATCCCGTCCACGTATCTTTATTATCAACAGAGCTCTTTCATGGGGACCCCAAATCGAAAATTCCATATTGCAAGTTATATTGTATTGGCAGCCGCACTCCGTATGTTAATCACTAAATGGATCATCAAAAAGTGCCAGTACCAGCTGATAAGTACTAGGACTAAATGACAAACTTTGGAGAGTTTTAGTGGCCACACGTTCTTATATATTTTAAGTCAATGAAGTTGATACAGAAAATCTTTAACAAAAACATTGTGATACTATGAATGAATTCTGAATTCATTCAATATATTATTCAATTTAGGCTGTTCCATGCTAAAAATCTCATGATTTTATTATTTGTTGTACACATAAGCATTTCCCTAGGAGGCTGTTCATCCCAGAAGTGAGAGGGGTATGCTAAAAGACGCTTCTAAAGGGCACTTCTTATGAGTTAATTCCAAAATCATATGTGTAATTAAGGAACCTTTGCCCATTTGATATGCAATTCGGTTTATTCACGCTCCATTTACCACCCTAAAAACCTACTAAGAGCTGCTCTCTATTTGGGTTTTGTTGCCTGGGTGGTCAGTCCTCACAAAAAAAATAAGAATGAAGTGGGGAAACAAGTAGGGAAATATGACTATCATTTCATGCTTCCCACATGTAAAAATTTATTGGACTTAGTGCTCGTTTCCTCCAAGCTAATCAATCCCACAAGCTCTGAAACAGAGCGTAGAAATTGAGTGAGAGCAAAAACGCAAAATTACTTTATGAGCTCTTTAGCGCTCTCCTTGGCTTCTTTGTTCATGTATTGTGAGGGGAGATTTTACCATGTTTGTTGGCATAGACCCAAGACCCTCGGGAAGTACTTGAGAAAGCAAGGCCTCGAAGGCACTCCCTACAGCCCCTTCCATGATGATGTGAAGCAGATGGCGAAGTACACCTTAGAAGTCCAGCCTGAGCCCGCGAGTCTTGATCATCGGATTGTGCAGCAGGTGTGGCCGTTACTTCAGCAAATGGTCTGCAATTATGGTAAGCAAAATGGAGGCGAAAATGCAAATTGCATTTCGTACTTTTCGCCTGCAAAGTGAATCTTCATGGACACGGTCTAGTCCAAGCGCATGGTTCTGTGATTGAATTTGCATAGACCTTTGCGTATATTTATGGACACTGAGGGGGGATCTATTTTCCAAAGTTCTGCTAAAACATGGGAAATTAAGCAGGTAAAGTATGTTTGAGTTGGATTAAAACTATGTTTGAGTTGGATTAAAACAAGGCCAAGGCTGATAGTGGCAGACCCTGAGCTCATCAAGGTGGTGCTGGCAGACAAGAATGGCCACTTTGTGAAGCCACATTCCAACCCTCTGGTTGATCTCCTACAGCTTGGTGTGTCCACCTTGGAAGGAAAAAAAATGGGCCAAACGTAGGAAATTGATGGCACCAGCTTTCCACTTTGAGAAGTTAAAGGTAATTTCATATTTATGCACATATTTTCCGTGACCCAGTTCCTAAAATTGACTGTTTTCAGAATATTCTGTCAATTGCCGAAAAAGATGCCTAAAAAAAATGTACATGAATTAGTTAGCAATTGAGAGATCAGTAGCTAGGCACAGCATGTTAGAATCAAATAGTAATTTAGTTTCCTAATAAGTTTTTATTCACGGGGGGATGATACCGACAATTTCCATGAGCTGTCGCGACCTTATGGATCAACTTAAGGAGTCGACCGATCTCAAGGATTGTGTGAAGTTGACATTGCGACCGAATTGCAAAACTTCACAGCCGACGTAATCTCCCGATCTGCCTTTGGGAGCAGCTATGAAGAAGGCAAGAAGATATTTGCACTTCAGAAGGAGCAAGCTGTCCTGGTTCTTGAAGCTTATTTTAGCCTATACTTGCCTGGTTTCAGGTGCATTAATCGGATTCCCATTTTTGGATCCGATTTGTCCGATGCCATATATATTACCAAATTCATCCAACAGTTTTATGCAGCCAATGTAAATGTTAATTCAATTTTGAACTTCCTCTTGCTCGGTAATTTTACGCAGCTTGCTCCCAACTAAGAAGAACAAGAGAAGATACTATCTTGACCAAAAGATTAAGTCGATGCTATGCAAAATAACCAGACAGAAAAAGAAGCAATGCAAAATGGAGAATCATGTACCAATGATTTACTCAGCTTGCTACTGCAATGCAGAGGAGCTGAAAGTGACATGAAAATCGAAAATGTCATTGAGGAATGCAAGTTGTTCTACTTCGCAGGTCAAGAGACAACGGCTAACTGGCTCACTTGGACAATGGTCGTCTTATTGATGCACCCGGAGTGGCAGGACAAAGCAATAGAGGAGGTTCTGCAGGTTTGTGGGGGACCAAATTCCCGATAATGATGAGATTAACCACCTAAAAAATGTAAGATTGTCTTCATTCTATCTCTCAATTTCTAGTCACATTTACTAAGCTCCTTTTTAAGGATCATTCAAAAAGATGCACTAGTAGATTTTCACAATGGGAAATTTTCTCAGTAACTGTGTAGTGTGTATGCAGGTCAGCAGAACTAGCTCAAGTGATTCTTTTGCAGGTATCTATGATATTACACGATGTAATGAGACTATATCCCCCGTGACCACGCTTTACTGACACACTTGTAAAAATACTACTTTAGGAGAAAAGTCAATACCAGCTGGGGTGGACATCCTACTTCCGGCTCTGTTGTTTCATTTCGATCCCAAGCTTTGGGGCGATGATGCAGATGAATTTAGACTGCAGAGATTCGCCAACGGCATTCCGAACGCTTCGAAGCATCAGTTGGCATTCTATCAGTTCAGGTGGGGACCCAGAATATGCCTAGGGCAAAACTTCTTGATAATCGAAGCAAAGACGGCCCTAGCAAAGATATTGCAGAACTTTAAGTTTCAGCTCTCTTCTGCTTATGTCCATGCCCCGCATACCATCATTACTCTCAAACCACAGGATGGAGCTCCAGTGATACTGCACCGAGTTCAACCTTTTAGGTGCTCGTGAAAGTAAAGCAAATCAATAAGCTATGTCAAATTAACTCTTTCACGTCCTGAGATTTGAGCCTTTCGCAGCTCAAATCCTTTTGGTTGTGTCCTTGAAAGTACATACCTAGTGCAGAAATAAAGAATCTTGGCTCTACCAATTCAGCTTGCATCTGTCACAATTTGACAAAATTTTCAGACATGGCTATATGGTAACAGAAAAATATTACTTGGGTAATTGTAGCAGATCAAGCTAAGGCACAATATGTAGCATTTCTCTTCTGTATACAGATTACCTTTTTGGCATTCTTTATCATCATCACATACAAGATTCATGTAAAAGGGAATATATGCTTTATCAGTTTGTCAGATATTAGCTCAAAGGGGATACACAAGTCATTGGAGTGGCAAGAACTTGGTCCGGAGCATTTTGTCGCATAATTTTTGTCAAGTACGTCAGCTCTGCTTTTACTCTCTGCTTGTCTTGTTAGGGCCATGTGAAAATGGCGATGAATAATTGTGCCTATGAGACACCAAAGGCTCATAATTTTTCTGTTCAGCGGAGACATTTGATTGAGCTAAAACACCAAGCGATGGGCAATAAAAAAGACTGAAGTTGCAGATAACCCAAATAAAGTCATCGTTTGCTGAAATGAAAACTCATCCATTAGCCGCTTTTCACACCCGTGCCTATGCTGCTGGGATATAAAAAGAACAAAAACTCATCCATATGTACTTAGACAAAATCAAGATTTGTAATTTACTAATTTGTGTACCCACAAAATTGAGATTTACCCTTACTATGTTATATCTGAACCCTTGTCCCCAATAATGAGACTAAGTGGCCTTTCCCAATTTGATAATTGCTTTCTGTATCTTCATGACACCTTTCGAGAGAGATTTTTCCCTCTATTCATGGATGGGACTGGCGGCCGCACAAATTTTGGCCAAGATCTGCACAAGACTCAGCTAAACTGGTTTTAAGTGATGACAGGTATCTCTGCTTTTAGTGATTGGGATGAAGTGTTGGAGTTCTTTTTTCTTCTCTCTATTCCAGTTGCCAAGTAAGACTTGCTGATTCATGCCAAGATAAGACCATCCCATTGGACTTACGTGAGGTTTACTTGACTTGATAGTTGCAGTCCAAATCGACATAAACTAGTGCATGGGTAGTAAGATCATAATTTCATGTCCATGATGGAAACTCTAGGCAATTGAGAAAATAGCATATGTTTCTCGACTTTGGTTAAAGTTTGACACTTCGGCATAAACTAATGTGGGCTCAATATACAATTGAGCTAACCTTTGGAAGAATACCATAGCACATCCAACTTAATTGATGCTTTTTTGAGTCTTCAGAGGAATTAAGATATGCATATATAATGTGATGTGATGTTCTAGAGAGCAGCCTGATTATGTCATATTTTTCTCCTTTTATTTTCAAAAGTTTCTGCCAATATTTAAGAAATGATCCAACCTCAAATTTATTGAACATAACAGATATTTTTTTTAGTAAATATCCAAGATCTGCCAAGGGGTATCAGCAAAAAATTGACATTCTTGGCGATCTACCCATAAATTACTCCATAATCTAATAATTCCCTGACTGGATACCCCATTATGGTTTGGTAGAATCTAAATGCTGGACTTCCCCATCATTGTTTATCATAAATCACGAAAAGAAGGAGATCTGCTGTTTAAGCAAATGAAAACAAACTGTCGTCCATTTCCAAGAATCTGCTCATCCACTCCAAGTTTAGAGGACCCTCATTGAAGCTATCGAGGAATTCATCTCTAGAGAACTTTGTGTTCATCTCTTTGTCTCTCTTTGATGTCTCTCCATCGTCGCCTGCCATGCTATGCATCGCGGCCACACTATTCCTCAGGTCCTGAGACTGATCTTGCTTGGGGGATTTGCTTTGGTTCTCTTTCTGCTTTATCTTTTTGCTCAAATGAGAGTTCCAGTAGTTTTTGATCTCATTATCGGTCCGACCAGGCAACCTTCCAGCTATTAAGGACCACCTGAAATAGTTTGCAAAAGTAAAGAAAACAAATTGAACTCGATCAGTCCCTGAATTCCAGCCGGAGGCTTATCAGTTGCAAGCAGCAGTGATTTTGGTGGGAAAGTTCACCTGTTTCCTAGGAGTTTGTGAAGCCTGAGAATCAAGTCTTCTTCTTGGTCCGAGATATTGCCTCTCTTGATATTGGGTCTCAGATAATTCAGCCATCTCAATCTGCAACTCTTCCCACATCTATTGAGGCCTAAACAACAGAAAAATCCTATTCAAATTTACATGGGTCTAAATTACTTCACGAGGAAAAGATTTTTGAGTGAGTCAATGTAATGGGACATTGCATTAAGCATTGCAACGAATGTATACCTGCTTTAGCTGCAACTAGTTTCCACCTTCTTGGGCCATGGGTTTCTATTACTTGAGCTAGCTTTTGGTCTTCTTCTGAAGTCCATGCTCCTCTGTTAGCTTCTCTCTTTGAGTATCGACTTGTAGATGGTGTCATTGGCATTCTTACTGTGCACAAGCAACCCCCAACTCAAGCACTGAATATGAGGCCTTGTGTTTTGCGTCTCTGACAGAGAGAGAGAGAGAGAGAGAGAGAGAGAGAGAGAGAGAGAGATGGACTTAGGTCAAGTGGTAGAAGAAGAAGTGATGGGGTGTGATTGTGCGTACATTGCTGGGTGGAGAGAAATGGGGTCCTCTGTATCTATCTATCCAGCTACCTTTCTTTAGGGACTCCAACTAACCAATTATAGATGAGCTTGGAAGAGAGAGAGTGCGAGTTCTGAGCAAGTAATAACTTTCTCATTTCCTTTTTCTTTCTCCGTGGTTTATAATGTAAGAAAAGGGAAGAAAACAAGGGAAAGAGAATCTTGTTCAGACTTGGTCCTCTTTGCTGGAGCTCACATTCTCTTGCAATTTTTTTTTGTCTGTTGACTGTGTAAGGTTTGCTGCATAATGGAATGAGAGAGAATGCAATAAAATGCGACAAAGAATTGGAAGAGCTGGTCATTCTTTTATGACCAGTCACGCAAACCTAAAATGTCCCTATATTTCCTTTGGGCTGAAATAGAGAAAATAATTCAATCAATCTTAAACTTATCATGCATATGTTAATTCAATCCTAGTCTTTTCAGTCTTGACAATGTAGCTCTAAACTTTTTTGCGAAATTTTAAGATGGTCCTTTTCCATCAATTTTGCCAAAAAGTATTGATAATCCAGTCATCGTCAAGCATTCTACATGGCATACTGCAATATCAATGATTTCTAGTGAAAATTGATAAAAAATGCGAAATTGAAATTTTGCACAAGATTTAGGACTAAATGAGCAAAATCGATTTTTTTATGACTAACTAACATCTATACAATTGCCTTAGCACTAAATGGACTATTTCTCGGGCTGAAACTAGATTAAAATTAATTTGCCATTTTCCCTTGCCCCAGAATGCATGAGGCTAAATAAAAAAACCGATTGCATTGAGACATATCGTGTTTTAGCCTTAGGTCATGCACTAGAGGTTTAAAGGTCCAATGCATCAACAATGTGGCCAAGATGATCGAGCAAGCTTGGAAGTTTCTTTGTGTCTTAAAACTTCTTGAGGAGTCTTGAATATTCTTGAGGATAGTATGGGAAATGTAAACATGTATTCTTGTAATTAATGCAGGTAATTAATAAAGGGGAAGATGAAATCTCCATCACTAGTTCAAGGCGAAATCTATACATGAAATTAGAGGGTGTCTTGTATAAATTGATTCCCACGTCTTCATTTGGATCATCCACTTCATTTGAGCAATACAAAAGTCTCTCTCTCTCTCTCTCTCTCTCTCTCTCTCTCTCTCTCTCTATTTCTTGTTATGTTGTGAGTAAGGTTGACTCGAATAAAGGAACGCTAAATCAACAACTTGTGACACTTACATGGAGCAAGAAAGTAGAGGAAAAAGCACAATTATATCATGATCAAGTAGTGCTAAACTAGCTACTGCATAGGGACAATAGCCACCAAAATTTACAAACTATAATCACTATGATACATTTATCATAATTTTTTTGTTCTAACCTAAAAAGCTTCCAAATTTATATATGTATGACATATTTACCATCTGTTAAGATTTCATTAATGAGCACTATGAAAAATTTGCTTACATGAATTGTAGAAAGTAAACGGTATTGACGTGGTGCCCGCGTTGCTTAAGTGAAATAAAAATGAGGTTGTTTTGGCTGAAAAATCATATGACTGGACATTGACGAAGGGTAGATAAATCATATTAATGCACGTTTGGAGTTTTTTTTTTTTTAATGTTTTGACGTCACAAAGAAAGTATTTACGATGAATGTGTTACATTGGATATAATTAAGGGTTTTTAGCGACTTTTTCTCTTATGACACTGATGAAAGTACTGAAAGCATATTCAACTGCTACAACATATCTCTCAAGGTTTCCACGATATACCCAATTTCTTCAAAGCATATTCTTCAGGATCGAGAACTAATGGAATCCACATTAGGTTCTTTAAAAACCACATGAAGTGATCCATGTTCTCGAGTAATGTTGATAGATTATCTTATTCACATTCCTTAGGCAAATACTGTTCATCCGCACACGAACTTTTACTGCTGAGCAAAAATCCAAATGGAGTAATCCAAATATCAGGTGGCATCAGTGCATGTGACATGCTTCTATAGTTCTGTACAGATAGGACCCAACCCAAGCGTCGTGATGAGATCAAGAAGCGAAGGGCAGTGCAGTGCAATGCAGCAGCGCAAGGACACTGATAGAGCCAAAGTACAGATCAAAATAAGAGTCAAATTCGTCATCAAATCAAATCCCATGAAATTCGAATGACGAATTTATGTTACAGAGGGAATAACACGAGTACACTGAAGCAGGGACTGGGGGGTGATTGTTGATGATGATGTCTTCCATGCAGTATTCTTCTGGGACTGAATCGTCCTTAAAAGTTAGGGGAAAAAATAAATACTTCACAAAAAGTTACCTTACAAAATTTTGTAAAAATTATTCAAATTAGTGATATACCATGTCATGTAAGATCGTCGACGTTCATATCAATGGTTTCAGATTAAAATTGACCGATTAAAATTGTCCGAAAAGTTAATATCAATAAAATCTCTAAAAAAATTAAGATTAAACTAAATTGAATAGATTCAAGATTCTCTTTTGTATAGTAGTTCTCGAATATGTAACGTGCAGACGAATTTCTATACGGACATGAATATAAAAATTTCACACATGATCATCATTCCTGGGTCACAGAATTCTGTGCCCTGTGATCTTATTTTATCCTGTGTCCTTGTCGATAGCCAAAGGGTGCACAAATTGGGTCAGACTCCATGATCATCATCCTTCTGCTGTTGCTTTTTGATGGATAGATCACTGAAACCCCACTTGGGTCTTCTGCCACTGGTTGGGAGATTGGGGCCCAAATCCTGATCTGGGTGCACATGTCGATAGACGTCGGAGAAATTCAATTGCGATAAAAAACAGAAACATTTCATGTGCCAAAAAGAAATAAGACACAGAAAACTTGACTACAAAGAATAAAATGGGAATTCTTGCCTATGGTTGCTCCTTGGGGCTTAGATGGTCACGACACTATGGTTCTCTATGTTATTCATAGCTTATATATATATTATCATTTCGCAAAATTATATAATAAAAAAAGTTGTCCATTGATGAGGCCTGTGGTGGCCCAAGCTTCAGCAAACTATACAATCTTGTTTGGGATGAATTATATTTTGGTTCTGTTTGTTTCGCGAAAAATAACTTCTATGAAAATGTTTTTCTAATTTTCCGACGTCCGTTTTACGGAAAACAAAATTATCAAGAAAAATATTTTCCACCAAGTGGGGAAAATATTTTTTGCTTTTTTGAAATTGTAAAACATTTTTATGTTTTCTTTGTCTACCTTTAAATATCACGCCCTCTAGCGGAGTGCCTCGACCTCATCCGAGGCTAGAGAGCCGGTGGCCTTTAACAGCGAACATGTAGCTACTAGAGGCGAGCTTGAGGCTTGTATTCATGCCCTCTGGTGGTAAGTCAGGAGCTCATGGGAGCCTAGCGAGACTTCTGATCGGCGACATGTCAATGTATAACACAAAAAAAGAAAATAATTAAAAATTTATTTTTTATTATAATTTTCCTTAAATTTCAAACGAATAACCAAATATATTATCGTTTTCTAGGATTTCCTGTAAAACATTTTCCAAAAATGTTATATTTTTCATGAAACAAATGGAACATTTACCTTTTCATACTTTACCAAAATCGTGTGGTCTCACACATGAGACTTCTATTTGACCCAAAAGCACCTGAAATCTTTCAAAACATTCGAATATTGACATCTAAGTTCTCATCTTATATTATGTCGTAAAATTTCTTTTTTGATTGTTGAAAGAAAAGTCATAATAAGCAGTCTCTTTTTTTTTCCTTCTTCCACGTGATTATATTAAAGAATTCGCTGCACGGATATAATATTCATCCGGACTAGATCAGTCTCCCGGCACAGATCAGATTATATGCTCTTGATTCTGTGCTCTTGTCTTTCACTTTGCCCTGAATGAACCTTGCATTTTGATTAGGAATACTCAGCAAGAATAACTCTACGAGGAATCAACTACTACAGGTGTACAGAATCTACTACATTAAAAAAGAAAAAGAATCATGCAAGTCATGTAAAGATGTATAGTACAGATTGCCCTGTTGGACAAGCATCATGTGTTAACGGCACATAATATTAGGTAAACTTTGTCGTCTGTCTCTTGGAAGGAATAAAAGGTTTTCAGAATAGTTTAATTCATAATTTAAGGTGGGAAGGGATTTCGGTGTAACGTAACCCATGTGACATCGATTGAGTTGATCATCACTGTGGCTAACATGTCTGATTTAGCCATGGACGCAATTAGTAGACATCATTGCCTGGTATGTCTTAGATCACATCGTACGCACGTTTCGAGGTCTATTTCTGTATTATTAGGGCATGCGTGATGTTGGGCAAGAGGATCTTTCTTGTAATCAAAGAAGTCAATGGTCTACGCATTTGGAAAAAAGGATGACGGAATGAGTACTGCCCGAAGAGAGAATCAGCGGAGCTGCTCCAGCCTAATCCAGTAAAACTTGAAGAAATCCATTGTCCCCGTTATGTGATTGTGAAGAAGAAACGTCACTGCACATTCTTTTGAACTTATCATCTTAGCTATGGCAGTTTGAGCTGCCGTTAAGGGCTTCGAGAATAATGCAATGTGCCTCAGTTCATGGAGGACCCAATAATTCGATCACTAGTCAATCGAGCAACAATGCTATGACACCAGCACCTGCTACCACCCTTCGTCGAGGAAGAAGGGCATGACGGAGTTGCCAGTGAGAAACACCGGATAAATGTTTCGAGATGGTAACAGATAAAAGGCATCGAGAGTTAGTTTCTTTTGCACTATGCAGGGTCTATCACCCATTCGCTAAGGAGTCCAACTATGGTTAAACTCTTATGCAGGACACTATCTAGTCACCGTACTTCCAACACAAAAAGTTCAAACTAAGAACCACTCATTTGACTTTATATGAATTTCATTGGCAATGGTACACTGGAGTACCATGAAACTGAGGAACTCCTGACTATGTAAGAGTTTGGATGTCTAGTTGAATTTGAGTGTATCAGACGAAGGTATTATCACATGATGCTGAAGAAAGGAATAAACAGAAGTTCATCAATCATAGGATTGATTCCAACTGCTTGATTTCAGGGTCTAGTATTTCTGGTTCCATGTCTCTTGGTATCCTATATGCATCTGCTGCAGCCTTGCCTTTGTCCAGCACGTCTTGGGGAACAGTCTGGAGAAGACTGTAAAAGGAAGATTTAAAAGCTTAGACTCAACCATTTTAATGCCAACTTAAACACTCGCAATAAACCATCAGGAGCAAGGAAAATAACACGTATCCAGAGATAAAAGATTGTGTGCATGTGTGTGCAGAAACCAGCAAATGTATGTGTTTTTAAACAGAAAAAGAGATTTAAGTGATACCTATCCAGTGCATCAACTGCAATTCCTATGTTGGCTTTCATGGATTTCACTGAGGCATCTGATTCATTTCTTGATGCACGCAAAAGCAAGGAATCAAGTTCTTCCAAGGCTCTACAAGAAAAATAATTTCAGCTCTCTTAAAGTGACACTTGCTCCCATTTGAAGATAATCATACAAAAAATTTTGGTTATAGAGGAACCAGATAATAAAGCGAGAGATGTTCAAATGATGAATAGTATATACACATTCCCTCCGAACTTGGATTTAACCCATGTATTGCAGTCCCATGTCTCAACTAGACACCAATGTTTATCCCAAATCAAGAGTTTTCTTTTCAGGCGAATAGAGCAGCATCGTCCTCTAAAATTCAAAACTCAGGCAGAGCTAAGCTTCTCACAGGTTTCAACCACTGCTTTACCACTCTTAAGAAATAAATATCTTCTCCCAAAAAGCTTCTCAAGGGCTTCAACCCTCGATCTTCCGCTCTTAGGATTTCAATAACTACTCCCATATGAACCTTTGCCTTAACATATCACCAGCAACAAAAGTTTGAGCAGTAATGGATAAAGGAAGGGAAGACACTGGTACAATTTGGCTTGATGATAACATGAGGCTTTCTTTTCCAGTTATATTGTTCAAGGGAAAACAAAATGCGTTTGCATATGCTGATTTAAGTGCATTGTTTGCAATCCATAAAGGAGTTCCTATGTTTATCCCATGCATTGCAGTCTTGTGTCTCAACAAGACTCTAATGTTTATCCCAAATCAAGAGTTTTCTTTTCAGAAGAATAGAGCAGCATTGTCCACTAGAAATCAAAACTCAGGCAGAACCAAGCTTCTCACAGGCTTCAAGCCCTGATTTTCCACTCTTAAGATATAAATATCTTCTCCCAAAAAGCTTCTCACAGGCTTAAACACCTGATTTTCTACTCTTAAGGCTAAAATGACTTCTCCCAAATGAAGCTTTGCCTTAACATATCACCAGCAAGAAAAGTTTTAGCAGTAATGGATAAAGGAAGGAAAGGCCCCAGTACAATTTGTCTTGAGGATAACACAATGCCGTTTTTCTAGTAATATTGTTCACATAAAACAAAATGCATTTGCATATGCTGGCTTAAGTGCATTGTTTGCAACCCATAAAGGAGTTCCCATCCCCAAAGTGTCAGATTTCTATCTTCTTCAATCTATGTCATAAGAGTCATTACAGCAATAAATCTGTAAATAACCTGTTAGAAAATTCAGTCGTCATCATCATCTGAATAGATTGGATATGATGCTGACATGCAAGCAAAACTAGTCCAAAAATCGTTTCTAACCGGGAAATCTCACCAGATCTTGGAATAAAAACAAAGTATGAATGAACTCATTTATAAAAAGCACGTCGCTTCACCAATACAGCAGCCACCTTTCTTTTAACTTAACTTAACAATATATATATATATATATATATATATATATATATATATATATATATATATATAATGCCAAAGGTTCAAATGAAGTACCTGAGACATTGATCAACGTCATTGAAAGCAGCTTTACCGTTCCCACTGTCTGAAGCATACTGCGCCACCTATAGTTCCGAAGAAAATTTCCAAAGCTCTTAGGAACTCATTGTATTCAAAACTGCCATGAAGCAAATGGAAAATGAGCATGAAAAACATTGCTAACTCAACCACCATCATTCTGAGATAAATATTTACATAAGCATTTTGTCCAATTAGATACAAAACGACAGTCAAAAGAGATAATACTACAACACAAACTAATAAATTTAAAAAGCATGAAGAAACAATTCGAATAAGCACTTGGACAATGGACACCAATCAACCATGTTTTAATAAAAGACAACTCTCTAGTCACAAGACCTAGTCTATCCTGTTATACACTCCACTTGATTGGCTCTCTCAAAAGAGTTGTTTGATAGATTGGTTATCTATTTCAGTCAAATTATATGAATGAAAAAACAATTCCTTGTACACATCTTGGCATTAGACAAAATATTGATTGGTTGCTGGTACTTAGAAGTAGAGACTAAGTAAGTGAGAAAGAAAGCAACAAATTTGTGGATGCACAGATGGAATCAGCCAAGCTGTCAGAAGATTCTCAACTTACGGCTCGAATGTTAACGCGAAGAGATGCTGCTGGCCCAGAGCGTAAAATTATTCGATACATAGCAAACTCAGGCTTCTCACCTTCCAGAGTTTTCTCTGCAATATTGGCATTGCTAAGTGAGAACCAATCTATCTAATTTGACTGAAATTTGTATGGCAAAGGAAATGAGAGTAAGGCAGCTGAGTAACATGAAAAAAGAGACTGTTGATGATGTATGTAATTAGAAATCACTACCGATAAAGAGCAAACAAAAAGGAGATCACCTAAATCTTTAATCTGCAGCTCACTTAATATTACAGCTGGCACATAAGCCTCTAGTGGGTCAAGCCTTTTTCTGCTCATTGAATGTTAAGAAGGATTGGTATCAAACTCTAGCACCCAATAATAAAGTGACAAAGAATGTCCCTTGAGAGTTTACCAACTTACTTCTTTACATATCTATCCATAAAGCTGCCTGCAGCAATAGCACCTGCATTCAACGAAAGGAAAATGAAATCGGAATTAACCGTCAATTAAGCACCTTTTAACTGCCTCCACAGATCTTAATTCAAATTTTTTACGTGTAGATAGCTTCACAATACAAAAACCATTGACACAAATGGTCGCATCAAATAAAGGATGTGCTCTGAATTCCTATTAGAACTGAACTTGTACAAGAAACCAATTGCTAAAACTAAGCCCAGAAGAAATTGCCTCCACCCCCACTACTACTGGGATTATCGCCTGAAGTAAACCGCTCTTCGGTAATCTCCTCTGTGTAACCCATCCGCAATAACTAATACAAAAGAGACATTTCTCTGAAAACACTTCAAAAGGCTCTCATCACAAGAATAATGCAATTCACATATACTTCATATCTAGAGTTAACACTCCATTCAAAGACTCCTCGAACCCCCGTCGTCCTCCAAAAACGATATGCCAAGACACCATAACACAATGAATGCCGAGTTCATCCGTTGAATTAAGCACCAAAATCAACGAAATGCAGATTCGGCTTAGCCTAACTTCCGCAAATTACGAACTATCCGAGACTGGGCTAAACAGAATTGATCGATGAACCTCGAAGCGAAATCACATGGAGTCTGAAGATGATGAGGGCGTACGGTCGGGGACGACGATCAGGTGAGAAAGGAGAAGAGAAAAGGAGAGCGATCGTCTGCTTCCCCGCCATCCCGGCGGGGAAGACAGTGCGCACCGCGAACAGTAGAGCTTCTTCCGCGCCGGCTCCGGCGCCGTCGCGCGCCGCCGGAGAGAGCGAGGCAATGAAGGCGCCGTGCTAACGTGCGCGACGGGGTTGATACTGATAGGAGTCGCCATTGACGCACTGCATTTGAGGGATCCGTCCGCGCGACGATGTCTTATCCGTTGGTTTCTCTATGCAAGTCGTATAATTTCTTCATAGTTCTTCTTATAATTTAATTCATTTTTCGAAAATTTAAATAGCTTAAAACTTTAAAATAATTTATTTTGTTAAAAGTTTTGGAGGTAAAAATCTCTTTGACCCCCCATATTTTTCTGTTTTCGTAAATTTACTTCTTTTTGGTACTGATACAATAATTTATTTTATTATTATGCAAATGATGCAAGATATATCTCCACGCGCCACATTTTTATCGATCGAAGAGCGATCTTTTCAAATCAAGTAGGGAGTCTAGTGAATGGAGGTAACTCTACTTCACATTAGTTAATCGTAATTTGCCGCATCGGATGTTAAAAATTGACTCGCTGATGGCAATCATGGGATTTTTCAAATATACATGGCTATATTTTTTATAATTATTTTATGCTTTTCACAATTGCTTTTATTATGTATTCTTCGAATGTCCCCGATTTCAACAAATTCAGATTTCTCCTCTTCAACTATGCAACTAAGCAAGGTTGCCATTAGCAGCTGGGATGTTAGACTTCCAACGTCCAACGTTCACAAGTTATGATTGACTAAAGTGAAGTCAAGCTGTGATATAAAAAAAGATTACTCATCAACCAATATAAAAGTGCCACTTGGAGATATAACTCGAATTACTCGAGTAATAATAAGATAATCACACGGTTTGAAAAATAATTGAACTTGTGAAAAGAATTTGGAAAGTAAAAGCGGGGAGAAAAGAAATTCTTTGGCTTTGGAATTGTCGGATGAGGGTGAAATTGGGTGGCCTTAATTTGCTTAGCCATTTTCGTCTTTTCCCGTGTTCACAAGAAAATGGCTATGCCCAGAAAAAGCACATCATTTTTCTATTTTCCCCAAAATTTTATTTTATAAAAATAAATAAATTAGAATTTTTAACCATTTGAAATTTTCGAAGTAAATTATATGCCCCATGCTTCTAATCTTCCTTGTAAGAACGTACGAAGTAAATTATGTGGAATGTTATCATAAGACCACCTCTTTATATACCCATTTTCGCATATCGTATGTGATAGAGATGCTTTGACCACTACCATGAGCTCAAAAGGAAAATCTAAATAATAAACTAACTAGTGCAAGAAATCCTCATCTAAGTAAAGCATGTAATTTGGCTCTAATGATTCTCATTAAGATGAGAGGATTATGATGATCCTTTTTCCGAAAAAAATAAACGTAAAATTAAGACTTGATTACTTGCTTTAGTAATCTCACTCTAATGATTCTCATTGAGGCCCAATTTTTTTATTCGTCGTAATTTCAAATAGTTAACAATTCTAATTTATTTATTTTTTCGAAAATAAAATTTTGGGAAAAAACAGCTATAATGTGCTTTTTCTGGTCATAGCCATTTTCTCGTGAACACGGGAAAAGACGAAAATGGCCAAACAAATTAAGGCCATCCAATTTCACCCTCATCCGACAATTTCAAAAGCCAAAGAATTTATTTCCCCCCACTTTTACTTTCCAATTTTTTTCACAAGTTCAATTTTTTTTCAAACCGTGTGATTATCTTATTATTACACGAGGAATTCGAGTTATATCTTTGAGTGGCACTTTATTATGCATGATAAGTAATCTTTTTTTATATCGTAGCTTGACTTTACTTTAGTCAATCATAACTCGTGAAGTTGGATGTTGGAAAGTGACTACCTTATCGCAATTATGTACTTTTCAAATGTCACAGGCTATTTTTATCTTTAATAATTATTGTACACTTATACATTTGTTTTTTTTTTTTTGATAACCGAGGTGTCCGGGCCAGCTTGCGCGCACTTCAACTATTCCTCGGGAAGACTAGCACAGCAATCTACCGCGTCCACTTAAATCAAAAGCACTTCCCTGAAAAATCGAACCTAAGACCTCGACGAAGTCCAAGTTCGCCCTAACCAGTTGGACTACCTATGAGTAGGCCTATGGGTTTGTATCCGCTTAAATAATAAAAGGTGTTCATATTGAGCCATTACACATGTCAAGAAAATTTGTAAATCCAAATATTATTCTTGTTGTTTTAGCACGGAATAATCCATTAATGTACTGCTTTTTTTTTTGGAATATTGGTATAGTCCCTCAATGAATGTTTTGGGATCTAATTATAGGTTCACTTACTAATGTTCTCTGGAGGTAGTCTCATTGAATTCAAGGACATTGGGCACACATTAATGCCATACACGATCAATTAGTTGGGTGTTTGTAGAATCTTAATTAATGACTTATTATGAATTATTTAACTTTTCTTTATGATAGGATCGTCGTAATCATCTCATGTTAATGAGAGCCATTAGAGATGATTACTTGCTTTACTTGGACGAGCCATTAGTCTTTTTTTGGCACCACATGTGCTCTCATGTTAATGAGAGCCACTAACCGTGCGATTGTGTTATGATTAACTGATTGGCCCATGGACTCCAGTTTCTCCACCATAGCCTTCACATTTTTGTGTGAGGACCATATTCTTTTGAAGTTTCAGATTGTCATACTTCTGTGTTTCATGAAAGGCAGTGTTAACCAGCCAGTCCTAGGCCAAGCCAAAGTCTCGATTATGGAGCAACTAGCATGACTTCGAGGACTTTCAAGGGTATTAGATCCAGAATGAAAACAAGTCCACGGCTGTCTTATAGTATGCTAACAAGCAGTAGTAGTTATCCAAGAAAAGGTTACATTAATTTTCGCACATAGGGAAATCAGAGCATGTGGAATATAGTTTCTTTAACCTCACGGTGATACAAAATTACATTCCAATATAATTTCTTTATTCTGCTCTCATAAATTCTTAGTAGAATAGTACTGAAATTGGACTCCTAACAGAGTGCTTCTCGGAATCCCACCTCAGATATCCTTGGGAGTAATTACCCATATTGCCAGGGGAATTTGCACGGCTGAATGCGACTGTATACGTCACTTTCTGGTTCAACTTCCAGAAGCTGAGTATGGCTGGCTTCACCCTGATATGCACGCCCTTTGGGGGAACGACAGTGACAACGTAAGATGAATTTCCCATGCCAACATTAGTTACAGTCCTGGTAAATGTCTGCGGAGGTCCAAGGGTAACCGAAAACGAAGGACAATTCAGCTCTCCCTCGGGAATGCTAGATAAGCATTTGACTGGTTTGTGAGCAATTTTTGCCATCTGCTTGTCGGTGTATCCCAGACCACAGAGATAAGGAATGTAATCGTCGGGCTGACTATCGTAAATGAGTCCAGGGTCCACGGCTTTTAGAGGATCAACATGGCCTGCTCCAATGCCAAAGACATCCGCTGGTTGATGTTTTTCATCCAGGATTGGGTTTTGCTTGCCGTTCAGCTGCTTAGCCGATGTCATGATAGCGGACTTAATCGCGGCTGGAGACCAGTGTGGATGAACGCCCTTTATCAGAGCAGCGATGCCACTGAGGTGAGGGCAAGACATGGAAGTGCCCGAAATGATGTTGAAGTAGTACTTCGCTTTCACAACAAGTCTGACAGGAAACGGCCATGCCGCTAATATGTTCAAACCAGGACCAATAATGTCCGGCTTCAGAATTCCAGGGCTAATCGAGCTGGGGCCTCTCGAAGAGAAGAAAGTAAGTACAGGTGCGGTCGATTTTCCATACACGGTTCCTTTGAACACCAACGTGGCAGTAGGAGTTTTGGTCGAATTAATGTAGGCTTTGATCTCCTTGCCCGTGAAGTAGCTGACTTGAGACGTGGGGTGGGGATAAACAGCGGCCAAAAGAGTGAATCCAGCCGACTCTGGGTTAATCGTAATCATAGCGGCTCCCCCGGCTCTTTTCACCTCTATCGCTTCGTCCCATCCCCCAGATTCACACACGACAACCTTCCCTTTCACTTCGCTGCTTCTCAACCTTTCCTCTTCGCAATATTTCGAATACACCAATGGCCATAAGGTCGAAGGGAAGGAGGGTTGATATATTGTCTCACCTTCATATTCCGCTCCGTTCCCTAGTTTTACGTTGGAGACAAAATTCCTGTCAATGCTGCTTGCGCCAACGGTGAGCATCCATGGAGCCGTGTTGGATACCGTGCCCCAGTAAGGACCATCGTTCCCAGCAGCGGTGCTGACAAAAATCCCTCTCTGAATGGCTGCAAAAGTGGCTACAGCCATACTGTCCCTGTAGAATGGAACGGAGAGACCGCCAAGAGAGAGTGAGAGTACATCCACACCATCGGCGATGGCAGCATCTAATCCAGCAAGCAAGTCACCCTCAAAACAGCCTAATGCAGAACAGACATCGTAGATTGCTAGATGAGCATATGGTGCCATGCCAACAGATGTGGCTTCGGCCATCCTAAGAAGATTGGCATGCGGCACAGAAGCACCAGCCGCCGTACCGGCAGTGTGAGTGCCATTGCCGAAATCGTCCATCGGTGGTATAATCACATTTTTTGTTGGTTGATCTTTTGAAAGTCCTGGCACCAATCAATTTGTTGTTACATTGCCGAGGCACGAAATCGCACCTCCCCTTCCATTTGGCTGGTGGAGGCGGCATTCCATCTCCACTGAATGATGGGTGATCAGGCGTTACTCCTGTATCCATCACGCCAATGATAATTCCTTTTCCCATAGTTGAGCCATTGAAAGATCCCTGATGCAGTGGTAAGCCCAGGAACTGGGGGCTGTGTGTTGTCTGGAGGTGATATACTTGCTCTGGGTGAGCCGCCACGAATCCCGGTTTGTTCTGCATTGCAGTGGCTTCATCTGGTGTCAGCCTCACTGCGAAACCAGCCATCACATTCCGGTAACAGTAAAGCACGCGTTGATGGCTCTCCCAGGTGGTAGAGTTTGTGGTTAAAAACGAGTAGTACCAGGACTCAAGATCTTCCAACTCAGACAGATCACGGCCATCAGGGGGAGTCACATGGACAATGTAGGTTTGCAATTTATTGCTCTCTGATTGAATTGGAGATGACAGGCCATTGGCAAGAGAGAACTTGTGGTGGACACTAGAAAACAGAACAATTAGGCAGAGGAGATGAATGAAGGCCATAGTTGGTCTTACTCTATAATGCGGATTCGAAGTATTGGAAATGGTCTGGTTTGCTTTCAGCGATTGACTCTATTTGATGCCAGGATGGAGATATGGCCAGCTCGTGCATATCAGGTCTGCTGTGAGAACTAAAACGTTTTGGTGTGGCCCATAGAATAATTTGTTTCAAGTGGCTTCTATGTACATTTCTAGGAGTTGCTTCAAGAGCATTATCAGAACGTAGGAGTTGCAGCAACTGATGAAAGATCTACTTTTAATAGGATGATTTAATTCTCTGTGTTTTCCTACACATGATAGCTTGCATAATGTGGAGGTCGTCGCATTGATGGGTATATGGTTGAGTAGGGCCATCAAATTACTTAAGCTTTTGAATTTGTTCTCAGAGGCCTTTCGCCATCAGATACGCCATCTAAATCTGGATTTCTAGCAAATTGCTCTGAAAGACCAGTAAAGATTAATAAAAGCGAGGGTTCTCCCTTCTCAGCCCATTGTTAGCTAATCCCTGTACTAGTTGCAGTGCTCACTTCACAGTTTTCTAATGAGATCGCAAAATCAACTTTCGATATGAGTTTGTAAAATCTACAGATGATGCAGAATATTACCAAAATAAACTGTCCCTAATCTTAGCAATGGGGGAGTGTTAGCTCGATGTCATCATCTGTCTAATGAGGTTAGAGGAATGAATTTTATGTCGTAACGTGGTTAAGTTTCTCAAGAAGTATTCTCGTGTGCCAATTTCTTCAATCTAGCGACTAGCAGTTTTGAAGAAATGCGTGTTCAGTGCATAAGAAGAATATTAGTTGTTACCAATCAACGTCAAGAGCAAAGTCAGTTCTGAAGAAGATATCAAATGATGCTCTAAATGCTCAAGCATAGTCATGAATATCGTGACATTCTTCTTTAGGGAAGGACAATTAAATGAAATTCGCACCCAAAATGGACATTGCCTAGAAACCAATGCTTAATGAACAAGAAGACTAGGAAACTATGACAAGAATCGTAACTACTGGGGTTCATTTCTCACTTCTGCTGCAGTTGGCGTTATATGAAAGCAGAAAGAAATGAAGACGAAGAAACAGCAGGGGAAAGGGGGGGGGTGTTTAGCTCATGCGAGCCACGGACACCTCGAAACACCGAATTAATGTCATTTCGAAGTGCTTAGAATTTTCCTTCAATAGGAGAAAATTTATTTCGATGAATCATTTCTTCAGACACAATAAAATTATGTAAACAATTACTCGAAGTCTCACTTGTCAGACACTTGCCTGGCCCCTAATGGTTGCAGGAGCATGCATTTCCCCTTCAATAGATTGGGGCTTTCTAAGTTGGCACTGGTCGTTTTCGTTGCTTCTATAATAATAAGTCTCACGCTCCAAACAGTGAGAGAAGACTACTAGGACTCTGACCACGTGCCCGTTGAAGAATGAGCCGGCAACTCATACGTAGGAAATCACCATTTCAATCTCGAGTTAATACAAATATTAAAAATATTATATAATAAAAAAAGTTCCATCATTTATATATTGGAATTTGACTTGTCAATTGATTATTAGTGAAGCTGTAATTCAAGATTGCATTGGATATCAAGTGGCTGGGTCAATTCTAGAGGTTTGTTGAACCATAAGATCATGTTGTAATGAAATTTTAGGGTGCCATGGAACCATGATTTGGTATTTTGTTTGGTCCAAGTGATTTTTTGAAGTTTGTTGTGCACTCCTGGATCCAAGTTTGCTTTTAAGTACATCGAGTTAACATCCAAATGACTTAGGACCCATTTTGAAACGGGCCTTCATAGAGCTCAAGTGAACATTTTTGGACTCGGTGCGCGAAATGCCGCAACACAGTGGATGACAGTAACTATTTTGCTGTGGGAAGCTTTTTGTTGGCGCGATGGGGTCATATCAATGAGTAGGAGTTGCAGCAATGTGACACGGATCGGGTGTTCACCCGGCCATAGCCATCCTAACCACTCAGACTCGCACCGATCCAGGGATTGATCCGCGCACATCCAACGCCCGATCCTTGGATCGGCCACTGCCCCGAACGGATGGATCACAGACGGGCCACGGCCCGACCATGGATGGATCATGACCTGATCAGTGCTCGATCAGAGACAGCCCCTCAGACTCGACGGGGATCGATCCCCGCTCGATCCCTAGCGATCACCCCGATTCATGGGATCGATCAAAGATCAATCCGTTACTATCCAAGGAGAACCGATCGACTGATCCATGGACGAACCTTGGGATCGATCCGTGAGGACCCTCGAACGACCTCACCCGATCCTTGATCGATCCCTTGGACCGAAGCCGATCCATCCGATCGATCCCGATCGACCAGACGAGACATCCGATCGATCCCGACCAATCCACCGACTGATCCGATCGATCCTGATTGATCCGGCGGATCCACTCGATCGATCCCGATCGATCCGGCCGATCCAACGAATCGATCCGCCCGACCCGGCTGATCCCCAACGGTCATTGCAGACTCCAACGGGTTGATGATGGGACAAGCAATGGCTCTCTAACGGCTAACTCGGCCAATCCTCTCGACCGAAAACTTGTATAAAAGGGGCCCGACCCCTCTTTTTGTAACGTTCGGTTGATCAATACAAAATCTCTCATTCTCCTCTCAATTCTCTCGACCAGACTCGATCCCCTTGTGATTTTTCCTCGATCCGATCGGCTTGGCTGACTTGGGAAACACCTTCCTAAGGCCGCACGGGCTCGGGAACGCAAGATAAAGAATCAGCCCGTGACAAATGCACGAAAGATGTGCTTATAATAGGATGAGTTAAATCTCAGTGATTTCATACTCACGATACTTTGCATATGGTGGAGGTCTTTGCGTCGATGAGTCCATGGATGACAGGACAATGATATTACCTGTAGCTTTTAAACCTGTTCTAATAGGCGTTTTGCCATCAGATGCGCCTTCTCAACCGAGATTTCAAGCAGAATGTCCTGAAAGGCCCGGTGAAAATGAATCAAAGTGAAGCCTAACACTTCTTGCCCATTGTCATCGCTGAGAGTACTAAAGCACTCCCTGGACAGTTCTCTAAAGACTCCACGAAACGAATTTTCCGTATGAGTCCGTAAAATCTTCAGATGATGCAGAAAATTACCAAAATGAATTGCCCCTTATCTTTATCAATGGAGGAACGTTAGCTCAATGCCAACACTTGTCTAATGAGGTTAGTTGAATGAATTTTACATTTTAATGCGGTTAAAGGTTTTCTCAAATATGATTATCAGGTTACTTCACTTCAATCTATATGGTAACAGGTGATGTTGAAGTAAGTGCATGTTCAATGCGTAAGAAGGGAGATTAGTTGTCCCCGAACGGCATGAAGATCAAATTCAGCTCCGAGTCAGGAAGACATCACCCGATGCTGTAAATGCTTAAGCCTAGTCACGAAGAGCAGAGTCTTGTTTGGGGAAGTATAATTGAACAAAATTCCCACCCAAGATGGACATTGCCCGAAAATCAATGCTTAATGAACATGAATACTGGGACAAGAATGGCAAGAACCGTGACGAAAAAAAAAATTAGACATTCTTTTGTGTGAATAATAATGAATATATTTTTAATCGATTATTAATATTAAACCATAAAAGCATGATTATTATTTTGTAAACCGTTTTTTCCCTCACAAAATAAATGAAGCCTAAATATGAAGCATTTACTATGTTCACTAGTATAGACCCAAGACCCTCAAGAAGTACTTGAGAAAGCAAGACCTCGAAGGGGACTCTCTAGGGTCAACCTTTGGGTCGATCGGCTTGCTACCAAAGTTTGGAATTAGGTCAGAGCCTACCCCCAAGGTTCAGGTCGGATTGTAGGAAGTGGGTGATACGTGTTTGGATTTCTATGAAAAGCTCTATGGCACCCACGATTCCCAGTAGTGAGTCATAGGCATATCGCGCATAACAAATCCTTATTAAGTAATTGCTTTTTAAGGGGGCAAGCTGACAAGCTAGGCGTCTCTCTGACCTGATAACTAGTATTGCCACCCCGCTCAGCTCTATCGGCAGGCCCCTTCTTTTGCAAGACTTAATAAGGTCTCTCATTGCCCAATTATTATTACAACATTCTCTACCAAAGAATTTGGCCGCCAGGTCTCATCTAGATTCGATGACTCCTAGAAAAACAAACTATGTTTAACTATTTAAGAGACATTGGAGAAGACGAAAACGGCCCTACACAGTAAAACGACCAAGGTTCTCTCGTCCACACATCTGGGACGTTTCTGATATCATGTCATCGGAAAACGGTATCGTCTGTTCTCCCTCTCCCTCTTCTTCTTCTTCTTCTTCTTCTTCTTCTTCTTCTTCAGTTTAGCAGTGATGATCCCAGGAAACAGGAGGATGGAGCATCTTCTGTGTGTCTCTTCAGTTCGTCGCCTACTTCAGTTCCACGAGTCCCCGGAACGGCTTAGCATTTACTGGCTCGCCAATTGCTACCTTCTTCAATGTCGAGGCCTAATCTCTCCATGAGCTGCAGAGAGAGATTCAGCAGCACCAGTGACGCCCCTCTCAGTAGCTCGGCAGCTCGCAATGTCCTTGGTGCCGTGCCAAGCTGCTACGCCGCAGCTTGGTTTTAATTTTGATTTGAAATCCTTTTTGGTTTGTATCGAAGCGGTTCGATGTGTTGTGTTATCTTCTGATGGAAAGGTGAAGCAGTACCATCCTGACATGAACAGAGATGGCGATTCCGATGCCATGACTCGGC
This sequence comes from Melaleuca alternifolia, assembly GCA_019926035.1. NCBI lineage: Eukaryota > Viridiplantae > Streptophyta > Magnoliopsida > Myrtales > Myrtaceae > Melaleuca > Melaleuca alternifolia. The sequence goes on from JAGKPW010002284.1 coordinate 542,838, forward strand.
TCGTGATTCAGCCTTAAGAGGTTTGATCATTGACCCCTAGTGCTTACTATCTCCTCTCAATCGATTGATGCAATTGAGGAGTATAACAGGGCCGCCTACTTTATCTTTTGTGCATAGGTGGGCCGAGAAAGTCCACTTCCCCAAGCAGGGCGTTTGTTCATATGGGTGTGATACAGAGATGATCAAACACGAAGCTAAGTGAATCTTGCTTTGACTGACATCACTTGCAAAAACGATTTTCCTAGAAAAGAACTTCTGTCACAGCAGAAACATGAATCAATTTGGCCAGGTCTGCTACTACAATCACGAAACATGGATTGCTTGTTGAACTGTGAGAATTACATGAAACTAGGTTAGCAAGCAAGGAATGCTCACCTCGACAATATTTTACATCTCGAATTTGTGTTTTATGATAATAACTGACATGTTGTGGAAGCCAAGCGATTGAACAATAAATCAACAAAACAAGAAAATAAATCGGATACTAGATTTACGTGATTTAGTTGTAGTAACCTCTATCAATAGGGAGAGTAGCAACGAATTCACTATAGGTCAAGCGATACAACATAAATCACAAACACACTCGAGTCAATCAAACTCTCTCAGTATTTCCCAAGCCCTAGTTATATCAAATAACTCGTCACGAATGAATTAAACAAATCTTATGCAAGATTTAATTGGTTTTGGCACTTTAACACTTGATGCAATTCTACAACATGTCAACGGAGAAAAGCTCTCGGCAAGCACGCTTCAAGAAAATCACTCTACAGCCATGGCGTGACTTGCTTCTATATACCGAAGTAAGAGCCATAAAAATAAACCCTTGAAATATTTATATCATCGCCACATAGGTCTAAATTTGGTCAGAATATATTGGTCAACAAAAAATGTCCAAGTTGACAGAATATATTTCCAATCCAAGTCCAAGTTGGACTTTGGGGGTGGGTTTGGTTCAGTTTTCCTAAGGAGTTTGAGCTTCCAAAACCCATTGAGAAAAATATCGACTACCATATACAAGAGATTAGCTTGCAAAATGGATCTGTTTATCATAAAGAGATCTGTTGTTCCTGACCCTCCTTTAGGTGTTTGTAGAATCTTAATTAATGCCTTAGCATAAAATATTTAACTTTATTTTGCTTTTTAAGAAAAGACAATCATCGTAATCCTCCTATCTTAATGAGAATCATTAGAGCCAGATTACTTGCTTTGATTAGATGAGGATTACTTGCCCTACTTAGATTATTATTTGCGATTTTCCTTTTGAGCTCATGGTAGTGGTCAAAGCATTTTTTTTACATACGGTATGCGAAAATGGGCATATAAAGAGGTGGGTATATGATAACATTCCACATAATTTACTTCTTACTTTCTCACGGCGATGATTAGAAGCATGGGGGATACAACAAAACACCCTTATCCACCTTGTTATAATCCATTATGCGATAGCCGCCAATGTTGTGCTGGTACGCCCCAAAAGGCTTATATTCCTTCTTAATTTTCTGTTTCTAGCTTATGATATTGTTAATTTACATCAACCCTTTTCGCAGAAGGAGCCACTAGTCATATGATTTTCTAAGCAGAGGGAATTTATTAGTGTGCGTGGATGATGAGGCATGTGATATAAGTGTAATTTGACCACATAATTTGACATTAAGGTCAATGAATGATTGATTGCAGCTCTAGCGGGACAAACCCAATTCGAGTGGCCTGAGTTGGTGGGACAAAATGGAGAGAAAGCAAAGGCAGTGATTGAGAAGGACAATGCATCCGTGACAGTCGTACTGATACCGGTGGGAAAAGCAGTTGGGTTTACCGATTTTTGCTGTAACCGAGTATATGTTTGGATCGACGAAAAGGGCAATGTCTATCAAACGCCTGTGATTGGATAAGCGGGAAATTGTGATCCTAAACAAAATAGCTTATGAAGCTCTTCGATATGTTAAATAAAACGAAATAATCATTTGATGGGATCCTATTTTACATACTGGTTCTTGTATATGTTCGGCACCATCACGCCCGCCCTGCCAAAGAGAGCGAGGCGATGAAGATAGCCATGCTAAAGTGGGCAAGGGGGTTGATATCAAATGGGGTCGCCATTGAGGCCCAATTTTTTATTTGTCGAAATTTTCAATAGTTAAAATTTTTAATTTATTTATTTTTTAAAAAAATTTGGGGAAAATAGAAATAATGTGATTTTTCTGGGCATATTTATCTTATCCTGAACACGGGAAAAGACGAAAATGGCCAAACAAATTTAGGCCACCATCCAACAATTCCAAAAGCCAAAGAATTTCTTTCACACCCTTCCCCACCCACCATTTTTTTTTTCCAAAATTTTTCACTAGTTTAATTATTTTTGGTACTGTGTGCTTGTTTTTATTATTACACAGTTAATCCGAGTTATATCTCTACATGGCACTTTATATTCCTTCTTGTTTTAGCACGGAATAATCCCTTAGAATATTGGCGTTGTCCCTCAATGAATGTTTTGGGATATAATTATATGGTTCACTTGCTAATGCTCTCTGGAAGCAGTCTCATTGAATTTGCGACATTGGGAACACATTCGTACCATACGCGATAGATTAGGTGGGTCTTTGTAGGATCTTAATTAATGACTTATCATAAATTATTTAACTTCATTTTGCTTTCTTTGATAATACAATCATCATAATCCTCCCATCTTAATGAGAGCCATTCATTTATCAAAATAATTCATGAGAAGTATATAGAAATCTTTCAAGCCTAGTAAATCCCAAAGAACTATAGAACAAGAATATAAATAATAAAGCACATAATGTAGCTAGCATGCTCTCATCTCTGAAGAGCAATTCTATTAACGTAAACTTTTGATGACCAATCACAATATTCAGTGATGAGCATTTATCAAAATCTCTCCCTCTAATTGCAATAGCTTACGGTGCGCAATTAGGTTCAATGCCCTCATTACCATCTCCGTGCAAAGACATCAATATTAATATGTTATAAGAAATAGATTAAATACCTTCAAGAAACTCACACATATATATTTAGGTATAGTTGAGAAAGCAAAATCATTAAATTTATACCTAAATCTAAATCGAGAGAGGAGAGCGATTTAATCTTGGAGAGGATGTCAAACCATATTAAGCACTTCTTTCGTGATAGTTGTCGACTAGATGAATGATTGAACTAGACTCCATGGCCACTCAAAATTTGTTGTCGAAATTTATTTTGACACACAAACTCCGAAAACAGATTGGGAAAAAGAAAAGAAAAGATAATAAAAGTAGGAAAAACAAAAATTAAAATTTAAGGATTTCCTAAGCTGATAATCTATATCAGAGCTTCAAAAGAAGAATATAATTCATAAATTTTCTTTATAGCCCATGATAGTGGTCAAAGCATTTTGTGAAAATGGAGGGTGCCCCTATGACAACATTCCACATAATCTACGTCTTACTGTCTTACAAGAAAGGCCAAAATCATGGGGTCATGACCAAACACCCTTATCCACCTTGTTATAATGAGTTGGAATGCCATCGCCCCAAATGCTGTGTCCATACACCCCAAAAGGATTGTATTCCCTTTCACTTTTCTGTTTTTAGCTTAAGATATTGTTAGTTTACATAAAACCTTTTCGTATTGTGAGCCACTAATCATTTGGACTTCTGAGCATAGAACATAGTGTGCATGGGTGATGAGGCATGCCATGTAAGTCTAATTTGACCACATAATCTGAGATTGAGGTTAATAAATTATAAATTGCGAATCCACTAGCAGGAGCTCGCGTCCAGTGGCCTGAGTTAGTGGGACAAAACGGAAAGAAAGCAAAGGCAATAATTGCAAAGGTCAATGCGTATGTGATGGTCATACTGTTAAAAGTAGGAAAATAAATCCTTTTTTTGTTATAACCGAGTATATATTTGGATGGACGAAAAAAGCAAATGTCTATCAAATACCTGTGGTTGGGTAAGTAGGGAAATTGTGATCTCGATAAAGTAGCTTATGATACCATTTGATATAATAAATAAAAAACAAATCATTTGATGCAATCCTCTCCTAAATATTGGGTCTGGTTTTGGGAGGATGATAGTACTCTGTTCGTTTGATCAATATGTGTGATTTTTCCACTTGAAATCCCTGTCTTCTATGCACTAGTTGCTGCCAAGGACCTTAAATCAAGTTACTAAAGAGCCAACAATAATAAGAAGACCGATATCCAGTTTTTTTTTAAAGGATAATTACTCAAATGAGATGTACATTTACAACAGAAATCAGCTTACCGAATTATGCATCTCTTAAATTTAGGCAATGTAGAAGAAATGAGCTTACCGAATTACACAGACGATTTATTTATGGTACAACTTGTTCATTTTTACTAGAGTTTTGAGTGACTTTTATCAAACTTCAGCTTCACCCGCCCTCTATTCGGCAGTGTCATCCCACCATGATGCCCCAACTTTGGCCACCGACGGGATTTCTTCTTTTCGTGGACTCTTCCAACTTTCCCTCTGGATGCCCTTGAATTCTTAGCGTGTTGTAGTTGTAGATGTCTAAAAAATCCTTCTATAAAAGCATGTAATTGCCCAACTTGGTGTTGACCGGACATTGTCACTTCCATTCTCTTATGGAGCATGTCCAAGATTTGCTTACACATGGAGGTCGTGGAACATCTCTGCGATTTGTCATCCTGGTCATCCAAATCTTCTTGGTGGTGGTGGTTAGGTGGTTGTGATGGTGGTGGAATGTGCAAACGACCTAATCCCTCCTCGTGATTAGTTGAACAGCTTGATATGGTCACTCTTGCACTGCCCAATATATATGGGGGATCCACCGGGCCATTGCGGTTTTGGGTGGAGTACAAGGAGCTGCTCTCTTTCGATATATCCTTCCTGATCCGATAGAGAAGTCAGTATCTACAGAGGCCTCACTTTTGCTTCTACTGCTGGTTTCATTGTTGGTCTTGCTGGTGTATGAGCCTCGAAAGTCTGATTCTTGCTGGCTAGAGATCTTATTCCTGGATCTTACGCTAGTCTTTATTGGCACCGCATGTGCTTATCTATGCTTTAGTGCCACCTCTTTACTAGAGAACTGGTCCATAAGTATTGATTTGAGAGTGACATGGAGAGGCTGGTAGCTTTTGCTTCTTGAATTTGTTGCCACAATTGACGGACGCAATGGAACCCGATGACTTAGGAGGGTTGAGTAGTCTTGATTTCCCAACTTCACTACTTAGTTTTGTCTAGCCATTTGCTTTTGACTTAACAGGCAAGGAGGCTTCTCTGGCACATCAAATCTAGTTTCCCATAGCCTTCACATTTTGTGTGGGAATTAGATTCTTTTTTAGTTTCAGATTGTCATACTTCTGCGTTTCACGAAAGACGGTATTAGCCAGCCAGTCCTAGGCCAAGCCAAGTCTCGAATGTGGAGCAACCAGCACGACTTCGATGAATCAAGGGTCTCGCCAAAGGGCGTGATTTTTTCAGTGATCCTACCCTCCATCGGCAGCACAATAACTGCTATGTCTTCCATGGTTCTGCCTTCGAGGACCTCTAAATGATTATTTTGATTGGAGAGGCTGACTAATCGACTAGTAATCCTTTTAACCCTACAGACAGGACATTGGAGAGCATCAGCAATTTGAGGGGAAACACATGTCAAAGGACACCAAGTTGCTCTTCCTTTTCCATCAAGATTCTCAAATATTGTCAGTATAAGGGATATTTGCCTCACATGAACTCAAGAGAGGCCGGGGTTGATTCTCTATCGTGTCAATCCATTGCAAAGTCTGCCAAAAAAAAAAAATTCAGAATACAATTGGATTTGGAATACTCTTCATCAGTTCCCCCATTCTCAATTTTTCATGTCATGCCTACTCGGACCTCTCTCTCTCTCTCTCTCTCTCTCTCTCTCTCTCGTATAGTATGTAGGTCATCAACGCCAAACTGGCAGAGTACTTTGATCGGTATTAGATCCAGAATGAAAACAAGTTCACAGCTGTCTTATAGTATGCTAACAAGCAGTAGTAGTCATGCAAGAAAAAACTACATTAATTTTTGCACATAAAGAAATCAGAGCATGTGGAATATAATTTCTTTAACATCAAGGTGATACGAAATTACAATCCAATGTAATTTCTTTATTCTGCTCTCAGAGATTCTTAGTAGAATAGTACATGGACTCCTAACAGAGTGCTTCTCGGAATCCTACCTCAAATATCCTTGGGAGTAATTACCCATCTTGCCAGGGGAATTTGCACGGCTGAATGCAACTGAATACGTTACTTTCTGGTTCAACTTCCAGAAGCTGAGTATAGCTGGATTCACGCTGATATGCATGCATTTTGGGGGAACGACCGTGACAACATAAGATGAATTTCCCATGCCAACATTAGTTACAGTCCTGGTAAATGTCTGCGGAGGTCCAAGGGTAAACTAAAACGAAGGGTAATTCAGCTCTCCCTTGGAAATGCTAGATGAGCATTTGACTGGTTTGTGAGCAATTGTTGCCACCTGCTTGTCGGGAAGCTGAGTATAGCTGAGTATGGCTGGCTTCACGCTGAATGTTGGCATGGGAAATTCATCTTAGGTTGTCAGGGTCGTTCCCCCAAAAGGCGTGCATATCAGTGTGAAGCCAGCTATACTCAGCTTCTGGAAGTTGAACCAGAAAGTAACAGTATTCAAGGGTAAATGTCTGCGGAGGTCCAAGCGTAACTGAAAACGAAGGGTAATTCAGCTCTCCCTCTGGAATGCTAGATGAGCATTTGACTGGTTTGTGAGCAATTGCTGCCACATGCTTGTTGGTGTATCCCAGACCACAGAGATAAGGAATTTAACCCTGGGGCTGAATATCGTCCAGGGTCCACGGCTTTTAGAGGATCAACATGGCCTGCTCCGATGCCAAAGACATCCGCTAGTTGACGTCTTTCATCCAGGATTGGGTTTTGCTTGATGTTCAGCCGCTTAGCCGATGTCATTATAGCAGACTTAATTCCCGCTGGAGACCAGTGTGGATGAACACCCTTTATTAAAGCAGCGATGCCACTGAGGTGAGGCAAGACATGGAAGCGCCACAAAGGATGTTGAAGTAGTACTTCACTTTCGCAGCAACTATGACAGGAAACGGCCATGCCGCTAATATGTTCAAACCAGGACCAATAACGCCCGGCTTCAGAATTCCGGGGCTAATCAAGCTGGGGCCTCTCGAAGAGAAGAAAGTAAGTGCAGAAGTGGTCGGGTTTCCATATACGGTTCCTTTGAACAATAACACGGCAGTAGGAGTTTTGGTTGAATTAATGTAGGCTTTGATCTCCTTACCTGTGGAGTAGCTGACTTGAGACGTGGGGAGGGGATAAACATCGACCAAAAGAGTGAATCCAGCCAATTCTCACCCATTGTCATCGCTGTGAGTACTACAGCGCTCCCTTGACAGTTCTCTAAAAAGATCACAAAACACAGTTTCAGTACGAGTTGGTAAAATCTGCGGATGATGCCGAAAATTGCCAAAATAAGTTGCCCCTTATCTTATCAATGGAGGAATGTTAGCTCGATGCCATCATCTGTCTAATGGGGTAAGTGGAATGAATCTTACACTTTAATGCGGTTTAAGATTTTATCAAATGTGTTTGTCAGGTCAATTCACTTTAATCTGGTAGTAGGCAAGTTTGAAGTATGTAAGTTTTCAATGCATAAGCGGAAGATCAGTTGTTATCAATCAGCATCAAGAGCAAATTCGGTTCCGAGTCAGGAAGACATTACCTGCTGTAAATGCTTAGGCCTAGTCATGCATACCGTAATAGTCTTGTTTGGGGAAGGAAAATGGAATGAAATTCACACCCAAAAAGGACATTGGCCAATAATAATTCTTAATGAACAAGAGGACTCGGAAACAATGAAAAGAACCGTAAAAATCACGCTTCATTTCTCACTATTGTTTTAAAATGAAAGAAGAGAAGACAGAGAATCAACGTCGTTTCGAATTGCTTAGAAATAATTCTAACCTTTCATTCCTTTACTCGTAGAAAATTTATTAGAGAAGCTGCAAGTCAGGATTGTGTTGAATACCGAGTGGCAATTCCAGAAGTTATTGAACCTTAAAATCATGTTGTGAAGAAATTTCAGGGTGCTGTGGAACCATCAAACTTTATAGAAGCCAGTTTGGTATTTTGTTCGGTCCAAGTGAAATTTTGAAGTTTGTTGTGCACTGTAAAAAGCAGATTCAGATGACTGTGTTTAGTGACTTTTTATCTGTCTTCCACCATGTCTTGAGTCGTTGGCAAGTTCGCATTTAAAGTTGTTGGAAGTTGGGGAAGCGTGTGTAGTTGATGTGTGTGTGTGATGTGTTTTAGGAGGCAATGGAGTGAAAGGGAACAATATGCTATATTATCTTGTGTTAGTACAAAGGAGGCATGTAGTTGGACTTGCTCTAGATTACAACATTTGACACTCCTAGCTCCTATTTATAGGAGTCCACATATTCTAGAGAATTCTACAACCTAGAACAATCTAGCAACTAAGGAAATATCTAGACAATTCTACATTATTAGACTTTTTTACATATCTCTAGGACTTTTCTACAATCTTCTAGCAAGAGCACATCCTAAAGTATTCTAGAAATTGGATCAATCTTCTCAACACTCCTCCTTGATCCAATTTTTTGATACTCCCAGCATACTTCGCAGTGTTTCGAACTTGGCCGATGATATTGCTTTTGTAAATATGTCCGCGACTTGGTCTTCCGTCTTGCAATACTTCAATTCGATCTCTCTGTTACTTTGTACTTCACGAATGAAGTGATATTTGATATCGATGTGTTTAGTTCTTCCATGGAAGACCGGATTCTTTGATATAGCAATTGCGGACTTATTGTCACAAAGTATCGGAGTTGGTTCCATTTGTGCTTCTTTGATGTCTTCTAGAATTCTTCGAAGTCATAGTGCGTGACTGGTGGTCGCAGCAGCTGCTACATATTCAGCTTCCGCAGTAGACTGTGCCACTGAGTCTTGTTTTTTGGATGCCCATAAAAATATTCCAGAACCCAGTGTGAACGCATACCATGTAGTACTCCTCCTGTCATCAATTGATCCTGCCTAGTCACTGTCAGTGTAGCCGATGAGTTTGGTGCTTGCACTTGGTCGATACCAAATACCATACTCTAAAGTTCCTCGCAAATATCTAAGAATTCTTTTGGCAGCTCTAAAATGAATCTGACTCGGACTATGCATGAATCGTGATAATAAACTTGTTGCATACATAATGTCTGTTCGTGTTGCAGTGAGCTATAGTAGACTACCAATCAAACTCCTGTAGAGCGATGCGTCAGCTTTGTCTGCTCCATCTTCTTTTAGTAGCTTGTCATTTGTGACGAGCGGTGTTGTAACTGGCTTGCAATAGTCCATCTTGAATTTCTTCAGGAGGTTCTCGGTATATTTCTTTTGTGAGATAAAGACCCCTTGATTTTGGTTGATCTCGATGCCAAGAAAGTAGTGCATCAAGCCCAAGTCCGTCATCTCAAATGTCTTCATCATTTCTTCTTTGAATTCTTGAATCATGTTTTCATTATTTCCTGTATATATTAGATCATCTACATACAGAGAAATAATGAGCGTGTCGGACTTACCTTGGGTCTTGATGTAGAGTGTTGGCTTGCTCATGCTCCTCCTGAATCCTTGCTTGATGAAGTATTCATCTATTCTGCTATACCAAGCTCGTGGTGCTTGTTTTAACCCATAGAGCGCCTTTTTAAGCTTTAGAACTTTATCTTCTTGGCCTTTAACGGTAAAGCCTTGTGGTTGTTCCACATATATTTCTTTTTGAAGATATCCATTTAAAAAAGAAGACTTTACATCTAGTTGATAGATTTTCCACTCTTTTTGTGCTGCTAAGGCGACGAGCATACGAATAGTATCAAGGCGAGCAACAGGAGCGAAGGTTTCGGTATAGTCAATACCTGGTTGTTGTAAGTATCCTTTCTCCACAAGCCTTGCCTTGTACTTCTGGATTGATCCGTCTGCATTGAGCTTTGTCTTGTAGACCCATTTGACGCCGATGACCTCTTTGTCTTCGGGGCGATTGACGAGCTCCCAAGTTTCATTCTTCTCGATCATCTTGATCTCTTCCTCCATTGCTTTAATCCAAACTGCTTCCTTGGCAGCCTCTTCATAGTTTTCTGGTTCTAGTGTAGCAAAGTTGCATGTTTCATAAATCTGTCTAAGGGATTTTACTCTTTGTACAGAAGACTCTGGAGTAGATTCTTCTTGCGTCACTCTGGGAGAGATTGGTGGAGTTGCGCCTTGAGTAGTGGAATCCGTTACTTGTTCTTCTTCTTGTGTTGTTGACTCCTCTTGTGGAGGTGGCGTGTCCGGCAATGTGACATATTTCTTCTCGATCTTTTCCTCCTCCCAGTTCCAGGCTGCATTCTCATCAAACTCAACGTCTCTACTAATCACGAGCTTCTTAGTCCTGAGGTTGTAAACCCTATAGCCTTTCGATTGGTCACTATAGCCGAGGAATATTCCCTTTTCTGTCTTGTCGTCAAGCTTACTCCTTTTTTGAGTAGAGATATGGACGTAGCATATACAACCAAACACTCTGAGATGCTTCGCTGAAGGCTTCCGTCCACTCCATGTTTCAACTGGAGTTTTATTTTGAATGGCTCTAGTTAGACATCTAATTAGGAGGTATACGGCTGTGTAGACTGCTTCTGCCCAGAACGTATTGGGAAGGCTTTTATCTTTTAGCATAGACCTTGCCATTTCCATGACAGTTCTATTCTTTCTCTCTGCTACTCCATTTTGTTCTGGGGCGTAGCCAACAGTTAGTTGATGATGAACGCCTTCATCTTCACAAAATTTATTGAATTCATTGGAGTTGTACTCAGTACCTCTGTCGCTTCTTAGGACTTTAATTTTACGGCCACTTTGATTCTCGATGTGGTTCTTGAATTTCTTGAAAATTGAGAATACCTCCGATCTTTCTCGAAGAAAATATACCCACATCATTCTTGTATAATCATCGATGAATAGGATGAAATATTTATTCTGACTGGCTGTGGGGGTTCTCATTGGACCACACACATCTGTGTGAACTAACTCTAAAGGTTTCTTAGCTCTCCATGCACCTTCAGATGGGAAGGACTGTCTTTGTTGTTTTCCAAGGAGGCAGCCTTCATCTAAAATAGCTAGAAAGTCTCTCATCATATTTTTCTGATGGAGAACTTTTAGTCCAGCAAAATTGAAGTGGCCAAATCTTCGATGCCATAGCCATGAATCATCAAGTTGAGCTTTCATGGCTATATCTTTCACGCATTTCCATCGTATAGGAAAATTCTTATTCTCCATCTTAACAAAGCAATGATATTTTTATATTTATCATAGATAATGCAGGCATCTTTTCTAAAGTATAGAGAATACCCACTTTGTATCATTTGTCCCACACTCAAGAGATTTTGCGTAAGACTGGGGACTAAATATACATTATGAATATATTTTGGGCATTTATTTGTTTCAACGGCAATAGTTCCTTTTCCTTTCACATCTACTAAGACACCATTGCCCAATTTTACTTGAGATTGCACCGACTTATCAATATCGGTGAATATATTTTCGTCCCCCGTCATATGATTGCTACACCCACTATCGACATACCAAGTATCAATTTTCTTATCATTTGCTGCTTGGCCTGCGTAGAATATATTATCACTCATTTCTTTTTCTTCAACATAGTTAGCCCGACTATTCATTTTTGAGCGGCAATCTTTTTCTACGTGGCCATATCTTTTACAAAAGCGGCATTGTGGTTTATGTTTAAACCAACAATCCTTCTCAAAGTGATTTGTTTTCTTACAAACGCTACAAGGTGGATACTTTTCCTTTTGTGTAGTTTCTCCTCCTTTTTTATTTTTCCATAGACTCCTTCCACCAGTTTTGGATTGATGAGACTGTATGTTTATTTTAGACTGAAAGGCATTTTCCATTGAATCTTCATCTTGTGCCATCAGTCTTTTCTCATGTGCTTCTAGAGAGCCAATTAATTCACTTATTGACAAGGGTTGTCAAATCTTTACTTTCTTCAATAGTTGTGACAATAGGATTATACTTTTTAGTAAGCGTCACCAATATTTTTTCAACAACCCTTTGATCAGTAATATTATCTCCATAGGCTCTCATTTGATTAACTAATTTCTTGAATTTGCCGCAATATTCTTGAACGGTCTCATTATCTTTCATTTTAGAATTCTCAAAGTCTCTAGTTTGGAGGCGAATAATACGTACCTTTTATGATCCTTGAAATTCTTCTCGAAGTGTCTCCCAAGCTCCTTTTGCGGTCTTTGCCCCAAGTATTCTCAGAAATACTGTATCCGAGAGTGCTTGCTGAATAAAATATAAAGCTTTTGCATCCTTCTATAGTTGATCCTTTGGAACACTTGCACTTTCTTGCGGAGCCTCATAACCATTCTCGACGATGTCCCATAAGTCTTGTGCCATCAAGAATGTAGTCATCTTGATGCTCCAAAAATCATAGTTATTCCCATCAAAGATAGGAATGGGAAATGAGGATGAGGTTGAGCTGGCCATAGTTTAGTTATGAGAAAATTGGGTGGATAGTTTTAGGAACGGATGGTTCGGACAAACGCCTGATACCAACCAAGGAACGTGGCTCTGATACCACTGTTGGAAGTTGGGGAAGCGTGTGTAGTTGATGTGTGTGTGTGTGTGTGTGTGTGTGTGTGTGTGTGTGATGTGTTTTAGGAGGCAAGGGAGAGAAAGGGAACAATATGCTATATTATCTTGTGTTAGTACAAAGGAGGCACGTAATTGGACTTGCTCTAGGATTACAACATTTGACACTCCTAGCTCTTATTTATAGGAGTCCACATATTCTAGAGAATTCTACAACCTAGAACAATATAGCAACTAAGAAAATGTCTAGACAATTCTACATTGTTAGACTTTTTTACATATCTCTAGGACTTTTCTACAATCTTCTAGCAAGAGCACATCCTAGAGTATTCTAGAAATTGGATCAATCTTCTCAACAAAAGTAAATTGAGTAGCTTTCGAATGACTCAGAACCCATTTGGAATGGGGAATTTGCAGAGTTCAAATACAGTAGAAGACAGTAGCTATTTTTGTTTGGGTTAAATTTCTGTTGGCGCAATGTGGTTGTATTGATTGTCCAACAACAACAAAAAAAAACCATATTTTAATTGAATCTCAGTCAAGCTAATTTTGTCCTCGACTTTGACATTCGTTTCTTACTAGTCGGATCTTGAGTCTTTCCACTCTCGAAGTAGCATGCATTATTTGGTTTTGTATTATCGGACAGTTAGTGTTTATGTTTATGTTTTTTTTTAATGATTTGGATAGTCATGTTTTGAAAAATACATGAGTTGGATATGGAACAATCTATCAAAGAGGAATCGCACAGTATGATGTTTATTAAAAAAGAGAAGCGGTGTCTGAAGTTTATCCGCTACGTGAAATCAAATCAGGCATGAACTACTCTTTAGATCAAGTGAAATGACATATCAAAGCAATTCCGAAATAACCCTTGAGTTGAATATTTGTGAAATTATACAAGAAATGCTAAATGAAGTGAATATTCTCGATGAAATGAATTGGGAAAGTCTATATGCATTGGTGTATGAACTTGATTTATGAATGGAGGATGAGTTGACCAATTTGTGCTCATTAGTGCTATGAACGTGAACCCACCAAGGAATTCTATTGTTTAACGTCGAGTACCTCGACGTGTCCCACTTATTTTTCGGTAGGTTGTATCAATTCGTCAAGATTAAAAGCAGTTCCTCTATAGTTGATGTCTCTCCAAGATTATGATGAGGAGAGAGAAAATTGACATCAGATCAAAGAAAAACGTTCTTAGATGGTATTGATTTTGTAGCTTTTTATCACCTTCTCGTGTGGTGCTCCAATAAGAGTCTCTTATTGGAACCTCTTCCGCCTTCCATTTTGAGTCCCAACTTAATAAGATCAAAGAGTTGGAAACAGTAGTGTTCATGTTGGGATCCAGATGAATTAAAAACAACAGCTAGGTTTGAAGAAACTGACAAGGATGGAGGCAATCACGCATCTTCCCCTGACCATGTGCAGACCCCTCCACCATACCACGCAAGACCATCGATTCGGAAACCTGGTTGCATTCAATTTTAATTTAGATTAGTTTGAAATCTACTTTCTAGTTCCATTGTCCGATCTGTTATCTCTGATTTCATCGGGTTCAATAGTTTCCTCCATATGATCTGAAGGCAAAGAGTATGACGGATTAGAGAAGAAGTACCTCGAGGGGTGATCTGAAAGAAAGAGACTGTACAACGAAGAAATTCTGTAGATGTAGACCATTAATCACAATGCGCTGCTTTTGTAATAGACTCTGGCCATTCTCAGGACAGCGAGCTTCCGGTTTATTCCTCTGTTTCATCGCAGAAGCCATTTAAATTTGATAATGTGTTCAGGGCCCGGGATAACCAAGGAATCGTGCAAATTTTACGACTCATTAAACCTTGCTTTTGCATTTTCAGAAATGCTTTCTTCGTCCTCTCATATTCTGAATCGTGCCAACGCCCTTTTTGTTCAGACGAAGCCTATTATCGATTCAATAGCAGATGGATAAGCTGTGCCAATGGTTCACATGTTCTTTTGCCCTTTACTTGATATGTTCAGTACTGAATACATTTTGACATATTATCCTTAAGTAGAAAGAAAAAGGCCCGACCGGTTCCCCTGTGTTAACCTTAAAAGCGGGTTTGGAACTGGTCGGTTTCCGATTTTCTAGGTTCCTGGATTTATGTCTGCAATTGTAGAAATAATTAAGAAGATGAAAATGCCCAAGAAATTTCAAAGCGACCAGGTGTCTCTCGTCCACACGTATGGGACGTTTCTGACGTCATGGTAACTGAAACGGTATTTCACTTGAGTGGTGACGATGTTCGGGGAAAAAACAGGGGATGGAGCATCGTCTGTGTCTCTCCAGTTCATGGCCTACTTCAGTTCCACGAGTCCCCAGAACGGCTTCGCATTCAATCGGCTGGCCAATCCCTTCCCCTTCCACGTCGAGGCCTAATCTCTCCGTGAGCTGCAGAGGGAGATCTGGCGCCGGCGCCGGTATTCCTCTTGATAGCTCATCCGCTCGCGACATCCTTGGCGTCGAGCCGAGCTGCTCCCCTGCCGACCTCAAAGCCGCTTTCCGAGCCAAAGTATTGACTGCTTTGATCCTGTTCTTGATCTTTCTTTGGTTTTTTTCGTATTTTTTATGCGGTTGATTTGTTGTGTTATCTACCGATGGAAAGGTGAAGAAGTACCATCCTGACGTGAAGAGAGATGGCAGTTCTGATGCGATGATTCGGCTCGTGATTCAGGCTTATGAGGTTTGATCATTTACCCTTAGTACTTCGCTCCTTTTGACCATCTCCTGTTACTTGGTTGACGCAATTGGTGGAGTATGATCCTGCCGCCTACTTTTCTTTTTGCACGTTAGTGCTGAGAGAGTCCGTTTGGCAAGCAGGGTCATTGTGCGTATGAGTGTGAAACAGAGATGACTAATCACGAAGCTAAATGAATGTTGCTTGATTAACATCACTTGCAAGAATGATTTTACTTGAAAAAGAACTTCTGTCATAGCACAAGCATGGGTCTCTCTCCGGGTTCTGATCACAATAGTTCTGGAATTGGTTAAATAACTTTAGTGGTGTCTGCTGTTAAAAATGGTACCATGGCTGGTTTGTTATGAAACATAGTTTGCTTGTTGAACTGCGAGAATTCCACGGAACTAGGAGAACGGCCTGAAGCTTATTCTGATTGCTGCTCAAGAAACCTAGCATTTCTTTTTCCGAACTTTTCGGGGAAAACTCTGCAAATACTTACCTTTTAGATACATGTGTCCTGAGTGCGACCGCATGGATTTCAATGTTGGAAGCTTTTCTATTGATAAAGTGTATCTAGTTCCTAGAGTTCTTACCATTTTTATGAACTGGTGACTACAATTATGGTAAGTGAAAATTGGTGATTATGGTGAGGAATGATGTGTGCAGATGCTATCCAACTACAGCCGGTCCGAAATCATTGAGAGGTGAGGCACATGTTTATGCCTTGAGCTAGCAGTATTAGCTGGCAGAGCATTTTTCAGTTGACCTTAAAATTCAGTCCTTTGCTCTCAAGTCTGTAAATTTTTTTTTTTTGGGGGGGGAGGGGAAGACAAGAGGTCTATTATTCAGAAGTTTAAGATGTTATTGATTCTTCTACTCTCCTAGGTACTCGTAAGCTGTTCATCTTTCTGAAGGAGATCTAACTATATTGGGGAACTTGCTGCTCTTATTTGATGTTATGTCAAAAGTTTTGGAGTCGGTTATGGCATATCTTTTCTGTTAATAGGACAGTGACGTTCTGTTTTTTGTCCAGTGAATGCCTAGATCCTTTTGACGAACCAGAATGTGAAGCCCTTGATCTGTTCGTGAATGAGCTTCTTTGTGTTGGTAAAGGTACTCTTTACTGGCTTTATATTACTCATGAACCTTTGCAAATCCAGTTATTACTTCAGATGACTAAACCTGTTAGAAGGGTGCTTATTTATGGGATTCTTCTTTCATAAAACTGGTGTTTGCTGCCATATAGGCCTCTGAAGCTTGTATTCTCTTGTCCAGTTCGTAATCAAGGAGATAACTGATAAAAGTAAACAGCTTGCAAGGCATTAACCTTTTGTGACTACTTACTAGCGGTTGAAAGTGATTTGCCTGCTCATAAGTGCAATGCAAACCCTGTTTCTAGTTGCTTGTCTGGGAAAATCAGGACATTAGACTCCTTCATTGTCTCTTGCAAAACTCCAAAACCAAATCTGACTTGAGACACAAAGTTCCCCGACCCTGTTCATCTTCATCACAGAATATTACATACCTTCTGCAGGGTGCCCATACTCATGCGTCCAAGCGGCCCCACATGCTTTCACATTCGCTACATCCGGAGGAACTGCTCGTGCAACTTCCCAAGGTGAGTTTGCTAGGAAAAGTCCTCTCTATTTTTTATATGCGTAAGCATCAATGCATGCAACCAGCTCAGAGAAGGGGGGAAAAGAAGAAAAAGAGACTGATAACGTGACATTGTAATTTAGATCCTGTCTGTTTGGCAGTATCTGGTCGTGGACCTGTCACTTCCTATTGTCTATGTGAAAATAAGGTGCCCTAGCCATTGAACTGAAGCTGCTGTTTTTGCCAGGAAATGGTGATGACTATCGGGTGCAAGTTGCTGTTGGTCAGTGCCCCAGAAATTGCATTTACTATGTGACTCCTTCTCAGAGAATTATCCTAGAAGAATTACTCAACGGGTAGTCACTCACTACAATCTTCTACATACATGCTTGCCTAGTCAATTGGATAAAATCATTTTCTGGCCAAAAAAGAGAGAAAAAAAACAGATAAAAGCACTCATATTGAAGTCTGGCTATGGTTGTGTTCTTGCTTTTGCTTAGTTCTAGGGTGGCATCTAATCATACCCTTCAGTGCAGTGTTTGTTCAGGTCATCAAGATTAAGCACCCTTTGCATGCTTGGTTTTGCTTTTAAGTGATAGGTTCCGTCGCAAAGAAGAAAAGGAAGAGATTGGAAACCCCACTATTGTAATTATTGTGATTCATATTTTCCCTATAACTAAAGCTTATCAATCTGACATCTTTCTGTTAATTTTCCTTGTAGTATAATGGACATGCCGTATGATACTTCAGCTGAGGCAGATCTGATATACTCTTTGATTGTGAAAGCCAAGTTTGAGAATAATCGGTTCCGGAAGCCAAAGAAGCAGCCCAAGAGTTCAACCAAGCATGTAGATTGGTGCTGAAATATGAAGTGCAGCTGCTTGTTTTGCATTGAAAGCAATTATGCGTTACTCTGTTTCCATTCAAGGACGCCAAGCTAATACTACCATGAATATGGTTGTCATTAACCAATACAGATGGTACTAGATGATACAACCTCATCATCTGAGCTGTTTTCACGGAAGGAGAGCCAGGGCAAATTAGTTTCGCCATCATTCTTTCAAGGATAACCTGGTTTTTGCATGCAATTTGTCGGATTTCATTGTATAGCTTCATGTTCTCTTGAACCGATAGTGACTATATATATCAACGCAGAAGAGTTCAGAAAATTATATTTATCTCAGGTGTCAGTTATCTATCTGGCAACATAAAGCTTGGACATTGAGGCGGTAGTAAATCAGTCACAGCTTTTCGCCGATTCAGTTGACTTGTTCAGGGGATGTTGCGCCGTCAAGATTTCAATGGAAGTTTATCTTGTCGTGAATGGATTGCTAAAATGATGTCTCCGCATCATTATTTGCATTAGAAGGGAATTTCTCATCCAATGTTCGAATGATTTCCTTCGTCGACACTCGTTTTGTGAAACCAATTCAGTTACAATGTCCAAATCAAGACCCTTTTGTTTTTCTCTTTAATGGTTACTAGAACAGCTTTAGGCAGAGCCTGCTAAGAGAGCACAGACTATCCACACGTCTCAAATGCCTAGAGACAGGAATCGAACTCAAACCCTCTGCTCCTGAGGTGCAGAATTATTCTCGCCTTTTTATATTTCTAAATGTAAAAACTGAATAGCTTATCTTTTGTGTGGACAGAATTCCATTTCTACAAAGTCAAAATACCTAGTGATAAGAATATTAAGTATAAAA
Organism: Melaleuca alternifolia; assembly: GCA_019926035.1. Lineage (NCBI taxonomy): Eukaryota > Viridiplantae > Streptophyta > Magnoliopsida > Myrtales > Myrtaceae > Melaleuca > Melaleuca alternifolia. The sequence goes on from JAGKPW010002284.1 coordinate 561,503, forward strand.
TACACTTAGTCATAAGAGTATTGACTAAGTGTATTACTTTGAAATGGCTCTCACAAATCGATTTAATGACGAGAAGATTCCAGCTGCTGCATTAAAGAATGATGGACCCTTCTCAGACTTCTCTTCCACATCTCCATAAATTATCTGCAAAAAAAGCCGGTCATCCTACAAGATTTGCTGGGCACTTCGATCCAAAAAAATCCATGCATAACATCACTGTGATATACATGTCATTGTCACTCCAGATAATAGGTTGACTAACCTCAAGGTCTTCTGCATCTGGACGATTAATCAGCTCCTTGGCAAGCAAATATCGGTTTGGCCTATCCTTATCGTCATAAAAAACCTTCCATGATCTGGTGCCAAGTGAAAAGGGAGAACAAAATATTAGGGTTGAAATACATGGGATACTGATTGCATTGGGCATTAAAGAAGAGCGCCATGATTTTTGCTCAGAAAGGTCAAATGGTCGCAGATAATGATCCATCTTTCTTGTCCATATTATGATTTGCAAAATTGATATTATATAACCTCATAAGATTCAAATGATCACACATAATAACTCTAATAGCCAGAACCAATCTAGACACCCTTATTCACTAGTATCGTAATGTAGAACTGCAATACAATAAGTTAATGAGGATCACCTATTTATCTCATCAAGTATGGTATTGTTTTTCCAATTTTGGCATCAAACTTATAAATCAAACCAACCAGGGAAGTAGTCAATCTTCCATTTCAGTATGAAACATCAAGGAGGTCACACAGCTAAAATCACATAGCGAACGCATAACGAACAAGCCATAGATCATATAAAATTTGGCCTTAAATGAATAAAAAGCAAAGAAGAATCATGGAGGGACCACAAATGCTAGGGAAAAGAGGCACAATTTTGAATCTTACCCAGGGTAACATCGGAATACGGCACCAGATGGGAGGGGTCTCATTGAATATACAGTAGTAAAAGTGCTGCACATCAGTGGGAGGGTTATCAACTTATTGAAACAACGGGCAAAATAGAGGAGTAGACATCATCATATTATGTTCATAAACAAGAAAAGAGGTCTCACAAATAACATTTAACATTGAGAGCTTCTCATGTGAAGGGGAAGATAAAATTTTGGCCATGCATTTTGAGGTCCTTGATGGCCAAAAAGGAAAAACCAGGGGCCATGCCAAATTTAACATTTAATGCTGGACATACAGATGCTTTACGAGGCTAACAGCAAAAAGCAGTTCGTCTTTGAAACTTGAACGAGTGCTTGCTTGATTTAGTTCACATAAAACAAGTCCTCATGAAAGTTGTCAAAGAAAAAAAAAAGGAGATCGGCAGGCATTATATGCGGGGAAGGTTTACCTCAAGAAGTATCGCCGCAATTTTCGTACATTAAACCCTACTCCAACATCTTCACTGATAAGGCGTGGGTTCCACATGATGAGAGGCCTTGGCTGCAATTATGCAAGAGAATGTGAGAGAATATATCGGCTCTAAAAAGAAGAGAAGATTTTCAATTGGCATAAGATTATAGACTAAACTATTCTATAATAATATGGTTGTGAAATGTTTTTCCTTCTTTTCCTGTCAATAACCCCTCTTTAATTTGGTGATTTATGATGCTTATGATCAGATTCATGACAATGCTGTGAGAGGTAATGCAGCTTTTAGAAGTTACGCCTTCTTCAGGATGGCTGAGTAAGAGATTTGCAGACTCCTGTAACAGGTATAACATGACAGTCCATCCAATTTCCATGCACCCACACAGATGTATGCATCTGTGCATTTCGACACATTCATCAAGACTAATAAAAGATACGTTCTCCTTCCAGAAGTTACTCTGCTTTCCCTATATCTAATCATGTATGCAAATTTTTTAAGATAGGTACCGGGTCATTTGAGAGATCAGATGCAATCCGTTCCACATACTCCAACATCTGATAGTCAGGAACAACCATAACTATGATCTCATCTTCTTTTTCCACCGGTTTTCGATCACTTAAGCTGTATAATAAAAATGCAAAAAAGAATTCCATGTTAATTGAATTGAATGATAAGAATCCAGCCTTAATGGACCAAATTCAAAAGGAGCTCAAGATATAGCCCGACATTAAAGAACGAAAGTTACAATAATTTCACTAACAAGGCAAACAATACCTGGAGAATCCAAAAGCTGCATCTTTCCATCGATACTTTAGAAGAGCAGCAGCACCAGCATCTGGAAATACAGCTTTGATTCTCTAGCAATTAATTTGCAGAAGCAAAACATATATGAACTAATATTCTGAAGGAATCGATATACTTGTGACCATGGTTCAATGCATCAAGCTTTTCATCGTGTAAGCTCATTGAGTAATAACAATTCCCAATGCGCATGCCTTCAATAGGCATTGTTGAACTACTATGTTGAGGAGATGAGAGTTCAACACATGATAAAATTACATGCATGAGCATGCACGTCATAGGTCTTGATGATCTTGATTTTCAGGAAGCTAGATTTACAGACTACTTGTGATTCAATGGTCAGATAGGTTGCATATTCAGAGAAGATTCTTGTTTCTCTATAAATTGGAGCCTCTCCACAACAAGCTTTTAAATCCCAAAAACCGTTCACGAATTTTCGGTCATTAGAAAAAGTTGTTGCAACTTACCCGACATCCTGTTTCTGCAATTAGCGTATCCAGGAAGATCCTCGACAATTCCCAAAGTTCAGCCTGTGCACCTTCTTCATCCAGGAATTGCAGTTGCGGGATTAAAAGTTCCACCTGAAAAACATCAAAGGTGGAGATGCTACTAATAAGTACTTGAGTTAAGATGCGCTGATGTAACTTAATGTAAGATAACACCCCAGCAATCTTTCATCCAGCCTCAATTAAGTTAGTGGTTTATCCCTCCACCAACATGAGGACAAAATTTCTCGAGGTTGATTGCTTGATGTCTAGGAAAGGAAGGTTCACATGCCACGTGCACATATAATAAGATTTAGAGGTGAGGACATTTGGTTGCCTAAACAAATTACACATTCCACCAATTATCTTTTGATACTGCAGATTGCTAAGAATAATGCACAACATCGGTTGTTACCCCACTCCCAGTCTTTTCTATGCCCATTTCAAATCAAAAGGGAAGAAATGCAAGACAGTAAATAATTCCTACATATGCTAAAAGTAATATAAGCACATGGTACATACTATGGCTCTCAACCCTCCAGAAGACAAGAATGAGGCACTTGCTTGACTTGATTGCCGGACCGCACCCTCCAAATCCGAAGGCAAGCAGCTGGAAAATCAAGCACATTCTGTCAGTTTTTCTCACTCTGAATGAGATAAAGCATTTCAAACCGTCAAGGCCATTAAACACTCCAAAAGGACGCTATAATTGGAAATAAATGCTCATCACCATCTATACACCAAGTGCTAATTTCGAGACCTGTGACTGCTTAATGTCCACCTCTCTGGATTCATGATTTATAACTCAACAATTACAATCGAAATCTGCCTCATTTGAAGTGTAAATCTCCTTATGAATCCCCCACCATGTATCTGATTCCGACTGGTAACTCAAAGAAGCTCATTCTACTATCAGCAAACTAACTATAGTAGCCTCTCATACGTCCACTTTCCACATATGTATCAAACTGAGCAGCGCAACCAAATCGGAGCCTCTAAAAGCTCAAGCTCGAATGGCACACAAAGTACATTTATATAAATTTCCCAGTTAGATAAATTTTCAACCAAGCATCATCTCATCATTATACAAGAATTGACAATCAAATTCCATGCTCCAGCAACAGTATTCTCATATACCCTCAAAGACTAACTCAACAACTTCCCAAGTAATTCCAAGCACAGAAATCTGCAACGTTTCTTTCATTATTACAGAATCGAACCTGTCGTCTTCGTCATCTCCTCCCTGAATTATTCCTCCTTCTTGGGTCTCTAAAGAACTCGACACACCCTCTTCGACGTCATCATCGACCTCTCCCTGGAACTTCTCGAACTTGGCACGCGCTTCGAAGGCGTGCCACTCTCTGCGAAGCGAAACCCCGTTGAACGCCCCGGGCGTGGGGGCTGGAGGAGATAACGAAGAGCGACTGGTGAAGTTGTGGATGGTGGGTGTGGAAGCAGAGTGGCAGTAGAAAGAGCAACTGGGAAGCGAAGAGGCCATGGGTTGCTCTCAGCCTCAAGCAGCCATGAAAACCTGCACTCGGCAGATAAAAAAAACAAGTACATTAAATATTTATAGCCCGCTATCTAGATTATATTTAATATTTACTCATTTATAAAACTAATTAATAAGTAATTTAGAGTTTCGTGACATTTATATTTTGAATACTCGGATCAGAGCACAGATTAAGCTCGACTCCATCTCATATTTCAAGCGATATCAACGATTATTATATGACATGATTGAATCTCGAAAGTGCTTTAATTTATCAATTTTTCACATTCCTTAGAGAATAGGTGTCTCCTTAATCTCTAATAATGTTAATCATAGATGATCCAATATGTAGTCGATAAGCAAATTATGTAAGAGTATCCCAAGGGTGTTCCATAATTCCTATGAAGTAGGTGATCATTAGAGATCCATTATAATTTTAGCATGTAATGGAAGGGTGGTTTAGAAAACCTAATATTAAGGTAAAGTTGATTTATATAGAGGGGAATTGTTAATTAGCCATGTAAGGGAAAAAAATTCGACATGCGGTCTCTTGTGTAATTTTATAATCAATGCATTATATTTTGTACACATTCACTAGCCTTAAGCAATTTTTTTTCAAGAACTACGCAATCTCTCCGTTAAGTTTTAACTATTTAAACGATGACATTTTTCTACAATAAACATGCTTACTTTGCCCCTTTTTTTAAGTTCTGCAGTATACATGTTATGATGCTTATTAAACATGACACACTTAAAATACTCTCACAACGTTTGAAAATACATGTACATGTGCATATATTTTGATATTTTCCCAAATTTTGGAGCAACTTTTTCTCTATTTTTCTTTTTAAGATTTGGCGGAATAATTCAAGCATATACACCACCGATGAAACACCAAAAAAGGAAAGCCCACGTCAATGAGGCCCGCATTAGAGCCCATCTCCCAATCCTTGGAGCCGTTGGGGAGCTGCTTCGCGATCTAACGGCTCGGATTCCTCCAAATTCAAATCTTGAATCCAATCAAAAACCCTGCAAGCACGCATAACGCTCCAAAACCATCTCTCTCTCTCTCTCTCTCTCTCTCTCTCTCTCTCGCTCGCTCGCTCGCTCTGCAAAAGCACTCAAATTCCGTCTGGTGATGCTCGGATTATCAGCCATGGACGGTATCTCTCTCTCTCTCTTTCTCTCCGTGTACATTGATTCGATCCACTTGCTTGTCCAGTGTTGCACCTCCTCATAAGTCGAATCGATGTCGCATGTGTTCGATCCATGCCGCGTCTTCTCTTGAATCGCTTCGCCTGACCGATTCTTGCGCGACAGATCACGCGGTAGACATGCTCTCCGAGAAGTTTGATCGCATCGTCCTCAATTCGGCCGTGAAGCCCCTGGCAGCAGCGGCAGCGGCGGCGGCCTGCAAATATGGTTCGGTCTCTCTCTTGCGTTTCCCCTGTCGATTGGAGGTCTTAAGATTTACTTTTAAGAATCTTGCATTCGTTTTGCGGAACGTGAATCAAGGACGGATGTGTCTCTTATTTACTGCATTAAAAGGATGGATACGAGGTCAATCTGTGTTATGTAGATGAACCGAGGAATTTAGCACTGGTGAAGTTTGTCTTTGTTTTGGAGTGTTCGTATTCTGTTTATTGTACCTTTTCTCTTTCAATTAAGCACATATGAAACCCTAATTGTTTTGACTACTCCAGGTTTGGAGCGAGTTGAAGGAAATGAAAGTTCACTTGATGATGCTGCAGAGTACAGTGGCAGTCGGGAATCTTCCCCAGACCAGGGACAGACCCTCCCCATACTACAGAAGATCATAAGTTTGAGTTCAAAGATACAAGTAAGATGTTGGCAAGAAGTTTTAACAAAATGCAAGATACAGCATCTCCATATTCTAGCATTTCATATAGTGCTTTTGGTGTCAAAACAAAAACCTGGTTCCATTCAATTTTACCTAGCTCAGTTTAGAACAATTGTTCGGAATTTTCTTGCTCTTTGATTATTAATTCGATGATGCTTCAGGATTTAAGAAAGGAGCACACTGCTCTATCTGGGGAGGTGAAGGGTATAACTCTAAGTGCTTTTGCTGGGCCCGAACTAATTGATACGATTGATCAACTCAGTAAGTGCTTTCTACTTACTAACTCTTATCCACATTTTTTGTACTCTGATTTCATCGTGCTTATTGTTTTCCTTACATATGATTGATAGGCAAAGAGAATGAAAGATTAAAGAAGAAGTACCTTGAGGAGTCAACTGAAAGAAAGAGTCTGTACAATGAAGTGATTGAGCTTAAAGGCAACATAAGGGTCTTCTGTAGATGTAGACCATTAAACTCAGAAGAAATTGCAAGTGGCTCCGCTTGTGGGGTAGAATTTGACCCTTCTCAGGACAATGAGCTTCAGGTCCTTTCCTCTGATTCAACAAAGAAGCCATTTAAATTTGATCATGTGTTTAAGCCTGAGGATAACCAAGGTATAGTGACTCACTTTCTTGCAGACACTAACCTCATTTTCACATGTTTTGGAAACTATTGTTCATCCTCTCATTTTCTGCATCATGCAGAGGCTGTTTTTGCTCAGACGAAGCCTATTATCACTTCAGTAATGGATGGATATAACGTATGTATTTTTGCATACGGCCAAACTGGTACTGGAAAGACATTTACAATGGAAGGAACTCAAGAAAACAGGGGAGTTAACTACAGGACCTTGGAACAGTTGTTTCAAATAGCTGAAGAAAGAAATGGCATTATGAGATATGAATTGCTTGTCAGCATGCTAGAAGTGTACAATGAGAAGATAAGAGACCTCTTGGTAGAAAGCACAGAACAACCAGCTAAGAAGTGAGTTTTGTTGCTTCCCTGGATCTGGGATTAGTGCTCCTGTTCTATATGATCATTTCAGCATTACTATTAAACCTACTGCCAATATATTATTATTGCACATGGTATGCCAAAAGATGCCAGCTTCCTGTTCTTTGGTATAGAATGGAGGTATAGAACAGACTGAGCCACCCAGTTTTGCCACCACGTACTGTTAGCAATTCGAGTTCAGGTCAACCGCTTTGACAGCTGTCATGAGACAAGTAGCCTATAGTCCATGCACTCTCTTACCCAACATTTTCAGCATTAGGCATTAAGAAATCATAAGCTATTTTAAATGGCTTTATTGTAATGTATATGTATCATGTGGGTTTTCAACTGTGAGATATATGCGACATTGTCATAATCACTTTTCTGTTCAACTCCCAAACATCAACTTTTGGCATAAATTGTTTATCTATCATCAAATGCTTTGTTTTGATTGTTATCATCTTATTTGTATCTCCTAGTCATACTTGATTTCAACTATTGAAAGAGTCTAAGTAACATCAGAAGGAATGCGTATTATATCTGCTTGTGATTTAAGGTTGGAGATAAAGCAAGCTGCAGAGGGGTCTCAAGAGGTTCCAGGGCTGGTTGAATCTCGTGTTTCTCATACAGAGGAAGTGTGGGAGCTACTGAAGTCTGGAAGTCGAGCTAGATCAGTCGGATCCACGAGTGCTAATGAGCTCAGCAGCCGTTCTCACTGGTGATTTTTCTTGTTTAGGCCTACCCTAAATTTTGTTTCACTTAATTTAAATGCTAGATGTGTGCTGTTTTAGCCAAATTCAAAGGTTACAGATCCCCATCCATAATAATGTACTCTGCCACTAGCTTATTCACTGAGTTGACTGATCACTGACCACAGTTGCCAAATATTCCTTTGCAGCTTATTGCGAGTAACCGTGAAGGGTGAGAACCTGATAAATGGGCACAAGACAAAGAGTCATCTTTGGATGGTTGATTTGGCCGGCAGTGAGCGTGTTGGAAGGATTGAAGTTGAAGGTGATAGGTTGAAGGAATCTCAATTTATAAATAAGTCCCTTTCTGCACTTGGGGATGTGATATCTGCACTTGCATCTAAATCAGCTCACATTCCTTATAGGTTCTCTCTCTCTCTCTCTCTCTCTCTCTCTCTCTCTCTCTCTCTCTCTGGGTTGTGTATCACTTTTGTTATGTTACTAATTACTTCAATCTTGAACAGAAACTCAAAGCTCACGCACTTGTTGCAGAGTTCCCTAGGTGGGCCTTTCTCTAGTTCTCCTGAGGTTTTGATCTACCAAGCTCCCAACCCTTCTTTAATAATATGGTTAAACATGGTTGGCAGGTGGAGATTGTAAAACCCTGATGTTTGTCCAGATCAGCCCAAGTTCTGCAGATCTTGGAGAGACCCTTTGTTCTCTTAATTTTGCCAGTCGGGTCCGTGGGGTCGAGAGCGGTCCTGCTCGCAAGCAGGCAGATGTTTCGGAACTTTTCAAGTATAAGCAAATGGTATGGAACAGCATTCAGAAACTTTGGAAGTTTCATGTTCTGTCAGCTTATGTTGCTTCCTCTGAACTATTCTTTCTTAATAGGTAGAAAAACTAAAGCATGATGATAAAGAAACGAAAAAGTTGCAAGACAATTTACAATCATTGCAGTTGAGGCTTGCTGCGAGAGAGCATACTTGCAGAAGCCTTCAAGAAAAGGTTAGAAATATACTTGGATTTTCTGCATTATTTTGCTTTTTAATATTTCATATGCAAGTCCAATTTGAGTACATTGTCTTAAGCCTAGAGTTACATTTGACACTACACAATGGCATGAAGAACATAATTTTTCCCGTTAGCATTTGCAACACTTCTGGCAGGTTCAAAGTAATTGACTATTATTCACTTCTGGCAGGTTCGAGATCTTGAGCACCAATTAGCAGAAGAAAGGAAAACGAGAATAAAACAGGAAACTAGAGCCTTAACTGTAGCTGCTACTCAGTCAAAAGCAATGCCATCGTATAGGCAGCAGCTGCATCTGAAGACAATAGCAGAGAAAAAGCCACCGCTAGGTCCCTCCAAGCTGAGGCAGCCACTGCGGAGAATTACAAATTTCCTCCCACCGCCATCTCCATCTTACAGATCTGTCAGTAAAGGACCAATGTTAGCAGTGGACAAGGAAAACATTGCCAGAGCAGGTGCTGCCGCGAACACCAAAGGCTTGATGAAACCAAGACGAATTTCCATTGCAATAGGACGAGCTCCTCCTCCAACAGGGCAGGTTTTCCAGCCCAAGAGGCGGGTTTCCATTGCTACCCTCCGCCCAGAATCCAATTTGCAGTTGTCAACACCTCTACGTGCCACCAACTCTCTCTTGAAAACTGCCAGTTCAGTGAGCCAGCAATCATATGTAAAGGACCCAAGGAAGGCTCGGTACTCCAGACTTTTCTCCCCAATGCCTGGATTGCGGGGAGCACCGGAAACAACACCGGTTGCTATGAAGAGCAGCAGCAAATTCATGGGAAGTCCTCCAACACACCAAGTGGGTTCCTGGAAGCCGAAGCATCCTACTGTGGTTGCCTTGCAGCGCAAATCAATTGTCTGGAGTCCACTCAAGTGGAGAGGGATGAAGAATATGAAGAGGCCTTCTCTGTTGCCTTCTCGACCTTCATCTGAACTGCAATGACGTAACTCATGTGCGCTCGCTCAGCCTCTTCCCTCCTGGATCCTTGCTCTTAACATCCTCAAAATTGTATGCGTCTTGCTTACGAATCGATTATTCTTGGTACAAGACAGACACGTCTCTGGAGATCTATCATCCGTGTACACAGGCAATGGCATTTTGAAGGAACTCGAATGTGAATAGGCTTAGATTGAAGGAATTTAGTTGTTGATTATCGCCTGTCCACTGTTTGTTGGTCTCTGTGATAGCTAGGCACAACAATATCCTTTTTTTTTTCTGTTTATTTCCCTTATTGCTGACTTTGTGTCAAAATACGTGGAAACTGCAAATGAGTAGGAGCAGACTCATCAGATGGTAGGAACACATTCATGTTTTTGTGTATTTGTCAATTGTCCATATCATCTTCAAAGAACTCGAGAACACTTGAGATTTTGCAGCTGGCCAATAACTTCGGTTGGGGAACAAGAAACTTTGCGCACTGGTATGGTCTCGAGTTTATATCATCCACTCTAGTTCACAAAGGCTCGACTTGATTGAGGGCAAGAGCGACTAGAATTCCCGCGTACAAGCAAGATCACCTTTTTCATATTTGGACCACTAAATTTTCAATGAACTGTGTTTGGTTCATCCATTCTAAAGTAAGCTCAAGGTTTGCCTAATCCATGGTATTAGTATAATCAGTGGTCCGTTTCAGGAGATTACCAAAAACAACAACCGGTTCAATGAAATCCAATCAAATGAAAAATTGATGAGGGGAATAAATCGCGGCACACTATATAATGGCAAGCATAATGGACGGAATTTAATTCTCCAAGTCACATATTTGCATTTACATGCTTTCAAGAATCCAATTAATGAGAATTTCAAAATCCAGACAATAGGGCTTAAAAAAATGTCTTGCAAAAGTGAAAAGTCAACGAGGAAGAAAAGGAACAGGGGGGGAAGGAATTGAAATTTCCTTTTTCAGAGAAACCAATATATAAAATAAGAGGAGAGAGAAAGTAGCCGTTTCTGCATGCCTCTCTCTCTCTCTATCTCTAATTGGACCGTTGGGACCGAAAAAAGGATCCGTTAACCCAACCCCATTCGTTTGCCCTTCTCTCCCCACTTCGAAGAGACAAGAGACAACAAACACTTGAGGGGAACAAAAAGGAGTTGCAAACACAAGTGTCTGCCTTTTCCACACAGATAGAGAGAGGGAGAGAGGGAGAGGGAGGGAGGGAGAGGCCCATTTGATTTCAAATCCTGGGTCACGCTATAATGTGCTTGTTGATTGAAAGGGAGTGAGGGACAGAGATCAGAAAGACTAGGTCTTCTGTTTACCTGTAAATCTGCACGGGGAGAAGGGAAAAAAAAAGATGGTTGCAAGAACCCCACCCAAGCTGAGAAAGATGGTGGCTCCTCTCAATCCTGTACTAGTGAGAGAAACTCTCAAGAAGGTACCAACAACCAATCTCTCTCTCTCTCTCTCTCTCTGCGCACTTAACTTTTGCTGAATTTTCAACATAGCTCTCATCTTGAGGGCCAATCTATCTACAAGCCAATAAAAGGATCATCTTTACACACCCTGAGTTTACACGCGCTGGGTTCAGAAGGTCCTTCAAAATCTGATCTTTATTGTCTCCAATGTTGTACTTTTTTATGGGGGTTTGTTGGAAAAGGTGGAGCGGTGCATGGCGAGATTGGAGGAGCTGCAGTACACGGTGGCTGGTGGGAGGAAAGTGGTGGCCGGTGTGAGTTTGAGCCCTCGTAGCACTCGAGGTTATATCAAGACAAGCGTCAGATGCAAGCAAGAATCAGTCAGGTGAAACTTAACCTTTAAGACTTGTTTTGCGTGTTTTGATCCTGTCCCTCCTTGTGGGTTTTCAAGTGAAAATTTTGAGCGTTGTCTTGGGTTATTCTGCTTGAAGTAGTGATTATACTGAATTTTGTATTTTTTTTTTGTTTGCTTATTGTGATTTGTAGGATCAAGAACTCTTCACTGAAAAAATCACCAGTGGGCAAGTTTCCTCCAACTGCAGCAGGTACTCTCTCTCTCTCTCTCTCTCTCTCTCGGTATTCACTTTGGGATTTTCTTGTAAATGTTTCCATATTGATCTTTCATGCCTAGTGGTCGCAGTGTTTTGTTGGAAAAGGTGTCTTCTTTTCTAAACGTTTGTGGTTTAAAAGATGGTTCTGTGTTGATAGTTTATAATGCATTTCCAAGTTTTAGAGTTGGTGTACAATGCTAACAAAGAAAGAACTTTTGACAAAACAAAATGAGCCCAGTACCAAGATTGATTTTCATGCAAAATGACAAATCAATGATGCCCATTTTAATTGTGGGTTGGTTTGATCGATTGTTTGGGTTAACCAAGGATTACTTTTGGTCCAGGAGACTGGCGTCGGATGTCCTTACCAGCAATGCTGGTGGGTGAAACAGTGGGAGAAATTCTCCAAGCAAGCAAATTTGCTAGAGACATTTTAGCTTCTGTTCCTCCTAAAACCAATCTTGTTGATGACCCGAAAACTCCGATGACCCAACCCAAGAAACAAAGACAGCCGCATCACCCTGAAGACTCTGAGCTCAGGACTAGAAGAAAGAGGGAGAAACAGAACAAGTTGAAACCAGAACCCAAATCACCAACTCTCCAGAGAGCAAGGTCACGCATCAACTTCAAAGTCTCTCCTCCGAAGCAAAGAGAGAGCGAGAGAGATAATTACAGATACATGACCAACAGAATTTCCCCTAGAAACAGGCCTTGGGCTAAAAAGACTGTCCTTTTCCCCAACCCTTTGTTCCTCTCCACAACACCTGTCACAACACAGAAGTTTTGCAAGACAAGGTCTCCGGTTATAGCCAAAAAGAATGTCGAAACTCCGCACAAGTTCTTGATCAAGTCACCACACTCAGCTTCCAAGTTCCAAGTCAAGATCAAGAGCCCGCCAAAAGTTTGTATCTCCCCAACAAGAGCTTTGAGCTTGAGCAAGAAGTTGCCAAAGCCATCGACCGCTGAGAAATTGCGGAGGTCTTTTTCACCTTCAAGATTGGCAAATAGATTGATGTCCCCTTTGAAGAGCAGGAAATGTGTGCAAAAAAGTGACAATGGGTTGATGATGAGCGGGCTGAAACAACGTCCTGCTGTTTTGACGACACCAATCCGATTTGCTAGTCACAGCAGAATTCCACTGAGGGGTTAATGCTTATAATTATGCACCGGTTGATGTGAAGAAAAGTTTCTTTCATCCGAGAAATTTTCTCAAAATCCATTCTTTGTTATCTCATCCGCGAGGTACTTTGGTAAATAACTCATTTTTTCGTTGCTTGTCTTTCTGGTGTGTTCTGCTACAGTGGAAAATGATATAGAACTTCGTGATGCATTGCAGTCCTCGATGGTAAAGAGCTTTACATTGACTTCTGATTCTAGAGGAGGGTTTAGAAAATTGATCTCGACCATCTTTGTTATATATTTCCTCACTCTTTTCTGTAGTTTCAATGTCCTGACGTTAACGTTATATCACCACATGAATATATCGGGATACCTCTATAGAAAGAAATATTCACACTTCAAATGATGGGTTTTGCAGAATCGTACCTCAAGTCGCAATAACCGTGATGGGAACTTCACATAATGCTTGTGTATGGCTCCGGTCAAAACAAAGTGCAGTCATGCACTCGGACTAACACCCTTTATGTTCACAACAATAAAATGACACGAGCATCTGGATATTCCATTGCCTTTTGTTCTTGGTCAAAACCACATCTCACGCCTTTTGAACTTCACATAATGCTTGTGTATGGCTCCGGTCAAAACAAAGTGCAGTCATGCACTCGGACTAAACACCCTTTATGTTCACAACAATAAAAAGACACGAGCACCTGAATATTCCATTGCCTTTTGTTCTTGGTCAAAACCACATCTCACGCGTTCTTCATGCATCACTCCCATTTTCCTTCTGGTGCCCTGCTCGGTATAATCATCGTGTAAGGAGAATTTGAAAACGATCACTACGGGCGGCCCGAGCTCGAAAGCCAACATCAACCGTTGAGAATTCTCTCTAATGAACATTCACAATATGAACTTTATTAGATAAACAGTAATAACAAACCAAATTTATAATTTTTGAACCAGATTGAACTGGTCAGCACCCCGTGGTCGCTGCAGAATGTTGCCAGAAAGGAAAACATGACAAATACTACGACCCAGAAAAAACATTGATATGATTCACTGCACTCCTATTCATAGGATGATCCATACTCAAAATGACTGCTTACAAAATGTTTACATAGATTAGTACACAAAATCGGCTGTCTGTCTTTCAGACTTTCAAAATACTCAAGAAATGAAAATGACAAGGTTAAACTTGTAATTTTCTCTGTACAAACAAACTTTCCGAGATAATCTTGATGCCTTATAAGATATACAGCCATTGCAGGTTCCAGAAGGCATCAGGAGAAGAAGATGGCTATATTCTATTACTCCCAAGAAGTTTTTCAGAAGCATGATTTTGTTGTCTTTCAACTCACAGCCGTCTTCTTTGGCAACTCTCCCAAGTCCCTTTATGTGAAGTTGTTCCATTTCTCGGAAGGATCAAAACCAAACACTCTTAATTGTGCAAGTTCTATTAGATCAAGCTCCAAAGCTCCGATGATCTTCAGCAGCTCTAACTCAAGTTGAAACTCCCAACCTTTATTAGCTTCAACGGCATGACAGACATGAAATTATTTTGAATTCAAGTTGCCAAGTGCCAGTGAACTTCAAAACCCATCTACTTGTCGCGAATCTTGGCAAGAAGGCCCTCGAATCAAGTTCTTGTACGAAATTAAGTAATAATTAATTTTTTCTATTAAATAATGCAGCTTAGAATCACATTTGGATTTTACTTGTTATTCGAGTGGTGATTTAAATTATGAAAATTTAATATCATTTTGACATTCATAAAATATGTCCTAAATATTTTCGTCTTAATATACATGGACTCTGAAATTTAGTGTGCTTACATAAATGTCACATTGCAAGCGTACAACTACTATATAGCTAATGACACACAAAAGGCAAATAATAATAATAATAATAATAATAATTCTTATGAGATTTTTCATTTACCAACTTATGAAAAAGGAAACAAAAAACGATGAGCTCTTTCATCTCATCATTGAAATTTGTGAAGAGCTTTTCCTCTGAAGACCTATAAATGTCTACATGCTACATACAAATACAACAACTGGTGTTGGTTTCTACCTAGTTTCTTGCATTGCCATGCTTATCATTCAAATGATGAAGGCGCCTACCATCTGTGACTTCGATCTTCCAGTGCCCGTTAGCCAAATTGGCCTTCTTGGCTTTGCCTCTCCCCTTTC
This sequence comes from Melaleuca alternifolia, assembly GCA_019926035.1. Lineage (NCBI taxonomy): Eukaryota > Viridiplantae > Streptophyta > Magnoliopsida > Myrtales > Myrtaceae > Melaleuca > Melaleuca alternifolia. The sequence continues at coordinate 576,515 of JAGKPW010002284.1, forward strand.
TTATTCTAAAGTCCATCTTCTCAGTCAACCCACAAAACGACTGCAATTCTCTTGGCATCGAATCGTAGACCTCCCACCATAACCTATTCGCAGAGTCGCTCGCAAAAACATGGTGAATCTCCTTGTCCCAATTGCAATCATAGTCCCTGTAACACATCCACGGCTTTAGCCCCAAGAAATGCATCGTGTAAAGATTGTCAGGGATCGTGTGTTCTTCGTCTTTTTGGCTGTCAAAGCTTTTCAAGTAATTCAGCCTGCTCGGCAACCGGTGCCACCATGTAAAGAACTCGTTTAGGAAGCCTTGGTCCCCGCCATTATAAGAATCCAATTTGAAGGATTTTGACATGAGGTCCTCAAAAACGCAATCTGATGGCTCGATCACCATGACACCCGAGTTGAACAGCACTTTATTGTTCGGCGCTGCTGATAACTGTGGATACACGAAGAACTCATCGATGTTCCGGAGGACAATTAGGTCAGCATCGATGAAGATTACCTTGTCGTATTGCGTCAATTGCCACACTCTTAACTTGCTGTAGTTCCACTCGTTGTAAGCACCCTTTTTAGCATTTGGAGATCGGATCCGTTGGATGAACCCGAGCTTCCATCCTGCCGCTTGTAGGCCTGCTAGGGACTTGTCGGTGATTGAGTCATCGGCTAGAAGGACTAGGTCTTTAGTCGAGCCTGTCCTCCTGATGCTTTGAGCCAAGGCAATTGCGCCGCAAACATAAGCTTCTGAAGAGTGAAGAACGGTTGCGTAGGCCTCTCGAGGGCGGTACATCGTGCGGTTTGCCTTTCTTAGGGACGATTGCAACATGTACCCTCTCCACCTCTCTTTTCCTGCAAAACAGTCAACCAATGTTTCTTAGTTAAGGTTGGCATGCAATGATTAGCGATTATCTAATCTTTTACTGAATAATTAAGGACGAACATTCCATATATGGCTAATATGGAAAAGCGGTTCATACTCACAATAAACATCCTGTTATTGTCAACCGGATTTAATCATTTAATGCTGATTAACAATTTGCCAAATGATTGAATGCTCCTATGTATCCTCCTAGTAAGTATTTCCTCTAGGAAGAATCAAGATTCAAGAATTGGTTTTCCCTGAAAGTTATTAACAGGAAGACGCATGAAATGAAGGAAATTTGGTGTGGCTGCATCGGAATCAGATTCTTTTATCAGCTTAATAAGATAGCATTAAATGAAATATTCTTCAATTTTAATACTTGGCATGCCAAGACTAGTTTGTAAAGTTGGTATGCCAAATGATGTGGCCGCTTATTAGTTGATTCTGAGCATGGTCCGCTTGTTTACATGTCTAGTCACAATCTACAAGCAACTTTGTGATTCACATTTTAATGTACCTGATATTTTTCTAGGCCGAGTCTATCTATTATCTGCAAACCCGAAAGCATAGCCTATTTAACACAGTCGAGAAATAATTTTGTCCAAGAACTCACCGTTCTCCGCATAGGCGGGAGCGATTTGGCAAGACCCAACAGGCATCAAAAGCTTCTGCTTCAATCTCCTTTGCTCGGGCTTATACACCCAGTAATCGCCCACATGTCTCACCAGATCATTACACCTGAAAATCTCGACCATTGGCCCACACGACCCGAGGAAAATGACGTAGATTTTCCGACTTATGTCCGGATCTACCCGCCCGCTCTCGACTGCCAGATTAGCCACCAGCAAGTTAACTTGCAGTCTGAACACATCCCTTAAACCTCTCTTACTGTCTCCACCATCCCCACATGGAACCTTGGCCACAATCACGTCGAGATCACGATAATCATCAAACTTTGGCATCGGTATTTCAGGGCACAATGGCTTAGATCGCTTTGGATCTTCATTGATCCATGTGGGGAAGAAATTTTCCCACGTGAGGTTTCCAGACACATGTTCGAATGCTACTTTGACCGCCTTCGCAAGGCCATTCATTGCGAACTCCGGGTCGAATATGTCGTCGATATTCACAAACCCAGCACGAACATTTTTGCCCTTCATTTCTTCTTCGACGAGGCGGTACCAAATGGGGAGTTCGGTCTCTTTCTTGACAGGGTGGGCATAGGAAAGCTGAGTCTTTGTCCTGGCAGACGACGACGACGGCCTGTTGAAGAGGTGTTTGGTTCTCTTGAAGGAGCCTGAGAGGATTAGGAGGGAGAAAGAGATGATGATGAGAGAGAGGATCAAGGGCTTATGCTTTAAATTTGCTCTTGAAGCCTTGGAGGCCATTCTCATCAAGCTTCTCACGTTCTCGAATCTTTTTCTGCTTATCTGAAGATCTTGCTCTTGAATGCACAACTTATATAGGAGGAAAAATTAAAAACAGAGAATGCGTGCATGGGTGCACGTTGAGGTAGTGTAGTTGGTCACCTTTAATCAATGTTGCCCTTGAAAATACAAATGATTTCTCCTCTCTTTTTTATAATCAACGTGGCTCCAGAGATCCCTTGAGTTATATACATTCCTTAAAATAGTTATAGGGATTTTGTGCCCAAAACTATCATATTCTTAAAATGGTAAGTAGGTGAATAGGGATCTACTTGCCTTATTAGACAAATTTTTTTATTATCATTTGGATTATTGGAAATTATTGACTTCCCAATATGCCGGCCAATTCCACTACTTATATAGAACATTATATAGTATATACTTATACATGCTCGATCATAGGATGCATCTCAAGCTCTTAATAGATGGGAAGTCCATAAATAGCATAATGGTTAGGAAAAGCAAGCTTGTTGATTCAAAATCAACGAGAGAGAGTGAAGAATCTGATGTTGAATTAGCCACCTCAATCGCTTAATTTTATATGATCTGGGCGATTACATATTCAACGCGTTACACCAGAAGTTACTACAGATAATTAGACTATCGAAACTTTATATAGCATTTGGTATCTCAACTAATTACATTGCAAAATATACCAATTTTGCGGCTTCACTAATCATAAGAAAGGAGTAACTATGGAAGTCTGATGAATTATAGGGAAATTTATGTTCAAATTTAAATTATTTTCTATTTTTTATGTATAGCCAATAAAGTGACTTTTAATTTAGGAAAAAGTCAACTTGGGAAGGAAATCAGACAATTTGCTTTCAAATGTACACGTCATGCTGATCAAATCAGTACCATTAACAGGAAGATTAACGATAACTATGTACCAAAGGAAGTGACCAACCAATACGTTCGGAAGTTGACCACAACAGATGAACGCAAGTAGCCATCAAGAGCAAGTAGTCGAATTAGCCATTAAAGATTTTCTTTTTCAAAGCGAAATAAAAAAAAATTAACATTTTTAGGAAGAAAATTCCTATGGTTGGACGAGTCAGAAAGTTACGACATCGATGTGTTGCGCCCCTCCCCCCCCAATTGGGCTTCAGCATTACGTTGTTAATCAATGATGGATGCGGAATTCTATTTTAGGCAATACTATGAGCTCATGAAGTCGGAAGTACCCAAATTATTTCCTTCTTTTTAGAAAACAAGTCATGTATTTTGTAATAGATTGTGGTTTATCTATTTTAGAAAATTATTCAAACTGATTAATATTATTGAGAGAGATAATTTCATCAGCTCAATTTAGGGTAGACTATGTGCTTGTTTATTCGTTTTTCATTTCTTTTCTTTTCTTTTGCTGTTTATAATTTAGGGCTAGTGATGCTAGGACTTACTAACCTTCACCCAATCTAGGCAGCATGGCCATACCAAGATTGGGCCATGGCGTGGTGGCCCTAGCCAAATTTGGGCAAGGGCAGTAATGCCCTCGTTAGCCCCTAGGTGAGGGCCAACCCTCGCCACCGCAATAGCCATTGAACCTCAACCCAAAAAGCCAATGAAGAAAAGAATAATAAAGAAAAAAACTAAACAAATATAAAAATGCAAAAGAAAATTAAAAATTTAAAAAAGTTCTCAAAAAAGTGTTCATCCCAAAATATGAAAATGATTAGAATTAGATTGGTACAATTAAGAGGTTTATAACTAAATCGGCACCAATGGAATGAGTTAAAAATATTATTTTTTGTACTTATGTCACCAGCCTCCTACAACACATTGGGCATTTATCATATTAGGCATGTGATCATAATCAAACACAAAAGCATTATAACACATTGTGGGAATGTAAAGACCAAGGTACTAGCCAACTTGACCATTGGTGGGTTTATTATCTCACGTCCTTTGGCACTGAACCACAGGTACTTCTGTCACTAATTCACGTAATATAGAGTTCTCGGAGACATTCTTAGCAAATGACGCCACAACCTGTATCCATTGTTCTTGCAATGTTATAAAGAATGATTCGGTCGACAAGATAGAATTATTTTTATGACTAATATATAACTTATGCAAACTACATATATGGTCATTTAGATGGCATGGCACATGCTATTTATTTTAAGCTTTTTCACAAAAGCACTTTTGATCGGTTTGCACAGAAGCCAACTCGAAAGATTCAAATCATCTCCGGCCTCCAAGCAATTCTCGGGCTCATGGCAAATCATAACTGACCCTTTTGCCCAATGCTTTTGAGTTCATTGAGAAGGGTATATTGTATAATTGTCTATAAACAAACAGGAATCAAATGAATTCAAACATTATGTTACTCTTTTTCAAGGAATATGTAGGCTAAACAAACTTTAAACCCAATTCAAACAAGTTGGACATTTCCAATTACGATAGTTGGGTCACTGTCACTTTAGTCTTGGTTCTAATCGGGCCATTTGGATAAATTTAGAAGTAATATTTCACAACATGTATCATGCGGCTGAAAGTTTGAGGGATAAGTAGGTGACTTTTGGAGGATAAATTAACTAAATTTTTTTTTGGGAAGGATGAGATTAATATAATTTTTCAAGAGTAGGGGTCCTATGAGCCATTTGATGACTTTTTAGGGGGTACATTATATATTTTAATTTGTTTAATTCTCAATTCACGCAAAATCCAAGCCCTAATTCGCTAAAATAAAATATCGTTAACTTTAGGTCTAACCACAATTTTTCTCAAATTGTTTTTTTCTCTGAAAAAATTTCATTGACTTTCACTCTAGCTTCAAATTTGTTGATACACCCAAAAAATGGCCACATCAACGTTCGTGCCACTTAGAGGTTTATCATCAGAACATGTGTCTTTATGCAATTCCTCACCTTAATATGGAACAACAACAGCCTTTTAGAGTTGATAATTTTGAAGGAACCAGTGACGATTTTTGGATGAAGATTGTTGAATCGTTTTAATCCTGCCTGGGCTTCACGGATAAGTGCAGCTGCATCCCACGCAGGTTCATCTGTGTGTGTGTGCAGATCTCATTCACCAGATCAAGACAGTCAGTCTCGACCATTATCTTCAGTTCACATATGTCTTCAAGAAAATCTAGGGTTTCCACCATCGCTACGACCTCAGCTTGAAATGGAGAAGAGACTCGCGGCGATCAAGTGAAGCCATCAATAAAAAGTCCATTGCTATCTCTCTGCATATACAAGCCATGGCAACATTGCCTGATTCTGGATCAAAGGAGCCATCGATGTTTACTTTGATAACTTTGTGAAACGAGGGGATCCATCCCGCATAATCTGAGTCTTTCGACCAGCATATGAAATTATCTATTTCTACTTTTGCTAATACAATTACCTGCATGGGGTTTGCTAGTTGGGTTCAGAAGACCACTCCATTTCTAGACTTCCAGGTCTACCACTCCATTGCAAGGAGATTGAACAAGATAGAGGTATGAGAGAGATTCACTAACCATTCATCTATTCTCATCACTATAGATTGATTCACTGTGATGTTGATTATAGGATCCTTCCAAACCTTCTGGGTCCAAGGCCACAAGAAAAACAGGTGATCAATATTTTCTGATGCTTGTCGACAGAATGGACATGTGCTTTCCGATACTAACTTCCTCCGAAATAATTCCTTAGTTGCTATTACATTTTAGGTAATTTGCCATAGAAAGAATCAAACTTGGGGTGGAAATTTTAATGTCCATATTCTTTTCCATAGTTCTTTTGGGGTTTGATATGATGTAGAGGCATGATTTGGCAAGTTGTTATCCTAGATTGCCTTGAGGTGGTTATATGTGCTTTTTACAATGTAATGCCTTGTTTTTGTGTGTTCCCACTTCATACTATCTTCTTGCATATAGGGACTGAGGTGGATTGCTAAAATGTCTTTAGTTGTGGCCTTGTCAAATAACTCTGACACTTTAGTTTCATTCCACCTGCATTCTCCCCTTTCTATAAGTCTAAAGACCCTAACTGGGTCATTTTGATTCGTTGGTCCACCAGTGATTCCTTTCCTCAGCCATCTGTCTTCCCTGATATTGATTTTACTACCATTCCCTACCACCCAACAAACACAATTTATTGTAACATCTCTGCCCATAATTAAGCTCTGTCAACCTCATGAAGGTTGAGATCCTTTTGCTGCATGTAGGAAGTTAGTGTTTGGGATATACGGTCCTTTGAGAACTTTTCCCCATAGAAAATCATAATTCTAATTAATCTCCACGCTTGTCTCCCAATCATAGCTTGATTAAAGGTCATGAGATCTCGGACCCTAGCCATCCAGTATCCTTTCTCATCTTCATAGTTTCTCAATTCCTCCAATGGATACCTTTATGAGTCTCATTATTCTTTCACCATAATGCAGCTACTTTCCTTTCAATTGTTCTACATATCGAGGTAAGGATTCTAAATAAGGACATACCGTAATGTGGGAGTGCCTAAACAACTGTTTTGAGGAGAATTTCCTTCCCTACCTTAGATAATAGGTTCTCCTTCCAGCCCTCCAACTTTTTGCAGATTCTCTCCATAATCTAGGAGAACATGTTTCTTTTTTACTCCCCCCAGTTTGATGGAATTCCCAGATACATCCCTATTTTTTTTTTTATCTCCGAAATTCTTAATGCATATGACATATTTTTTCTCAAAGTAGCACGTCAATCTTTACTAAAAAAATATCCCTGATTTATTTAGGTTTACTATTTGGCTCGAGGAGAAATAGTATTGATTCATCACTCCTACAACATTCTAGCATTCCTCAACCTTCCCATCAAAGAAAATTATCAAATCATCAGCAAATAGTAAGTGGGATAGTATAGGACAATTAGAATTGAATTTTATTCCTCTTATACTACCATTATCTACACTTTGTTTCAATAATAATGATAGAGTGCTTGCCATGATTATAAATAGATAAGGAGAGAGTGGGTCACGTTGTCTTAAACCCTGAGTTGGCTGAAAGAAATGTAATGATTTGCTATTCATTTTAACGTTGTATGAGACTGTGGATACGCATGTCATAATCCAAGATACCCACATTTGGCTAAACCCCATTTCCAACATATATTCCTTTAAAAATCTCACTCCACACAATCATATGCATTCTTCATATATATATATATATATATATATATGTATACAATGAAAATATTGTCCTGAATTTGTCTTTCACCAACAAAGCACTTTATTCTTCAACTATAACCCCTGGAAGTCACTTCTTTAATCTGTTTGCCATGATTTTTAAGATGATTTTGTAGCTGAAGTTACAGAGACCTATAGGTCTGAACTGATCTAGTTTCTTAGGATTAGGAATTAAGATTTAGATATCCTGTTCCGATCCTGGTGCTTTTAGCGCGTTTAACTTGAAAATGGCATGGGAAGCTTCTACCATAGTAACTTCTTCAATTAGACTTCTATTCAATTCTTCACTAACCACACTTGAAATATGTTTTATGACTGAATTGAAGTTCTTGGACCCTAATGTCGTGTATAACTCCTGGAAGAAATTAGTGCCCGGTTCTCCAACTGAAAGGGGTCCCTAACCCATTCATCATTTTTATTTTTCAGTATAGCTATTTTGTTTTTTGTCTTCTTTGTATTGGAGCAGCATGGAAGAATTTGGTATTTTTGTTGCCCCATTTAAGCCATTGAATTCTAGCTCTCGTGCCCCAATAAATGTTCTCTTGTCTCCATAGCCTTTCTACCTCTTTCTTTAGCCACTTAATTTTGCATCTCCCTATAAATAAGTCATGGCTATTAGTAATTTGCTATATCTCCCTCTTTTGAGTATCAATATGAGCTCGGCTGTTGAAAAACTTCCTTTTACTCCAAGCAGATAAGTTTATAGCCACTCTTTTCAATCGGTCATTAAGAGTTGGCAGTTGGCTTTGATCATCGAATGAATTCCATTTTTTTCTTAGCAATTCTTACATATTCCTCATCTTCAGACCATAAAATCTCATATTTAAATTCCTTCCTTCATTTTTTATTTTCAGGGAACAAGTTCAATACATATGGCAGGTAGAGCTAAAATTGTAGCATTGGGAAATATGATTCTCTAATCTAAGGTACACACCGTTCTGTTTAGCTCTCTTCTACCAGATTTTCTCATTCCCTGTTATTTGCCTAAGTGAAATAGCAACTTTACTCTCCATATCCATGAAATCATATGCATTCAGGAAATCTTGAAATGCATTAATTCTATAATTTTCAACTCTTCTTTTTCTTACCTTCTCTCATTGAAATGGAACTTCATTAAAGTCTCATATGCATAACCAGGAATAGGTATTATTTTGGCCAATTAGATGGATTTGTTGCCATAACCTCATTCTTTATTGAAATTCATTCGGGGCACGTACAAATGTAACATGTATTTTCTGTTTAGTCTCCTCTAGCACACACACAACATCAATCATGAACATAAGATTAAATTCAAGGCTAAGATTGACCTGTTCATTCCATAATAAGGCAAGACCCCCTACTATCCCCACTGGGTCTACTAGAAAGCATATTTGAAAACATAATCTTCATTGCACCATTTTAACAATATTCTCCTTATTCTTTGTCTCCAATAAGCATAAAATCGTAAACCGTTTCTTTTCTTTACCAAAAAATGTGACATCCTGAATTTTCGACCTTATCTCGATAAAATGAAAGGAGCTTTTCGCCGACACGTCTATGGTACTTTTTCTCAGAGCTGATCACTCACGAGTTAACAACCTATTAGGTAAAACTGTCAAGGGATATAACCGCGGTAAAATCCCTAAAAGCTACCTAGTGAGTTGGATTGTACCTAAATCGTGTTCGGTTGATTTTAACCATGAAATTGAACTCGGATTCGGAAATCGAACGTTCGAGCGTGTCACGATTTATTTTTAGGATCTCCTCTCATCTTTTCAGATAATTTCGTCGAGCCTAGAATTTTGCGGAAAAATTCAAATTGGACAAAAAAGAGAATTCTTGGAAATTCGGATGGGTCTCTTTAATTAGATTTTTGGGCTATCAAATTGAGTTATTTGATGGATAAATGATGGAAATTCGTAGGGGCTGATTAAGGGGTCTATTTGGGCTCCAAAAAAAGGCTTTATTTTGTGAAGAGATGAGAAGAAAATTAGCCATTGGATGACCCTTTGACTTTAGGGGTAGAAGACCACCATTGGCCACAAGGAAAACTTGCTTGGCAAGTTGTCTGCCCCTTTTCTTTCTCCCAAACGCAGCTCCCCTTCCTCCTCTTTCTTCTTCATTTTCTTCTCCTCCTTTTTCTGCTGCTCACGCCCTCCCTACTTGCTGTGCAAGTTTCACCTTAGCTGAGCCTCTTCCGAGCTTCTTTTGGTGTCGCCGTAGGCTCGGGTTTTGTTCATCTTCGCGCCGCCGTCGCCGTGAACCGATTTATTCTCTAATCCGGTGAGTTAACTTCCTAATCCTTTCTTAGGGGTTGATTACACTTGGGGGTTAGATTGGTGTTGATTAGCTTGATTATAATTGATTTAGGTTGGATTGACACTAGTGAGGATGGTTTAGCTTAGTTTAGTGGATTTCTCTGGAATCTGTTCATTGGACCCTTGCTGTTTGCCAATTTTGTGGATCGAAATTTAATGAGATTTTTAGGTCGATTCCTTCTTGAGAAATGTTTTATACATATTCAAATATAACATATATTTTACTCGAGATTTTATGCATTTAAGATAATATTATTCCAGCTTCGTTTTAAGCAAAACAGAACCCCTGTTTTTGCTGTAATTTGTGACCTGTTGGTGTTCAATGAAATTTTATCAACTCTTAGAGTCCGAATTGAAAAATAGTTCCTTCATAAAAGTTGTTTCTTACATCTTCTAGTATAACATATTAAAATTTCAGCTCAAACGGACAAGTTTTGTTTCTCGAAACAAGTTGGTTTTGAAAGACATGATTTCTGAAAACTGACACAGTTTTTGTAGAAATTTGGGCGATTTACTGCTCTATTTACAGAAGGATTTAGGTCAAGGTGTATTCATGAAAAATGTTCATTTAAGTGTCATTTTTAACATATTAAAATTTGGGAATTTTCCGAAGTCATTTGATTATGTTTCTGGATTTAAACTTGGAGACGCGTGAGTGGCCTATTTCTGCCCGTTTAAGGCCGATTTTAGTTTTTGTGGGTGATTCGTGTAGTCGGAGCCGTATCTTTGTCTGGCTCGCCTCCCGGAGTCAAGAGGAGTCGCCGGAATCTTCGTCAGAGCTTCGCGGAGTCTCGACCGTTTCGTTGAAGCCGTTGTTGGACTGAGGTTGGGCCATCCAACCGTGCATCGGAGATTGGAGGTCCGTGCCCAAGCGCGACCGAAACTTTGGGAACCGCGTCCCCACCAATTGTTGGAGCCTCCTAAAACTTAATTAGGGATGTTTATTGTCTTAGTAGAATTCTTAGGGAAAATTATGTGGATTATGATGTGAGTGGATGAAATTGGTCTAATATGGCCGTGTCGGAAGCCAAGGAAGCATTTGTCGACCAACGAGCTTGGCTCGCCTCCCGGAGTCAAGAGGAGTCGCCGGAATCTTCATCAGAGCTTCGCCGGAGTCTCGCCGGATCGTTGCCGGAAAATCGTTGAAGCTGTTGTTGGACTCCCCTGAGGTTGGGCCATCCAACCGTGCAACCGGATCGGAGATTGGAGGTCCGCATCAAGCCCAAGCGCGACCGAAACTTTGGGAACCGCATCCCCACCAATTGTTGGAATCATGTGAATTAAATGTGAGTAGACCTCCTAAAACTTAATTAGGGATGTTTATTGTCTTAGTAGAATTATTAGGGCAAATTATGTGGATTATAATGTGAGTGGATGAAATTGGTCTAATATGGCCGGGTATCGGAAGCCAAGGAAGCATGATGCGATTAAGTGAGTACGAGGCCAATTGGGTTCGAGATGGATCGAATGTAAGGCCATTGGACCCGAGATATAAATTGGATGTCAAAGGAAGTTCAATTGGATACCGATGGGTTGACCATTAGTGGAGGTTGTACTGTGGTGTGGAGATAAGATAGGAAGGCTAGTTAGGGTTTTAGGCCGGTCGTGAACACCCTTGAATTATTGATTGCGCAATTTATTTAATTATTGATCTATGGTGCAATTTATTTAATTATTAATTTATTGCGTAATTTATTTAATTATTGATTGATTTGTGCAATTTATTTAATTATGATAGTAGGTCTTGGTTGGGCTTAGTGCTACGTGATGATTGGGGACCAGTAGATTCCTGGATATATATATATATATATATATATATATATATAGAGAGAGAGAGAGAGAGAGGGGATTACGAGAGCGGATAAGTTTGATGGAAGAACGAGGGAAGATGTGAGATGATTAGGCTTAGTGTCTAATGGCGACTAGGGTCTAATAGACTCATGGATAGGATGAGCTCAAAAGAGAAATTATTTGGGTGAGCAAGTGCTATGAAGGGTGAGGAAGGATTAGATTCTAGGCGACTAAGAAGATGTGAGATGCGATTAGGGACCCTAGGGCAATTCACAGACCTAGTTTTGGGTTAGGAGGTTGGCTCATTGAGATATTTATATCTCAACCCGTCGTGGTAACCATTTTTCAGGTATATGATTGGATATTGATTTTGGAGGCGAGTTCCGTGGGAGTTGACAGGGTTAAGATTTGCACTTCCGCTGGAGACTTGAAGGCCAGCGACCTGCTTGGGACGTCGCTATTCTATGGCCAAAGAGAAAAAGAAAATCGAGAACCGTCACGCGCTCAGAAAATCGGGGCGTGACAAAAAAAAAGCATAAAACCGTGGGCTTCTCTTGAACCATTGAGGTTCAGAGTGCTTAAATTGTTGAGAGACAGCCTAATCCTTGACAATTCCAGCATATAATCTTCACTTGTAACTTGGTGGCTATAAAGGGCTAGCCACCAAAACCCGATTATAAACTTCCTCAACTATTTGGATCTGCATATCCATTAATTGAGTTTCATCTGACAATTCTTTACTAGGCAGTTGTACATCATATGGAGAGTATCTTTTTTTCCTCTTACTGCCCAATGACTTTAGACTTTTGCCACTTTTAATACATGAAGTTTGCTGAATATCGTGAGAATCATCTATGATGGGTAGGCCTTTTTGCCTTTGTATATCTAGAATTTTCTTAAAGTCATCTCCTCGTTTGCCTCTTAGCTATCCTCAACTAGTTGAATTGATTTACCTTTCTTAGATTCTGACTTCTCTAGGCGATTTTGGTATCTCCTTTTCCTCCATAAGTTCTTCTATCTTTTTCCCATAAAAAAATTATGAGTATGAACTGAATTCATTCGCTTCTGCCTTCAACCACGAACCATAGGGAAAATTGTTCATATTTTCCATTATGTTTCTAGCATCTTGCTTCTCTATACAATATTGCCCATAATGTCCCATCCCACCACACATATAACAGTATTAGGGTAGTCTCTCATACCTAAAGTCCAGCCATTACTGTAACAGCCTGCTTTCGACCCCCTTTTTCGAGGCCTAATTGTGCGAATTTACGGGTTTAGTTTGTGGCCCGTTGGCCCCGGGAATTTCCCGGACTAAATCGTAAAATTTCGTTTCGGACGATTTTGAATTTTTGAAAATCGCATTTTAGTCCCCCGAAAATTAGTTATTTACATTTTGGCCCCAAAACCTTGAAAATGAGGTTAAGGGAAGTTTTTATAATTTTTGGGATTTTTGGGTATTTTTAATATTTTTAATTAATATTTTTATTTTAATTATTTTAATATTATTAGGTCAACAGTTGACCGTTGACCGTTGACTGTTGACCGGCTTCTTCAGCCACGCGCGGGAGAAGACTTCTTCTTCTTCCTCTTTTCTTTCTTTTTTCTTCTTCCTTGGGCCATTTCACTGAACACGTACGATGCGCACGTGTTTGGGGCCCCACCTCCGGCCGAATCTCCGGCCAACCACCACCACGACCACCTAATCGTCCCATCGGAATGTTTCACGGCCGTTGGATGGCCACCACTTGTCCCCAATCGCGAGTTTTCTTCTCCCCATTCTCGGTTCTGTTTTGTAACAGAGTGGATGGCCATCTTCGTGCCTTCGTATCTTCTTCCTTCGACCTCCGTTTTGGGCGTTGTTTGTGGCGTTAGATTCTTTGAAACACCATCTTTCAATCCACACCGATTGGTGCCCATGGTTCTGCCGTCGCTGCCGCCGGTAGCCCCTGAAAATTGGCTCCACAGAACAGTTTTCTGGGTTTGAACAGTGCAAACCCTCATCTTTGGAGAGCTATAACTTCTTGCTCCGACCTCCGTTTTGGGTACCGTTTGTGCCATTGTCTTCCTCGTAATATCTAGTTTCCATAGAAAGAAACATAATCCCATAAATCCATCTGGATCAAATTTGAGAGGCCCCGAAAGAAGCCCCCACGGAACAGTTTTTCTGGGTTTGAACTTTTCCAGATTCGGACCCGAGCAACACCCCATCTTTGGAAGACCATAACTTTCATCTCAGACCTTCGATTGACAAGACGTTTGTGGCGTTGGAATCCTTGTAACATCCTCTTTCCATATTGATCAACCTCCTCTCGTGATTCCACCTGGTTCGCCGTCGGGAAGCCCCCAAAGAAGGCTCGCCGAAACTGTTTTTCTGGAATTTCCAGATTTTGGGTCCGAGCTTCAAGTCGCGATTTCTCCCAAACCTTCGATCTAAAGCCCTTTCCGTTGCTTTCAATGGATTCGTGGGTACTCCTTTACCCTAATCTAGACTTTGGTTGTGGTTGATTTGGTCTAGAATCACCCATTCTACCCCCAAACCCCCTATTGCCCCTGTTTCCGCCGGAGCTGCTGTTCGCGGGCCACCGTGCCCTCTCCGGCGACACCCACTCCTCCCCACCACCTCCAATTGATAGAGGAGAGTCATACGAACACAATGGCACCGGTCTCGACCGTTGATGTTGCACCGTTTGAGAGAAATCAACCCCCAAAGCATAACTCCTCCCCCTTGAACCCAGATTCCGGCCAGCACCTTCAATGGGCGACTACTTGCTGCTCCGGCCACCTCAAGCGACGCCACCACCACCATTGGACTTGTGGCTTGCTGGTCGCGCGCCTCCGAGGCATCTTGGAGCCATTCCGTCGCCACTTATAGCCACTCATGATTCCCTCAACCTTCTAGGACTACCAAGGAACGTCCCCGGCCGCCGGAGTCTCGCCGGAAGTTCGCCGGAGCTTGCCAAGAGCCGCCAATTCGCGAGGAAATCAAGTGAGTGGACATCCTATCCCTCAATTAGGGCCGTTCACCGCTTTAGTAGATGATTGTGGATTTGATTAAGGTGGATTGACTGTTGATCGGGCAATTATGAGTTGATCGACGACTTTTGGAGGAAGTAGGGGCGATTTGGTAATTTTGGCCACTTAGGAGTAAATTGGCAAAATTGATTACTTGGAGGGCAAATTGGTAAATTATTTATGTTAGCTACATTGTTTAGTAGCTAGTGAGAGCTATGTGAGCAATTTTACGATTGTGGATTTAGATTACTACATTTGGTCAATTAGGGCCAAATTAAAGCTTAGGGGCAAAATCGTAAATTCGAAAGTTTGGAGGCAGAATTAAGATTTATTGGCTATAGTTGGATTCGATGATCAGCTGGGTAAGGTTAGATCGACAATTTGCGCAATTAGAAGCTTGGCTCGGATTTCGCTTCGGGATGAGCTATTTATTAAATTTAAGTATTTTGGGTTATTTTAGCGAAAATTGTGAAAATTGTGTGGTTGGGAAATGGCTACTAATTAAGGTGATGACGCTCGTAGTTTGTCAAACGGAAGATTTTGGATTCGATTTAGGAACGCGAGTGAATCCCTAGTTAGTAAGTCCGAGTGGTTGACTTTTAGAAATTTTGGAAAATTGTCCGAAAATTCATTATATCATATTGTGTTGATTTATTCAATGTTATTGGTTGTGCAATTGACTGTGAATGATCATGATTGATCATTGAGGCGAATGAGTTGACCGGCGTGGTCGTTGACCCCGGTTCGCCTTAGAGGCCAGTGGCCCTAATAAATGGTGAAAGTCGATGGAACCTAAAAATGGTATCGACATTGATTTGATGAGTTCGCAACATGGTTAGAATGAACCAGCGTGATGAGTGACCCTGGTGTTTTGATGAACCCAGTTTAAGCCGAGGAAATTACCTACGGTCTCAAGCCAGTTGTGGACGGCATTATTTGGCTAATTGCGTAATTTATTTATTCATTTCGTAATTTATTTATTTGTTTAGTAATTTATTTATTTATTTACTTAGTAATTTATTTATTTATTTAGCAATTTATTTATTCAATTAGCAATTTATTTATTTAATGAATAATTTATTTATTCAATTAGTAATTTAATTATTCAGTTGTGCTTTTACTTATTTAATGAGCTATAGCATTATGGTGGTTATTCTTGACGTGATCAGTGGTTTGGGCTTAGTGCCAAGTTCCAGTCACAAACTGGTTGACTCATAGAAAAGATGAGGTTGTTATTAGAGAGAGATGAAATTAATTGAGTTATCCATGGGGTTAAGCAAAAGGAGTTCGTATGGCGTTGACGATCGATGGGAGATACACGATTATGGACCTTAAGGTGGTAGCATTATTGGTTTGGGCATAGGAGGTAGACCATTGAGAAGTTCCGTTAGCATTAGAGATGGATTCTAGATCGGCAATGTGATGAAGATAGAACCTTTGGAGGAATTAGCGCTATGGAGATGAGCCAATTGAGGACTGATTAGTGGTTGGGGTAGTACCGAGAGTGGAAGTAGGGACCCTATTGCGATGGCGTTCCTAATTCTGGCATAGGATTAGACTCACTGAGATAGTTGTAATCTCAACCCGTCGTGGTAACAATTTTCAAGTACTTGATTTGGAGATGGAATCTGGGAGGCGAGTTCCGTGAAGTTGACAGGGCGGAAATTCATGCTTCCGTTAAAGACTTGAAGGCCAGCGACCTGCCTGGGACGTCTCTATTCTTGGCCGAAGAGAAGAAGATAAAATTGAGAACCGTCGCGCGCTCGAGAGCAGGGCGTGACAATTACTGCTTCCTCTTGTTACTGTATATCGACCTAGATAGTAATGGGTCAGAGATATCAACTTATACTCTTGTTTTCCCTATTTTACAAGCTGTAAATCCTCTGGCTTCTATTCTAGTGGTTGTAAGCCTTTCTATTACATTCACCACTTTAGAAATAACATTCTTTGTTATCCACTTATTAGGTAATATATAGATCTGAACCCAAAACTCGCAGACAAGGAAATCATAGCAAGTACGGGGTGTATTTGGCTCCCACTCTTTCAGCATTAGAAGATTATTAGCAAAAGACCATAGACCTTGTTCCAGCACTTTCATTTTATCCGTTTCAGACTAGAACTTGAACTAAAAAATGCTACGTGCTATAAGTCAAATGTCCACATTTTCCATTCTCCATGTTTTCCTCATTTTATTCCGGAATGCTTGAATATTAACTTTGGGATTCCGATACAACTTCCCAATAAGTGACAACTTACATTCCTTAACTTTTTCTGCGAAGATTTCTTCATCCATGGCAATAGTTTGTTTCTGCGACCAGAGCCCGCCCAATTTCTTGCAGAGAGCCATCAGGCAGATAGCTGGTTCCTCTTCTTCTTCCATAGCTGTTGGATGTGAGAGATTGTAATGGCTAGAATCTGTCAAACCCGATTCATCGTATAATGTTACTCTATACTATGGATAAGGTTTACTGGGATGGGTAAAGTTAGGGCTAGTAGGGTAATGGTTTTAAAAGAAGCTAAGTTTTCATGGCTTTTATATCAACAGAATATCGCTGGTGACAGTGAAGATAGGGGTGGGTTAGGGTTTTGGGGATTTGGAAGATTTCCATACTCAATAAAGGAAGATGTTGCTCGAATGGTTAATGGGAATATTGGAGGGAAACGCAATGAAACAGTAACTCACCAGAATCGATTTTCGGAAGAATTTGGTTTGGGTTTCACGCTACCACTCGGCAGAGGGAGCTCTCCATTGAGGGATAATAACAAGTTGCTGTTTGTGCTTTAGGAGCACGAATTAAAAAGCTAAGTTACTGAGTTTTAGACAATATAATTTGTGATAAAATTAGGATTGAACCTGAGTTAGATTCTCTTGTGTTTTCTTTTCTTTAAGGAATTAGGCTCATAATTGGATGATTAGCTACTTATTTTGAATGCTTGTCACGTATTAAACTGACAAGGCCATAAAATTTCCTATTTCACCACTTCCTTTTGCTTTAGATGTGCAAGTGGAATTTAACTTTTTTTTATAACTTAAAATCGACTATAGTGTGATTTAATAAACCATCTGCGTTATCCTATTTGCTAGACTTGTTCCGTCCTCGCTTTTATTAATTCTCTTTGATGTTTAATTAGTTTGTCACGCATTGCCGAACTCCATTTGTAAATACGCTCATGCTCGCCGATTAAAGAAGATCTCGACACGTCCTTTACCTAACTCCCTCCCCAGCACACGGGATTCAGATGTTGTCTTACCGAGCGATGGACGAAACGACGATTTATAGTCAATCTCTCGAATTCATTAATGCTCCCCGAATCCATCGTACCGTTGATGCAACAGCACCACGCCAAGTAAAGAAGGGTGTTCGAATGTCTCGCTTCAAGGCGAGACACCACACGTTTGTCTTTTTGTGCGTATGGTGGCTGAGGTGACCGGCCGAGGACGGCTAATGTCATGCAAGGACTTAGTACCTGAGCGGCAAGAAAAGATGGCGTTTGTCAAGTAGGGAGATGACCAGGTCACTTGCAGAAAAATGAGGCACTAGGGTTTTTCTTTTTCTCTTTTTCTTTGTTCTTTCTCTCTCGATTCCAAAAAACACCAGCATATTCTACTATGAAGTAGCTATATATATAACTCGATGCATGGAACTTGTTTCATATTCATGCCCACTCAGAAGGAGAAGAGCTGCTATCATCTCCTCATGTTTCCTAGTACTTTGAGGATTGAGGCCATGAATCTTTTGGTAAATGGTGGGATTTCCTTGTTGAGCATATTTCTGTTTTCATATCTCTTTTTGGCTCTCGAGAAGGCCCTGCAGAAGTTCTGGTGGAAGCCGATGCGGGTACAAAGTGCAATGGCTTCGCAAGGAGTGAGAGGCCCGCCCTATGGATTCGTCCATGGTTGCACCAGAGAAATATTCAGGTTGAGAGAGGAAGTGGCGAGGAAGATGAACAAGCCCATGAAGGACGTTTCTCATGATATTTTGCCCATTGTGGAGCCTCACATTCACAAGTGGACTCAAATATTTGGTAATTAGATCTTTCTCATTGCCTCTTTAGATGATTAATCTCAATGAACTGCATGCATATGGAAGCTTCAAAAGCATGTTTTACTCATTGAATGCATATGTATAAGAAAAAGTCGGCGTGATTTTTGAATATCCAGTTTGAAATGTACACTCTTCAAGCTTACTTGCTTTAGATTCAGGAATATAACGGAGAAAGTTTGAGAAGAATAACGGTCCTATTATTTTAATGTATAAGAGGTTTGCATAGTTTATAGAGAAGAAGTATAATTGTTAAAGGCGTCACTATCCACAATATTGCTTTTTATGCAAGGCATAAGGCACCGTCATGGAAAATAGTCCAATCTTATTTCTCTTTCGTACGATTATTTTGCTTGACAAAATATCATATTAGATAAATCAGCTAGTATATAGAATAACAGTCAATTACTATGAAAGTTAAATGCACATCGTGCTTGTGACAACAGAGTTGATGTACAATCCACTAAGATGCAAGCAAATGGTTCAATAAATTATCTCCTGACTATGTAACATTTCTCCCCCCTGTCAAGCCGCCAAAGTCAACCACCAAAAGAAAATATAAAATCTTGGATGTGGGGGACTTTGAGACTTAGCCATACATTTCTCGTTGAGCATCTTGGCCTTGCTTCTCTTTTCTCAATCTATAACAAAATGCTTCACGAGTTATGGTGGAAACCAATTCAAGTACAGAGGGCGATGGCTTCACGAGGCATTAAAGGCCCTCCCTCCAAGTTCATCCATGGTTGCACCAACGAGATGCCCAAGTTGAAGAAGGATGTGATGATGAGGATGAACAAGCCCATTACGAATGTCTTTCATGACATTTTCCCCATCATTGAGCCTCACATTCACAAGTGAAATGAAATATATGGTATTTTAGGGTTTAGTATTGGGAACACTTTTTAGATTTAACTTTTTGGTTGGGCCCTTGATCATAGTGTAGCAAATGGATATCTATTCAATGTCCAAATCAAATAGTTTCTTTACGTAATATGTATATTCTATTTGATTTCCACTATTAATGAGCAAGACTCAACATACACTTAATTGGTTGTAGTCAGGTTGAATGCCTTCATTAGCGCGTGCAATTTATTCTTATCCTTTTCTTGATGCTATGTAGGGGGAATTTGTTTGGTATGGTCCGCAATCTTTCCTATTGATCTCAGACACCGAGCTAGTCAAAGAGGTACTTAACAACAGGGATAAGACATATGTAAAGCCAGAATTTCCAGGAGACATCAAGAAGCTTTTAGGTGATGGACTTGTGACGACTGAAGGCAAAAAATGGGCAAGGCAACGTAGGTTGGCACATCTTGCCTTTCATGGCGAAAGCTTGAAGGTAAACTTTTATGTTGCTTCTTGAGATGCGTTTATTTCGCAAAACATGAATTATTTGGACACCATGTTCTTTAAAAACTAATCGCTTCTATTGCTCACAAAATGAATGGACAAATGGTATTTGCACCGTTTATGAAAATTTTTAGATATAAATTGTTATCAAATAATTTAATTTTTTAACTAACTAATTATTCCAAGTGATATATATAATTACTTTATTTCCAAATAGTTCATTTTTCATGAAATAAACAGAGCCTTCGAACTCAATCATTAGATATGATGTCTGGTTTCCCATCAACTTGTGTTAGATGCACTGTGATTTTGTAATGTGCCAAATGATAGACATAACAGGGAAACTTGCTAACTCGTGGTAATACAAGAGTTAACCATATGCTCTCTTGTTATATACGCATAATGATAATTGAGTATGTATAGTCCAGGGCCATCCAATGGCCTCCAACATGAATGAGATTTGTTGCTGATTTTACCATAAATTGTGAATATGCAGAGCATGATTCCAGCAATGGTGGACTCTGTACACACGCTGCTCAAGAGATGGCAGAATTTAGAAGACAAAGAGGTTGAGTTGTTTAAAGAGTTTACTGCGGTCACGTCCGACGTGATATCCAGGACAGCCTTTGGAAGCAGCTCTATTGAAGGAAAAAATATTTTCCAAATGTTAGGGGAGTTAACTATTATAGTGTCACGAAATTTTTTCAAATTAAGACTTCCCGGAATTAGGTATTTACTTCTTTTTTTTTGGTGAAAGTTAGGGTCTTTTCATTGCAATTGATGTGAATGGCGTTTTCGTGCCAATTTTGACTTGGCTTAAAAGCTAATTTGTGTTTTGCTTTCTGTAGAAAGATATGGAGAACAAGCGATGAAATTGAGTCCGAGAGACTAGAGAAGGCGATACGTGATGCGGTGTTAGAGAGAATTAAGAAGAGAGAAGAGAAGGTGATTACCGGAGAAATGGACGATTATGGGAATGACTTTTTAGGATTTCTTGTGAAGGCATATCATGATGTGGACAAGGAGAAGCAAATCACGATCGATGATCTTGTGGATGAGTGCAAGACGTTCTACATCGCAGGGCAAGAATCGACAAACACCATCCTCACTTGGACGCTCTTCCTCCTTGCAATTCACAAAGACTGGCAAGAGGAAGCAAGAAAAGAGGTGGCCGATGTATTTGGCAGCGAAGATCCCGACCATGAAGGAATTTTGAAACTCAAAACGGTATGTAGATATGGTTGTCTTCTTACCGACATGGTCTATACGCCTCATGTACTTGTAAATGTGGTTATTTTTTCAGGTGGGGATGATCATCAACGAATCACTTCGACTGTACCCTCCGGTCGTCGGCGTCATTAGAAAAGTCGAAAGGCAAGTCACGTTGGGAAACCTAGTTCTTCCTCCGGACATCACCCTCCACATACCGATCCTAAAAATTCACCACGACCCTCGAATTTGGGGAGACGACGTGCACCTTTTCAAGCCGGAGAGATTCTCGGAAGGGATCGCCAAAGCTACGAACAACAACAACGCCGCGTTCCTCCCTTTCGGCTTGGGACCACGGACTTGCGTGGGCTCGAATTTCACAACGAACGAGGCGAAGATCGCTCTCGCGATGATTCTACAGCGCTATAGCTTCACTCTGTCCCCCAACTACGTCCATTTACCTACCCAAATCCTCACCATTCGTCCTCAGCATGGAGTCAAAGTGATTCTTCATCCCTTCTAAGTGCGAATATTGGCCTGCCAGGACGCCTGTAATGAGGTTAATGAGCTTGCCTCCTCCTCCTTGTTTCCCAATCCAACAGTGACCACTTCTTTCAATGCAGTTTTATGCTTCATTCATCCCATCGTGGGTTTCATTTTCCATCGTTTGTGAACAGCAATTATAATCAGCATGGGAAGTGTAGAGAACATAGCGAACAAGCGAATTGGTCAAAATAGTCAGAATGAAGGAAAGGTATTTGGGCACCAAATTTAAGTGGTTCAGTCTAAAAGTCAAAACCTACATCCAGGACGAGAGTAGCATGGAGTTCCACTATAGAAAAAACCCACATTTCTTAAGTCTTCTTCGATTTCTCTTGCACCTAACATGTCGGAGTGCGACAACGTAAGAGTCTTCTCGACGCACCTCTTCATTTAACTTGGCGTATAAGAACACCCAAAAGTCCAAGTGTCCGGCGCCAATCATTTCATTTATGTGGAGCGGCCAATAGGAAGGAAAATAACAAACATGTCCGCTTGCTGATTTCCTCATCTTCGACCGGCTCGTGCAAAGAAATTAACACGCGAAGTTTGGATGTTCGCCAGAGTTACTTGCTTTAATTGGTATCATGTTTGTCCGATGATCTCAAACTTGAGACATATTTCCATAAGCAGAGAGGTCGACAACCATTTCTAACAAGATCCTGTAAGTGATGCAGTCCTCAACCAGCCCGTTATCCCCATTGTATGCAGACAATTTCAGATTCTAGTTGTTGGCACCTAAAAGCTGACGACTCGATCATTGAATTTTTATAGAAAATCAAGGACCAACCTTGATCCCTGAACTAAAATATTAATTTAAACTGCACATAGATACTAGGAGTATTCTCATAGCTTGCATATTGGACCGGTGGTGGACGGACTAGTGACAGTAGCTCTGAACTCAAACTCCTGGATATTATGTGTGCCGAAATTTTCTTTAAATGGCGCCAAATTAGGAAATATTGGAATAATTGAAAATATTGAATTTATACATAGTTGAGCAAGTTGATTTGATATTGCCACATATTCGAAAAGATATTAAAATTATTTCCTCTTGCGAAAGATAAGGATGTCTTCTTATAGAAAATAAAATATCTTGGTTCTTAAAAGATAACCCTAGACTTGAACCAATATAAACTCCTCAGGGTTGATCAAAAGGGAGGAAGGGGGACTTCGTCTAGAGAGAAAGAATAGGGGGAATGAGACAAAAGAAAAAAATAGAAGAAAGAGTCCAAGAGGAAGAGAGAGAGGACCGTGGCCGCCCTCATAGAGCTTTCTAGAGACTGGTTTCTAGTGCCGGCCTAGCAACGCCAGACGAACCGGAAAGTCACTACAACAAACTCTTGAACCAGTTGAAGGTCTCTCTCTGTGCGGTGTTTCCTTGCAACATTAGGTTGACTCTCGGCCATACTTGGAAGTTGATAACCGGCGAGGCCCAGCTTCTCCGGTGGCATCTCCTCTAGTCCAGTGACTAGTATATCCCAACGTCCCAACAGAGCCGAACACAGCAACCCAACAGTGCCAGTCCTCCTCACGATGGATGAGAGCCATTGACGCAGTTTTCGAATTTCCTTTGCTTTAGTTGCTATCCAGTATTTCCCGACATACACAACAGCTTCAGTGCTCAATCAGCCGCACCGTCGTTTCTTTGCCTTCAACGTGGTTGCTTTCTTTGCGGCGTTTGCTCATCATCGTTCATCCTCATTTCCAGCCAAGCACCTCCTCACCATCATGAGAAACCAACATATCAAGAGCACCAGACCAAGCGATCCACCAGTTGCTCGGTGAACTCAATTTGAAAATTGCAAATTAGGTACAATTCTTGTTTATTTTGATTTTTTAGATTAGTTGCCTAATTTGTTGATGCAAACTCTCCAACATCTTTAGGACAATGTGCATAGAGAATATTTTCAAATCCATATCATGCACATGAGCGGCAATCCGATCTCAGTTTGAGATACGATTGCAAATCGCATATAAAATCGGTCAATCCGATCCATGATCTTGTGAATACGATTACCAATTTGGATACCGAATTTGTTATTGATGTTTATTTATTTTTGATAATAGATACTAGCATGTTTGATTGTTTCCTACTTGAGAATTGAACAAAATCATCTTACATACGAGTTTGGCCATATAAAAATTTCCTAGAATAGATAAAGATAGTTCTAGATTGTAGAAAATTATGATAATTTTTTAATTAAAATTATGATTTTGCTAGGTTTTGTTTCGTAGTTTAGAATAAGCAATCTCCTTGTGTACATAGTATATTTACGGTACTATTTAACTCCGAAATTGATAAAAAAAATCATCTTAGAGTACCATATAGTTTGCGTATTAGGTTTGTTTAATTAGGAATTGCGTGTCATATAAAATTAGGCGCCTAAATCCGATGTCATACTAGAATAGTTGCATGAATTATTTTACTCATCATTAGGATTAGGTCATAAACTAAATTGCATGTCATTTTAGAGATTGCGTGTTCATTTAATTAGAACTAGTATGTCATGTTTGAATTAGGTCATGGAAATTAAATATCATGCTATGTTTAAAGAAAATAAAGTTTTTCCCTATCATTGCATTTAGACTAGGTTTACATCCATGCACCGCATAAGTTAACTCTCATTTAAATAAAAGAAAACGTAAAAAATATTTGGAGTGGGATTATGTGTTAATTGGACATCATATTGGTTTATTGATGTGATTTTTCTAACTAATATCACATATGCTTACGGTACTCCAAGGTATGTATCCTAAACATATCCTTGCAATTTACTTAGTGTTTTATTTATTGGGTGGTAAATAATGGTTGTGCACCCGCATGATCACCCGATATGTTAAGGATAAATGAAAATCAATTTAAGCTGCTTATAAAAAATGTTTTTAATCAAATCCTTGAATCCATAATCTCCAGTTTGTAAAGTAAAGTACAACTCTCCAGTATAAATAGATTAAAGACGACTCTGAATAAAATCAATTTTTACATGTTTAAAAAAATTAATCTAAGACATGAATTAGTATGAGTTTGGAGGTGCTCGATCTTAGTTGAATTTAGTAATCCATTAGCCAAATCTTAGGTGCTGAACTTTAGGAAATTTTACGACACTGGTGACTCGTCCTAAGGAGCTCATCAATAATCTTGTTATAAGGAAAATACGCGCATCCCAATCAAGAGCTTGAGTTTGCTTCTCGCTGGGCGGCTTTCCCTACAAGTCCATCAACCTGGACAACACGTCGGGTTGTCCTAAACTTATTGTTCCTGTTCAAGCAGTAAGCGAGTACGTCGTAAGCAGGCGCAATTATGCATGTCGCCCTTTTACTGACCCGCCCAACCAATGAACTTGGAGGCGATTGTCGGGTTGTTTGCCACCTCGAGCACCTCGGGGATGAGCCTAGGGATCATGTGTCCTAGCTTGCAGAGATTGAGTTGCCGCAGTTCGGAAGGAAAGTGTCGACGATGAACTGAGGGAATCAGCGAGAAGCAGCAAGGGAAGAGGGAGGCACGGGGGGCACAAGAGTGGAGATTGGAGGGCGTTGTGGCGGTGGTGGTCCGGGTCTTTTCTGTGGAGGTGGAAGGTAGTTGGGGATTTTTAGGTGTTTAGGAGAAGAGGCCGTCGTGCACGACGGGCCAGTTATAGGAGGGCTGCGGTGGTCGTAGAAGAAGTAGGGTTAAGGCTTCGGTGCGAGGGGTTTGGTTGGGTGGGCGTATGGGATCTTTTTGTGGCGGCGCTGCTGTCCCTACGGCGGAGGGAGAAATGGGGGCGCTGCAAGTAGAGAGCATATTGAAGATATATATTGATTTTGAAATGGTGAAGGAAACTTGACTCAAATAGGGGGATTCCTAGTTTGAATGGATATCTTAATTTACATATATAGGTTTCCTAATCTTATTTAACTCTTTTATTAATAGAAATGAGTTTTCTTTAGGAAGAGTATTCAAGGGCAACTTCTTTCTAAATTACACCCTGAAATAATTCGAGGGTGTTGAAGTCAATTAAATCTTGTAGTTAGCTGTAAGTTTGTTAGTGAGATTAGTTAATGAATAATTGTGGTATTAAACAGTATGTGAGTTATTTAATGCAATTGGAAGTTGAGACATACTCAGATTATTTTAGCAATTTGAGTATTGTTGTATCACTAGATCTAATTCTATCATGAGCTGCTCTTCTTCTTGACGTATACCATACTGATCGAACCACATTATAGTTGTCTGATTTACTATCTTGTTTTGTTTATTTAATTGTTTAACCGCTTGTTTTCACAAGAGATAATGTTCTAGCTTTAGCGACATATGCAAACTTCATCAACTTTCCCATGCAATAGACTACATCAAAGGACGCTCCCACTTATACATTCATGAAAATGAAAATATCATACTCACATTCGACCATCGTGCACCAGCACTACCTATGTAAATTATGAAAATACGACATGCAAAAATGCAATTTTCCAAATAAGAAAAAAGAATGAAGATTTAGGCTCCATTCATTTCAAGAAAAATGTCACATTTATGAAAAATATTTTTAGAAAATCATTTTTCTGAGTGATGACAATATTTTCCAATATTCGGCTAAAACCTAAAAATGAATTAGAAAATATTTTCCACCGTTGGTTATTGATTTTTTAGTTATTTAAATAAAAATTAGTTCAAAAATTATAGTTTGTGGCCATTTTATTTTTTGTTTCTCCTTCTTTTGCCACTGGTCACTAGTCATGGTAAAGGTCAGCGAATGGCCATAGGCGAGCTCAAGGTCACCCAACATTGGCAAGTCTGGAGCCTCAAGGCTAGCCTTTTCGAAGATCGATAAGCTAATTCCTAGCCTTTGGTTGAACGTCAGGTGTTGTCATGGCCAACCACCAGTCGAGGAAGTAGGAAAAATAAAAAGGAAAAAGAGAAAAAAAGAAAAAAATTGATTTAAATAATGAAAGGAAAATAAAGATTAAAAATAATAAAAAGAGTGCACAAGAGGATTGCTTAATTTGGGTAAAAGAATTAGAATGGAAAATATTTTTTCTTTTTTCACAAAGTAAAAAACATTTTCCTCACTTTTAAACACATTTCTTTTTTCTCATTAGTGGAAAATGCATTTCTTAAACCAAGCCACCAAGTGAAAGTGAACAGCCCCAAGCAAATCTTCTAGAGAGCGTATCCTTTCTTTCTACTCTTTCTTTATTCTAAGAACAACTAATAATCTAAATATAAAAAAAGAAGAAGATTTTTTTTGCTGGTAGATTCTTTTTCTTTTAGAATAGATTCTAAGATAGAGGAGACTTTAAGGAGATTTTGTCGAGACGAGGACTTGCAAAAGTCATGAGAAAAGGATTTGATTTTGGGCAATGAAGGCTCGTTTAGTTGACAACAAGCTGAAAAACGTTTTTCCTAAAAGTTGTTTTCCATGATGAACGAAGTCTTAGGATGCATTTATTTTTTATTTACAAAATATTTTCTAAAAAATGATTGCTTGAATCATTTAAAAAAATGAATGAATAAAAAATATTTTTCATCAGCCATGAAATTATTTTAACACGGATTGTTATCAATAATGAATTTTTTTTCATTGGCTACTATTTCAAGGGGTACAAGTGATCTTTTTGGGAAAAAAATGGTTTTCAAATCAGTCATTTTTCACGAAATAAATAGAGCATAAGCAAGTCCTCCTCCTATGCTAGATCTTGGAATAATGATTGGAGTAGACAATATACGGAAATTTATAGCTTGTTGCGCTGACAATGGACATGAAATATCATTAAAACAAGCAAAAGATCTAACTTCACTTTCGAATGTTCGATTTTATTTTTGTATGGATTAACCCGGCGTCATCTATTTTGTTGCACAATGTACGAAGGATAGAATCACTGCGCAAGTGCTGTCTGACTTTCACGCTTGATATGTACTAAAGTTATATTTAATCATGAAGATCTCGGAAAACTTCACGCGTGCTTGACATTTTTGCCATATCTTAATTTCGAAAAGGACTCGACACTTAATTTCTTGAAAAACGATATCTTCAAAAGAATACTTTACTTTTCCATCCCTATATTAAGTTCGGAATCTGCCAAAGTGGTGGCTCGTTAAGTCAAGCAAAGGATGATCTTGAATTGACAGCGGCTATTCACATATATCTCTGCCCAGTCAAGCCGCCAAAGTCGGACCAAAATGAAGAGAAATAGAATAAACGTAGGTGATGTCCCTAATTTCAAACTTTTAACCAATACGAAAACCAACATTCCACACTATAAAGTGGCCAGGAAGATGGGCTCTTTGATTTCATATCCCCCAATTAGAGTTTTTTCCTCCTGGCCCCCTCAACTTTGGAAATAAGCCTATTAGCCATGGATTATCTGGGTTTCTTGTTGAGCATTCTTGTTTTGTTTCTTTCCTCAGTTCTTACCACATTGCTTCACAAGGTGTGGTGGAAACCGCTTCGAGTCCAAAGGGCAATGGCTTCACAAGGCATCAAAGGCCCTCCCTACAAGTTCATCCACGGCTGCACCAAGGAAATCTCCAAGATGAAGAAGGATGTCATGTTGAAGATGAACAAGCCCATGATGAATGCTTCTCATGATATTTTACCCATTGTTGAGCCTCACATACACAAGTGGAATACGGAATATGGTAACTTAGATCCTAGTGTTAAGAATAGAAATATTATCTAACTTATATATAGATGTATATATTATCCAGAATTAACATACACTTAATTGATCATAAGTCAGATGGGTCCATTCAATCTAACTTTATTGTATTTAGATTTCGTTTATATTCAAGCCCTTGCTAACACAATGCCTTCATATTGAATGTAGGGGGGATTTATCTGCATTGGCATGGTCCCCAAGCCAACCTATTTATCTCAGACACTGAGCTAGTCAAAGAAGTACTTAACAACAGAGATAAAACATATGTAAAGCCAGAATTCCCAGGAGACCTCAAGAAGATCTTAGGTGATGGGCTTGTGACGACCGAAGGCAAAAAATGGGCAAGGCAACGTAAATTGGCACATCTCGCCTTCCATGGCGAAAGCTTGAAGGTAGTTTTCTATCATGCTCCTTTGAAATCAACCATTTGGAATGAAATTGGGTTTCCTTGTCAATCTGTGTTAAATACACCGTGGTTTTACAGCGAGCAAATGATAGGCATACTTGGAAAACTTGTTAAATCGTGTTAATACTTGAGTTAGCCGTATACCCTTGTTATATATGCTTAACCAGAATTGAGTATGTATGTTCTAACCCATGCAAGGGCTCAGAACATGCATAAGGAGTTGCTGATCATAGCCTAAATTGTGAATATGTCAGGGAATGATTCCAGCAATGGTGGATAGCATTCACATGTTGCTCACGAGATGGCAGAATTTAGAAGACAAAGAGGTCGAGTTGTTTCAAGAGTTTACGCCAATCACATCAGATGTTATTTCCAGGACGGCATTTGGAAGCAGCTACGTTGAAGGGAGAAATATATTCCAAATGTTGAGCGAGTTGACCAACATAGTATCGCAAAATCTTCTTAAATTAAGACTTCCGGGAATCAGGTATTAACTGTTTCTTGTGAATATTAGGGTGTTTCCATTTCCCAGAATCAAGTACTTACAAGGAGATAGAGTATAGCCATATTTACTTCCTCTTTGTTATGCACCAACTGTGATTAATGTTTTGCCTAATAACAAGATTTATGATTTTATATAATCTTCAACAGAGTTGCAATGCTAAGTTTGGCTTGGTTCACAAGTTGGTTCATGTTTTTTTTTTTTTTGGGTTCTATACAGAAAGATATGGAAAACGAGTGATGAAATCGAGTCTGAGAGGCTAGAGAAGGCATTGCGCGAGGCGGTGTTAGAGATAATAAAAAAGCGAGAAGAGAAGGTGATTGCAGGAGAAATAGATGATTACGGGAATGACTTTTTAGGGTTTCTTGTGAAGGCCTATCATGAAAAGGATGAGAGCAAGAGAATCACAATCAACGATCTCGTGGACGAGTGCAAGACGTTCTATATTGCAGGGCAAGAATCGACAAACACCATCCTCACTTGGACACTGTTCCTCCTTGCAATTCACAACGATTGGCAAGAGGAAGCAAGAAAAGAAGTGGCCGATGTATTTGGCAATGAAGATCCCAATCATGACGGAATTATGAAACTCGAAACGGTACTTCGATGTGATTTAACGTTTTTCATGCTTTCGTCATCGTTCATGCACCCTCATCTATTCAGACTTGGGTAACCTTTTCATTGTGTTCTTTCAAAACTTTTCAGGTGGAGATGATCATTTACGAATCGCTTCGACTATATCCTCCGGTCGTCGGCATCATTAGGAAAATCACAAGGCAAGTAACATTGGGAAACCTCACTCTCCCTCCAGGCATCACCGTCCACATACCGGTCCTAAAGATCCACCACGACCCTCGAATATGGGGCGACGACGTTCATCTTTTCAAGCCTGAGAGATTTGCTGAAGGGATCGTCAAAGCTACAAACAACGATGCCGCCGCGTTCCTCCCTTTCGGCCTGGGACCGAGGACTTGCGTGGGCTTGAATTTCACGTTGACTGAGGCAAAAATTGCCATCGCTATGATTCTACAGCGCTACAGCTTCACTCTTTCCCCGGACTACGTCCACTTGCCTACCCAAATCCTGACGGTTCGCCCTCAACATGGCGTCAAACTGATTCTTCATCCCCTCTAGTGTGAATACGAGCGTGCTCAATCAGTCAGTTTTAAAACTTTTTCCACCAAAAACTATTCCTTTTCTTTCTCTTGAAATAAACCATTTACCTTCCAAAAATCTCTTCTTCTTTTAGAACTCTCTTATAAACTATTAATTTTAGATTTTAAAGTTGAAAACCTACTTAGTCTTCGATTTTCTTGTTTGCTATTTTGATTGCCTTTTCTCTTCTCTTCCCTCCTAATATGTATTGGAAATTTGTGCATCTCAATAAATTCCATAGTTAATCTCGAATCACCGTGGGTCCAGGCCAATCATTCATCCAGCTACCGAAGAGAATGTTTGTGATGTGGTTTTATAACAACTCCAAAATTAGGCCGCTCTTCTTATAACACATTTATGTTAGAATCTGGCAAGCCATTGCAACTAGAGAGGAAGATCTCGACATGAGTTAACCTGACTAGGACCAATCGGGTTGGGCCGGTCCAAGGTCAACCCTAAACCGCTGGTCACCCCTACTTTGCGCTCTCTTTTGAGAAAGTAGCTCCACCTGTATTCCTACTCTTCCTAGTTAAGATCTCCAATTGCTTTTCCATGAGCAACTTCCTTTGCAACTCCATGAACTTGGACAACTGATCTATCACCTTGAACTTATTGTTCCGATCCAATCAACAAGCAAGTACATTGTAGGCAATAATGTCGATTGCCCTTTTGCCTGCCTACCCTTCCTTTGAAACTGGAAGTGATTGTGGGTGACATTTTCCACGTTGAGAACCTCTGTGATGGATCTAGGGATCACGACACAGAGCTTGTTGAGCTCGACGACAGTCGTCTGGGCAGATCCCGATCCCCACAGTGTTGGCAAAAAGGGTTGACAATGAATCGGGCGACCATCGATGAGCCAGCGATGGAAGACAGAGGTTTGGGCGGGCGGCGTGGAGATCGGAGGGGGATAACCCGAAATTCATTTGAGGATATAACTCTAAGCAAATCCTCGTCGATATTTTTATCATGTGGCTCTCACGTGATTAGGTGGGGCCCATTGTGAAAATAAATCAATTGAGCAAATTTGAAGAAGAAGAAGAAGAAGCCAAATTCATAATATGCCCGATGTTAATAGTAAAATTAGATAAAATTAATTGTAATTAAAAAGACAGTGGAATAGAAACCAGCTAGATGAGGAGGCATTGGGATGGTAACTGCGATGGTGGTAAGAGATCCGATTACATGCACGCAACTTATGTGCTAAGCTAAACTTGAATTATTATAAACTGTGATTTTCTAATACATAATTTATATACATACCTAGAGCTAAGCATAATGGACCGCCCAACTGGAGAACATCTTAGATTGGACCAGACCAACCAAGTTGGTTCGGCTCTTCGGAATTTTGATCAAATCCACAATTACTAAAAATGGAACCGGTTCCTAGGCAATTCGGTTCCCAATTCTTGGGAGGACGGGATCGGACAGGACTATTTGGACCGAAATTAGAATTGGTCTATTTTCCCTTTTTTTGAGTTTTCTCCATCTCAGTTTCTCTCTCATTTCCTCAATCAGGCATCACTCCTTAATCAGTCAAGACTTGATACTGTGTTGCTTTAAGTAAGTTTATGCTGATACGCCCTTCGTCCGTCTCTCTCTCTCTCTCTCCTATCGGATTCCATCAGTTTGTTCCCAATTTCAGGGGAGAATTGAACCACTCGAGGAACCGATTACTCTTATGCATTTCATCGAATATAACAATTTAAATTCAACTTAGGACATATATTAGATTTATTGAACACTTCTTACATGATAACAACAGAGACTTCATAAGATGATGGGTAAGTACATTGGAGAGAGAAAACTACTAAAAACTCTAAATTATGCCACATGTGACATTTTACCTTCTTTTTTTGTAACACATAAAACCCCAAATTTATATCAATGTGACATATTTATTTCAAACTTGAATCATTGTAACATATTTATCCAATTATTTTTGTGACACTAAAAATAATAAGTTTGTATCCTTATGACAAATATATCTCAATATTGTTTGGGGTAAATGTATTATATATGTATTGGGGTAAATGTATTATATATGTATAGAAATTTTTTGTATCACCGAAATATTTATTATGAGTACAAATTTATGGGACTTGATGTGACAAAAAAAAAGACTTAATATTGAAAGTCATCAATCTTGTTATAAAAGTAAATTTGAATTTTAAAAACTTTCAAAAAATGTAATTAAATTCTAAAACTTATCGTAAAAGTATAATCATTTTTTGAAACTAAAAAAAATGATCAAATCCTTGTTTTGACTATATTTTTATACTAAATTTTTAAATTTGATTATATTTTTTTTATAACAGTTTTCAAACACCGAAATTGATTATATTATTTACAAATTGGGACTTGATGTGACAAAAAAAAAGACTTAATATTGAAAGTCATCAATCTTGTTATAAAAGTAAATATTTTAAAAACTTTTGTAATGTATAATCATTTTTTGAAACTTCAAATCCTTGACTAATTTTTATACCCAATCGTAATTTCGTGAAAAGTTTTAGCGTTTGCACGCGTTCCTAAGATGTTTGACTTCGCCGGTCTAGTGAGCACGACACTTGTCCTAATGGATAATATAAAGAAGTCGGTCCTTGCTGATGACGTACCAAAAGCGAAATCCCACTCTCTCTCTCTCTCTCTCTCTCGCTCGTTCATCTTCATGTAAATGGCCTCGTTCAACGCCATCTCCAGACGATCGTCAATGGCGTCCGCGTTGTGCAAGCTGCCCACCCTCTTCCGCTGTATGAGCAACGTCCCCGAGAACACCGTCTATGGAGGGCCCAAGACCCAGTCGCCGGCGCAGCGCGTGACCCTCACCCACCTCCGGCAGAAGCACCGCAGGGGCGAGCCCATCACCGTCGTCACCGCCTACGATTACCCCTCAGCCGTACACCTCGACATGGCCGGCATCGACGTCTGTCTCGTTGGGGACTCGGCCGCCATGGTTGTCCACGGCCACGACACCACCCTCCCCATCTCCCTCGACGAGATGCTCGTCCACTGCCGCGCGGTGGCGCGAGGCGCCAAGAGGCCCTTGCTCGTCGGGGACCTGCCTTTTGGTAGCTACGAGTCGAGTTCGAATCAGGTAGTGGCATTTGATGTAACACCGGTCTCTTGTGTGCATTGTTTTAAGTTGATGAACATGGAAGTTGTTTTGGGTGTCGCTATGGTGTTTGCGCAAATGCTCCCTTTTCTTCGTAAAGCCCTTTTTTGTATGAAATGTATAATCTTTTATCCTCTGGGCCAGAGGGTTTAAGCATACCGATTTGTTCACATATGTCTCTGTTTTGGGAGTTAGAATAGAGTGAACTCCCTTTTTGCTTGTCGTGACATGTCTTGTGAAATTACTATATGCTGATTTGTGGGGGTGACAGGTGTGTGTTGTGGTAAGTTGGGTGGTTTCTGTGAATTACAGGCTGTTGATACGGCGGTTCGGGTGTTAAAGGAAGGAGGAATGGATGCGATTAAGTTGGAAGGAGGGTCGCCTTCGAGAATAACTGCTGCGAAGGCGATAGTGGAAGCTGGGATTGCGGTAATGGGGCATGTGGGGCTAACCCCTCAGGCGATTAGTGTTCTTGGGGGATTTAGGCCTCAGGGAAAGAATATCTCTAGTGCCGTCAAGGTACAGTTCTCATCCGTTCTCATATTGAAGAACCTCATGAAGTTATTCTCAAAGATGCTGTTAATTGTCTGCTTTGAAATCAAATTAGTTTCGTCTTCTTATAGGTTGTGGAGACTGCATTAGCTTTGCAGGAAGCGGGGTGCTTCTCTGTGGTTTTGGAATGTGTACCAGCACTGGTGGCTGCGGCAGCTACTTCAGCTCTTAAAATTCCTACTATTGGCATTGGAGCTGGACCATTTTGCAGTGGTCAGGTCAGTTCTTCATTTCTTCTTTTTTACTGCAGTTATAAGCATGCATCAGGTGAAATATCTATTTTTTTCTGAAAAGAGATTGCATCAACTATTCTAATGAACATTTCCATTGGCTTGTCGAAAATTCGATTGGCTTGCCAAAAATTCATTTTACCAGCTGTAAGATATAGGGAAGGGTTTTGAAAGTGATCACATGAATGTGGCAGGGGATTCTGGTTAAATTTCAATGGATTGTGGGTTTTGTTTATAATTCACTCTCCATCTCTATTGATTGTCCTAGACAATTTTCTCAATTACAATGTATCTTCTAGTTTGTTTATTGCAATACACACTTGTGCAAGTACAACATAGGCATCGACTTAATTTGAAGCCCGGACTTTTTGGCTCTAGAAAACCTCTTCTAACAGGACCACGATATTTTACGTGGACGCATCTGAGCAAATCAGCATTGTATCATAGGAAGACATCTGAGTGTATTATCTATCGAGTTAAGTTTATTTGTGAGGTTTTAATTTACAATCCTTTTCTCTTTTATTTATTCTACCTCCCCACTAGAAATAGATAAAGTTGAAGACCTGAGGAAAATTGATTGGGATCGAGTTGCTGTAATGTTTAGCAACAATCAGTGCAGTATCTCTCTCTTTTGCTAACTGCAGTGAATGATCAAATCTGTTTAGGCCAAATTATTTATTGAATTGCCTATTTCCATCACCCATGTACCTGACTGCTGTGGTCATCTTCAACTGCTTTGATTTTTTGATGGGCCATGTAGCAGATTCAAAATGGTATTAGACTCTGAAGAAGGGACATTTGGGCTGATTTTCCATCTCTGATGCAGGTTCTAGTATACCATGACCTGCTTGGAATGCTTCAACACCCTCATCATGCCAAGGTCTGGTTCTTTGATTATAACATTTACTTCATCTCTGTCTTCAGCAATGTATCGTCCAATTTGACTCAACAAAGGAACCGCAACCTTCACAGGTCACACCAAAATTCTGTAAACAGTATGCCCAAGTTGGGGATGTTATCAACAAAGCTCTTCTTGAATATAAGGAGGAAGTGACAAATGGCTCATTTCCTGGTCCTGCCCATAGCCCCTATGTAATTAGTCCTGCTGATGTCAATGGATTCCTAAAAGAGTTGCAGAATCTGGGATTGGAGAAGGCGGCATCAGCAGCTGCTGCTGTAGTTGAAAAGAGTGATAAATCTAAATCTGGCGATGGAGAGAATGCCACAAAATAAGTGAATGGTGCCTATTCTTGCTCTGCATCTTCATAATTGGAACAGAGATTCCACAGTGTTGGACTTCTTATCAGTTTAAAATTTTGTTTCAGGTGCCCGCGCTTGGGAGCTAAAAAAAAGTAGTTCCCTGCATCAGTAGTCATTAGAACTGAAGGAATAACCCACTTCTTTTGGAAGAGTTCTTTTTTTTTTTTTTTGTGGTTCTTCCCTTTTTTGTTTTGACTCCATTTGGAATGTCATCCAATTAAAAATGACTCCACCATCCTGGCCAAGAAAAGGACTCCAGGATATTGACAACTCTACTATGATAAGCCATTGTTTGATGGCCTCAGTTGTTGCTGGAAAAATGACTGTTCCGGCCATAAAGCCCAAGCACGGTCCGACAATGTGGAGAGCCTCCCATCGGCTGTTGGATGAGCCTCCTACGTCGAAAACAACACATTCCTTATTTGTATTCAAAGAAGTATTGTTTTTTGGGGGTTGTGAGAATGTCTTGGCCGTGGCTACTTTCTTCTTTTCTATGTATATACCTTGAGGCTTGAGCAGTCCAATTTGATCGGCTGGGTTCGTCACCAGACTTCATGTGGCTGCTGGACCCGGTTCGTGGCCTTGGAGCTGCTATAAGGCAAAAAGTAGAAGAATCATATGGACAAGCCAGACCTGGTTGACTCTTCAGGTTTAAATGTTTCATTGAAGCGACTGAATGGAGGAAGTGATCTTTCGGGCATTGACTAGAGGACCTTGGTTTTGCTCCTTGGTTGACGAACTTTTGTATACTGAAATGGTGGAGTTCATCCTAGTGACTGAATAAAGGATGCCCATTTTGTTCTCGATTCTCCTGCAATAAAAAATTAGATATTCTCTGGGAGATCTCCCATCGTGTTTATTGCCAGTTCATCCATCACTCAAAACAAAAGCGATGCTAATCAATAGATTATCACATCAGACAGTGGAACCAAGCCTGCATGTAGTGATCTGCGCAAATTCCGCCAACAGATTGGTGGGCACTAAACAAGACACTGTAATTACTATGCGCAAACAACGTTATTTTCACGTTTTACTTTTAAATTTTGTTTATGATGGAAGGGTTGGTAAGACATGAGTTTAACTTCGGGCGGGCGATCCAAACTCGTTTGGCCACCTTTTCTGCTTCAATTGGTCACTTTCTCGATCATTTTCTGTTTAGTTTTCCGAGTCATAATGTGCTCTGTTGTTTCGGTGGACACAGATGGAGGAATTGCCGACCACGAAAGGGGAAGATCGAACTTTTTACATGCCATGTTGATATCGCTCATCATTGTTGGAATATGCATCATTTCGTGGCGGTCCATGGATGAAAAGCTATATTCTTTCACCCCCCAAATTGCTCCTGAGTTTGACTAGCTAGTAGCTACAATATTCCCTTCTTTTATTTCACGTCTTCTTCTTTCTTTTTCTGTCCTTTTGTTGCATCTTTACTATTATATTCTTCAAGTGGACCTTATTCGATGTTTGGACGTACTGCTTGTCCTTTAATTCGGATCCCTTACTCCCTGAAAAAGACATTCAAAGGCAAAATCATGCGTACGCATATGATAAGACATTATTGCATGCTGGATAGCGTCTCAGTCTTTTCTTTCTTCTAATTTAATGACCATCTTAGCTCTCCAGAGGTACAAATGGGTCTGAAACTTTCTGCATTCGCTTGCATCAGCTTTACTGAGGAGAACAGTGAATTTGTCAGCACTAGATATTCCCTGTTCAATTATAATGGTTCTGTTCTCTCCCACTTGTAAAAGGAACAAACCCAGGGTCACATCAACTTCCTCGTCGTGTTCTATAATATTCCTCATCGCGGAAGACTTCCAAGACTCCTCTTGAACTCCATTGGGGTGACACGTTATAGTCACCTCAAGAGACTGTAAGCATCTCTTCCAGTATTTGTCAGCTTCTGCCCCACTTTTGCTAGAATAGGGTTCATCTTGTTCTTGGGTTTCCATAGTGAACTGATCATTCCAACTTTTGCCATTGAAGTGCCTAGTCATGGAAACATCAAAGCTAGATGGCGTTGATCCTGGTCGAGAGACTTATGCCTCTCTGGGATTGGATAACTCCGGTAAAGATGAATCAGGAGCGCCCCAGATTTTGCTTCACATAGCTTCAGCTCTTGAGAAGCCCATACGGAGAAACGAGAAAGTGTCCAAGGCGTGGAAGCGAAAGGAAGCCGTTACCATCTTCCACGGGTCGAGAGCGCCCGCCATGAGCGTTCGGCAGTACCTCGAGCGCATTCGCAAGTACTCGAGCTGCAGCACGTCCTGTTTCGTCGTAGCATACATCTACATCAACCGGTTTCTTGAAAGGACCGGGGGCTGTCTCACTTCACTCAATGTCCACAGGCTCTTGATAACTGGCGTGGTCGTCGCTTCCAAGTTCATAGACAACGCGTAAGTGCTTCCGCATAAACTCAGTTCTTCCACGACACTGCACCATTGTTCTCCCTCTTTTCTTTTCCTCTTTTGACGACACAAGTGCACGCGCAGAGTCTGACGTATAGGCATCGATCGAATCCCAACTAGTAACCACAATACTAGTTTGAATTTGATAATCATTTAGACTTGTCAATGCAACTACAGAGAATAGTCAATTTAGTGATCTTTCGGGTCGTCTTTGATTGAGAAGCTTGAAACACTTTGGAGTGCGAGGATCGATTTGAAGGATGATGTTTTTTGCGTGCATAGCCATACTTTATACCCCTTCCCCAACATCCTCGTCAACCTCGACAGCAATGCTTGTCTCCGCTCTGTACGTCAGCAAGCGTAGCGCAATAGAAAGTAAATCCTCTCGGTTACAGATTTATTAGGAACCTCCATCCACACGCTGCATGTAATTTGATCTTCTTGGGTCTCCTTTCATCAATCTAATCCGAAAAAAAAAAAAACTCGGAATGC
This sequence comes from Melaleuca alternifolia, assembly GCA_019926035.1. Classification (NCBI taxonomy): domain Eukaryota; kingdom Viridiplantae; phylum Streptophyta; class Magnoliopsida; order Myrtales; family Myrtaceae; genus Melaleuca; species Melaleuca alternifolia. Next base: position 614,949 of record JAGKPW010002284.1, read on the forward strand.
ATGATTGAATAAAATTGAAAATAGCTCGATACATCGTCTGACCCAGTTTAAATTTGGCTATTTTTGGTGATTTTCAAACTTCTGCAAATGTCTTGATGCTTAAAAGTGAATCCGGAGTCAAATTGATGATTAGATGCAAGCTTTATTAACTCCCTGTTGTGCTTAAGAACCTGTAATCAATTAAAGGCTGGTCACCAAACGCCATCAGCTCATCTTGTTTCTATGATTACCATCTCCAAGCTTGTTTCGAGATTTCTTGTGCTCATGCCTGATTCGCGGTGTGCAGGGGTAGTAACAATGCTTATTTTGCGAAAGTGGGAGGAATAAGCAATGCGGAAATGAACAGGATGGAGGTCAACTTTCTCTTCAACCTTGATTTCCGACTCTGCGTATCGCCAGAGGAGTTCGAGTTGTGTAGTTCACAGTTAGAGACGGAAGGCAATGGGAAATACGAGATTGATCCCTCAATCAAGTGTTGCGGAATCAGAGAAGGGTGGCTCAAGAGAGACAGTGATAAATGCACATCCACCATTGGAGGGCTCAGTTGCAGAGCCATTTGAGTCGAAATGCCACTTTTAGGTTCTGATGCCTGGCCAAGAAGGGCACTTTGCTGATTTCTTCCCTTGTAATTTTGTTCTGTGGCAATGTCGAAATTCAGAACTTTATAAAAGTCTCTTGCTTTACAAGGTCAATCCCGATTCTGTGAGAAATTATCTTTAGTGCCAGACAAAATGCGGTGCCACAATCATATTATCACCCCTTTTTTGTCCAGAGTCTTTGTAGTCCTACAAATAGCCTGATTTTCCGCAGATTAGGGTTATTGAAGCATCTACTGTTTCCACCAAGATCCTTTGAAAACTAATAGATTACACAAACCTGCCACCCGGTCGCTTTTTACATAGGTGAATCAGCCCCTAGCACCTCAGATTGAAGAGTGCAACATGCGCAAGCTTGACCAATGATGTTGCATCGGCTAGAGAGTTTCTGAAAAGATTAGGAATTAGGGAGAGCAACTGGATTTGAGCTAAATGCCATTGTTCAACAATCCATAGAGGCCACAGCTCGGCGAGCTGAATTAGGTAGTCTCCGAGTCATCAGTTTGATTTTACTAGCAGAGGCAAATGAGAGAATGAAAAATCGATGTAGTAATTCCAAAATGAGCCGTCTTTAAAATTTCTAGCAAAACTTTAAATTGCATAGGAGCTGTACAATACCTCATTTCACTTAACATGTACAAACATTATACTCCATAAACCCTAGCCTACCAAAACCCACTAGGAAATGGTTGTAACAGAAGTACAGATGAACATAACTTAAACAGCAACAGAGAGAAAAACCTGCAACCTCAAAATCCCCAGTAAAACAGGTACTAAATAAAGCTTTGCCAACAGCTGCTTTGAAGATCATAGAAGCTATATAATAGACAAGGCTTTATCAATCAACTGGAGGTGCTCTTCCTTGCAGAGTAGACACGGTAAGCAGCCAGCCCGACTATAGCTGCAGCAGCGCCAACTGTCATAATTGATGAATCAATTCCACATTGTCAAACTTTTAGCCAACAACTCAATAATCTAAATCGACCACAATAAGCTACTGTCATTACAATTCACTGTTTTGTGAATTCCAGCACATACAAATTTCATTGAAAGAAGAGGATAAATTTACTCTAACGAGATCATGTCTCAACAATGGCATTTTCAGTATAGTACTATTACCTTGATAAAAAATATAAGAAGATGATGTGATACTAAAAGGGTCTAATTCTGAATATGCCTTACTAAACTCCACACACCCCATAAACAGAGAACGAAAATTACAACCAGTCACAAACCACTGCTAGACAATTAAGGATCTCTAGAGAAAAAGATAAAGAAAATACCTGAAACAAACATAAGAGAGCGATTGACGAGTCTCTGATACTGCTTGCGGCTTCTCCCAGCTTCTGTTTCCGGAATGCTCAAGTGAGGATGCTCTGCAGCGTTCACGATCCTTCTAAATATATTATCAAAATCACCCACTTTTGCACTGATAGGTATAGGGGCCTCTATTCCCATATCCTGACTAACCTATAGAAGCAAAGACAGAAGGATAGCATTTGAAGAGAATGTTAACCAAGCACCCATAAAAGCGAGCTAGAAGTGTAAATTTTACATTAGCAGACAATTGTAACATTCAAGCAGGGCCACAATCTGAGGTTTCTCTTTCTTGGAGCAATTTATCTTTCTTGAAGAATTATGAGAAGATGAGCAAGATTCAGATTCATCTGGAGGTGTGCTTGTAACTGCTAAGATCTCCGCAGAAACCAAGAAAAAAAAGATGTGCATCCAATAACAAAAGGAATATTATAAAAGGCAGGAGGATGGTGAGAATTCCCAACCCCATCACTTGACACATTTGCGAAAAGAAAGCTCAGGACAACTTCTTGGATATCGCATTTTTAACTTTGAAAGCATATGCTTATTGGGAAAAACTTACACCCCGGTAGAGTCTTGTATAGCCATGGGAAATGGATCTAGATCATCCTTTGCTGCAACAATAAGGGAAGGCACCTCAAAACCATTAATTTCACCATGAATTGCAACTTCCACAAGTAATTCAGTTGCTCTCTTCCATGAGGACTCATCGGAACTGAACTTCAAGGAAGACACCACTTTCAGGGCAATGAGAATTCTAATGGCTAGAGGCATATTTGTCCATTGGACAAACTTAATTACAAAAGCCATGGAATATGAGCAATATAAGCTTGGTTGCTTGCATGGAGTTAAAAATAGACTCTATGCTTTGTTGTCAATGCACCTCAATCCACAATTCGTCAAACAATACAGCTAGTGATGTGCAGAACATTTTATTAACAAGATTAGTAAACAACCATACCGTATGATATCACAAGGATTTTAGAATTACTTTTTCCCTTTAGGGAAGAGGATCTTCAATGTGATAACAAGAACATTGTCTCCACAAGAAGAGAAGTTCACAATGCTGAGACAAAAGAAACCCCAATAACCCTTGGGAATAACTCAGATAAACAAGTCTCACCCTTTACCAACTTGAAGGCAGAAATAATTTTGAAAATTGCCACATTGATGTTGAAGAGAACACTCTGTAGATGTTTTAGGATCTCCCGAGTCTTTCCTGGGTGGATGTAAGAAAAGATTACACAAGAGCTATACAAATGGTGAACAAAGAGACACTCAGAAAATTCTAATTGCCATATTTAATAACCTACTGACTTATTGCCAGTTCTACTTGATATACATCAACACAATCCCTTACCATTACAAGTTAAAAAGAAAAGATGGTCAGATTGCAAATAAACCAAGATATAATGGTACCATCAGCAATGATTCATGGTATCCTAACGGCTTGAGCAGGATTGATAAGACAACAAGGCCAACTATAGTCTTAGTCATCTCATAACTCATAAGACTCCTTCAAATTAATTCAAGTTCCATTTATTTTTGCTTTCATTCGACTTCTGTAATTATTGAAGGGAAGAATTGGCACAACAGTAAAGTTGTCATCTTGCAACTGAAGGTGCCCGTTCAAGTCCCCAAAACAGCATCTCACCAAAACACAAGGTAAGGCCGCATTTATTAGACCCAAAGTAGTGCGACCCTTCCCTAAAACCCCACACATTGCAAGAGCTTCGTGCATTGGCTGCCTATTCTACTATTATCATTTGTGTTGAACCTCCCCATTATTTTTTACTTTTCTCCAACTGGTAAATGAAGTCAATTATTTATACAATTGTATATATTATCCATCAATTCTACATAAATGTCTATATAACAACCTTGACTTGATATTCAAATTAGAGAAGTACAGCTTTTATAATGTGGAGAAGGCTAACAATTTTCATGCATTAGGCATCATCTGACATTTGTCTAATAATGTGCACGGCAATGATGTGATTTTATAAAAACCTGTCGTGAACAAAAAACGGCTATGCACAGGCAGCCAAAGACTCCTTGTTGACCAGCATTTTTTTCACTGCATCTTCTGGAATTTCTAGCAACACAAGGGTTTTCGTGACTCCCTGCATAACTTCTGAATTTATGTCTGAGGAACCATGCCACGTCAGTAACAAAGTGAGCACACTATTCAACTTACCCCAGGTTGCTCAACAACATTAACAGCATAACGCTCATCAGTTGTTGAAGAGTAGGTGTCAGACAAGGCCCTGCATCAACAGGAAGTGATTATGAAGACTTGATGAACTGAGGAGTTCACAATGTTACAGAACTCATAAAAGATGAATAGAAGGCAAACCTCCCTTGAAAGGAATTCAGCAATGCTGACTTTCCAGCCATTTTAGGCCCAAAAACTAAACATTGGAAAACATTTCTGTCGGATTGTTGCTCCTTTCAATTATATCTTCTTGTCTTAGTTACACGAATAGCAGATGAAGGATCACCAGGATATCCAATGTAGATGAGATTCTCCAAGGTCCGATCTGGGTCTAACATTGCCATCAGAGCCCACTGCATTGTCAAAAAAAGACTTTTTAACTATCAATTTAGATTTCCACATACCTGGAAGGAAAAAATTGTGCCACTCATCAAAATTTCAAATGGCAAGTTATATTCAAATCATAGCTTAATCAGATATAGAATGCAAACTAAAGAAAAGCAGATTAAATGGTGAGAAATAGCATCAGGTCATTCTTACAAGACCTTCCAAGCATGAAGAGTTAAAGGATTTCTCAAAAGTTAAAAATGGTGAAACAACAAGAAAAAGAATATTACATAACTTCAGCCAGCATTGAAATTGAATTTGTCATAAAAATTACCATATTGAACCTTCCACAATCAGAAACACAGAAATGGCGGTACAAGGCACAACTTGATCCCTCATATTAACTTAAAGAAGGCAAAGGACATACTTTTTATACTTTCGGATCACAGGACAAAAGATCAGAAGGCTAGATAAATGCTCATACCAGAGACAAAAATCCATGCAGTGATAGCCCCCCCAATGCAGTTTTTTCTGCAGCATCTTTGTATGGAGCTACATTCCACGGACTGAATTTAGAAAGCAGGTCTTAGGTCTATACATTTAGAATCTCATACAAACAACTTAGTTGTAAAGTGTACACAGCATATACATTGCTATGCATCACAACCATATCTTCAACTAAAATATGCAATTATTGGAATTGCATATTAATATCCGAAGTAATTTTACCTAACGGATTCCTTTAATCCCATAACCCTCTGGGGAGTAATATGGATGCACAATAACAAGTTTGAACTCATTTACAACAAGAAGCCACTCATTATAAAGAAAGCAGAGAAGCAGCTCATGAACAGCACAAGCTTCTAACCAAAACACAATTACCATTCTGGTGCAGTGGAGAAGAGATCCTCGATTTCAACAGGTCGTAGAGCCCCATGCTGTAAAGTAATACACCTAAAGTCAGGATTCTCAGAACTTCAGGACTAGCCTGTGACCAGTAACACAGATCGAATTGCTAGATTAGAGCTTCAACAAAGTGGATAGGTAGGAATTGAAACAAGAGTGGACATACTTCATCAACGTCAAATAATTCAAATTTCAATAGCCTCATCTGTCAGCTCCATGTTCTACAAAAAGCAGAACCAAAAATAAGCAAAAACTTTTATGCTATTTAAAACACCATCACTAATAATAATGAAACATTCAGTTCGGAAGACTATATTGGCCTGAATGTAATGCCAATTAAAGAAAAAAACAATTATTAGCTGTTTGTAGCAGAAGAGATGCAGAACTTCCAGATTACACATTGAAAATTTGACCATTTCGCATACATATGCCATTTTCTTCAACTTACTGCAAACATGTGATCATGCCACTAACTCCTCAGCAACCAGAGAAACTCAAAGGAAGACTGATATTCTAATTTTCAAGAAGTAAGGTGAGCGGGATGATCAGTCAGCTTCCACATCGAGACAGATTTTGTCAAGTAGGATCAATTTTCATATTGACAGTAACAACATAATGGTAAGCACAATTGCAAGTATGCAACATTCATTGCACCAGAATGATAAGTTACTTCGCATAATATGAGAAACAATGTAGCTAAAAAATATCGAAAAACCTTTCAAGGCATTAACCAACTTTTGTGATTCAAGGTCATCCAAAATCTCATTTGACTAAGACATCACAATCACGAGACTAGGGAGAAATAGTTGTAACTTCAAGCGAATAAAAGATAGCCTTTTACTATGGCTAAAGTGACAACGAAAATTGCCACTAAAACAAAGTTATGAAATAGGAAACCAAAAACATATTGCTCCAGGAAAAAACCAAATAAACTAACGGTAACTCTTTTACTATTTATGTCCAGCATATAGGTACCTGATCAGGACTTCTTTTGAATGAAGATGGAATCAGGTTCTCTGCTAGTTTGATATCATTGCCATAACCAAACTTCCTTAGAACGGTCCGAATTGTCTCCAGGCATCCTTTTTCAATGAACAGCACATGGAGAAACAGGAATCCTGTCAATGTCAGCCCATGTTCATTGACTCCTTCAGACAACTTCTCTTGAACAACCGTCTTGACTTCCACTATTTCAGAAGGCTGTAGAGGCGCGTTAAAACATTTGACCTGCCAAATTCATGAACTGAGGTGATATGAACACATGCCAAAGACAACATAACAGGAGATAAGCCTGCTAAATTTCCTCAAAATATCCAGGGATGATGCTGAGCTATCAGAATTTCTTGGCACTTATAACAGTCTCAATCAATACACACAAACTCCCGAAGAAGGAAGAAAACAGCATCAGATGTACAACAAATTCCAACTAAAAGATACACTATTGAAAGAACAAAAGGAGACCTGAAAATCATTTAGCTCTGCATCACTGAGAACACCATCCCTATCATGATCACAGAGAATGAAAATCTGCTTCAGGGCTCTGACACATCGAGGTTTTAGAGTTTGTGTCTCCTGATCAAATAGTGGGCCGGTAGGATGAAAAACAGCCTTTTTTGCATAGTAGAAAACCTCTGGGATCTGCAGGGAGGAAAATGCTCAACAAAGGGAGAATATTACTAGATCACCATAACTCATACAAGAGAGCTGCTCATTTACTCAAAACCTGAATTTGTCTGTAAGCTGAACACTCGATACAAGTTTCAATCTCCCAAAATTGCTGCATTATTGGTGCCATCACGTTCTCCAAGCTAATTTACTGATGCTCATCTCTCAGATCTAGTTTGCAACCCACCACTATAACTGGGACTTTTACCTAAAGATTACATTTAAGAGATTTCTGCTCAGTAGCTCAAACGCCAGAATGGAGACTAGTTCATAAGACTTTGCCTCCCAAAATAACTATGTTATCCTTGACTTCAGTGATCGAGAGTAATAGTTTCTGAAGAAAGTTGCAATTCTTTCTCATTGATTTCAGGTCATCAAGAAACAAAGGGACAACCAATTTACAATACCTAACCTCTAATCGACGAAGTTCTGGAAGCCAAAAGTTACTCAATCGATCAAGGGTGGCAGGTTCATCACATGCATACGTAAGAACAACAGCATCAGCCTGCCTCAACTCTTCAACCAATTTCCCTCTGTCCTCCACTCTAATTTCAGATTTATAAAAGAACACTTATTGAATGAGCTTATACAACCCCAGTTAGAAACATGTAAATTACACTCTTCGTGATGACGACGATTGCTAAGCAGAATAGTTTCCATAGAGCACCTTGAAGAGGTGTCAATAATCGTCAATGGCAAACTCATTCTAAAAATAAGAAACTATTTCTAAGATGAGAATGGTTACCAAATGCACCGTAATTTCTTATGGTTAGCCATTATTTATCCATCACCTTTGGAAGAGAGATTGAGAGGCTAGCGATGAAATTTTTCAGCTGAAGCCTAAAAATTCAAGTCTGCCTCGATTTCTTTCTTGTTTCTCTTATTGGACATAAACCTGAGAAAGAGCGCGGCAGCGCACAGAGCATCCTTAACTCGGCTCGATCCGCAAGTGGACCAAAGACATCTTCGGGCAGACTTGGGAAAATGTCTTGTCGTCAAATGCCCAGGCTCGAATTTCATGGGCCCAATCTAGGCCCACCGAACCTGCCAACTTCATATATACGACCTTTTCTGGTTCAGGATAGGACCATGGGCTATGAGTTTGGGCCATAGGATATGACCCGACCTGAACTCACGCATGTATGGCCTCCAGCTTCAATGCTTGTCCCTATTTTTCAGTAATCCTTGATTTTCTATTTTGTCCACCAAAAAAAAAAAAAAAAAGAAAACCGACAGCTTGTTTACATGTTCCAAAATTTGAATTGATGTCCTTTCATTGATTTCTCCTAAATTGCATTGAAGAATCTTTTTTTTTCATTTAAAGAATGATTATCAACCGATTTAAACATATTAGAGGATTAGTAGTAATCTATGTCGCTCTCACTTAAGTGACCATCCCACCAAAACGTATTACACCCTAAAAAATAGATGAAAAAGATCTCCCTTTATTTGTGTTGGGTAGGGGAATCTAAATTTATCAATAGAAGTGATCAGACGCTAAAACTTTCTTTCTCTAGCCAAACATATTACTTTAGTTTTCGTCATTTGAAAATCGACTCATATTAGTTTCCAATTCTACTCGATATACTTCAGCAAAATGCATTACCATTACAAGTCAAAATGATAAACACGTTATGCTGCAAAAAAACCAAGATATAACGGTAACGCCAGCGATGGTTCAAGGTATACCAATGTCTTAAAGAATTTTGAGAAGACAGTGACGCCAGCTATAGTCTTAGTCATCTCAAAACTCATAGAACTCCTTCAAATTAATTCTAATGTCATCATTTTTTTGTTCTTTTTTGCTTTCATTTGACTATTGTAATTAGTGAAGGGAAGCAATGACGCAAAAGTAAAGTTGTCACCGTGCGACTGGCGGGTCAAGTCCTAGAAATAGCCTCTTGCCAAAAGACAAGATAAGGCTAAGTTCATTAGACCCAAAATAGTTTAACCGGTCCTCGAACTCCACAGATAGTGAGAGCTTTCTGCACTGGCTACCTATTCTACTATTATAAGTAGTTTTGAATTTATTCGACCTTTTCTCCATTAGTTTTACTTTTTTCTTCGACATGTAAACAGAATTCAACTTCTTGTATATTATACATCAACCATTAGTTCTACATAAAAAGTCATTTTAACAAACTTGACTTGATATTCACCTTTCATATGAGAGAAGTACCGCCACACCCCGCACTCGAGCACACAACTTTCCCGAAAGATGATCCTCACCGGTTGATAAATTCGAGACGTTCTCAAGAGTCGTCGCCAACCAAGTAAAAATTAACTAAAATAAATAATTAAGAGATAAAGAAATGTAGCTGAATTTATTAAATAAACTCCTGACAAATCCTAAGGTATTAATTCCTTCAATTCAGATAAACTAAAACAACGTCTACTGAAGGCTCACAAAGAATGTCAAATCTATTTATTTATTCAAAAAACAAAAAGCAAAATGTATGATACCCTAAAAAATAGATAGAAAAGATCTCCCTTTATTCTCTTCGGATAAGGGAATCTAAATTTATCAATAGAAGTGATCGAATGCTAAAACTTTCTTTTTCTAGCCAACCGTATAACTTTACTTTTCATCATTTTAAAGTTGAGTCATATTAGTTTTATAAAGGGTAGGTGGAGGTTCCTAATCGCATTTTAGCTAGTACTACTTTGAACAAGTCACATGGTACTTAATTATCACAAATGACTTCTCTCTATCCTTATAATAACATTTTACTAGTAATAATAAATGGTATTAATGTTAAGGTTCTTTTTTATTATTTTTTGTGTTAGTTTTGAAATACTGACCTACGATTGGATTAGTTCTCATGGATGCACACAGATCTATTGGCCTATCAGGGAATACTATGTATTGCCGGTCGTAAGGGTCCATAGCAAAGCCCGCGAGCCGTGCATAAAAAATAAACGTGCACTAATCTAATAAATGCAAATACCTCAATATGAATGACGTAGTTAAAAATATACTCCATCCATGGTAGTCAATCCACATCAATCCACAATTCATCAAACAATATAGCTAGTCAAATACATTGAAATTTGTAGGACCATATATATTTCTTGTCAAGATTAGCAAGCAACAGAAACCATACCTTATGCAATGGCAAGGACTTCAGGATAACCTTTTCGCTTCAAGGAAGATGATCTCCAATGTGACAACAAGAATAGCGATCCAACAAGAAGACAAAATTACTAGGAGACAAAAGAAAGCCCAATAACCCTTGGGAACAAGTTGCAACTCGGATAAACAAGTCTCACCCATTACCAACTTGAAGGCATAAATCATTTTGAAAAATGTCACATTGACGTTGAAGAGAACCATCTGTAGATGGTTTGGGATCTCATGCAGAGACAGAGACTGATCGCAAATGTTTACTTAATGGGAATAAGAAAAGATTACACAAGAGCCATAGTTAGGATGAACAAAGAGACGCTTACAAAAACCATAACGTACTAACTTATTTCCAATTCTGCTCGATATACTTCAACAAAATGCATTACCGTTATAAGTCAAAACGATAAGCAGGTTATGTTGCAAAAAATGATGGTAACACCAGCGATGGTTCAAGGTATACCAATGGCTTAAGGAGGATTGAGAAGACAATGACGCCAGTTATAGCCTTATTCATCTCAAAACTTATAGAACTCCTTCAAATTAATTCTAGTTTCGTCATTTTGTTTGCTTTCATTTGACTACTGTAATTAGTGGAGGGAAGCATTGGCGCAAAAGTAAAGTTGTCACCGTGCGACTGGAGGTTCAAGTCCCACAAATTGCCTCTTGCCAAAACACAAAGAGAGGCTAAGTTCATTAGAACCAAAATAGTTGAACCGTCCCCTAACTCCACAAATAGTGAGAGCTTTCTGCACTAGCTGCCTATTCTACTATTATAAGTGGTATTGAATTTATTTGACCTTTTCTCCATTAGTTCTACTTTTTTTTCTTCGACATGTAAACGGGATTCAACTTCTCGTATATTATACGTTATCCTTCAGTTCTACATTGTTGGAGAATTTCCTTCTTAAGTTTTAAAGCTGACAAAACACTTCTAAGTCCAGCGCTGAAGATAGACGATGTATCTTCTAACTGCTCAATAGACAACATATCGTCTCTTTCGGTAGACGATATATCGTCTGGAGAATGATAGACAATGGATCGTCTATCCCAATAGACGGTTGTTCTTCTGCTTTCAACACTTAGCCTCTGGACCATATCACATGAAGATTGCCACATCTCGAGGATCATTATCTATGGCAAGGAAGACAAACGGTCAAAATCACTCTTCATAGTTGGTCACAGTTTTCCACGAAGTAAGAACAGATGGATTGGTCAAATTCAATATAGAAACAATCATTATTTTGGAAAGTCTCGATCAGCCGAAGAACTACATATTGATAGATGGTTCTTACTTGGAAGGTAATGAGACTGATTGTATGGGCAATCAGGCTCGGCACCCTCTCTTCCTGTTTCAAAATCATTTAGAGATTTCCTGATATAATTCTCTCCAACGGCTTGATTGAGAGAGTTTTTGGCAAGTGTCAACGGTCGACAAAGTCAGAGAAGCTTATTTAAAGGATTTCTTCTATTGATGAAAGAGGCAGAGAAGCACGAGAAAAATTCCCAGTTCAAGATCATCATTACAGTTCACTTTGATATTCAAGAGAGAGATATTTAGTTTGAAAAGCTGTTCATCGCATTGTACTCATTCTTGAATCACTTAGTGAATTCCAGTCTATTGGCTGTTAGATCGAGAGTGGACGTAGGCTTAACTAAAGCCGAACCACTCTAACCGAGTTTCCCATTCTCTTACTCTTTGCACTCTGTTCTTTCATATTACATAGTTTTAATTCCGCATTAATTTTTGAACAACACCTATTCAACCCCCTTCTAGGTGTTGCACTAGCGTTTTCAATTGGTATCAGAGCCTCGTAGCTTGTCTATTGAAGTGTATTTACTTCTGGGCTAAAAGATCTATGGTTAGTGCAGTTGCTCCCCTGCTGATGGAAGGACAGAGTCACACCAGGCCTCCCTACTTCGATGGAAAGGATTAAAACATATGGAACAACAAGATGAAAGCCTTTCTTCGATCAATGGATCCTCTAGAATGGGATGTGGTTAATAGAGGGATCACCCCCAAGAATGAAGATGACTCTCAAATTAGAGAAATGTCTCAAACAGAATTATCAAAGAGACAAGCCCTTGATGTAAAGGCCATCTATTCTCTTTATTGTGCTTTATCACCTATTGAATATAATCGCATTTCTTCTTGTGATACAGCCAAGGAAGTTTGGGACATACTGAACATCACCTATGAAGGGACTGATCGTGTCAAAGAGACAAGAATCAACATACTGCTTGGACAGTATGAAGCTTTTAAAATGAAAACTGGAGAATCCATTCCTGACATGTTCAACCACTTTACAGAACTAGTCAATGGCTTAGCATATCAAGGACAACCAATTTCTGAGCCTATGAAGATTACAAACTACTGCGTGCCTTACCCAAAGAATGAGACTACATCAAAACATCCATAAGAGAAACTCAAAGAATTCAACCTCTTTCTGTGGATGAACTCGTTGGCACACTACAATCCTATGAGGCTGAAAGGACCGATGAAAGTGAGGATACAAAAGGTAAGAAATCAATCGCTCTAAAGACTAACGCTGATTATGATGATGCAGGGTCAGACGACTACTTAAATGATGAAGAAATGGCCCTTTTCATCAAGAGATTTAAAAAGCTAAACAAAAAGGGGAGGAAGTTCAGAATTTCGAGCTCTCAGAAGAAAAATAATGACAATGAATCTTCTGACGAACTTGTTTGCTTCAACTGTCACAAGAAGGGACACATTAAGCCAAACTATCCTCAATTAAAAGAAAAGAAGGGAAGAAGCGAGAAGTACAAGAAAGCTTTAAAAGCAGAAGCTTGGAGTGATACTGAATGTGAAGACAGTGATGAGGAAGCTCAACTGTGTTTTATGGCAAATTCTGATTCTGATTCTGATTCAAGCCAAGATTCAGACTCTGATTCAGAACAAAATACTCAAGTCTCGAACAAGAATAAATGCTATTTAGACAGTGGTTGTTCGAGACACATGACTAGAGATCCACTTTGCTTCAACAACATTGTCAGCATAGACGGTGGAAAAGTTTCCTTTGGAGGTGATGGAAAAGGAAAAATCATAGGCCTTGGGACTGTTGTTATTGGAAATCTGATCATCAACAATGTTTCCTTGGTGAAAGGACTCAAATATAATCTGTTGAGTATTAGTCAACTCTGTGATACGGGTTACAGAATTCAGTTTCAAGAAGATAGATGTTCTGGAACAAGCAAAGACAACCTACAGTCTTTCACTGGGATACGACATGGTAACATCTACCTTTTAAATATGAACACTTCAGAGTGTCTCTTTTCTACTCAGGAAGAAGTCAATCTTTGGCATAGAAGGTTGGGGCACACAAACTTCAAACAACTTGCCAAGATTTCCTCCAAGAAACTTGTTCGTGGACTTCCAAAAGTATATTTCAAGAGAACAGATCCTTGTACACCTTGTATCTTGGGTAAACAAGTAAGAAGCTCATTTCAATCTATCGACTCTGTCTCCACTGATCGTGCTTTACAACTTTTACATATGGATTTATTTGGTCCAACAAGGACTCAAAGTTTGGGAGGTAAATCTTACTGCCTAGTAATTGTGGATGACTACTCTCGATTTACCTGGGTTCATTTCCTTTCAAACAAGTCAGATACATTTCAATGTTTTTATAAGTTTGCTAAACTTGTTCAAAATGAGAAAGGATATTTTATATCCAAGATACATTCGGATCATGGAAAGGAATTTGAAAACAAGGATTTCTCAGAATTCTGTGACCAGTTTGGCATTCAACATATATTCTCCTCTCCCTATACTCCACAACAAAATGGAATAGTGGCAAGGAAGAATAGGTCTCTTCAAGAAATGGCAAGAACAATGCTAATAGAAGGTAATATCTCTCCTTGCTTCTGGGCTGAAGCTGTTTCAACTGCTAGTTACATTATCAACAGAGTTATTCTAAGGAAAATACTTCAAAAGACACCGTATGAACTTTACAAAGGAAAGAAACCAATAGTTTCTTACTTTCATGTGTTCGGTTGCAAGTGCTTTATCCTCAAAAATAATTCTAATAATGTTGGAAAATTTGAGGAAAGATCAGATGAAGGAATTTTTCTTGGATACTCGACATCAAGCAAGGCCTATAGAATCTTCAACAAGAAATCTCAGAGAGTCGAAGAATCAATCAATGTCAAATTTGATGAAAGTGTGAAAGTTTCATCTATCCCGACTCAGAATGTTGGAACAGTTACACATTCTACCACTACAGAAGATACACAGTCTATCACTCCAGAAGATATTCCGTCTATCGACTCAGACCTTCTACATTCTACAGCATCAGAAGCTGTTCCGTCTACTCAACCTGATCAACCAGATTTTTCTAATGAAAATAGCCCTCGAGTTCAAAGAAATTGGAAACACAAGTCAAGCCATCCAACCAATTTAATCATTGGAGACCTTGAAGAGGGTATTCGCACTAGATCAAAACGTTTCTCAATCCCTGAAGACCATGAGGAATCAAGTGCTATTGCCTTAATTTCAGAAATTGAACCCAAGAAGGTAGACGAAGCACTAACAGACGATAGCTGGATAGAAGCTATGCAAGATGAACTTCGGCAGTTTGCTATCAATGATGTCTGGGATCTGGTTCCTAAACAAAAAGGAAAGACCATAATTGGCACTAAGTGGGTGTTTAGAAACAAGATGAATGAAGAAGGGGAGGTGATCAGGAACAAAGCTCGACTAGTAGCCAAAGGCTACACACAAGAGGAAGGAATAGACTATGATGAAACCTATGCACCCGTTGCCAGGTTAGAAGCCATACGTTTATTACTTGCTTTTGCATGTGCTAACAATTTCAGGTTATTCCAAATGGACGTCAAGAGTGCCTTCTTGAATGGATTTATCCAAGAAGAAGTGTATGTCGAACAACCTCCTGGCTTTGAAGATCCAAAATATCCTGATCACGTATACAAGCTTAAGAAAGCCTTATATGGTCTAAAGCAAGCTCCTCGAGCATGGTATGAACGATTAAGTACCTTTCTTCAACAGCATGGTTTTGACAAAGGTAAGGTTGATACTACACTGTTTATCAAAAAGGAAGGTAACGATTTCTTATTAGTTCAAATCTACGTAGATGATATTATTTTTGGATCGTCTAATGAGGCACTTTGCAAGAAATTTTCTAGTACTATGCAGAATGAATTCGAAATGAGCATGATGGGTGAACTTACCTTCTTTCTTGGCCTTCAAGTAAAGCAACTAAATGAAGGAACGTTCGTTCATCAAGAGAAGTATGCCCGAGACATTGTTAAGAAGTTTGGTCTGGACAATTGCAAGAAGACGGACACTCCCATGGCAACTACTACTAAATTGGAAATTGACGAAGGAGGAAAAGCAGTTGATTAGAAGCTTTATCGTAGCATGATTGGTTCTCTCCTTTATCTCACAGCATCTCGTCCTGATATCTTATATAGTGTGTGCATGTGTGCCAGGTTCCAATCTAGCCCTAAAGAATCACACTTATCAGCAGTTAAATGTATATTAAGATATATCTCCAGCACACTTAAGTTTGGACTTTGGTATCCCAAGGATGGCAACTTCATTCTACTAGGATATTCAGATGCTGATCATGCAGGTTGCAAAGTTAATCGAAAAAGCACATCGGGGACCTGTCAATTTCTTGGAAATTGTTTAATTTCTTGGCTCTCACGGAAGCAGCACACAGTCTCTTTGTCTACTGCCGAATCTGAATACGTCGCACTTGGAAGTTGCTGCTCTCAAATTCTTTGGCTTAGGCAGCAATTACAAGATTTTGGCATTCGGAAGTACTGTGTGGAAATACGATGTGATAGTACCAGCGCAATTGATCTTACCAAAAATCCAATTATGCACTCGAGGGCGAAACATATTGAAATTCGGCATCATTTCATCCGCGATCATGTTCATAAGAAGGATGTTCGAATCAGTTTTATTGATTCCCAGAATCAATTAGCAGATATTTTCACCAAGCCATTGGTTAGACGTTCCTTCGAAGCTCTTCGAAGTGCTCTGAATATTCTATCTCTGTGATATATTGACTCTTCGACACTTTTGGCAAGTAAATCTCTTCAAGAATTGCTTTCCCGCCTTCCAGGTATTTATTTACTTATTTGCTTGTTTTTAAATTGGTAAGGTTTCCGTTTTTTTTATGCATTGCTATAAATTTCCTTTTTTAGTGTTTCTTCAAATCTTCTTTTTGGAAACCGTCTCTCTCCATTCCTCTTCGAGCAGTTTCCTCTCGTAAAAAAAAAAACAAAAAAACAAAAAACCCTACAGCGACTTGCTCTCCTCTGTTCTCCTCCGGCAATCAATTTCTTCACCAAGTTTTCATCTTTCTTCACTTTCGTTTCGCTCTCTACCTTTCTGTGATGGCTCCTCCTCGAAAGTCGTCTCGTATTGCTCAGAGAGAGTTTGGTTCGGCAAGCGGACCAACGCATTATGACCTCACCGAGGACGAGGTTCCTTCTCCTGCAATGTCTGTGCTTCCTACCCCTCCGGTTGAGACTGATACGACTCAGGTACTTTCAACTCTGCCTCTTCAGGCTAGGAGCACTAGAGCTATTTACAATGCCTATGTGGAATTGAAGAACACTAGAACTCCCATGGTACTTTTGACCACCTATCTCAAGGGTGCTGGATTTCCAAATGAACATCTGTTTCTCAAGCATGTTGTATCCCTAGGCATTGCTCCACCCGGTTCAGTAGATGAGGCTCGGAAAAATTTTCCGTTGGACCCAAATATAAGTCATCCTGAACAGTTTGATTCGTGGGACGAGGATGAAAAACTGTACATTTCCTTCAAACCTGTTAAGGGCATTGCTGCTGATTTGCCCGGAGACCCCAAGAAGCTATTTCGTTCCAAGGAACACAAGGGAATGTACGATCGTCTGTTGGCTCGCGGGGTGATGAATCCTCGCACTGTGGACTTTGATTTTCTGGATTCTATTCACATCAACCTTCGATTAACTTTCAGGATTTTAAAGTTGGAGAAATTTTGTTCTGAGACTGCCCCTGCTTTTCCTGAATTGACTGCTTATTTCTACTCCAACTTGTCGTTTCCCAACCGACACTCCGTTATTTTTTCGGTCAAGGATCATAATGTTGTTGTTGATGTGGATGACTTGGCTACTATAATTGGTTTGCAAAAGCCACGTTTCTTTCCAATCCAAGTTTCTGAAAGGGAGGCTACTGCAGTTTTATCTAAGGAGGACTCTGGAGAAAAGGACATTTCCTATTCTACAATGAAACCCCTGAGTATTATTCTCCACAAGATTTTAATCAATTGTCTTCGACCAAAGGCGGCTTCTCGCACAGCTATCTCCAGAACCGAACTACAGATTATGTTTGGGATGTTACATTCTAAGTTCATCAATCTTCCTTTTATTATTATCTATCAAATGTACAGGGCTGCTCAGAAGGGAACAGGGCAATTGCCCTATGCGGGTCTCATCTCCAAGATATTCCAGCACTTCAACATTCCCATGCCTTCACAACTTTGCAAAAAGTCCATGCCAATCATAGTAATTGGCAAGACAATGATCGCAAAAATGAGAATGCCTGAGTTGCTAGTTGGTTTATCTGTTTCTCCTGCGTCTAAGGCAGGTTCTTCCTCTACCGCCAAACGCAAGGGCAAGGCTCCTTTAGATGCGCCACCTCCCAAGAAGGGAAAAGTTATTCTTCATGATGAGCCTAGCAGTCCTGAGCATGTATCTCCTATCTTGGCTGAAGAGGATGGTTTGGATAAAGAGGTTGATGACTATGTCCCGGAAGAAGAGGCAGAGGGGGAGGTCAATAAGGACATTCCTCGGGGTCAGGTGTCCCTCAGTTCGACTGATCATGATGGTGCATCTTCCGCAGGTCATGTTGCCCAACAAGATACAGAGATTGTGACTTCACAGGTTGCTGAGACGGTTCCTCCACCTCGTGTATTACCTACTAGCACAGATGCAGGGGGAGATGTTCCTCCACCGTCTTCACCAACCTTTGTTGCTCCTACCATTCCTGCTCCCATCTCGGAGTCACCTCCAGTCATTCCAACTCCTCCTCCTTCGATTCCCTCTCCGTCTACTACTCATCCTCTTCCTACTGAGTCTTTATTTCCACCGGGTGCCACTAGCACCACTGATTCTAGTGTACTTTCTACCATTCTCCAGACACTCACTTCTCTTCAACAAAGCCACAACACATTTCTTCAGGACTTCTCTGATTTCAAACAGTCCATTACTCATCATCTCTCTAATGTGGCCAGTCACGATGATCTCCTGGAAATTCAGAGCGATCTCCAACAGGATCTTCATCGTCTTGAGCAGTCTGTGTTACACTTGGAGTCTTTTAAACTTGTTCACTTTCCGAATCATTAGTTTTGTTCGATGACAAAAAGGGGGAGTGTAGGAAGTGCAGTTTTTCTGTCTTTAGTTTTTAATAATCTTTCAGTCTTTAGTTACCGTGTTGGATTCTGTTTAACATACGTGCTGCAGGATTCTTTTCTATGAATTTTGTTTGACATATGTGCTGCAGGATTCTTTTCTATGGATTTTGTTTAACATATGTGATGCAGGAATCTCTACTTCTTTTGAATGAAGGGTGTTATAATCAAGGGGGAGTTTCCTCTCCTTGTTTCCTAACATATGTTGCCTCTCCTTGTTTCCTAACATATGTTGATCCTCGATCCTACAGATCTTTGGTTATTATTGTCTTATTTCAAAAACTGCAGGATGTTTTGTCATCTTCAAAAAGGGGGAGATTGTTGGAGAATTTCCTTCTTAAGTTTTAAAGCTGACAAAACACTTTTAAGTCCAGCGCTGAAGATAGACGATGTATCTTCTAACTGCTCGATAGACAACATATCGTCTCTTTCGGTAGACGATGTATCGTCTGGAGAACGATAGACAATGGATCGTCTATCCCAATAGACGGTTGTTCTTCTGCTTTCAACACTTAGCTTCTGGACCATATCAAATGAAGATTGCCACATCTCGAGGATCATTATCTATGGCAAGGAAGACAAACGGTCAAAATCACTCTTCATAGTTGGTCACAGTTTTCCACGAAGTAAGAACAGATGGATTGGTCAAATTCAATATAGAAACAATCATTATTTTGGAAAGTCTCGATCAGCCGAAAAACTACATATTGATAGATGGTTCTTACTTGGAAGGTAATGAGACTGATTGTATGGGCAATCAGGCTCGGCACCCTCTCTTCCTGTTTCAAAATCATTTAGAGATTTCCTGATATGATTCTCTCCAACGGCTTGATTGAGAGAGTTTTTGGCAAGTGTCAACGGTCGACAAAGTCAGAGAAGCTTATTTAAAGGATTTCTTCTATTGATGAAAGATGCAGAGAAGCACGAGAAAAATTCCCAGTTCAAGATCATCATTACACTACAGTTCACTTTGATATTCAAGAGAGAGATATTTAGTTTGAAAAGCTGTTCATCGCATTGTACTCATTCTTGAATCACTTAGTGAATTCCAGCCTATTGGCTGTTAGATCGAGAGTGGACGTAGGCTTAACTAAAGCCGAACCACTATAACCGAGTTTCCCATTCTCTTACTCTTTGCACCCTGTTCTTTCATATTACATAGTTTTTAATTCCGCATTAATTTTTGAACAACACCTATTCAACCCCCTTCTAGGTGTTGCACTAGCGTTTTCATACATAAAATGTCATTTTAACAAACTTGACTTGATATTCACCCTTCACATGAGAGAAGTACAGCTTTTATACTGTGGAGAAGGCCAACAATTTATCATGCATAAGGAATGACATGAAATTATAGTAACGGTGACCAGCATTTTCTTGTTGACAATTTATCAGCCAATGAGTCCTTGTTGACCTGCCTCTTCTTCTCTCCATCTTCTGGAATTTCTCGCAACCCAACGGTGTTCTTGACTTCCTGCATATCTTGACTTTTTAAATCTGCGGAACTATGCAACATCTGTAATAAATCACAGTGAGCATGCCATTCTACTTACTCTAGGTTGGTCAACGACGTTAACGGCACAACGTTCATCTGTTGTTGAAGAGTAGCTATCAGAGAAGGGTCTGCATCAGCGACAAGCCATTATGATGACTAAATGAACTGAATAGTATGCAATGGTACAGAATTCATATGAGATGGATACAACGCAAACCTCCCTAAAAAATAATGAAATAGGAAATAAAACAATTGTAAAAAACCAACTAGATGAGAAGAAATAGGGTGTTAATGACCATGGTGGCAAGTGATTCATGTCATATGCGGGTAGTACGACAACTTACCTAGTGAATATATTCTCGTCAATGGTAATTAGATGCCGGTTTCCCAATAAATTTGTGGTTAAATAATGGTCCTGATAATTTTATTCTTAGCAAATTTGATTGCCTATCTTATGTTTGAATTAGTATTAGTAAGCTCATTTGGAGGACAAGAAAGTGCATTTCTAGACTATGCACAAGGTGAGCGGAGCTATCGATTGTGATGCCTAGAGTTAAGTTCATCTGCTGTCAACAAATAAGTTATATTTGAAGAGTTTTCCATACTTCTTAAAGTATGAGTGTGACAATGTTTATACGGATTTGTACTGTATTTAGCGCAATGTGGTATTTCAACTAGAAACTCTTAAAGTAGTTGATACAAGAGTAATAATCGACATGGATTAGCTTTTAACGAAATAAAACTTGTGGATCCAATGGTTGTTATAACTGCTTTTTTTTTTAACAAGATGCGTGTTCAATCTCCTAGCAAAAACAGATGCGATGGTTTTCTTTTATCTATGATAGATGAGATGGTATCTAAAAATCCTTGTTGAGTAGCTAAAGGTAAAAGTGGAGTTGGTGTTATGATGTGGTTATGGTGAAATTCAAGTGCGGCTTCGACTGAGAAAATATTTGTGGCGGTTGAGCCAACGAAGGATTGTGGAAGAGTAGCAACAAAGTTCGAATTTCTAGCAAAGTGATCAAGTGTTGGCTCTATTATTGAGCCAAGGTGGTGATTGAAGATATATCTTGAGATTGAGATGGTGAAGGAAACTTGACCCAAATAGGAATTTCCCAGTTTGAATGGGTATCCTACTTTACATAGGCTTCCCATTTTTCAGGAAAAACAATTATATAGTATCCAAGAAATAATTGGAGAGTGTTGAAGTTGATTAAATATTATGGTAAGATTTGTGAATTCTTTGTGAGATTAGTTTGTAAGGAATTATGGAGCTAAAGACTATGAGAGTTATCTGGTATAATTGCAAGTTGAGATATACTTAAGAGTATTTTAGCAACTTGAGTATTGTTGGATAGCTAGATCTATAATGGTATTTTTAAGCTGCTCTTCTTATTGACGTACATCATACTAACCGAACCACATAACTCAAATGTTAGATTTATTATGGTGTTCTATTTATTTATTTTTTGTTCAATCGCTTCTTTCCACAATCGATAATGTTCTAGCATTAGAAAATGGAGCTGCGTCTGCAAATTTGGTCAACTCTCCCGTGAAATAGACTAAATGAAAGGACGCTCACACTTAGACAAATTCATGGAAATGAAAATATCATACTCATGTCCGACCATAATCAACACTGCATATTATGAGAATACAACTTGCAAAAATGTAATTTTCGAGGAGAAAAAGAATGGAGCTTTCACGGGACAATTGCCATTTAAATCCTAAACATTTTGCAACTTTGCCGATTAAGTCCTAAACATTTTATTTTTTGCCAAATAAGTCATAAACCTTTTGTCCTTCCGATAGATTTTGGCCAGAAAATACTTACGTGGCGATGACGTGACGCGATTGGACCTCGTCGGCGACAATGTGGCAAGACGACGTCGTTTTGGCTAAAATTTTGCTTTCTCCTAGTATTGTTCACCGTCTTCCTCCTTCCCCCTTCAACGAAACCCTAGCTCAACGCCACAGCTTGGGCGACACTGGCCGTGATGCGACCACTAGCCAGAGCTGGGCTTGACGACGAGGTAATGGTGATGCGCGGGGGAGCTGCTGCGGCAGTGGTTGGCAGTGCCGGCGCCTGGGATTCCTCTGTGTTCGTCACCGTTCGTGCCTCTGATGCTCCATGTCAAGCAACTCGAACTGCTCCAAGGATACGGCCATCAAATTAAATTCCAGTGAGCAAGAACCCTGAACCCTGATTTCCCCTGAAAGCTTCTAGATGAAGAAGATGGTCTTCACCTCTTTCGCAACCAATTTCCTCCTATCAGACTCACGCAAGCCCTCCAATTCGATAGCATTCACTCTCCATAGCTCCATTTTCTCCAAACTCTTCCCTCAATCCACCTCCATCCCCAAAAATCTGCAGAGGGTCCGTGACCATGGGTACGAGAACTACATGGAAATCAAGAAGAAAACGCCCAAGATCCTCAAACTCCAAGACTTATTCCTCTCCCAACACAACCAACTGCAGATCTGGGTGAGACGAGCCTCGCCTGGCCTTGGCCGGCCACGGACGAGGGCTCCCTTGCCCAGATCTGGGCGAGGCTTGCCTTGCCCCCCTCGCCTGCCTCGGGCGAGGGCGGTGGTGGCCTCCCCCGCCCTCGCTCGCGATCGGCGAGGGCCGGGCCGCCCTGTAGAGTGGCCAGCGGAGCTCGCCAGCCAAGTAGGTTTTTTTAGAAAAAAAAGAAAAAATATATTTTGGGGTCCAGTCATCGCCACGTCATCACTGGTGAGGTTCGGCGTGCCACATTGTAGCCACATATGCATTTTTAGGCCAAAATCTGCCGGAAGGACTTAATTGGTGAAGTTGTAAAAGGTTTAGGACTTATTTGGCATAAAAAATGTTTAGAATTGAATCGGCAAAGTAGCAAAAGGTTGAGGACTTATTTGCCAATTGTCCCGAACTTGCACAAAAAATATAATGTTTTAAAAATATTTTCTAGGAAATCATTTTCCCAAAAAATGACAATATTTGTCGGTGTTAGGCTAAAACTTAAAAGATGAACTAAAAAATTAATCTCTACCATTTGGTATTGAAAAACTGATTATAAAAATAAATTTAATTAATAAAAATTTTAAAAATTATAATTTTTAAATTTTTTTAAATTTATTTTTTCTACTTTTCTTTTTCTTCTTTCTCAGTAGGTTGCCGGCCACGGCAATGCCTAGCGACCAGCCAAAGGTGTCCAAGCTCAAGGTCCAACCTACCTAGATTAGTGAGCTCAAGCTCGCACAATGCCAATGAGCTCAACACTTGCTAGATCGACACCCGATCGATGAGCTCCAGCTTGGGTAGTTGTCACTGTGGTTGCTCACCAGTTAAGAAAGAAGGAAAATTAAAGAAAAATTAAAAAATAAGATAAAAATAGAAAATAAAAAGAGTGCACAAAAGAAAATTGCTTGATCAAGTGAAAGAAAAAGAATGGAAAAAATTCCCATTGACTAGTTTATCTTTCATGAAACAAACGTTGGAAAATCCAAATAACGTTTTCCTAAAAGTTATTTTCCATGCAACGAATAGAGTTCAAGGTATGTATGTTTTGTGAAAAATGAATGATTCTGAAAATATTTTCTAAAAAAATGATTACTTGAATCATTGTTTGAATTATTTACAAAAATGAATGAATGAAAAATATTTCCATTATAGACAAAATTGCTTAAATATAATTGTTATTGATAATGAAAATATTTTATCAATTAATTATTTCAAGTGATACAAATGATTATTTTAAGAAAAAATTGAGATCATTCAATTTATGTTTATGAAATTTTGTTAATTTATTCATTTTCTATGAAATAAATGGAGCCTTAGCAAGTCCCCCTCCTATGCTGGGTCTTTGAATAATCAATGGAGTAGAGAATACACAAAAATCTATAGCATGTTGCGTTGACAATGGGCATTAATATCATTAAAATGTGCAGAAGAGCTAACTTCCCTTATCACTATTCTTTTCTTTTGCATGTGCGTGTGGATTAATAGATTTCATCAATTTTCTTGCGAAACCTATGGAGGAATAGAATCATTCGCATATGATGTCTGACTGTCACGCTTGAAGTCTATTAAAAATATGTTTAAGATATGAAAATCTCGAAACCGTCACGCTTACTTAACAATATTACTATATTCGAAAGGGACTAAATACTTAACTTTTTGAAAAAAAAATGATTTAAAAGAATACTTTCTTTTCCATTGCTGCATTAAGTTGTACGTCGGCCAAACTCGTGGCTTGTTGAGTTTAAGCAAAGGATAATCTTGATTTAACGTACTCCATTTACATCTCTGTCAAGTCAAGCTGCCAAAGTCAACGGACCAAAATAAGATGAAATAAAATAAATGCGGAGATGTTGCAACTTGAAATAATTAACCAATACGAAAACCAACAGTCCCCACTATAAAGTGACCACGATATGGAACTCTGATTTCGTATCACCCAATAAGAATTTCTTCCTCTTGGCCACCCCTCAACTTTGGAAATAAGCCAATTAGCCATGGATTTCCTGGGTTTCCTGTTGAGCATTTTGGTTTTGTTTCTTTCCTCAATTCTTACCACTTTGCTTCACAAGCTGTGGTGGAAACCGCTTCGAGTCCAAAGGGCAATGGCTTCACAAGGCATCAAAGGCCCTCCCTACAAGTTCATCCATGGCTGCACCAAGGAAATCTCCAAGATGAAGAAGGATGTCCTGTTGAAGATGAACAAGCCCATGACGAATGTTTCTCATGAGATTTTACCCATTGTTGAGCCTCACATAGACAAGTGGAATACAGAATATGGTAACTTAGGTCCTAGTGTTTAGAATAGAAATAATTTCTAACTTATATATGGATGTACACATAACCTGGAATTAACATACACTTAATTGGTCATAAGTCATGTGGGTCCCTTTAGTGTAACTTTATTGTACTTAGATTTAGCTTACATTCAAGCACTTGCTAAACACTATGCCCTCATATGAATGTAGGGGGGATTTATCTGCACTGGTATGGTCCCCAAGCTTTCCTATTTATCTCAGACACCGAGCTAATCAAAGAGGTACTTAACAACAAAGATAAGACATTTGCAAAGCCAGAATTCCCAGGAGACATCAAGAAGATTTTAGGTGATGGGCTTGCGTCGACCGAAGGCAAAAAATGGTCAAGGCAACGTAGATTGGCGCATCTCGCCTTCCACGGCGAAAGCTTGAAGGTAGTTTTCTATCATGCTCCTTAGAAATGGGTTTCTGTCACTTTGTGTTTAATACATCGTGATTTTATAGTGAGCAAGTGAAAGGCATACTCAGAAAACTTGTTAATTTGTGTTAAGAGTTGACTGTATATTGTCTTCTTATATATGCATAACAAGCATTGAGTATGTAACGACTGTTGCTGATTATACCCTAAATTGTGAATATGTTAGGGCATGATTCCAGCGATGGTCGATAGTGTTCACATGTTGCACGAGAGATGGCAAAATTTAGAAGATAAAGAGGTTGAGTTGTTCGAAGAGTTTACGACGGTCACATTGGATGTGATTTCTAGGACAGCATTTGGAAGCAGCTATGTTGAAGGGAGACATATATTCAAAATGATGAGCGAGTTGACTATGATAGTATCGCGAAATCTTTTCAAATTAAGACTTCCCGGAATCAGGTACTTACTGTTTCTTGTGAATATTTGAGTCTTTTCAGTTCAATAAAACCGACTTTTACTTCAAAATTGTTTTTCATTAATAAGGACAGTAGATTTTCAAGATAATATTTTTTTTCTTTTGCATTTGAACAATGAGATATAGTTTAGCCCTAATATGCTTCCTCTTTGTCATGCGTCAATTATGATAAATGTCCTAGCTAATAGCGAGGTTTATGATTTTATATAATATTTAATAGAGTTGAAGTGCTAATTATGGCTTGTTTCACAAGTTGTTTTGTGTTTTTTTCTCCTTCTCTATAGAAAGATATGGAAAACAGGTGATGAAATTGAGTCCCATAGACTTGAGAAGGCAATACGTGAGGCGGTGATAGAGATAATCAAGAAGCGAGAAGAGAAGGTGAATACGAGAGTAATGGACGATTACGGGAATGACTTTTTAGGATTTCTCGTAAAGGCCCATCATGATCGAGACAAGAGCAATAGAATCACGATCGATGATCTCGTGGACGAGTGCAAGACGTTCTATATTACGGGACAAGAATTGACAAACAGCAGCCTCACTTGGACGCTCTTCCTCCTTGCAATTCACAAAAATTGGCAAGAGGAAGCAAGAAAAGAGGTGGCCGATGTATTTGGCAATGAAGATCCAGACCATGACGGAATTATGAAACTCAAAACGGTCTGTGGATGTGATTTTAGTATTTTTCATGCTTCATTCATCGTTCATTCACCCTCATCTATCTAGACTTGGTTTCCCTTTTCATCGTATTCTCTGGAATCGTTTCAGGTGGGGATGATCATTTATGAATCGCTTCGTCTATATCCTCCGGTCGTCGGCATCATTCGGAAAGTCCAAAGGCAAGTTACATTGGGAAATCTCACTCTCCCTCCAGGCATCACCGTCCACATACCGATCCTAAACATTCACCACGACCCTCAAATTTGGGGCGACGACGTTCATCTTTTCAAGCCGGAGAGATTTGCTGAAGGGATCGTCAAAGCTACAAACAACGACGCCGCCGCATTCCTCCCTTTCGGCCTGGGACTGAGGACTTGCGTCGGCCTGAATTTCACGTTCACCGAGGCAAAAATTGCCATCGCGATGATTCTACAGCGCTACAGCTTTACTCTCTCCCCCGACTACGTCCACTTGCCTGCCCAAGTCTTCACGATGCGCCCTCAACATGGAGTCAAAGTGATCCTTCATCCCCTCTAGCGTGAATATGGGCGTGCTCAATCAGTTTAAAAAGAAGTAATTAGTGTTCAATCATGCGCTTTCATGAAGTTGTTAAGTAGCTTGCCTCATTCTCCTAGTATCACAATTCAACAGAGATCATTTGTTGAAATAATTTATTATCATGAGAAGAGATGAATATTGAATATAATAAGAAATGATTATTGATACGAAGAGAAATGATTATTGATCTTGAAAAGTCATGATAGTGGGGATAAGGTATATGTTTCCCTGGGATGTGTTGATTGTTTGTTTATAAATAGCCCATAATCATATATTGTTCATAATAAACTGTTCAAAACAACTTTTTCTATGTATGCTCTCTTCTTCTCTTAGAAAATATTCAAAGTGAAATTCCAAGAGAAAAATTGAGTAATTGATGAACATGTGTCTTTATGGCTTCGGTGTATATCCTTAATGTGTATTTGTTCTAAACTTGGCGATAACAATAGTGAGAGCAAATACTACCTTAAGGACAACAATCGTCATCATGCATACAAAAATTATAACTACTTCTCTATTTTTGTTAGCAATCAAATTTCCCTACCAATCTTAAGGTATTATGGTTTTGTGGAGATTGAGATGATAGCTGCATCATGTGCTCACAATCTTAATTAAATATTAAATCATGCATTCATCTAATAGTTTAAACTTATAGAACAGATAGCAGTGCTCTCATAAAATTCAAATTGTATAAGAAATTAATGTTTTTGAATTCAAATCTTTATAAGCCCCATTTGCCTTCCCAATTAAATATTTCCATACTTAGTACTAAGTAAAAAGACGATAAATCTTCTATGCTGGATATATTACTTTGAAATATATGAATAACAGCGGTAAGAAGTGTTGCAAATATGTCTACAAACAAAAATGACTAAGAGATTGTTTTCAAATATCCAAGAACATTTAGTGACGCAATCATATCTAGAGATTGCATCATTTTGGAAAGAAGCAATTATTGATGAAAGGATGTGTCAAGGAAGACTTGTTAATGTTATGTTAGATCATCTATATGATATTTTTAGACATTACACAAATCATAGAGACATTTGGAATACCGGGGAGGGCAATTACAATCCTAACAAACAAGGTACATATAAACAATGACAATTTTGTCTCCAAAAGTGGAGGGAGTTAAAGTCAAATATTTAAGTCTAAACTTTCTGAATCTCTTCAAATTGTTGCAATTCTTTCAAAATTACATCCAACAAGAATAATTATTGAAAGAAACTTCTCCACACAATTAAGAACCAGATCATGGATAATGTAATAAAACACATTCGAATTAAGGAAGGTTCTCGACATCGTGAGGCTAATTATGCAAAATAAGTTGCAAAGAATGTGCAATTTGTCGAAAATGGCAACATGAGTAGAGACAAATAAAAAAGAACCAAAACAATGGCATGAAGAATTTGATTCAACGGTATTATCATATTTAAGCATAACAATGCTTGATAAGTGCATTTACTCAAAATATACTAAAAGAATATGGAGTTATAATCTGCATACAGATATATGATATACCAATTGTCAATACAAATAAACAAGACATAGATGAAATTGAAAATATATATTTTTTCTCAGCTTTTAATAAAAGATTTGGAAGAAGAAGAAGATAAGATTTTTAGTAAAAGAGTGATCAAACATAGCTAGAAATTAAGTTTGAAGCCAAATGCAGTCCGTTTTAAGCTAGATGCTGCTGTTCAACAATCCATAAAGGCCACGGCCTCATAGGGCTGACTTAAGTCTCTTCATTTATCAGTTTGAAGAAAATCGAGAGAATGAAAAGTCCATATAATGATTTCAAAATGAGCTACGTCTGAAATTTCTAGCAAAAGCTTAAAAGTGCACAGGTGCTGCCCAATGCCTTATTTCAATTAACGTATTAACATTATTAGTCCATAAACCCTAACCTACCAAAACCTACTAGGAAATGGTTGTAGCAAAAGTACAGAAGACGGTAACTTGAAAACAGTAACGAAAAGAGAAACCTGGGACATAAAAAATCCCAGCAAAATAGGTACCATATAAAGCTTTGCCAACAGCTGCTTTGGAGATCACGCAGATATTACAGCCATAAAATAGACAAGGCTTTATCAATCAACTGGACGCGTTCTCCCTTGCAGAGTAGACACGGTAAGCAGCCAGCCCGACAATAACTACAGCTAGGGGTGTGCAACCGGGCCCACCCTAAAAATAGGATCGAGAATAGGGTCCAATGCAAATAGAGTCGGGTATAGGATCCAAAAAAAGGGAACCGGTTATAACATGGTTGAGTACAGGGTCCAGATCTAAAACTTACCCTTAACTCTGAACCTGGTTATTAAAAAAATAAACTTCATTTAGTTTCTGATTTTGTAAGTAATTATAGTTTATCAAATCATAATTTTTGCATATGTATTTAGAACATGATTTCTTATTGATTTTTCTTTATATATGAATTTTAGGTTTTTGTTAGAGATTTTGTACTACATGGATTGACTCACCTAATTTCACTTTTGGAGAATGAGTTATGTTGATTTCACTTTTGGAGAAGTGTTTACACCAAAGATTTATTAACCATTTTAGACAAATGAAAAGTTTCATGTAGTATTGTGTGAATGAGACTAATATTATACCCATATTTGTTACTAATTCATATGTAATGTTACGATTTTTGCTTAGACAAATGAAAAGTCGTATAAAATGAGCGGTTGCAAAACATGTTCCAATATAAACAGGGTTAACCCTGGAACCGGACCAACAAAACATGGTGAATCAGGTACAGGGTCCAATGCAAATATGGTAGGGCACAGGGTCCAAAAAAGGGGAACTGGTTATAACAGGGTCGGGTACAGGGTTCATGTCTGAAACCTACCCACCCTATTTGCTCACCCCTAGCTACAGCAGCACCAACTGTCATTGTTGACGAACCAATTACACATTATCAAACTTTTAGTCAAAAACCCAATCATTTAAATTGACCAGAATAAGCTACCCTCGTTACAATTTTCACTGTATCATGAATTCTAGCATATGCAATATTCACAGAAAAAACAAGATAAACATACTCAAACGAGATCGCTTCTCAACAATGGTAATTTCTATATGGCACTATTATCAAGCTTAAATATGAGAAAACCTTGTTATACTAAAAGGGTCTAATTCTGAGTATGTCCTCCAGTGCACACACCCATAAACTGAGAATCAAAACCACTGATTAGCAATTAAGGATACTTAGAGATACAACATACCTGAAACATACATAAGAGAGTGATTGACGAGTCTATGATACTGTTTGCGGCTTCTCCCAGCTTCTGTTTCTGGAATGCTCAAGTGAGGATGCTCAGCAGCGTTCACGATCCTTTTGAATATATTATTAAAATCACCCAGCTTTGGGCTGATAGGTATAGGGGCCTCTATTCCCATATCCTGACTAACCTATATAAGCAAAGACAGAGGAATAAGATTGGAAGTGAATGTTAACCAAGTACCCGCAAAAGCAAACAATTTTTAGATAACAGACAATTTGAAATGATGAAGCAGGGCCACAATCTGCGCAGTTTCTCTTTCTCGTAGCCTATACTCTTTAATGGATAATTAATGAGAAGATGAGTAAGATAGGAATATTTCGTCTATTAAGCAGGTTTAAGATTCGTTTGGAGATGTGCTTGTAATGCCAAATAAACTGACAATCTTGGCAGAAATACAAAGAAAAAAAAAGAGAGTGCATATGTGGCTGACTTAATAAAAAGGATTTTATTTAAGGCACCAGGATGGTGCGCATTTCCAACCCCATTGCTCCATCCCTTTGCAAAAAGAAAGCACAGGACAACTTCTTGGATTACATCCTTAACTTTGAAAGTATATGCTTCTTGGGAACAATTTATACCCTGGTAGAATCTTGTATAGCCATGCGAAATGGATCTAGATCATCCTTAGCCGCAACAATAAGGCAAGGCACCTCAAGTCCAGTAATTTCACCATGCTGGCAACTTCCACAAGTAATTCAGTCCCTCTCTTCCATGAGGACTCGTCAGAACTGAAAAACAAGAAACACACCACTTTCAGGGCAATGAGAATACTAATGGCAAGAGGCACATCCATGCAATGGACAAACTTAAGTTCAAAAGCCATGTAGCGTGCGCAATATAACCTCGGTTGCTCACATAAATTTAAAAATAGACTCTATCCATCATTGTCAATCCACAATTCATCACAATTCATCAAACAATATAGCTAGTAAATTACATTAAAAAATTGCAGGACATATGCATTTTCTTGTCAAGATTAGCAAACAACAGAAACCATACCGTATGCAATAGCAAGGATTTCAGAATTACTTTTTTGCTTCAGGGAAGAGGATCTTCCATGTGATAACAAGGATAAAGACCCAACAAGAAGACAACTTCACAAAAAGGAGACAAAAAGAAGCCCAATAACCCTTAGGAGTAACTCAGCTAACAAGTCCCACCCATTACCAACTTGGAGGCAGAAATAATTTTGAAAAATGTCACATCAACATTGTAGAGAACCTTCTGTAGATGTTTTAGGATCTCATGAGTGAGAGAGAGAGAGAGAGAGACTGATCACAAATGGTTCGAGGTGATTTTTTCCACTTTTTCCTATATGTTTGTTTATTTATTTGCCATCTTCTGTTGATCGTTACGTGAATCTGGGCAAAGAGATCGGCGGTCGAATGTGCTTTGGATGCAAACATCCCGTGTTCTCGATGTTTGTTTCCCTCAGAAGATTCATTAGCTAGATCATTTCTTTTTCACGTAACCGCCTCCCCACCCCCCCCCCCCACCCCCGGGGGTTACGACCTTAGAGGTTGATCGTCATTGTTCGGAGCTGATTCTTCGGGAGATCATTAGTATGCGGAACTTTGCTCATTTTCAGGAAATACTTTGCAGCTTTCGGTGCCTTCTCGCCGAAGCTTTGCTCTTTGTGGTCCATTTGGATCCGGAGGCTTGTAAGTGAACAGACTGACTCCGACCGTATTATTTAATCAACTTCATAGGTTGACAGACTGCCTTCTCTCGCTCCCCCCTCGCCATAGGTTGGACGTCCACCTCGATAAACGATGTATGTTCTTTGATCATCAAGAACCACCAATCATATGTTGCGAATCTCACATCCCAGCCCGCCATCATGGACAGGCTTGTGGGGGTCGACCATGGTCTCCATCCCTTAGCAAAAAACGATTAGTAAGGTGAGCATGATTTCAAGATAGAAATAAGAACCGGATAACTGGGACAGGTGGGAACCAGCCCGGTTTTAGGTGTGAGGTTCGAGGATTTAGTTGCTTTTTAATTCTATTTTGTTACGCAAACCTGTGGTATTGTATAAAGTCTGAGGATAGAATGTGTAATCTAGAACCATTAGGCAGTCGGTGATATCCATGATTAAGATTTTTACTTCGTTAATGTTTTATATTCTTCTTGTGTCTAAATATAAATTATGATCGATGGATTATAATGACAGATGGTTATTAGATGTGATGATTTACTGCAATCGTTTCGCTACGAATAAGAGTAGAGCCTAGATAAATCTCGATATTTCTGATAAAGCAGGTTATAAGTTCCAAGATACTTAAGATAAGTCCCAAATTCTAAAAAAAATTGAAAGGTCGATTTTGACGAGTAGGTTTCAAGTTCCTAGTAAAATCTAAACCAATCATGGAATGAGATTACCCATTATTTATCCATCACCTTTGGAAGAGAGATCGCGAGTAGCCACTGGTGAGCGATCAAATATTTCAGCCGAAACCTTAAATTCAAGTTTGCCTCAATTTCTTTCTGGTTTCTTATATTTGATATAAACCTAATAAAGAGCGCGGCAGCGCGCAGAGCACTCTAAAATCGGCTCGATCCGCAAGTGGCCATAAGTTATCATCGGGCAGACTTTGGAAAATGTCTTATCGTTGAATGCCCAGGCTCGACTTCCTTGGGCCCAAGCTAGGCCCACCGAACCTGCAAACTCTTTATATATCTTTTTTGTTCAGGATAGGACCATGGGCTATGAGTTTGGGCCATAGGATATGACCCGACCTGAACTCACACATCGATGGCATTCAGCTTCAATGCTTGTCCCTACGAGTGTCCGGACACCGCTCGGACCAGTCGATTTCAGGCAGTTTCAAAAGCCAATGGTCCAGTTCCCCGTTCCATATAAATGGAGCCAAGAATTTTCGGTTCGGTTCGCGATTTCAGGGGTTGATCGGCTTACCTAAGACTTAACGTTGCACGATTCCACCTCTTTCTTTTTCTCTACCTTCCTCTCTACTTTCTAGAAAACTAAACCAGAACCAAATCAAACCGAGCAAGAATCGTTAATAAATAAGAATAAAGCTAACGCATCACCGATAATTAATAATTACCCACCCGAAAATCGGACCGAACTGAGCGGAAGTCGAACCGGACCACCCAGTCTAGTATGGTCCGGTTCTCGGTTCCAAATAATAGGAAAGTGGTTTCACCAATCCAGTTCCCAATTCCAAGGGGAACTAGGAATTGATCACCCCTACTTATCCCTATTTTTTCAATAATCCGTGATTTTTTTTTCTAAAAAAAACCAATAGCTTGTTTACCTGCCACATATTCCCAAACTTGAATTAATATCCTTTCATTGGCTTCTCCTAAATTGCATTGAAAAATCTTTTATTTTTCATTTAAAGAGTGATTATCACCCATTTGATTATACTAAGAGAATTTACTAATAATCCGTGTCACTCTCACTTAAGTGACCATCCCACCAAAATGTATGACACCCTAAAAAATAGATGAAAAAGATCTCCCTTTGTTTGCATCGGGTAAGGAAATCTAAATTTATCAATAGAAGTGATCAGATGCTAAAAATTTCTTTCTCTAGCCAAACGTATTATCTTAGTTTTCATCATTTTAAGGTCGAGTCATATCAGTTTTATAAAGGGTGGAAGCTAGTACTACTTTGAACAAGTCACAGAATACTTAATTATCATAAATGACTTCTTTCTGTCCTTATAATAACATTTTACTAGTAATAATAAATGATATTAATGTTATGGTTCTTTTTTATTATTTTTAGTATTAGTTTTGAAACACCAATCTACGATTGGATTAGTTCTCATGGATGCACGCAAATCAATTGGCCTATCAGGCAAATCAAAAAATTATATAGTACCCAAGAGGCGATATCTTCGTAAATCATACCTTGAAATAATTGGAGAGTGTTGAAGTTGATTAAATATTATGATTAGATTTGTGAATTCTTTGTGAGGAATTATGGAGCTAAATACTATGTGAGTTATCTGGTATAATTGCAAGTTGAGATATACTTAAGAGTGTTTTAGCAACTTGAGTATTGTTGGATAGATAGATCTATAATGGTATTTTTTAGCTGCTCTTCTTATTGACGTACGCCATACTAACCGATCGAACCATATAGCTCAAATGTTTGATTTATTCTGTTGTTCTATTTATTTTTTTATTCTTCAATCGCTTCTTTCCACAATTGATAATGTTCTAGCATTAGAAAATGGAGCTGCGTCTGCAAATTTGGTCAACTCTCCCGGGAAATAGACTAAATGAAAGGACGCTCATACTTAGACAAATTCATGGAAATGAAAATATCATACTCATGTCCAACCATCATTAACACTGCCTATGGGCATTATGAGAATACAACATGCAAACATGTAATTTTTTAGGAGAAAAAGAATGGAGCTTTCATGAAAAATATAATATTTCTGGAAAATATTTTTTAAGAATTTATTTTCCCAAAAAATGACAATATTTTTAGGTGTTAGGCTTAAACTTAAAAAATGAACTAAAAAATAATCTCTGCCATTTGGTATCGAAAATCTGATTATAAAAATAATTTTAATTAAAAATAATTTAAAAAATTGAATTTTTAATTTATCTTTTTTTAAATATATTTTTTTTCTACTTTTCTTTTTCTTCTTTCTCAGTTGGTCGCCGGCCACAACAATGCAAAGTGACCAGCCAAAGGTGACCAAGCTCGCTGGATGCCGACAAGGCCCGAGCCTACCTAGATTAGCGAGCTCAAGCTTGCACAATGCCAATGATCTCAAGACTTGCCAGATCGGCACCCGATCAATGAGCTCTAGCTTGGCTAGTTGTCACCATGGTTGCTCACCAGTTAAGAAATAAGGAAAAAGAAATAAAATAATAATAAATAATAATAATAAATAAGATAAAAATAGAAAATAAAAAGAGTGCCCAAAGAGAATTGCTTAATCAGGTGAAAGAAAAAGAATAGAAAAAATTCCCATTGACTAGTTTATCTTTCATGAAACAAACGTTGGAAAATCCAAATAATGTTTTCCTAAAAGTGATTTTCCATGCAACAAACAGAGTTCAGGGTATGTATGTTTTGTGAAAAAAGAATGATTCTGAAAATATTTTCTAAAAAACATGATTACTTAAATATAATTGTTTGAATTATTTACAAAAATGAATGAATGAAAAATATTTTCATCATAGACAAAATCGCTTAAATATAATTGTTATTGATAATGAAAACATTTTATTAGTTAATTATTTCAAGCGATACAAATGATTATTTTAAGAAAAATGTCCACATCATTCAATTAATGTTTAGGTTTTTTTTTTAAATTTATTCATTTTTTGTGAAATAAATAGAGCCTTAGCAAGTCCCCCTCCTATGCTGGGTCTATGAATAAGTAAATGGAGCCTTAGCAAGTCCCCCTCCTATGCTGGGTCTATGAATAAGTAAATGGAACCTTAGAAAGTCCCCCTCCTATGCTGTGTCTATGAAAACACAAAAATCTATAGCATGTGGCGTTGACAATGGACATGAATATTATTAAAATGTGCAGAAGATCTAACTTCCCTTATCGCTATTCTTTTCTTTTGCGGGTGCACGTGGATTAATAGATTTCATCAATTTTGTTGCAAAACTCACGAAGGAATAGAATTATTCGCATATGCTACCTGACTGTCACGCTTGAAGTCTATTAAAGATATATTTAAGATATGAAAATCTCGAAACCGTCACGCTTATTTAGCAATATTACTATACTCAAAAGGGACTCAATACTTAACTTTTTGAAAAATATATATAATTTAAAAGAATACTTTCTTTTCCATTGCTGCATTAAGTTTTAAGTCGGCCAAACTGGTGGCTTGTTGAGTTTAAGCAAAGGATAATCTTGATTTAACATACTCCATTTACATCTCTGTCAAGTCAAGTTGCCAAAGTCAACGGACCAAAATAAGATGAAATAAAATAAATGCGGAGATGTTGCAACTTGAAATAATTAACCAATACGAAAACCAACAGTCCCCACTATAAAGTGGCCACGATATGGAACTCTGATTTCGTATCACCCAATAAGAATTTCTTCCTCTTGGCCACCCCTCAACTTTGGAAATAAGCTTATTAGCCATGGATTTTCTGGGTTTCTTGTTGAGCATTTTGGTCTTGTTTCTTTCCTCAATTCTTACCAAATTGCTTCACAAGCTGTGGTGGAAACCGCTTCAAGTCCAAAGGGCAATGGCTTCACAAGGCATCAAAGGCCCTCCCTACAAGTTCCTCCATGGCTGCACCAAGGAAATCTCCAAGATGAAGAAGGATGTCCTGTTGAAGATGAACAAGCCCATGACGAATGCTTCTCATGAGATCTTACCCATTGTTGAGCCTCACACAGACAAGTGGAATACAGAATATGGTAACTGAGGTCCTAGTGTTTGGATTAGAAATAATTCCTGACTCATGTATAGATATACACATAATCTGGAACACTTAATTGGAATAGTGTAACTTTATTGTACTTAGATTTAGCTTACATTCAAGCACTTGCTAAACACTATGCCTTCATATGAATGTAGGGGGGATTTATCTGCACTGGTATGGTCCGCAAGCTCTCCTGTTTATCTCAGACATTGAGCTAGTCAAAGAGGTACTTAACAACAGAGATAAGACATTTGTAAAGCCAGAATTCCCAGGAGACATCAAGAAGATTTTAGGTGATGGGCTTTTGTCAACCGAAGGCAAAAAATGGTCAAGGCAACGTAGATTGGCGCATCTTGCCTTCCACGGCGAAAGCTTGAAGGTAGTTTTCTATCGTGCTCCTTAGAAATGGGTTTTCTGTCACTTTGTTTTTAATACATCCTGATTTTATAGTGAGCAAGTGAAGGGATACTAGGAAAACTTGTTAATTTGTGTTAAGAGTTGACTGTATACTGTCTTCTTACATATGCATAACAAGCATTGAATTTGAATGCTCTAAGCCCATGCGTAACGACTGTTGCTGATTATACCCTAAGTTGTGAATATGTTAGGGCATGATTCCAGCAATGGTGGAAAGTGTGCACATGTTGCACAAGAGATGGCAGAATTTAGAAGACAAAGAGGTTGAGTTGTTTGAAGAGTTTACGAGGGTCACATCGGATGTGATTTCCAGGACAGCATTTGGAAGCAGCTATGTTGAAGGGAGACGTATATTCCAATTGTTGAGCGAGTTGACCATCATAATATCGCGAAATCTTTTCAAATTAAGACTTCCCGGAATCAGGTACTTACTATTTCATGTGAATATTAGGGTCTTTTCATTTAAATAAATTTGATTTTCACTTTAAAAATAGTTCATCACATATTTTTTTTCATTAATAAGGACAATAGCTCTTCAAGACAACATATTTTTTCTTTGCACTTGAACAATGAGATATAGTTTATCCCTAATATGCTTCCTCTTTGTCATTCGTCAATTATGATTAATGTTTTAGCTAATAGCAAGATTTATGATTTCATATAATATCTAATAGATTTGCATTGCTAATTATGGCTTGGTTCACAAATTGTTCGCGTTTTTTTAATCTCCATAGAAAGATATGGAAAACGAGTGATGAAATCGAGTCCGAGAGACTTGAGAAGGCAATACATGAGGCGGTGTTAGAGATAATCAAGAAGCGAGAAGAGAAGGTGAATACAAGAGAAATGGGCGATTATGGGAATGACTTTTTAGGGTTTCTTGTGAAGGCCTATCATGATGAGGATGAGAGCAATAGAATCACAATCAATGATCTCGTGGATGAGTGCAAGACATTCTATATTGCAGGACAAGAATCGACAAACACCATCCTCACTTGGACGCTCTTCCTCCTTGCAATTCACAAAGATTGGCAAGAGGAAGCAAGAAGAGAGGTGACCGATATATTTGGCAATGAAGATCCCGACTATGACGGAATCATGAAACTCAAAACGGTATGTGGATGTGATTTTGACATTGTTCATGCTTTGTTCATCGTTCATGCACCCTCATCTATATGACTTGGTTACCCTTATATCGTATTCTCTGGAATCGTTTCAGGTAGGGATGATCATCTATGAATCGCTTCGACTATATCCTCCAGTCATCGGCATCCTTCGGAAAGTCGAAAGGCAAGTAACATTGGGAAATCTCAGTCTCCCTCCAGGCATCACCGTCCACATACCGATCCTAAGCATTCACCACGACCCTCAAATTTGGGGCGAAGACGTGCATCTTTTCAAGCCGGAGAGATTTGCTGAAGGGATCGTCAAAGCTACAAACAACGCCGCCGCCGCGTTCCTCCCTTTCGGCCTGGGACCGAGGACTTGCGTCGGCCTGAATTTCACATTCACCGAGGCAAAAATCACCATCGCGATGATTCTACAGCGCTACAGCTTCACTCTCTCCCCCGACTACGTCCACTTGCCTACCCAAGTCCTCACGATTCGCCCTCAACATGGAGTCAAAGTGATTCTTCATCCCCTCTAGTGTGAATATGAGCGTGCTCAATTAGTTTAACAAGAAGTAATTATTGTTCGATAATGCGCTCTCATCATGCTGGTGAAGTTGTTAAGTAGCTTGCCTCATTCTCCTTGTTTCACAATTCAACAGAGATCATTTGTTGAAATAATTTACCATCATGAGAAGAGAAGAATGGATATAATAAGAAGTGATTATTAATACGAAGAGAAATGATTAATGATCTTGAAAAGTTATGACAGTAGGGATAAAGTATATGTTCCCTCGATATGTGTTGATTGTTTGTTTATAATTAGCCCAAAATCATACATTGTTCATAATAACTGTCAAAAACAACAGCTTTTTTTTTTTGTAACTCTATCTTCTGGTCTGAGAAAATATTCAAAGCGAAATTCCAAGAGAAAAATTGAGTAACCGATGATCTTGTTTATCTACGGCTTTGTTGTATATCCCGAATGTGTAATTCTTCTAAACCTAGCGATAACAATAGTGAGAGCAAATACTACCCCAAAGACAGCAATTGTCATCACACATGAAAAATTTTATAACTACTTCTCTATTTTTATTAGCAATTTTTTTTGGCAATCAAAGTTCCCTATCAATCTTAAGGTATTATAATTTTTGGAGATTGGGACAATAGCTGCATCATGTGCTCGCAATCTTAATTAAATATTAAATCACGCATTCATCTAACAGTTTAAACTTATAGAACATATAGCAGTGATCTCATAAATTTCAAATTGTATTAGAGTTGAATGTCTTGAGTTCAAATCTTTTTAAGCATCATTTGCCTTCCCAATTATATTTTTCCATACTGAGTATTAAGCAAAAAGACAATAGATCTTCCACGCTGGCTATAGTATTTGAAATATATGAATAAAAGTGGTAAGAAGTGTTGCAAAATATGTCTACAAACAAAAATGGCTAAGAAATTGTTTTCAAATAAACAAGAATATTTAGTGACGCTATCATATTTAGAGATGCATCATTTTGGAAAGAAACAATTATTGATGAAAGGATGTGTCAAGGAAGACTTATCAATGTTATGTTAGATCATCTATATGAAACATTTAGACATTGCACAAATCCTAGCGACATTTGGAATACCTAGGAGGGCAATTACAATACTAACAAACAAGGTACATATAAATTTATTGCTTTAAAATATTTTGAATTGATCATGACTAATGAAAATTGTCTCCAAAAGTGGAGGGAGTTAACGTCAAAGACTTTATGTTTGAAGTTTCTGAATCTCTTCAAATTGTTGCATTTCTTTCAAAATTACTTTCAATGGGAATAATTATCAAAAGAAACTTCTCCATACAATTGAGAATCAGATCATGGATAATGTAATAAAACACATTTGAATTAAGGAATGTTCTCAGGATCGTGAGGCTAATGATGCGAAATGAGTTGCAAAAAATGTGCAATTTGTCGAAAATGGCAACATGAGTAGGGACAAAAAAAAAAGCACCAAAACAATGGCATGAAGAATTTGATTCAATGGTATTACCACATTTAAGCATGACAACGCTTGATGAGTGCGTTTACTCAAAATATACAAAAAGAATATGGAGTTATAATCCGCTTACAAGTATATTGATATATTGGAAGAAGAAGATAAAATTTCTTGTAATAAAGTGATCAAACATAGCTAGAAAGTTTGAAGCCAAATACAGTCCGTTTTGAGCTAAATGCTGCTGTTCAGCAATCCATAGAGGCCACAGCCTCAGGGGGATGAATTAAGTCTCTTCATTTATCAGTTTGAAGAAAGTCGAGAGAATGAAAAAGTCCATATAATGATTCCGAAATGAGCTACCTCTGAAATTTCTAGCTAAAACTTAAAGTGCAAAGGTGCTGCGCAATGCCTCATTGCAAATAACATGTATTAACATAATTAATCCATAAACCCTAACCTACCAAAACCTACTAGGAAATGGTTGTAACAAAAGTACAGAAGATGGTAACTTGAAAACAGTAACGAAAAGAGAAACCTGCGACCTCAAAAATCCCAGCAAAACAGGTACCATATAAAGCTTTGCCAGCAGCTGCCTTCGGAGATCACACAGATATTACAGCCATATAATAGACAAGGCTTTATCAATTAACTGGAGGCGTTCTTCCTTGCAGAGTAGACACGGTAAGCAGCCAGCCTGACAATAGCCACAGCAGCACCAACTGTCATTGTTGACGAATCAATCACACATTATCAAACTTTAAGTCAAAAACCCTATCATATAAATTAACCAGAATAAGTTACCCTCATTACAATTTTCACTGTATCATGAATTCTAGCATATGCAATATTCACAGAAAAAACAAGATAAACATACTCAAACGAGATCGCTTCTCGACAATGGTAATTTCTGTATGGTACTATTATCATGCTTAAATATGAGAGAACCTTGTTATACTAAAAGGGTCTAATTATGAATATGTCCTACAGTGCACACACCCCATAAACTAAGAATCAAAATTGCAACCAGTCACAAACCACTGATAGGCAATTAAGGATACTTAGAGTTACAACATACCTGAAACAAACATAAGAGAGCGATTGACGAGTCTATGATACTGTTTGCGGCTTCTCCCAGCTTCTGTTTCTGGAATGCTCATGTGAGGATGCTCAGCGGCGTTCACGATCCTTCTGAATATATTATTAAAATCACCCAGCTTTGGGCTGATAAGTATAGGGGCTTCTATTCCCATATCCTGATTAACCTATATATGCAAAGACAGAGGAATAAGATTGGAAGAGAATGTTAAGTACCCGCAAAGGCAAACGAAATTTTAAAATAACAGACAATTTGAAACGATGAAGCAGGGCCACAATCTGCAGTTTCTCTCTTTCTCGTAGCCTATTCTCTTTCTTGGATAATTAATGAGAAGATGAGTAAGGTAGGAATATTTCGCCTATTGAGCAGATTTAAGATTCGTCTGGAGATGTGCTTGTAATGCCAAATAAACTGACAATCTTGGCAGAAGTACAAAGAAAAAAAAAGAATGCATATGTGGCTGACTTAATAAAAAGGATTTTGTTTAAGGCACAGTGATGGTGCGCATTCCCAACCCCATTTCTCAATCCCTTTGCAAAAAGAAAGCACAGGACAACTTCTTGGATTACACCCATAACTTTGAAAGTATATGCTTATTGGGAACAATTTATACCCTAGTAGAGTCTTGTATAGCCCTGGGAAATGGATCTAGATCCTTAGCCGCAACAATAAGGCAAGGCACTTCAAATCCAGTATTTCACCATGACTGGCAACTTCCACAAGTAATTCAGTCGCTCTCTTCCATGAGGACTCGTCAGAACTCAAAAACAAGAAACACACCACTTTCAGGGCAATGAGAATACTAATGGCAAGAGGCACATTCATACAATGGACAAACTTAAGTTCAAAAGCCATGTAACTTGCGCAATATAATCTCATTGCTTTCATAAACTTAAAAATAGACTCTATCCATCGTTGTCAATCCCCATCAATCCACAATTCATCAAACAATATAGAAAGTAAAATACATTAAAAAATTGCACAGCCATATACATTTTCTTGTCAAGATTAGCAAACAACAGAAACCATACCGTATGCAATGGCAAGAATTTCAGAATTACTTTTTCGCTTCAAGGAGAGGATCTTCAATGTGATAACAAGATAAAGACCCAACAAGAAGACAACTTCACAAAAAGGAGACAAAAAGAAGCTCAATAACCCTTAGGAGTAACTCAGCTAAACAAGTCTCATCCATTACGAACTTGAAGGCAGAAATGATTTTGAAAAGTGTCACATCGACATTGAAGAGAACCATCTGTAGATGTTTTAGGATCTCATGAGAGAGAGATAGAGAGACTGATCACAAATGGTTCAAGGTGATTTTTTCCGCTTTTTCCTATATATTTGTTTATTTATTTGCCAGCTTCTGTTGATTGTTACGTGAATCTGGGCAAAGAGATCGGCGGTCGAATGTGTTTTGGATGCAAACATCCCATGTTCTCGATGTTTGTTTCCCTTAGAAGATATATTAGCTAGATCATTTCTTTTTCATCTTAGAGCCACGCTTTCAGGTCTTTTCTACTGTTCCTTGTGTTTCTGAGCTGGTTATCTTGATTCCCCTCGCCTTGTGTTC
Organism: Melaleuca alternifolia; assembly: GCA_019926035.1. NCBI lineage: Eukaryota > Viridiplantae > Streptophyta > Magnoliopsida > Myrtales > Myrtaceae > Melaleuca > Melaleuca alternifolia. The sequence goes on from JAGKPW010002284.1 coordinate 657,769, forward strand.
AGAGAATCAGCTTCATTTTCAACTCTTCTCCTTGAGCTCTAGATGTTGAAATATCTCTCTTGCTCTGGTCGAGGATTGTGGTGGACTGGGCTGGGTTTCATTTGTCGCGGTTCTGCTCGTTGATGGGTTATCTTTTTTCCCCCCTGGTTGCGACCTTAGAGGTTTGTTAAAGTAAATCAAGCAATAGAGGACATATACATTCTGAAATCAGAACATTCTGAGATAGAGAAGCTGTAGAAAGCGAATGAAAAAACATCAACTTCATTCAACTAACAATAAATTGTCATGTACAAGAGATTAAATAAGATTGTGGAACTACTTACAATATGTACTAACTACTTAGTTCCACTTCCCTGGAAAATAGCAACTAAGAAACTGACCATCTCTACTTGCTACAAAATTGTTAAGACAATAACTGCCTAATACAACCTACGTGACTTAACACAAACACAAGGACAGCTTAACATAAACAACACAGAACATCTTAGCAGCACTAAGACAACTCCAACAAACTCCTCCTTGGATTAGTTGCTGCTGCATACTACTACTCTTTCTCTTAACATCTCAAATCGTTCGGCTTGAAGTGGCTTTGTAAATATGTCTGCAAGCTAATCTTCAGACTTGCAATAGACCAACTTAACTTCACCTCTTTGTTGCACTTCACGTAGAAAGAAGAACTTAACTTTGAAATGCTTGGTTCTGCCATGAAAAACTGGATTATGTGATATTGCCAATGCAGCTTGATTGTCTACATTTACTTCAAAACAATCACCTAAGTTCAACCACATATCATTGAGTATCTTCTTCAGCCATAAGGCTTGATTTGCAGCTGTTGTAGCTGCAATGAACTCAACCTTAGCCGTGGACTGAGCTACAATCTCTTGCTTCTTAGAACACCATGAGAAACAAGCAGAACCAAGAGTAAAACAATATCCAGATGTACTCTTCATATCATCAATTGAGCCAGCCCAATCACTATCCAAGAAACCTTGCATAATAAACTTCTGACTTTGCTTGAACTTCACACCAAAATGCAATGTTCCTTTGAGGTATCTTAATACCCTCTTTGCTGCAACCAAATGTAGTTGACTAGGACTACTCATGAACCTAGAAAGGACACTCACAGCAAATAGAATATATGGCCTAGTTGTTGTAAGATACATGAGGCATCCAATCAAGCTTCTATACATAGAAGCATCTACTGCCTCTGTTCCATCATCCTTTTTCAGCTTCTCCTTAATAGCCATAGGAGTGCTTACACTTTTACAATCTTCCATCTGAAACTTCTTCAAAATTTCCTTTGTATACTTCTTCTGGCAGATGAAGATCTCATGTGAAGCTTGATGTACTTCCAACCTAGAAAGTAAGCCATCTTTCCCAAGTCTGACATCTCAAAAACTGCAAACAAACTTTGCTTTACTTTCTTTATCAACTCCTCATCATTCCCTGTCACTAACAAGTCTTCTACATAGAGTGACAGAATAACAACACTTTGATTCACCTTCTTGACATAAAGAGTAAACTCACTCAAACTTCTAACAAAGCCAAAGTCCTGCAAATATCGATCTATCTTTCCATACCAAGCTCTTGGAGCCTGCTTCAGTCCATATAGAGCTTTCTTCAATTTGTACACTTTCTCTTATTGTCCTTCAATGCTGAAGCCTTCAGGTTGTTCAACAAATATCTCCTCCTCTAGCTCTCCATTCAGAAAAGTAGACTTGACATCTAATTGGAATATAGGCCATCCCTTCTCTGCTGCCATAGCTAGTAGCAACCTGATTGTATCAAGCCTCACAACAGGAGCAAATGTCTCTGAATAATCTACTCCCCATATTTGAGCATAGCCTTTCACAGCTAATCTGGCTTTGTATTTGTTGATAGAACCATCAAGATTAAGTTTAGTTCTAAACACCCACTTAACCCCAATCACATTCTTATCATAAGGCCTATCAACAAGTTCCCATGTGTGGTTTTTCTGAATCATTGCAAGCTCCTCCTGCATTGCTACAACCCACTTCTGATCCTCTTTAGCTTCAACATAATTAATTGGTTCAAGCACAGCCACATTGCTTCTTTCATAAATTTCAGCAAGTGACCTTGTGTCTTTTACTGGAAAATTATCTATATTATCTTCCAGCCCATCAACAGCTTCATCAACCTCTTGTTGTTGTTTTTCAGATTGCTTTTACATTGCAATCTTTCCTTCCAAACAATTCCACTCATCTTCCTCTAAGAAAACAACATCTCTGTTCACAACAACTTTCCCTGTCATAGGTTGAAAAATTCTGTAAGCCTTCGAATGAAGGTTGTACCCAATGAAGATTCCAAGCTCAGCCTTTTGATCTAGCTTGTCCCTCTTGACAAGAGGAATATGTGTATAGAATAAACATCCAAAAACCTTTAAACTCTTCACAAAAGGTCTAACACCATACCACACTTCAAAAGGTGTTAACCTCTCTAAGACTTTTGTGGGCAATCTGTTCAACAAGAACACTGCAGTACTTGCTGTCTCAGCCCAATATTTATTGCGTAAACTCTTCTCTTGCATCAAACATCTAGCCATCTCCATAATACTTCGGTTTTTCCTCTCACTAACCTCATTCTGTTGAGGAGAATATGGAGTTGTAAATTATTGCACGATGCCTATTTGCTCACAAATGGACTTAAACTTGTAAGCCGTATACTCATTACCATTATCATATCTAAGCATTTTAATTTTCTTCCCACTCTGATTCTCAACCAATGCTTTAAATCTCATAAACACATCAGCAACTTTAGACTTGGCTTGTAGAAAATAAACCCAACTCATTCTAGACATATCATCTGTGAAAGTAATCAAGTACCTGCTACCATTAAGAGAAGATTCTGACATAGCTCCACATAAGTCTGTGTGAACTAATTGTAGCTTCTCACATGCTCTCCAGCTTCCTCCTTTAAAAGGAAATCTAGCTTGCTTGCCAAGAAGACAAGTTATGCACTGTGGAAACTCCTCCAAACTTGGCAAGTCATTTGCAAAATTATTTCTTTGCATGAACAGCATATTCTTTCTGTGGACGTGCCCGAGCCTTTTATGCCATGGCTTAGCATTTTCTTCTTTGCATTTTGAAGCCATTTGTTGCATCTATTGTGGCTTGAACATAAAGCTCTTATCCCTCATTGGCACTCTCAGAATTTCCATGCAATCAACATCAACAATAAGACATTGTTTTCCTTCAAACTTCACTCTATAACCCTTCTCAACTAGTTGACCAACACTCAATAGATTCTGGTCTATCTATGGAACAAACAGAACATCACTAATCAGCTTCAATTCCTGATTTCCTTCAATAGCTATTGTACTTTTCTCTTGTACTTCGATAAATTGTCCATTGCCAATTCTAACTTGACTGACTTATCGAGACTCCTAAACAGCTTCAGATTGCTAGTCATATGATTTGTACAGCCGCTATCCACCAGCCATGCATTATCCTCAAAAGAAAAGCCAGAATTGGAAGCCACAAACAAGTGTTCTTCCTCAATCTCATTCACTGCTATCTGTGCTACTCCTGCTTACTAATGGTTGTTCTCTTTGCAAATAGCTTCCATTGTGACCAAGCTTGTTGCATCTTCTACACTTAGCATCAGGCCTCCTCCAACATCTAAAAGACTGATGATTAGTTCATCTACAGTGTTGACAAGGCTTCTTGTTTTTCTTCCATTTGCCCAATCCAGTAGAACTTCCTTCTTTTGCAGCATACTTGAAGTCACATACGCTTCCTTTGGACTGATTCCATTTCTTTCCTTTGCCTCCATCATTGTGCTTCAATTTAGCTTGCAAAGCACTCTCTACATTCACTTCTTTTCTCATCAATTTTCTTTGCTCTTGAGCCTGCAGTGAACTCAACAATTCTGCAAGCTTTATATCACCTAGATCTTTTGTATTTTTCAAAGAAGCTTCGGTGGCTTCGAACTTATCTAGAAGAGACACTAGGATCTTCAAAATCAGCCTTTCATCCTTCAAGTCACTCCCTAATACTCTAACCTTCTTGGCTACATCAATCAACCTATTATAATACTCCTTCACTGACTCTGAATCCTTCATCTGTTGTCTCTCAAATTCCCTCAAGAGATTTAGCACCTTCATGTTCCTTATCTTCTCATCTCCATCATATTCCTTCTTCAAAAAGTCCCATATAGCCTTTGCAGAATCACATCTCATGATTCTTGTGAAAATAGAAGGTGAAACATTAACATTCATGCAAGACTTTGCCTTGGCCTTCCTCGTAGTTCTCTCTTTATGGTGTTTTATTTGATTCATGATAGGATTGTTAGGAAGCGGAGTAACTTAATAATCATCCTCCACAGCCTCCCATAGATCATGACCCTCTAAAAATGCTGCCATCTTGACAGCCCATGCCTGGTAATTTTCACCAGTAAATATTGGAGCAGCCATAGAAGAGAAACTCGAAGCTGTTTCCATCCTTCACAGACTTCACTTACCTTCACTTCACAGTCCCTCAAGATCCTTCAACAGCTCTGATACCAATTGTTAAAGTAAATCAAGCAATATATGACATATACATTCTGAGGCAGAACATTATGAGTTAGTATATTCTGAGAGTCAGAACATTTTGAAATAGAGAAGCTGTAGAGAGCGAATGAAGAAACATCAACTTCATTCAACTAACAACAAACTATCATGTACAAGAGATTAAATAACATTGTGGAACTGCTTACAACATGTACTAACTGACTAGTTCCACTTCCCTAAAAAATAACAACTAAGAAACTGACCATCTCCACTTGCTAGAAAATAATTAAGACAATAACTGCCTAATACAACCTACGTGACTTAATACAAACACAAGGACAGCTTAACATAAACAACACAGAACATCTCAGCAGCACTAAGACAACTCCAACAAGGTTGATCGTCATTGTTTGGAACTGATTCTTCGGGAGATCATTAGTATGCGGAACTTTGCTCATTTTCAGGAAATACTTTGTAGCTTTCGATGCCTTCTCGTCAAAGCTTTGCTCTTTGTGGTTCATTTGTGTTTGGAGGCTTATAAGTGAATAGACTGACTACTACCATAATATCTAATCAACTTCATAGGTTGAACAGACTACCTGCTCTCGCTCCCCCCTCGCCATAGGTCGGACGTCCACCTCAATAAATGATGTGTGTTCTTTGATCATCGAGAACCACCAATCATATGTGGTGAACCTCACATCCCAGCTCCGCCATCATGAGCAGGCTTGTGGGGGTCGGCCATGGTCTCCATCCCTTAGCACGAAATGATTAGTAAGGTGAGCATGATTTCAAGATGGAAATAAGAACATGATAACTGGGACAGGTAGGAACCTGTAGCCTAGTTTTATGTGTCAGGTTCAAGGATTTATGTGCTTTCTAATTCTATTTTGTTGCGCAAACATGTGGTATTTTATAAAGTCCGAGGATAGGATGTGTAATCTAGAACCACTAGTCAGTCGGTGATATCTATGATTAAGACTTTTACTTCGTTAATGTTTATATTCTTCTTTAGTCTAAATATAAATTGTGATCGATGGATTATAATGACATTTAGCAGTTACTAGAGGTGATGATTTACTACAATCGTTTCACTACAAGTAAGAGTAGAGCTTGGGTAAATCTTGATATCTGTGATAGAGCAGGTTACAAGTTCCAAGATACGTAGGAAAAGACCCAAATTCTAAAAAAATTGAAAAGTTGATTTTGACAGGTAAGTTTCGAGTTTCGAGTAAAATCCAAAACCGATCATGGAATCACTAATCACATTAATGATTACCCATTATCTATCCATCTACTTTGAAGAGAGATCGCGAGGTAGTCACTAATGAGCGATGAAATATTTTATCCAAAACCTTAAATTCAAGTTTGTCTCGATTTCTTTCTTGTTTCTTTTATTCGATATACATGAAAATGAAAATGATCTCTCTTTATTTGCATTGGGTAGGGGAATCTATATTTATCAATAGAAGTGCAATCGGGTGCTAAAACTTTCTTTCTTTAGCCAAACATATTACCTTAGTTTTCATCATTTTAAAGTTGAGTCATATTATGTTTATAAAGGGTGGAAGGTGGAGGTTCCTACTTGAATTTTAGATAGTACTACTTTGAACGAATCACAGAATACTTAATTATCATGAATGACTTTTCTCTTTCTTTATAATAACATTTTACTAGTAATAATAAATGATATTAATATTATGGTTCTTTTGTATTATTTTTATTATTAGTTTTGAAATACCAACCTACAATTGGATTAATTCTCATGGATGCTTGCAAATCTATTGGCCTATTGGGCAATCTTATGCATTGCCGGTCGTAAGGGTCCATAGCAAAACTCCGCAAGCAGTGCATAAAAAATAAACCTGCACGAACCAATAATTGTAAATACCTCAATCTAAGGCTGCGTTTGGTAATGTTTCTGTTCCAAGAAATAGTTTTTGAACAAAAACACAAAAATCTGTTTCTGTTCCGGGAACAGTTTTTGAACAAAAAAATGTGTTTGGTAACTGCTTAAAATTTCTGTTTTAAAATAGAAAAAGAACATAAACACGTTTGGTAACAGCACAAAATTTCTGTTCCAGAAATAAAAAAAGAACAGAAACACGTTTGGTAACTGTTTAAAAATTTTATTCCAAATTTTCACAAGAGTTTTTTTTTATGAAGTGTAAAATTTGATAAGATATTTGCCCTTAAATCAGGCAAGATTGGTAAAATCATAATTAATTCCAACAATTTTTGCGTCAAAAACAGGCACAATTTGATGGACACTCTTCAAGTGCGAGAGAGACGTGGACTTTAGATTTAACAAAAACCTTAATGGACAGGAAGGAAAGTGGGGCGACTAGAGAGAGAGAGAGAGAGAGAGAGAGGATGGGCAACACAACTTTGATAAATATTCCACTTAATATGAGATCTCTACATGGACCCCTTCATACATGACATCACCATAATAAAGTAATATTGTTCATCGTCCAAATTCATCACATTGACTTAGATAAGTGATTACTTAAAAATAATATTACAAAAGTAGGAAACACAAAATCATGATATCTCAGGCATATTGTGATCCCTTGCCATCTTATTTGCAATACTTATCCTAAGCATGTTTATCCTAAGTGCCTGCTCATCCGATGTATCATCTGCAACCTCCCCTTCTCCAGATCCGTATGGATACTCCGGATCGCCATATTGGGAAAAGTTTCGGTCCAACCTGTCTTGATCACGAATGTAATTATGGAGAGCACAGCATGCGATTACAACAAATGCTTGCTTCTAAAATGTAAATTGAGGCATATGTCTCAAAACAGTGAAACGATTCTTTAGTGCCTCAAATGACCTCTCAATTACATTTCTTAGAGAAGAGTGTTTATAGTTGAACAATTCTCTTGCTGTTCTTGGTCGTCCTCCATTCCCTCTATAATCATTAAGATGATACCGTTCGCCTTTAAATGGAGTTAAAAATCCTGGAAGTGCTGCATAACCAGAATCTACCACATAATACTTACCTACAACATGATATATATAGATTCGTTGTGATATTCAACCATAATATAATCTTAATAAAACTTTTTTTAAATAAAATAAATACCAGGTGGTGGCCGGGGAAATTGCACTTCCGGAGTTTCAAGTGCCGCTAAAAGAACTCGACAATCGTTGGCAGATCCTTCCCATCCAGCATATACGAAAGTAAATTTCATATCAAATGAACAAATACACAACACATTCTGGGTGGTAATCCCTTTTCTGCCTCTAAATGGAATCTGCTGATCCGCAGGGACGGTAGTATGTATATGGGTGCCATCCATAGCACCTACGCAGCCCTGTCAATTTATTACTAACTATATAAGATTATGAACTACATGTATTTGACAATATAAAATAGATATAAAAAACATACCTTGAAGTAACGTGTATGACTAGGATCCATAAGAATTTCAGGTGGGATATCATCAAATGACGGTGGTTTGATTATCTCTTTTGAAAACTTGACCATTGCTTTCAACACCTTGTTGAAATACTTGCTGATCGTTTCTCCCGAACGTTGGAATCTTTCACATAAATCTCTATTTGAGCTATTGTGACTAATCATAAATAAGAATATCCCAACTTGTTCATCTACTCCAACATATCGACTATTTTTCAACCAACCTCTTACTCTCATTAAACCACATAAATTCTTGAAAACATGTCTCTCCATCCTAAATGCTTCATATATCCTATCTACATGTCCATGAAGAATCTCCATCATCCATCCTGGTCCTGATAATTTACTGTCTCTAATAGGTTCTTTCGTATGCACAGACGCATCCATCGCAACTGTGCATAACCCCGCCATCAACATGTCAAGATCATCACCATCCGATAATTGTTCAATTGAATCTACCTACTCATTACATACACTATAGGATTCTCCTTCCATGGTACCTATACCATCACATAAATATAATAACATCAACATAGATTTTGAAAAAACATCAAATAACAATCAATAACATAATAGAAAAGTCTCGACAGGAGATGCCATTAAATAAAAATGCAAGAGTCTCAACACTAATATCTTCAAACCAAAATGTACCATCGATAACATAATAAAAAAGTCTAATGAAACCCATGAAATCCATAATATATATCTAAAACATCTCCTAAAGACATTGAAGAAGTCCAATTCTCCTTTCAGGTGGGGTTTGAATGAAAGCCTCCCTCCATGCGGCACTAACACATGCTCGCTCCACTGTTTTATTGTACAAATCTTGCTCAATCTCATCCATACTGAGTAAAACACCAATCACAGCAGATACAGAGAAAGGGTCCTCAGGTGGTGGTGTAACCCTTGAGTTCGCAGAGCCACTACCACTTTGACTTGTCCTAACTTTTAAATATTCTTGTATGGCTTTGCAAGTCTCGGAAATACTGACTTGGTTACTCTTTCTTCTCCTCTTAGTATTTGGAGTCCTATCCAATTTGTGCTGAGCAGAAGTTGCAATATTGTCTGATGTACCGACTCTCTCACCAATTTGGTGTCCACTGAAGCCATCTGTATTGCCACCAACATCGTCACCATATGCATTGCCACCAGCATCGTCACCATATGCACTGCCACCAGCATCGTCACCATATGCACTGCCACCGCCATTGTCAAAGCCTACACAGTCATCACCATTGTCATCTTCCTCCGACAACATCAAATTTTCAGCATTTCCATTTCCTACAGCGTAATTCCCAGTAGCATATGTTCCACCAAATACAATACATAGATCGGGATACTGAGGAAATCCATCCTTTTTGAATTTTGCCCACTCGGCATTATCCTACAATTTTGGCAATAATGACATTCAGCAATATAATCTCATCTTACAATCTACATCTATGAGGATATCAAAATGACCAAAAAGTTAGAAAATTACCTTGATGTGAGATTCCCATATACTTGGATCGTCGACAACAACTCTATTATTCACATTATCCCAACCAAATCCGGACTGAGAAATGAGCTTTTGAAAGCTGCCATATTGTTTTCTCAACTTGTTTACCTTATTCCTCAGTTGTACTATGTTATATTAAAGCCCTGTCTGTTTACTGAATTCAGTCAGTATATTCTTCCACCCCACTTTGTTGAAAGTTGAAGTGGGGCGATTACCCTTTTTGACCTCATCCACCATCAAACCGACAAGTAGGTTGGTATTAGAATCGGTCCACCTTGCACCGATCGTCTGTCTCTCAGATGCCATTTAATCTTTGACCGGTTGAGCATCACGAGTTATGAGTTACATCAATAACATAATACTATAAGAACTACACAACATGCACAAAACCTACCAATGACTATCAATGATCAATGAAATAGAATGCTCAAAATGAAATAAAGAGCATTATGAGAAACATACCAAATGAAGTGTTCAACTTGAGGAATTCAAGAAGTGGAGGTCTTTGCAATAAACCTGAAACCATTACGACAAATCAGTGATTCAATGATTCCACAATCAACTATCAAAGTCTCAACTAACGCATAAAGTAGGCACAAGATTGCCTATATTGCGTGTAAAGCATGGTCCACAATAACCAACCATGCTTTAGTCCAAAGTATCTGCTAACTTTAATACTTGGTAATATATTTCATTCAGAAAGTTTAGTATAATTGACCAAATAACCATACTTTTTTGAGTGAGGATGACCATTAGCTTTGTAAAACTTGAAACATATTCATCTAGAATAGGGTCATAAGGCCTGATATAATACATTCAGTTATCAACAAGTGTTCTGATCCATCGGCCAAAAAAGAACACCCTCGCTAATAAACAGACCTAAGAATATTTCTATCACAACAATAGCCACATCACGTTCAACATAGAAGCCCGTTCAATTTGCGATCAATTTATCAAAGCGAAAGGAACGTGCGTTTCCCTGGAGACCACCTGGATACTTCCATGTAAGCACTCATTTACTGCGTTTGCGCCGATTGCTCGAAGTCCACTTGGCCCCACAGCATAACAATCATGAGAGTCCAGCTACCTATCGCGTCCTATTTTCTTGCTGCGGAGCGTGAGAAGAAGAAGCAGACCTAAGCTCTACGGTTCCACCGTGAACATCAACTTCACAATCCAACCAAAGCTTCAAACCATCTCTTTCTTCACCAAATCAGAAAGCCCACGAGATCCTACGCTCGTGCTCACTGTCTAACATATCAATCCCACCAACACTTGACAATGAAACGAGAGATTAAGGGGGACGAAAATGAAGAGCAACAGAACACCAACGAGAGAAGCAACAAGATCGAGCTCCGACAACCAGCAAATCGGGTCAAACCCCTAAGATGGAGCTCAAAGTAAAGAGCAACCGACGATAAGCCCGACATACCTGCAAGGTAGGGGGTAATCGGAGCTAGGGTTTTCAGTACCGCCGCAAGTCAAGACCCAAAGCTCTCGACGGGTGGATCGTCGCCGCCGCCGTCGTCTTCTTGCTTCTTCGAGGAAGTGGGAGGTCGAGAGAGAACCGACGATGGCGACGGGTGCTGCGGCGACGGGTGCTCTGGCGACAGGAGAATAGAGACAAGGAAGACGGGTTCGATGGAGGAACCGGGGCCCAGCCATGACACAGCCTCAGAACCGGCGATGGCGGCGACGGCGGCGACGGTGCTCTGGCGACGGGAATCGCGACGGGTGCTGCAAGGATTCGGCGAGAGGAGAGCGACGGGTGCTGCGAGGATTAGGGCTCAATCGTGTTCCAGAGAGAGAAGAGTCGCTGGAGTGCTGTCCACTTGCTTTTGTGTTTCTCAATCGTGAGAAACAGATTTGTGTTTCTCAGATTTGTTCCAAAAACACAAAAGCAAGTTTTTTTTAATTCTCGTTTTTGTTCCAAATCTGTTCTTAGGAACAAAAAACAGATTTGGAACAAAAAAGTCACCAAACGCGTTTCTGTTCTTTTTTTGTTCCCTGGAACAAAAAAACAGAAATTTGTGTTCCTGAGAACAAAAATAAAACTTACCAAATAGGCCCTAAATGACGGAGTTAAAAATAGACTCTTTCCATGGTTGTCATTCCACATCAATCCAAAATTCATCAAACAATATAGCTAGTCAAATACATTAGAAAATTGTAGGACCATATACATTTTCTTGTCAAGATTAGCAAACAACAAAAACCATACCATATGCAATGGCAAGGATTTCAGAATTACTTTTTCGCTTCAGGGAAGAAGATCTTCAATGTAATGATAAGAATAACGACCCAACAAGAAGACAAGTGCACAACAAGGAGACAAAAGAAAGCCCAACAACCCTTAGAAGTAACTCAACTAAACAAGTCTCAGCCATTGCCACTTGAAGGCAGAAATGATTTTGAAAAATGTCATATCGACGTTGAAGAGAACCATCTGTAGATGTTTTAGGATCTCATGAGGGAGAGACAGAGAGACTGATCACAAATGTCTACTTGGTGGGAATAAGAAAAGATTACACGAGCCATACTAAGGGTGAACAAAGAGACGCTCACTAAAACCATAACCTTCTAACTTATTTCCAATTCTACTCGATATACTTTTAACAAAATGCATTCCCATTACAAGTAAAAATGATAAGCAGGTTATGTTGCAGATAAACCAAGATATGATGGTAACACCAGCAATGGTTCAAGGTATACCGGCTTAAGGAAGATTGAGAAGACAATGACGCCAGCTATAGTCTTAGTCATCTCAAACTCTTAGAACTCCTTTAATTCTAATTTCATCATTTTTTTTCTTTTGCTTTCATTTGACTACTGTAATTAGTGAAGGGAAGCATTGGCGCAAAAGTAAAGTTGTCACCGTGCAAGTGGAGGTTCAAGTCCCAGAAATAGCCTCTTGCCAAAACACAGGTAAGACTAAGTTCATTAGACCCAAAATAGTTTAATTTATCCCTGAACTCCAAAGATAGTGAGAGCTTTCTGCACTGGCTGCCTATTTTACTTTTATAAGTAGGATTGAACTTAGTTGACCTTTTCTCCATTTGTTATACTTTTTTCTTCGACATGTAAACAGAATTCATATACATCATGCATCAGTTCTACACTACAAAAAAATGGCAATTTAGCTACGAGACTCAGCGACGGAAAAAAAACCGTCGCTCATTGCGATGGAATTTGCGACGAAAATGAACTTTCGTCACTAATTAGCGACGAAAAAAAACACGTCGCTAATTCCGACGAAATTTGCCACGACAAAATAAAATCTGTCGCTAAGTAGCGACGGAAAAAAATTCATAGCAAAATACGTGGCTAATTAGCGACGAAAACAAAATTCGTAGCAAAAAATGTGGCTAATTAGCGACGGGAAAAAAATTCGTCGCTATTTAGCCACACATTTTGCTACGAAAAAAATTCGTCGCTAATTAGCGACGTATATCTATTCCGTCGGAAAATACGTCCCAAATTTGCCACGGGGACCAAATTCGTCGCAAATTAGCGACGGATTTACCGACAAAAAAAATATTCGTCGCTAATTTGCTACAGAAAAAAATGATATTGCAAAATTTGTTGCTAATTAGTTACAGAAAATTAATTCGTCGCAAATTTGCGACGGAAATTGTTAGGTAGCAAAATCCGTCGCAAATTAGCGACAAAAATTCTGTCCGTCGCATATTAGCGACGGATTTTGTGACGATATCATATTCCGTCGCTAATTTACTACTATAAAAGCTGCCGCTCACTTACTCCTATTTTCTTCTCCCCCGAAAGCCCCTTTCTACATCATTCCTCTGTCGAACACAAAAACCCTAACAAAGGTATGTGCTTTTCTCCTATCTTGTTCTTTCTATACTAGAGATTTTAGGTGATGTGTTAGTGTAGGCTTGGTCTTTGTGCATAGAACTTTGGTTGTTGTAAGCGTGTGGGCGGCAGCCATGGTGAGGCAGCTTGACTGCTGCCAGATCTGGGCTAATTCATCGCAAACAAAAAGCGTCATCGCCCAATTCGTCGCCAATTTGCTACGGATGTCCAATTCGTCGCAAAAAATGTCGCTAATTAGCTACGGAAATTATTTCGTCGCAAAATCCGTCGCTAATTGGCCACAAAAATATTGTTCGTCGCAAAATCTGTCGCAAATAGCGAGTTTGTGACGGAATTTGCGACGATAAAATATTCCGTCGCTAATTTCCTGAAAAAAAAAAAAAAGATCCTTATTTCCATCCTTCCTCTTTCAAACCCAAAAACCCTAACGAAAGTATGTGTTTTTTATTAGATTTGTCAATATTTTTAACCAATCTCAAATAATATTCTTTAGAGCATCAAATATTTGTAGCTTTCTTTGCATTTCTCTTACTAAAATATTAAATATTCTTTTTTAAGGTACGTGTCCATTTTAAGTCTCGCAATCCAAGTGAATGTTGCAATTCTCATCAAGTTGACAAGTTTCTACTACAAAAATTTCAGTCATATACCCAGGTAAGTTTTCTTCACATGGTAATTTTTTCATGTTTTCTATTTCAAAGTAATTGTTTCGTAAAATTCGCTAATTTTAATTTTGTGAATTTTTTTATTTTCGTTAAACATTAGATATGATATTTTTAATATTTTATGAGAAGTTTTAATTTTTATACAGACACAATGCAAAGAGACAGGTCTTGGATGTACAATAAGAACTTACCTAGACGTGGAGGATTGACCGATGAGTTTTGTGCTGGGTTGGAACTATTTTTGGATTTTGCTAGTAGCAAAGTTGAGTTCATGGACGGAAATAAGTTAAGGTGTCCATGTAAAAAGTGCAGTAATAATAAATTTCATGTGTGTGATAAAGTTAGAGAACATATTTGTAGATTTGGGTTTACTCCGAACTACTATAATTGGACTTGCCATGGTGAACCATTTATATATGATGAAGGATATCGAACAGGTGACCAATTTATAGTTAGGGAAGAATGTAGTTATGATAATCGATTTAATTCATATCAAAGGATGGTGATTGATGCAGCTGGTCAAAATTTTGGATGGGAATCGAATCATGCAAGTACTAGTTTTACTCCTGTACTTGAACAATGGGGTTCTAGTCATGCATCACACTTCAGAGAGATTGAAGGAACAGGATTTGATGAGAATGTGTGTAATCAGTTCCGGGAAGTATTGAGAGCAGCGGATGAACCTTTATGGGCAGGTTGTGACAACCACACTAAGTTATCAGTGACATCAAGACTTTTAAATATCAAGGCAGAACATAATGTGTCTGAGAATTGCTTCAACTCTTTTGTTGAAGTAATGTGAGAAACACTGCCTCGTGATAACATCATGCCAAGTGATTTTTATGATATGAAGAATCTAGTGAATAACTTAGGTCTTCCAGTTGAAAGGATTGATGTATGTAGCAACGGTTGTATGTTATACTGGAGAGATGATGAAAATGCAGAATATTGCAAGTTCTGCAGCGAACCTAGGTACAAGATTAATAAGAGGCAGGGTCGTAATTAGAAACGTAGACCTTACAAGCAAATGTTTTATCTGCCATTAATCCCTAGATTGCAAAGGCTTTATGCATCTCAAGCCACTACTGAACACATGACTTGGCATGCAAATCATCAAACAGAAGAGGATTTAATGTGTCATCCTTCAGATGCAGAGGCATGGAAACATTTTGATAGAACATATCCTGAGTTTGCAAAGGAACCTCGAAACATCAGGCTTGGTCTTTGTGCCGATGGATTTGCCCCATTTGGGAAAACATGAAAAAATTATTCATGTTGGCCAGTTATCTTAACTCCGTACAATCTTTCACCTGATATGTGCATGAAGACACCTTACATGTTTTTAACATTAATCGTGCCCGGGCCGCAAAACCCGAAAAAGTTAATAGATGGTTATATGCAACCATTGATTGAAGAGTTACAACGGCTATGGAATGAAGGTGTCTTTACATATGATGTTTGTACTGATCAAATATTTGTAATGAAGGCTGCCCTTCTTTGGATGATAAATGACTTTCCAGCTTATGGAATATTATCTGGATGGAGTACAGCTGGGGTCTTAGGATGTCCAATATGTATGGAGAGATCAAAGTCATTCAGATTAAAACATGGTAAGAATGTCAGCTATTTTGATTGTCACAGACAATTTTTGCCGATAAATCATACATTCAGAAGGAATAAGAAAGAATTCATGAAGAATAGGATTGAAAGAACACCTCCGCCATTGAGGTTGACCGGTGATCAAATTTGGGAGCAAGTGCATTACTTTCCAACTGTTGTTGAAAACCCTCATGGCACAACTTATGCATATGGAAGTATGCATAAGTGGACTAAACGCGGTATATTTTGGGATCTACCATATTGGAAGGCTCATCTTATTCATCATAATATTGATGTCATGCACATAAAAAAGAATATTTTCGACAATGTCATAAATACATTGATGGATGTCACTGGAAAAACAAAAGACAACTTGAATGCAAGAAAAGACATGAGAGATATTTGTGATCGGCCAACACTAGATGTGGATGCAAGCAGCAGGGTACCAAAACCAAAAGCAATTTATACATTGAGCAAGGAGCAGAAACGTGTTGTTTGTCAATGGTTGAAATCCATGCGCTTTCCTAATGGATATGCTTCGAACCTCGGGAGATGTGTTGATTTGAATGAATGTAAATTGACAGGTTTGAAGAGTCATGATTGTCACATATTTATGGAACGACTACTTCCAATAGCTTTCAAGGAATTTTTACCAAACTTTGTATGGGGTGCCATTACAGAATTAAGTAATTTTCTTCATGATATTTGCTCAACAATGTTAAAAGCATCGCATATGGAGAAACTAGAGAGAGATATTCCAATTATTCTTTGCAACTTAGAAAGAATATTTCCTCCTTCGTTTTTTGATTCAATGGAGCATCTCTTAGTTCACTTGCCTTATGAAGCCAAAGTTGCAGGTCCCGTTCAATTTCGATGGATGTATCCATTTGAGAGGTGAAATATTTTTTCATTTAAATTTCAAATTACTTTATTATATATTATGTTATGACAAACTTCTTTCTATTACAACCAGGTTCTTATATCATTTGAAGAAAAAAGTAAAGAATAAAGCACATGTTGAAGCTTCAATTTGTAATGCATATATTGTGGAAGAAGTGGCTACATTTGCATCATATTATTTTGAGCCACACGTGCAGTGCAAGAAGCAAAGAGCTGGAAGAAACAATGAGGGCCCCATTGATCCCAATTGCAAGGCATTCTCTATTTTCAATTATCTTGGTTGACCAAGCGGCGTATGTAAGTCTCGTTACTTAACAGGCGAAGAATGGCAGACAGCACATACATATGTTTTACTAAATTGTCCGGAAGTGGAGCCATACTTCGAGTAAGTGTACATTTGGAAATTAAAATATATATATTTGTGTGTATGACATTTGCTAATGTGTAAATGGTATTTTTTAACAGGATATTTCAAACTTCGATGTCTGGACTACCGCCAAATGAGTTTGATTGTTTATGCAATGAACAATTTGCGGCATGGTTCAAAACATATGTAAGTTGCCTATGGACTAATACCAATTTATTAATATTTTATACATCATATATTGAAATATATATAATTGACTTTGCTTATGTGACATTAGGTTCACAGTCATAATGAGCAAGGATTGTTATATCATTTGTCATTGGGTCCAAATTCAAGCGTACGAAGTTGGCCAGCATATTTCATAAACGGGTATACTTTTCACACTCAAGAATATGGAATGGGAAAAGCCACAATGAATAGTGGTGTGTGTGTTCAGTCATCCAATGTCGATAGTTTAAAAGATGATTTTTATGGATTATTGGATGAAATCATAGAGATAGAGTACCCTGGACCATTAATGCGGGTTGTGTTATTTAAGTGTATGTGGTTCGACCCCGTCAAAGGAATGAAGGTGCATACAGATTTTAATTTTGTTGAGATAAATCACAAGAAAAAATATATGAAATATGAACCATTCGTCTTGGCACAACAAGCAATTCAAGTATATTGTGCATCATATCCTAGTTTGAAATGTGACAAAGCTGATTGGTGGGCCGTATGTAAAATCAAAGCACGAAAAAAAATCGAGGAACACTGGAAGGATACGGCATATCAACAAGAGGAAGTTTGTAACACGGTTAATATCGAGGAATATAACATTCCAACTTTGCGAGATCCATATGGAGCAATGATAAATGTGGTTGCAGCTGAAATTCGCGAATCAAATTTAGCAAGTGTTGAAGAATTTGATTTTGAGACAGAGGATGAAGACGAAGACGAAGATGTAGAGGTCACCGAAGACGAAGAGGAAGAGGAAGAGGAAGATTTTTTAGACTTTTTTACTCATTATGTATTGTAACATATGTTGTTGTTGTCGTCGTCATAATTATTATCATTGTTTTTGTCATTGATTATTATTATTACTACTACTATTGATCATATTATTATTAAAAATAGCGATGGATTTTGCGACGGAACACATATCCGTTGTTAACTAGTGACGAATATCACTTCCATCGCTAATTATTTTTCCTTTCCTTTTATTTTCACCTAAATTATTTATTTCTTGGCTCGGGTACACGACTTATTAGGCGATCCATCGGTGATGGAATGTTATTCCATCGCCAATTATTTTATCCTTTCCTTTTATTTCCATCTAAATTATTTATTTCTTGGCTGGGGTACATGACTTATTAGGCGATCCATCGGTGATGGAATGTTATTCCATCTCAAATTAGCGACGAATGACATTTTCCGTCGAAAATTACGTCGCTAATTAGTGATGGAAGATTAATCTGTCGCAAATTAGTGACGAAAGAAAATTTCCGTCGCTAATTAGCGACGGAATTAGCTACGGAAAACGTCATCCATCGCTAATTAGCCACGGAATTAGCTACGGAAAATTTTCCGTCGCTAATTAGCCACGGAATTAGCTACAGAAAATTTTTCGTCGCTAATTAGCCACGGAATTAGCTTACCGTCGCTAGTTTCCGTCGCTAATTAGCGACGGACGTGTCTAGCCGTCGCTAATTAGCGACGGTACAAGTCCTCCGTCGTGGATTAGCGACGAATGACATTTTCCATCGCTAATTGCTTTTCCTTTCGTTTTATTTGCATCTAAAGACTTAGTCGAACCATTAGCGACGGCCTCCGTTGTCCGTCGCTAATTACTTGTCCTTTCACTTATTCGAACCATTAGCAACGGATATGTGTAGCCGTCGCTAATGGATTTTCCTTTCTTTTTGTTTTTATCTAAGTAGTTAGTCGATCCGTTAGCGATGAAAAAATATATCCGTCGCTAATTTCTTTTTATTTCTATTTAATCTATTTAATTCTTGGCTCGGTTATACGTCTAAGGCAAGCCATTAGCGACGGAGAAAATCTATCCGTCACTAAGTTTTGCGACGGTGGTTTTTTGTCTCTAATTAGTGACGAATGTGTATTTGGTGGCAAAATCTGTCGTGATTTGGTGACGAGATTAGCGATGAATTTCGCACGGCGTCCCGCGATTTCCACTTCCCGGCCCAACCCTCTTTGCTTGGGCCATCGTCCTTTCCAGCCCACCTCTCGGTCATTTCACCTGTCATTCTCATCAGTCATTCTCACTGGTGAATCTCCCTTGCGATTTTTTTCTTCTCCCTTGCCCTAGGCGTAAGTGCTTTCCCTTACCAAAGAAGAAGAACGCCTCTCCTCCGCCTCCGCCTCGTCGGCACATCTGGTGATTCTAAACTTTCTATCTCCGTGTCTCTCTTTGCCAACGTCTCGGAGCCGCGCTCGCCGAAGCTTGCGTGTTTTCACGCGAAGGGGCGAAAGAATCGCAATGAATGGCAGTCGACATGTTTGGTTAGGTCTTTACTCTCTGTATGTTAGCATTTTTGGTGAATACATGTTTGGTTGGTTACCCTTTTAAGGCTTTCTTCTTCCTGAATACATGTTATAGATGATGTAATTGTTGTGCTCGCGGTCGTGGCTCATGATGACTATGTTGTCTGGGTTTTCTTTGACAGCCATATCAACATTCATGTCCAGCTACGTGGTTTTGTAATCCTTCTTTGATGAGTCTGATTTATGTTTTGATTAAAGACTACAGATTAGATTCTATGGTTTATCTTCTGGCCAATGCAATGGTGAAACTTGAAGTCCTCTCCATTGCACTCTCCTGATGGCAAACTTGAGGTCCTTAGAGTAATTGGATCCTCTGTTTTCCTTCATTTCTCTCCTTTATTAACTCTATCTCCAGCTATCTTCCTAAACGACAACCGATTAAATGAGTACATATGAGACTTTCCCTGCTTTGTTGCACATGATATGAACTATGAAGTGATTACGACATTTAGAGCACCTAAGTGCTTATTTTTTTATTGCGTCAATATTACGGGACAAACACCCACCTTGAAGGTGTTTGACGTTTTGAAACGAACCTTCATTTTTAATGAAGGTTGATACTTGTCGCTAAACTAGCAGAATAAAATGAGAGAAAGCTTTAACACTTGAATTTACTGTTCTATATTTATGAAGAAATGTCCACCCATCACAAAACTTACCGATAACCTCTTGCTTCAAAACTTGCATCGTTGTTCTATGTTCAAAGAATTGAAGATGTGCTACCTGTGTCGAAGTTGTTTTTGATCTTTTTGGATGGGTTGGGTAGATAATTACTTTACTTTATATGCAAAACTGGAAAGCTATTGTGCCTTTTGTATGTTGCATAGACATTTATTAGCATTTGTTGCACGACAAGTAGATAAGTTGGCATGTTTTTATGAGTAGATTGCATTTTCTTTTTGTGAGCGTCCATTCATAAGAGTTGCTATGTTGACGGATTATGACTTTAGTTGGTATTAGTTGTTGAAATTGCAATTTCATTTAAGATGTTAAAATGGCCAAGTGATACAAATTTGGCATTCTGTGAGGGGTACATGATAATGACATGATTGAGTTTCGAAAGCCATGATTCAACATGGTTTGGATCTTATGTTCTCTGAAGGATTTTCATACTAATTTCTTAGTTAAGCTTAAAGTAGGTTCCTACATATTTTCACATTCTTTTTGTTCCAATAAAAATTTGTGAGTTATGTTAATGTACTTCAACCTATGACCGGGATCCAACATTCTTGCTGCGACATGTCTTCCTAAGCATAGTATCCTCTGAATTGATTTCATTAATCTTTTGTTAATCACACCATGATTCATTGATGATCAAATGATCTTTGTAAGTTTTACCCCTTTTAAGGCTGCATGGCTTTTTGGTTTTGGCCATGTATTCTCTGACTTGTAGTGTGGGTTTGCTTACCCACTTCGCCCTTCTTTGGTATGGATGGTGCATAAAATTGAATCCACATGGTGCCATAATGCCCTGCTTAATGCTATGTCATTGATGAATGTTGGGCACAAATTGGTAATGAACTGGTTAGAATATTTTAGTAAGCCTGTTTTGCATGTATAGTAAGTGTAACTCCCAGATTCTAATGGGTTGATGCCGGATTGAACAGGGGAATGATGTGGGCACCCAGTACAGGTCAGAACTCTATCACTATACGCCGAAACAAGAGAAATCAGCTATAGAATTATTGGAGCAACAGCAGAAACTCCTCGATAGAAAGATTGTTACAAAAATTCTGCCCGCCAATAAGTTCCACCGTACAAAAGAATACCATAAGTATTTTTTAAAATGGTAAGCTTCATCCATCACAATTTCATTAGGTGTCCCGAATTCCCGAATACATGTTCATATTTTTTAAGATATTTGTCTAATCTTTGTACTTGACAGTATAAACGTGGAGGTCATCGTATACTATCACGAGGAAGACCAGCCCATTCCCCTTCCCCTTCTTCCCCTTCATCATCCCCGTCCCTTTTATCTTCTCCTGCACTTTCATCTAACCCTCAACCACTACATGCTGATGGACAACATGGACACATTGATGGCTCTTCTGACCCTCAACAACATATTAGGGAAGAACTTGAACACATTGGCCCCTCCTTCGACCCTCAACAACCTATTAGGGGACTAGCTCATCATAGGCGAACTGAATCTCCTTTAGTTCCACCTTCTTCAGTGGAACAATCAAACTATGAGAGAAACACAAGTGAAGAAGCAGATATACGATACATGATACTACCATATGGAGATTTGTAAGTATTTCATTTTTTTAGTATATGTAAATATATAAGGTTTTATATATTGAATGTCAACTAAACACAAGTGAAATGTTTGCAGATTCACGAATGCTAATTACGTTGTGAGGCAACTTAATAAAATAATCAATAATCGATGGAGGGAGCCTTTTATTACGTATAGCAACGCTTCAGATGAATTAAAGGATATGTGGTGGAATGAGTTCAAGGTAAGTTTTGTCCTTTTATTTTCTCATAAACTAAGTTCGGTGTAAATAAAGTTAATTTTTTTCTATTGATTGCAACGGAAGTTTAGGTGGGATGTAATGGAAGAGGATGAAATTAGAAGAATTTTTAAGAAAAAGGCTGGTGATCACATACAAAATGTGATGAATAAAGCAAAGCAAAGTCAAGTCAAGCCAGAGTTTATTCCAAGTGAATATTGGACAGAAATTCAGAGGATTTGGGAAACCGAAAAGCATCGGCAACTTAGTGAACGAAATAAGCAAAATCGAGCTTCTAGTTCTAGTGAAGGGTCTGCCACGTATGCTAGGGGCTCTATCAACATCGGGGAGCACAAAAAAAGAATGGTAATTCTATTCAACATGTCTCCAAAGTTAATTTAATTCAATTACTCATTTATCTTTATATTTTGTAGGCAGAGGAATTGGGGAGGGAACCGACATTTACAGATACATTGGAACGCACATTTAAAAAAAAAAGATAAGACATGGACTGGCGATCGAGCAAGAGCTATTAAGGTTTGTAAGGTTATACTTTAGACTATATGAAATCTAGAATGCTTTTAATATTTATGGAAGTTATAATATGAATTTATTTTATTTTCGTTTATACTGTTAATGTAGGATAAATTTGATGCACTTTCCATGAGTAATGCTAGTGCTAGTGGTGTTAATGGTGATGCTGCATCGGACCAATCAGTTGAAAGTATGGCATTATGGATGGAGGCATCGGGTGGGATAAAAAGAGGGAAAATATTTGGGCTGGGATCTTTGTCAAGGATATACACAACAAAGGCTGCTGCAACTTCATCCTCGAGAGTGGCTGGTTCAAGGACACAACACGAAGAGCAAATGGAGCAAGAAATGAGCAATGTGAAACATATACTTGTAGAGAAAGACGAAGAAATAGGTACTCTCAAACAACAAATGCAATTTATCTTGCGACACCTCAACATTCAGCATGGTGAGATTCCTCCTGTACCTCCAACTAATCCCATAAGTGATGAGCAAAATGATGATGAGATTGCTGCTGTTGCTGATGATGACAACAATGATGATGGGAGTGCGACACCCAAACCTCTATCAAGATGAGGTTTGTCCTAATCCTACACTAACCCAATGGGTTCCTTCGCCTTTTCAGTTATGATGGCGTTCTTTAAATGTGTTTCTCTTTATCTCAGAGCATGCGGTGAGGCATATGACGTTGACTGCTTGCACGAAACCTTTATTTCAGCTAGGTAATGTATATACCTTTCATTTGAGATAGGCTACAAAAAACTATTTCAGCTAGATAAGCTAGTTACAAGCCCAAGCAGCTATCTTAACTGCGATTGGTGAAGCTACAGAAGTAGTAAGTGAAGAGCTTGCACGGCAGAGGCACTGGCAGAAAATGCTGTTGCTGCTCATAGCGCCTTAGTGGCTCAAGTTGAAAAGGATATAAATGCAAGTTTTGAAAATGTGCTTAGAGTAGAAAGAGAGACAATTGATGCTGTGGAAAAGAAGGCTGAAGAAGCAAGGCTTGAATTGGAAAAATTGCGTGCCAAAAAGAGAGGAAGATAGTATTACCCTAATGAAAGAACATGCTGCTGTGGAATCAAAGATGGTAGTTCTCTCTAGGTTAAGGAGAGAAGTGGAAGAACAACTGAAAAATCTAATGAGTAACAAGATGAAAGTATCATATGAGAAGGAGAATATTGAGAAACTTAGGATGGAAGCAGAAAGAGAAAACTAGGAAATTGCTTGCTTGCAACACGAGCTAGAGGTTGAGCGAAAAGCATTGGCAATGGCTAGGTAAGTACAACATGATGTATCTAAGGAACCAATCATGGGTATTTAACTTTTTCAATTTAGATGGTTTTGAACATTTATGTATGATCTTTTAAACGCTCGTCGTCCATCCATCTACTATTCTATACTTGCATGCGTCACCTTTACAAATAATTTGTCTCTCTCTAGAATAGATACAATTCCTGGTCCGTTGCTTATGCTCAAAGAGACGAGATACTTCCATTTAATGATGAAATGTGCACTGCAGCTCCTGCTGTTCCATGCTAAAAATGATGATCAGATGATGCTTTCTTTTAAATTGTATTTGGACCTTAGTTCAGTCTTTTTATCCAAAAGTCTCTTCAATTTTCCCTTTGAGGTGATTTGACTGTGGCGGCCTCAAAAATGCAAATGCTGCCATTGTTATGGAATTAGGGACCTGGTTGCAAATGACCTTAATAATCGAAGATCTGTGTTTTTTAGCTCACACCTGTTCAACTTATTCTGTGGGAGTATACCTTGGGTAGAATAATTCACGTTGAATAAGAATTTTGTCTACTGGCATATCCATGAATGAAGTATTTGGTGGTTGAATGCCATTATTTACTTGTTTAGATGTCTCAAGTCAAGGCCAGGATTTGCTGCTGACTTGATGGTGAGTCCGTGCTGCAACTATAGTTTCTCCGTCGATGTTGGTAGTAGATAATGCAAATGTAATCCGTCAATCTTTTGCCATTTCTGAGTTTCCATGAGAGAATAGAAAAAATTATACCTAATCAGGTTTCTGCAACCAAAAGAGGCTATGACGATGGAGTTTCTAAAGAAGCAGGGTGAGGTTTGGATTGTTAATGTCGCTAATTATGCCCATGCACACGATCGTCGTCACGTTTTTCACTACTTCTCCATCCAAACCCTTCTCCTGTCACGAATTAAGCGTATATATGGATTGTCAAAGCGCATAAAATTGTAGAATAGCAGGTTCCTAAATCCAGCGGAACGAACAACCAACGGGCAATGTTTAAATCACCCTTTCTGGTGAGTTTCAGTGCAATAAAATATGAGTCGTTCGAAGCATGAATTTCATGGATCTCGTTATAATAATAATAATAATAATTATTATTATTATTATTATTATTAGTATGTAATAGAAATAACGAGGGATTTTGCGACGAAAAAGAATTAATCGAAGAGAAATAACTCTTGTGAAACATTCATCGCAAAATCCATCGTTCTTCCAAAGGAGTTCATTGGAATTTCACGTAAATGTTGAAGATTATATTGACAAAATTTACAATTATAACTGAATTGACATTTGTATTATAGGGTTAAGAATAGATTGGTAATTTTTGAACTTCAACAATTCAATGCAGCGTTGTATTTGCTTTTCTACCACAATGAGCTATCTTGAACTTCACTATGTACTTATGTAATACATTTATCAACAATTCTTTTGTGAAAAAAAAAATCCGAAACTTCTATGCAACACAATTATCCAAAAAATTTGGTGCTGTATAGAAAAGTAAGGGGTATTTGCTTTTATAATATTTTTTAGAAGGATCGTATAGGTATAAGTTTGAGATTTTCATTATTATAGAAAAAATTGAAGTCTTGAATATGTTACTCGGCTACAAATTTATTATTCTTTGTGAAAAAAAAAGTTCAAGGAAAATGTGTCGAACTTGACAAATTTTTAAGTTTTTTTCCTCATATTTGAATAGGGCAACAAAAATGCTAATTTGGATGGACGTGTCAGCATTAATTTGCTGATATTGTGCTTGATAAATCAAATATTACAAATGTGAAAAAAGAAGAAGACAAAAGTAGAAAGGTAGAAATATATTGGAGACTTCGAGGAACAATCAATTAATCTTCTTTTATATTCTCGGAATCGAAATAATTTCTCACTCAAAGAGAAAACGATATATCAGTAATGTTCTGTTTGTTTTTGGAAAATAAATAATTTGAAAAAGATTTCATATAAAAGTATTTGTACCGTTTGAAATAAGTAACAAGGGAGGGTAAAGACTTTTCAGCCCATGCAATTTATGTCCACCAATCTTTTCCTCGCACGTGTCCCGACTGAGCGAACGTGTGGCGCCAACATGTACGAAGATGCAAATTTTTCCTCTCGCATCCCGCCACGTCAATAAAATCAAACGAAAGATGCGAGCCCTTCACTTTTGAACTTCGCGGGGTTCTGTGCTGACTTCTTCGTTCTCCGCTCGCTATGAACTCTGCAAATAAGCCCTAAAGATGCGAATTTTCTGAGATTCTCGCGCTCTCTTCTCATATCATGCAAGCATCGGAGATGAGAGCTTGGAGAACACTCTACGCCCACAAGCGCCTCCTCGATCCCGCCTCTAACCCCAAATCCCTCGCGTTCTTCAAGCCCCTCCAAAACTCCCATTTCTGCCGCGGCATTCACACCACAAACCGCCGCCTCCTCTCTCAAGACCCCAGTCTCGCGTCATTGTCCTCGAGCTCTGATTCGGAGACAAGCGACACTGCCCACCCTGTCGACAATCTCCACGACCCCGCCATCCCCTGGGTCAGGAGCAGTGGCAGAGAAGCAGGGTCGGGTCCCGAGAGAGAAGCAAGAAGTGGGAATGGCGAAATTTCCGAGGAAAGGAGGTATTTTGGAGGTGGTAGGAGTTCTTATAGTGGGAGTGGTACGAAGGGGAAGAGGAGAGGTTGTTGGGTTTGTTAGAATTGCGGGTACACGGATGGACAGTGGTGGGGTTCTTGCAGGTTGTGCCGTAGCGCTGGGACGATGAAGCAGTTCACGGTGGAGGAAAATGGCAGCAGGAGTGAGAAAGTGAGGGGTTTCGAGGTGTCGGAGAATGTGGTGAGGGCATGGCTACCGCAGCGGGCTGGCGACGTGCGGCCACTGCAATTGACGGATGTGAATAGGGGAGTTGAATCAGTTGGAGTGGCAGATTCCTCTGTAAGTTTGTTTCTATTCTTGGAAATTAACAACTTGTTAGGTTTGGACACTATATGCAGATGCTACAGAAAGATAAATAGTTGAAGAAAGCTGTTGTTTAGTTGGTTTTATTGTCTTATCTACTCTTGCAATGAGTTATTTCGAAGCATCCTTCCAGGAGTTTGATCCTCGAGCGTTATGTGGTGATTTTGAAATTTTCCGATGTACTTTTGCTGGAAATGTGGTATATTTTCTTTTTCCAGTTATATCAGAGTGATAATATGACTTTGGTCTTGATGCCAATCTGTTGTCCACCTTGATGAAACCATTCATACTGGTTATTCTGAAGTGTTGATACTTCTATTAATTAATTTTGGAAGACACACATGTGTTGCCCAAATTCCGTAGAGTAAGTGATCTCTTGCGGTGCTTGATATTTAGGTATGGACCCTTTGGAGAGGAGATTTCGAGAGTGCTAGGTGGTGGTCTCGTGCCAGGTTTGACATCCTTTTTTATTTTGCCATATGGTCTGCATGAATCACTTCAGACATATGGAAGTCTTGAAGAATTTAATTTTATCAAAGTTATTTTTTTTTGGTAAGGTAATTTTATCAAAGTTATTGATTTTGCTCTTACCAAAAAAAAGTTATTGATTTTGCTACATTGTGGCTCTAAAGGCTCCTTAATTTTGGTGGGAGTTGATCCTGGTGTTGGCAAGAGTACACTGTTGCTGCAGGTAATGTAATTGAAGGATACTTTAAAGTATTAATGAATTATGTTAGTTCTCGAAATATATGTCTCCTGTCTAATAACCATTATACTTTACCCTGTCCATCTTGTACATTGATATTTTTTTATTGGAAGATGGCTGCAATGATTGTGGAAGGGTGCGATCTTGGCTGATTGGCTCCACTAGTATATGTCTCTGGGGAAGATGTAAATGGAGTTTTCATGTTAGCCTGCTGCTGGTATTTGCTGTCATGCATATTCGTTCTCATTGACAAGGATATTTTTCATTGCTTCTTGGATGGTTTTCCTTGTTTGTCAATATAGGCTCTTCCACATTTTCTGTCTTAGGCTTTCGGCTTGGACCGTATCATTTAGCTTTATATTGTCTGTTTAAGATGCCCGGTTTTTTAGTCATGGTTTTTTAGCATTCAATTGATCAAGTTGCAGGAGAAAATAACGGCGCAAGTTTATCCGTGCCCCTATTTTTGTGATAACAACACTTGGCCTCTATCAAGTATGTGTTCTTTGTTTTTTTGCCTGTCAGCCTTCTTGCGTATGCTGCATTTATTTCTCAACTTGTTGAGGAGAAAATGTTTTCATGCATGAGAGATTCTAATTGAATGCTAAGTTACTGCCTCGCTTTTTATGTTTAAAGACTTATATTGTTATTATGCTTAGGCTAGGAATAATGAATGGCCCTTTTTTTCGTCTTTTTATCTTTCACTTCGTCCAAGTTGTTGATCATCTACAAATACTTGCTGCGATGGTGATATCTATTGTCCTTAGTGAAATACTGATTGTGTGATTGCAAGACCAATTCGTTTGCTCTGTGACTGCTGTCAAGTAAGATTTCATGCCTTTTTCTGCAGGGTTGTCATAAATGCTGGAGCACCATACATTAAGATGGTCAGTGAGCAATTTGATAGATGCCATGGAACCCTTCTTCAGTATGTGGAAGTTCTCTGTAGTGCTGTGACACCAGTTACAGCATATGTGTAGCTGATTCCCTCACTCGACGATCTTTGTTCACCTGTATCACCTAGTTCGTGAGGTCTCTCTCTCTCTCTCTCTCTCTCTCTCTCTCTCTCTCTCTCTCTTGCGTGTAGAAAAAAGAAGAAACAAAGAGAGAAGGAAAATGTATCTTCCCGTATTCTATCATTACTAAGTGGTGTGATCATGCAATTGCTGAATTGTTGTAATATTATGATCCTGTTTTATTACCTTGGTTCAGATAGCTTTCTAGGTATACCGTCCAGTAACGAGGCTTTCCAAGTTCATGGAAGTTCGATATTGTCCGTAAATAATATTCGTTGCAAATTTTATCGATGAAAAATTAAACAAAATTTGGCAATAAATTCATTTCGGAATAATGTTTGTAATAATCATCAAAATTTTTATGGAAAATTAGCGACAAATTTCGATGCAAATTGTAATCCAAAAAGAAAATTAGCTATGCATTTTGTCACGAATAATTGTTAGAACAAATTTTGCCACGAACGAATAGTGAAAAAAAAAACAATAGCGACGAATTTTTGCGACAAAAACAATAAATTGCAAAAAAATTAGTGACGAATTTTGCGACGTATATAGAACTGTTGCAAAATGGTGACAAATTTAGCTACTATTAAATTAGCGACGAATTTTGGGACGAAAACAATGGCGACGAATTTTGCGACGGAATAATTGGCGACGAACATTTTAGCGACGAAATTTGCGACGAAAATAATAGAGACGAATTTTGCGACGAAAATATTAGCGACGTATTTTGCGACGGAAAATTTGGCGACAACTTTCGTGATGGAAAACTAGCAATGAAATTTCCGACGGAAATTTTAGCGACGAACGAGTTTGCGACAAATTTGGCGACAAACATTTAGCGACGAATATAGCCACGAAATTTTTTGCGACGAAGTTTGTGACGAATATTGCTGCGACGGATTTTCCCACGATATTTAGCGACGAATTTAGCGACAAAAACTCTTGGGACCAAATCGTTGGGAACAAAAGTTTTGTGACGAAGTTTGCAACAAATGTTGCGACGAATTTTACGACATATTTTGCTATGAATATTGTACGTTGCTAATTTGCGACGAAATTTGCGACCTATTTTTAGCGATGAAATTTGTGACGAATATCTTATTCCGTCGCAAATTGGCGACGATTTTTGCGACGAGGCTTTAGCAACGAATTTTTTGACTGTCGCTAGTTTGCGACGAATTTTGCGACGGACATTTTTCCATCGCAAATTAGCGACAGAAAGTCAAAATTTTCGTCACTAAATTTTGCGACGCCGTATTGGCGACAGGAAATATTTTCGTCGCTAAGTTCGTCGCAAAATATTTTAGAGACGAATTTTGCTTATTTTTCCGTCGCAAAATCTGTAGCTAAATCCATGTTTTTTTGTAGTGCTACATAAATTGTCATTTTAACAAACTTGACTTGATATTCACCTTTCATACGAGAGAAGTACAGCTTTCATTCTGTGGAGAAGGCTAACGGTTTATCATGCCTAAGGCATTGTCGGCCATTTGTTTAACAATGCACGCATCAATGACATTAAATTATAATAACCTGTCATGAACAAAACTGGCTATGTCACAGGCAGTCAATGAGTCCTTTGTTGACCAGCGTTTTCTTCCCTCCATCTTTTGGAATTTCTCGTAACACAGGGGTTTTCTTGACTCCCTGCATATCTTGTGAATTTGAATTTGCGGAACTATGCAACATCGGTAACAAATCACAGCGAGCATGCCATTCGGCTTACCCCAGGTTGGTCAACGACGTTAACGACATGACGTTCATCTGTTGTTGAAGAGTAGGTATCAGAGAAGGGTCTGCATCAGTGATAAGCCATTATGAAGACTAAATGAACTGAATAGTTTTCAATGGTACGGAATTCACATGAGATGGATAGAACGCAAACCTCCCTAAAAAATAATGAAAGAGAAAATAAAACAACTGTAAAAAACCTACTAGATGAGAAAGAAATAGGGTGTTAATGACAATGGTAGCAAGTGATTCATGTCGTATGCGGTTAGTACGACAACTTACCTAGCGAATATATTCTCGTCAATGGTAATTAGACGTTGGATTCCCAATAAAGCGTGGTTAAATAATATTCCTGATAATTTTATATTAATAAAATTTGATTGACTATCATATGTTTGAATTAGTATTAGTAAGCTCAGATGGAGGACAAGAAAGTGCATTTCTAGACTACGCACAAGGTGAGTAGAGCTATCAATTGTGACGCCTAGAGTTAAGTTCATCTGTTGTCAAAAATTAAAGTAATTTTTGAGGAGTTTTCAATATTTCTTAGTAGGAGTGAGTGTGACAATGTTTATACAGATTTGTACTGTATTTAGCACAATGTGGTATTTCAACTAAAAACTCATAAAGTAGTTGATAAAAGCGCAATAATCGACACGGATTACCTTTTAACGAGATAGAACTTGTGGAGCCAATAGTTATTATAGCTGTTTATTTTAACCAGATGCATGTTCAATCTCCTAGCAAAAATGGATGCAATGATGGTTTTGTTTTATCTACGATAAATGAGACTGTATCTAAAAATCCTTGTGGAGTAGCTAAAGGTATAAGTGGAGTTGGTATTCTGATGAGATCCATAGTTATGACGAAATTGAAGTGCGGCTTGGACTGAGAAAATGTTTGTGGCGGTTGAGCCCACGAAGGATTTTGGGAGAGTAGCAATGAAATTCGAATTTCTAGCAATGTGATTGAGTGTTGGCTCTAACTTTGAGCCAAGGTGGAGATCGAAGATATATATTGAGTTTGAGATGGTGAAGGAAACTTGACTCAAATAGGGAATTTCCCACTTTGAATGGGTATCGTAATTCACATAGGCTTCCTATTTTTCATTCAAAAAATTTTTATATAAGAAGTGAGTTTTTTTTTTTTTGTGAAGAGTATCCAAGAGGCGGCATCTTCGTGAATTATACCTTGAAATAATTCGAGAGTGTTCAAGTTGATTAAATGTTATGATAAGATTTGTGAATTTGTTTGTGAGGTTAGTTTGCGAGGAATTATGGAGCTAAATACTATGTGAGTCATTGGGTGTCATTGCAAATTGAGATATACTCTTAATGTTTTAGCAACTTCAGTATTGCTGTATAGCTAGATCTACAATGATATTTTTGAGATGCCCTTCGTACGTGATACTAACCGAAACATGTAAGTCAAATGTTTGATTTATTATATTGTTCTATTTTCTTTTATTGTTCAATCGCTTCTTTCCACAATTGATAGTGTTCTGGCTTTAGAAAATGGAGCTGCGCCTGCAAATTTTGTCAACTCTCCCGTGAAATAGACTAAATGAAAGGACGCTCACACTTAGACAAATTCATGAGAATGACATTATCATATTCGTGTCCGACCATAACCAACACTGCTTATGTGAATTATGGGAATACAACATGCACAAATGCAATTTTGGAGGAGAAAAAAAAGGAGCTTTCACAAAAAATGTGACATTTCTAGAAAAAATTTTCTAAAAAATTATTTTCTCAAAAAATAGCAATATTTTTCGGTGTTCGGCTGAAATTTAAAAATACTATTTGCCATTTGGTATTGAAAAACTAATTTTTAAAAATAAGTTTAATTAAAAATGATTTAAAAATTGGAATTATTATTCTATTTTTAAAATTTTAAAATTTCATTTCCTTCTTTCTCAGTTCGTTGCCAGCCATGTCAATGCCTAGTGACTAGCCATAGGTGAGCTTGAGGTCGCCAGACGCCAACAAGGCCTAAGCCTTGCTAGATGAGCGAGCTCAAGGCTTGCCAAATCGGCGCCCCATCGATGAGCTCAAACCTGGCTAGTCATCGCCATGGTTGGTCACCAGCTGAGAAAGGAGGAAAAAGAAAGAAAAAAGACAAAAAGAAAAGAAAACTAAAAATAATTAAAAATCTAAACAACATATTTCTAAAAGTTATTTCCCATGCAACAACAAACAGAGTTTAGGATGCATATGTTTTGTGAAAAATGAATAATTTTTTAAAAGATTTTAAAAAAAATTGTTTACTTGAATCATCGCTTAAATTATATGTAAAAATTAATGAATGGAAAATATTTTCATTGCCGACAAAATTGCTTAATTTTAACTGTTATTGATAATGAAAATATTTTATCAGTTAATTATTTCAATTGACTCCAAATCATTCAATCTATTCCTAATTTTTTTTTAATTTATTCATTTTCTGTGAAATAATTGGAGCCTTAGCAAGTCATCCTCCTCTGCTGGATCTTTGAATAATTGATGGAGTAGCCAATACACAAAAATTTATAGTGTTGCGTTGACAATGGACATGAATATCATTAAAATGTGCAAAAGAGCTAACTTCCCTTTTGACTATTCTTTTCTTTTGCATGTACGCGAGGATTAATACGATTTTATTGCGAAATATTCGGCGGAATAGAATCATTACGCATGTGCTGTCTAACTTTCACGCTTGATGTCTATTAAAAATATGTCTAAGTTATGTAAATCTCGAAACCATCATGCTTTCTTCACAATTTTGCTATACTCAAAAGGGACTAAATGCTTAATTTTTTGGGAAAATATATATTTAAAAGAATAATTTAGCTTTCCTATTCAGAACATTGAACCAAACGCAAGTTTGAAGTCTACCAAAGTGGTGGGTTGTTGAGTTTAAGCGAAGGATGATCTTGAATTAGCAACCTCCATTTATATCTCTCTGTCCAGTCAAGCCGCCAAAGTCAACGGACCAGAATGAGATGAAATAAAATAAATGCGGAGATGTTGCAACTTGAAATAATTAACCAATACGAAAACCAACAGTCCCCACTATAAAGTGGTCATGAGATGGAACTCTGATTTCATATCACCCAATAAGAATTTTTTTCCTATTGGCTCCCTCAACTTTGGAAACAAGCCTATTAGCCATGGATTTTCTAGGTTTCCTATTGAGCATTTTGGTTTTGTTTCTTTCCTCAATCCTCACCACATGCTTCACAAGCTGTGGTGGAAACCGCTTCGAGTCCAAAGGGCAATGGCTTCACAAGGCATTAAAGGCCCTCCCTACAAGTTCATCCATGGCTGCACCAAGGAAATCTCCCAGTTGAAGAAGGATGTCATGTTGAAGATGAACAAGCCCATGACGAATGTTTCTCATGACATTTTACCCATTGTTGAACCTCACATAAACAAGTGGAATACAGAATATTGTAACTTAGGTCCTAGTGTTTAGAATAGAAATTATTTCTAACTTATATATAGATGTATACATAATCTAGAATTAACATACACTTAATTGGTCATAAGTCATGTGGGTCCCTTTAATGTAACTTTATTGTACTTAGATTTAGCTTACATTCGAGCACTTGCTAAACACTATGCGTTCATATGAATGTAGGGGGGATTTATCTGCACTGGTATGGTCCAGAAGCTTTCCTATTTATCTCAGACACTGAGCTAGTCAAAGAGGTACTTAACAACAGAGATAAGATATTTGTAAAGCCAGAATTCCCAGGAGACATCAAGAAGATTTTAGGTGATGGGCTTGTGACGACCGAAGGCAAAAAATGGTCAAGGCAACGGAGACTGGCGCATCTCGCCTTCCATGGCGAAAGCTTGAAGGTAGTTTTTTATGGTGCTCCTTAGCAATCCGTCATCCAGCTCGAACTTGGGTTTCCTGTCACTTTGTGTTTGATACATCGTGATGTTATAGTGAGCAAGCGATAGGCATACTCGGAAAACTTGTTGAATTGTGTTAAGAGTTAACCATATAATGTCTTCTTATATATGCATAGAAGCATAGAAGATGCATAACAATTGTTGTTGATTATACCCTTAATTGTGAATATGTTAGGGCATGATTCCAGGAATGGTGGATAGTGTTCACATGTTGCACAAGAGATGGCAGGATTTAGAAGTTAAAGAGGTTGAGTTGTTTGAAGAGCTTACCAAGATCTCATCGGATGTGATATCCCGGACAGCATTTGGAAGCAGCTACATTGAAGGGAGACATATATTCCAGTTGTTGAGCGAGTTGACTGTGATAGTATCGCGAAATATTTTCAAATTAAGACTTCCCGGAATTAGGTACTTACTGTTTTTTGCGAATATTAGGGTTTTTCCATTTCAATAAAACCGATTTTTTACTTTAAAAATACTTCACGACATATTGTTTTTCATTAATAAGGACAATAGCTTTTCAAGATGACATGTTTCTTTTCTTTTTTTGCATTTGAACAATGAGATATAGTTTAGCCCTAATATGTTTCCTCTTTGTCATGGGTAAATTATGATTAATGTCTTAGACTATAGCAAGATTTATGATCTTATATAATATCTAATAGAGTTGCAGTGCTAATTATGGCTTGGTTCACAAGTTGTTTCGTGTTTTATTTCCATCTATGTAGAAAGATATGGAAAATGAGTGATGAAATCGAGTCTGAGAGACTTAAGAAGGCAATACGTGAGGCGGTGCTAGGGATAATCAAGAAGCGAGAGAAGGTGAGTACGAGAGAAATGGACGATTACGGGAATGATTTTTTAGGGTGTCTTGTGAAGGCCCATCATGATCAAGACGAGAGCAAGAGAATCACGATTGATGATCTCGTGGATGAGTGCAAGACGTTCTTTATTGCAGGACAAGAATCGACAAACTCCAGCCTCACTTGGACACTGTTTCTCCTCGCAATTCACAAAGATTGGCAAGAGGAAGCAAGAAAAGAGGTGGCCGATGTATTTGGCAATGAAGATCCCGACCATGACGGAATTATGAAACTCAAAACGGTATGTCAATGTGCTTTAACATTTTTCATGCTTTGTTCATCGTTCTTGCACCCGGCTCCCCCTGTCATCGTATTCTCTGGAATTGTTTCAGGTAGGGATGATCATCTATGAATCGCTTCGCCTATATCCTCCAGTCGTCGGCATCATCCGGAAAGTCGAAAGGCAAGTCACATTGGGAAATCTCACTCTCCCTGCAGGCATCACCATCCACATACCGATCCTAAAGATTCACCACGACCCTCAAATTTGGGGCGATGACGTGCATCTTTTCAAGCCGGAGAGATTTGCGGAAGGGGTCGCCAAAGCTGCGAACAATGCCACCGCTGCATACCTCCCTTTCAGCTCGGGACCGAGGAATTGCGTGGGCCTGAATTTCATGTTTACCGAGGCAAAAATCGCCATCGCAATGATTTTACAACGCTACAGCTTCACTCTTTCCCCCGACTACGTCCACTTGCCTACCCAAATCTTCACGATTCGCCCTCAACATGGAGTCAAAGTGATTCTTCATTCCCTCTAGCGTGAATATGAGCGTGCTCAATTAGTTCAACAAGAAGTAATTAGTGTTCAATAATGCGCTTTTATCATGCTGATAAAGTTGTTAAGTGGCTTGCCTCCTTCTCCTAGTTTCAAATTCAACAGAGATCATTTGCTGAAATAATTTATTGTTATGAGAAGAGATGAATGTTGGATATAATAAGAAGTGACTATTGATACAAAGAGAAATGCTTATTGATCTTGAAAACTTTTGATAGTGGGGATAAGATATATGTTTCAGGAGATGTGTTGGTTGTTTGTTTATAAATAGCCCAAAATCTTACATTGTTCGTAATAACCGTTCAAAACAACAATTTTTTTGTAACTCTCTCTTCTTCTCTAAAAAACATTCAAAGCGAAATTTCAAGAGAAAAATTGAGTAATTAATGAACTCGTTTCTCTACAGATTTGGTATATATCATGAATGTGTATTTGCTCTCACCGTGTATTTGTTCTAACCCCAATGATAACAAAGTGAGAGCAAATACTATCTTGAGGACAACAATTGTCATCACACATCAAAAATTTGTAACTACTTCTCTATTTTTGTTAGCAATCAAATTTCCCTACCAATCTTAAGATATTATCATTTTTTGTGGAGATTGAGTCAATAAATGCATCATGTGCTCGCAATCTTAATTAAATATTCGATCACCCATTCATCTAATAGTTTAAATTTATAAAACAATTAGCAGTGATATCACAAAATTCCAATTGCATTAAAACTAGAGGTCTTGAGTTCAAATCTGTATAGACCTTATTTGCCTTCTCAATTAAATATTGTCATACTCAATACTAAGCAAAAAGACAATAGATCTTCCATACTGGCTATATTACTTTGAAATATATAAATAAAAGTGGTAAGAAGTGTTGCAGAATATGTCTACAAACAAAAATAACTAAGAAATTATTTTCAAATACCCAAGAACGTTTAGTCATGCATCTAGAGATCCATCATTTTGGAAAGGAACAATTGTTGATGAAAGGATGTGCCAAAGGAAGTATTATTAATGTTATGTTAGATCATCTATATGAAATTTTTAGACATTACACTAATTCTAGAGACATTGGATACCTAGGAGGGCAAATATAATACCAACAAACAAGGTACATATATATTTATTGCTTTGAAATATTTTGAATCTATCATGACTAATGAAAATTTTGTTTCCAAAGTGGTAGAGCTTGAAGTTTCTGAATCTCTTCAAATTGTTGCAATTCTTTCAAAATTACTTTTAACTTGGAGAAATTATCGAAAGAAACTTCTCCACGCAATTGAGAACCTGATCATGGATAATGTAATAAAACACATTTGAACTGAGGAAGGTTCTTGGGAACGTGAGGCTAATTATGCAAAAGGAGTTCCAAACAATGTGCAATTTGTGGAGAATGGCAACATGAGGAGCAATTTGTTGAAAATGGCAACATGATATGAAGAATTTGATTCAATGATATTATCACATTTAAGCATAACAATGCTTGATAAGTGCATTTACCCAAAATTCACTAAAAGAATATGAGTTATAATCTGCTTGATATGCCAATTGTTAATACAAATATACATGACATAGATGAAATTTAAAAATATATATATATCTTCTCAGCTTTTAATAAAAGATTTGGAAGAAGATTATAAGATTTTATGTAACAGAGTGATTATACATAAGAAAGTTTGAAGCTAAATGCAGTCCGTTTTGAGCTAGATGCTGCTGTTCAACAATCCATACAGGTCACAGCCTCAGAGGGCTGACAAGAGAGATGGATTCCGCTTTTGATAGTTTTGAAGCTCATTGCCCGGCTCTCTTCGAGGATTGTCGGTGATCGCGAGGGTTTCTTGACTTTGCCAGAGAACTCGGTCATCAACTATGGAAGCTCGGCAGATTGATGCCCTGCGATCTTGAGGACTATGGATAAAATCCCGACGACTTTTTACACTTGAAGAATTGGATGTTCCTTTTTTATCCAAATATGAGTGAACTTATAAACAGTTGAGGTCGTGTTTTGGATGCTTGACTATTGTCTGCACTACGCCAGACATACATCTGCACATTGCTCATCTCTTTCCTGGGAAAAATTTGGAATGTCCAGAAATGTTTTGAGGCGATTTTGTGTTTGGTTGCTTGGCAATTGATCTCCTGTTCAGTATGTGAGCTTTGGCAATTATATGTTTCTTCGCATTGTACTACATGCTTTTCCCTGATCATCCCCCGATTGTCTGTTTAGAGTTGGCTGCTTGCTTGTCCATATTGCTATCTTGATTCTCTTGGAGTACCTGGCTCGTCCCTCATGAGTTAGTTTCATATTTGAGTATAACCAATGGAAGATAGAACGTATCGTCAACATAGAATCCCCATGAGTATGTGTGTTCTGCATAGCACTGCTAAATTTTGCCGGTAACTGAGAGTCTAAGTTTCTCTGTAATCACAAAAGCTATCATTTCTTTGATGGTTGATTGCTTCAAACTTTTAGCCAATGAGCTTTTTCAAATTAAGTGGGGGAATTTGCACTCTGCATAGTTTGAAGTTTGAAAATGAGAATCAGTCTGGCATTCTTATTGTCTTTGGGTTTCTTTCTCATTTTAGCTAGAATTGAGTGGGCAGCATGGGACGGAGTTCTGCGCTTTTCACATGTCTTAAAAGTTTGCATTTGCTACTAATATCGCACGACTGTTTGTCACTCATTGTTGTTTAACTTTTTTGAGGCGACTCTGATTTCAAGCTTGTTTCTGTTGTTTATTTTGCAGGATGATGCGCCAAAACTTGGACAGCCTGCTCTGGGACCTCGTATTGGAGGTCCACCTGCTCGTACTTGAAGAGGAGCCAAATTCATCTCATGTCTTTGAGATACTTCCTCCGGAGTTATCTGGATGGATTTTGATGTTTCATAGCTGTTGGAGTTTGGGGATTTATAAGGAGTGAATATTTATCTAGTTACATACATGGCTATTTGATCTTCATTTGCCTATTTGTTTTATAAGTCGGTTATATTTTTCGGTTACAAAATATGTAATTCACGAAAAAAGGATGTTATGTTACAAATTTCATCAATTATTTAAAATACAAAAAGGAGAATGCACTATTTCCGGAAAATAATCAGGACATTTTCGGCAAAAATGTTCATGTATGATGCCTTGCTTTCTAGGATGCGAGGAGACTGTTACTATGTGATTGAAACCTATGAAATTAAATTATCTTATGCAGATTTTACGAACGACGTTAGCTACGAAAAACGAACTCATGTTTATTACTATGAAATGATAAAGTTCATTAATTTTAAGATCTCTTTTAATATGAATTTTTTATTTATAAATTTGTTAATATGACTCTTTTACATTACTCTAAACGTGAAAATAAAATTATTAATGCCATTTTTTTTTCTTTTTCAAACAAATTAAAGTAAAAAAAAATTAATTGATTAGACCAAAGAACTTTCCAAATACACATTTACCAAACAACATTTTCTCAAAGTTGCATTTTAAGGCACTTTTCAGCTACAATTTACCAAATAGTATTTGATTTTACTAAACGTTTGCATTTTCTCAATGGCTTTTCCCAAATGCGGAACCAAATGCACCCTAAGTCTCTTCATTTATCAGTTTGAAAGAAATCGAGAGAATGATAAGTCCATATAATGATTCCAAAATGAGCTACGTCTGAAATTTCTAGCAAAAACTTAAAAATGCACAGATGCTGCCCAATGCCTCATTTCAATTAACATGTATTAACATAATTAATTCATAAACCCTAACCTACCAAAACCTACTAGGAAATGGTTGTAACAAAAGTACAGAAGACAGTAACTTGAAAACAGTAACGAAAAGAGAAACCTGCGACCTCAAAAAACCCAGTAAAACAGATACCACATAAAGCTTTGCCAACAGCCAACCATATAATAGACGAGGCTTTATCAATCAACTGGAGGCATTCTTCCTTGCAGAGTAGACACGGTAAGCAGCCAGCCCGACAATAGCTACAGCAGCACCAACTGTCATTGTTGACGAATCAATTATACATTATCAAACTTTCAGTCAAAAACCCAATCATTTAAATTGACCACAATAAGCTACCCTCATTACAATTTTCACTGTATCATGAATTCTAGCATATGCAATATTCACAGAAAAAACAAGATAAACATACTCAAACGAGATCGCTTCTCAACAATGGTAATTTCTGCTGGCACTATTATCAGGCTTGAATATGTAAAAACATTGTTATACTAAAAGGGTCTAATTCTGAGTATGTCCTCCAGTGCGCACACCCCATAAACTGAGAATCAAAATTTCAACCAGTCACAGACCACTGATAGGCAATTAAGGAAACATAGAGATACAACATACCTGAAACAAACATTAGAGAGCGATTGACGAGTCTATGATACTGTTTGCGGCTTCTCCCAGCTTCTGTTTCTGGAATGCTCAAGTGAGGATGCTCAGCAGCATTCACGATCCTTCTGAATATATTATTAAAATCACCCAGCTTTGTGCTGATAGGTATAGGGGCCTCTATTCCCATATCCTGACTAACCTATATAAGCAAAGACAAAAGGAAAAGATTGGAAGAGAATGTTAACCAAGTACCCGCAAAAGCAAACGAAATTTTAAAATAACAGACATTTTGGAATGATGAAGCAGGGCCCACAACCTGCAGTTTCTCTTTCTCGTAGCCTATTCTCTTTCTTGGATAATCAATGAGAAGATGAGTAAGATAGGAATATTTCGCCTATTAAGCAGGTTTAAGATTCGTCTGGACATGTGCTTGTAATGCCAACTAAACTGACAATCTTGGCAGAAATACAAAGAAACAAAAAAGAGTGCATATGTGGCTGACTTAAGAAAAAGGATTTTATTTAAGGCACAGGATGGTGAGCATTCCCAACCCCATTGCTCAATCCCTTTGCAAAAAGAAAGCACAGGACAGCTTCTTGGATTACATTCTTAACTTTGAAAGTATAAGCTTAATGGGAACAATTTATACCCTGGTAGAGTCTTGTATAGCCATGGGAAATGGATCTAGATCATCCTTAGCCGCAACAATAAGGCAAGGCACCTCAAATCCAGTAATTTCACCATGACTGGCAACTTCCACAAGTAATTCAGTCGCTCTCTTCCATGAGGACTCGTCAGAACTGAAAAACAAGACACACACCACTTTCAGGGAAATAAGAATACTAATGGCAAGAGACACATTCATGCAATGGACAAACTTAAGTTTAAAAGCCATGTAATGTGTGCAGCATAACCTCGGTTGCTTACATGGACTTAAAAATAGACTCTATCCATCGTTGTCAATCCACATCAATCCACAATTCATCAAACAGTATAGCTAGTCAAATACATTAAAAAATTGGAGGACCGTATACATTTTCTTGTCAAGATTAGCAAACACCAGAAACCATACCATATGCAATGGCAAGGATTTCAGAATTACTTTTTCGCTTCAGGGAAGAGCATCTTTAATGGGATAACAAGAATAACGACCCAACAATAAGACAAGTTCACAACAAGGAGACAAAAGAAAGCCCAATAACCCTTAGGAGTAACTCAGCCAAACAAGTCTCACCCATTACCAACTTGAAAGCAGAAATGATTTTGAAAAATGTCAGATCGACAATGCAGAGAACCATCTGTAGATGTTTAAGGATCTCAGGAGAGAGAGACAAAGAGACTGATTACAAATGTTTACTTGGTGGGAATAAGAAAAGATTACACGAGCCATATTTAGGGTGAACAAAGAGACGCTCACAAAAACCACAATGTACTAACTTATTTTCAATTCTACTTGATATACTTCAACAAAATGCATTACCGTTACAAGTCAAAACGATAAGCAGGTTATGTTGCAAAATATGATGGTAACACCAGCAATGGTTCAAGGTATACCAATGGCTTAAGGAGGATTGAGAAGACAATGACACCAGCTATAGCCTTAGTTATCTCAAAACATGTAGAACCCCTTCAAATTAATTCTAATTTCGTCATTTTTTGCTTTCATTTGACTACTGTAATTATTGAAGGGGAGCATTAGCACAAAAGTAAAGTTGTCACCGTGTGACTGGAGGTGCAGGTTCAAGTCCCAGAAATAGCCTCGTGCCAAAACACAAGGTAAGGCTAAGTTCATTAGACCCAAAATAGTTTAACCTGTCTCTGAACTCCACAAATAGTGAGAGCTTTCTGCACTGGCTGCCTAATATACTATAATTATTATTATCGAACTTATTTGACCTTTTCTCCATTAGTTTTACTCTTTTCTTCGACATGTAAACAGCATTTGAACTTCTCATACATTATACATCATCCATCAGTTCTACATAAAATGTCATTTTAACAAATTTAACTTGATATTCACCTTTCACATGAGAGAAGTACAGCTTTTATACTGTGGAGAAGGCTAACAATTTATC
The DNA here is from genome assembly GCA_019926035.1 of Melaleuca alternifolia. Lineage (NCBI taxonomy): Eukaryota > Viridiplantae > Streptophyta > Magnoliopsida > Myrtales > Myrtaceae > Melaleuca > Melaleuca alternifolia. The sequence goes on from JAGKPW010002284.1 coordinate 699,720, forward strand.
ATGCATAAGGCATTGTTGGCCATTTGTCTAACAATGCACACGGCAATGAAATGAAAATATAATAACCTGTCATGAACAAAAATGGCTATGTCACAGGCAGCCAATGAGTCCTTGTTGACCAGCATTTTTTTCACTCCATCTTCCGGAATTTCTCGCAAGACAAGGGTTTTCTTGACTCCCTGCATATCTTGTGAATTTACATCTGCGAAACTATGCAACATTGGTAACAAATCACAGTGAGCATGCCATTCAACTTACCCCAGGTTGGTCAACAACATTAACAGCATAGCGTTCATCTGTTGTTGAAGAGTAGGTATCAGAGAAGGGTCTGCATCAGCGACAAGCCATTATGAAGACTAAATGAACGGAGTAGTTTGCAATGGTACAGAAGTCATATGAGATGGATAGAAGGCAAACCTCCCCAAAAAAGAATTCAGTAACGCCGACTTCCCAGCCTTTTTGGGCCCAAAAACTAAACATTGGAAAACATTTCTGTCGGATTGTTGCTTCTTTCGATTATATCTCCTCATCTTAGTGACACGGAGAGCAGATGAAGGATCACCAGGATATCCAATGTAGATGAGATTCTCCAGGGTCCGAGTTGGGTCTAGCAGTGTCATCAGAGCCCACTGCATTAACACAAAAAAACTATTTAAAGATCACTTTAAACTTCCACATACCTGGAAGGGAAAAAATTGTGCTACTCATCGAAAGATTCAAATGGCAATATATATTCAAATTGTAGCATAATCACATATAAAATGCAAACTAAAGCAAGCAGATCAAATGGTGAAAAACAGCATCCAGTCATTCTTACTAGACCCTCCAAACATGACAAATTACAGGACTTCCCACAAGTTAAAATGACGAAACAAGAAGCAAAAGGATATTACATAACTTCATCCAGCATTGAAAGAATCATAGAAATTGCAATTCTGAATCCTCCACAAAGAGTAACATAGAAAAAGAGGCACCAAAGCACAACTTGATCCCTCATATCAACTTAAAGAAGGCAAGCAACATACTTTCTATACATTCAGATCATAGAAGAAAAGATTAAAAGGATATGTAAATGCTCATACCTGAGACAAAAACCCATCCAGTGATAGTCCCCCCAATGCAGTTTTTTCTGCAGCATCTTTGTATGGAGCTTCATTCCACGGACTGAATGCAGAAAGCAGGTCTTATTTCCATATATTCAAAATCTCATATAAAAAACTTAAGAGGTCAAGTGTGCACAGCATATACATTGCTCGTGCATTACAACCATGTCTTCAAATAAATTTTTATTGGAATTGCATATTCATATCTAAAGTAATTTCACCTAACATATTCCCTTAATGCTATAACCATCTAGGGGAGTAATGTGGATGCACAAACATCTAGTTTGAACTTATTTACAACAACAAGTCACTCATTATAGAGAAAGCAGAGATGCAGCTTACGAACAGCACAAGCTTCTAACACAAAGAGGATTACCATTCTGGTGCAGTGGAGAAGAGATCCTCGATTTCAATAGGTCGTAGAGCCCCATCCTGTAGAGAAATACACTGAAAGTCAGGACTCTCAGAACTTCAGGACTAGACTGTGACCAGCAACATAGGTCGAACAGTTAGATTAAAGCTTCAACTAAAGTGGATACTCGGGAATTGAAATGAGGGTGGACATACTTCATCAATGTCAAATAACTCAAATATCCCCCTGAGATAATCAATAGCTTCATTTGTCAGCTCCACACTCTACACAGAGGAAAACCATAATAACCATCAGTAAAAATATTGTTACATTCAGTACCAAAGACTATATTGACCTGAATGTAATACTACCAATTAAAACAAAAAGCAATTATTAGCTGTTTGTAGCAGAAGAGACGCACAACTTTCAGGCAGCTTTACACATTGAAAATTGGACCAATTATTAGCTGTTCATAGCATAAGAGAGGCATAACTTTCAGGCAGCTTTACACATTGAAATTTTGACCATTTGGCATAAATATGCCATTTTCTTCAGATTAGCTAACATGCAATAATCCCACTAGCTCCTCAGCAAACATAAAAACTTAAAAGGAAGATTGATATTCATTGAAACAGATTAAGCCAAGTAGCACCAATTTAAATATCTAAAGTGAACACATAATTGCATGCCCATTCAAAAGTATGCAGCATACATTGTCCCAGAATGACAATATCGAAAGACCTTTCAAGACATCAACCAACTTTTGCGATTCAAGGTAATCGAAATGGTGGTTTGCCTAAGACATCACGCTACATCACATTCACAAGACTAGGGCGAAACAGTTGTACCTTCAAGCAAATAAAATGCAGCCTTTTACTTTGGCTAAAGTAATGAAAAAGAAAATTGTCACTGAAACAAAGTCATGAAAAAAGAGGCCATCAACATATTGCTCCAGGCAAAAAAGGATAACTCCTTTACTATGTATGTCCAACATGTAGGTACCTGATCAGGACTTCTTTTAAATGAAGATGGAATTAGGTTCTCCGCTAGTTTGATATCATTGTCATAACCAAACTTTCTTAGAACAGTCCAAGTTGTCTCCAGACGTCCTTTTTCAATAAACAGCGCGTGGAGAAACAGGAATCCTGTTAATGTCAGCCCATGTTCATTGACTCCTTCAGACAACTTCTCTTGAACAACCCTCTTAACTCCCACTATTTCAGAAGGCTGTAGAGGCGCGTTAAAACATTTGACCTGTCAAATACATGAACTGAGGTGAACACATGCCAAAGACTTCACAACAAGAGAATCCCCACTAAAATTTCCTTAAAATAGCCAGGGATGATGTTGAGCTATCAGAATTGATTGGCACTTAATAAAGTCTCAACCAATATATGTAAACTGCCAAAGAAGGGGAAAAGCCAGCATCAGATGTACAACAAGTTCCAACAGAAAAGATACACAAGCACAAAAGGAGACCTGAAAATCATTTAGCTCTGCATCACTGAGGGCACCATCCCTATCATGATCACAGAGAATGAAAATCCGCTTCAGGGCTCTGACACAGCGAGGTTTTAGAGTTTGCGTCTCCTGATCAAATAGAGGACCAGTAGGATGAAGAACGGCCTTTTGAGCATAGTAGAAAACCTCTGGGATCTGCAGGGAGAAAAATTCTCAATAAAGAGAGAACATCACTAGATCACTATAACTAATACGAGATATCTGATTATTTAACCAAAACCTGAATTTGTTTGCAAGCTGAACACTCGATACAAGTTTCAATCTCCCGAAATTGCTGCATTATTGGTGTCATCACATGGTCCAAGCTAATTTGCTGATGCTCATCTCTCAAATCTAGTTTGCAACCCACCACTATAACAGGCACTTTTACCTAAAGATGATATTTGAGAGATTTCTGATCAGTGACTCAAACACCAGAATGAAATGAAGACTAGTTCACAAGGCTTTGCCTATCAATATTAACTTATTATCCTTGACTTCAGCAATCAAGAGCAATAGTTTCTGAAGGAAGTTGCAATTCTTTCTCAAGGTTCGCAGGGAATCAAGAAACAAATGGACGGCCAATTTACAATACCTAACCTCTAATCGACGAAGTTCTGGAAGCCAAAAGGTGCTCAATCGATCAAGGGTAGCAGGCTGATTGCATGCATACGTAAGAACCACAGCATCAGCCCGCCTCAGCTCTTCACCCAATTTCCCACTGTCCTCCACTCTGATTTCATATTCATCCAAATACAAATATCAAATGAGCTCACACAAACCCATTTGGAAACATAAATATCACACTCTCGATGATGATGACAGCTAAGCAGAATTCTTTCGATAAAGCACCTTGAAGAAGTGTCAATAATCGTAAGCGGCACGCGATCGGGATAGAAGTCTTCAGGCAAACGCGTAGGTGGCAACACTGGCGGGACATTGGTCGGGAAAACTTCAGTGGCCGCAGTACAGATCAAGCTCGATTTCCCAGTGCCACGGTCCCCAACAACTACGATTCGAACGCCAGTTTTACCACCAGGCAGTAAATTTCCAGCAGAAGCTTTTGCCATCAAATCTGTAAACGCCGCCACCACCAAAGCCCCAAAATCATCAGCCACATCAAAAACAACATAAAATAAGTTGTCCCCAAGAGCGAAAATTCGTCAAAACAGAGAAGTGCCAATAGCCCCCGCGAAAAAAAAAAAATCAATCGCTACGACTCGAAGCTCTTGCCAATCAAGCAAAGGAAGCCTAATCGGAAAAAAAATGCGGAAAGAGAATCTAACAATTTGTACACTTCATAACATGCAAAAAGCAGCTGATTCATTGGACATAGAGATCCATTCCAGAAAAACGGCGGCTTGAATTGCAAAATGCGTAGACTTAGAGCACAAACAGCAGCCGCCCATGTGCTCGATCAAATCCCCACTGGGAATTCTAACGCGACCCGCATTGATTTCTCCCCCGGGCACGCGTCGTTTTCTTAAGCGGGCAGCCGAATTCAGGCGATAAAGGAAGCAAGCGGAACGTCGATGAATCTCAGAAACAACGATAAATCTGCAGAAATGAACGAAAACGAAACTTCCCGAGCACAGAAACAAGAGCCAGAGAGAGAGAGAGAGAGAGAGAGAGAAGGGAGGGGGTGAAAGACTCCGACCTGCTGATTGACTGGTTGTAGAGAGAGAGAGAGAGAGAGAGAGAGAGAGAGAGAACCTTAAACCCTAGAGAGAAGGGGGTGGGTGGGTGGATGGTGGTGGCTACGGAGGCTTTTGGCCCTTTCTGGCTTGGAGTTGAAGTTGGGATGGTGGCGATTTCGGAAAGCAGCTTCAGTTTTTGGTGTTTTTGCTTCTCTCTCTCTCTCTACCTCTTTTTTTTTTTTTCCTTCCGTGGGCAGAAAGTATTATTTTCTCGCTTTCCATTTATTCGTTTACTTGGAAAAAGAAAAAAAAAGAGGTGGAAAAAGAGAATTGTCAGCGGTCTCCGCACGAGTTTTAAAGAGCCCTAACAAAAAAACAAAAGGAGTAGCGTGACCGCGTGTTCAACTCGACATTCATTCGTTTTTTCATCCATACTACTTGTTAATTGCCATATGTGTCGGTACCCATGGCTTGCTACACACGTCGTTACTCTAAGAATAGTACCTTTTTTTTCCTTATAATTCATAGGTGTAAGTATGAAGACTCGATGGACGTATAAAAGAAAATGCCCGGTGAGTCGGGACCTTTATCCGAGCTTGGCTAATAGTGGTCAATGAAGTCAGAACGGATGGCCTCCCATTTCTTGATTATAAATCTTACGACATCATCTCGAGACGATACGAAAAAGGCATCGTTCGTTTCTTTGTTTTATCTTTAGCTCTCTATTTTTCTAATATTGTAGTTATCTTTTTACCTCCAGTAACCCTATATTGCAAAAATATTTCCTTAGAATTTTCTAAAATAAAATCGTTATAATTTTGCAAAATGAAATAATTTACGAAGTTTAAGGTCAAGTTTATCATCCCCTAACATGAAATGATCAGTCTGCCCGGATTTCTTTCTCGTTCTTTCATTTAATTTAAACCTAATAATGAGCGGCTTGGCCCACGGATCATCCTAAACCCCGAGTCGAGGCGCAAGTGCCCAAAGACATCTTTAGCGTGGGCCAAGAAAATGTCTTGTTGTGAAAAGCCCAGACTCAACTCCAATGGGCCTGATCCAGGTTTGCCCAACTTGTGCACTATTTTATATATTGTTCATGAAAGGACCGTGGCCAATAAGTTTGGCCCAATTCGAAAGCCTGACCCAAACTCACCTGTCCGTCAATGGTTGTGAGCCAAATATGTTCCCCCTCTAAAATGGATGAACTCTCCTTTGTCAAGCAATCTTCCCCATTTTCGCATTGCAGCTTCGTTCTCCTCGTTGAAGATATCTTCATACATATATGGGCTTCACTCATTGACCACAATACACACATATCGAAGCACGATTGATATGGCCATTAGATTCGTTCTCATACGCACCTTCTTCTTCCCTTTCTCAAGCTATCCCTGACATTAGCTGGTGGTGTGACAACATGCCACACCCAGGGCCATGCAACTATCTCATCAGGCGCCACGATCTCTCGCCATCGCACGATCGATTGCACTTTCGCCAAATTGTGTCCAAACGTGACAGGAAACTGCCGAAATCTTCAAAAGTAAAGGCTCATCTAGGGGTTGTCAAAGACGGCTCAAGGCATTTCCAAACTATCCAGCCAGCTCTGGATACAGCTGCAAAAAGGCACTCCACAACTGCAAGATTCGATATTTATGTTAAAAAGTACTGTATACATAAAACATAGAGGTAGCCATGTACAACAACAATGTCGTAATAATAGGTGTTGGCATAAGGAATTCCATTCTCACATGAAATTGAAGTGTTGCGCGGAGGAGACAATACGATTACTTCTGCAACGGCTGGTAAAGATTCATATCCCAAAAATGCTTTCTTTGTAATCTTCAGTGAAGTTTAATTGGTAAAAGTTGCTCTACTTTGGTTGCAAGCATCGATGGCATAAGCTTCATAGCTCGTGATATTTCATTTATGAACACAACAGGTCCACAAAATAGGCAAGTAGTTGCTGTGCGATCCACATCCGACCACTTAGTGTTCTACCAATGCGCTTTCGATGGGTTCCTAGTGTCGCGACCCACCCGAAACTCCCTGACGGGGGTGATTAGCGCTAAGGTAGATTTAGAAGTATTCGTTCTCGATTCCTCAATCTTAAGCTCAAACTCTCCCAAGTACCTCGCGTGACTTTTAGGCGTATTCATTTTAAAAGTTTTTTAACAACCTAAGATATTTCTAAGAGTCGCCACTAGCCAGTTAGGGTTGGCTACAAACAGATTGAGGCGTGTGAGGGTCGCCTCGATCCTTACGGAATTCGAGATTTCTAATGTTTGGAGATTTGTTTACGCTCACATTTCTATTAGCGCCCTTTAGAAACCTAACTAATTGGTTGTTTAATCCAAAGTGATCACATACTCTAGCTCGTCTTTTAAACCCCAGAGGTTATCCATAATCACTATGTGTTCATGCAATTATTTTTGTATAGTCATTTTCAAAAGAAAGCATTATGGGGTTTGAATCTTTATCCGCCATTACAGAACTTTACGTAGTATAACCTCCAACAAAACTTCAAGGACCCATGAGAGTGATGTTCTTTATGTCATCACCTATAATCAGAATTATTGTTGTTATTTGCTATATTTATGTTTTCCAAATAAATCCCTTTTTTATCTTAAATAATGAATTTTGCAGTTGTGGACCGTGCTTGAATCGTGCATAGGTCGTGCATGGATCATCCACTGACCCTCGAGTTGGTATAGGCGCATTCAGCTGATTATACGGAGCTCATTGTTCTAAACATCTTTTACTCATTCTTCTTTTTCATCGGGCTCTGCGAGAAAATTCTAGAATTTTGGAATACGAACATTGTATGTTTCTATTTCTATGGTGAGATTATGGGTATACGTGCATTCAATTGGGATGTGCTGATGCTGTGGTGGGTACAAGATTTGTGCTTTCCTCTTTTGATGTGCTTGGTTAGTTACACTGTGCTATTCAATACATTGAAGCAATTCAGGCCACTGATCCTCTTCTAGCTCATCTTCCGCCCCAACCTCGTCAAGTTCCACGTCACCGACGCCAAGCTCACCCAGTTCAACTTCTCCTCCACCAACACCCTCAAATTCAACCTCAAGCTCAACCTCACCATCCGAAACCCGAACCGCCGCATCGGGATCTACTACGACCAGATCGAGGTGTGAGCTATCTACGGGGGCCAGCGCTTCAACGCCGACTATCTAACCCTGTTCTACTAGGGTCAAAGAACAAGACGACGCTCAGCCCGGCGTTCATGTGCCAGCATCTGGTGCTGCTTGGATCGAGCGAGCAATCCGACTACAAATCCCAGAAGACAGCCGAAGTCTACGACATTGACCTGATGATAGGTGATGGCATAAGGAAAGCAATTTTCACACGCAATCGAAGTGTTGGCAAAGGAGACAATACCATTACTTCTGCAACTGCCGGTAAAGATTCAGATGCCAGAATGCTTTCTTTGTAATCTTCAATGAAGTTTAATTGATAAAAGTTCCTCTACTATGGTTGCAGGCATCGATGACGTAAGTTTCATAACTCTTGATATTTCGTTTATGAACACAGCAGGTCCACAAAATGGGCAAGCAGTTGCGGTGCAATCCACATCCGACTGCTCATTGTTCTACATATGTGCTTTCAACGGGTACCAAGTGTCGCAACCTACCCGAACCTCCCCGACCGGGGGGGGGGGGGGGGGGATTAGCGCTAATGTAGATTTAGAGGTCTTCGTTCTCGATTCCTCAATCTCAAGCTCGGACTCTCTTAAGTCCATACCTCGCGTGACTTTTAGGCGTATTCTAAAAAAAAATTAACAACCTAAGATATTTTTAAGAGTCGCCACTAGCCAGTTAGGGTTGGCTACAAACCGATTGAGGCGTGTGAGGGTCACCTCGATCCTTACGGAATCCGAGATTTCTAATGTTTGGGGATTTGTTTACTCTCACATTCCTATTAGCGCCCTTTAGGTACCTAACTAATTGGTTGTTTAATCCAAAGTGATCACACACTCTTACCAGTCTTTTAAACCCTAGAGGTTATTCCTAATCACTATGTGTTCATGCAATCGTTTATTTATAGTCACTTTCAAAAGAAAGCACTATGGGATTTGAATCTTTACTCGCCGTTCCAGAATTTTACGTAGTTTAATCTCCAACAACACTTCGAGTACTCATGAGAATGGGGATCTTTATGTTATTATTGGCGACCACTTTGTTTTCCACATAAATCTCTTTTTTAACCTAAATAATGAATCTTGTAGTTGTGGACCGTGCCTAAATTGTGCATAGGTCGTGCATGAACCATCCACCGACCCTCAGGTGGGTATACGCGCATTCAACTGATTAAACGAAGCTAATTGTTTAGGATACCTTTATCGCCATTTTTGCAGTAACCCTTGATTTGATTCATTGCATCTTGGGTTCATGAAAAATGATGGCGTGTTTGGTTGCCACATGCAAGTGTGATTGTTTCAAATCAGGTTGGTTCCCAATTTGAAATCAGATTGAGTAGGGTCGATTCTCCGTTTATGAAATCATGAATCAATTCACAGGGTCTTGGATCCAAGTTGACCAACTTGATTGAGTTCTAAAGTCAATCCCAAAATCGGTGATTTTCTTCTTCTTCTTCTTCTGTTTTCTCTATTGTCCATAACCATAAGTAGGAGTTTCTCAATATTGCTTTTTATGTGGAATTTTGGTATGGTCCAATTCCCAAGTTGAATTGAGAGAATAAAAGTTAAAAAAAAAAATTAAGGCAAACCCATTGGTTCGATTAGGGTAATCCGGTTCCTTTTGCGAAATCGAAAACTAAACTAATCCCTTTGAAAACTACAAAAAATCAATCGGTTGATTTAATCCGGCCCGATTCCCGGCTCAAATCAATATTGATTCAAGTCCCTATCAATTCAAATTCGGTCCGATTCCCAACTCAAATCAATATTGATGCAAGTCCCTGGCAATATGTGCCGACATGTAGCACCCCTAATTTAGTCACGCATAGAAGTGCATTGGATGCCAAAGGGACAATTGCCGATTAAGTCCTAAACCTTTTGCAACTTTGCCGATTAAGTCATTCTCGCGAATTTTGGCCAGAAAATGCCTACGTGGCGCGACCGGACCTTGCTGGCAACAACGTGGCACAAAAAATTTTAAAAAAATTAGAAAAAAGGGGAGGGCTCCAGCCTTCCACTTGTGGCCGCCGCCCCATCACCGGTGGGGCGGCAGCCATGCCCCCAGCCCCGCCGGGGTCCAAATCTGGACGCCGGCGGGGCTGGGCGAGGGTCGCCGGCCCTGCTTGAGGCTGCGATTTGCAGATGGGCTCGGCTCGCCTCTCCCGGCCCTCGCCGGCCATGGGTAAGGGCGGCCCATGGCCGACGAGGGCTGGGCAAGGCAAGCCGAGCCCAGATCTGGGCGGGGCGAGCCTCACCCAACTGCAGATCGCAGCCTCGCTAGGGCCGACGGGGCATGGCCGCCGCCCCACCGGTGATGTGGCGGCAGCCACAGTAGCCCTCCCTTTTTTAATTTTTTTTAAAATTTTTTGGTCCCACGTCGTCGCCACGTTATCGTCGGCGAGGTCCGATTGCGCCACGTAGTTGCCACATAGGCATTTTTGGGCCAAAATCCGTCAGAAAGACTTAATCGACAAAGTTGCAAAAAGTTTAGGACTTATTTGGCATAAAAAAAAAGTTTATGACTCAATCGGCAAAGTAGTAAAAGGTTTAGGACTCAATCGGTAATTGTCCCGGATGTCAAACTTAAAGGTTTAGGACTCAATCAGTAATTGTCCCGGATACCAAACTTTCTCCCTCCAGCCAAAAGTATTGCTTTATTTTCATGATTCAAAAGTTAGTCATACAGGTTTATGAAAGGGTGAAAGGGGGTGTATTTTCTTTTCCGTTTTTAGCTAATACTATTTCGAATCATTTATAAATACTTGATTATCAAGAATGACTCTCTCTTCCTTATAGTAATAAATAGAGATGATGAATCACATGCTTGTAATGGAAACATGTTAATGCATTTCAGCTTTATTACTTCCCTGGATTGTGCATACCCTGATCGATCATTGTGAACGAATTTTAGCATTAATCCATCCTCATAAGCGAGCCATTAAGAGAACCCTTTTTGTTAATTGTGATTGTGTTGAACTTATCGACGCCAATCATGCATCAGAAAGTAGTGAGACCGTGTCTTGGGAGGGAGATGCCCATCCAAGCACAATGCACGTTGAGACAATTACCTTTCGCTTTACATTACGCAAACACAGTTCTTTTACAGCAGTGAGTGATTAGATTTGCATGTTCCCGAATTGGATCACTTCCTTGCATCCACAACCTTGCCAGATTTATCCACACAGATTTAACCCTACGAACATAGATTGAGAGAGAGAGAAAGAGAGAGAGAGGGGGGGGGGGGGGGGGGGGGGGGTCGCAACTCGCAAGATCACCTCTCAATGGGTCATCAACAATCCCAACAACAAGCACGCCCACAAGATACTCGACCCACCAAGCAGAGCTGCAGCCCCACCAGCAAAACTCCCTCCCGGCGTGCTCGTAGCAAGCACCACCACCATCCAGTCGTCCTCGGACCCGACGCCGGCTCCCGTGAACCTCGAGTCGTTCAGGTACTTCTGGTACGGGCTGTGGGTGTAGTTGGTGAGGACGAGCGTCGGAACCAGCTTCGGAACGCACACCGGGAGGATGACGCCGTCCGTCGTGTAGTTGGGGTGGATCTTGCACTTGGACAGGACGTCCTGGTAGCTCGAGGACTGCAGACCGACGCCTGGGATGGTGTTGGCGCCGTACGTGGCTGTGCAGGGCTCGTCCTCGATCTTGTCGGCGAGCTCGTCCGCGAGGCACATGGCCTTGTCGTTCTTGGCGAGCTGTTGGAGGTTCTTGGACTTTCTGTAGCTGTTGATACCTTGAAGAAGATTGTCTTCGTCGTCTGCGAGAAGATAAAAGAGTGAAGAGTGGAAGCTCTCAGATTACTCGTTATTCACACGATTCGATCATTCAAGAACAGCTTTATGTATATAATAAGTCGGAACATAAAACCTCTTATGGATTGACAGTTGAGTTATCTGTGCATCTTACGATCAAGAATCAACCACAGTCGAAATGAACGCGAGCAGCTACTAAAAATTACTAAGTAATGACTAGATAATCAGATCTGCAAAAGCAGAATTCAACGACAGACACAGACAGAATTCAACAAAGTCATGAATCCAAATTAGACGTTACCCCGAAAACAACAGCAACAGGAAAAAGTTAAAAAAGGGAAACTACTCCATATGTAAAAACTCCCACAGCCGAGAAATACCATTATATCAAACAGGACATACCCTTGCCGACCGCTGGGTGTGATTGCAAGAAGATGGCGTGAACGAGAATAAACCCAGAGAGGAGAACTTTGACTAAACTCATGGTGATTAATGGAGTTAGATCGTTTGGATTCAGCACCGGACAATGGCACCTGTATATACGCCTAGGCTGCAGATTTTCTTCAGACAAAGTGGAGATGAAAAGAGGAGCTTTTCTGAGTTTGAGTTTGGCTTTTGGTGCTTCTTTTGAAGGTAATCTACTAATCTTATTAGCCATTTCTTTCAACGTCGGAGTTTCCAGGTGCCACCTCGTTCCCTCCGCTTTCCAGTAATGGCGACGTAGCGAGCTGACAAATGGGCTAACAGGTGGCAGACATGCAGAAAATGGAAACAGAGACCCAGTGCCTGTTTCACACAACACACTTACAACACAATTATAATTTTACTATCTAGACCAAATAACGAGAAGGGACGTTAGCAGCGCTATGAAATTCTCCAGATCCTCGTCGAAACAAGATCAAACTGACGATGATGACGGTAATGACGTGGCGACGTGTACGCAGTAAGCGCTACTTCTCCTTTATCTCCATCGTCTTCGTCATCTTCTCCGCTCCGTCCTCGTCATGATCGGGTTCTCCTCCTTCCTTGGCTTTGGCTTTGTCTCCAAGGGCAGCAGACGTTACTCATTTTGGATATTCATGGGAAGCCAAGTGGTCAGGAGTCCTTTACCGGAGGTGGCCATGTGGAATCCAGGTGCTGCCACGTAATGCTACGTGGTCACTCTTCACCATCAGCTGGCTAGCGAAGCACGCCGCAGCTCCCATTTAAGCACTATGCACGCACTTTCTGAGCTTGGACGCTCACCGTGAAATAGTGTTCGAGAGAGAGAGAGAGAGAGAGAGAGAGAGAGAGAGAGATGGCATCAAGAGGAGGAGAGCAGTTTCCGCCGCAGAGGCAGGATAGGCAGCCGGGGAAAGAGCACGAGATGGAACCCACTCCCCAGTTCACCAGCCCCGATTACAAGCCCTCTGGCAAGCTCCAGGTATTTTATTCAACTTCTCTCTCTCTCTCTCTCTCTCTCTCTCAATATCGGAAAAGGGTTGACACCCAAGAATTTCGTCCTTTCTGTCTTTACACTTAAAGTCGTCAGGGTAAAAACATAATTGAAGCTCAATTGTTAGGACCGAAATGCTGAGAAGATTGAATCATAATACTAATTCTACTGTCAGGAAAGTATTTGTTGCCTAAAGAGTAGCCAATAGTCGATGCATGACGCTCAACTCAATCAAGTCTTCGACGGGAACTTTAATAGGATATTTCTCTTGCATGCATTCATAACATGCAACTTGTTTTGGAAATTGTTTAAGGGGAAAGTCGCACTTGTTACCGGAGGGGACTCTGGTATCGGAAGAGCAGTCTGCCATTGCTACGTGCAAGAGGGCGCGACGGTGGCCTTCACCTTCGTGAAGGGTCGAGAGGACACTGATGCGAACGACTTGCTCCAAATGCTGATGCAAGCAAAGACGTCTAACGCGAAGGATCCGATAGCCATAGCCGTGCCCGATCTAGGGTACGATGAGACTTGCAAGAAAGTGGTTGATGAAGTGGTCAACTCGTTTGGTCGGATTGATATACTTGTGAACAATGCTGCGGAGCAGTACGAGTGCAACACTATTGAAGAGATTGATGAGGCAAGGCTTGAGAAAGTCTTCAGGACTAATATATTTGCCCACTTCTTCATGACCAGGTATATAAAGACATGGTTTTAGAACGACTTGCTTACAAATTGGGTTCATGTTTATGCATAAACGTGAAATTTCCTCCTGAATTTGAGTATCGCATTGTAGGCATGCTCTGAAGCACATGAAGGAAGGCAGTGCAATCATCAACACAACATCAATAGTCGCTTACCAAGGAAATCCGAAGCTACTAGACTACACGGCAACAAAGGGAGCGATCGTAGCTTTCACCAGAGGACTTGCGCTTCAGTTAGTGAGCAAGGGCATCCGAGTCAACGGAGTTGCACCGGGCCCTATCTGGACCCCGTTGATCCCGGCCTCCTTCAGCGAAGAAGAAGTCAAGAAGTTTGGGTCGGAGGTGCCGATGAAGCGGGCCGGCCAGCCCATCGAGGTCGCGCCGTGCTACGTGTTTCTGGCATGCAACCATTGCTCCTCCTACATGTCTGGTCAGGTCCTTCATCCTAATGGTGAGTACACTCTGCATACTTCAAGTTCCATACGCTTAAATGTCATTGCGCCTATGAATATATGCTTCTGTAATTTCTTTGCAGGTGGTGCAGTAGTGAATGGTTAGTACGATTGAAGTTTGAAAGGGTGGTGTGCCTTTACAGTGTTGAGTCTCTTGGATGTATGTATGAAGTTCTAAAGCGAGTATACTCGGTAATACACGTCCAGATTATGTATGTTACGAAGAAAAGCCTAAGCCAACGGGTTTTATGTAAAATAAAATATGAACCTTAGTGTACGTAACGATGCAACTGTAAGTGGTCAAATACTAATGAATGCAATAAAATATTATCACTTGTACGCTTAGCGTAGAGACTTGTCTATGTTAAGTAATCTTCAGATTCATCACTCACCAGGCTGGGATACAATGGCCAATGCCAAAGGATGCAACACATTTGTTAGTGCTCTGTTCACTTGTTAATACTATCAGAAAGAAAATTGAAAAAAAAAAAACCACAGCCTCGAGTCCAACCCCTCAAGGAGTGACCAACTGATGGGCTGAGTTTATGTGCGAAAAGTATTTAGTACAAATGAACAGGAAAAGCGCGATGGTACAGTGTCTGCGTCCCGACGTGGGAAAGCCATCTCTGGACATTCGAGTAAACATGAATTTGTCTCCTGCCAGTCGAAAGTCGGGCCAAGAACATACCTGAGCAAAAGAGAAGATAGACCGATTCCCCATGATCTGTAGCATAAGAAACAACGGAGTAGACAAATAGAGAACCAAGAGTGTTGCAGAAGTAGTTCTCTGGAACTTATTGGTCCGAATTAGGAGCAATTTATTACTCCTTTGAGTTCTTAAATTCGAGCACTTGATTTGCGGCGACATCATAGTAATCCGACATCAATAGAGATTGAGACTAAAGAGGTCGGTTAAAATCGAAACACAAAAGGCAAGAGAGCATAATATACAAGTACAACAACAAACTCAGAAGAAGGAAGGCGAAGGCAAATCTTTTTATGGGTCGTGGCCAGTTTCTGCGTCACAACGTGAGATGGATCAAGAAGAACCACTGAAAGAGACTTGGACCCCATCCCCACCAATTCCAGCGATCAAGCATTGGAATCCGCAAGTTTCCAATTCAGCAATTACTTTGTCAACAACTGTTCCTGATAGCACTGATCCGCAGGGTCAAGGAACAGACATAAAGACAGGATACGAGTGCATGAGACAGAACATGCCACCTATATTTAAATTCTCAAAAAAGAATTTTCAAGATCAGGATTGCCAGACCAGTTGAGAATGTGCCTAACGATTCAGTTGTTCTCTTGTGCAAAGTCAGGCAGATTCCTAAGGTGCTAAGCCACATCTACCAACTAACAATGTCTTTCCATGTTCTTGTCCTAGAAGGAACTTAGATCGCACTTGCATGAAGACCATCCTAAGCGTCATGAGCAGGTGTTGCTTCTTCTTGACACTCATGCAACCAAATGCACTCCCGTGGGGACGCAACTCATGCAAGCATTTGAGCTAACAAGTGTGCACATTCCACCCGAGCGAACGTAATGACTTCTCTCAAAATTCTTTTTATGCTTGTGAGGAGACCAGATGATTTCATTAAAAGAAGCACACGCATGACACTAGTGGAAACTTGAACCAAACAAATGTCATTATCAAGAGAAAAAGAATTAAGCAAAAGGATACAGGTTGGCAGCAATGTCAGAACACAGCCTCCGCCCCCAGCTCCAGTTAGTTTGGAGGTTAATTTGAACTTTAATGTCGTGCGCAAAACTGTCTCTATGGAGGCATGGCTGACCCCCATGCACTGTAGCAAACCTTGGTTCATTTCCATCAACTCCCCTATTTTCTCTTCTCTCTCTGTTACCGAAATTTCATCAGGAGCGGGTGCTTGGATTATAGTTGACAATTCTTTGCTGATAGAATCAACGGCGTTGAACACAGAAGTCATGGCATCTGGATGTCTCAAGGTCCTCTCAGAAACACCT
The DNA here is from genome assembly GCA_019926035.1 of Melaleuca alternifolia. Classification (NCBI taxonomy): domain Eukaryota; kingdom Viridiplantae; phylum Streptophyta; class Magnoliopsida; order Myrtales; family Myrtaceae; genus Melaleuca; species Melaleuca alternifolia. The sequence goes on from JAGKPW010002284.1 coordinate 715,807, forward strand.
GCGACTAAAGCCTTTGTGTTCCTCCCCACTTTTGTGTTGGTAATAAGCATTCTAACAGGCACAGCGGACTTGATCCGCGTCAAACTTCCTGACTTAAACTTGATCAAGTCACCTGCAGAACAAAGTTTACAGTACAAAAATCCTTTCTAGTTAAGCACAAGAACATAGAAAACTCTTTTTAGCAATTGAGAGAGACTCTATCCTCCTGATTCACAGCCAAAGATCAGGAACCACTCAACTGGATCAATAGATCTAGCATTGACAATTTCTTGATTCTATATCTTCTTAATGCTCAAGTTGAGATAGCTGAATTGGTTCTTATCTACATAATCTTACGACCACCACTTGGAGTTTATAGACCAGGAAACAATTTCCGGCACAATCTACATTATCGAGATTCTTCCTTCTGTTTATTTTATCACCAGAATACCAAACAGATAAAAGAGGCTCCCAAACCACACTAAAGTTAATCTTTCCATTGAATGCCGGCATGCAGACCAGTTGATCCAACCAATGCAAAGACAGGTGACAATCATAATCAATTAGGAAAGCCAACATAAAATCCAATACTGCCGACTTGCACAAGATACCTACCGTATGTGCTCACAGTATTGTCGATTCCTGAGGGCCTTCCATGGATAATCTTTTCACCTTCATAAGCCCATTTATTCAACAATTCGAGTTCATTCTCCCCAAAATTGAGCCATCCTTGATGGCCTTTGTCTAAGCTTACAGATTTGGAGAAAGCAAGAAAAGTAGCTGAGAGCGCCACACAAATAGCAGCAGATGACCCCAAGCCCGAGCCAAGAGGAAGCTCAGAAGTGACAATCACGGTGGCAGGCTTAAACCTGACGTGCAAAGAGGAAAAGATTAGAACTAGTCACCAAGCAAACATGTGTTGCTATAACCTGATTAAAAGAGACATACCCTTGGATACAGGTGTAGAGCCAGAGGAAAGCCGAAACTCCAGATGCAAGTGCAATTTTTGCCTCTGGAATGTTTTGTTCTTCAACTAGAGCAGAAATAGATTCTGCAGATTTTCCGGAGCATGTCGTGGGGGTTGAACAGTCGATACCATTCACTTCTGGAAGTGCTTCTTTAATTCTACCAATAGGCCAAGAAAAATCCAATCCTACGTCCTTGAATTGGAGTTTGAGCGTGTCATTGGTCTCTGCTTAGAAAGGCAATATGTCACGACCAAAGCTAATCAAAGATCTAGGCATCAAGAGAACAACATACAGAATTTCTAATGTGTTAAACCCATTGTGTTGCGTTGTAGCAGATACAGGGAATGCATATTATGGTGCTAAGCACGCCCTTATTACATGCTCCATGCACCGACTCAAACACGGCAATGTCAACCAGATTGTGAAAAGATTCAGTACTCACCCAGATGGCAAATCAAATTGAAGACAAGGTTACTAGAGAGCACAACCAAATCCTCTCACCTAATCCAAAGTGGCAGGTAAAATTCTTTCACCTATTTGATGGGATTGTTAAAATATTCCTCTTTAGAAACCTTTTTTCCCTCTCATATTTTCTCCATACAAGACAATCAAGATCATCATAAACAGAGGACTCCCACGGCTCGACTTTAATCGCAACCGCAAGTAGGTACGACATGGAAGCACATTTGAGAGTTGAGCAGCTGAATTAAGAAAAAGTGCAAAACTACGTACATCCACGTAAGAATTAAACACATCGAACTTAGCTCAACTTAGGCACTTCCAGGAATTCATGGCCAATCCCGAAACCTTGTCGTGAATAGGATACCTCATGACACCATCTCAAAGCAAACTTCCCCCGAGTATCACTCAGCACAGACTCAACACCCCCCCCCCCCCAAGTTTCTATTGATTCAAAGCTCGAGAGGGTAGAAAACCGCCGCTTCACATAAAGGAAGCAAAAAATCTAGCTCAGATCAGACGAAAAGCAGCGGGTAGGTACGTAAACAGCGCGGGAAAACGTACCGGAGGGCGATGGCACGCGAAGAGTGACGTAGGTGTAGAGGTTGATCGAGGCGGCCACGGCGGTCGAACCGTGGACCACCGCGTGCTCGCCGGAGAGGATGATTTTCCCGGGCGCTCTCGCCGTCACCTCCATTTCCGCGATTCGCTCGGTCGCCGGCGGATTTGGCCCTCCGATTCGCGAGTCCGATCCCGTCGGAAGCGATTCGATCGATCGATTCGGTTCTCCTCTTGCTCGTGTTCCACTGTTGAGAACGTGAGAGAGAATGTGGGAAAGCAGTCGTGAACCAGGGGACTGGAGATCTCCACTATGGCGGAGAAAAACGAACTCTACAGCCATTAAATGGTTCCTGCTTTTGTCGCTTCTTCGTTACGGCGCGTGGTGACCGCCCCAGCGCGCGCGAAAGACGCCCGCGCGTGGGATCTGCGTTTCTTGAATATTGTATTTTTCTTGCAATTATTTAGGGAAATTATTTCAGATTTTGGAATATAATGATAACACGACGTCGCTTGACGTAGCTCATCTTGTTTCTTCAGTTTAAATTATGCTTGCGTTCTTGTGATGTCCAACAACCACCGTCGTGACTATTGTAAACCTTTCAAAGGATCCTAAAAGTATGATTAAAAAGGGGAAAACAAAATAGAGTGATTAAGAGAGAGAGAGAGGTGAGATTCAGTTATCCTCGGAAACGATCCGTCACAATTGCAAGATCTAATCTCGATTAGGGTGTTCGCTCCTATCGCTGGCTTTAGGAGGGCCGCGCAGATCCCTACAAGACCATCTTTCCAAAGGAGCGAGGGCACACAACCCTCACCTCGAACCGGCGTAGTCCCTGGCTCGTGGTTTCACGCCCTCAATTGGTCTGCATCCCTCCATCAAACTCTAGATTCTAATCTTCATGTCGGGTGCGTTTAATTTAGTTTTTTCAAAGAATTTTGAACCCCTAAAATCCATTAAAGATAATATGATGTGTTTAATAATCATTTGAAAATAATTTTGAGATGGAAAAATGGTCTTGAGAATATTAAAAATTGAATATAAGTTTATTAATTTTTAATATTTCCTCAAAATCTATTTTCAAAGCTGAATCAAACGTAATTATCGTGTAGTCCGAATTTTCATAAGGGTTCAAAGATCCCACTCGACGAATACCGGTGTAGTTAAAGAGAATGGATATACTCTTTTCATGTCCCGTGAACCCAGAAAAGAACAAATAAAATAAGAAAAATGTTCCCAGCCCATCAACGAAGACCTCAAGTCCTTGACCAGGCGCGTGAGCTGCAGCAAAGTCAAAGTGAACCCAGTGAGAGGGAGTGGACCTGCCCCCACCAACTTCGGAGGCTCACGGTCCATCGGGTCAGACGGCCGACGTCAAACTTGTCAGCCTCGAAAACGAATCGGAGTCGTTGAAGATCGGCCCGCAATTAAAAGCAAATGCGGCTCACCTACCATCCCATGTTCAACGAGGTTGGATCACCTGCAGTAGTGCAGTATTACTACAGACAATCTATTTCCGAAGTAAGGATCCCTTCTCTGGCTCTGTGTCCATGTCCTTTTGAGTTCGATTCAAGGCGAGCCGATTGCATTCGAGAGACAATACTTCTCGTCCGAGCGTAAAGTTAACCTACTACATCGTCACGAAGGAATCTCTAATGAGGCCGCATTGATTGGCCACTCCCCTATGCTAGGGAGAGCATATGGTGCCGAAAGTCTTCGGATGCGTGCGCATGCTTCAAATGACTCGTCTATAGTTTATAATCAGTGCAATACGTGATGATGACCGAAGTGCCGAACAAATGAATCAGGTGGAACGTCCGCTTTTCAAGTCAACACATGACAGCTTTATGGACTCTCTCGGAATGGCGTTTCCGCTTCCGCACTTGAGCCATCCCTTGCAATGTCCTTTCATTGACTTGTGATCGGATGCGCAATTGGATACGGTATTCAAATCGTAATGTCTTCTGCTCGAATTAACATAAAGGGTCACACTCCCACCATCCATGAGAGAAACTTTGTCCGATCCTTGTGACGAGACGATTTGTGTGCGTTCATGAGAATTGATCTAGTCGGAAGATTTCAAATATCTTATACTTTAAGGAAAAAGAAAAAGAAATATCATATAGATTCATATTCTTATTATTTATGTAGATGGATCGTATTTTTTCAAGTGAAGCATGTCATAGGTTTCACTTATTTTGGAAGAGTGATTAGCTTGATTTATTATAGTACCTGTCACAAATGGACCATCAAACATTTCACGTAATTCAGCCGGTCAAGCTACTAATAACCTTCAACCTTTGCACAAATTCAACCCGCGCATGCACAAAGGTGTACCACTGTGGAGTTAAGGATTTCATTCGAGGCAAGCAGTTACTGTTAATATCTTACCAAGTGAAGAAACACTGGGATTTGTAGAGTTGCGATCCCTCCAAATAAGGCAAAGGCCTAGAATTAGATCACCTTCCACGTATTTGCAGGTCAAGTGTGTCTTACTTTTTCCTTCGGCCATCCGATCAAAAAAGCACTTTTTGTAACAAAAAAAACACAAAAAACAAAAGAGCCCCTCATTTAATGGAGGTCGTCCGATCTCAAATCGGATGGCCCCCAAAGCAAGTCGCGCCTTGCAGGTCAGGTGATCAAAGTCTCAAAGGCCTAACACCTCTTTCACGTAGTCCTTTGTACCATCCAATAATTTCTAGCCACCTCTCCGCCGCCGTCACTAACCTAGACAGCAGAGACACTTGTCTCCACCAGTCCGGAGGAGACAGCATCTGACCACATCTCCCACGGTTGCGGAGGCATCCAGAGGCAGTCGCTTCATGAGGAGAGGGCAGCGACGGAGGTGGTCCTCCAAGGGCAGCGACGGAAGTGATGGTGCGATGCCACTTATCGGCCGCGGTGAGACACTGAGACTGAGACTGGACTGGGGGAGGAGAGAGGGTTGGCATTTAGGCCAAATAGTGCACTGAGTTGTACGAGGGAAAGGAGAATCAATAGCGATAACACAGTCCTTGTTCCTTACCAATATGACGATTGCACAAGCACTTGGTTGCGAAATGGTCAAAGTAGCACAACGAAACACCCATAAATTCTTACATAATATAAACAAGCGAGTTGCATCATATACGGAAATCTATTTTCTCAGCAACAAACCTCAAGAAAATCACAAAGAGTTGGCACTACATTGGACGGCACGCGGCTTATTTATGAGGGGCGAAATAGAGCAAGAACAATAGGACATCGGCCCGCAAATATAGCTTGGAGCACCTGAGGAAGATGATGAGACTTACACACATCAAACTGATTTCTCTGCAATACCAACTTGCTCCTTAAGAGACTCATACAGTGTCTCAACGAGGTCAAGCAGGAACCCATCAGCACCATGTTTGGCCAGCAAGGATATTGAGATAGGCAAATTATCATGCAGCCCCATGGGTATGCTTACCTGTAGTGCGAATTGCAAACACTTAATCCTAGATTGCACAGAGGCATCAGATTAATTGAACAGGAGTATGACAGCTCTAAGGTTATTCAGTGAGATAAGATAGCGCAACCTGACAGAATCCCGATAAACCAGCAATGGAAAGCAAACTGAATGCCTTAGCACGAAAAGCATCCAGAGGGAATACATCTGTTTGTGGCATTGGCGGAGGCCCAGGAACCGTGGGGATCGCAAGGACACCAAAATCCTGTACCAAAGGAATAGCATTTTCTTCCTTTACAATTTAAATTGCATGAGAGAAATAAACGAGAACAGTATTCTATGATAATTCCTTTGATTACTTTGGTGATATATGCATTTTCTTTTGGGAAATTCATAACATTATGTTAAACATAGTAAGAGGCCAAGCACAGTGACAGAAAACAACTCTAAACTTGAGGCATGCGAGATGACCAGAGAGGGACATACCCCGAGTAGGGAAGTAAGAGCGGAATGTGATTCTTTCTTAACTGACCGACAGATATCAATATGTTCTTCAGTCGTCTGGAGGGCATTGCTGACCCTTTCTGATATTCCCGGGCCCAGATCGGGTTTAACGGCAGACACCCAATCCTTATGATTGTTCTTGAACTCATACCTATGATTCAAGGTTAATCAGAATCCTTCTCCAGATAATGGTTCTCTTGAATATCCCACACAATGAACCGCTGAAATAAAACCCACTGAGAGTTCAGGTATGCATCACTACCTCAGAAGCACCCGCAATGCACTAGCAAGAACAGCCAAAGTTGGCAAGTTGTCTCCATGATTCTCATTCATTTCATATCGGAAGGAACTCAAGGCTGGAACATTGTCTCTGACGTAGTCCCCAAGGACAGTGTGCTTAATTATAGCACCTGCACTTAATCGCATTAAGGAGACATCAATTACAAAAAGAAAAAACAAGTTATGGGTTGGACATATATGAATTGAGAAATATCCAATTCCAGTCCAGTTCACTTCCATCTGTAATGATCAATTCCATCCACATTACTGTGCTTCAGGACTGCATGCACAATTTCAGCTAAATCATTCGCTTGATGCTCTTCTCTTTTTACCTCTGAATAATTTCTCCACTGATCTTTCAAGAGCTACAGTCAGTCGCTCACTTGGAATGTTTAAAAGCTGGAAACAATCTCTTGGAATGATAATCTGACTAGGTGGAGTTGGATCTGCATCAGGCAACTTGAGAAGAACACGACCGACCTGCTTCAAGATGCGTGGTTCCCTAGCAAACCAACCTACATAAGACAGTAAAGAAAGACACATGTAAACAAATATTCATTTACTAGCTTACATTGGGAGGAAATAAGAAAAGAAGCTAACAAAGTAAATTCACACCAGTCATGAAATAGATTAATGTGAACAATCCCATGAGTGCAGAAACCTTGCACAAGTACATAACGTAACAGAAAAAACAAAACCAGGAAAAAGCGTGCAGCAGCCATTGGCTGCTGTGTGTTCATTTGTAGAATACTTAAAGATGGAATTACAGTGCAATACAAAACCTAGCAAATAGAGGGACAAACTGGCATGTTTTTCACCATATTGCAAATGCTAGAACTTTCTTTCAGATGCCCGTTATTTCATTTATATAGAGAAACGCTAGAAATGTTAAAAATGGGAGAAGAACACTAAGTGCCAAAAGTTGTGTACGGCGCTCACTATAGTGCCAAAAATTTCAAAACGCTCACTTCATTTCTACTTTTTTCAAAAAATAAAAAATTTCAGTGCCAACTCCAATATATTTACCGGAAATCCGATGTGGTCTATTGTTTATTAATTTCCAAGTCCAATGTGGCTTACCGGAGGCCCAGTCAGCATATAAACATAAAAAATGACGTAATATGGTCAATTTTCCCAAAAATAAGAACCCTAAATAAAAAAAAACTAAAAAAGATAAGGAAAAAAAGGAAATACATGGGGGGAGCCCTCTTCCTTGTGGCTGCCGGCGGCGGCCATTCCCAGCAGGGTCGCCAGCCCCTCGGCGAGGATCGGCGAGGTTGTCAGCTCCTCAACGATGGCTGGCGGCTCTCGCCATCACCGGGACTCCCAGATCTGGGCAAGGGTCCTAACCCTCTGCTGGTGCTAGCGAGAGCCGCCAGCCCTCGCCAAGGGGTTGGCGACCCCTCCGGCAACGGGCGCTGCCCTACTGGCGATGGGGCGACAGCCACAGGCAGGGGGGTTGCAGCCCTCCCCTTGTATTTGTTTTTTAAAAAAATCATCTTTTTTTTAAAATTTAAGCTAATTAAAATTCAAGTTTAAGCCCTAATTTGATCGATCTCTTACGTGGATTATTATTTTGGCCAAACAATTATCACGTCAGATAATACCAGTAATTATAAAAGTCACGTCAATTTTTAGCCGGAATTCTGGCCGTTGGCACTTAAAAGATCATGTTTTTTCGGAATTGGCACTGACGTAAGCATTTTAAAACTTTTGGCACTAAAATGAGCGCTGTACAGCTTTCCTTCTTTGATAAGCTGAAACCAATGACTATTTTATCAGAAGACGAGGCCATGGACAAACAGAATTCTCACCTACTGTATCAAAACTTTGTGCCATTGGAATGACTCCAACAGTGCTAACGGCATTATGCGAAGGCCGAAATCCGAGAATCCCACAATAAGATGAGGGAATTCGTACACTTCCTCCAGTGTCGCTTCCTGCAATGGAACAAAACTTTTAGCTTCATTCAGAAGGGTAATTTGAGAAATTTCAGAGTAATTCCAGGATGAAGTGCTTCACCTAGGGAAAAATCAACAAGCTTTGCTCCCACTGCAACAGCAGATCCACTGGAAGATCCTCCAGGCACGCGATCGGGTGCACATGGGTTCCTTGGTGTGCCATAATGTTTATTCTCCCCTTCCATGCTGCCACCACAAAAATAATCATTTCGGTGGATTATATATCTCACCTTAAAGTAGAAGTTTTTGAAGCTATTTAAGAAGTAAGAGACTACCCTGTAGATTCAATTCCCAAGCTAGAATTCCTCAAAGTCAACCTTGGTGAACTATGTGTGTGTGATGCATTCATCCTGTCTTATCCTCGGTAAGCATTCCTATATTAAGCTAACCATTCTGAGTTCTTAACAATATACATAAAAGACAGTTCTCAAATCATGATGCCCTCTTCACCGGAAGGCAAGAGACTTCATTCCAAGATTCGGAACCCTAAAATCTGATCTTGGGAAGACTGTATGAATGAAATTGCATTGGAGCGCGAGCAATGCAATTAGTCTAGCTCATCCCCAACTCTCTCTACATGCAAAGGCTAAGTACAGGTATGTACCTACTATATCCTAGATTCATTGCATGCTCTTGACTCTCGACAGAAAGCCACAATTCTCGAGTTTGAGTTGTGTTTTTCAATTGCAGCAAGACTCTGAGTTTTTAACCCAATTCTGCAGATACTAACCTGTATGCCATTTCATCCATGACAGTTTTTCCAGTACATGTAGCCCCTGCTTTCAGCACATCTAAAACAGCTGGAGCTGTGGAAGATGCAGGCTCGTGAGTCCTCGCCCAATCAGGATTCCCAAAACCAGTCACATGTCCTTCAACATCGAAACTGCACATAGAATCCCGCATGAAACATCCAGTATAAACTTCAGTCTCATAAAAAGTCCAACTTTGCATAGCAGCGGGAATCACTGTAAAGTTTCATGTTCAACATCGAAACTGGACATAGAATTCCGTATCAACAAACCGATACACACTTCAGTCTCAGAAAAAGTCCAACTTTGGATAGCAGCAGAGATCACTGTAAAGTTTCATGCCTTTTCACAGAAGATGCATGCATGAGTAGCGCTACCATCAGGAGGAACACGCGGTAATAGTTAGATCGCTCCCGTTAATTCAGTGATATATGTAATCTACTAACACTCACTCGCTAGACCAAGGATGACCATTAGACACTTACAAAACAAAAGCATATCCATAAAATATAATTTTCCAGCAACAAGCGGATCAAGCATATGCGGTAAACTTTACCCAAGCTGTCTACGCTCGATCCTTTATACTTTTTTTGCAAACTTCTAGAAGAAAATGGGGCGACCATCATACACCTAGTCATCCATTGACAACCAACGAGACCATGGTACTCGAAACGACCGTTTGCCCCCTTTCTTTATTGCTTCGAACATTATTCCACCGTATTCGCGGATGACGTCTCACTCGTTATCGAAACACATGCTCTTCACCCTGTACGCGAATATCTTCTCATCGGGTCTTCGCTTTCCCATGTCAAGGATCAGTAGTTCTCTGAATAATCTGAAGTCAATGACTACATACTGACCAAGCAGACTCATCCTCGCAAACCACGCACAGCATGAGGCAAAAACACACGCCCCAAATCATCTTCGCGCTTGAATAATACGGGGACAACTAAACTAACAACCAAAGCCGGGCTATTGTGAGAGAAACAGAGACCATGATCAACCGGGTCACGGTTGAACAACAAATGGAGGAAGTGACCACTCACATGTCTTTGACGGCGAAGGTGAGGCCGGCCAAGGGAAGCGAGGGAGACGGAGAGGGAGGTTTGAGCACGAATTTGCTCACGTAAGAGCCGTAGTCCGGAGCCATCGCCATTCTCTACGGGTGGTGTCGGTCTCTGTTTCTTGGTGTCGTCCTTTTGAAGAGACGACAGAATGGTCGTTGAGTAGTACAGGAAAAGAGGCTCCAATTTCCTCGGAGGGCCCTTTGATCCAATCAAATATTTAACAGAAAATAAGAAATTTGCTCATTGGAGATGATTAGATAGAATTGTTCATTGCCATTTGTTTGTTGATCGCATGGCTAAATATCTATTAAAAGGATAGAATTACCCTGGACGGTCCAATTATAATTCAAAGTGGTTTATCCAGTTTATTTACTTTCCTACTTTTGTTAATTTTTATAAAAATAAGTACACTTTTTTTTATAAAAACTGAAAAGAGGGAACAGTGTTCAGATAATTGCAAATGCCAGTACGTTCAGGAGCTCTAAGACTACCCCTTCAAAAGGAGGAAGAGATATTCTCCTTATGAATTGCAACAAATAGAGAGGGAGGAGTTAGATGAGACAATTTTATTGGAAACTCAAGAACAGATGGCTGAAGAAGGAAGTGGAAAGGCTTTGGTGGCTAGCCTTAATAAGCCACCGGGTTACTTATGAAACTTATTAGTTGGCTCTCCCTTGACAATTCAGGCCCTTAAAGCCCTAGTGGCTCAAGAAAAGCCTACGATTATGTTTTTAATGGAAACGAAGAACCAAAATGATGTGATTCGAAAACTACAAAGAAGACTAAAGTTTGCCCACTGTTTTACAATATGTCCAAAGGGCATAGCCGGGGGAATGACACTTTTGTGGAATGAACAGGTCAGTATTACTATTGCAAGCTATTCTATGGAGTTTATGGATATTGTGTGCGAATTGAAGGAGACAAATCAGAAAATGAGGGTTACCTTTGTACATGCACCAAACGATTTTCAGCAAAGACTGAGACTATGGGGGGAGATTGGCCAGATTGGCCAACAAAATCGAGATCCATGGTTGTGTTTAGGAGATTTTAATGAAGTATTATACTACTGGGAGAAAGCAGGCAAGAGAAGTGTGCAAAATTACAGAATGACAGCTTTCCAAAGATTTCTAGATGCATGCAAGTTTATGGATATTGAAAGTAAAGGTTGTCTATATACATGGGCAAACAATCGAGAAGGGGATGAACTTGTAAAGGAGAGACTGGATAGGGCGATATGTACCATACACTAGCGAATAGCTTTTCCGGAAGCTGTTGTGTTAGCTTTTCCTGCCATTGGGTCTAACCATAGTCCTCTGGCTTTAAATCTATATCCAGAAACCAGGAAAAGAAAAAAACTGTTTAGATTTGAGCCCTTCTGGTTAGAGGATGATGAGTACAAGCAGATTGTAACAGACTCATGGCTTAGCATTCAAGATTAGCAACCTGACATAGTTAAAAAACTAAAACTAGTGGCTGATAATTTACTTTCCTGGAGTAAGAAAAGATTTTCAAATAGAGCAGCAAGAATCAGCAAACTGAAGCAGGAAATTCAAGAGTTAACAAACCAACAGAATCTGATGGGAGAAACTACCAGAATCAAAAAACTGAAGGAGGAAGTGGAGAAGGAATGGAGGAAAGAGGAAATGTATTGAGGAATGAGATCACAAGTCCAATGGCTAAAATGGGGAGATAAGAATACAAAGTTTTTTCACTCAACAACCATTCAAAGAAGACAATGCAATAGAGTTGCTATGTTGAAAAATGACCAAGATGAATGGTGCAGAGGAGAAACTCAGCTGAAGGAAATGGTGAATCTGTTTTTTTAGAAGTTATATACAACCACAGGAGAGAGGGATATATCACCGGTCATAGCACATATCCTAAGTGTTATAAGTGAAGAGATGAACAGATTATTAGTTAATGACGTGACTCTAGAAGAAGTAAAACGAGCAACTTTTCAGTTGGGAGCATTAAAAGCTTCGGGACCAGATGGACTAAATGGTAAATTTTTCCAATATCATTGGCAGGAGATTCAAGGAGATATCTATAAGGAAGTGCAGCAGTTTTTTAGCTCAGGTTTTCTCAACCCTGAGTTAAACAGAACACATATTACATTGGTTCCAAAAGTACCACAACCAGAGAGGATTGATCAGTATAGACCCATTAGCCTATGCAATCTTATGTATAAAATCATATCAAAAGTGCTAGCCAACAGACTCAAACAATGGCCTCCAGAATTAATCCATGAAGAACAGAGTGCTTTCCTCCAAGAACGACAGATTCAAGATAATATTATGATTGTCCAGGAGGTTATTCATCAGATAAGAACTAGAAAGAAGAGGAAAAAATTTCAGGCTCTACTAAAGATAGACATGAAGAAAGCATACGATAGAGTTGAATGGGATTTCTTGGAATCTATTATGCTTAAAATGGGGTTTAGCTCAATTTGGGTCTCTTGGATTATGCAGTGCATTTCTACAGTCTCTTATAGTGTTAAAGTCAACAGAGAATTATTTACCTACCTTCCAGCCGACCAGAGGGATAAGACAAGGTGATTCACTCTCCCCATACCTGTTCATTAATTGCAAATGCCTTGTCAGTGTTGCTGCATAAGAATATGGAGTTGGGGAATATCAAAGGAATTAAACTTAACCCTAGCTACCCATCTCTATCCCATCTAATGTTTGCAGATGACTTAATACTATTTATGGATGGGAAAATTATGGAGTGTCAAAATGTCTATTCTATGCTTAATGCATGCTGCTTAGCATTAGGCCAAATAGTCAATTTAAACAAATCTGGCATGTTATTTAGTACAAATTGCCCAACTGATTTACGAAATAACATGTTGTATGAGATGAGAGTGCCGGAAATCCAAAAAATAGGGGCTTATCTAGGCATTCCTTCAGATTGGGGAGAATAAAAAAAGAAAATTTTTTACTGGATACTAAACAGGGTAAGCAAGAATATTGAGAGATGGAAAGAGAACCTGTTGTCGAAAGCTAGGAAAGAAATTCTCCTCAAAACAATAGTGCAAGCAATTCCTCAATATGCCATGTCCATCTTTAAAATTCCCATATCAATTTACAAAGCTATAGAGAGGCAGATAGCAGATTTTTGGTAGAAAAATAGTGCAACACATAAGGGGATGCACTGGCAAAAATGGGAAGTTTTGAAACAAAGGAAAGATTGAGGGGGATTAGGCTTTTGTGATTTAGTCACTTTCAATCATGCTATGCTAGGGTAACAAGCCTAGAGACTTCTCAAAAACCCTGATTCTTTGTGGGGCAGAATTTTTAAGGGGTTATACTTCCCTACCACAGATTTTTTACATGCAGCCAAGGGGTACAAGGCATCCTGGGGGTGGCAGAGTGTTTTGGTGGGTCGACAAGTCATAAAAGAATCATCTAGATGGGTGGTTGATGATGATCAGAAAATTAACATACGCGCAGACAAATGGCTCCCTAAAGGAGTTATTGGAGGGCCTGCTAAAAGGGAATACCCTACAAAGGTAGCTGAACTTATGGTGGATGGTGAGCAAAAATGGGATGACACTAAGTTGGAAGCAATGTTTGATGAAAGGACAACTACAGACATTCGGGCCATACACATCAACTTACAGCCTACATCTGACATGCTAATTTGGGAACATACCAAATCAGGTGTATTTACAGTGCATAGTGCCTATAACATGCTTAGGAAACAACAAGCGCCACAACAACCAAAGCAACCGTCATCATCTTACCAAACTCCTCGACATCTATGGCAAAAAGTCTGGAAAGCAAATATACCCCCCAAAGCCAGGTTTTTCTTGTGGCATGTATGTCACAATGCACTTGCAACCAAAGAAAAACTATTTAGGAGAAAAGCAATACCCGACAGTAGCTGCCCAATCTGCCACCGAGAACCAGAGACCATGGAGCATTTGTTTCTTCTATGTCCCTGGACACATCAAATATGGCAAGAGCAAACGATCAACATCATCATCAATAGAACGGCTATAAATCGTATAGAAGAATGGCTGGTCAATTTCAGACATCCCCATATCTCATTTGACTTACTTGCAATATTACTCTGGGAGATATGGAAAGCTCGGAACTCTGTAGTGTTTCGATCGACAAATCCAAACCCTCAACATATTGTCACCTCAGAGAAGACAGAAGAAGCAAATATCAAAAGGTGGGCGAATCAATCACAAAGCAAAACGACTATACAAAAAAGTTCGTCCTCGGTTTGGAAGCCCCCACCTAAAGGCTCGACTAAGATAAATATCGATGGGTCGTTCCACTTTGAAATAGGAGAAGCGGCTATGGCATGCATAAGCAGAGATAGTCGGGGGTGTCTTACTCGACGGTGTCGCTTGATCGCTGCGAGCGGCGTCTCCGATCCAGGCGGAAGTCGGAGCCCTAATTAAAACCCTAAAATACTTATCTGGATTGCACGAAAGGGAGATAATAGTGGAGACCAATTGCTTTGACCTGCCGAAGCTGATATGCGCGACTGATGATTAGCAAATTTAGGAAGGGAGAGCTCTTATTTTGGAGGCCCAGGCCCATCTTCAGTGCTACTCACACCTGCGCATCACATATAGCCCAAGAGAGTGTAATCAAATCATGGATTGGGCTGCAAAAGCCCATCGCATGAAGACCTTGCCCAGCACATTGATCACATTTCCTCCACGGCATCTTTTGAATATGCTCTGTTCAAATATAGCTCATGTACCACATCAAACTACTATGACTTAATTCCTATAATAAAGTTTTTCTTTTTGACCAAAAAAAAGCCCTAAAAAAAGTGTAATCAAGTTCTAATATCCATTACGAAATTACAATCAAGTCCTAAAATTTTAAAAAAGTTCAATTTAATTCTAACATTTATCAGGGAAGTGCAATTGAGTCACAAAATTTTCAAAAATTGCAATCAAATGAAGAGCTTAATTGGATCGATTTAACAAGTCTTAAAATTTGATTACATTTTCTTACAAATTTTAGGACTAAATTGCATTCGTAACAAGTTTTAGAATTTGTTGCTTGGAAAGTTGAAAATATATTTAAGTCTCAAAACCTATTGAAAAAGTGCAATCGAGTTGTAAAATTTTCAAAAGATTCAATTAAGTTTCAAAAACGAACATGCAATCGAGTCATAATATTTTCAAATAGTGAAATTAAAGGAATTGCCCAATTGGATCAATTTGACATATTTTAGAATTTGATTGCGTTTTTAGAAAATTTGAAGAAATGCATTTCGTGACAAGTCCTAAATGAAAATGTGTAATCAAGTCCTAAAACTTATTGCAAAAATACAATCATGACCTGAAACTTAGAAAAAAAAAATCAATCAAGTTCTAAAACTTATCACTAAAATTTTCAAAAAAAGGTGCAATTAAAGGAAAAGCTTGATTGAACTAATTTGACAAATTTTAGAATTTGATTGTGTTTTTTTTAATATTTTAGGATTCAATTATACTCGTGACAAGTTTTAAGATTTCATTCTACTATTATGAAAGTATGATTAAGCCATAAAATTAAAAAATATATATAATCAAATTGTAAAATTTGTTGTGAAAGTACAATCAAATCCTGAAACTTTCAAAAGTTCAATTAAGTTCCAAAATTTGTCACAACGGGAGTTCCACTTGTGGCAATCGTGAAAGCTCATTAATGAAGAATTGAGTAATGGCGATGAAAATTGAGTGCTCCAAAATTGTGTATGGCATTGGGGTGCCAATCCTCGTTCGTCCATTACATGCCGAAACACCATGCACTCGTTAGAGTCAAACATCTCGAATGGACTTATAATTATGAAAGGTATGATTGATAAGATAATTGCTAGAGAAGAAAATCTTCATAATTGGGAGTCTTGATTTGGGTATCAGGAACAGAGGTTCTAGTAATTCATAATCTTATGTGGTTTAGTTTAATGGTTAAGAATCTAACTTGTGTGTGTGGACTAGGCATGGTATGATATATATTTGATTATCACATTACCAAGCACCAAAGATTCCACGTTTGCGCCACTCATAGATGCTTAGACCAGTGTTTAGCTTGTCCCATGAAGCTAAAGTGATACCTATTGACTCGAGATTTATCTATTTAAAGTGGAGTTTCTAGTTGCTAAAAAAAATGGAAAGAATCTTGAAATTGCATGTTTTACTTAAACATTATTACCTAGTAAAGATTTGTTCAATGGGACTGGTTTCTGATTTATGCCGATTGATCTCACTTCGACGGAGTACTTCCCTCTCCCACAGTCCGTCGCATCGTAAGCGGTGTTTAGAGCGATCCGCTCGAGACATCAACCTCAGAAAGCTTGTTCTACGGTCCGTCACTAAGGAAGGTGATCCCTCTGTTGTTGTTAGAACTCACGCTGGTGAGGCACAAGGCGAACATCGGCCAAAAGCCACAGTGCGAAGCGAGCTGGCCCTGCTGAGAGATCGGTCTATGCCCGAGCCTGATGATGCCGTGAACGTTGGTTGGCAACCCGGATTAGAGCAAGGAAGAGGACGCACAAGCAAAGTAGAACTTGCGTAATCAAATCGGCCGACCGTGGTTCAAACCGCAAGTTGTTGGGATTGAGAACATGCCTATGGAAAGCTCCACAACGGTTATGCATTTCAGCATGGGGTTCACCTGTTGAAACGTATATGTCAACGAGTGGACGAAGATCGAAAGTGTGTTTAACATGACTTATGCTTTTAGCTATTAAGTATTGTATGTACTAATTAAGGACACTTATCAATTCAAGTGACTTGAGAAGTTTTAACAATAATTGTATGTTGCGATGCATAACATCACATCGTTTCAAAGAAAATCTAATAAATCTAAGCATCTCTGTTACATTATTGCCTTTTTACTTTTGTAAATTGGTGAAAATAATACTGTTTTGTACCTTCATGATCCCGCAGGGGTTATTGAGGCAACCAGGCCATTTGGAGGCGGCGAGGGCACAGACCCCCTGCAAGTGTGGCGAAACCAGGCCTTGCCGGTGGCAGAGCAGAGCAGAGGTAATCGCGGCACGGAGGAGAGACCGGTAGGGCCATTCGTAGCGATGCTCCCACACCATCCCACCATTGAGATCAATGAGGTGAGGGATGGGCTTTTACGGGGTCCTCTACAGTATGTTGGCCACAAGAAGCTCGACGCACCAGCTTTGTGAACTGCCAGCACATGTCTGCTGATCATGGCCGGAGATGGTGGAGGAAGAGTCAATTGGGAGGGCGAAGTGGGAATAAGCAATCATAGTGGAGAAGATGAAGAGGAGGAGACGGAGGGGAGTGTGTTTAGTGGCCATGGGAGAGAGGTCTCAAATTAGTAAGTTAAGGGAGAGGAGGCATGAGCGAGAGCGAGAGAGAGAGAGAGTTATAAAGGTCTTTGAAACATTTTGAGTAATTTATTCTTGAGTTAACAGTAGATAGAGAAGACAGAGCCAATCATAATGCACGGAGAGACATTTTTTTACAGAAGACATTTGCGTGCATTGATGAGAATTGATTGGGTCCAAAGATTCAGATATCGTATATTTTAAGGGAAAAAAAGAAAAGAAAAATCATACAGACCCAAGTTCTTATTATCTATGTAGATAGATCATATTCTTTCAAGGGAAACATGTCATAAGTTTCATTTATCTTGAAAGTGTGATTAGCTTGATTTATTACTCTACCTGTCACGAACGGACTATCAAAGATTTCACGAAATTCAACCAGTCAAGCTTCTAATAACCTTTAACTTTTTTTTTAGCACAAATTCAACCCGCGCATGCACAAAGGTTTACCACTGTGGAGTCAAGGATTTCACTCGAGGCAAGCAGTTACTGTTGACATCTTACCAAGTGAAGAAACACTGGGATTTCTAGAGTCATGATCCCTCCAAATAAGGCAAAGGCCTAGGCGTTACTGCGACCGCCTCTTCACGTAGTCCTTTGTACCTTGCCACCTCTCCACCGCCGTCACTAAACCTCGACAGCAGAGACAATTGTCTCCACCAATCCGGAGGAGACAACATCTGACCACATCTCCCACGGTTTCGGAGGCATCGAGAGGCAATCACTTCATGAGGAGATGGCACGATGGAGAAGGACCTCCAAGGGCAGCGACGGAAGTGATGGTGCGATGCGACTTATCGGACGCGGTGAGACTGGACTGGGGGAGGAGAGAGGGTTGGCATTTAGGCCAAATGGTGCACTCAGCTGTGGAAAGGAGAATCTGTAGCGATAACACAGTCCTTGTTCCTTACCAATATGACGATTGCACATGCACTTGGTTGCGAAATGGTCAAAGTGTCACAACGAAACAGCCATAAATTCTTACAGAATATAAACAAGCGAGTTGTATCATATAAAGAAGTCTATTTTCTCAGCAACAACCTCAAGAAAATCACAGAGTTGGCACTACATTGGACGGCACACAGCTTATGTACAAGGGGGCGCAAGAGCAAGAACCACAGGATATCCGCCCCCAACTATAGCTTGAAGCATCTGAGGAAGATGATGAGACTTACACACATCAAACTGACTTCTCTGCAATACCAACTTGTTCCTTAAGTGACTCATATAATGTCTCAACGAGGTCAAGCAGGAACCCATCAGCACCATGTTTGGCCAGCAAGGATATTGAGATAGGCAAATTATCATGCAGCCCCATCGGTATGCTTACCTGTAGTGCGAATTGCAAACACTTAATCCTAGATTGCATAAAGGCATTAGATTAATTGAACAGGAGTATGACAGCTTTAAGGTTATTCAGTGAGCTAAGATTGTGCAACCTGACAGAATCCTGATAAACCAGCAATGCAAAGCAAACTGAATGCCTTAGCACGAAAAGCATCCAGAGGGAATGCATCTGTTTGTAGCTTTGGCGGAGGCCCAGGAACCGTGGGGATTGCAAGGACACCGAAATCCTGTAACAAACGGTGAGCACCTTATTCTTCTTTTGCGATTCAAATTGCTAGAGAGAGATAAATGAAAACAGTATTCTTTGATAATTCCTCTGATTACTTTGGTGATATATGCATTTCTTTTGGGGATTTTGTAACATTATGTTAAACGTAGTAAGAGGCCAAGAACAGTGACAGAAAACAACATTAAACTTGAGGCATGCGAGATGACCAGAGAGGGACATACCCCAAGTAGGGAAGTAAGAGCAGTATGTAATTCTTTCTTAACTGACCGACAGATATCAATATGTTCTTCAGTGGTCTGGAGGGAATCCCTGACCCGTTCTGATATTGGCGGGCCCAGATCGGGTTTCACAGCAGACAACCAATCCTTATGATTGTTCTTGAACTCATACCTATGATTCAAGGTTAATCAGAATCCTTCTCTAAATAATGGTTCTCTTCAATATCCTACACAATGAACTGCTGAAATAAAATTTAATGAGGGTTCAGGTACGCATCACCACCTCTGAAGCAACAGCAATGAACTAGAAAGAGCAGCCAAAGATGGTATGTTGTCTCCTTGATCATCATTTATTTTACATAGGAAAGAGCTCAAGGCTGGAACATTGTCTCTGACGTAGTCCCCAAGGACAGTTCGCTTAATTATAGCACCTGCATTTATTTGCATTCAGGAGACATCAAGTACAAAAAGAAAAACAAGTTATGCATTGGATATATATGAACTGAGAGAATATCCAATTCCAGTCCAGTTCACTTCCATCTGTAATGGACAATCCTTCCACATTACTGTGCTTCAGGACTGCATGTACAATTTAAGCTAAATCATTTACTCGATGCTCTTATCTTTTTACCTCCGAATAATGTCTCCACTGATCTTTCAAGAGCTTGAGTCAGTCGCTCACTTGGAATGTTTAAAAGCTGGAAACAATCTCTTGGAATGATAATCTGACTAGGTGTACTTGGATCTGCATCAGGCAACTTGAGAAGAACACGACCGACCTGCTTCAAGATGCTTGGTTCCCTAGCAAACCAACCTACATAAGACAGTAAAGAAAGACACATGTAAACAGATATTCATTTACTAGCTTACATTGGGAGGAAATAAGAAAAGAAGCTAACAAAGTAAATTCACACCAGTCATGAAATAGATTAATGTGAATAATCCCATGAGTGCAGAAACCTTGCACAAGTACATAACGTAACAGAAAAAAAAAAAAAAACAGGAAAAAGCGTGCAGCAGCCATTGGCTGCTGTATGTTCATTTGTAGAATACTTAAAGATGGAATTACAGTGCAATACAAAACCTAGCAGAAAGAGGGAGAAACAGTTTCAAAGAGGCATGCTTTTCACCATATTGAAGATGCTAGAAATTTCTTTCAGATGCCCAGTATTTCATTTATATAAAGAAACGCCACTAATGTTAAAAGTAAGATAAGGTTCTTTCACTGAGCTTTCCCTCTTTAAGAAGATGAAACCAATGACTAATTTATCAAAAGCATGAGGCCATGAACAAACAGAATTCTCACCTACTGTATCAAAACTTTGTGCCATTGGAATGACTCCAACAGTGCTAACGGCATTATGTGAAGGCCGAAATCCGAGAATTCCACAATAAGATGAGGGAACTCGTACACTTCCTCCAGTGTCGCTTCCTGCAATGGAACAAAACTTTTAGCTTCATTCAGAAGGATATACCGAGAAAATTCAGAGTAATTCCAGGATGAAGTGCTTCACCTAGGGAGAAATCAACAAGCATTGCTCCCACTGCAACAGCAGATCCACTGGAAGATCCTCCAGGCACGCGATCGGGTGCACATGGGTTCCTTGGTGTGCCATAATGTTTATTCTCCCCATCTATGCTGCCACCACAAAAATCATGGTGAACTGTGTGTGATGCATTCATCCTGTCTTATCCTCGATAAGCATTCCTATCTTAAGCTAACCATTCTGAGTTCTTAACAAAATACATAAAAGACAGTTCACAAATCATGATGCCCTCTTCACTGGCAAGGCAAGAGACTTCCTTCCAAGATTCGGAACTCTAAAATCTGATCTTGGGAAGACTAAATGAATGCGACTTCATTGCAGGTTGTCTAAAGTAGTTAGCAAGGAGCTGGTACGCAGCCTTTGGCAGCTCTAGCGATGCAATTAGTCTAGCTCATCCCCCATTCTCTCTACATGTTAAGGCTAAGTATAAGTATGTACCTACTATATCCTTGATTCATTGCATGCTCGACTCTCGACAGAAAGCCACAATTCTCGAGTTTGAGTTGTGTTTTTCAATTGCAGCAAGACTCTGAGTTTATAGCCCAATTCTGCAGATACTAACCTGTATGCCATTTCATCCATGACAGTTGTTCCGGAACATGTAGCACCTGCTTTCAGCACATCTAAAACAGCTGGAGCTGTGGAAGATGCAGGCTCGTGAGTCCTCGCCCAATCAGGATTCCCAAAACCAGTCACATGTCCTTCAACATCGAAACTGCACATAGAATCCCGACTATAAACTTCAGTCTCATTAAAAGTCCAACTTTGCATAGCAGCAGGAATCACTCTAAAGTTTCATCTTCAACATTGAAACTGGACACAGAATTCCGTATCAAAAAACCGATACAAACTGCAGCCTCAGAAAAAGTCCAACCTTGGATAGCAGCAGAGATCACTGTAAAGTTTCATGCCTTTTCACAGAAGATGCATGCATGAGTAGCGCTACCATCGGGAGGAACACACAGTAATAGTTAGATCTCTCCCGTTAGTTCAGTGATAAATGTAATCTACTAACACTCACTCACTAGACCAAGGATGACCATAGACACTTACAAAACAAAAACATATCGATAAAATACAATTTTCCAGCAACAAGCGGATCAAGCATATCTATGCTCAACCTTTATACTTTTTATGTAAACTTCTAGAAGAAAATGGGGCGACCATCACACACCCCGTCATCAACTGACAACCAACGAGAACATGGTACTCGAAACGACCATCTCCTCCCTTTCTTTAATTCGCGGATTACATCTCACTGATCATCGAACCACATGTTCTTCACTCGGTACGCGAATATCTTCTCATTGGGTCTTCGCTTTCCCATGTCAAGGATCAGTCGTTCGCTGAATAATCTGAAGTCAATAACTACTTACTGACCAAGCAGACTCATCCTCGCAAACCACGCATAGGGCGCGACCCAAATCATCTTCGCGCTTGAATAATACGGGGACAACTAAAGTAGCAACCAAAGCCGGGCTATTGTGAGGAAAAGAGAGACCATGATCAACCGGGTTACGGTTGAACAACAAATGGAGGAAGTCACCACTCACATGTCTTTGACGGCGAAGGTAAGGCCGGCCAAGGGAAGCGATGGAGACGGAGAGGGAGGTTTGAGCACGAATTTGCTCACGAAAGCGCCGTAGTCCGGAGCCATCGCCATTCTCTCTGGGTGGTGATGGTCTCTGTTTCTTGGTGTCGTCCGCTTAAAAGAATTGACAGCATACCAGTTGGTAGTGCAGGAAAAGAGGCTCCAATTGCGACGGAGGCCTCTTTGGTCCAATCAAATATTTAACAGAAAAATGAGAAATTTACTCATTGGAGATGATTAGATAGAATTGTTCATTGCCGTGTATCAGTTTCACATCGCCGGCGAGGTCCGGTCCGCCACGTCATCGCCACGTATGCATTTTCTGGCCAAAATCCACCGGAAGGACTTAAATGGCAAAGTTGCAAAAGATGTAGGACTGATTTGGCATAAAAAAAAGTTTAGGACTGAATCGGTAAAGTAGCAAAAGGTTTAGGACTTATTTGACAATTGTCCCGACCCGTGGCTAACCTGTTCCATGAAGCTCATGCGATATCTTTTAACTTGAGATTTATCTATATAAAGTGGGGTTTCTAGTTGCTAAAAACAAAAACGTAACAAATCTTGAAATTTCATGTTTGACTAAACATTATTACCTAGTGAAGATTTGTTCAATGGGACTGGTTTCTGATTCATGCCAATCGATCTCACTTTGACAAAGCACTTCCCTCTCCGTCGATTTGTCAACGGTGTACAGAGCAATCCGCTTGAGAAATCAACCCCAGAAAGCATGTCGTACGGTCCGTCACCAAGGAATCAACCCCACTGTTGTTGTTAGAACTCATGCTGGTGAGGCACAAGGCGAACGTCGGTCGAAAGCCACAGTGCTTCACCTGTTGAAACTTATATATCAACGAGGGGACAAAGAACGAAAGTGGGTTTAACGTGACTCATGCTTTTACCTATTAAGTGTTGTATATACTGATTGAGGGTACTTATCGATTCAAGTGACTTGAGAAGTTTTAACAGTAAGTGTATTTTAACAATGCATAACATCACACCATTTCAAAGAAGATCTAATAAATCTAAGCATCTCTCCATTTCGTTATTGTCATTTTTCTTTTGCGATTTGGTGAAGAGAATACCGTTTAACCGTCAAGATCCCGCACGGTTTATTGTGGCAACTGGGCCATTTGGAGGCAGCGAGGGCAGCAGACCCCGAGCAAGTGCGGCGAAACCAGGCCTTGCTGGTGGCAGAGCAGAGGTAATAGCCGGAGGAGCGTAGAAGGCGGACGACAGGTAGCGCCGCTTATAGCAATGCTCCCACATCATCCCACCATTGAGATCAATGAGGTGAGAGATGGGCTTTTGCGGGGTCCTCTTCAGTATGTTGGCCACATGACGGCTCGTCGCACCATCTTTGTGAACTACCAGTACATATCTGTTGATCCTGGGCGGAGACGGTGGAAGAGGAGTCGATTGGGAGCGTGAAGTGGGAATAAGCATTTATAGTGGATAAGATGAAGAGGAGATGGAGGGGAGTGCGTTTAGTGGCCATGGGAAAGAGGTTTCAAATTGATAAGTGGAGGGAGAGGAGGCATGAGAGAGAGAGAGAGAGAGAGAGAGAGAGCTACAAAGGTTTATGAAACATTGAGTAATTTACTCTAGGGTTAACAGTAGATAGAGAAGACAGCCAATCATTATGCACACAGAGACATTTTTTCACATGAGTTCCATAGCTAAAATCCTCGTTATTTTCTTAAAATATGTAGCTAACGTTACATATAATCGTCCACACTCGTTATGCTACTAGCTGTCCTATGACATAATAGGCCACCACAAGCCACAAATGCGGCAAGAACACTCGATCATTCATGATACTGTGCTGTCAACGACTATGTCCATCCGATTAAACTTGACCAGTCAAATATGAATCTTTTGTTGTTTCACTGACGTTGGCTTCCATTACGAAGGGTTCATCAGAACAACGTGGGTTCTGAAATTGGTGCTAAGCTTTTGAGGAATGCGTTATGGCTTCTATGATCAAGAGTTTAGCTGAACTTTTAGAGAAAAACACGAAATATCAATCAACCTTTCGAGCTTGGTAGGTTTATCTTGCCAACTCTTGCTGTAACGGCTTATTGTGCCACAGACAGATGCAGAGCTAGTAGTTTCCACCTGCATGTGCTAAGAATAAGTTGTATTTGAGACGTTTTTGGTAGGAACATGGGCCTGTAAATATAGCTCGAAGCATCTGAGGAAGATGATGAGACTTACACACATCAAACTGATTTCTCTGCAATACCAACTTGTTCCTTAAGAGACTCATACAGTGTCCCCACGAGGTCTAGTAGGAACCCATCAGAACCATGTTTAGCCAGCAAGGATATCGAGATAGGCAAATTATCATGCAGCCCCATTGGTATGCTCACCTGTAAATACGAATTGCAGACACTTAATGGTAGATTGCATAGAAGCATTAGATTAATCAAGACACGAGCATCATAGCTTTAAGGTTGCATAATGGGAGACAATTGTGCAACCTGACAGAATCCAGATACACCAGCAATAGAGAGCAAACTGAACGCATTGGCACGAAAAACTTCCAGGGTGGATGCATCTGTTTGTAGCTTTGGCGGAGGCCCTGGAACTGTGGGGATTGCAAGGACACCAAAATCCTGTACCAAAGGGATAGCACCTTCTTCCTTTACAATTTCAAATGCTCGAGAGAGATAAATGAGAGTATTCTTTGATAATTCTTACAATTACTTGGTCAGTTCTGCATTTCTTTTCGGAAATTCATCAGATAAGATTAGACATAGCAGGAAGCCAAGAGCAGCATCCTTTGATAATTCTAACTTGGTAATTAGGCATATCTTAAAGGAAATTCATAACATAATGTTAAGCATATCAAAAAGCCAAGAACAGTGACAGAGGACTACTATGAACTCAAGGCATGTGAGGTGACTAGAGAGGGATGTACCCCAAGTAGGGAAGTAAGTGCAGCATGGAATTCTTCCTTGACTGACCGACAGACATCAATATTTTCTTCAGTTGTCTGGAGGGCTTCCATGACCCGATCTGATATTCCCGGGCCCAAATCGGGATTGACAGCAGAGATCCATTCCTTATGATTATTCTTGAACTCATACCTACGATTCAAGGTTAATCAAAATTCTTCTTAAGATGGCAGTTCTCTTCAATATCCCACACAATGCACACATGAAATAAAATCGAATGAGGGCTCAGGTCCACATCACCACCTCTGAAGCAACCGCATTGCACTAGAAAGAGCTGCCAAAGATGGTACTTTGTTTATTTGATCCTCATTTATTTCACATAGGAAAGAACTCAAGGCCGGAACATTGTCTTTGATATAGTCCCCAAGGTCGCTGTGCTTAATTATAGAACCTGCATGATTTGCATTAAGGAGCCATCAGATACAAAAAGAATAGTCGTTAGGGAATGGATATATATGAGTTGAGAGATCATCAATTCCAGTCAACTTCACTTCCATCAGTAATGATGAATTTCTTCACATTACTGTGCTTCAGGACTGAATGTAAAGTTTGAGCTAAATCATTTACTCGATGCTTCTGTTTCTTACCTCTGAATAATTTCTCCACTGATCTTACAAGAGCTTGAGTCAGTCGCTCACTTGGAATGCTTAAAAGCTGGAAACAATCTTGTGGAATAATGATCTGACTAGGTCTAATGGGATATGCATCAGGCAACTCGAGAAGAACACGACCGACCTTCTTCAAGATGCTCGGTTCCCTAGCAAACCACCCTGGATAAGATAGTAAAGAAAGACAAAAGCAAACAGATATTCATTTACTAGCTTATAATGTAAGGAACCAAGAATAGAATCCTAAAACAAATTCACAATAGTCATGAACGAGTTTGATTTGAATACTCCCATGATTGCAGAAACCTAGCATGAGTACATGATGTAAGGAAAAAACAAAAGCAGGAAGAAGCGTGAAGCAGCCAGTTGGCTGCCACGTTATCATTTGTAGAATACTTAAAGATGGAATTACAGTGCAATACATAACCTTGGAGAAAGGGTTACAAACAGTTTCAAAGAGGCATGCTTTTCACCATATTGAAAGTGCTAGAAATTTCTTTCGGTAGCCAGAGTTTCATTTTTATAAAGAAACACCACTAATGTTAGAAATAAAATAAGGTTCTTTCACTGAACTTTCCTTTGTTAAGAAGCTGAAACCAATGACAATTTTATCAAAAGCTTAAGGCCAGGAACAAACAGAATTCTCACCCACTGTATCAAAACTTTGTGCCATTGGAATGACTCCAACAGTGCTAATGGCATTATGTGAAGGCCGAAATCCAAGAATCCCACAATAAGATGAGGGAACTCGCACACTTCCTCCAGTGTCGGTTCCTGCAGTGGTGCAAAACTTTTAGCTTCATTCTGAGGATAAACTGAGAAAGTTTCAGAGTAATTACAGGATGAATTGCTTTACCTAGGGAGAAATCGGCAAGCATTGCTCCCACTGCAACAGCAGATCCACTGGAAGATCCTCCAGGCACGCGATCAGGTGCGCATGGGTTCCTTGGTGTGCCGTAATGTTTATTCTCCCCATTTATGCTGCCACCACAACAATAATTATTTCGGTGGATTTTATTTTATTGTTTTTGGTAAATTTCGGTGGATTTTATTCCTCACTTTAAAGTGGAACTTTCATTTAAAACTATTTAAGAAGGAAGAGGTTACCTTGGAAATTCAATTCTCAAGCTAGAATTCTCAAGGTCAACCTTGGTGAACTATGTGTGTGATGCATTTATCCTGTCTTTTCCTTGGTAAGCATTCCTATCTTAATCTAACCATTCAGAGTTCAAAACAAAATACATAGAAGACAGTTCTCAAATCATGATGCCCTCTTGACTGGCAAGGCAAGAGACTTCCTTCCAAGATTCAGAACTCTAGAATCTGATCTTGGGAAGACTACATGAATACGACTACATTGCAGGTTGTCTAAAGTAGTAGGCAAGGAGCTGGTACGCAGTCTTTGGCAGCTCTATCAATGCAATTAGTCTGGCTCATCCTCAATTCTCTCTGCATGCTAACGCTAAGTACAAGTACCCTACCTACCCGATCCTTGATTCACTGCATGCTCGCTACTCTCAACAGAAAGCCACAACTTTCGAGTTTGAGTTGTGTTTCTCAATTGCAGCAAGACTCTTGAGTTTATAAGCCACTTTTGCAGACACTAACCTGTATGCCATTTCATCCATGACAGTTTTTCCAACACATGTTGCACCCGCTTTCAACACATCTAAAACTGCTGGAGCTGTGGAAGATGCAGGTGCATGAGTCCTCGCCCAATCGGGATTTCCAAACCCAGTCACATGTCCTTCAACATCGAAACTGCATAGAATCCCATGTGGAAAAAAACCCAACACAAACTTCAGTCTAGCAGCAGGAATCAATTTAAAATTTCATGCCTTTCCACAGAAGATGCATGTATGAGTAACGCTACTATCAGGAGGAACATGCGATGATAGTTAGATCTCTCCCATTAATTCAGTGAGAAATGTAATCTAGTAACATTCGCTCACTAGACCAAGGATGAAAATCCGATGCTTACAAAATGAAACACATCAATAAAACATAATTTTCCAGCGACAAGTCAATCAAAGCATATCCAGTAAGCTTTACTCAAGCTGTCTATGCTCGATCCTTTACACTCGTTACGTAAAATTTCAGAACAAAATGCGGCGACCACCAGACACTTCGTCATCAATTGACATTGTGCGTGACAACCAACGACAACATGGTACTCGAAATGACCACCTCCCCCTTTCTTTGCTGCTCCCTGAACATGGTTCTCACTACCTACGCTAATTACATCCGATCAATCATCGAACTCCACGTCAGCTCCTCACCTGGTACACGAATATCTTCTCATTGGGTCTTCGCTTTCCCATGTCAAAGCTCAATAGTTCGCTCAAAAATCTGTAGTTGACAACTACTTACTGATCAAGCAGACTCATCTTCGCAAACCACGCAAAAGGGTGGCTAAAAACACACGGCCCAAATCATCTTCGCGCTTGAATAACACGGCGAAAACTAAACTAGAACCAAAGCCGGGCCGTTGAGAGAAACAAAGACCATAATCAACCGGGTCACGGTCGAAAAACAGATGGAGGAAGTGACCACTCACATGTCTTTGACGGCGAAGGTGAGGCCGGCCAAGGGAAGCGAGGGGGACGGAGAGGGAGGCTTGAGGACGAATTTGCTCATGAAAGCGCCGTAATCCGCAGCCATCGCCATTCTCTTGGTGGTGTTGGTCGCTGTTTCTTGGTGTCATCCGCTTGAAGAGACGATAGGTAGTAGAAGTGGTCCAGTAAAAGAGGCACCAATTGCGACGGACGGCTCTTTGGTCCAAAACTTTTACTCATTGGAGGTGATTAGACAAAACCATTCTTTACCGTATGTTTGTTGATTATTCCACTAAATTTACATTAAAAAGATAAATTACCCTCAACATCTAATTATAATTTAAAGTGGTACCTCCTTTTCATTTACTTTTCTCCTTCTATTAACTGTTGTAATTATACATGCACTGAAAAACCTAAAGTTTGTCAAGAAAGTGCAATCGAATTCTAAAATATATGTATTAAGCCATAAAACTTTTTCCAAATGTATAATTGAGTCCAAAAATTTTCAAAAAAATGTAATTAAACTCTAAAACTTATCGGCAAAATATGATTAAGTCCTAAAAGTTTAAAAAAATGCAATCAAATGAAGAATTTAATAACACTAATTTGACAAGTTTTAAATTTTAATTTTTTTAATAATTTTAAAACTCTGTTGCACTTGGTGATAATTTTTTAGATTTTATTGCAGTTTTTGAAATTTTTATGGTTGAATTTTTCATGATAAGTTTTAGAGGTGCACTTGTCTTATTTTTATGTTTTCATGTAGAATCTAGTTGTTATAATTAAGAATTTTGCGCTTTTTGTTCTTATTTAGTGGATATTCAATGTATTTGCATTTGACTTCAAAAGTTAGGCTTGTCGAAAAGAGAATTTTCAAACAAACCTAATTAGTTTATATATTGTGAAGCAAATTTGTGGATTAATTTTCCGGTAAAGTCTAGAAAAGTTATAACATTGATAACTTTTTAAGACAGACAAATTTTTGTAAACCTTTATATTTTTGTTGTGCATATCATTATCAAACCATTTTTTTTTGTTGTTTTTTTATATACATACAAACAATGGGACGATAGAACAAAACGAAAAAAAAGTCTTTACAAATTTTTCTAGACAAAATTCATAGTTACGTTCCCCATTATGTAACTTTAAAAGATGAAATTTAATTAAATCA
Source organism: Melaleuca alternifolia (assembly GCA_019926035.1). Classification (NCBI taxonomy): domain Eukaryota; kingdom Viridiplantae; phylum Streptophyta; class Magnoliopsida; order Myrtales; family Myrtaceae; genus Melaleuca; species Melaleuca alternifolia. The sequence continues at coordinate 745,302 of JAGKPW010002284.1, forward strand.
AAGCTTTGAATAAATAAGAAGTATTGTTTACATGATAGTGAAATTTCATTATCTTGGATTGGCAAAAATTAATATAATTCATGGAGCGTTTATGAAAAATATCAAGATGCCTCATTGTGCATCACTCTTTCAAGCTGATAAATATTGTTGTTGTTCTAGATACTCTTCTAACATCTTACATGTATGTAAAAGTATCTCACCAACAGATATGAAAAAAGATGAATATGTTTACATATTAATAATGAACTCCATAAATAATTTAGATTATTGAAATTAAAAATAAAAAGTTCATCAAGAAATATGCTCTTGAGATAGGAGGGACAAAGAACAAATCAATTGTTTTAAGAGTAATGATGATGAAAAGACTAGTTTTTATTTTTCTAAATAGCAATAAGTTTAAATTTGACAAAAAAAACCATAAAGAATAAACAAGCATGTGATAATTTTGATTATGGCAATTAGATCGTATACAAAAAAAAATGAAAAAGAGAGATGGAAAGTACATAAATTTGAAGCCATCACTTTGAATTGCAAGCAATTAAGGTCAACATTATCTTTTAGTTAAAATAGGTGTAGACTTAGTTTCATAGGAAGTGGAAATTAAGCCGCCTATTTAATTGTTGCGAGCAGTTCGGAGCACATTCGGACTATTTTGAGGACAAATAAGAACTTTTTCGTTTATCTTTAGGAAGAGTCGGGGTAAGTGAATCTTGGGGAGAGTTTTCTCCAGCTTGAATCACAAAGTTCGAGGTTCAATTTTCGATGTCGCGTCATATCGATGGATTCGTGATGTGGTTTAGATCCCGCTAAGTATGTTCTCTTCCTACTCTTAGACTCAATTTGAGATCATGAACATCATCTCAATGTCCAATTGAATCAAGGGATAATGATACAATTAGTCCTTAAACTTTGGCTAAATCTACGATACGGTCCATGAACTTTTAATTAATTGAACGTAGTCTCTGAACTTTAGCTTAATGTGTAATCTAATATTTAAATTATCAACTTATTTAATATGGTCTCTGAACTTTTGGAACATTTTCAAACTAGTTCATCAATTATATGATCACGTTGAATATTTTCATATAATCCATACACTAATTTGAACATGCATTAAAAGTTAGGGATCACATTGAATAAATTGAAAGTTTACGGATCAGAATGCACATTGAGTTAAAGTTTAGAAACCACTTATGTCATTTTTCCATGAATCAAAAACTTAGTGGTGGCAACGTTCTATATCTCTTTGGGCTAATGTGTCGAGTCTACTACTAGTTATGATGAATTGCCCACAAACCATCTCAGTTGTTGTAACTAAATCAGGTCCATCGACTTTATTTCATAAATCCAGAAATGAAATACACTTTGGTTTTGTGCACAGCGCATTCATCTTCTTCTTTAGCCTAATCACTCCGCTGGTGGGGCTACGCTGGTGAAGTTGAAGTTGGCACAGCTAGTCTGGCGCAGCAACAGCGACGAGCTGAACCCCAGCCTCGACCTCGCCACGTCGAACTGCAGGAGATTATCTTCGAACTGATGGGCTCCGATGACGATCGGGTCCCTGGGCGCCGGACCACCGTCGACGAACGCAAGGCAGAGAGTCGCCGGGCGCGCCTCGACCATGGAGTTCGCGCCGAAGATTGTCCAGATGATGCCCTCATCTTGCATGACGAATTCGATGATCGGGACTCCGGGACCGACCCGGGTGCTTGAGAAACTCGCTTGGTCGTAACATGCCGGGAATGGCGGGATCGGTTCCACTTGCGGCAGCTGCGAGAGCTCGCTGGTGAAGAACCTGGTCACGGCGACGAAAATTGAGTGCTCCAAACTTGTGTATGGCGTTGTGGTGCTGATCCTTGTTCGTCCATTGCCTGCTGAAACATGCACCTTTTAGAATGAAACATATCGCATTGACTAGTAATTATGGAAGGTGAGATTGATGAGAAAATAAATGCTAGAGCGGAAAAAAAAAACTTCAAAATTTGAGTTTTATTTTTGGTATTGCGAAGCAAAAATTCTCGTAATCGATAATCTCACCGGATTGATTTAGTGAATAAGGATCTAACTTGTGTGTGAATTAAACGTAGCATGATATATCTTTGATTTTCACTTTACCAAGTGTCAATAATTCTATGTTTGAGTCGCTCACACCAGCTAAGACTCATGTTTTACATGTTTCATTGGATTAATGCAATATTCATTGACTCGAGATTTATTTAATTAAAGTGGGCTTTCTAGTTATTAAATGAAAAAAGGCGACTTTATTACCCAGTAGAGATGTGTTCAATGGAACAGGTTTTTGATTTATCCTGATTGATCTCACTCCGACGAAGTACTTCCCTCTCCGTCGGAACGTCAACGGCGTATACAGCAATCCGCTCGAGACATCGACCCCGGGAAGCATGTTGTATGGTCCGTCACCAAAGAAGATGGCCCCTTTGTTGTTGTTAGAACTCATGCTGGTGAGGCACAAGGCGAACATTGGCGGAAAGCCACAATGCGAGGCGAGCTGGCTCTGAAGAGAGATCGGCGTGCGGCCGAACCCGGCGACGCCGTGTACATTGGCCGGCAACCCAGATCGGAGCAAGGAAGAGGGCGCGCAAGCGAAGTAGAACTTGCAAAATCTGATCGGCCGGCCAGGGTTCGAGCCGCGAGTTGTTAGGATGGAGAACATGTCTATTGAAAGCTCCGAAATGGCTTTACGTTTTGTCATGGGGTTCACCTGTTGAAACGCATTCCGATAAGTGAACAAAGGATAGAAGGATGTTCAACGTGACTGATGCTTTTACCTATTTAAATACTGTATCTGTATACTGTATGTACTAATCAAGGGTACTAATCGGTTCAAGTGACTTGAAAAGTTTTGGAAAATTTACTCTTTGTTATAATTTTGTAATTTTGGGTAAAAGAATGCTGTTCTATACCGCCAAGATCCCGCAGGAGTTGTTGTGGCAACCGGGCCGTTCGGGGGCGGCGAGGGTCGTGAGGGTGTCGGACCCCGAGCAAGAGCGGCAAAACCGGGCCTTGCCGGCTGGGGAGCAGAGGTAATCACCGCACGGAGGAGCGTAGAAGGTGGACGACTGGTAGCGCCGCTCGTCGCAATGCTCCCACAACATCCCACCATTGAGATCAATGAGGTGGGGGATGGGCTTTTGCGGGGTCCTCTTCAGTATGTTGGCCACATGAAGGCTCGTCGCACCATCCTTGTGAACTGCCAGCACGTATCTGTTGATCGGGGGCGGAGATGGTGGAGGAGGAGTCTTTTGGGAGCTTGAAGTGGGAGCGAGCAGAGAGATGGTGGGGATGACGAGGAGGAGGAGATGGAGGGGAGTGTGTTCACGGGCCATGGGAGAGGCTTCAAGTTGATAAGTGAAGGGAGAAGAGGCATGAGCAAGAGACTTATAAGGGTCTACGACTCTATCCATTCGATTGAACTTAACCAGTCAAACCTGAGTCTTTCGTTTTCTACCGACGTTGGCTTCGGTTACGAAAGGATTCATCAGAAGAACGTGGGTTCTTACATTGGTGCCAAGCTTTTCAGGAATGCGTTATGACTTTCTATGATTAAGAGTTCAGCTGAACTTTTGGAGAAAAACACGAGACATCAGTCAACCTTTTCGAGCTTGGTAGGTTTATCTTGCCAGCTCTTGCCCTAACGGCTTATCGGTCCATGTTTTCGCATGCTGAAGACAGATGCAGAGCTACTAGTTTCCACCTGCAACTGCCATGAATAAGTTGTATTCGAGTTGTTTTTGTTGCTCTAAATCACCATAAGTATGGCAGTCAACAAGAATTTTCGCTTCAGTTCGGGATTCAAGTTATGGCCATGCTCACTAACAGCTCAGTGAACAAGGCTGTCGAGATTTACCAAGGCCGTGCCGTGTGGCTGCAGTCCTACAAGCTCGTTCCTAGTCTAAATAAGATATACTGGTCTACTAGAATTCCCCATGAAGTGAAGAACGACAGCTGATGAATGATCATCATACAACCACAGAACCGAAGCTTGGTTCTCTCGTGTCCCCAACCGTCCAAGAAATCGAGCCGCTCAAGTTGCTTTGAGTGCAAGAACACGCTCTCTGGACGTGGGATATGGAACGATGACTCCGATATCTCGTCGGCCAGTGGATCTCATGAGACCTTTTACTACATTTCACTTCATATTTCTCTTAAGCATTAATGTACTTTACAGTCCCTTGTCAATTCTTACTGCATACAAATTATATGCAACTCTGCATTTGGGTGTCGAAACAAGACCCAAGCTTCGAGTTATTTTCGATGGCGGTGTTCTAAGCAATTCAACTACTGTCGACTGTATGCAAGGAACCAAACTCCTGCCACTCCCTGAGGAGATTTGGAGACGATTGACCAAGGAAACCACCGTCAAGCGCAATCACACAATGGAAGCATTAAGAGAGGATTCAAAAAGCTTAACGACACCGGGTGGATCCACTAATCAACTTCAATCAAGAGCACAAGAGATCAATCCGCAGCACGAACTACAAAGACACAAGCTCCTCCGAGAAGCCAAAGCCACAAGACTTTAAATTAGAAAGCATGTGGCGCCACTCTCTAAGAGCAAACACAACTCACTTGGAACTCTCATGCCATCGGGTAGAGAATAATGAATACAACAAACTCTTGTGTCTCCAATCTGAATGCAAAACGAATTAAAGGTTGTAGGTGTAAAAAAGCCCGAAATGGATCCCCTGCCATAATCACAGGGGTGACAATCCCAGCCGCCGATCCGAATCGGACAGCTGAACAAAAAATTCAAAAAAAAAAAATCGAAAATGCCAACCCCCTTTTCTCTCTTTACTGCGTTGTGCCTGTCTTCTAGTGAGACAAGGCACTCTCCAGAGTCCCGGGCTCAACTCATGGGTCTAGCCCATTTAGCAAATGCAATATCCCAATGAAGTGGTGTTAGGGCCAATGGGCCTCAGATATGTATCACCATCCTAAATGCAACAAAAAATCTCTTTATTCTTCGCTGTCGATGAGTACAATTTACCATCTCAGTTCGGTCTAAGAAGAGACCATAGGTGAAAGGAGTGTTTGCATCAGTTGATGACAATTGGAAATTTGTCCATGCAGAAGAATACCTTACCTCGATCTAGGGGAAGCGGGAAGACAATAGAGACTCGCACGCGAGGGAGACAATGCCGAGTGCACATGTTTAGGTTGATAGGCATGCATAGGCTCGACGGTCGCGTGTCCACTTGACCTTCAGACCCAATACCTTCCGGACTTTGAGTCAGTTCGTGTTCTTTATTTCCAAATCAAAACTCAGCGGGGTGGTGCCTCCACGAAGACTCTTAGAATCTTGTCTAATGATTTCTCCAAGAGAAAGCAGCACCATTCACAAGGCACGGGGGATGCACTGGTCTAATCGAATGTCCAAAGCTTCGCCACAAGTTTTAACAATACCGGCTTTTGTTAGCAAAAGTCGATATCCTTACTTTGGTAATATAATAAGGCCCATGACTTTTAAGTCTTTTAACTTGTTAAATCTTGTCAATACGAAACACATGTACTGCATATTATTAAATTTAAGCTTTCTCTGAGCATCTCTTTTTTCTTTTTCGTTTTCATCATATAAACCTCTCTCTCTCTCCGCGTGCTTGCCCGACTATCGTGCGTTTTAACTGTTTTACCGCCCCAATTTCTGGAGGAAAGACAGGGTCGCCAAGATCCTTGAGTGCGGTGGAAGGTGGAGAGAGAGAGAGAGAGAGAGTGGAGGAGACGACAGCGACGGAGGGCGGTGTGAGTGGCTGATTTGACGAGATGACCATGACAGTGGGCGGTGATGCCGCAAGGCGAGCAAATGGTTGATGGACACAGAGAGAGAGAGAGAGAGAGAGAGAGAGAGAGAGGGGAAGGGAGCTGGATATTTTTGCTGGGGTTTGAGTTTAATTGATGCTGATGATAATTGTTTTGGGTTAAGACAATCTGAAGGGAAGATGGTAGGGACCAGGCTCTAAATTCTAAGAGCCTCTGCTCCGCCGCCATAGCGTTCGTTCAAATTACATATGCCGAGGCTCGTCGAGGCTACGGCAACCATTCCCGTCCGCATTTCACTAGGATTTCGAGCAAGAACATTCAGAGCATTCCCCTTCAGTTCAATACAACACATCTGTTTTTCCTCTGTACCGTTTCTTTACTACTCCATTCGCCAGAACCCAGTTCTGCTGCTCTCCTCGAGGATGGGAACCATGCGGGAATGCGATGGACTCGAACCGAAGTCGCACTTCTCCATTCATCCAAAAGAGTAGTCGTCGGGGCTCGTGGAAAAATATATAATTCAAAGGGGCCATCATTACATGCGCAGAGTGTCATTCGATCGAGAGCCAAAAGGAAGGAATTGGTAGTGGACGGTTCAACAACCTCTTCGCTCAAAAGGCAGGGGACTTAGATATTCAAATAGGGGCACTTCCCCTTATCGAGCTACAGGCCTAACTCGAGCCCCCACCATTAGCCCTTTGATTCCATCAATAATGTACCACGTTTTCTCGCCTATGTGGTACGGAAAAAGCAAGAGCCGGCATCGACCTACCTTTCATGCTTTCTTTTCCGGACTAAGTGCTGCATAGTGCTGTGTTCATTAAACCTGGCAGCTACCCGAAAGTGTTCCCTGTGTCGTCGCGACTCATCGAACACAAAGGATCTCCGTCCTCGTCGATATGAGATGAACATTCACGTTCAGCTTCTCATTCCATCGAATGCCAAAGAATTCCCCGTTGATAGCTATTGATGCGAATTTGCACTCTACTCTTACTGAGCCTATTATGATGCTTTGGATGGAGGATTTCATGGTCTTCTCGATGAACCTTTGAAAGTTGGTTTGTCACTGCATCATACACATGTAACCAGATCTGTCCAAATCACAGCATGGCAATGAGGTGCGCTTCTTTCCAACCGGCTTTGTCGCATCGAATTGCGGCATTTTCCACAGCTGTCCAACACCTTTCAAGAACGAAAGCGACTTATTCTTGATCATTTGCCAAGATGGCCGTCCCACCTCCCTCCCAACTTAATCAATCCCCCACCAAAACAAAAGAACGCCTGCGGATCGTTCAAATTGTTGATGAAACGATATAGAGGAAATCGAAAGATCAGAACCCTATTGTCCAAGCGTAACACCAGACTATGCTCAGTTCTAATTTGTCGGTAGCATCATCTAACGATGGACAATTTGATGATACGACGTGAAAAGAGAAAAATTCACAGAGTAAAAACGGATTTTAGAGATTTTGACGAGAATTCCCAATCAGTAACATGAGCTATGGTACTTTTCCAAGACCTTGCACTCCCATTTCAACCAAAAGAACTTTCATATAAAGAAAGGCACAAAACCTACCCGACAAAATTGAAATCCTAAAAGAGCACTACCCCCACCACTAAATTACTACACCAGCATCAGCATCACCCAGTAATTTACATAATGCTGCAGCTGTCAGTGTTCTCATCACTGAACATGTGGACGTATGGATCGGAGGCCGGGGGCGGCATCGGCGGGACGTACCCCACCGGCGCTTGCGGCCGCGCATACATCATCGGCTGGAACATGTTGTTTCCGTGGGCCTGGTGGGCTTGGGCCTGGGGATTCATCATCATGCCCATGTACTGTTGTTGGCTGTACGGGTTCCCCTGACCCATTCCTTGATAGTATCCGCCGTTCATTGGTAGTCCTTGCACCGCTGGTATGGGACCCATCTGGCCCATTGGGTAACTGCTCATCTGGCCCATGGGCCCCATTGGGCCCATGAAGCCATTGCCACCTCTGGCCTGGCCAGGATGAGGGACATTCACGTCTTGGAGGAATCCAGGCTGCATTTTATTCATTGCGTAGGCCCCATCGCTCTTGCCTCCTCCTCCGCCTTTCTTACCGCCACCTCCGCCTCCGCCGCCGTTATTCCCCTTGTTCTTCTTGCCGGACCCTTCATTGAATCCATGCTTGCCACCATTTCCTATCAAGTCACCACCATTTTTACCACCACCACCTCCTCCTCCTTTGTTCTTGCCACCGTTTTTACCATCATTTTTCTTTCCCTCTTTTCCCTTCTTCCCATCACCTCCACCGCCTTTTCCACCTCCAAACATCTTCATCAACCCTTGTATGTCGAAGATACTGCCTTTCTTGGCTGAGCCGCCGCCTTTCCCCCCTTTGCCACCGTCACCTTTTTTATCGCCTTTCCCTTTAGCGCCCTGATGTCCATGTGCACCACCGCCCCCGCCCCCGCCCCCGCCCATCTTGGCTTGCTTAGATGGAGCATGGTGATGGCCATGGCCAAACTCCTCAAACTCATCATCATCCAATTCATCACCAAGCTCGTCGTCATACTCATCATCAAATTCATCACCGAAATCATCCTCACTTGACCCAAAATCATCCTCAGGCAACTTGAACTTGACAGTCTTCTGTTCCTTAGAAGGTGGCTTCAGATCTTTACCACCACCCTTCATGTACTGCTGCTGCAGCTGAGCCATCTGCTGTTGGATATTTCCTCCCTTTTGCTGGTCTTTTCCATAATTACCCTTTTGAGACTTGTTGTCTTTACCCCCTTTGACATTCTCCATTTGAAAGTTTTTGAATTGTTGGTTGAGATTGAGAAGGTTTTGGTTGAATTGGTGGTGGCTGTTGTTGTTGTTCTTGGGTCCTCCTGATCCTCCCCACAGCTCCGCATGTTTCCCCGACTTCTCAAGCTTATTGATGAGTGTGTACGGATCTACCGAACCAGTAACTGTTACCTTGCCTTGCTCTGCATCTATACTAGCAGAGTACACACCTAAAAACCAAACATTTAAAAAAAACCATAAATTTTACAGAAGAAGTCAACATACTTCACATCAACCAAAAAAATCCAACTAGAAGTATCTTAAAAAAATCACCGAATCAACAGAGAGAAAGAGCCAAAAGCAACAGGAAGTAGGGTTACCCTCAGTCTTCTTCAGCAGTTTTCTGACTTTGTGCTTACATCCCTCACAGTGTATGTTCACTCTGAGGACGCACGTCTGCGAGCAAACCGCCAAAAACAGAGACGAACTTAGAACATTCAGAGTAAAACTCGAAAGCACAAGGAGAGGAAGATCAAAGATTCCCGCTGTCATAATGAAGAACCAAGAACACAGAGCAGAAAACCCGACAAGATACAAGCTTAGATTCATGCCAATCCACAAAGAAATTTAACAAAAGGGGTCGACTAGTCACCTGCATCTTCATGACGTCTTGTTTACTCATCCTTTCTTTCTGATACAGATCGAGGAAGTGGAGAGAGAGAGAGAGAGTGCTTGTGCGAGTGAAGTAGTGAGCTCAGAGGAGGGAGAGGTTTGAGAGTTTTAAAAAAGAGTAAGGCGGTTGGTGCAGAGCATTAACCTTGACCCTTTTCCCTCCACTCTCTCTCTCTTTCTCTCTCCTCTTTCTTCCTGTTTCAGATTTCTCTGCAACTCTGGACTTTTATGTGGGTGTGTGCGCGAGCGAGACAGAGAGAGAAGCGGTGGACTTGGCTTCGACGAGCAAACAATAAACAACTCCCGAAACTGAAATTGGGTTGGCTGGACGGAGGCAAATTTAAAGAACGACAGTAATGAATAACAATAACAATATTCATTTGTTAAAGTCATGATGTCGGGGCGCACCATTCATAGCCCAACTCGAATAAAGCGAAACGCGCTCGACCTGATAAGATCGCGAAGAGAGAGAGAGAGAGAAAGAGAGAGAGGGGTCGATCTCGAGGGTGAGGACGGGTCGGGTCACAAGAATTCGAAGCTCCTCTGGCCCAGATCGTAAATGGGTCTGGTGTGGTCCATGCAATTATCACAATTTGCTAAACGACGATGAATCTCGTGAGTGTTCCTCTTCACTGTACCCTCGTGGGGACGCCGAAGCAGTGGAGCTTCCAAGATGAACAGAAAATTGACAAAAGACATGCTCCCATAATTGCTCTCCCAAAACAATCTGTCCCACGTTGTAGGGTTGAATTCAAGAATTTTTCTCAGAGTCAATATTCCGAAAGACCATCTAATATTAACATCTTCCTCCGTTATGCCACGGGCGATTGTAAATAAACCTTGACGAACTTCTCGTATGCATTTAGGGTTTGCCATTGTTTAATCCTGCGCTCCGTCACATCTGTGAGTCAAACTACAGAGAGGGAGCATCTGCATTGATGGAATTAGTAAGGTCCAAGATCAGATTTTTCATGCATCCGATCTCAATATCCACTTCACTTGCTGGGGTCAATCTAATTACGTCGCAGAGAACTGGTGCCCCACCCAGTTTATTTAGGAATTCTCTCTTTCTCCGGTGGTGCAGCTTGTCAGTTTGACCATGTCATGTGGGAGAACCTAGAAACATGTGATGTGGAAGAACGGGTTGACTGTTTCTCCCCCTTCCCTTCTTTCAAGAAAACTTCTGAAAAAGACAGGGGTTCCTCAACCGGGGAGGGGCACCGTACTCTCGCTGCCTTATTATCATAAACCAGTTCATGTCGTCACGGTCTAATACGAATGGATATCCTCTAATTACATCGAATTGATTCTCCATTGCAAATGAAACACGCGCGTCTATCTAGTACGAATCGTAGTAGATATTTCGGGATAAAAAAGTCGGACATAATTTGTTAGAATTAATAAATAATAAACCACACATTCATTTAATAGTTTAAACTTTTAAAATATTTGATATCAAAATCAGATAATTTTGAATTCAAATCTTCTAGGCCTCTCTTTACCTTTTCAATTGCATATTTTCACAATTTAAACTTATGCCAAAATCTAGTCAACAGGGAGAATGATAGAACTAGTAGATAATAAGCAATGTCTTTATCCAACAATTTAAATTTTTATAATAGTTGACATTAATCCCACAAATTTCCTGACTTAAAATAATTAAATGCACAAGAGAATGTGAACTTTGCTTTCACGTTGACTCCATTCCTTCTCCCATGATTCACTAGTTTTCATTGTTTTACCTCATGGTGATTTCTAAATATCATAACCGATTTTTGGCACTTTCCAAACATTTGCTCTTCGTCTTATGTCTCAACCTGCAATTTTTTTTTATCCCCTTCTAATCAGTATCTTATCGGCCAACTCTATCATCATAATCGTCAATCATGCACTATCGTGTACCAACAACACAACTTATGATTATCGACATATATCAATATTGATAACAATTCCCACGGTCATCAACATCAATGGAAACCTCTAGTCATGTGCTTAATCATGTCAACGACCTTATTAATCTCTTGTGCGAACACCCATCAATGTCCATTTACTATTAAACGGAAACGATTTGTTCATATAAAAATTTAGGTCAATGGTTTTTCCAATGTCATATGAAGACCCAGAAGGGGCAAAATCTGGCCTCGATGGGAAGGTCCCATCCTATTAAAAATTCTTCTAATGCTTCTGTCCAATACATGGCTAGCCTACCCAATTAGCAAAAGTGGATCTTTTGAGAGTTACAAGAAATACTAGTAAGAGCAAAAATTGTCCCTTTATGAACAATTTTCATGCCTTTAACATAAGTTGATGCTCAAGTTCACATGCGAGACATCGTGCCAGAGTCAAAATCCAAAAGCAGTTTGAATAATTTCTCTCTCTCTCTCTCTCCTCATTTTTGAGCCAAATTGTCCTCTTTTTTCCCTGTTCTCCCTTCTAAAAAGGCTCGCCTCGAGGGGAAATGCGTCCTGTATCTTCTTCATCTTTTTGCTTTGGCCCCTTAAAAAAATGCCCCTTTGTCTATAAAAGCGATATGGATGGCGACAAAAGAGGTGATCCCGACAGTGAGGCACGGATCCAGAAGGATGTGAACTCGGTGCGTGCCTTTATAGGTTCATGGAATAGGTCACCAAATGTCTTTTTGTAACCCCCGACCTTTGACTGAAAACTTCATCTAATCTGATGGAATTTCTACTCCACGTATCATCGTAAAGAGATTGCTTGAGAATTGATTAGATGCGATCATTATGCAATCATTCCATCAGATAAGAGTTTCTGGTAGTGTCGTGGGTAGAAATGAAGTTGTTTTGAAGGTATTTGATCATGAGCAGAATCTCATGCAAGATTTTAAATTGATTGTAGAACAGCTGTGGTGCACCAGGGGAAGAGTTGCCGAGCGGTCCAAGCCATGGTTGTCTTCTTCCTGCAACCCAACACCCTAATTTTTAGAAACCTTGTCGGCAGGAGGGAATATTACAGAAACCGGGGACAAATCCAGAGGAGATGAGTTCATCATAATGTCAAGTTGCCCAGTCCTAAAAGTTATGCTCATCTGGTGGATGTCAACTTCTATAAGTTTTCTGACCCAAAAACAAAAACTCTATTAGTTTAATTATTATGGTAAGATCATTTGAGAATAGATTTGGTTTTTCATCGCTTAGCTCAAAAACGGAATAAAGAAGAAGAAGATGTTATAATCAAGTCCCAGAAGGAAAAAAAGTGCTATAAAGTATTTAGAGTTTTAATGACGAATGCCCGTGTGTAATAGTTAAGTATGTTTTATCTGGAATAATTCGTTTCCTAGTATACTAATTGTGCATAACACGATGACCATTAATGAATTGAAAATTATTAAATTTCTCCAATTGGTTTATTTAATGAGTGCCCTAAGTCCCGTGGCCTGCTTGAGATGTTGATATCCCTATTCTATCAAGTAACTCAAATTTCGAGATCTGAGTTTTATTTGTTCTTGTTATTTATTTTGTTAGAGGCATGTAAGTATTGTTTATGCTTGCATTGTAAACACTGGAACGTGGGAATCGTATCGATCCAGCAAAAGTCAGACTGCAATAAATGGATCCGAAGCAAGATTGGGTTCTCTCAGAATTAGATAACATTTACAGTAGCGTAGACAATAAAAGAAATAAGGGTGTAATCTGAGCTCTCAATTTGAGTATGTTTCGAATTTCCTCACGCATTCTGCAGTCAACTTTTCCATTTCACTTATTATTTCGTGGGCTTTGAACTAATGTAGGTGAAAGCTCTCCAGCATGGGTAGAAAAGAAAGGACATTCATATCATTACCCAAGAAAAGAAAGAAACGAAGAAGGAGAGGGAGAGAAGCAGAAGCAGAGGAGGGCGGATGAGTGTTGTTCCTGTCTGCCATAATTCCTGGAGTTTGTGCTTTGAGGAAGAAGGCAACGGATGAGAAATATGTTGAGACATCGCACTCCGCTGTCTCTTCATTCACATCATTACGTATACGCAGGACATGGCATGGGAAGAGAGGGAACGGGAAATTTGGTGGCAAAATCATGAATTGGGAAAGCAGAAGTCCATTCCTCACGGTCACTGTCAGTATTAAATTCCTGATAACTTCTGAAGTTCATCCAATTATCCTGTGCGGGGATTTCTTGTCATCAGCACCCAGAGAGACATAAATTATGTGAAAGAATTCGATCTTGAGAAATTATTAAATTACACAAGTCATCATATATTTACTTCGTACTAATGATATACTTAATGATAATTTAACGTATATTTTCGTGATTAATATCTCACGACACAAACGGAGTCTTCAATCCACAATCCATGACAGCTTGTTTATGTTCCACGGGATCACGCAAGCATCAATGAAGAGTGCTCTTTGAATCTTGCATTATGATGGAGGAGAAGCGTGAAAGCAACCTCTCTTACATAACTTTCGAAACAATAATTACTCCGCGTGATTGTTTCCAACAGGCGGCTGTCGTATTAATGACATGTATCCTAAATAATTGCTGCAAATCTACTGAGCCAAGGTTGCCAATCTTTTTCTTTATGTTCGAAAATAAAAGAAAGGGTCCCGATCTTTCTGTATAAATATATAAAGTTTTCAAAAGAGTAACTGTGATGGATAGTTACTGATCAGATAGACAGTAAGGAGTCAGAGACAAGTTAGAAAAGAGCTGTCGCTGATAAAATTTGACAAGCTCGACCGGTCCCTAAAAGCACTCCTCTGGCCTTCTCACGCTGCTGAGTAAAGACTTGCGTAATGGGTAGACCATCACTTTCGACTGGCAGTGGCCGTGACTGAGGGAACTGCAATTTTCAGATATAAACAGGAGAGTGGTTGGGCCCAGTTCTCACTCGGTGAGAAAGTCAATTGGATCCTCTGGGGGGAATCTGTCCATTGGGGTAAAAAGTGGAAGTGTAATTTGCGTTTTTTTGAAAAAGTCTCAAGTCTCTCTCTCACCCCAGAAGTGACATAAACGGGAGAGGGAATGTACCTTCAACTTCAAGCATGTAGGTGAAAAAAGGAATTAGGCTTACTCGGAAATGAGACAAACAAGGAAGGTGAATTAACTTGGGAGATGAGTTGAGAACTCCCGGAATCAATTACAAGGACATTGACCCCGTGCACGGTAATATCTGCTAGCTCCTCAAAATGAATGGTGGCTATTGTAGACATTGACTATAGTATTATTGAGCATATGCTGGAATATGAGTCCTTAAAGGAAATGATAAAATTTCTAATTTGAATGGTTTTCCAATTTGGCTAGGTTTGTAGTTTAAGTGGTATGGAGTGACCCGTGCACGGCAATATTGGCTAGCTCCTCGAAATGAATGGTGGCTATTGTGGATATCGACTATAGTATTATTGAGCATATGCTGGAATATGAGTCCTTAAAGGAAATGATAGGTTTTCTAATTTGAATGGTTTTTCAATTTGGCTAGGTTTTTAATTTAAGTGGTATGGTAATCTGAATAGTTTTTCTAAAAGGATATCCTATGTCGGATATCAATATTATAAGTACAAGGGATGAAATTCTACTTGGCAATTATACACTCGAGTAAACAAGGGTAGTTTTAGGGTTTCTAATTTGTGGATTTTCTAAGTAAATCTTCTATGAAAGATTGCGATCTAACATTCTTAGGTTAAACTTTGGATGTAATATAGATATGAGAAACACTTAAACAATTGAGCAATTGTAAACTTTAAATTTTGCAAATTCATAATAGATTCCTTGACTATTGACTTTCCATATTAAGTAAGTAGTAACACTTGGACCGGAAATCTTTCTAGGATTCTAATTGTCCGTCATTGATTTCTTGGATAAATTCTTCCTATTGCGTTAGATTTGAATGAAAGATCCATTAACTTCCACATTATTTCCACAATAATTCCGGGTTGATAAATCTTTAGTTCATGTAATGACCAGAAGCCATTGTGAGGTGAGCACCGTTGAAATTAACTTTTCAGAAACCGCACCTGTATAAACTGAATGATGCAGACAATTTTTATGGTGCGAAAGATCATTAGACCCAAAAGACTGGAAGAGTATTAATTCAGACCTTTTTTTTTTGGTAAATAATTCAGACCTTAATTTTGTGTTCTTTCTAATGGAAGAAAGAACTAAAAATGCTGATGTTGGTGTAGCGTAGCCAGTACTTGTAAATAGTCCATCATGACATGTGGTTCCACGTCACCAATATAAAATCATGAATCTTGATTCTTGAACAAAACCAGATTACAATACATGCTCTACATTCTTAATTAACTTGATTAGGATTGGGGTTGAGCAATTTTAGACTCCTTACAAATTCTGCAGGAAACTTGAAACACATCCATAGGAATAGGTTCCCCATTTTTGGAACCTAAAATCTACCGTATATATCCTGGAACTTGAAACACATTCTGTCACAGGTTCTAAGATTCAACATGTTCAAATTATGTTTTTAATCAAATGATTGTAATGAATTATCCCCTCTAATGACGATTTTTTTATTATAATTCACTGACCATAACTTTTATTTCAACACCCAAAAAATATGAAAATATTAATAAATAAAATTTTTAGTTATGAACATCACCAGAAATGAACGCTCATGAATATCGATATATCGCGTGAAAGTACAAACTAAAGAGAATACAAACACTTATTTTAAGTTCTAGGTCCCATGTCTATAAACTGAAACCTAGTCGTTGGAATAGGTTCTTCAAATTATAATTTAGAACCTATTTTACATATCTCAAAACTTGGAATTGTATAGATTCTCATCAGTTTGATTTTCAGGTTTTTATTTCTATCCAGAAATCATGCTCACCTGTAAGTAGGACTAGAAGGGGCACAAAAGCCAAGATACAAAATGCTCATCCGAAATCTACCGTGGTAGAAGAAGACCACCTACTTTTAAAGGATCTCTCAATCGCCTTTTTCTTTCTCAGATATCCTTCATTGCTTATAATTAATTACATGTTCCAAATTTACGAAGATAACATAAGAACTTTCTACATATAATCGACAACACTATCGTGTCATTACGGATTATAATAAAAATCTTCCAAGGATAAAAATTTACTGAAGATGTTATGATTTTCAAAAATTGCTAATCCGCAAGATTGAAAATCATTAAAACAATCATTTTTGCATAAATCTCGTGATATTAACGAAACAAGCATGTCGGCCTGAAAAATAAACAAGATAATCATAAATCTTAGGATTCCTATATATTATTGCAAACTTAAAGATATAAACAATATTATTATGGAAATCGTAAAAAATACTATTTTCCTTCATTTGGTGATTTAGAGAAATCAATATCCTTCTTACTAGAAAAGAAATTAATTTCTCCGAATTCAATTCATAGAAATTGTTATTCATAAATCTATTTTTTATGACTGAGAAATCCATCACAGGCCTCTAGTGCCCAGATGACACCAAAGGGTCGAGCCCTTATATAAGTACTATAATGTGCCTCTCCATGGGTGTCTGGTAACCATGTATGTAAGGGTATAATCGGTAATTTAACAGCAAAAGCAATAAGAAATCCAATATAGAATATTATTTCCAATGCCACCGGATACGATTGATTAGCTAATGTTTCCAAATTTAATGTCGGTTCGTTGGAACCATATAAACCAATACCCAGAACCCCTATTAATAGAAAAATGGAACCTCCCGCAGTGTACAAAATAAATTTTGTAGCGGAATACAGACGTTTCTTTCCCCCCCCACATCGATAGAAGTAGATAAACGGGAATTAATTCTAACTCCCACATGATGAAAAAAAGTAAAAGGTCTCGAGAAGAAAATGATCCTATTTGACCGCTGTACATTGCTAACATAAGGAAATAAAATAATCGGGAATCTCGAGTAACTGGCCGAGCCGCTAAAGTAGCTAAAGTGGTAATAAATCCCGTTAGTAAAATAGGTCCTATAGAAAGTCCATCTATTCCCAATCTCCAGTAAAAATAAAAAAAAATTAATCCATTTATAATTCTCTGTTAGTTGGGTTAATGGGTCGTTCAATTGGAAATGATAACAGAATGTATAGGTAGTTAAAAGTAGCTCTAAAACACATATGCATATAGTATACCACCTTATTACCTTATTTCCCCTATGAGGTAGAAAGAAAATGAAAGAACCTGCGAATATCGGCAAAAGTACAATTATTGTTAACCAAGGAAAATAATTCGTGGTAAAGACAAGATACACTTGGACAAAAAAAAACCGTACTCAATAAATAAAAAAGAATAATATATTATCTATTTTGAGCACGGTTTTTTGTCGATAAAAAAAATCAATTGTATTCAAAATGTATTTACGTGATTTTTTCTGGAACGTATTAATACGCTAGACCCATGCTTCGAGTTGTTTCATGCCATAAATAAACTCGAACGCTCAAAAAATCCGTTGGACAGGCGGATTCACATCTCTTACAACCGACACAGTCCTCTGTTCTTGGAGCAGAAGCAATTTGCTTAGCTTTACATCCATCCCACGGTATCATTTCTAATACATCTGTTGGGCAGGCTCGGACACATTGAGTACATCCTATACATGTATCATAAATCTTTACTGAATGTGACATCGGATCGATAAGTTTTTGAATGTTATCAATTTTCGATCTAGTAAACTTGTAAATGTATCATATATTTAGACACTAGATGAATCAATGGATTTTACCATAATTTTTCTAATCAATCTAATTCCGGATTGATTCATGAGATCGGCCCAAGATACTTTGATTTCTTACGTTTTTCTCAAACCTACGTATTCTACATGCTAATTTGAATTGATGAATATCCTAATTTCTATAATTCATAATATATAATTAATTAATACTACTTATTTATTCAACAAATTCGATTGATTGATACGAATTGATTTTCTGTTACGATAAATTGACGAAACAATAGCTAACCCAATAGCTGCTTCGGCCGCTGCAATAGCTATAACAAAAATGGAGAAAATATCTCCTTTTAATTGTCGACTATCAAAAAAATCTGAAAATGTTACGAAATTTAGATTAACCGCATTGAGGATAAGTTCAAGACACATAAGGGCCCTAACCATATTTCGACTCGTGATCAATCCATAGATACCTATAGAAAATAAATAGGCACTCAAAACAAGTACATGTTCGAGTATCATTGACCAGCTCCTTATTAATTTGGATTCATTTCAATATGAACAAGAATTCAACGTATTCAATTGACTATTCAATTCAACGTATTCAATTAATTTAGACTAACACATAACCTCAACATCATGACCCCCCGCTTAAGACGCTAACAATTGCAGGATTTAAACCCTTGATTTCGGCGATAAGAGAGAAGCTCTCAAACAATATAGTTATAAATCTAATATATATATTTTTTGATAACCGAGGTGTCCGGGCTAGCTTGCGCGAACCTCAACTATTCCTCGAGGGAGACTAGCACGGCAACCTACTGCCATGGCCTCCCACTTAAATCACAGGCGCTTCCCTGGGGAATCGAACCCAAGACCTCAACGAAATCCAAGTTCACCCTAACCAGTTAGGCTACCTATGGGTAAGTTAAATCTAATATTTTTCGTCGCCATGATTTCTAAAAAAATTGAAAAAATAAATTTTCAAACCTAGTTTTCCGACTATAGCTAATCCCTCTTGAAAATTAGGGTATCATGAGGTCACTCGAGCTAATCCTCCAGTGAAAAACTTGTTATGCATATTTCCTTCGTAAGCAAAATACTGTGAAGTCACAAAAATCGAAGTTAGGGTGATGAATGACATCACCCTGCGATGTACCTCTGATGGGGCATACTGCCAACGTCGAGGGAAAGAAAATATCTCATGGTCTTTGAATTTTGACAGGGAAAAGAACCATGAGAAAATATCATCCGTCCCATCAAAAAGTTGGCAAAACATGATATCGTACGTCTGCCTTCCCCCTCGGCGATGCCCTTTGTCACGTTGTTTTCCCTTTGTGTACTCGACGTGGATAAAAAGGTTATGGCAAAACCATCCATGTCAATCCGATTTTAAATATTTTTATTAATTTAATTGTAAATCTTTGTGTGTAGCAATTCAAATTTAATCATCTTAGCCTATCACTGGAATTTGTCGACATGGTGATGTATCATATAGGATAGTCGGCGAAAATTGAATTTTTCACATTGCTAATTTCCGACAAAAATTGATGTGAAGGAATGTTGAAATTTAGCACAAAGATGCTAGAGCTAAATTGCAAAACTGAAAAGTTTAGGATTGAATTATCATCTATATAATAAGGGTGTGTTTAGTAATGCTTCTGTTTTTTAGAATAATTTCTTTTTAGAAATAACTTTTTCTTATTTCTATTACATGGATAAATTTTGTTGCAAAAGGAGACGTTACTAAATGTTATTCCTGAAATAGAAAAAGAACAAAAATTTGTTCAATAGAAAATAAAATTTTTAATCAAAGACTTAGGCTGGCAATGTCAACTTTGCCTAGCCCTAGCCTTGTCAGCCCCCGACGAGGCTTGCTTGAGGGTGGTGAGGCTTGCCCAAGATTGATCGCTAGTCTTCATTGAAGCTCAGTGATCAGTTAGAGAAAGAAGAAGGAAAAAGATAAAAAAAAAAGAATTGTTCCAAGATATTGTTTCAGAGACCAAGAAGTAAATTTTTTTAATGCTGATTTCTATTCCGATTCTATTTCATGGTCACTTTTTTATTCTAAGGAATATAGAAAATCGACATACACAAACATATTTCTATTTTTTTATATTCTCGAAAATAAAATAGTAGAAATTAAAATGTAAATAGACCAATTCGATAACTTTCACGAAGAATGCTCGACCCAGAAAGACAAAAGGCTAGAATTCTCCAAGTCCCCAAGTATCATAAACATTCGCAATAATCTAGAAAGAGTGGGAGGGGGAGCTAGTTTCGTCGTAATGTTTGTATGTTACCATTAGACATGCAAAGATAACGTCTTCCATTTTAATATTTTACTGTTAATTTTCCTAATCTAAACTTTAAGCTTGATTTTGTCAGCAATGTAGGGAAGTGGAATGAAAACAAGAGCCCCATTCCCTTTCTCAACACTATTTTGCCAATTCGATTGGGACCGGAATGGTAGTTGGAAACTTACGTCGACACTTCAACGGCCCATTGAACTACCTAACAGAGATATTCACCCATTGACCTTTTGTCTTCCCATAAATTAGTATGAACTTGGAATTTCTTTTTAACTCCGAAATATTTGATAACCTTTCTCGAAGTGTTCAGAATAATCGACACAAGATTGTTTCTTCGGTTTCCTTTAGAAGAAAGTAGCTATGAAGACCCCTTGCTACAATCTTCGTAATCTTGGACCCCATATATTTTTTAGACTTAAATGACAATTATTTGTTTTCAAAGTTTGGAGAGAAAATCATAAGTCCAAATTTCAAGGAATTGACTAATAGATAAGTGGTAGGTAGGTAAACGAGCCTAAGCAGCTATCTGATTCGTGACCCTCTTTACATAGATGAAAGCTTGGCCATGATAGAGCACTTTCATATCATAAAGGAATGGAAGTAGGGCCGGTTTGGAATGGCAAGTGCTGTCCCAAACTTGTCACCTTAACTTTCTATCATTCCCTAAACCCACACGGAATCTATCATATGTTTTGATATAATAACCCAAAACCAGCATTAGGTACCCGCAAGTTGCCATGTGATTGTATAATGAACAATTGTGTTATGTTAGATTTATCAACTATTTATTTGAAATTCATGCATTGTAAATCTCGAATTGGAATCTTACGAGGGTCCAACATATAAGATCGAAGGACTTTAAAATTAACAAACATAATAATCTAAGGTCTAAATAGTTAGAAGCTAGTAGTGAGATAGTGGCTGTTGTTGGAAGATCTTTTATGATACCAAATTTTGTTCTTCGTAATCACAAGTTATTAGAATTAAGTGTTCAAGATTTTTAATAGAGGCAATTTAAAAATTCCGGTTGCAAATTCTAATAGGTTTCACAATGATATAAATATAAAGAAAGCAAATAACACTTTAATGGTAATACATATCGGCTTCGATTATTGGTTTTTTTTTTTAAACTATAAAATCTCAAAATTTGTCCTGAATCCTACAAGGTTTATAGCAATTGAGCCCAGACAACCTCCCCAAACCCTTTATCCATTAAGGTCCCATTAGATTTTGGACTGGTCGGATGCCCTATTGCACTAGTCCTACTTCCATCCTTTACATCGATAAAGAGGGTGAACAGTCTTTAGTATACACGAGTTGAAGGAATTCATTATGTTTGTTATGTTAAACTAAAGCGTGCTGCGTGGCAATATCAAATTGGATGTTTAAACGAGTGCGATCCACGCGTAGAGGGATTCAATTATATGGTTGTAAAAAAAAATTTTCTTTATTCATCAATGCAAACTGGCGGAAGAGTCTTAAACAAGTATAGGCTTGGCCGACGATCTTCAATAGTGTTCAGAACAGCCCGTGGGCTTCGTCCTTCCCCGAAAACCAAGTCCACGACTGATAACGCTATCGCTCTTCGAGTTCCAGGCGCAGATCATCAGTTCACCACTGATCATTTTGTTGGCTACGCCCTCCTTGACCGCCAGGGCTTCGATATACAAAGCCGAGGATGTGCGCACCCGTTTCGTAAAGCCTCCGGTGATGACGGGCAGACCATTCGGATCTCGGCAAACCCCCGCTGTTCCTTCGAGCCACAAATCCATTGACGATACGGTGCACCAAAGAGATACGAATGCTGTTACGCAGCTCCATGGCCTGGGTCGAGACCCCGACCTGTCATGGTCACGGAGCACTGCATTTTAGCGCTTGGGATTTATAAATGCCGGGAATAGATTACAAGACAGATCCACGACTCGTGTCTACTGAGTGCGGACGCTATGCTTCCATGTTTGGATATGTAATTGACTCGAGTCACTTTAGAGAATGTCTTGCTGTATAACCGACGTAGCGCTATATATCTAATGACGTATGGTCATCGTTAACAAGCACCTCCTTAAAAATCTGTTGAAACATGCCTAATGAGAATATATTCTTCAAAGCATCGAGTACACATATCACGAGGACAATTCAGGTTTTGGGAATCGGTAATATTTACTGATCTAATTGGTTAACAAGTGCCCTCGGGTAATTTATAAACAACATCTGAGCGTTTATAATTAGTCAATTGACAAGCAATGTTCTTTGAAATTATGCAAACTATTTCCACGTTAAGGTACTCAAACATTTAATGTGCGTATCCTTTACGACGTTGATTTGTAAGCAAGTTTTCTTTGCAAGTTACTTTCCTACGTACTCCCAGAATCATTCTCAAGGCATAGGCTCGCAGTTGCTAATAGGCAGAACGGTGAAAGGAGGGAGAGCTTCCGTCCGTAGCATATGCTCTGCGTTTGGCGTCAAAATTCAAGACGGTCCAGTCAAGTCTTCAGTAGGACGAAGGCTCAGCATGAGCTGGAGACTGGACTCTGTAGCAAAGCAAGAAACCATCAACTTTCCTCCAGCATCGTGATAAGTGATCCTCAGGATTAGATCATTTCATTGGAAGTTTAGAAATGACAGACGAATTCGGTAAATGGAATCAAGAAACGAAACAAGGACGAGGGATCTACAGCTACGTACCCAGCTGACGGCACGAGCAATTGTCTTGCTAGGTGAAGAATCTTACCAGGTGAGCAATGCCTCCTGCTGTCTGTAGACCCACATTTCGGTTGACATCTGGATCTTGGCTGAAGCAGCATGTCAGCTTCTCCGGCAACTCCTCCCCTCCTCCAATCATGTAAGACTGAATTCAGGAAATTAACAGAACCCTGTCAAGGAAAACCTTCTTATCAAAAGAAGATAGGAATGAAAAGTATGTCATAAATCTCAGAAAAGTATGTCATAAATCTCAGAAGGAAAAACTGCAGTTCACTTCTTATTTACCTCAATTAAGGAAACACCACTTGTCTCTTGTAATATTTGTATAAGATTCATCACGTCATTATCTCTGGAACATAATATTTCCGTCCTGAACTTCAAATTGTGCTCTTTCGTAATTTCTAAAGATGCTTGTTCCAAGAAAAATTAGTAGCATCACCAATGAGTCACGTCCAGACATATACAGATAAATTAAATCCCACTGTTCAAGTCCTTGAAGCTGAGTGAGTTTCTTGCAGCTTGATAATACTAGAGATTGGAACTTCCCACAGCCCGACAAGTCTGGCAAAATCTCCACTAATGTGCGTCCTGTGATATCCACGTGTGTTAGGGATTTTGAATCCTCCACTCCAGGAATCTCAATGACACCCGACAAACACCTCTTTCTGAAATTCTCTAAACTTTCAAATTTCGATAGGTTTGGCAGTGTTTTTAGGGCTTGGCACCTCATTAGGTTAAACTTTTTCAGGGTCTTAAAACATGATAGGTCAGGTAATCTTTCAATAGACCCACAGTCAGAAATATCTAATGCCTCCAACGACTCCGCCCTATCAAGACCTTGAATTTCGATTAGATTGTCGCAATAGCTAGCCTTAAATTGCTTCAAATGCCGTAATGCTGGAAAGTTCAGCTTGTCAATGGACTTGCAGCGATGCATGACTACTTCCTCCAGGGACTCTAATTCATCATGGCCCCGAATCTCAACTAGGTTGTGGCAATCCTCAACTTGTAACCGTTTCAAATGGCTTAATTGTGAAAGGTCCAATCTCTTTAGGGAACTGCAGCTTTTTATCGACAACTCTTCCAAGTACTTGGATTGGTCAAGCTTAAAGAATATCAGCTTATCACAGCAGTCGACATAAAGCTTCACGAGTCTTGTGGGAAGCTCTGGGATGGATTCAAGTTGATCGCATCGGTAAAGATGAAGTTCTTCTAGGTGGCTTAGGGAAGAAAGTAGGGGCAACCTGGGACTTTGACAAGAGACTGTCAGATTTGTCAAGCCAAAAGGAAGCTCCGGCAGCGATTGGAGCTTGTCACAGCCCCATAGGTTAAGCTGTTGAAGGGAAGAAAGACTCTGGATGCTTTCTGGCAAGTCAAGTATTGGTGCCCGGGTGATTTCAAGTTTCTTGAGCGAAGACAAGTCACCGATTGACCTAGGGATTTCTCTCAATGACTAACAACCCTTGCAACTAAGTTTCTCTAGCTTCCTTAAAGAACCGATTGAAGTAGGAATCTTTGCAATTCCAGAAAAATCTAAATTAAGTTCTTTTAGTTCTTCTAATTCACCCACTTCTCTTGGTAGCTCCTTGAGACTGCCACAGTCACTCAAGTCCAAGAAAACAAGTCTCTTGACTTTACCAATAGTCGAGTGGACTTGCTCTAGTCTGTGACTTTTTTTCACGACGAGAATCTCCAACTCTCCGAAAGTGGACAGATCAGGAGTACATCTTAAGTAATTGCAGTGCTCAAGGTAGAGAACTTTGAGTCGCTTTGCCGTCTATTTAAAGGAGAATAAGCAGTCAAAAATGAGTTGACCAAACAAAAAAATAAATAAATTACAGAAGATCCCTTTTTTCCATCTTACCTTGATTGAACTCCATCCCGTCCAATGCTTTGTTTTCTGGTCAAATGACACCTCCAACGCCCTTAAATTTGGTAGATGCAAGTTAGTCCGCCAAAAGAAGAAGAGATTGGATTCAATGTCAAACCACCGGAGCCATCTCAATTCAAGAAACAAGTCGTTAAAGTCTCCATTTAAAGCCGCCCGCCTCAGTTCAAGGAACCTTAAGCTCGGCATGTTCTTAAACTGTTCACTTGTGTATGTTTGGAGCTGGCCATGTTGGTCGAGATGGATTGCCTTCATCCTTTCGGTTCCCTGTACATCAAATCAATCGACTGAATCTCTAGACCAACTTTCAATTCTTTAGTTTTTGGTTTTTCAAAACCTTGGACTTGACACAATCTGTCATCTTGCTACAGTTGCCTTATCAAAATATTAGTACGTAAACTCACATTCAACTTTTTTGATGATCTTTCAAATAATTCCCTGTTTTAATTTAGCTTGTGTCTCACCTGGCAATGAGAGTTAATGGTATATTTCACCGCTGCGGAATTTACATACTTAATGTCAATTGTTAGTATTCGCTTTTAGCATGCGCATGCTTCCCTAAGAGGCGAATAAGAAATTAAGGATCAGTATTCATTTGTTAATGCGTCTCTAGAGCAAAGTGACTTCAAGCCAGTAGTGCCCTTCCTTCAACCTACTCTAGAAAATGCATGTGCCAGACTTTATAGAAAACTTCGACCTGGTAATGGTGTTAAATTTTTGTAGTTGGAGTTGGTTTAATGTCTACAAAATGCAGGCGTTACGTGCATGGTCTAAATTAACATAATTTGAAATTATTCTGGTTATTCTCATTTAAAATAATTAGCGAATTATTTAAAATTGACTCAAGTTGTCATCATCGTCATGATTCGATCGTGAAGTGTTTCATATTGAGAAATCAAAAGCCACATCTCTTTCTCGAAGAATGAATAATTAAAATCATGGGATTTTCTGGGGAGCGGAACATCCTTTTAGTAAACGAGCGTTCCAGTGTAGTACCGCGGTTAAGTGATCTTAAATTCATTGCAAATCAAATATTTAACAGATATACTTTACAGGAATGAATTTGAATATTTGGAGATGTTCTATTTTGTATCCATCACGGGAAAATATAACTTGTTCGTCCTTAGAATATTTATAATACAACAAGCTGTCACCATTACTCTATGATGGACATGGATGATGATCGGAACTTTTCCTTAAAAATTAGGGGCATCTGTTCATAGTAGATATTAGATAAATTTTATAGAATAGATCAGATTGAATACATGAGAACATGAGGGGAAAAAAAGTAGCATTGTATGTTACCTTTTTATCCATTAGTACTCTGAAGGCTTCCTCGCTGGTGCATAATCTGCTGCGTTCTGCAAGCAAGCCTTCTTGGCGAATGATATTCCTTCCAAAAATTCTCAATTGATCATGCATCCCCAACTTACCATCCTCATCAATTTTTATTAAGCACCTCAGCTTCAACTCTTCAATTGCCTGGTTCGGAGAAAAGCCAGAGTCCTTCCACATGTACATGGCGAATTTGGTCTGTTCGCCAATAGATAAACAAGCAATATCTAGAAAAATCTGCTTATGCCCAAATTCTAATGCATCATAATTTATCTTCAATTTCTTTTGGACATCTTCATGTAGTTCTTTTCTCAATTTGTTTAGCACATCTTCCCATACGCCCCGATCTGCTTTTCTGTACAAGTATGAACCTACAACCTCGAGAGCTAAGGGAAGCCCATCCATGGTGGATATTATATCATGAGATATACACTCGAAGTCTCTTGGAGAATGCTCCATACGAAATGCATGTCTATTAAATAAAAGCAAAGAATGCTTCTCGTTTAATTTATTCAATTCATGCTTGAAGTCTACCACAAATTCAGATTGATCAAGAACAACTTGATAACTAGTTGTAACAATGATCACGCTTCCCGCTGCAAACCAATTACGTTCTCTAGCCAATGCATTTAGTTGATTTTTGTGATCTACATCATCTAGGATGATGAGAACCTTTTTTCCTCTAAATCTTGTTTTGATCGAACTTATTCCATCATCAATTTTCCAAACTTGATGGTTGATTTGTAGAATTTCCTTAATCAGTTGATTTTGGAGATAAGGAATACCGTGGTGGCGAATATCGGGAAGGAAGCTACGATACACAAAGTCGTTTGATAGCTCATTGTAGATGACCTTGGCAAGAGTTGTCTTACCGATCCCTTCCATACCATAAATTCCAATCATTCGAGCAGCACTGGCAGGAGTGTTGACCCAATTCTTAATTTTGTTCACATGATCACTGATTCCAACTAAGTGCTCAGTGACATCAAGCTGAAAATCTTGCGGCAACATGCTTTGAACTGTTTTGATAACATTTTCCACTAATTCTCCTTCGCGCCTGTCAAACAATGAAGCTCATAGTAACTAATTGGATACTTAATTTGTCAAAAGACAGCCAAATATATGTGAAGGATGGATGTCGTCAAAAAAATGCAAAATGTTCTCTTTAACATATAACAACGGAGGATGATGGTGTATCAGGCATTTCGTTTCTTTCTCCTTCCTTTTCTGCCAATTTGATGTATCTTGCTGAAAATAAGTTTGTACCCCTGGCTCCATAAGAGTTTTTAAAAGTGTAGTGTAATAAAGCTTAAGGTCGCTGCTAGTTGAAGGATAGGAGATCGATTTTGCCCACTCCACGGCCAAAGCATCACCATGCCTAAACTGAGGATTTATAGCTGATTTACAAAATCTCCTAAGAATGGGTACTACTGGCAGCGGAAATGGAAATTATACATGGTCAACACAAAGCGGCTCTAATCAACTAAGCCAAGCCCCAATCGACAATAGGAGGTCAACTTTATTTGGTGGTGCTCAAGTTTTTGAAAACTGAGCATGTACCAGCACCATACTTCACCATGGCTCATGCCGTCCTAGATTCTTCTTGATACCATTGTTAATTGCCATTTGTAACAGTGGCTTTGAAACATCAAATTAATCAAGATCCTGAGATGTGCTAAGCTGAAAAGAGCTTGCTTTCCACACCAAAATCTTCATTTGGAGGCAAATGGTCGAGTGTTTGAGTACTATCAGTAGGAGGGACTGAGGTTTCTTTTTTCTTACTCTGTAGTAGAGCCAATCCCTAAATTCTTGCGCACTACCCCATGATTTGGTTTTAGTGGTTGGTTGAGTTTTTAGGGGGACATCCTGGGGAGTACTAGTACAAGTAGAAGTAATTCATCCATATTTCATCCGTCTTTCGAGAATAAGAATACTTCGACCAGAAAGGAGAAAAAGGTTAAGGCAGAAGTCAAGTACCCATTAGCAATATTCTCGGATTCCCATCCATGTAAGAGACTCACTTCTCTGAGCGCTCGTTGCCCTTCCTGGATAACCTTCTCGTCGAAATGTTTCTTCTGCGAATGAAAGGCCTCCCCAAACCTTCCCTTTAGATGGCGCACATCAGATACATTCACTTTGTAAAAGATGGGCAGCACTATGTGTGACGTGCTTTTCTGATAGTCCATCATACGAATGAGCTCAAGGAGACACCATTTGCTCGAAGCATAATTTTCGGAGATGATGGGGATCGAAATCTTAGACCATGCAATGGCATCGAGAATCTAGGAAGCAATTTCCTTGCCAATTGGGATGCTGTTATCGTCCCTGAACACCCGCAATTGCATAGTCCTTGCATTGACCAGCCTTTGGTAGAGGTGATCTGTGAATCTCTTGCGGGTATCCAAACCCCTAAAGCTCAAGAATATATCGTACTGATAGCTGCCTTCTCCTGTGGGTGTCAGAGAGATCGACGAAGCAGCAGATGCTCCCTCAGTGCTCTCTTTTTCTGCGCTCTTTCTCTCATTGTCAGGATGGTTAGGAAAGGAGCAAAGTGAAACGACATGAAATGCGTGGGTAGACACAAGAATCAGCGCAGCAAGCACTGCAAAGGAGCGAGATGAAACGAAACGGCGCATCCCTTTTTTTTGCCTTTGGTCTCACTTTGCCCTTTCTCCGTGGAAGTCTGATAGGCAAAAAGCACGAGACGATGCTTCCTGATCAAAGATAAGCAAACGGAAAAACTAAATGAGGAGCTAGTGCTGTACTCGGGTATCTTATCTAACACATGAGGGGGGCCATGAGGGGGGGAGCACTTTCAGACTCGTCCGCGGCTCCGCCTCATCCTATGTCCCAGGACTTCAGTCAGCAAGGTAAGACAATTTGCGTCCGCGGATCCCAGGCGAGTTGCGGCCGGGGGGGGGGGGGGGGGGGGGGGGGGGAGGGGAGAAGCAAAGACGCACCTGGTTCCGGCGGGATGCGGCTGAGAGTAGGCGGACGGAACTTGGGTGCAAATGGTCCAGAGGCCTCTGCTCGCTCTTGGCTCCCGGCTCCCCTCAACCTACCCTCGAATTTCCTCTCTCTTTCCTTTTCTCCTCCTTTTTTCCACTCTCTTCTCCGCTTGCTTATTTTTCGTTTGCACGCCCACTCCTGCCAAGAAAATATCAGGTGGACTGACTCTCTACATCAGGGGTGACTCAGCGCCACGTGTGAGTCGATCCCACCCTGTAAGAGAAATTTAAAAATCCCACGCCATGTCATTCCGTGTCTCTCCGTCTGTTCTCCGTTGACTAATTGAGGAAGACGATTTCCCGCTCTCTCCATCTTTCAAGACCACTCTGCTATCTCCCTTCCTCCTCCCCACATGCTCTGTTTCTCCAACCCTCTGCACGACCCTCTTCCTGCTCCGCCTCCAACACGTGCTCGTTGACCGGCGATCGGGAGGAGAGGAACCCTGCCTCCTATCCCGACCACGTCGTCGCCTCCTGGAGCTCCATCTACTTCGATTCGACCAGCTCAGGTTAGGGTTTTTCCCCTCTTTGGCAAGGCCAAACCCCCCTCTCTGCGTCCTTCTTCACGACCCCTTTCGCTTGATTTGTTTACTTATTTTTGTGTATTTTTTTGTGCGTCTGTGTGGTGATGATGTCGCAGTCGGGTGGGACTGACTCTCGGATCGATTGGTAATTTGATTGGAGGTGACCCCTTTGTGCCTCCGACAAGGACGATGCCATTGCCTCCACCTCCGGAGCATCATTGCCACAGATTTTCCGTTGGCGCTCGACCTGCTCACGTTAGGATTCGTGGTCTGGATCTAGCAAGCTCGCCGACCCCTCACTCCCGACTATGCGGCTTCTTCCACCTCTACTGTCGCCTCCCTAAGCCCCATTGACGGCTTCAATTTGTTCTCCGCGTCAGGTTAGTACTTTAC
Organism: Melaleuca alternifolia; assembly: GCA_019926035.1. NCBI lineage: Eukaryota > Viridiplantae > Streptophyta > Magnoliopsida > Myrtales > Myrtaceae > Melaleuca > Melaleuca alternifolia. The sequence goes on from JAGKPW010002284.1 coordinate 775,302, forward strand.
CCCTCTTCCGCGACGGCCAAGTCTCCTCCAGCGTTACGGTTAATCAACCCCGTTTTCTGTGTTCTGTTTAATTATATCAGGTTCTTATCTCCAATGTTTAAGCTGTGATTTAATCTAGACAAACAATTTCAGTGCAAAGAACCCAAAAAACCAGGCAGCAACCCTGCAACAGGACTATGAAGCTCTGGTCGTGAATCGTTCTTGTGTTTGGTGTCCTCTTCGATAGCATTGTCTTCATTTGTTGTGGGTTCCTCCTCAGCGGCATCAACAATAAGTGCCGGATCTTCAACACCTGCTAGTTCGTTTACGGAATTTGGAGCTATCTGATTCGTGACCCTCTTTACATAGATGAAAGCTTGGCCATGATAGAGCACTTTCATATCATAAACGGATGGAAATAGGGCTGATTTGGAAAGGCAAGTGTCGTTCCAAACTCACACGTTAACTTTCTATTATTCCACAAACCCACACCAAATCTATCATATGTTTTGTTATAATATCCCGAAACCACCATTAGGTACCCGCAAGTTGCCACACGATTTTATAATAAACAATCGTGTTATGCTAAGTTTCTAATAAACCACCTCACGTTTGCAAATACTACCATTTATTCGAAATTCACGCATTGTAATCTCGATTTGCAATCTTATGAGGGCCCAACATATAAGATCGAAATAATTTAAAATTAACTAACACAAAAATCTAAGGTCTAAAATAGTTAGAAGCTAGGAGTGAAATAGTGGCTGTTGTTGGAAAATCTTTTATAATACCAAAATTTTTTCTTAGCATTCACAAGTTATTAGAATTAAGTGTCATCGAGATTTTTAATAAAGGCAATTTAAAAATTGCTGTAGGGTTTGCAACGATATAAATGAAGAAAATAAATAACACTTTGATGGCGATACATATCGGCTTCAATTATTAGGTTTTTTTTTTTTACTATAAAATCTCAAATTTGTCCCGAATCCTACAAGGTTTATAGCAATTGAGCCCATACAACCTCCCCAAACCCTTTATCCATTAAGGTCCCATTAGGATTTGGACTGTCAGATGCCCTATTGCACTCGTCCTGCTTCCATCCTTTACATCAATAAAAAGGGTGAACAGTCTTTAGTATACACAAATTGAATGAATTCATTATGTTTGTTATGTTAAAACTATAGTGTGCTGCGTGGCAATATCAAATTGGATGTTTAAACCATTGCAATCCATGCCTATAGCGATTATTATTATTATTATTATAGGGGATTTTGTTGAAAAAGAAAATTCTTTATTCATCAACGCAAACTGGCGGAACGGTCTAAACAAATATAGGCTTGACTGACGATCTTCAATAGTGTTCTGCAATGCCCGTGGGCTTCGTCCTTCCTCGGAAACCAAGTCCACGACTGATAACGCTATCACTCTTCGAGTTCCAGGCGCAAATCGTCAGTTCACCACCGATCGTAAAGCCTCCGGTGATGACGGGCAGACCATTCGGATCTCGGCAAACCCCCGCTGTTGACCCGACCGCTGTTCCTTCGAGCCACAAATCCATTGACGATACGGCGCACCAAAGAGATACGAATGCTGTTATGCATCTCCATGGCCTGGATCGAGACCCTGTTTAACGTGGGGAATGGATGAAAAGACAGATCGACGACTTGTTTCTATTGTGTGCGGATGCTATGCTTCGATATTTGTATATGTAATCGACCCAAGTCACCTTAGAGAATGTCTTCTATATAACCAAGGTACTGCTAAATGTCTGATGAAGTACGGCCATCTTTAACGATCGCCTCTTGAAAATCTGTTGAAACATGCCTAATGAGACTATTCTTCAAAGCATTGAGTACACATATCACGTGGATAGTCCAGGTATTGGGAATCGTAATATTTCCTAATCTAATCGGTTAACAAGTGCCCTCGGGTAATTTATAAACAAAATCCGATTATTTTTAATTTATCAATTGACAAGCAATGTTCTTTCGACAGTTAAATTATGCAAACTATTCCCACGTTAAGGTACTCAAACATTCGATATGCGTACCCTTGACGACGTTGATTTGTAAGCAAGTTACTTTCTTACGTACTCCCTGTATCATTCTCAAAGCATAGGCTCGCAGTTGCTAATAGGCAGAACGGTGAAAGGAGGGAGAGCTTCCCTCCGTAGCATATGCTCTGCGTTTGGCGTCAAAATTCAAGACGGACAGTCAAGTCTTCAGCCGGACGGTTCGGAATGAGCTGGAGATTGGACTCTGGATCAAAGCAAGAAACCATCAGCTTTCCTCCAGCATCGTGATAAGTGATCCTCAGGATTAGATCATTTCATTCGAAGTTTAAGAATGGCAGACGAATTCGGTAAATGGAATCGAGAAAGGAAACAAGGACGAGGGATCTACAGCTATGTACCCAGCTGAGAGCACGAGCAATTGTCTTCTTTATATGTTGAAACTTGTCTCGTGTCTAGTCGGCGACTTTGTCATGGCATGGGGCATTGTCAAGACAGGACTCTATTAGAACATCATGGAAAGGTAAAAGACTAAATTAATAAAATTAAAAAATTTAGAGCTGAATTGACATTTATACAATAAGCCTAGGAACGATTGAACAATTCCCCTAGCTCATAATTGTTTTTCCCTGGCATTACTCAGGCGATTGGTTTAGAGATTCACAAGGAACTCCCGCATGTGGATTAAGCACATGTTATGGAATCGATCTTCGCACAATCACATTATCAATGACATATAATGCATTTCGCCATTCGCACTACAGACTTACCATTGTCTTAACATTACGTTAATTATGACCATGTCGTTCCAATTTATGTAATCGAAATGCACAGTTAAGTTTTGAACATTGCATATCAATTTTGGACAGAGCGAAAAATTAAATTCTAAGCACAGTCTGCAATATTGAGTGACGGAAGATCACCTGCCTACAAATGGAAAAAGCCAAATTTATAGAGAGGGAAACAGTAAATCACTAGGTAATTGTGGTTTACTGATGTCGATATATTCATTCGTTGAATCTCAAGCCGCTAATCTGTCTGCAGTCTGCAAAACCTACCAACGGAAGGGTAAACAAGAAACATTGCTATGATGCAGTGAACAGCAAGTATTCATAGGCAAGTCCGGAGTTTCCAAAATCAATTACATAAATACCCAGTGTGGAGCAAATCATGCTCAACAGATGTAGCTTCGAGAAGAGTATTACTACATTTGCTCCCGCTGACCGTCGAAGGATGAAGAATTTTACCAGATGAGCAATGCCTTCTGCTGTCCGTAGACCCACATTTCGGTTGACATCTGGATCTTGGCTGAAGCATCATGTCAGCTTCTCCAGCCAACTCCTCCACTCTTTCAATCATGTAAGACTATGAGCTCAAGAAATGAACTGAACCCCGTCAAGGAAAACCTTCTCGTCAAAAGCTAGGTCATGAATTTCAGAGGACAATTTGTAGCTTTGGTCTTCCACAACGAGGAATCCACCACGTGTCTCCCATATCAAGACATTACAAAAGAGATTGACCCGTATAGAGATCTCTAACAGTTGGAGCACCAAACTTACTATGTCCAACCTTAAGAGTTTCGAATACTCGGTCTCCAAAATAGTTAAGGGAACATCACTCATTTCCATTATTAACATACGTATGCATGTAACAACAGACATGAAAATATCTACGAAACATAGTTCCCTCCCAAACTTCATACGTGGTCCCCCCAAAGTTAGTGTCGTGGCCGCTAAGGTATATCTAAGATAATATAAACCCAACATTTTACGTCCAAGCGGAGTGAGTTTCTTGCAGATTGAGAATACTAGAGATTGGTCCCTCTCACAGCCCGACAAGTCTGGAAAAATCTCCACTAATGTGCGTCCTATGATATCCATGTATGTTAGGGATTTTGAATCCTGCACCCCGGGAATCTCAGTGACACCTGGCAAACACCGCTTCGTGAAATTCTCTAAACTTTCAAATTTCGATAGGTATGATAGTGTCTTTAAGGCTTTGCACCCCATCAGGTTCAACATTTTCAGGGTCTTAAAACATGATAGGTCAAGTAATCTTTCAATAGACCCACAGTCAGAGATATCCAATGCCTCTAACGACTCCGCCCTATCAAGACCTTGAATTTCGGCTAGATTGTCACAAGAGCTAGCCTTAAATTGCTTCAATTGCCGTGATCCTGGAAAGATCAGCTTGTCAATGGACTTGCAGCGATGTATAACTACTTCCTCCAGGGACTCCAATTCATCATGGCCCAGAATCTCAACTAGGTTGTGGCAATCCTCAACGTGTAACTGTTTCAAACGGCTTAATTGTGAAAGGTCCAATCTCTTTAGGGAACTGCAGCTTTTTATTGACAACTCTTCCAAGTACCTGGATTGGTCAAGCTTCAGGAATCTCAGCTTATCACAGGAGTTGACATAAAGCTTCACGAGTCTTGAGGGAAGCTTTGGGATGGATTCAAGTTGATCGCATCTGTAAAGATGAAGTTCTTCTAGGTGGCTTAGGGAAGAAAGTTGGGGCAACCTGGGACTTTGACAAGAGACTGTCAGATTTGTCAAGCTGAAAGGAAGCTTCGGCAGTGACCGGAGCTTGTCACAGCCCCATAGGTTAAGCTGTTGAAGGGAAGAAAGATTCTGGATGCTTTCTGGCAAGTCAAGTATCGGTGCCCGAGTGATTTCAAGTTTCTTGAGCGAAGACAAGTCACCGATTGACCTAGGGATTTCTTTCAATGACTCACAACCCTTGAAACTAAGTATCTCCAGCTTCATCAAAAAACTGATTGAATCAGGAATCTTTGCAATTCCAGAAGAATCTATATGAAGTTCTTTTAGTTCTTCTAATTCACCCACTTCTCTTGGTAGCCCCTTGAGACTGCAATTGTCACTCAAGTCCAAGGAAACAAGTCTATTGAGTTTACCAATAGACGAGTGGACTTGCTCTAGTCTGGGGCATTTTTTCACGACGAGAATCTCCAACTCTGTGAAAGCCGATAGATCATGAGTACATCTTAAGTAATTGTGATGCTCCAGGTATAAAACTTTGAGTCCCTTTGCCGTCTGTACGAAGGAGAATAAGCTGTCAAAAATGAGTTGACCAAACAAAAAGTTAAATAAATTACAGAGGATCCCTTTTTCCCATCTTACCTTGATTGAACTCCATCCCGTCCAATACTTTGTTTTCTGGTCAAATGACAACTCCAACGTCCTTAAATTTGGTAGATACAAGGCGGTCCGCAAAAAGAAGAAAAGATCGGATTCAATGTCAAACCACCGGAGCCGTCTCAATTCACGAAACAGGTCGTTAAAGTCTCCTCTTAAAGCTGCCCGCCTCAATTGAAGGGACCTTAAATTCGGCATGCTCCTGAACTGTTTGCTTCTGTATGTTTGGAGTTGGCCATGTTGTTGGTCGAGATGGATTGCCTCGATCCTTTCGGTTCCCTGTACATCAAATCAATCGACTGAATCTCTAGACCAACTTTTAATTCTTTAGTTTATGGTTTTTTAACACCTTGGACTTGACACAATCTGTCATCTTTCTACAGTTGCCATATCTAAATATTAGTACGTAAACTCACATTCAATTTTTTATGATTTTTCAAATAGTTCCCTGTTTTAATTTAGCTTGTGTCTCACCTGGCAATGAGAATTAATGGTATATTTCACCGCTGCGGAATTTACATACTTAATGTCAATTGTTGGTATTCGCTTTTAGCATGCGCATGCTTCCTAAGAGGCGAATAAGAAATTATAGATCAGTACTCATTTGTTAATGCATCTCTAGAGCAAAGTAACTTCGAGCCAATAATGCCCTTCCTTCAACCTACTCTGCAAAATGCATGTGCCAGACTTTATAGAAAACTTCGACCTAGTAATGGTATAAAATTTTGTAGTCGGAGTTGCTTAATGTCTACAAAATACAGGGGTTACGTGCACGGTCTATTATATTATTAACATAATTTCAAAGTGATTCTGGTTTTTCTCATTTAAAATAACCCGTGCATCATTTAAACTTGACTCAAGTTGTCATCATCAACATGATTTGATCGTGAAGTGCTTCATATTGAGAAGTAAAAAGCAAAATCTGCAAAATCTCTTCCTTGAAGGGCGAATAATTAAAACCAGAGGGTTTTATGGGGAGTGGAAATTACGTCAATATTTAACAGATATATTTTACAGGAATGAATTTGAATATTTGGAGATCTTCTACTTTGTATCCATCACGGGATAATATAACTTGTTCATCCTTAGAATATTTATATTACAACGAGCTGTCACCATTACTCTATGATGGACATGACTGATAATTGGAATTTTTCCTAAAAAATCTGGGGCATTTGTTTATACTAGATAGATTTTATAGAATAGATCAGATTGAATACATGAGAACATGCGGGAAAGAAAAAGGAGCATCGTATGTCACCTTTTTATGCATTAGTACTCTGAAGGCTTCCTCGCTGGTGCATAATCTACTGCGCTCCCCTAGCGGGCCTTCTTGGCGAATGATATTCCTTCCAAAAATTCTCAAATGAGTATGCATCCACAGCTTACCATCCTCGTCAATTTTTATTAAGCACCTCGACTTCAACTCTTCAATCGCTTGGTTCGGAGAAAAGCCACAGTCCTTCCACATGTACATGGCGAACTTGATCTGCTCGCCCATAAATAAACAAGCAATATCTAGAAAAATCTGCTTATGCCCACGTTCTAATGCATCATAACTTATCTTCAATTTCTTTTGGACATCTTCAGGTGGTTCTTTTCGTAATTTCTCCAGCAGATCTTCCCATACTCCTCGATCTGTTTTTCTATACAAGTACGAACCTACAACCTCGAGAGCCAAGGGAAGCCCATCCATGGTGGATATTATATCATGAGATGTACGCTCGAAGTCTCTTAGAGAATGGTCCGCACGAAATGCATGTCTATTGAATAAAAGCAAAGAATGCTTCTTGTCTAATTTATCCAATTCATACTTGAAGTCTACCACAAATTCAGATTGATCAAGAACAGCTTGATTACTAGTTGTAACGATGATCACACTTCCCGCCCCAAACCAATTACGTTCTCTAGCCAAAGCATTTAATTGATTTTTGTGATCTACATCATCTAGGATTATGAAAACCTTTTTTCCTCTAAATCTAGTTTTGATCCAACTTATTCCAGCGCCAACTTTCCAAACTTGATGTTCGATTTGTAGTATATCCTTAATTAGTTGATTTTGGAGACAAGGAATACCGTGGTGGCGAATATCAGGAAGGAAGCTACGCCGCTCAAAGTTGTTCGATAGCTCGTTGTAGATGACCTTGGCAAGAGTCGTCTTACCGATCCCTTCCATACCATAGATTCCAATCATTCGAGCATCACTGGTAGGAATGTTGACCCAATTCTTAATTTTGTTCACATGATCACTGATTCCAACTAAGTGCTTAGTGACATCAAGCTGAAAATCTTGTGGCAACATGCTTTGAACTGTTTTGATAACTTCTTCCACTAATGCTCCTTCGTGCCTGTCAAACAATGAAGCTCATAAAAACTTCTTGGTTATACTTGATCTCACTAAAAGACAGCCAAATATATTTGAAGGATGGAGATCGTAAAAAAATATGCAAAATGTTCTCTTTTACATATAACAACGGAGGATGATGGTGTAGCAGGCATTTCGTTTCTTTCTCCTTCCTTTTCTGCTAATTTGATGTATCTTGCTGAAATTAAGTTTGTACCCCTGGCTCCTTAAGAGTCTTTAGAAGTGTAGTCTGCGTAATAAAGCTGAAGGTCGCTGCTAGTTGAAGGATAGGACATCGATTTTCCCCACTCCACGGCCAAGGCATCACCCAAGCCTAAATTGAGGATTTATAGTTGACTTACAAAATCTCCTAAGAATGGGGTACTACTGGCAGCAGAAATGGAAATTAGACATGGTCAACACAAAGCGTCCCATCCTAATAAACTAAGCCAAGCCCCAATCGGCAATAGGAGGTCAACTTTAGTTGCTGGTGCTCAAGTTTTTGAAAACTGAGCATGTACCAGCACCACACTTCACCATGGCTCATGCCGTCCTGGACTCTTCTTGGTACCATTGTTGATTGCCATTTGTAATAGTGGCATTGAAACATCAAGTTAATCAAGATCATGAGATGTGCTAGCTTGCTTTCTACACCAAAATTTTCATTTGGAGGCAAATTGTCGATTGTTTGAGTACTATCGGTAGGAGGAACTGCAATTCTTTTTTCTTACTCTGTAGTAGAGCCAATCCCAAAATTCTTACGCACTACCCGATGATTTGGTTTTAGTTGTTGTTGGTTGAGTTTTTAGGGGGACATCCTGGGGAGTACTAGTACAAGTGGAAGTAATTCATACATATTCCGTCCGTTTTGCGAGGATAAGAATACTTCGACCACAAAGGAAAGAAAGCTTAAGGCAGAAGTGAGTACCCATTGAAAATTTTCTCGGATTCCCATCCCTGTAAGAGACTCACTTCTCTGAGCGCTCTTTGCCCTTCCTGGATAACCTTCTCGTCGAAATGTTTCTTCTGCGAATGAAAGGCCTCCCCAAAACTCCCCTTTAGATGCCGCACATCAGATGCATTCACTTCGTAAAAGATGGGCAGCACGCTGTGTGACATGTTTTTCAGATAGTCCATCATATGAATGAGCTCAAGGAGACACCATTTGCACGAAGCATAATTTTTGGAGATTACGGGGATCGAAATCTTAGACCGTGCAATGGCATCGAGAATCTGTGAATCAAATTCCTTGCCAATTCGGTTGCTGTTTCTGTCCCTGAACACCCGCAATTGCATAGTCCTTGCATTGACCAATCTTTGGTAGAGATGATCTGTGAATTTCTTGCGAGTATCTGAACCACTAAAGCTCAAGAATACATCGTACTGATAGCTGCCTTCTCCTGTGGGTGTCAGAGAGACCAACGAAGGATCAGATGCTCCCTCAGTGCTCTCTTTTTCTGCACTCTTCCTCTCATCGTCAGGATGGTTAGGAGAGGAACGAAGTGAAACGACATGAAATGCGTGGGTAGACAGAAGAATCAGCGCAGCAAGGACTGCAAAGGAGCGAGATGAAACGAAACGGTGCATCCCTTTTTTGCCTTGGTCTCCCTGTGCCCTTTCTCCGTGGAAGTCTGATAGGCAAAAAGCACGAGACGATGCTTCCTGATCAAAGATAAGCAGACGGCAAGGCTAAATGAGGAGCTAGTGCTTTGCCCTTTTCTTGCCGAATGCTTCCGATGTCACACCCCAAATCCTCCTGAACAATGTAGACTCAACCATACGTATCAGAAACCCAACTCTCAAAATTTCCTGTCATATCGTTTTCGCTCTATTTGCTGCTAATTGGTGACCTAAAAAAATTTAGGAAAAAAGATGAGTGAGCAACCAAGCTGATGATATATGTTGAATTTCAAATATAAAGGATTTTCTTTTAGCAAAACTTCATAGGCAATACACGATCAAATGAATAAATTGGCCAACCCAGAAAAGCAAGCCAAAAACATTATTTATGCACTGTTCATTGTCAGCGTCCGACTTCAAAAATTCATTTCGAGCAAACCGCAAGCTCAAATCGAGTTCTATAAAATTTTACAACATCACAACACCTTAAAGTATCAAAATCTTATAATTTCTCAGCTTAATAACTAAAAATTCGGTCTTCACGACTTAGATTTGATAAAACTCCAAATTTGCTACCTAATTCCGAAAAGTACTCAAATTGGATGAACAAAAGATGCGAATACTTACCGGACATTACAAATTAGAGTTGATTCAGCTTGATGGTTCCATAGTAAGAATTGTCTCTCCTTCTCTCCCTCTCCTTCCCCTTTTCTTCCTGGTGAGATTCTTCTTTGCCCGAGCCTCCCCTCCTTTTCGCTTTTTGTTCTTTTGATTTTTGACTTTTTTTTTATATGAGGCTCACGCTTTGAAAAGTGAAAATATTACCTCCGACGACAAAATGGTCTACGAACGAGTCATCCTAGCGGCTTTCTAATATTAAATGTAATATTAATGCTATTAACTTGGACCGTCCCAATGCCCGTGTTTTCTTTTGTCCTCGTACTCTAGAAAGTAGCGCCCACTTTCTTAATTAGAGGAAATTTTCATCCATCATGTCCGTAATTGACGGGTGACGTGCAAAAATTAAATGAAATCCAAATGAGTGATGACAAACTTGTGAGATCATACCTCATGGATGCATTGGGTGCATCCAAACCCGAATACATCGCAATTTTAATTTATGTGAATTTCACATGAAGCTACTAATTTCAAGAACTCAAATGCATTGTTTTTATTGTGAAATTTTAATATGAAAAGTAACAAGATCTTACAAATTAAGTTAATGTGAAAATATCAGAAAAAAATATGATAATCAATACTCAAAATCACCGTGTGCTCAAACCTAAAAAACAAAGACTTGTCATTGGCTTTCGTCCTTTTTTCTCTTTGTATATTGTCTCTTCTTAGTGTGCAACTCTTTTTTGACTTCTCAAATAGAACATCCACTTCTTATATACATAGTGTTGATACCTAATTTTGCTGGTTCGATAAATTATTTTTAGTTTAAATTTTGAGAAAATTTTAATTAATTAAAAATACGAAATTCCCTTTTTATTAAGAAAAAATAGAAGGAAAAAAGAAAAAGAAAAAGGAGCTGATTGAAGGACTTGGCGGGAGTTTTGGGAGAAGGATAAAAAAATAAATTATCACAAACCGAAAAAAATTAAAGTTACAAAAACAAAAACAATATAAAAAAGAAAAGGTCTGACACGAGAAGGGATGGAAGCGTGGGGCAGGTAAAAGTGGAAGGGACGGCTTCCAGAGAGAGAGAAGAAGAGGAAGACAAAGAGGGAAAAGGAAAAAAAGTCAACGAAAGGACATGAGTTCAGCGGTGCAAAAGGGAGAAAAAGAAAGAAAAGGAGAGAGGGCTTCGGAGGGGGAGGAAAGGAAAAGGAAAAGGAGGAGAGAGAAGAGGAATAGTAGAGGGCAAGAGTGTCAATACGACACAAGCATCCTCCATAGCCAAGAGCGAAGGGCCTCTGGCAGACCGTCTGCGTCCAAGCTTCGTCCGCCTACTCTCCGCCAGAACCAGGTAGGTTCCCCTACGTTTGTCCCTGTTTTAGACGAGCCGAATACCCCGGCTCACTTGCCTAGGACCCGCGGGTCTTAGGCCCGGATGCACGTTTGTCTCCCCATTTGACCTTGTTGACTGAAGTCCGGGTCTTAGGCCCGGACACCTAAGTTCATTAAGATTACGTTAATTTAAACATATCCGATTCAATTATCATATGTTTTATCTAATAAAATTTATTTAGACTTAGCACCACTTCATTTAATAAATTATTAGGATATATCAACTTATCAGGTTCTGAGGAATCATGTCTCGAAACTTATAATGAGACAATGTATATCCAATGAGTTGCAGGTTTTAGATTATTGTCATTGGGTAGTTACATTCAATTATTGGAGTTCTTATTTATTGCATCGTATTTTAATACTCTGAGTGTTTATTTTTCGTATTGTCTTTCTATAAATTGTGCATTAATTTTTTTATAAATTAATTTAGCATTAGCTTAGATTTGCATAAAAATGACCCCATAAAAGCATTTGCATGGACATTAAGCAACTTTGAATAACCTTTTAGGACTCTAAAAGATTAGCAAGAGTGCATGACCACTTTAAATTAAACGAACAACTAGTTAGGTACCGTAAACAAGTCCCCAAATCTTAGAATCTATGATTTCGTAGGATTGAGATGATACTTCCACTTCTCGATCTATTTTAGTCGACTCCAACAGGCTAGTGGCAACTTATAAATAAATCAAAACACCTTAATGTCACGTAAGGTACGAATTAAAGAGAATCCGTGTTCATAATCGATGAACCAAGTTGAAATACGATTACGCGATGCGTTCGAGTAGTTTTTTAGGGATGCCAACTCATATTCTATTATGAACAGTACCTCTAAACTTATTTATAACCCTCTCCTTGGGAAAGTTCGGTAGGTCGTGGCACATAGACAAAAATTAGATCTAGAATAGGAAATATTATTTTAGGAGATCTTTTCCAACTAGGAAACCGTTTACTTAGGAAATCTATATAAAATATAAAACCTACTTCGGTCGTCAGTACAAACAAAGAACAACGTTTGTCCTTTTTTCTCTTCATACGTTTTCTGTTCTTCATGCGTGGCTCTTTTTCGACTCATCGAATAGAACATCAAATTCTTTTATACATAAACAAGAATTGGATTCAGAATAAGATATATCTTTTTAGAAAATCTTTTTTAATTAGGAAAAACCATTCAATTGGGAAACCTATCTAAACTTAAAAATCTACTTGAATTAGACAACTGTTGACATCTAATTTTTGCCGACCTAGTAATTCAGTTTTGGCTTATTTTTTGATAAAATTATTGGAAATCATGATTTTCTTTTATTTTCTGATTTAAAAAAAGAAAAGAAAAGGGAAAGAGATTGAGAGTCGGGCCTAACTAGCACGACCCTTTGTCCTTGCTCATGCGGGCCCTCTCGCGTGAGCTCTTCCCTTCCGCTGGGCCCATGTACAGCCCCGCTCACACCAGCCCAAAACTCAGCTTCCTCAATCTGAGGCCTGCGCGTCTTCTGTTCCCAGGCCTTCTTCACCTTCTCTCCTTTCCAAGTCTCCCGCGCGGTCAGCTCAAGGGGGCAAGGCATATCTGCGTCGCCAGTCCTCGGGATTCCTGGAGGAGTAGGCAGCTGCTGGAGGGGACGTGAAGCAGAAGAGGACAAGGAAGAAAGAAACGCAAGAAGCAGAGGAAAAAGGGGGAAAAAACAAAAGGATGAGGCAAGAGAACAGAAGGGGCGGTCGCGGGACAGAGGAAGAAGGGGATGAGACGTGAGCTTCGGCGGAGAAAGAGATAAAAAAAAGAGGAAGAGAGAAGAGAAAAAAGGGAAGAGAGGTTCTGGGGAGAGGGTCTTCGGGCAAGAGCAGAGGAAGAAGGAGAGAGACGAGCGCAGGGAAGGGAAGAAAAGAAAAAAGGTGAGAGTCCCTCGCTGGTGCCTGCTGGACGCTCGATGGACTGAGACCTTCAGCTAACGCCTCCCTCGCAACATGGCCGCCGGCTTCTCCTCGCTATCTCGAGGTAAGCCAATACCCTGAACTTTCTTCCGCCCCAAGGATCGCCGTGGCGGTTAGACACTCCGAATGAGTCTCAACCGCTGTTTGCGGTTTGTTGCATGCCGTATGTATGTTCTATTTACCATTTACGCACCACAGGTAGAGACCCAGCTCTGTTTTCCGGCTCGAAACCAGCCGATCTTCTTTGCTTGCCACCCGTTCGATGAAATGCGTGAGTGAGTCTGACTTCGAAGAGTGTTGTTTCCCAAGTGCCAGCCCCCCGCCTGTGCGTCGCGACGGTGCCGGAGCCACCAAGCGAGACAACCTCGCTTGGAAGCCCGCGGCGCCGCCCGTCTCAGCCTCGGCCACTGGGTGCGCAGTGTTGAATGGGGAAGGTGTCAAACGGCGGGGAGGCAGAGTTCGTTTCTGCCTCCTCCGCCGTCTGCGATTGGACGCAAGCATCCTTGGAGCTCGACCTGGTTCCTTTCGGGCCTCGTAGGCCTTTTGCATCCAGAACGGGCTTTTGAAGGCGGGGCTGGGCCGAGCCGGGTGTCACCTAGACGGGTTTAGCTCGCGCCTAGCCTGCGCTCAGCTCGCGCCCAGCTTTTCGGCCAGCCTGCGCCTAGCCCAGGCCTAGTCGGCCAGCCAGGATCCGGCCCTTTGCATCCAGGGCAAGCCCGAGCCCTTGTGCCCGGCTTTCCCTGCGCTTGGGTTGGACCTGAACCGACCGGGTTAATATAATATAACATTAAAAAAATTAGAGTTTGGTTTAGTGAAACTAGTGTTACTTGAAAGATGAAACTTTAGCTTTCGAATGGACCTACCTTTTCGGAGAAAATTGAAGTTGTCTTTATGTTTTAGTGTTCATTAGTGCATCTTAGCCTAAATTGTATGCTTTATCGTCTGTAGATGTTTGAATGTATGATTAGATTATGAATGATTTGATGGGTAGCTTATGAGAATGATTTGAGTTAGATAAATTGCATGAGTAAATTTCATGTCAATTGTGAAGCCATCTATTTAATTTGTAATGCGCTTTGCTGATAATTTGCTTGATTGAATGCTTTGAATGATTGTCTAAATGTTGAAATCGAGTCCCCTTGAGTTATGGCTCACGTTAATGATCGAGGAGGTGGCCTAAATGGAGTTGATGTCATTAGGCCGATGTCCATTCCAGACTTAATCTTGTAAAGGTTTATAAAGAAGCCATGTATTTTTTAGTTACCTGAGTGGTAGGTTTCTAAATTCTTGTAGTTGTGTTTAATTATCTAAATGTTTATCGTCGTTCCGTACTTTGATACTTTGATTGTTTATTCCTAGCACCATCTTTCAATACATTGTGTTAGTTTCTTTTGCAAATTAAGTTGGTCTTAATTTGATCTACATGAAAATGACTGACATAAAAATAATTGCATGGACACTTAGTGGTTTTGGATGATCTTTTAGGCTTTAAAAGACGAGCAAGAGTGCGTGTCCACTTTATATTAAACGTCCAACTAGTTAGGTATTGCAAGACCGCTGATAAAAAGGTTGGCATAAATAAGTCCTCGATTTTTAGAATTTTTGATTCTGTAGGGATCGAAATGATACTCTCGGGGTCTTGATCGGTTTCTAGTCGACCCCACCAGGCTATGGCGACTCGTTGTTTAAGAACTTTAAAAATCAATATGCCTTAACATCACATGAGGTATAGACTTGGGAGGATCCATGCTTGTAAAGAATGAATAGAATCGGATTATGATTAGACGTTTTTAAATCGTTTTTTGGGGATGCTGATTTGAGTTTCTTTACGAGTGATACCTCTAAACCTATCTAGTGCGGTCCCTCTAGTGGGGAGGTTTAGGTAGGTCGCGACAACAACTTTTTATTTCTTAACTCAAACTCGAGACATAATTTTAGCAGTTCTTACATGTATCTAGATCATGTCAGAATCTATTTTATATATTTGCTTCAACCGTGATTTTGATCAATGGTTAATTGTGAGTATCTATTCGAAAGCATATTCATATACTTTATATTCGCCTTCATCAAGCACCAATCAACGATATTCATAAAATCCAGAACCAAGTATCCGTAATCAATCAGAAAAGGGAAAACATTAATATAAATAAAAGTTAATTCTAAGCCATTTAATAAAAAAAGTTTTGTTTAGAAATTAGAAACATGAAGAGACTCAAAGATGAACTCCCCTCTCCATTCTATCTTTCCCCATCCCCTTCTGAGTTTCCTCCTTTTTCAAGTTCTTCTGCCGCCAGAGCCAAAATGTGGGAAAAGGATCCTGCCCATCAACCCTTCCGAAATTGTGCTTAAACCCATCATTTAGAAAGAAAATTACACGTCCATCCATAAATGTTGGCTCCGAAACTTTTCAATCTCTTTACGTTTCAAAGCTTAATTCTTAGTTAGAATATTTTAGCAAAAAAAAAAGGCATACCAAAAAAAATCGCTATGTCTTGCAATGATCATGCTTCCAATTGTGAACTATGATAAATGATGAGTTATCATCTCTGAATTTAAGAAGCATTGCTTTGTTACATAGATGGTTCAGAAATAATTTTTTGGTATAGATGAACTCATTAAACTTTACTAATAGGATAATATCACACTTTGGTCGTATTAACTATTAATAAAAAATGATAATATCACAAACGGTCAATTAATTTTGATTAAATGTGC
Source organism: Melaleuca alternifolia (assembly GCA_019926035.1). Lineage (NCBI taxonomy): Eukaryota > Viridiplantae > Streptophyta > Magnoliopsida > Myrtales > Myrtaceae > Melaleuca > Melaleuca alternifolia. The sequence goes on from JAGKPW010002284.1 coordinate 791,068, forward strand.
GATGTCATTCATGAAATTTTGGTTTATGCAATATAGTTTATGAAGTTTGGCCTAATATGTAATGTCGTCTCTAGACTTTAAATTTGTTTAAATGTAGTCCTTAAACTTTTAACTTGTGCAATATGTTATCTGAATTTCAGCTTAATATGTAACGTCGTTTTTAGATTTTTAATTCATCCAATATTGTCCATAAATTGTTTGTAAATGTTCCATATAGAGATTCAAAGACCACATTGAATGTTGAATTGAAGATTAGGGGCCGCATTAAGCAATTCAAAAGTTAAGAGATAACATCGTTCATTGGATCAAAGTTTGAAGACTACCTTAAGCAATCTGAAAAAAAGATTTAGGGAAGACATTATTATATATTGAACCAAAGTTGAGGCATCAATTTTATCATTTTTCCTACTGAAAACGAATGAATTGTCGACATATTATGGGAAATTATTTTCGAAATATTAGTTGCTGATTGACTAGGGTAGTTGCCTATACTTCAGCCCTTGCCTTACTTTCTTTTGGACAAGGGAAATCGGTGCGGTCGGTCTACTCATGAATAGGGTGTGCGTTAATTTCTTCCCTTAAAGTTGGTGAAGGAGGTTCGTGTGTGTGTGAGACAGAGAGAAAGGGTAACAGGAATGTGGCCCTCGGTTAAGTTAACCGATGTCGTTTCACCGCAGGAGACGAGGGGATGCGCTCTAAAGATGTCCCAAAGAAGCCCACCTCATTTATTTGTTCAGAAAGCCATGACAGAGTGAAGAAGTATTTGAATGAAAATATTATATGCCTATGATATCAAAATTATGTAGGAAACTCCATGGAACCATCTTCCCCTTCGAATATGAGCTTAATATTGCATGGACTCTATATTGTAATCTTCAACCTCTCTCACAATTTTTAGGTAATAGACGAACAATCCCCACTACCCACCACCTTATCCTGATGGGCCCTTCTGTCTAATCCCATTTTATTAGTCAACCTCGTGCTGTGTCGTGTAATTATTGCCCAATCATACCACGCCTTCTAGAAGTGCGCACAATCCTAATTGAAGGAAATCTCCATATTATCTTGTCTTTAATTGGTTGGGAAACAAGTCATCGATATCTCTCACACTTCAAATAATATGCAAAGGATATTATCACACTAATAAGCTAATAATAAATGTAGGAGATGGTAATCATGCATCCTTCTATACTGATTTTCAGGTGACGTTCACAGCTCGCATAGTATAAGCATGTAAATTACTTTTTCGTAGTCAAGGTACTACTAGCAATGCATTTCTCCCTTTGCAGAGCCTCTTCGAGCTCTGGAGTGATATCATTAGAACACAAACGCACCAACCAACTCTACATTAGGGTACATATGAAAAAATCAGCAGGTAGGTACGTACTTTATCAACCAAGAGGTAGAACCTAATGAGCATACCAAAAGCAGATTCAATGGAAGAAAAACTACATTCAGAATCATTCACGTATGTCCTGTTGAGACCAAAAAGTGGTTGGATCTTCAAAAGCATCAAAACGGCCTCGGGGCACTGTAGGTGTCCCACGAGCCTCTTCAAGATTGGCACGCAAGATGGCTCTCAATTGTTGTTGATCCTTTCCTGTGCAAAATCCCTCATTTGCATATTGATCAGTCTTTGGTATGCAATTTGAACTTCCTCAGCTAAGTTAGCGATACCAATCAATCACGTAATAAAACGATTCCATGACAACAATAGCATCAAACAGGAACTAATTATCAAATTCTTGAGCTCCTTGCCACAGCTTGCTTTGCAGAACTGGAAAATTTTGTCCCAATTATGCAAAAGGTCGTCCAGAGGCTCCATACGGCTCATTAAATCAAGGTTTTAAAGTAAGCCTTTGATGATAACCTAGACCAACCAGACCTATCACAAAAGCAGCACCACTTTACCTTGCTTGCTCATCTTTCAAACAACAGTTTGAGTATTGGTTAACAAAAGCTGGTCTACAATCATAGATGATAGACTAGCCAAAACTACTCGATATTTATTTATTTATTGTCGACCAGAAGAACTTGAACCTTGATTATTATTGTCATTAAATTTCTCGTACTTTCTCAGAATTCATGCTCTTTTGGGAATGTTGAAGAGGAACATGAAGGGAAAAATAAGAAACCCAACAGGTATGCTATCATCAAGGTAAATAGAAAGGTTTTGTTCTAAATGCGAAATTTGCCAGTAGTCACATTTAACACCCAATAGAAATCACAAAGGAATTCAAATGGCCAAAGATTTTTTTGAGAGACATTATTCATTGCGGATAGAGAAAAAAAATGGATTCTTGGTGCAGTTGGCCATATAAAGTAGCATAAGATGCTCAGCCTAGATTAAAAATTCGTATACTAGGTTTATTAAGAGGGAAACTGTAAATCACTTGGAAATTCTTGTTTACCTTTGCTGATACTTTCATACTTTGCCTCACTAGCCGCTGATCTATTTGCAGTCAACCAAAGCTACCAACACAAGGATAAATTAAAAAACATTGCTTTAATTTAATCAACAACAAGTATACATAGGCAAATCTGGAGTTTCCAAAATTAACCAAATATATACCCGATGTAAAACAAAGCATTCTTCAAAAGTATAGCTTCGAGAAAAGTATTACCTTGTTTGCTCGCACTGGCCGTCAAAAGATGAAGATCTAACTAGATGACCAATACCTTCTACTGTGTTAGTGGTCTGCCATAGGAACCAATTAATAATGATACTCTAACAATAATTGTGGTTTATGTTGCGTCGGCAATATCGACATTCACTATACTTAGGTAGTCATAATGTATTGCTAGAGACTACTTATGAATTGTGGGCTAAAAGAGTTTGGATATGTTTTTAATGTCTAGTGAACCTACAGGGTTGCACACAATATATCGAACTAATTTTATTCAATTATGTGGATAATGATCCAAAGACTTAAGTATGTCATGGCCTTTTGCTTGATAATATATATACTGGAAGAAACCTTAAGGGTTTTTCGTGTAAGTCACATATCATGGAGAAAACATCCAAAGGCGTTCAGTACTCGTAGATCCGCAAGACAATCTCAAGGATTACAGGCGATCAAGCAGAAGGAACTCCATAATCTGCAAGCTAACACTTGAATTTTGGAGATCTCAGTTAGTGTGTGTGGATACCGGTAGAGGCGCAACACTTGGGGCACTGATCCAGATACAACCAATCGCGAATTTGTCTGCATGCTAAAAAATGTATGTCTAGGAAACTATACTTCGATTTCAATATACATATAGATCCTGTTTGGGTTTCATTTTTGTAATATACTTTCGATGCGTTTGAGAAACCAATAAACCCAACAGTGGTATCAGAGCCGATCATGTAATATATTGGAGTTGAATTCTGCAATTTAGTTAGATTAAATTGAATAGGAAACCCTAATTATTTATACATATGATATATGCTTGAAACGATCATGTGAAATCGTTTTGTATGTATAAAAGGAAATTAGGGTTAGCGAATTTGGAATATAGATTGATATGATCATTTTGAATATTTTAACGAATTTGAATTCCTGCAGTGATATGATCTGATAAGAAAACAGAATTTTGAATTCTGTCTGGTGATTTGGTTTCAAATTAGTGACGGTCAAAGAAAGCAGAATTTTGAATTTTATTTATGGCTCGTTTGTGAAAACCAGAATTATAAATTCAAAGTAGCGACGAGCTTCAGATGATACAATTTCCTAAGCAGCAACAGGCTTCGAATTATGAATTCTGCCCCTTGACCCCGTGAGGGGCGCTGCGCGCCCCCTTGACCAATGCATGAAATTGTTCGTTCGTTTGTTATAATTTTAAATATGATTGATGCACTTGTTTTGATAAAGTGATGTTTTGTTCATGTTTTTGTTATGCATACATTCATCACTTGATAAAAACACTGAAAAGTTCCTAATAAAATTAAGTAATATGTTGATGCATTTCCAATCATACACCTATCATGACTTGAATCGTCAAAAGATGGGCCTGCCAAAGTACGGTGTCTTTAACTATTTGAGTAAAAATGAGATTGATAACGGTTATCAATTTGTTAAGATTGGTTTACTTAAAGAGACTATCAAAATAGTTTTGGGTCTTGAGGCATAGAGTTTGGGATAAGACATGAGATGTCAAATCTAATAGCCAAGAGTTGTAGTTGATACAATTGACAAAGAGTTGTCTACCTAAATAATTGAAACTTGAGCGGTAAGCCAAAGTTTATTTGAGTTTTTGTGAAATATGGATCTTGGTCCATTATGCTGAAAGTGACATATTTTACAGAAGTTTAGTGGAATTTCATGGTAAATAGCATTAATAATAATTCACTTTGCATGTTTATTGTAGATAATGGCAATCAATTCTGCATCGAATTTTTCAATGCGATTTGTTCTTGAGAATGAAAGATTGAATGGTTCAAACTTCTTGGATTGGTATATGTTGACACCTAATTTTGCCGATCCGCTAAGTTATTTTCTAGCTCAATTTTGGAGAACATTATTACTAGTTAAAATTTTGAAATTTCTTGCTTTGCCTTATAAAAAAAATGTAAAAAAATGGGAATCAAAGAAATCAAGAATTAATCAAATTGAAAGGGAGTTCGGCCAGCTAGGAACAACTTGGCCCTTGCCCATATTTAGCCCATCACCTAGGGGAGGCCCACACGATTCACCTTCAGCCATCGCCCAGCTCCCTTGATTTTTCCTTCCATTTCTCCCGCCCAGTCGTTTCAGTCAGAGGGCAGATAAACACTGATGGACAGCTTGCCTGGCACACGACATAGGACTAAACATCATAGAGGGACAGAAAAAACAGCGACTTCGGCAGGGTCTTGTGTAGGAGTAAAAAGAAAGAGAGAGAGGAAAAACAAGTAGAGGAAAAGAGGTGATGAGGGGCGAGGTCAAGGGGGGAGATAACAGAGAGGTTCAAGGAGGGCTAAGAAAAAAACAATAATGAGGGGAGTTCGGGAAAAAACAGGGGAGGAATCAATACCAAAAAAAGAGCAAGAAAAAGAAAAAGAAAAGGAGACGAAGAGGGGAGGTCTTCACGAAGAAAGAAATCCAAAAGAGGGAGGTCCAAGAGAAAAAAGAAGAAGAAGAAGAGTCGTTCGCTCATGGAAGAAAGGAAGCGCGGATGGCTTAACTCACTGAGTTGGGGACTCGGATCCATCTTGTAGAGAGAGGTCGACCATTCTAAAATATCCCCGCAAGTTCAGACTCTCATGGCCGATCAATGAGAAGAAGGTGAAGAACCTGCGTTTCAAGAACCTGCGCTCGCTCCCATCTCGATCGTTCCTCTGTTTTGCTGAACGTGTTCGAAGCCACATCTCGCCATGGACGACGACTTCGAGTTCCCTACCACGAGCAACATTGACAACACGAGGACATTCTGACATATACAGGGGACAGCCAAAGCGACATGCTTGCTTCTTTGGCGAACAACATTAAAGCTACTGAGAGATGGGTGTCCGAGAATGTCTCCACTCACGCCGCTAGCTCTAATGTCAACATAAGGACGTCCAATCTGCCCTTCTAAGAGCTGTTGGTGTTCTGAGACAGCACGTACCTGGTCGATGCGGAGGGGGATGCCAATGAGACCGGTAAGAGATACCTCGCGTTCAGGAAAGAGTGGTCGTCTCATGCTCACGGATATGTTGACGAGTGAGGCGAGTTCATGTTCAGAGGCTTCCATAAGACATACGACGTCAAGATCATCACCACATCTAAATGGACTATGAAGAACATTGTCGTTGATAAAGGCGACTCCCCTCTCGCTGTGTCTATAAGTCTTTCGAGTCACATTAATCGGTGAAGTCCACTGCCCCTGCTATCGTTTGCGGCCACTGACTTGCTGCCTCGTCCCGTGACGATCCATCGCTCCTCCTTTATCCATGGCACAAGGCAGGAGAAACGGGCATGGTTTTCACTGGAAGAAAGCGATGGGAAGGCGAAAGGAGACCGCAGAAAAGAAGGTCACACACTTCGGGGCTGCTCTGCGACACTCCCACACCCCAATTCCGACGTCTCGCTGTTTCGGGTAAGCTTCCTGCATGCTTAGTCCATCTATTTTCCATCCGCACACCCCCTGCATGCTTAGTCCATCTGTTTGCTCTCATGCAAATGCCAAAAAAAAAAGAAAGAAAAGAAAAAGAAAGAAAGAGAGCAAAGCTCTTATATCTAAAAAAATGATCAGTCAATGGACTCTCGAAACAAGTTGAAGTCAGGAGTCAAGCAAAAAAAAAAAAAAGAGAAGAATCAATTAAGATGGTAATGATGCCTTGGTAATCATCAACTTCCTTCTAAGCCTCTCTGAAAATACATGTAAGCCCTTCAAGCTTTACCTTGAACCGACATTACAACCTTTTTCTCGAAGCCTTTTCTGATTGGGATGTTTTTGAGTAGATGTGAAGGTTTCACAAAAGAAGATACTGCTCAAAGGAGTGGAGGCAATCAATTCTTATCTTACCTTCAAGGTTCTTGACTTGTAAACCCGATGGAGATATAGTTGAATATTCCTTTTTGGTTTTGAACTGATTGTCTCTCGTGTAAACCCATGACCTTGCCCACATTACAATCCTTAGAAAGAATAGTTGAATATTCCTCCATGGTCTATTCCCACCAATTTCGGCGGGTTAAGGCTTCAACTTCATTGTGTATACCTTTCTCTTCAGTGATATAGGTAATTGATTCAGGACATGAGTTGGACTATGTAGTGTTTGTGAATAGGAAATTGCTCTGCAAAAATGCTTTATGAGTTTTGCTGGAAGTTTGAATTCGATCCATAGTTTTGATATTGAAATAGCTTCGTTGCTAATTATTTTGCTGTCAACTCTACATCGATGTGGTAAGAGCCTTCTTAGATCTAGAAGTAGAGTAAGGCTTTGTCTAACGGCAAATGCAATCAATGAATCTTGCATGTGTACCACTTTTCTTAATTATGCTCTTTTGTGATGCTTCCACCGTTGCCTCCATAATGCAATGGAGGTTTCATTATGTTGATTTTAATCTTATGGATCAATCGGATGGATTTATCTTCCAACCTTGCTTTCAGTTTGTTTAATGACATACATAATCTAAGCAAGTTAGAATCGAAAAACAAAACCGAAACAAAGTGGGAGGACCTACTTGTGCTAATGAAAGAAAGTGGACTGTGAACTTCAACAAAGGGATATCTGATAACCCTTGCTGTTCCCGCAAGAGTTAAGCTTGGGCTGGTTTATTTATTTATTTTATTTTTTAGAAAATCAACATTTAATCAAACTTGGTCCAGTTTAATCAATTAATAATAGTTTTAAAAAAAATTAATTGAAGAAGACATCATTGATGGACATTTAGATGATTTGGGTTCCCCATGTTCCTCTAGCTTGATTGCATGATTACTCAATTTCATATTGGATATCTTAGATGCATGATTGGGCTTGATGTTGTTTTATGCATATCCTGGATTGTTTGATAGAACGTTGGAATGATGAGATTGATGCATGTCTAGTCATAGCGTGAGAACGGCGATCACGAATATAAAGCGCGCGGAGCCGGTGGTGTTTAAACCGATGTCCATTCCGGTCTTAATCTTGTAAAGTTTTTATAAAAAATTGTATTATTAATTACCCGACGAGTTGCGGATTTAAGTAATCGTAATTAATTGTTTGAGTTTCTATTATCGCATCGCTCTACATTACATTGAGTGTTTACTTTTTGCATCATTTTGCGATGAATTGTGTGTTAGCTTCCTTTCTAAATTAATTTGACTTTAACTTAGACTTGCATGAAAATGACCGCGCAAGAACAATTGCATGAGCACTTAGTGAATTCGAATAACCTTTAGGGCTTTAAATAATGAGGGAGAACGCATGATCACTTTAAATTAAACAACTTACTAGTTAGGTACCGAAAGTGCGTTAATAGAAATGTTAGCGTAAATAAGTTCTCGGATCTTAGAATCTCTGGTTCCGTAGAGATCGAGACGACCACTCTCACGTCTCGATCGGTTTTTAGCCAACCTTAACAGGCTAGTGGCGACTCCTAGAAATATTTTAGGTTGTTAAATGACCTTAAAATTTGAAAACACCTTAACGTCACACGAGGTGTGGATTTGAGAGAATCCAAGCTCGAGATTGAGGAATCGAGGGCAAATACCTCTAAACCTGTCTTTCTCCCCTCAAAGGGCGGAATTTAGGTCGCGACAGCTTGGCGACTCCGCTGGGGAGTTGGTTTTAAACCTTAGTGGACTTAGGCCGTAATAACTTGTTGGTTGTTATCTAATGTGGTTCGTTTGTAGATCATCTGCATGTCGAAGTCACGTGGAAAATGAGGTTAGTCTGCTAACATTGTGTTAGATGTTCTTGCAGGTTGGGAGTTATAAGGGGTGAAGTGAGTGTAAACCATTTGTCTTGCAGGTGGTGTACGGATGTATGGAATGTATGCGAGGCTTATATAGAAGTGTTGGTTGATTTCAATACGAATGCATGACCATATTTTCATTACTACACCTTGCACATATAACCTGCGGTCAAAACCCAAACTACATTAGGAAAATATTTAGGAGGTACCGAAAGGAGGAAAGCCGCATGGGGAACGACTCGTGGTAATCCCCTTTTGGTCCCGCTCGTTCTAATTAGTGATGAAGGGAACCGTCCGATGAATGCGCGGATGGAAAAACTCTTTGGATCTAATTGAAATGGGAGCCTTAAGCCTTTTAGTATCCTAACTTTAGGTGTCAAATATTCACTAGTCCACATGCGACTTGTCTTTGTGGTTGGCGTGTCCTCGTTCGTTATCGAGTAAAAAGTTGTTAGTATTGTTCAACATACTTTTCTCAATTATTCCTTTTGATGAATTTGCATTTAAATTGATTATTGGCTTAAACTTAACGTGAGTTTTCGAGTTTTAAATCGTCACGATTTCAAAGAAAGTACATTTAATCATGTGCAGCATACTTAACGCAAATAAAAACCTCTAAATGAGGCAATTTTCAAGAGCGTCATGACTTTCTAATCACGGCTCCACTATAGGAACAAATTTGCAAATTACTTCATTGATTCTATTGTAAAATAAATTTTTTACAATGACTAATTTCATCTTTGGAAAATGTCTCTTTTCACGAGTATGAATAATTTATCGATTGTCATGCATTACTCTCCCTTCAATTTTATTTTATCTTATGAAGGAAATTCAGCATAACCATGATGTTATGATGAATGATTCACGGATTGGTATTTTGGATGTCTCGTGGTCGCTTCTTGAGGATGGATGACGCCATGGGCCACCAAGCATGGAAAATTTTGATTGAAGTTATTGAGGGACGTGAAGAGGGAAGTACTCTTTTGTAAAAATGATAGGATAGATTAGTAGGCATAAATTGTTTAAACTGTCAAATCTAATTATGTATTGCATTCTCAAATTCAAACATTTTAATATACATATGACATGTCTTTTCCTTAAAGTCTAACTCAAGCTAGGCGAGAGGATTATTTGCACACCAAAAAGCATTTGATCAAAAGGCAACTGCTTGTGACAACAAGTTTTTCGTCAGATAGAGGCGACTGATGTAACATCAAAGGGTGTGTCGTTCCTAAACTAATTCAATTGAAAATGAAAACGAGTTCTTGCATTTCTTGTTTGGTAAGTTGGCTTTCAAATGTAGTGACAACAACCCCATCAACAATGTGCGAGGAAACGTTCGTTTTAACAAACCACGATCTATTCTTGGGCAAACCCCATCCACTTTTGTCATACATAGATTGAATCATCAATTTCAACACAAATAATATCTATCATTCCTAAATGAAATTCAATTGGGTTAAAAAAATACCTCACTTCATCTTCATTGCCGAGAATAAATAGAGAGATGTGTCATACTTGAATGTCACAATGTGATCTATAAAGGTAGTATCCATTTGAAAAGACTCGAGAGAAGATTTTACCAACCAAGCAATTATTGGGGCAATCACTTCATACATGGTGCATTTGATATTCAAAAAGTGGAGCGTCAAGTAATCTCGAGTCGAAGATTCCTTGTGAAAGTACTCAAAAGGATCAAGAAGGGTAGTTTGGTATCGTTTCCAATATACTATTTTTAATTCCACCCCTAATAGGTGATCTTCCTATTTGTATAGGATACAATGATGCCAAGAGAGCAAGCCCAAGGGAGCGCCTAACCATCCATGTATAGGAAGTGCCGACTTGTTTATGTCAAGCTCAAGGGTAACACTGCGTCGTTCCTATTTCCTTACTCCTAATATTATTCACTAACACAATTTATTTCTTACATAACAGGGCCGCTCGACAGCCATCGAGGAGGCAAGTGAGTATCCCTTTCTTTAAGACTCTTTTTATAATAGCATGAGTAAATCTATTTTGAAGCGCTTAATGGCTTTCTGTCTTCTCAAGTTTGTGGTGAAAGGAGAGTGCATGACGAATTAAAGTCGTCCATTTTATAAAAAAGAAGAAGATGAAGAAGAAAGAAGAAAGAAAATAGTGAATGATAATCATTAATTGTCAATCAATATTTTGGTACATGCATCTTGCATCAAAATCTCAATGGAGGACAATTTGACAAGTGGTTTTGAATATAGAAATGGGCATTAATTATGCTGGATTGGAGTTTTTAGGACGACGAAAGGCAAGCCTCTTCTAGATACGTCCCGATACACTTTGAGGGTTGAAAAAAAGAAGAAGAAAAAAACCTTGTCTCATGACGATGGATTTATTCGCGGTCAATACATAGATCAAAATGACGAAAGACATTTCTTTCTCTATCTTATACACTATATACCCTTTGCTAGCCCTTTTGAGCCTAAAAAAGGAGAATTCTTTAAATACCTCTGTCAAGAACCACCTGACACTGGGGCAAGTTTAGTAGAATATGGTTGAAAAAAAAGGAAGAGATCATTTGGTGAAAAAGATTTAAAAAGAATTTATTACATTCACTTGTATCAATCTTTCTGTGGTAATTTCAGGTGGATCCTCATAGAAGCTCAAAACATTCCAAAGTGAAGAAAAGCATTCACTTCTCTACCCATACACTCATATTATTTGATTAGCCAAGTTGAGCCTTAAAATTCATTTCTATAACCCAAGTGGTGATTACCTCCCTACATTAGGATAAGGCACATGATTTACAAAAAAAAATGTTTGAATATGTCTCGAGAGTCCCGACAATGAAATAAAAAAAAGAAAAATTATGAGGCATGAAAAAGCAGTGTGCCTGGTAAAAGCAAGGCCAATGCCCGTGGAAATTGTGTCCAAAGCAAAAATGCTTACAAAAAGAAAGGATAAAAAAATTGCTCTCATGCAAATGCCAAAAAAAAGAAAAGAAAAAGAAAGAAAGAGAGCAAAGCTCTTATATCTAAAAAAATGATTAGTCAATGGACTCTCGAGACAAGTTGAAAAAAGGAGTCAAGCAAAAAAGAAGAAGAGAAGAATGAATTGAGATGGTAATGATGCCTTGGTAATCATCAACTTCCTTCTAAGCCTCTCTGAAAATACATGTAAGCCCTTCAAGCCTTACCTTGAACCGACATTACAACCTTTTTCTCGAAGCCTTTTCTGATTGGGATTTTTTGAGTGGATGTGAAGGTTTCACAAAAGAGGATACTGCTCAAATGAGTGGAGGCAATCAATTCTTATCTTACCTTCAAGGTTCTCGACTTGGAAACTCGATGGAGATATAGTTGAATATTCCTTTTTTGTTTTGAACTGATTGTCTCTCGTGTAAACCCATGACCTTGCCCACATTACAATCCTTAGAAAGAATAGTTGAATATTCCTCCATAGGTCTATTCCCACCAATTTCGGCAGGTTAAGGCTTCAACTTCATTGTATATACCTTTCTCTTCAGTGATATAGGTAATTGATTCAGGACATGAGTTGGACTATGCAGTGTTTGTGAATAGGAAATTGCTCTGCAAAAATGCTTTATTAGTTTTGCTGGAAGTTTGAATTTGATCCATAGTTTTGATATTGAAATAGCTTCGTTGCTAATTATTTTGCTGTCAACTCTAGATAGATGTGGTAAGAGCCTCCTTTGATCTGGAAGTAGAGTCAGGCTTTGTCTAAGTTCTACTGCTAGAGGAGGTTATCAATACTTCATTACATTCACTAATGGTTTCAGTAGATACAAATATGCTTATCTAATGAAACACAAACCCAAGTTCTTTGAAAAGTTCAAGGAATTTCAGAATGAAGTACAAAATCAACTTGGCAAGAATATCAAGGCTCTTCGATCTGATCGAGGAAGAGAATATCTAAGCCAAGAATTCAATGACCATTTCAAAGACTATGTAATTGTTTCACAGCTTACTCCACTTGGAACGCCACAGTGGAATGGTGTTTCTAAAAGGAGAAATCGAACTTTATTAGACATGGTTCGATCAATGATGAGTCATTCAGATTTTCTATTATCTTTTTGGGGATATGCACTTGAGACAACTGCTTTCACACTAAATAGAAGTCCATCAAAAGCTATAGAGAAGACACATATGAGATGTATACATGAAAAATTCCTAGTATGTCTTTCCTAAAGATTTGGGGTTGCGAAGTAAAGAGTTTAATTTTTGATAAGCTTGGATCCAAATCTAATAAATGCTTCTTTGTAAGATATCCTAAGGTAACAAAAAGATATTACTTGGAGACCAAAGTGTTTGTTGCTCGAAATAATGTCTTTTTAGAGAAAGAGTTTCTTACTAAAAGAACCAGTGGGAGTAAGGTAAACCTCAAAGAAGTTATTGTGCCACAAGAGGATGTTCCAGTTCACGAAGAACCTCGATTAGATCTACAAAGAGTTGTAGAGTCTGCTCTAGTGGCACCTATAGTTCATAGGTCTGAAATAACACTGTGAGCCTATGAGATATGATTTTCATATGACCAAACATCGTCATCTATTTATAATAGAAAATGATGAGCTTACTACTTATACAGAAGCTATGATGGGCCCAGACTCCGATATATGGCTTAAGGCCATGAAATCCAAAATGGACTCAATGTATCAAATAAAGTTTGGACTTTGGTTGATCCACCTGAAGGTGTCAAATCTCTAGGGTGTAAGTGGGTTTTCAAGAAGAAAACTGATATGGAAGAAAATGTTCACATCCATAAAACGAGGTTGGTCGCTAAAGGTTTCAAACAAACTCATCGTATTGACTATGATGAGACCTATTCGTTAGTTGCTATGCTTAAGTCCATTCGGATTATCCTAGCTTTTGCTGCATATTATGATTATGAGATATGGCAAATGGATGTAAAGACGGCTTTTCTTAACGAAAACCTAGAGGAGGATATGTATATGACACAATTTGAAGGCTAGGAAGACATGTAAGCTTCAACGTTCTATATATGGACTGTAGCAGGCATCGCGAAGCTGGAATATTTGTTTCGATGAACTGTCAAAGAGTTTGGCTTCATTAGAAATAAAGAAGAATCTTGTGTATATAAGAAATCTAATGGGAGCGCAACTGTGTTTCTAGTATTGTATGTGGATGACATACTACTCATTGGAAACGACATTCCTATGATCTGTGACGGCCTATTTTTGGGGTTTTCGGAAATTAAATCGGGGAAAAATTGTACTCAAATGTGGTTAGGAATAATTAATTTAGACTTACGGCGAATGATTTTATTTTTCCCTTCGAATTCGGGATTTTTCCTAAATTTTCCCGATTTTCTATCATTTCTCTTGATTTTTCTTCCATTTTCTTGGTTTTTCTTCCTATTTTCTTATCTCTCCTGCGCACTGACTTAGCCATGCGGACTACCAGTGAGGCGCGGCTGGCCACGCGGCCTGCGCGGACGTAGGGCCCAGGCCACGCGGCAGCCGCACACGCGCTAGCTGCCTCCCTCTTCCACGTCACCTCTGTCTTCCTCCTTCCTTCTCTCTCTCGCGCAACCCCCCTGCACAAAAAAAACCCTAGCCGCCATTGTTGAAGGGGATGAGATGAAATTAGATCTGAAAATTAGGGAAAAACGTGGAGGATGAGCCGCCATGGTTGCCTGAACACCCAGCTGTTGCCGTCGACGCCGCCAAGACCTCTATCGTCTCCAAAAGCTGAACCCTAAACCTCTGTGTTGGCCGCCGCTTGCAACTTCCTCTCCGTCCCTCGCCGAGCCTCGCCGTCGCCTCGTGGAGCTCCCAATCGACACCTAACAACCTCTCCTTCGCCACCGTTCCGCCAGCTCCGTCCCTCAGCTCATTTTGGCCAAGAATCGAAGCTTGGTTTCTGTCGTCGGAAAAACTGCAGTAAAAGGGAATAAACCGCCCGCAGCCACAGCTTGGAGTTGGATCGCCGGAGTTTTTCCCTCGCCATTCAGCCGCCACAGCGCTGTCCAGCCGAGCTGTGCCACGTCCAGCCCGAGCAATACTATCCAGCCGTCCCAACCAGCTCGAGCAGCGACCTAGCAGCTAGCCGAGCCTCCGTTTGCCTCGCCGGACCCAAGAATACAGTCGTCGGATTTCTCGCCGGAGCAACGGCCGGAAACCTCGCCGGCGGCCAGACAAAAGCTCGCCAAAAAACCTTCCGTCACCGCTGTCGTCGCCGTCGCGTCGTGCCGAGCCATACCATGGAGTTTTGAGCCCAATTAGGAATCCGAATCTCGAAATTGAAGACTAATGTAGACTCGTCGTAGATCGTCGTCGCGAAATTGAATTGAAAAGCTTGGATTGGAGGTGAGTCACCTCCTAATCCCCATTTAGGGCGGTTACACGCTATAGTAGTTAATTATTGGCTTAATTGGGTGAAATTAATAGTCAATTGGATGATTAAGGGGTCGATTGCTTGATTAGGATTTAATTTGGTAATTTTTGGAAGGTTTAGGGGTGATTTGGTAGGGGTGAATTTTTAAAATTGGATAGCTAGAGGACATATTGGTAATTTGTTAACTCTAGTCAGTTAATTTATTAGCTATTGGAGTTAATTTTTGTAATTTCTAAACTTATCATGAGTTTACCTAATTTTAGCTATTTATAGCCTAATTAGGATTTTATGGGATATTTTGCTTAAATATAGAAATTAGTGATAAGTTGCTAAATCAATGGCTCTAATTAATTATGATAATTGGCTGGGTGAGAGTAGATTGGTAAGCTACGAATTAGAATTTCTTTACTGCAATTTTGCCTAATTAGGGATGGATTATCTAAATTGAGATTTCTTCTGGAAATTTAATTATATGTTTATATTGGTTATTTAATATAATTGATTGTGCAATTGGATGTGATTGGGGATTGATTGTGATTGACAATTGACTGTGGTTGATATTGATTGTGGTTGATAATTGGCTGTGGTTGCTAATTGATTGCGATTGTTATTTATTTAAGTCAATTTTTAATTGATTAATTTATTGATTGTAGAGTTAATTGTTTAATTATTGATTGGGACTGGTGAGGAGTGCGGACTAGTGAGCTAATTAGATAATTGGATCAAGCAACCATGACACGAGAGTTAGGTTACCTAATTGGATAGGGACCCTAGAGTGAGGGCTCTCATAATCGAGAATTAGGTGGTAGACTCATTGAGATTTATCTCATTGTTGTTGTTAACCTTTTTTACAGGTCCAGACCGTGGAGTCCCTCCTCGAGGGACAGGTGAGACTGGAGGAGCTTAGGGATGCTGAGAAGTTAGTTTATTTTGTTGTAATCAGTTAGGGGTATTTTTGAGAGACACTTAATTAACCCCTTACCCATGATTTTTGATTGTATTATTAATGGGTTTAACCGTCGCACGGTTTGTCTGTAATTACTGAATTAGTTGTTTAAATTAAAGAATTTTCAGACACTTCAGGATTTGTTCGGGATTAATTATTTGTTTCCGCTGTGTACTTATTTATTTAATTAGCTAATTAATGAGTTTTTAATTGTCGACGATTATTCTTGGGAACGTCACAAATTTATTGACTGACAAAGACCATCTTCGGGGACTGTCGCGAGCTGGGGACCGGGGCGTGACAGCTTCAGTCAGTTAAGACATGGCTAGGAAAATGTTTCTTTATGAAGGACATGGGAGAGGCAAACTATATCTTGGGAATCAGGATCTATATAGATAGATTAAAGAGACTTGTTAGACTGAGTCAAAGTATATATATTGACAAAGTCATCAATAGGTTTAACATGCAAGATTCCAAGAAACGTTTTCTCTCGATGACACATGGTATAAGTCTTAGTAAGACTCAGTGTCATTCCTCACAAGATGAGCGAGATCACATGAGTAGGATTCCTTATGCATCAACTATAGGATCCATTATGTATGCGATGTTGTGCACTCGTTCTGATGTTACTTGTGCTTTGAGCATGATAAACAGATAGCAATCAGATCCAGGAGAACCTCACTGGATAACTATTAAAGATATCCTTAAGTACTTAAGATGAACTAAGGATCTATTCTTAGTTTATGGAGGTGAAGAACAGATCACGATAAGTGGTTACATAAATGCTAGTTTCCAAATCGACAAAGATAACATTCGATTGCAGTCAGAATTTGTTTTTTGCGTAAATGGTAGAGCGATGTGTTGGAAGAGTTCCAAACAGGTTACTATTGCAGATTCTACAACAGAAGCTGAGTATATTGCTGCTTCAGAAGCATCAAAGGAAGCTGTTTAGATTTAAAAGTTCATACAAGAATTGGAAATCATTCCCACTAGTATGAATCCGGTGGATCTCTATTGTGATAGCAATAGGGCAATATCTTTGGCTAAAGAGCCTAGGTCTTACCAGAAGACCAAACATATACTCAGGAAGTTTCACCTCATTTGAGAATTCATTGAGAGAGGTGATATCAAGATATGCAAAGTTGCAACTGAGTTGAATGTTGTTGATCCGTTGACAAAGGCTCTTTCACAACCTAAGCATGAGCATCATTGCAACTCTTTAGGTCTTAGACATATTAGTGAGTGGTATTGATGTGAGTGGGAGCATATGTAATATACGTTTTCATTGTTCATTAATAGAATATATGTTATATTTGATTTCAATTCATTTTGAATATGTGATTAAATGCGAAATATTAATCCCTTGAATATTGAATATCCTTAGTAGATAATTAAATGTGTGATTTGATCGTAAAATTCTATTAATAGAATGGATATTAATATTCTAAATGTCCCTAGTCAATTGTCATTATGCATTGAATGTCAATGACGTTTGAGACTAGCATGTGAGTCAACTGATGACCAAGTTTCACAGGTCATGAATATAGAGATATAAATTTGATCACGTGGAATACATGTTGGAGAACATTGTATTGGACAGACCCGCTATCAGAATACTGTAGGATTGTTATATAATGTCATCAGTATTTCTCATCACAACTATAGAGTATATTCCTTTGACCTGAGTCTGCCATGATTTCCTAGACGTGAATTGTAATGCTTTAACATTACCAAACGTTAGTTGTAACAAGTGACTATAAAGGTTTTGATTGGGCATGTCATGAATCGTGCTAAGGGATATGTGTAGACAAAATAGGATTTGTCCCTCTCATATAACGAGAGTATGATAGCCTAGCCTCCCGTAGAGTTGAGATTGTGAAAAGATGGCTATCTCAAGTAAGTTGAAGAGTCGACTACTTGGTTTGACAGTCCAGCTGCGGTATTGGGAAAATGAGTTTGAGCTATATAAGGTTGACACTTATCCTGCCTTATGCTTCACTCGGACATCAAGTGACAAAGGGATTTAGTTTGTATGATTGGTTCTAGTGCAAGTGGGAGATTGTTAGTGGTCTGCCCTAGGAACCAATTAATAATGATACTCTAACAATAATTGTGGCTTAAGTTGTGTTGGCAATATCGACATTCATTATACTTAGGTAGTCATAATATCTTGCTAGAGACCGCTTATGATTTGTGGGCTAAAAGAGTTTGAGTACACTGATAATGTCTAGTTAACCTACAAGGTCGCACATAATATATTGAACTGATTTTATATTATTTGTGGATAATGACCTAAAGACTTAAGTGAGTCTCGCCCTTTTGCTTGATAATATATATACTGGAAGAAACCCTAAGGGTTTTTCGTGAAAGTCACATATCAAGGAGAAAACATATAGAGGCGTTATGTACTCGTAAATCTGCGAGACAGTCTCAAGGATGAGCAGAATGAACTCCATAATCTGCAAGCTAGCACTTGGATTTTGGAGATATCAGTTCGTGTGTGTGGATACGGGTAGAGGCGCAACACTTGGGGCACTGATCCAAATACAACCAATCGCGAATTTGTCTGTATGCAGAAAAAGGTATGTCTAGGAAACTACACTTCGATTTCAATATATATATGGATCATGTTTGGGTTTCGTGTTTGTAATATACTTCCGCTACGTTTGAGAAACCAAGAAACCCAACATCTGTACGTACACCCATATTCGGGTCTACATTTTGATCTTGGTTGAAGAATCATTTCAGGTCCTACCACCAAGTCCTACCACTACTTCAAATATGCAACACTGGGAATTTAGTAAAGTGCGGAATTTTGTCAAGGAAGGCCGTTTTGTCAAAATAAGATACTAATGATAAGTAGGTAATGAAGCTCAGAAGAAAACGACTTATTTACCTTGTTAAGGAAACATGACTCGTCTGACAGTTGCGAAATTGGTTGTGAGATTCATCACATCATTATCAAGGAAATATAATATCTCCAAAGTAACCGCCATATTCACCCTTCCACAGTTTCTAATGACCCTTGCTCAAGTAATTTTGGCATCGTTGAGTCGCACCCTGAAAATCCAAATAAGTTGCCGACTTTTCGAGTCAGTCCCATACCGCTGGAGATTTCAACTTCTCATGCCCCCGAGAAATCTGGCAAAGTTTGCACTGATTCACATCCTGCCTATCCATGTGTTTTAGAGATTTTGATTCCTTAATCCTAGGAATCTCCGTACCATGGAACGAATACCTCATTGTGAAATACTCTAAATTTTCAAATTTCGACAGGTTTGAAAGAGCTAGTGCGACCACCTAGAAGGGGGGGTTGAATTGGTGTTCTTGCAATTTTATGCGGAATTTAAATTTGCAAGATAGATTAAACAAAAATTAAGAACAGAGAGTAGAGAGAAGAATTGAACACAACATTTATAGTGGTTCGGCTTTGATTAAGCCTACGTCCACTCTCGGTCAGAATGAGCTGGAATTCACTAAGTTTCAAAAGAGATTACAATATGGGGAACAAGCTTCTCAGCTCTCACGAAGCAGTAGGATTTCTCTCTTTTGAGTATACGATGTGTACAGTGACAAGTAGAATGAATAGCTCAGACTATAGAATTTTCTCGTGCTACTCCGTCTCTTTTCCACTAGGAGATAAATCCCTTATATACTTCCTCTGGCCTTGTTGACCGTTGCCACTTGCCAAAGAGGTTCTTCCAAACATACCGTTGGAGAGAATCAATCAAGGGATCTCGAGCTGTTTTAGAAATCAAGAAGAGAGAGTGTCGATCCTGATCGCCCATACAATCAGTATCACTACTTTCCAAGTATGAAAACTTTCTCAAAATAATTGTCTTCCAGTCGATCAAAACATTCCATAAGTAATAAGATATACGACCGGAGAACTAGCTCACCAAACTATCCAAATATATCTCGTTTGTGAAAAGATCGTTAAGTCACTTCGTAGATATGATCGAGATAAGATATCATTGAGATCATCATTTAGATTTGGCAATCAATATTCTAGACGAGGGATGTGAATAGAGAAGATGCATGTTCTGTAATAATCCAGACTGTGTGAAAACCTGTACCAGAACAAATATGTTCTTCCAAACGATGTATGTTCTACCAGACGGTGTATGTTCTACCAGGCGATGTATGTTTTGCCAGACGGTGTATGTTCTGCCAGACGGTGTATGCTTTACTAGGCGATGTAACCCTTGCGAATATACCTATTTTGTCAACTTCAAAACCATAAAAAGAGATTCTCTAACAATCTCATCCTTTTTGAAGATGACAAAACAACCTTGCAGTTTTGATAGACAGTTCATACAAAATCTGTGACAGACATCAAATAAACATGAAAATAGAAGCATGTTAATCTGTCATTGATAAGCCAAACATTGAACACAAACCATTTAATATAATTTTAACCACAGTAGTCAGAACATAGCAAAACAACTCAAAGTCTTAGAACCAGATCAAAAAACAAGTCAGAAAGACAGAAGATCAAAGCTCCAAAAGGTCCAAAAACTATCAAAACTGCTCTTTCTCCCCCTTTTTGACATCGAAAAAAGTATTTAAGGAGCAGGAGACGAATGAACAATTTTGAAGGAATCAATCACCAACACAGATTTAAACAATCAATAACCAACCAATTTGCGCAAGCACAACCATCCATCCATTCATTGATCAAATAAAAAGTTAAACCCGACAAACTACAAAACCTAGGAGTTTGTAGAAAAGTGAAGTCAAGAAGGAAGGGGAACTCGAACAAAGTGGATATTGTCCAATGATTGCACAGTTTGTTCCAACTTCTTGATCGTCTCTATCCATTGATCAACATCCACTTTCTTGGCCAACAGTTGGTTGAGGTCTTGAATAATCGAGTACAGAGATTGAATCCGCATGCTGACTTTATTCCGATTTTCCAATAAAGCAAGCTCCAAATCCGATTGACGAGACTTCAAACCAATAATGAGTCCAAGCAGTTGTTTGAACTCGTTAGAGTGATTTGGTTGTGCTAGGGCTTCAGCATAGATGGTTTGAGGAAGATGGTAGAAAGATGGAGCATTTGCCTGTTGATATGTAGGGAAGAACGTACCTGCTCCCCCTGTCTCGTTACTGGTAAGGTTGCTTTGATCAATCCATTTTCTAGATGCGGCTCCTCCAGCTTCACCTGAGTTCCTGCCAGCAGTATGTGGAGAACGAGTAACAACCGACTTGCCATAGTGACGTGACATTTACTCAGCAACAGTGATGGTGTCATCATCAGAGTCGTCATCAGGAATATTGATTGTATTCCTCGGTAGAACTGGTGCAAAACTAACAGTTTTTTCATTATCCAAGCGTGTTTTTGAAAAAGTAGGTGTTGACAGAACTCCAGGCCGATGTGATTGAAGAGTAATCGGCATTCCAACAGTAGCTTGGTCAAACAGCCTCTCTGTAGAGCTTGAAGTTTTCTTGGATGTGGACATAGATGCAATCGTGGACAATTTCTACGTTGTTCGAGTGAGAGCAAGAGAGATGTGAAGACAAACTGCTTAGGATTTCAGCTAACGAAAAGGTTTCGAATGAAGAAGGTAAGGACTTAATACATGCAAAAGATAAGGAATGCCTTTTGAAATTCAACAGAATTTTTGGAAAGATACAAAATCCAAAATAAACATTCAATACGCAACAATTCATCTGGGCAAGTAAATATACACCAAAATGCCATACCTTAAATATACCAGAATTTGATACGAGTTACCTTAAAATCGGATGAAGAAAGAATTCGACCAGACTAAGGAGGCTAAAATGCTATGTGTATCGTCTATCACATAGACTATAAGGATATAATGTTCAATTGACTTCGTAAGGATACGAACAGCTGTCGATCCAGAGGCTTGGTAAATATATCTACGAGTTGATTCTGTGATTCAACAAATGTAATTCGGACATCCTGCTTTTGCACATGATCTCTAATGAAATGGTGCCGTATCTCGATGTGCTTAGCCCTTGAATGCATAATTGGATTTTTAGTCAGGTCCATAACACTTGTGCTATCACATCGAATTTCCACACAATATTTCTTAATACCAAAGTCTTGCAACTGTTGTCTCATCCATAGAATTTGAGAACAACAGCTTCCAAGGGCCACATATTCAGATTCAACCGTAGAGAGAGCAACAGTATGCTGCTTCCTGGATAGCCAAGAGATAATACGATTCCCTAGAAGTTGGCATGTTCCAGATGTGCTTTTTCTGTTAATTTTGCATCCAGCATGGTCTGCATCTGAGTAGCCAAGTAAAGTGAAATTTCCTTCCTTGGGATACCATAGACCGAACTTAGAAGTAGTAGAGATATATTTGATGATACGTTTAACAGCAGACATGTGTGACTCTTTAGGATTAGATTGATATCTAGCACACATACACACACTAAATAGAATGTCTGGACAAGAAGCAGTAAGGTAAAGAAGTGACCCGATCATGCTTCGATATAGTTTCTGATCAACTTCTTTTCCTTCTTCATCATTCTCTAGTTTGGAAGTAGTAGCCATGGGTACTTCTTCATCATTTTCCAGACCAAACTTTTTAATAATGTCCTTTGCGTACTTCTCTTGATGAATAAATATCCCTTCCTTCTATTGTTTGACTTGAAGTCCAAGAAAGAATGTAAGTTCACCCATCATACTCATCTCAAACTCATTCTGCATGTCACTTGAAAATTTCTTGCAAAAACTTTCATTAGAGGAGCCAAAAATAATATTGTCTACATAAATTTGAACTAATAGAAAATCTTTACCTTCTCTCTTGATAAACAATGTAGTATCAACTTTATCTTTGTCAAAACCACTCTTGATCAGAAAGTTGCTTAGCCGTTCATACCAAGCTCTAGGTGCTTGCTTCAGACCATACAAGGCCTTCTTTAGCTTGTAGACAGAATTATGATACTTTGGATCTTCACGTCCATTTGAAATAACCTAAAATTGTTAGAACAAGCAAAGGCAAGTAATAGTCTGATAGCTTCTAACCTTGCAACCGGAGCGTAGGTTTCATCATAGTCTATCCCTTCTTCTTGAGTGTATCCTTTAGCCACAAGTCTTGCTTTGTTTCTGACCACCTTTCCTTCCTCATCCATTTTGTTTCTGAAGACCCACTTGGTTCCTATGATTGATTTTCCTTTGGGTTTAGGAACCAATTCCCAAACATCATTGAAAGCAAACTGTCTGAGTTCATCTTGCATTGCTTCTATCCAGCTATCATCTGTCAAGGCTTCATTTACTTTCTTTGGTTTATTTCTGAGATTAAGGCAACGGCACTTGATTCTTCATGGTCTTCAGGAAGTGCGAAACGTTTCGATCTAGTTCGAACATCTTCTTCAAGATCTGCAATGATTAGATCAGTTGGATGACTAAATCTATGTTTCTAATTTCTTTGGATTCGGATATTTGATATTTTTCCTTCCTCTGAACGTTCTGAATGATTTTGAGTATCTTCTGGAAGAGCAGAACCAGTATGTTCTGATAGCATATCAGTTTCTTCGAGTTGAGGCAGACTTTCTTGTCTTTGCACACCTTCATTAAACCTGACATTTATTGATTCTTCTACAGTCTGGGATCTCTTGTTGAATATTCTGTAAGCCTTACTTGAGGTAGAATATCCCAGAAAAATTCCTTCATCTGATCTTTCATCAAACTTTCCAATGTTGTCAGAAATATTCTTCAGAATGAAGCATTTACATCCAAACACATAAAAGTAAGAAACATTCGGTTTCTTTTCTTTGTAAAGTTCATATGGAGTCTTTTGAAGAACTGGCCTTAGGAAAACCCTGTTTATGACATAACAAGCAGTTGAAACAGTTTCTGCCTAGAAACAAGAGGAGACATTACCTCCGATTAGCAATGTTCTGGCAATCTCTTGGAGTGATCTGTTTTTCCTTTCTACTACCCCATTCTGTTGAGGAGTGTAGGGTGAGGAAAATATATATTGAATACCAAGATCATCACAGAACTTCGTAAAATCCTTATTCTCAAACTCCTTTCCATGATCAGAATGTATCTTAGAAATTAAATATCCTTTCTCATTCTGAACAGTCTTAGCAAACTTAGAGAAGCAATGAAATGTTTATGATTTGTTTGCTATCAAATAAACCCAAGTAAATCGAGAGTAGTCATCCACTATTACCAGACAATAAGATTTACCTCCCAGACTCTGAGTTCTTGTTGGTCCAAAAAGATCCAGATGAACAAGTTGCAGAACACGATCAGAAGATATTTGATCGACAAGTTTAAAAGAGCTCCTGATTTGTTTTCCTAATATGCATGGAGTACAAGAATATGTTTTCCAAAAAGGTAATTTGGGAAGCCCACGAACAAGTCTTTTTGTAGAGATCTTAGCAATCTGTTTAAGATTGGTATGTCCCAATCTTTTATGCCAAAGGCTAGCTTCATCCTGAATAGAAACAAGACATGCTGAGATATCCAAATTCATGTCCAGATGATAGATGTTACCATGTCGTCGACCAGCGAATGATTGTAGATTGTCTTCACTTTTTCCAGAACATATGTCTTCTTGAAAGTTGATTTTATATCCAACATCACAGAGTTGACTTATACTCAACAGATTGTACTTCAATCCTTTCACAAGAGAAACATTGTTGATGATCAAGCTTCCTATCTTGACTATTCCAAGTCCAATTATTTTTCCTTTTCCTTTACCTCCAAAGGACACCTTTCCTCCATTTATTCTGACTATATTTGTGAAGCAGTCAGAATCACCAGTCATATGTCTTAAACAACCACTATCTAGATACCACTTGATTTTGTTTGAGACCTGTAGAAAGACAACAAAACTCATGTTTTCTTTGGTATCCATACTTTCTTGGGTCATGCAGTGTTAGTACAAAATAGAGACTTTGCAAAATAGTTTCCAATATTTTTCCACTTTAAAGAACGTTCTGTCACAAAATGTTCTAAGCTGACCTTCAAGTGATCGGGAGAACTCTTCTCAACAGGTTTTACAAAAACCTTTTGGAAATGATTTTTGTAAGTCTTTTTAGGAATTCTATTTTTGAGTCTCTCTTTTACTTTAGGAAAATCAATTAAAGGCTTGGTTTCAGGAGTCATACCATGGCCAGCTTTGTTTAAATATGGTCTTTGGATAGAAAGAATTTTCTCAAGTTTTTCAGAGCCAGTGGAAAACTTCCATGAAACATTTGAAATATCTGTTTTCAAGCAAAGATTTCTTCCTCAAGAGACTATAATTTTTCCTTTAAATTAGATAAATTCTTTTCAAAACTCTCAGCCTTTTCTTTCCAAAACGTTTCCTGTTGCTTGAGCCTCAAGTTCTCCTTTTTCAGCTCAGAGATTCTTTTGAGAGACGATTCTAAGTTTAAACATAACTCATCAATATATTTGGATACTTTAGTAGGAATCCTTACTTGATCATGTTCTGAATCTGAGTTTGATTCTTGATCCGAGTCTAAATCTGAATCCGAGTTAGCCATGAAACAGATTTGAGCATACTCTTCACCGTTATCTTCACATTCAGTGTCACTCCCTGCTTCGGCCTTTAGAGCTTTCTTGTATTTTTCATTTCTCCCCTTCTTTTATTTGAATAAGGGACAATTTGGTTTGATATGTCCTTTCTTGTGGCAATTGAAACATATCAGTTCTTCATTTGATTCATTCTCCTTAGGTTGTCTCTTCTGAAAATTTGATCTTCTAAACTTCCTTCCTTTCTTGTTTAGCTTCTTGAATCTTTTGATGAAGAGTGCCATCTCTTCATCATCTAGATAGTCATCGGACCCTGCCTCATTAGAATCAGCATTAGTTTTCAAGGCAATTGACTTCTTACCTTTCAAGTCCTCGTTATCATCACTTCTTTCAACTTCGTAGGATTGAACTGTTCCAACTAGCTCGTCTACTGAGAGTGGTTGAATTCTCTGAGTTTCTCTGATAGACGTCTTAATATGATCCCACTCCTTGGACAATGCTCACAGCAATTTGTTGATCTTCATTGATTCCGTAATTGGTTGTCCTTGATATGCTAAACCATTTACAAGTTCTGTGAACCGACTGAACATATCAGGAATAGATTCTCCTGCTTTCATTTTGAAAGTTTCATATTGTCCAAGCAGAATGTTTATCCTTGTTTCTTTCACACGATCAATTCCTTCATATGTGACGTTGAGTCTGTCCCAGACTTCTTTTGTTGTATCACAAGAAGAGATTCGATTATACTCAATAGGAGATAAAGCACAGTAAAGTGAGTAAATAGCTCTAGCATCAAGAGCCTGTCTCTTCGATCGTTCAGCTTGAGATATCTCTCTAACTTCAGCATCATCTTCACTTTTAGGAGCAATTCTTTTGTCAAATACATCCCACTCTAGAGGATCCTTAGATCGTAGGAAAGCCTTCATCTTATTCTTCCAAATGCTGTAATCCTTTCCATCGAAGTAAAGAGGTCTGGTGTGACTCTGTCCTTCCATTAATCCTAGAGCAGTTGCACTAGCTATAGATCTTTAAGCTCTGAAGTAAATACACTTCAATAAAGCAAGCTACCGTGCTCTGATACCATTTGAAAGAGCTAGTGCGACCACCTAGAAGGGGGGTTGAAAAGGTGTTCTTGCAATTTTATGCGGAATTTAAATTTGCAAGATAGATTAAACAGAAATTAAGAACAGAGAGTAGAGAGAAGAATTGAACACAACAGTTATAGTGGTTCGGCTTTGATTAAGCCTACGTCCACTCTCGGTCAGACAGCCAATGGGCTGGAACTCACTAAGTTTCAAAAGAGATGACAAAAGGGGGAACAAGCTTCTCAGCTCTCACGAAGCAGTATGATTTCTCTCTTTTGAGTATACGATGTGTACAATGACAAGTAGAATGAATAACTCAGACTATAGAATTTTCTCGTGCTACTCCGTCTCTTTTCCACCAGGAGATAAGTTCCTTAAATACTTCCTCTGGCCTTGTTGACCATTGACACTTGCCAAAGAGGTTCTTCCAAACATACCGTTGGAGAAAATCAATCAAGGGATCTCGAGCTGTTTTAGAAACCGAGAATAGAGAGTGTCAATCCTAATTGCCCATACAATTAGTATCACTACTTTCCAAGTATGAAAGCTTTCTCAAAATACTTGTCTTCCAATCGATCAAAACATTCCATAAGTAATAAGATATATGACCAGAGAACCAGCTCACCAAACTATCCAAATATATCTCGTTTGTGAAAAGACCGTTAAGTCAATATATTTCGTAGATATGACCGAGATAAGTTATCAGTGAGATCGTCATTTAGATTTGGCAATCAATATTCCAGACGAGGGATGTGAATAGAAAAGATGCACGTTCTGTAATAATCCAAACTGTGTGAAAACCTGTACCAGAACATATATGTTCTTCCAAACGATGTATGTTCTGCCAGACGGTGTATGTTCTATCAGGCGATGTATGTTCTGCCAGACGGTGTATGTTCTGCCAGATGGTGTACGTTCTACAAGGCGATATATGTTCTGCCAGAGTACAGAATATGCAATATAACCCTTGTGAATATACCTGTGTTTTGTCAACTTCAAAACCATAAAAAGAGATTCTCTAACAAGGTTTGATAATTTTTCAAGGGATTTGCACTCCTTATATATATATATATATATACTTCAGCAAGACAAAAATCAGTAGAGGCTATCAACACCACCTAGATTGTGACAGCCATCGGTTTTCAATATTTTTAGGGTTGCAAAGGGTGATAGGTTAGGTAACCTTTCAATGGAACTACAATAAGAGATATCCAACACCTCTAAGAACTTCGCTTTATCGAGACCTCGAATTTTGACTAAATTGCTGCAAAGGTTAGCCCTCAATAGCTTCAAACTCTGTAATTTTGGAAGGATCAGCCTTCGAATGGACCTGCAGCGACGTACCATTATCTTCTCCAAGAACTCCAAATTATCATGGCCACAAATTTCAACTAGATTATCGCAATCCTTAATACATATCTGTTTCAGATGATTTAGTTGTGAAAGGTCCAATCTTTCAATGGAACTACATCTGCTTATTGACAATTCTTCCAAGTACTTGAATCCGTCAATCTTTGGCATCAGCTTATGACAAGAGTCAACAAAAAGTTTTAGGGGTCTTGAGGGAAGCTGCGGGATGTGTTCAAGTAGATCGCATTCATAAAGATGAAGTTGTTCAAGGTGGATTAGGCAAGAAAGTTGCGGCAACCTAGGAATGTGGCAAGAGACCGTCAGATGTGTTATGCCAAAAGGAAGCTCTGGCAACAACAGGAGCTTGTTACAACGCCATAGGTTAAGATGTTGGAGGGAAGAAAGATTCTGGATGCTTTTTGGGAGGTTATATATTGGAGCGCCAGTGATTTGAAGAACCTCAAGCGAAGACAAGTCACCGATTTCATCTGGAATTTTCCTCTTTAGGCTAAGACAAAAGTTGAGAATTAGCCTCCGCAGATTTTTCAACTTGCCTATACCACTGGGCAACTTTTCAATCGCAGAAAAACTAATATCCAGATCTTGCAAATTCTATAAATACCCAATCGAGCTAGGGATTTCTCTCAATGATTGACAATACCATATTCTAGGTGTTGGAGAGAAGAAAGATTCCCATTAGAGCTAGGGATTTCTCTCAATGATAAACATTCCCTTAGGTCAAGGTATTGGAGAGAAGAAAGGTTCCCAATTGAGCTAGGGATTTGTCCCAATGATCCACAATCCCTTAGGTTAAGGTATTTCAGAGAAGAAAGATTCCCGATTGAGGTAGGGAGTTCTCTCATCAATAGACACCCCTCTAGTTCAAGGCATAGGAGAGAAGAAAGATTCCCAATCGAGCTAGGAAGTTCTCTCAATAACCTACAACCCTGTAGGACAAGGTGTTGGAGAGAAGAAAGATTCCCGATTGAGCTAGGGAGTTCTCTCAATGACCTACAACCCTTTAGTACAAGGTGTTGGAGAGAAGAAAGATTCCCAATTGTGCCAGGGAGTTCTCTCAATGAATGACAATTTGCTAGGTTAAGATGACAGAGAGAAGAAAGATTCTCAATTGTGCTAGGTAGCTCCTTGAGTTTGCAACAGTGATTCAAGGCCAAGGAAACGAGGCTCTTGAGTTTGCCTATAGAAGGGTGCACTTGCTCTAACCTTGTAGAAAAAAAGAATACAAAAAATGTCATCTTTCATATAGTACTCATTTTGGTGCCAAAACATTAAAGTGGTCACTTGAATGCCACATCAATAGAAAAATGATCAAAATTGTGAGACTAACATATCAAACTTTGGCTTTCATCATAGGAGCGCTAGAATAGATTCGGTCGTTCTAAACAAAAAAGCACACATGATTAGTGTGAATTTGACACTTTCTTTCGATGGTGATGTTTTGTCCGATTATTATTATTATAATTGGCATCCCCTATCTATAATTATCCTGGAAGAAGAAAACTTCAAAAATTTGACCAAAGATGTGTATGCTTCATCTCTGTTCATCATTGTAGTCTTTCAGATAATTAATATTTCAAGAAAATATGAAAATTACATACTTTCGATAAATGAGATTTTCGGGGTAGAATCACAGTTGAGTGGTTTTAAATTTGTTGTAAACTAGATTTTTTGATAGAGAAAACTTACATCGATGAATTTGAATAACATTTTATCTAGTGACACCATGAGATAATATAGCTTTTTCGTCCTTCCATTTATATTATTAACTGTCACAATTACTCTATTATGAACATGAATCATGAATGGAATTTTTTCCTAACATGTACAAGCATTTCTTCATTCTAGATAAAAGATTAGAATAGATCTGGTTAAATATATAAAAATATGAGGAGGAGGGGAAGAAAAAGAAGTGCCATATGTTACCTTTTCTCCCATTAGTACTTCGAAGGCTTCCTCGTGGAGCCATAATCTACTCCGCCTCTCTGGTGGTCCTTCTTCTTGAATAATCTTCCTTCCAAGATCTCTTAATTGGTCGTGCATCCTTAAATTACCATTATTGTCAATTTTTATTAAGCACCTCAACTTCAACTCCTCAATTCCTAGACTTGCATAAAGCCCACAATCCTCCCACGTGTATATGGCTAATTTGCTGTCTTTGCCAATAAGGAAACAAGAAATATCAAGAAAAATCTCCTTATGTGCATCTTCTAATGCATCATAACTTATCTTCAATATCTTCTCAACATCTATGTGTGGCTCTTTCTTTACCTCGACATTTCTTCCCATAGTCTAAGATTTGTTTTTCCATATAAGTATGAACCAATGACCTCAAGGGCCAAGGGAAGACCACCCATGGTGGATATGATATTATGAGAGACATCCTCAAATTCCTTCGGAGGACGGTCCATATGAAATGCATGCCTGTTAAATAAAAGCAAAGAATGCTTCTTATCTATTTCATTCAATTCATACTTGTTTTCTACCTCGAATTCAGATTGATCAAGAATAGCTTTATTTATAGTTGTGACAATGATAATACTTCCTGAAGAAAACCAATTACATTCTTTGGCCAAAGCATTTAGTTGGTCTTTGTGACCTATGTCATCCAAAAGTATAAGAACCTTTTTTCCTTTGAATCTAGATTTGATTATGTTAATACCATCATCAAATTTAGATACTTGATTTTTGCTCTCTAATATATCAGTTATTAGTTGGCTCTGCAGATACTCAATACCATGGCGATGGGTATTTTCTCGAATATCTGGAAGGAAACTGACATGCGTCAAGTGTTGTCTTGCCTATCCCGCCCATGCCATATATTCCAATCATTTGAGCATTGACAGAAGAACTGTCTACCCCATTCATAATTGCCTTGAGATGACCATCAAGTCCAACTAACTGGTTAGGAACATCTAGCAGAAAATGTTTCCGCAACTCGCTCAGAACAGTTTGCACCACAAGCTTTACCAATTCTCCCTCATAGCTGCCAAACAACACCAAAAGGAAGTTGAGAAATTAAACCTGGACATGGTCAATGCCAAGTGTTCGATCCTTGTCAACAGATCAAACCCTATGTTAGCAATAGGAGGCCAATTTTATCTGGTGGTGATCAAGTTTTGGAAGACTCGGCATTCGAGTCTTTTTGGGGCATATGTGAAGTGACTGATACTATTGGCTGGGGGGTTGTCGTGCCTTTGTTTTGTGCTTTGTAGCGGACACAATTGTAAAATTCTTGTGCATCATGAGATACTTGGTTTCAAGTTGTTTTCGGTTTAGTTTTCAGGGGACAGCTTGGGAGTCCTAGTTTTTGTCGTTCATTATGACACTACGAGATCTTCTTTTAGTGAAAGTAGTTCATCCGTATTTCATCCCATTCGTGTAAATTAAAAAAGTTACTCATGAGTAATAAAAAGAGAGAGAAAAATCAGGTGGAAGAAGAGTACCTATTGGAAACTTTCTCGGATTCCCATCCATGTAAGTAACTCACTTCTTTAAGTGCTCGTTGCCCTTCCTCAATATCCTTCTTATCAAAACGCTGTCGACGTGAAAGGAAGGCATTTCCAAAATATCCTTTTAGATGACGCACATCCGACGGGGATACTTTGTAAAAAATGGGGAAAATAATGTGTGACGAGCACTTGTTGCAGTACATGATAGAAATGAGTTCGCGGAGGCACCATTTACTTGAAGCATAATTTTCGGAAATGATGGGGATCGAAATCTTAGATCGTGAGATGGCATCGAGAATCTTCGAACCAAATTCCTCGCCAATGGGGATGCTGTCCTCATCTTTGAACACACAAATTCGTACAATTCCAGCATTGACCAGACTGTGGTAGAGGTGATTGGTGAATTCCTTGCGGGTATCTGAGCCTTTGAAGCTCAAGAATACGTCATATTGATCGCTACCTTCTTCCGCAGGCATTGGAGAGATGAACGAAGGAGCGGACGCTGAGATGCCAAAGTCCAATCCAGTTTCCTTCTCCACTAGGACGCCGAAGCTGAGCCATGGGCGACAAAAGGCGCATCGAAATGGCCAGGACGAATGCTACCGGTGGAGCCCAAATGGAGGGCCATGATTGGAAGATGTGTGAAATCGGAAGTGGTGTCCATGGCGAGAGCGCTCGCACGGGAGGTTGAAAGGGAGCGGAGGGGCTGGAGAAGGAGGAGGAGAAAGGAATGGATTTGGAGAGGGAAGGAAAGCGAGCTCCATTTCTTCTTTTTCCTCTTTGGTGGAGGGAGATGAAGAAGACAGCCTGCGTTTCGCTATCCGAGGAGAAATGCTCGAAACGAGAGATCCTTTTATGCGGATGCCGTCAGTGATTGCCTCGTCTTCTTTCGGACCTCGCCCTCTAGTCAAGTCAACCAACGTCGTTTCATCCTCCCTCACCCCCCGGGGGGAAAGTCAGAAGCCAGAGCAGCAATAATTGAAAGCCGAAGCAGATTGATGGAGCAATTACGCAACAGAGTCGAAGAGGGGAAATAAAAAATTAGCAGTGGTCCTATCCTAACTACCCCGCACAGTAGACTTTATTAAAAGGGCCGAAAAATACATAAAAAGTCAACTTTGATTTAATATGTACTATAATTCTTAAATGTTAAATTTTTGGGACATATTCACTAGAAGTCCTAAAACTTGTAGCGAAAGTGCAAATAAGTCATAAAACTTGCAAAACGTGCAATCGAGTCCTAAAATTTGTCAAATTTATTCAAATAAGTCCCTCCGTTAATTAAAGCAACGGAAAAAGCTGACGTGACATTTTTAAATATATAATTTAAGAAACGGAGGCGCCATGTCAGCAAAAATAATAAAAATATAAAATAAATTACATTTTAATAAAGTTAAAAGGTTAAAATTTTAAAAAAAGGAGATTATATTTAAACTAAAATTTAAATTCAAAAATTTAAAATAAATTAATTTTAAATTTAAATAAATTACTTAATTTAAATTTTAGATTTTAACTTTAATAATTAATTCAAATTTAAAATTTAAAAATTTACTAATTTAAAACATTACATGTTTTTTAAAAGAATAAAATTTAAAATTATATTAATAAATTTTTACAAAAAAATAAGAATTAATTTTTTTAGTTAAAATTTTTAATATATTAATACTTTCTCCTTAATTTAAAATTTAAAAATTTCTTAAAGAATATATTAAAAATTGGATTTGGTAAAAATTTTAAGAATTTAAATTTCAAAATTTTTAATTTAACAAATTAATATAAAAATTCAAAATTAAGTTATTTTTTCATATATCCTTTAAGACATGTAAGAGCCATGTCAGTGGAAAATAAAAATAATAAAAAATATAAATTATATTACATTTAATAAAGATGAAATTTTAAATTTTAAAAAATTTAAAAAGTTTTTAATTTAAAATTAAATAAATGTGTTATATTAAAATTAAAATATTTTAAAATATTTTAATAACAATTTTCTCAAAATTCTAATTTAATTTTAAATTTTAGTTATTTAAAGTTTAAACCATAAATTGAATTTATCAGGAATAAATTGAAGAGGCAACAGAGTCGACAAACTATAAATTAAATTTGCATTTTTAAAAATTTTACCGAACTCAATTTTTTAATATAACCTTTAAGACGTAATTAATTTTTTAAATCTAAAATTTTAAAAAATTAAGTTTTATTTTTTTTATAAATTATAAATTTTATGTTCTTTTAATTTTTTATAAATTTTAAATTTTAAGTTCTTTTAATTTTTTTTAAAGTTTAGACTTATTTTTAAATTTTAAATTTGAATTAATTAAATTTTTAAATTTAAAATTGTTCAAATTTAAAATTTAAACATAATCTCCTTTAAAAAAATTAACCTTTTTTTCTTTATTAACATGTTATTTAGTTTATCTTTTTAATATTTCTGCCGACGTGGCACCTCTATTTCTTAAATGATATGTTAAAAATGCCACGTTAGCGCAACGTCAGCATTTTCCGTTGATTTAATTAACGGAGTTAACATAGGAGCTCATTGGAACAAATTTGGCAAGTTTTAGGATTTGATTGTATTTTTTGCAAGTTTTAGGACTTCTGGTGGAACATGTCCCTATTTTTTTTTAAATATAATCTTTGAATTTTAACTAGATATGTGAATGGTTATTGAAAATTTAGTATGTATTCAATTCAGAACATGCACAAGATAAAAATATTTGACGTTATCTTTGAACTTGAATTAATGGAAGGACAACATCAAATATATTCGTACAATCTATGAATTAGATCGAACATATACGAAAAATTTAGAGGCCGCATTAAATAAATTTAAAATTCAGCTAATACATTGCGCATTGGGCCAAAGTTCATAAATTGTTTATATCATCATCACCACTTAAAACGCATATTTGAACTACTGCATACCTTCAACCACATGTCTATAATATTTAAAGACAGATTCTTCTCGCTCACACCTAGTTCAAGTCTACGAATCACGAAGGAAACTCCATGGAAGCATCTTCGTCTTTAAATATAAGTTCTAATGGTACCTAATTCTTATCATTGTCTTCGATCTTACTCTTATAATTTAAACCTAATATATAAAAGGGACATGTTCACTAGAAGTCCTAAAACTTGTAGCGAAAGTGCAAGTGAGTGATAAAACTTGCAAAAAATGCAATCGAGTCTTAAAACTTGTCAAATTTGTTTAAATAAGTTCCTCCGATAACTCCGTTTTCTAGTGAACATGTCCCTATATAAAAACATAGTTATCTCCACCACCTCATTTTTTTACAACCCTTTCTGTCTGATTCCATTTTTATTAGCCAAACAATTTAGTGTCAAGTAATTATTGCGGAATGGACTTCGCCCTCTAGATGCTTGCACTTTCCTGCTCTGAGGATATTTCCTTCAATCATGCTTTTGATAGGTGGGATCTAAGTTTTGAATTTTGCTCTTATGTAAAATTCATTTAAAGTTAAAATAATAACCAAGGAAAATTTAAATTTTCCATTGTCTAGCTGATTAAATTAAGGAGAGTTGAGGAAAATGATTTTAAATAAGGGTGAGACATTTGCTTTTGGGCTCACATTTTCTTTCTTTGGTAAAGTTGCCGAAAGAAAAACTTCAAAAAGCTCCGAAGTGAATTTCTTTCATGGTCTGCATGTTTTTGTTTTTGTTTTTAATTTAGGCTTTAGTGTGTACAAAATCTGGGGCGGTAATAACAATTTAGGGTTCTTAAATGTAGTTATCTATGGAAAATGTATGGGATTTTTATCAATGCAAAAGATTGTGACTCACTCAGGGATTAAAGTATCCCAGGAAGCAATCTTGCTCTTTGCTTTAGATGTAATGCATAGTGGAGGAAACGTGTTGTATGTTTTTGCATGTGTAAATGTTAACATATCGAATGGTGTGGTTTCGAGATTTCATATGGTGACACGTTCAATAATCACATTTGTCATGTTGTATCGTGTCTTGTGACCTTGTGTCGTGCTTGTATCGTGGTAGTCCGACAAGTTTCTTAAATGAGTCCAGTTTGGATTTTGCCACATTCACCGTATAACTTATCTCAACATGGTACGATTAATATGACAAAACATGAATCGTCAGCCATATCATTAGTAATGTGATCGCTCACAAAACAACGAAGTAAAAAGAACGTTGGAAATCTTTGAACTTTCATGGTCTCTGTGGACCGCTCTATAAAATTTTCACTTGTTTTATTTTTAACAAAGAAAGAATTGCTGAAAGGGAACAAGTCTCTCGCCCTTATTCCTCGCTGAGAAGCCGATACTTTCGTCCTCCTTCCAGTGGCTCGCAACATAAGTATTTCCCCTCTTCCTTAACTCTCTCTCTCTCTCTCTCTCTCTCTCTCTCTCTCTCTCTCTCTGTGTTTGTCTTAATGTTGCTTCTCTATCCGTTTCGCTTCACTTCTTTAATGTTTTATCTATTCCACGCTAGCCCCGCATGACACCAATTCCAGGCGGGAATCGAATACTGATATAACATTACTGAGTTATTCTCTTCAAACATTGATGGATATCTTTTCTTAGAAAAGAGCTATAATTTGTTAGATGACACCAAATGAGCATAATGTATTGGTACTAAAGTTACCAATTTTCATTTTTCAATAGCAGCATTTGCCAAATTTGGGAATAAAACTTGGCTGATGCGACCTGAAACGAAACCGGGCATCGCTCCATCTGCCTTGCTCCGATCTCGCCCCTCTTTCCCAAAATGAAGAGAGGATGCCCTCTTGCCGCACGACAAGATGTAGATAAAGAATCAAAAAATGCTGGATGGAAAGCACATGTTTTCTGAACGATTCCGAATACAGAATGTCCAACGAACGAGTCTTCCTAGGTCAAGGCTAATCTTTCCATAAAAAGCACAAGCATTGAGAGACTTGCTAACACGATGGTGCTTTTTCTGACATTGCTGAGCTGACCAAAATTTTTATTTCAAGAAGAACTAGGTCCTCGAAGTTTTAGGGTCGCTTTATTCTTTCCGGAGACGAATAAGACTATTCCAGACCATGAAAAATGAGAAACCACCGCTTGTCCTTGCTAACCACTTCTGTTGAGTCTCGATCTTCATCCCCTCTCTCCTTTGTGAACAACTCTGCGGTATCTTCTTCTTCTTCTTCTTCGTTTAAACTCTCACTTTATCATAAAACTAAGAAAAAATGCAAATGAAAAAAAAATCACATTTTATATAGCATCGACTATCAATGTCAGACGGTGGATGTTGGCCCAACATTTTTTGAAACAAAATATCGATATCATGTAGTCAATCATCAGACATTCACATGTTGTAATTGAAAATACTCGTACTTATGAAATCATTTATAACACAAATGGACGGTTCTCTACATTCTAAGGTAACAGTAATATTAATAAATTCATTGTTGCATTTGGTTACAATACAACTTTGTCACGCGTTGTCGATAAATTATTGAAAATTTTGAAAATATTGATATATCAAATAGTGAAGTGAGGAATTGGTCCATTTATGAAATCTTGAACGGTATGATTGGTTCGCTTTTTACTTTCTTGAATTTTACGACATTATCTCTTTGACTTTTACTTATCGTGAACTATTTAGAAATTTCAAACTATTTAATACCAAATACCAAATTGCACAATTGATCCGGTTTTAGAACCTATAGAAAAAAAATCACCAAGTAATGAGGAGAAACTATAAATAGAAAAAAAATTATCTCAAAGGGTTGTCCTACTATTATTATTATTATTATTATTATTATTATTATTATTATTATTATTATTATTATTATTGTTATTATTATTAGGAGTAGTAGTAGTAGGAGGAGGAGGGGTGGGAGGAGGAGGGGGAGGAAGAGGAGTATTTCACATGTTCTTGGCATTATTTTTTAGGTTGCGTCTAGAATTAATAGGCAATGTTCAAGGCTGCCGGACAAGCTCGTTCATAAGGTTTCAAGCAACACTTTTCGTGGATAAGAATGGTCGGTTTGTATGTAGGCATTTCCCAACATTTAATGAAGAGAAAGTGCATTCTTGCTGCACCAAAAGATGTAGATAAACAAGTGAAGAGGCAGGGCAAAGGGCACATGCTTTACGGACGATTCCCAAATGCACAATGTGTAATGAACGGGTCTTCCTGGACTGCTGGCTATTGATTCTAATATTTAAAGTCGTTGACTTGGATTAGTGCCATGCACATCTTCTCTTTCCAATGGACCTTGCCCTCTTGATGTGTGCGCTTATCTTTCATTGGTAGACTACAAATAATATACCCATGTGGTCCAATGAGACCGGGAAAAATTCAAATAAAAACTCAATCCATACCATAACCCCAATCTAATCCAACAATTTGCAGAACTTGTGTGTCCTTGGGGAATAAAGTTGCCAAAGAATTGAAAACAAGAAAAAAATGAATGAGACATCAATGGTACTTAAAACTTACAAATCAAACTCAATAGTCAGCATATGCTCTATAAGATATATGTTTCAAGCTAAAAACAATTAATTAGTCAGCCTTCGTAGATTTCTATCAGTTTCAAACATAAGCGGTTGAGGAACTTCATGAGTGCATAGCTCCAAAAACCTTGCAAGATAGCAAGAAAGATCAAATATGACATTGCACTTTCGTTGATGGAAGGGGTTGTCAGTTCCATCATTAAATTACATAATCGGTACGGTCCGGTCCCGTCGTCTTAGGAATCGGAAATTGGACCACTTGGAAACCGGTTCCATTTTTAGGAATTGAGGACTGACCAAAACTCTGAAGAATCAGACCAATCCGGTTGGTCCGGTCAGGTTAAGGTGGTTCTCGGGTTGGGCGGTCCAACGTGCTCAGTCTTACAATCCATGTCTAGATGGATTAGTATAATTATTATTTTTTTTTTGTCGAAAAGAAACTTCGTGGAGTAGTCTAAACACGTATCCGAACACAAATTATTACGGAGGGGCTGGAGGGTAAATTTGACCAATCAGGGATAAGGAAATTTTTCCGAATCGGCTTCGGCAACCCAATTGGCAAGATGGTCGGCCTCGCGAGAACAGAGGATGACCTGCAAATGTTTTAGTTGGGCCAGGTTTCACCGACGATCTTCCATAGTGTTCAGCACAGCCCGTGGCCTTCGTACTTCCCCCGGAAACCAAGTTCACGACTGATACGCTATCACTCTTCGAGTTCCAGGCGCAGATCATCAGTACACCACTGATCAGTTTGTTGGCTCAAGAGTCAAGAACCATACGCCTTCCTTGACTGCCAGGGCTTCGATAGACAAAGCCAAGGATGCACGCACCCGTTTCGCAAAGTGGCCGGTGATGATGGGCAGACCATTCGGATCTCAGCAAACCCGACTGCTATTTCTTCGATCCATGAATTCATCGACGATATGGCATTACCAAAAAGATACGAATGCTGTTATGCATCTCCATGGCCTGGGTCGAGACTCCGACCTGTCATGGTCATGGATCACTGCATTTCAGCGCTTGGGATTTATGAATGCGGGGAATAGATTACAAGACAGATTGACGACTTGTTTTTAGTGAAGCACATACACTACGCTTAGATGTTTGGATATGTAATCGACCCAAGTCATTTTAGAGAATGTCTTCTGTATAACCGACGTAGCGCTATATGTCTAATGAAGTATGATCATCTGTAATGAGCGCCTTCTAAAAATCTGTTGAAACATGCCTAATGAGACTATGTTCTTCAAAGCATCGAGTACACATATCACGAGGACAATCCAGATATTGGGAATTGTAGTATTTCCTAATCTAATCGGTTAACAAGTTCCATCGGATAATTTATAAACAAAATCCAATCGTTTTTAATTTATCAATTGACAAGCAATGTTCTTTCAACGGTGAAATTATGCAAACTATTCCCACGTTAAGGTACTTAAACATTAATCTTTTACGACGTTGATTTGTGAGCAAGTTTTCTTTGCAAGTTAGTTGCGTACGTAGTCCTAGAATCATTCTCAAAGCATAGGCTCGCAGTATTTTTTTTTTTTGATAACCAATGAATTCATCATGAGCCCCCCATGCTGGAATGGCACCAAAGGGCCGAGCCCCTATACCTCGGGGGAGACTAGCATATGACTCTAATACCACAGCCTCTCACTTAAGACGCTAGAAACTGCGGGTTTGGAACCCTCAACCTCGACGATAAGGGAGAAGTTCACAATCAATATAGCTACCCACTATTGCATAGCATAGGCTCGTAGTTGCTATTAGGAGAACGGTTAAAGGAGGGAGAGCATCCCTCGGTAGCATATGCTCTGCGTTGGCGTCAAAATTCAAGACGGTCAGTCAAGTCTTCAGCCAGACGGTTGGGAATGAGCAATCAAGTCTTCAGCCGGACGGTTGGGAATGAGCTGGAGATCGGACTCTGGATCAATGCATGAAACCATCAGCTTTCCTCCAGCATCGTCATAAGTGATCCTCAGGATTAGATCATTTCATTGGAAGTTTAAGAATGGCAGACGAATTCGGTAAATGGAATCAAGAAACGAAACAAGGACGAGGGATCTACAGCTATGTAC
Organism: Melaleuca alternifolia; assembly: GCA_019926035.1. Lineage (NCBI taxonomy): Eukaryota > Viridiplantae > Streptophyta > Magnoliopsida > Myrtales > Myrtaceae > Melaleuca > Melaleuca alternifolia. The sequence goes on from JAGKPW010002284.1 coordinate 830,616, forward strand.
CTAGCTGACAGCCCAAGCAATTGTCTTCTTTATAGGTTGAAACTTGTTTCGTTTCTGGTTGGCTACGTGGTCATGGCAACGGGGCATTCTCAAGAGAGAACTCTCTTAAAACATCGTGGAAAGGAAAAAGAGTAAGTTAACAAAATTAAAAAAACTTAGGACTGAATTGATATTCATACAATAGGCCTATGAACGATCGAAAAATTTGCCCCTAGCTCATAATTACTTTTCCCCAGCATTATTCAGGCGATTGGTTTAGAGATTCACAAGGAACTCGCGCATGCCGCTTCTTCACACAATCACATTATCAATGACAGATAATGCATTTCGCCATCCGCGCTACAGACTTACCATTGTCTTAACATTACAATAACTATGACCATGTCGTTCCAATTTAAGTAATCGAAATACAAAGTTAAGTCTTGAACATTGCATGGACCAAACACCGTGGCACGAAAGCAGAACCGGTTTACCTTGCTTGATAAACTTTCAAAACGGCAGTTTCACAACTGGTTATAAAAAGCTTGTCTACAATCACATATGACAGAGTTGGAAATGCTTTTTTATTTTTATTTTTATGATTACCAGCCAGGAAAACTGGAACCTTGATATTTATTTTAGCTCAGTTTCTCAAAATTACTGGAATTTCATGCACGTCTTGAAATGTTCAAGAGGAACATCAAGGGAACAACAAGAAAGCTCACAAGGTTTTCGATCATCGAGAAAAATCGAATGGTGTTTTTTTCTAAACATGATATATGTTATTCATCAAATTTTGCGTGCAAACGAACTTCTGGACGAATTCAAAATGGCCCAAGAATTTTCTTTTTTTTCAAAGAAAGAATTACTTTCGGACAGCGAAAAATTAAATTCTGAGCAGAATTTGCAATATTGAGTGACAGAAGATCACCTGCCTACAAATGGAAAAAGCCAAATTTATAGAGAGAGAAACAGTAAATCACTAGGTAATTCTGGTTTACTGATGTCGATATATTCATTCGTTGAATCACAAGCCGCTAATCTGTCTGCAGTCTGCAAAACCTACCAACGGAAGGGTAAACAAGAAACATTGCTATGATGCAGTGAACAGCAAGTATTCATAGGCAAGTCCGGAGTTTCCAAAATCAATTAGATAAATACCCAGTGTGGAGCAAATCATGCTCATCAGATGTAGCTTCGAGAAGAGTATTACTACTTTTGCTCCCGCTGACCGTCGAAGGATGAAGAATCTTACCGGATGAGCAATGCCTTCTGCTGTCCGTAGACCCACATTTCGGTTGACATCTGCATCCTGGCTGAAGCATCATGTCAGCTTCTCCGGCCAACTCCTCCACTCCTTCAATCATGTAAGACTATGGACTCCGGAAATTAACAGAACCTTGTCAAGGAAAATCTTCTTGTCAAAAGAAGACGGATGAAAAGTATGGTCATGAATCTCGGAAGGAAAAATTGTAGTTCACTTCTTATTTACCTCAATTGAGGGAACACCACTCTTCCCACTATTGTAACATAGTATAAGATTCATCATGTAATTATCTCCGGAAAGTGATATTTCCATCCTGAACTTCATATTGTGGTGTTCCGTAATTTCTGAAGATATGATTCCAAGCAAAACTAGTACCGTCACCAATAAGGCATATCCAAATCTATACGGAGAAATTAAATCCAACTTTGCAAGTCCTTGAAGCCGAGTGAGTTTCTTGCTGCTTGATAATACTAGAGATAGGAACTTCTCCACCCCAGGAATCTCAGTGACACCGGCAACCCACCTCTCCATGAAATTCTCTAAACTTTCAAATTTCGATAGGTTTGGTAGTGTTTTTAGGGCTTTGCACCCCATTAGGTTCAACTTTTAGTGTCCTAAAACATGATAGGTCAGGTAATCTTTCAATAGACCCACAGTTAGAGATATCCAATGCCTCTAACGACTCCACCCTATCAAGACCTTGAATTTCGACTAGATTGTTGCAAGAGCTAGCCTTAAATTGCTTCAGATGCGGTAATCCTGGAAAGATCAGCTTGTCAATGGACTTGCAGCGATGCATAACTACTTCCTCTAGGGACTCCAGTTCATCTTGGCCCAGAATCTCAAGTAGGTTGTGGCAATCCTCAACGTTGAACCGTTTCAAACGGCTTAATTGTGAAAGGTCCAATCTCTTTAGGGAACTGCAGCTTTTTAGTGACAACTCTTCCAAGTATTTGGATTGGTCAAGCTTCAAGAATATCAGCTTATCACAGGAGTCGACATAAAGCTTCACGAGTCTTGAGGGAAGCTCTGGGATGGATTCAAGTTTATCGCATCTGTAAAGATGAAGTTCTTCTAGTTGGCTTAGGGAAGAAAGTAGGGGCAACCTGGGACTTTGACAAGAGACTGTCAGACTTTTCAAGCCGAAAGGAAGCTCTGGCAGTGACCGGAGCTTGTCACAGCCCCATAGGTTAAGCTGTCGAAGGGAAGAAATACTCTGGATGCTTTCTGGCAAGTCAGGTATTGGTGCCCGAGTGATTTCAAGTTTCTTGAGCACAAGTCACCGATTGACCTAGGGATTTCTCTCAATGACCGACAACCCTTGCAACTGAGTAGCTCCAGCTTCTCCAAAGAACCGATTGAAGTAGGAATCTTTGCAATTCCAGAAGAATCTAAATTAAGTTCTTTTAGTTCCTCTAATTCACCCACTTCTCTTGGTAGCTCCTTGAGACTGCAACAGTCACTCAATTCCAAGAGAATAAGGCTCTTGACCTTACCAATAGACGAGTGTACTTGCTTTAGTCTGTGGCATTTTTTCACGACGAAAATCTCCAACTCTGTGAAAGCCGACAGATCAGGAGTACATAGTAAGTGATTGTAATGCTCAAGGTAGAAAACTTTGAGTCCCTTTGCCGTCTGTACGAAGGAGAATAAGCTGTCAAAAATGAGTTGACCAAACAAAATTATAAATAAATTACAGAGGATCCCTTTTTCCCATCTTACCTTTATTGAACTCCATCCCGTCCAATACTTTGTTTTCTGGTCAAATGACACCTCCAACGTCCTTAAATTTGGTAGATACAAGTCGGTCCACCAAGAGAAGAAGAGATTGGATTCAATGTCAAGCCAACGGAGCCATCTTAATTCAAGAAACAGGTCTTTAAAGTCTCCACTTAAAGCTGCCCGCCTCAATTGAAGGAACCTTAAACTTGGCATGTCCCTGAACTGTTCGCTTGTGTATGTTTGGAGTTGGCCATGTTGTTGGTCGAGATGGATTGCCTCGATCCTTTCGGTTCCCTGGACATCAAATCAATCGACTGAATCTCTAGACCAACTTTTAATTCTTTAGTTTATGGTTTTTCAACACCTTTGACACACAATCTGTCATCTTTCCACAGTTGCCATATCTAAATATTAGTACGTAAACTGACATTCAACTTTTTATGATCTTTCAAATAGTTCCCTTTTTTTAATCTAGCTTGTGTCTCACCTGGCAATGAGAGTTAATGGTATATTTCACCGCTGCAGAACTTACATACTTAATGTTAATTGTTGGTATTCACTTTTAGCACACGCATGCTTCCCTAAGAGGCGAATCAGAAATTATAGATCAGTACTCATTTGTTAATGCATCTCTAGAGCAAAGTAACTTCAAGCCAGTAATGCCCTTCCTTCAATCTACTCTGGAAAATGCATGTGCCAGACCTTGTAGAAAACTTCGACCTAGTAATGACATAAAATTTTGTAGTTGGAGTTGCTTAATGTCTACAAAATAAAGGGGTTAAGTGCACGGTCTATTATATTATTAACATAATTTCAAAGTGATTCTGGTTATTCTCATTTAAAATAAGCCGTGCATCATTTAAAATTGACTGAAGTTGTCATCATCGACATGATTCGATCGTGAAGTGCTTCATATTGAGAAATCAAAAGCAAAATCTCTTCCTCGAAGAACAAATAATTAAAACCAGAGGATTTTCTGGGGAGTGGAAATTACATCAGTATTTAACAGATGTACTTTACAGGAATGAATTTGAATATTTGGAGATCTTCTACTTTGTATCCATCATGGGATAATATAACTTGATCATCCTTAGAATATTTATAATACAACGAGCGGTCACCATTACTCTATGATGGACATGAATGATGATTGGAATTTTTCCTAAAAAATAGGGGCATATGTTCATAGTAGATAAATTTTATAGAATAGATCAGATTGAATGCATGAGAACATGAGGGAAAGAAAAAGGAGCATCGTATGTTACCTCTTTATCCATTAGTACTCTGAAGGATTCCTTGCTAGCGCATAATCTGCTGCATTCCCCAAGCGGGCCTTCTTGGCGAATGATATTCCTTCCAAAAATTCTCAATTGATCATGCATCCCCAACTTACCATCCTCATCAATTTTTATTAAGCACCTCAGCTTCAACTCTTCAATAGCTTGGTTCGGAGAAAAGCCAGAGTCTTTCCACATATACATGGCGAACTTGCTCTGCTCGCCAATAGATAAACAAGCAATATCTAGAAAAATGTGCTTATGCCTAAGTTCTAATGCATCATAACTTATCTTCAATTTCTGTTGGACTTCTTCATGTGGTTCTTTTCTTAATTTGTCCAGCACATCTTCCCATACTCCTCGATCTGTTTTTCTATACAAGTACGAACCTACAACCTCGAGAGCCAAGGGAAGCCCATCCATGGTGGATATTATATCACGAGATATACCCTCGAAGTCTCTTGGAGAATGGTCCATACGAAATGCATGTCTATTAAATAAAAGCAAAGAATGCTTCTCGTCTAATTTTTTCAATTCATACTTGAAGTCTATCACAAATTCAGATTGATCAAGAATAGCTTGATAACTAGTTGTAACAATGATCACACTTTCTGCCGCAAACCAATTGCGTTCTCTAGCCAATGCTTTTAGTTGATTTTTGTGATCTGCATCATCTAGGACGATGAGAACCTTTTTTCCCTCCGAATCTAGTTTTGATCAAACTTATTCCATCGTTAACTTTCCAATCTTGATGCTCGATTTGTAGTATTTCCTTAATTAGTTGATTTTGGAGATAAGAAATACCGTGGTGGCGAATATCAGGAAGGCGGCAACAATGCACAAAGTCATTCGATAGCTTGTTGTAGATGACCTTGGCAAGAGTCGTCTTACCGATCCCTTCCACACCATAGATTCCAATCATTCGAGCATCACTGGTAGGAGTGTTGACCCTGTTCTTAATTATGTTCACATGATCATCAATTCCAACTAAGTGCTTAGTAACATCAAGCGGAAAATCTTGTCGCAATATGCTTTGAACTGTTTTGATAACTTCTTCCACTAATTCTCCTTCGCGCCTGCCAAACAATGAAGCTCATAAAAACTTCTTGGTTATACTTAATTTTCATCAAAAGACAGCCAAATATATGTGAAGGATGGATGTCGTAAGAAAAATATGCAAAATGTTCTCTTTTACATAGAACAATGGAGGATGATGGTGTAGCAGGCATTTCGTTTCTTTCTCCTTCCTTTTCTGCCAATTTGATGTATCTTGCTGAGTATAAGTTTGTACCCCTGGCTCCTTAAGAGTCTATAGAAGTATAGTCTGTGGAATAAAGTTGAAGTTCGCTGCTAGTTGAAGGATAGGAGATCGATTTTCCCCACTCCACGGCCAAGGCATCACCCAAGCCTAAACTGAGGATTTATAGTTGATTTACAAAAACTCCTAAGCATGGGGTACAACTGGCAGCAGAAATGGAAACTAGACATGGTCAACACAAAGCGTCCCATCCTAATAAACTGAGCCAAGCCCCAATCGACAATAGGAGGTCAACTTTATTTTGTGGTGCTCAAGTTTTTGAAAACTGAGCATGTACCAGCACCACACTTCACCACGGCTCATGCCGTCCTAGACTCTTCTTGGTACCATTGTTGATTGCCATTTGTAATAGTGGCATTGAAACATCAAGTTAATCAAGATCATGAGATGTGCTAGCTTGCTTTCCACACCAAAATCTTCATTTGGAGGCAAATTGTCGAGTGTTTGAGTACTATCGGTAGGAGGGACTGTGGTTTTTTTTTCTTACTCTGGAGGCCATTCCCAAAATTCTTGCACACTACCCGATGATTTGGTTTTAGTTGTCGTTGGTTGAGTTTTTAGGGGGACATCCTGGGGAGTACTAGCACAAGTGGAAGTAATTCATCCATATTTCATCCGTTTTGCAAGAATAAGAATACTTCGACCAAAAAGGAATAAAAGGTTAAGGCAGAAGTCAAGTACCCATTAGCAATATTCTCGGATTCCCATCCATGTAAGAGACTCACTTCTCTGAGCGCTCGTTGCCCTTCCTGGATAACCTTCTTGTCGAAACGTTGCTTTTGCGAATGAAAGGCCTCCCCAAAACTTCCCTTTAGATGCCGCACATCAGATGGATTCACTTTGTAAAAGATGGGCAGCACTCTGTGTGACATGTTTTTCTTATAGTCCATCATATGAATGAGCTCAAGGAGACACCATTTGCTCGAAGCATAATTTTCGGAGATGATGGGGATCGAAATTTTAGACTGTGCAATGGCATCAAGAATCTCTAAAGCAATTTCCTTGCCAATTGGGATGTTCTTATCGTCCCTGAACACCCGCAACCTTCCATTGACCAGCCTTTGGTAGAGGTGATCTGTAAAACTCTTGCGGTTATCCAAACCCCTAAAGCTCAATAATATATCGTACTGATAGCTGCCTTCTCCTGTGGGTGTCAGAGAGACCAACGAAGGACCAGACGAGACCGAAGGACCAGATGAGACCCACGAAGGACCAGACGAGACCGCAGTGCTCACGTTTGTTTCAATCTTACACTCATAGTCAAGATGGTTAGGAGGAGTTAAAAAGAGTTGAAGTACTTCGCTAGACAGAAGAGCCAGCAGAACAATGACTGCGTGTAATTTAACTTTCCTATTCCTTCGGGAAAATATGAATTGTAGGATACTCATGAGGTAAAAAATTGGCTTTGGAAATTCTAAAAGCTGAAAACTAATGGCCTTCAACATTTCCTCAAAATCCATTTTCAAAGCCGAACGGTGCATCCCTTTTTTGCCTTGGTCTCACTTTGCCCGTTCTCCGTGGAAGTCTGATAGGCAAAAAGCACGAGACGATGCTTCCTGATCAAAGATAAGCAGACGGCAAGGCTAAATAAGGAGCTAGTGCTGTACCCTTTTCTTGCTGAAGCAAATCCTACAGGATTAAGGACAATGACACAAACATTGCCTCAAAAATACGTATAAGAAACCAATTCTCTCCCCGTCAATATCGCTCCCACTCTATTAGCTGCTAACTGAGTGACCTAAAAAGATTTGGACAAAAAAAGAGTGAATGACACTGCTGATGATATACTTTGAGCTTCAAATATAAAGATTTCCTTTTAGCAAAACTTCATAGGCATACCTTCTAAGTAAAAATGAAATACGCGGCCAAATGAACAAGTTGGCCAACCCAAAAAAGGAAGCAAAAAACCGATGAAATTCAAGTTATTGTTTACGCATTGTTCATCATGTGCGTCCGACTTAAAAAATTTATTTTGAGCAAATCGCAAGCTCAAATTGAGTTCTGTAAGATCTTATGGCTTCAAAACATCAAAGCCTCATAATTTATCAGCTTGATAACTCAAAAATCGGTCTTCGCGGCTTAAACTTCACAGAGCTCCAAACTTGCGATCTAATTCCAAAAAGTACTCTGACTGGACGAACAAAGGACACAATTACTTACATGATGTCATAAATTAGAGTTGGTTCAGCCTGATGAGTTTTCCATGGCGAGGGTCGATTCAGTTTGATGAGATTTCCATAACGAGAATCGCCTCACCTCTCTCCCTTCTCTTTCCTCTTTTCTGGTGAGCTTCTTCTCTGTCCGAGCCTCCACTCCCTTTCACTTTTTGTTCTTCTGATTTTTTGACTTTTTTTTTCTTTCTTCCTTTTCTTTTTCTGTGAGGCTCACGCTTTGGAATGTCAAAGTATTACGTCCAAGGACAAAATGGTCGATGAAAGAGTCATTTTGGCGGCTTTCTAATATTAATGTAGTATTAAATGCTATTAACTTGGACCGTCCCAATGCACATGCTTTCTTCTGTCATCGCACCCTTAGAAAGTAGCGCGCACTTTCTCAATTGACGGGTGACGTGCAAAAATTAAATGAAATCAAAATGGGTGATGCCGAACTTGTGAGATCATACCTCATGGATGCACCAGGTGCATCCAAACCCGGATATATGCAATATTTGATTCATGTGAAATTACTAATTTCAAGAGCTCAAATGCATAGTTCTTGTTGTGAAATTTTAATACGGAAAATAACAGGATCTTATAAATTAAGTCAATGTGAAAATACCAGAGAAATAATTGAAGAATAATGATTTACATGTTTTGTTCGATTATCGGCACATATATTAACGGGAAGAGTCAACATCAAATAATTTAGTATAATCGGATAATCAAGTTTCCCACACCTAAATTAAACATATATTTAAAATTTAAGCACAAAATCACAATGTGTTCAAGCCAAAAAAACAAAGATTTTTTGTTCAACGCAAACAAAAAATGGCCTTCGTCCTTTTTTCTCTTTGTACATTGTCTCTTCTTCGTGCACGGCTCTTCTTTGACTTCTCAAATAGACCATCCGCTTCTTATATACCTAGTGTTTATACCTAATTTTGCTGGTTCCATAAGTTATTTTTAGCTTAATTTTTGAAAAAAAGTTATTATTAATTAGAAATAAGAAATTCCCTTTTTATTAAGAAAAAATAGAAAGAAAAAGGAGCTGATTGAAGGACTTGGTGGGAGTTTGGGAGATGGATAAAAAAATAAATTATCGAAAATCGAAAAAAATTAAAAGTTTTAAAAATAATATAAAAATGAAAATAAGAAAAGGTCATGAAGGGATGGAAGCGTGGGGCAGGTAAAAGTGGAGGAACCGGATCCCTGACGTACGTCACATGGGCCCAGCCGTCACGACAAGGATCACTTGCTGTGCTAAAGAAGCATAGCAAGGGGATCCAATGGCTTTAAAGGGGGTGCTTCCCCCTACGTTTGTCCCTGTTTTAGACGAGCCGAATAACCCGGCTCGCTTGCCTAGGACCCGCGGGTCTTAGGCCCGGACGCACGTTTATCTCCCCATTTGACCTTGTTGATTGAAGTCCGGCTCTTAGGCCCGAACACCTAAATTCATTAAGATTACATTAATTTAAACATATCCGAGTCAATTAGCATATGTTTTATCTAATAAAATTTATTTAGATTTAGCACCACTTCATTTAATAAATGATTAGGATATAATTGATTTATCAGGTTTAAACTCACTTGATCTTTAAATAGCCAACTTCTGAGGGATCATGTCTCGAGACTTATAATGAGATCGTGTATAATTAATTATCCAACAATTTGCATGTTTTAGATTATCGTCATTGGATAGTTGCATCTAATTATTGGAGTTCTTATTTACTGCACCATATTTTAATACTTTAAGTGTTTATTTTTCGTATTGTCTTTCAATAAATTAAATAAATTATGAATTGATTGGTTTTCTTAATTAATTTACCATTGCTTAGATTTGCATAAAAATGACCCCATAAAAGAATTTGCATGGACATCAAGTAACTTTAAATAACCTTTAGGGCCCTAAAGGATTAGCAAGAATGCATGTCCACTTTAAATTAAATAACCAACTAGTTAAATATTAAAATGATGCTAATAGAAATGTTAGCATAAACAAGTCCCCAAACAGTAGAATCTATGGTTTCATAGGATTGAGATGATACTTTCATGTCTCAATCGGTTTCTAGTCGACTCCAACATGCTAATGGCGACTTATAAATATTTAGGTTGTTAAAGATATTTTAAGATCAAAACACCTTAATGTCATGCGATGTATGAACTAGGGAGAGTCTGTGATATGCATTGAACTTCAAATATAAATTATTTATGCTAAAACTTAAATGAAATAAGCGGTCCGATGTATAAATTGGTCAACCCAAAAAGCAAGCCAAAAATTGACAATATCCAGCCCAAGCTATTGTTGACGCACTGTTCATTGTGCTTGTCCGACTTCTAAAATTCATTTAGAGCAAACCACAAACTCAAATTGAGTTCTATAAAATCTCACGACTTCAAACCATCATAAAATATCAAAGCTTCATAATTTCTCAGCTTAATAACTCAAAAATCAGCGTTCGCGGCTTAAATTTCACAAAACTCTGAATTTGCAATCTAATTTGGAAAAGTGCTCCGTTGGATGAACAAAGGACGTGAATACTTACCAACTTCACAAATTAGAGTTGATTCAGCTTGACGAGGTTCTTGTAGCGAGAATCGCCTCTTCTCCCTCTCTCCCTCTCTCTCCCCCTCCTTCCCTTTTTCTTTTTGGTGAGCTTCTTCTCTGCCCGAGCCTCCCCTCGTTTTCACTTTTTGTTCTTTTGATTTTTGACTTTTTTTTCTTTCGTCTTTGTTTTTTTGTGAGGCTCACGCTTTGAAATGTTAAAATATTACATCCGAGGACAAAATGGTCGATGACGAGTCATCCTAGCGGCTTTCTACTATTTATGTAATATTAAATGCTATTAACTTGGACCGTCCCAATGCTCATGTTTTCTTCTGTCCTCGCACCCTAGAAAGTAGCGCCCACTTTCTGTCCGCAATTGCCGGGTGACGTGCGAAATTAAATGAAATCAAAATGGATGATGCTGAACTTGTGAGATATTATTTATGGATACCACAGGTGCATCCAAACCGAATATATCTCAATATTTAATTTATATGGATTTCACGTGAAACTACTATTTCAAGAGATCAAATGCATCGTTCCTATTGTGAAATTTTAATATGAAAATACCAGAGAAATAAATACAAAATAATAAAGACATAAAAGATTTATATATATCCATAGGGAGAGTCAATATCAAATACTCCATTATAATCTAATAATCAAGTTTTCCACATCTAAATAAAACCTAAATTTAAAGTATTTAAGCACAAAATTACCGTATATTCAAGCCCAAAAAACAAAGCCTTTTCCTTCAACACAAACAAAGAATGGCCTTTGTCCTTTTTTCTCTTTGTATGTTGTCTTTCCTTTGTGCAATTGAACATCCACCCTTTATATGCATAGTGTTGACACATAATTTTGCTGTTTTGATAAGTTATTTTTAGCTTAAATTTTGAGAAAATTATTATTAATTGAAAATTAGAAATTCCCTTTTTATTAATTAAGTAAAGTGAAATAAACATTAAGAAAAGAAATAAAAGGAAAAAAGAGAAAAAGGAGCTTATTGAAGGACTTGGCGGGAGTTTTGAGAGAAGGATAAAAAATAAATTATCAAAAAAATTAAAATTAACAAAAAAATATAAAAATGGAAAAAGAGAAGGTTTGACATGAAAAGGAATGGAAGGGAATGGACGTGGGCCAGGTAAAAGTGGAAGGGACGGCTTCGGAGAGAGAGAGAGAAGAAGACAAAGTGGGAAAAGGAAAAAACAAAAGTCAAAGAAAGGACATGATGAGTTCAGCGACAAAAGGGAAGAAAAAGAAAGAAGAGGAGAGGGTGAGGGCTTCGGGCTTCGGAGGGGAAGAAAAGGAAAAGGAGGAGAGAGAAGAGGAAAGGTAGAAAAAGTAGCAAAGAGAACGGAAAGAAAAATGAGAAAAAAAAAGGGACAAGACCTTGGCAAATCTCTCTCTGCCTCGCTCGCGAAACACCTACGACGACACAAGCATCCTCCATAGCCAAGAGTGAGCAGAGGGCCTCTGGCAGATCATCTGCGTCCAAGCTTCGTCCGCCTACTCTTCGTCATAACTCCTTTGTCCCCCTAAGTCTGTCCCTGTTTTAGCCGCGCCGAATACCCCGGCTCGCTCGCCTAGGACCTGGGGGTCTTAGGCCCGGACGCACATTTGTTTCCCCATTTGACCTTATTGACTGAAGTCCCAGCCTGAACATCTAAGTTCATTAAGATTACACTAATTTAAATATATCCGAGTCAATTCACATATGTTTTGTCTAATAAAATTTATTTAGACTGAACATCACTTCGTTTAATGAATGATGAAGATATAATTTATTTATCAGGTTTAAGTTCACTTGATCTTTAACTAGCCAACTTCTGAAGGATCATACTCAAGACTTATAATGAGACCGTGTATTATTAATTATCCAACGAGTTGTGGGTTTTAGATTGTTGCCATTGGTTAGTTGCATTTACTTATTGGAGTTCTTAATTACTGCATTGTATTTTAATACTTTGAGTGTTTATTTTTCGTATTGTCTTTTAATAAATTGTGCATTAATTTATTTTCTAAATTAATTTAGCATTGGCTTAGATTTGCATAAAAATGACCCCATAAAAGCATTTCCATGTACATTAAGTAACTTCGAATAACCTTTTAGGGTCCTAAAAGATTAGCAAGAGTGCATGACTACTTTAAATTAAATAACAAACTAGTTAGGTATTGAAAGGATGCTAATATGAATGTTAGCATAAACACGTCCCCAAACCTTAGAATCTCTGATTTCTTAGGGATTGAGACAACACTTTCACTTCTCAATTGGTATTTAGTTGACTTCAATAGGCTAGTTGCAATTTATAAATATTTTGATTGTTAAAGATTTTTTAAAATCAAAACCTCTTATGTCACGCGAGGTACGAACTAGGGAGAATCCGTGTTCGTAATTGATGAACCAAGTTGGATTACAATCATGTGTTGCGTTCGAGCCGTTTTTTAGGGACGCCAACTTAGACTCTATTAAGAACAATACCTCTAAACTTATCTATAACCCCCTCCTTGGGAAAGTTCGGGTAGGTTGTGACACAAACAAGAATTATGATCTAGAATAGAAAATATCTTTTTAGGAAATCTTTTTAACTAGGAAACCGTTTAAATAGGAAATTTATGTAAAATAGAAAATCTACTTGAATTGGTCAACTTTTTTTAACTCAAATTTGAGACGTAATATAATAGTTCTTACATGCATCTAGATCATGTTAAAATATTTATATATATATTTTCTTCAACCATGATTTTGATCAATGGTTAACTGGGAGTATCTATTGGAAAGCATTTTCATTTACTTTATCTACGCCTTCATCAAGCACCAATTACCGATATTCATAAAATCTAGAACCAAGTATCCGTAATCAATCAGAAAAAGGGAAATATTAATAGAAATGAAAGTTAATTCTAAGCCATTCAATAACAAAGTTTCGTTTAGAAATTAGAAAATGAAGAGACTCAAAGATGAACTCCCACTCTATTCTATCTTCCCCACCCCCTTCTTAGTTTCCTCCTTTTCAAGTTCATCTCCTGCCAAAGCCAAAATGTGGGAAAAGGATCCTGCCCTTCCACCCTTTGGAAATTGTTCTTAAACCTATCATTTAGAAAGAAAATTACATGTCCATCCATAAATGTTGACTCCAAAATTTTCCAATCTCTTTACATCTCAAAGCTTAAAGAATTATTGTTAGAATATTTTAAGAAAAAAAAGGCATACCAAATTTAATTGCTATGTCTTGCAACAATCATGCTTCCAGGTGTGAACTATGATATATGATGAGTAATTATCTCCGAATTTAGGAAACAATGCTTCGTTACATAGATGGTCGAGAAGTAATTCTTTGGTATAGATGGACTCATTAAACTTTACTAATAGGATAATATCACACTTTGGTAGTATTAACTATTAATGAAACATGATAATATCACAAACGGTCAATAAATGTTGATTCAATGTACAATGTCATCCATGAAATTTTGGTTTATGCAATATAACTTATGAAGTTTGGCCCAATGTGTAATATCATCTCTAGACTTTAAATTTGTTCAATGTAGTCCTTAATTTTTTAACTTGTGCGGGTCATAAGCAGCTAGGACATGCAGGGAGCCAAGAAAGAATCTTGGCTTGCTTTCTGCTCTTCAATTTGGCCTCACAACAGGATCACCAAGATGATAACTGGTTAGCTCATTTCTGAGCTCTTCTAACTTATAACATCTTGGTTAATCCCTCCTACTCTGCTATAAGTTTGTAATTCTGGTGGATCTTATCCAAAAAACTAGTCCAGATTGAGTTAGCATTTCCGTGCTCGGCCACAGTTGATTCAGAGAAGGGGAGAAAAAGAAGCATTGCCCTGACTATGCGAAAGGTCCTCAGTACAGTTCCGTCAATTAAAGACCAAAAGTAATCCTGAATCAGCACATAGACCAGCCAGACCTCTGTAGGCAACAGCAGCAACTAATTAACCTCACTAGATAATCTCGCGAAACGACTATTTGGCATAACTGAAGACAAACTTCTTGTCAACAGGGATAATTTCTTCGAGTTTCTTCTTCCAAAAATCCGCAGTTTCTCACGTGTTGTGCAAGCTCATTGTCGCACTCCAACATACAGGACAAGCATCGAGGGAACAAATCCACCTCAGTGTAAGAGGAGTGCTTGAATTATCATGTCGGAAAATTGAAATGCCATTGTTTCACCCATGATTTCTTCTGGTGGTCAAATAAGAAACTCGACAAGGACTTGTAAATGGCGAGGAGCTCCCCCGAGAAAACTACTAAAATCTGGGTAGAACAAGAAAAGATCCTGAGCGGGGTAAGCATTATACTTGTGCACTAGCACATGATCATAAGCAGCCCAATGGAAGATGAATATCCCAAATTTACTTAGATGGAATCCAGGCAAAGATTCTACATTTCATCCCCGTACTTTCGTACTCCTTCTAATCAAGTGACTCTACTAGTAATTTTTATTTAATTAAGTCGCTCTACTTTCGCAACTTTCTTAATCAAGTCCGTCCAAATCCAATTGAAGTGGCTGTTTGGACGACTCTTAACAGATAATGTGGATAACATTTAACCAATGAGCATACCGCATGGCCCCACCCAAGCAAAAAATAAGCAAACGTGAACAGTCTTGTAGTATGATGTGCATTAACCGATTGTGGTTTGGTTTCCTCGAAAACAAATTCTGGAGAATGCATATTCAGTTGATCATCTAAGTCAGAAATGTATAGAAAAACGAAAAACATATGTGTCTGTTTAATCATTTGCCCTAGCCCACCCAACGACCCATGTCAAATGGCTACATAAACAAATGGTCTCTTCTCTAACAAAGCCATTTCCCAAATAATTATAGAAATCCAAGAGACCCTCACTGCCTTTAGCCTCTGCGTGGGGACAATTGTCGATTTAGTCCTAAACCTTTTGCTACTTTGCCAATTCAGTCCTAAACCTTTTTTTTTGTGCCAAATAAGCCCTAAACCTTTTGCAACTTTACCGGTTAAGTCCTTCCGGCGAATTTTGACCGGAAAATACCTACGTGGCGCGCCGGAACTCGCCGGCGACGACGTGGCGGCCACGTGGCGATGACCAGACTCGAATTTTTTTTTCTTTTCTTTTCCTTGTGTTTCTTTGAGAAACACACTTGGCCGGCGAGCTCCGGCGGCCGGCGGAGCTCGCCGGCCACTCCCAAGGGCGGCCTGGCCCTCGCCGGCCTCGGGCGAGGGCGGGGGAGGCCCTCGCCGGCCACCGGCGAGGGCCGGTTTCGGCGGGGCAAGGGCGAGCTCGCCCCTGCGTTTCATTTGCAGGGGTGAGAGCTCGCCCCTGCGTTTCGTTTGCAGGGGCGAGAGCTCGCCCCTGCTTGCAGATCTGCAAGCAACGCGTGGGCGAGCTGCTCGCCCCTGCTTGCAGATGCAGATCTGCATTTTTTGCAGATCTGCAAAGCAACGCAGGGGCGAGCTCGAGCTCGCCCCTGCCCCGCCCTTGGCGGCCACCAGCGAGGGCGGCGAGGGCCTCCCCCGCCCTTGCCCGCGGCCGGCGAGGGCCGGGCCGCCCTCTGCGTGCAAGCTCTTTAGCCCAATTCGCAACTCGTAGACTTCCTTCAACAGGTCGAACTCAACACATTTCTTCTTCGACTCCTCCATGGATCTTCGATGAAGTCCTCCCTCTCTCTCTCTTGCGGTGGCGGTGACTGCGGATGCCGCCACCATTGGGTTTGCCTCGTCGGAACACTATCTTCTTTATATTATTCAAACCGTGCCTTTCTTGGTCTGTCTCTTCCCTTCAAATATTTTCTTTTAAATTGCTCCATATTTTCTCAATTTATTTCAATTGTTTTGATTTTGTTGAATATTTCCATTTTCAAGTATGCCCTCTCTCTTAAATGTGCGCCAACGCACGTGACTGGCACGTGGCCCACAGTGTTGTCTAACCCTTTTGAGGTTTGAGTCGTTTGACCACTTTTGGGGCGAGTTGAAACAATTTCTACAACTTTGGGGAGTTATGTGAGATAAAAAGTTGGTTCATGAGGAATTTTGAGTATATGGTACAAATATAGGGGAATATATGGAATTTTCCCCTACCTTCTCCTTTGTTAATGCCAGTGATCCCTGATGCATACTCATATGCACAAGTCACAACAGAATCTCACAAGCACATTGACAAACTAAAAGATCACTAGTTGCAAAGAAAGCATCGTTAATTTCCATTTCTTAGATTTCACATAAATATCCATATTATCTCATGAGATGAAATTCTTGGGCTTTATTGTTTAAAACCAAACATATGAAATGTACCTTGTTTAGATTCACATCGAAATCCAAAAACATTCACACAAATTTATGAAAATACATATGCCATTCTTACGTATATGTTATCAAATGTTCCGATTTTCGGACTAAAAGAAAAATTCAGAGTACATTGGCCGCGAACTTGTTGTGAATTTGCCTGCACGTTAAGCCACATTAGAGGAGGTGGACTAAACCTTAACGAAGTCGCCTACTTCACAACAAGTTCATGGTGTGTGCTGAAAAAAGCAATAATTCATTGGGGGCCATCTCATGAGACAACAATTTACAACAGATAATTTTAACTTATGTAACGTTTTCGGTTATTTTTGGGGTTTAGTGTTTAAAAATTTTGATTTAGTTAGTGGCTCGTCGGCCCTGGGAGTTTCCTGGACTAAACCGTAAAATTTTGTTTTGGATGGTTCCTAAACTTTTGATAATTACAAAAACGTCCCTCAATTTTTGGATATTTGCAATTTGACCCAGAATTTTGAATTTTGACCTGAGGAATTTTGGTAATTCCATGCGCCCCTTTGTTGATTGTTGACCGGTCAACTTTCTCTCTCCAGTTGCGGTGCCGAGGGGGGAGGGGCCACCGCCGGTCGTCCCATCGGCGGTCCGGCTGGCCATCCCCTCCCAGTTTCCCGACTGTTGGTCGTCCCTGACCGTCCTCTCTCTCTTTCCTCTTCCCCATGCGACGCTTCCCCTATTTTCCGCTCAGCTCGTGTCTTCCTCTGTCTCTGCTACTACTTGTCGCTGTTGTTTATTGCTTCTGCTCGTTGCCGCCGCTGTCTCTGCTCCGTCGCCGTCGCCGCCGCTGTCTCCTGAGGACGACACGCTGGAAGCCGCAATGCGACTCCCCTGTTCTTCTCTCCCTCGCTGCCAGTCGCTGTCCGTCGAGCTGCTGTCTTGCCGAGCTTCCACGCCACACGACGCCGACCCCAGCCACTGCTATTGCTCGCCCCATGCAGTCCCGATCGCGTCGCGTCGCCCCTCGCCTCGCCGACGCTGTTCCCAACTGCCGTCCCAGCCCCTGTTCCTCCATTCCAGTCCCTGTTCCAAGACCCCAACTGTTGTTTCGACGCCGTCCCAGCCACTGTCCTCGCCGTCCGACTCCATCCCAGCCGCTGTCCTCATTGTTCGATGCCGTTCCAGCGCTGTCTTGGACTTCCGGCATCTGTCTTGAGCTCGTCCACTGTCCACCAGCCTTTGTCGCTCCGTCCAGTCGACCGGCCATCTCGCCATTGCCGGAAACTGCTGTCGGAGCCTTGTTGGAAGCTCTCCAAAGCCTTGCCGGAACAGTGCTTCCGCCGTGCCACGCCATGCTGGGTTGTGACAGTTCGTGCTCTCATTGCGCGGGTTTCGCGACGTCACGAGCTCGCCACCGGTTGTCGATGACGATGTTGTCTAGATCGCATGGACCAGTAAGTGAGTTTGTTTAACTGGAGATTAGCGACGCTTTTGTTGTTTGTGTTGAGTAACGGAACTGATGTCAGGCATATTATGCTGAAAAGGCGAAGTGCCTAAACCACAGAATAGAAACATGTAACTGATACTTGGTTATCTCGCGAAATCCGGTTAACAAAATCAGCATTATAGGATGGTTTCTAGGAGGCAAATTTCAACTTTAAAAAGTCATGCCGGATACATGAGAATTGAGCTTCTCAAATCAGAAACCTATTCAAATAATATGCAAAGGATATTATCACACTAATAAGCTAATAGAAAACGGAGAAGATTGTCATCATGCATCCTTCTATACTGATTTTCAGGTGACGTTCACAGCTCACATAGTATAAGCATGCAAATTACTTTTTCGTAGTGAAGGTACTACTGGCAATGCATTTCTCCCTCTGCAGAGCCTCTTCAAGCTCTGGAGTGATATCATTAGAACACAAACGCATCAAACAATTCTACATTAGGGTACATATGAAAAAATCAACAGGTACGTACGTACTTTATCAACCAAGAGGTAGAACCTAATGAGCATACCAAAAGTAGATTCAATGGAAGAAAAACTACATTCAGAATCATTCACGTATGTCCTGTTGAGACCAAAAAGTGGTTGGATCTTCAAAAGCATCAAAACGGCCTCGGGGCACTGCAGCTATCCCACGAGCCTCTTCAAGATTGGCACGCAAGATGGCCCTCAATTGTTGTTGATCCTTTCCTGTGCAAAATCCCTCATCTGCATATTGATCAGTCTCTGGTATGCAATTTGAACTTCCTCAGCCAAGTAAGCGATACCAATCAATCACGTGATAAAATGATTCCATGATAACAATAGGATCAAACAGGAACTAATTATCAAATTCTTGAGCTCCTTGCCGCAGCTTGCTTTGCAGAACTGGAAAAATTTGTCCCAATTATGCAAAAGGTCGTCCATAGACTCCATACGGCTCATTGAATCAAGGTTTTATAGTAAGCCTTTGATGATAACCTAGACCAACCAGACCTGTCACAAAAGCAGCACCACTTTACCTTGCTTGCTTATCTTTCAAAACAACAGTTTGAGTATTGGTTAACAAAAGCTGGTCTACAATCATAGATGATAGACTAGCCAAAACTACTCGATATTTTTTATTTATTGTCGACCAGAAGAACTTGAACCTTGATTATTATTGTCGTTAAGTTTCTCGTACTTTCTCAGAATTCATGCTCTTCTGGGAATTTTCAAGAGGAACAATAAGAAACTCGACAGGTATGCTATCATCAAGGTAAATAGAAAGGTGTTTGTTCTAAATGGGAAATTTGCCATTAGTCACATTTGACACCCAATAGAAATCACAAAGGAATTCAAATGGCCAACAATTATTTGAGAGATATTTTTTTTTTTTGGTAAAGCTTGAGAGACTTTTTTTTTGGGTAAAGCTTGAGAGACATTATTAATTGCTTGACAGAGCAAAAAATGGATTTTCGGCACAATTGACCATATCAAGTAACATAAGATGCTCTGCCTAGATTTAAAATTCGAATCTTGGGTTTACCGAGAGGGAAATTGTCAATCACTTGGAAATTCTTGTTTACCTCTGTTGACACTTCCACACTTTGCCTCACTAGCCGCTGAAAGATAAATTTAAAAAACAAATTGCTTTAATGCAATCAACAGCAAGTATACATAGGCAAATCCGGAGTTTCCAAAATTAATCAAAGAGATACCCAATGTGAAACAAATCATTCTTCAAAAGCATAGCTTCGAGAAAAGTATTAAGCTGTTTGCTCGCACTGGCCGTTAGAAGATAAAGAATCTTACTAGATGACCAATACCTTATACTATAAGGACAATTGCCGATTTAGTCCTAAACCTTTTGTTACTTTGCCGATTCAGTCCTAAACCTTTTTTTATGCCAAATAAGTCCTAAACTTTTTGCAGCTTTGCCGGTTAAGTTCTTCCGGTGGATTTTGGCCAGAAAATGCCTATGTGGCGATGACGTGGCGCGTTGGACCTCACCAGTGACGATGTGGTGATGACGTGGCGCTGACCGGACCTCAATTTTTTTTTCTTCATTTGCTTAGAAAACTAAGGAGGCCGGTGAGCTCCGGCTTCGCCGGCGACTCCAAAGGGTGGCCCCGCCGCCTCGCCCGTGGCCGGCGAGGGGGGGAGGCCGCCGCCGGCCACGGGCGAGCTCCCCCTGCACGGCCTTGCAGATCTGCTTGCCCCGCCCAGGCCGGCCCTCGCCGGCCACGGGCGAAGGCCTCCCCCGCCGCCCTCGCCCCTGTGGCAGCGAGGGCCGTCCTGGGCGAGCTCGCCCTTACAGCTGTAGGGCGAGCAGATCTGTGGATCTACAGATCTGCTCGGGCGAGCTTGCCCCTGCAGCTGCAAGGGCGAGCTCGCCCAGGCTGGCCCTCGCCGGCTACAGGGGCGAGGACGGCGGGGGAGGCCCTCGCCCGTGGCCGGCGAGGGCCAGTCTGGGCGGGGCGAGCTCGCCCTCGCCTTGCAGATCTGCAAGGTCGTGTAGGGGGAGCTCGCCCATGGCCAGCGGCGCCTCTCGCTGGCCACGGGCGAGGCGTCGGTGGCCTCCCCCCCTCGCTCTTGGCCGGCGAGGGCGGGGCCGCCCTTTGGAGTGGCCAGTGAACTTCACCGGCCGTCGGAGCTCGCCGGCCTCCTTATTTTTCTAAGAAAATGAAGGAAAAAGAAAAAAGAAATTTGAGGTCCGCTCAGCGCCACGTTGTCACCGGCGAGGTCCGGCACGCCACATCATTGCCACGTAAGCATTTTTCGACTAAAATCCACCGAAAGGACTTAACCGGCAAAGTTGCAAAAGATTTAGGACTTATTTGGCATAAAAAAAGGTTTAGGACTGAATCGGAAAAGTAGCAAAAGGTTTAGGACTAAATCGGCAATTGTCCCTTCTACTGTATGTAGACCCACATTTGGGTCTACATTTTGATCTTGGTTGAAGAATCATTTTGTGTCCTACGACCAAGTCCCCGCATTCCTTCAAATATGCAACACTGGGAATTTAGTAAAGCATAGAACTCTGTCAAGGAAAGGCATTTTGTCAAAATAATATACGGATGAAAAGTAGGTCATGAATCTCAGAAGAAAATGGCTTATTTACCTTTGTTAAGGAAACATGACTCGTCTAACAGTAGCGAAATTGGTTGTAAAATTCATCACACCATTATCAAGGAAATATAATATCTCCAAAGTAACCTCCATATTCACCCTTCCAGAGTTTCTTACGACACTTGCTCAAGTAACTTTGGCATCGTTCCAATGAGTCGCACCCTGAAAATCCAAATAAGTTGCCAACTTTTCGAGTTTCTGTAGCTAACTAAGTTTCTTGCAGTCCCATGCCGCTGCAGATTTCAATTTCTCACACCCCCAGCAAATCTGGCAAAGTCTGCATTGATTCACATCCTGCCTATCTGTAACAACCCCCCCAAGTTTGACTTTTTCTCTCTCTCCCTGCACACGCCAACCCCATTTCTCTCTCTCCTTTATTTTTCCCCTCTACCGCACGCCACCTCCCTGCAGACCTGCCCCCTACCCCATCTCTCTCTCTTTCTCTTCCTTATCATGGCAAGCCATGCGAAGGGGCCATGATGCCATGTCCAATCTCTCACCTCCTGTCTCTTCCATCCCTGGCGCCTGAGTCTTCTTCTTCTTCCCTTGCGCTGGCCCGACGTCTTCTTCTTCCTCCATGGTTGTTGTCTCGGCTTCCATGTTCTCCTCGTCCTTGACTTGGGCCATCGAGCAACGTGGCTGCCGTCGTTCGCCACCGCCTTCGTCTACCGTCTTGAGCTCCACCGACTGACTCGCTCAGCTTGCCCTCTTGCCGCGGCTCGACAAAAATGACGCTGCCTCTGCTCCTTCACCTCAGCCACCACCTACACCTCCGGCATCCATCGACGTTGCTGCTTGCTGGTCTTCCCTCTCCACGCGTCGCCGCCTGAAGCTTGTCTCTACTCCCGCCATCGCATCACCCTTCAGCCGAGGGCCTTGTCTATTGAGATGGGTCCCCGCTGTGGACCCATGCCACCAAAAGCCACCCCAAGCCGTATGACCGCCGTTTTGTCACCGGATCAGCCGCGGCCAGCAACTTTCAGCCCCTAATTTGGGCCCCCAGTCGTCCATCCAGCTCGCCGGGAGACCAGCTGGACTTTTCGCCTGAATCTTCATCGGCAACTCGTCGGAGTCACGCCGGAAAATCCGCTGTCGCGTCGTGCCGAAGTACCGTGAAGTTTCGAGCTCAATTACGAATCGGGATCAAGAAATTGAAAACTAACTAACCTCGTCGTGGACCGTCGTCGCGAATTTGAGTTGAAAAGCTTGGATTGGAGGTGAGTCACCTCCTAATCCCTAATTAGGGCGTTTACACGCTCTAGTAGTTAATTATTGGCTTAATTGAGTGAAATTGTTAGCCAATTGGATGATTAGGTGGTTAAATGTTCGATTAGGAATTAAATTAGTGACTTTGGAGGATTTAAGGATGATTTAGTAATTTTAGCCAATTCGGGGGTGATTTAGTAAAATTGGATAGTTAAGGGTCAAATTGGTAATTTGTTAGCTCTAGTTATTTGATTTAATAACTATTGGAGTTAGTTTAGTAATTTCTAGAATTACCGTTGATTTTCCTAATTTTGGCTATTTACAGCCTAATTAGGGTTTTATGGGATATTTTACTGAATTATAGAATTTAATGATAATTTAATAATGTCAAGGCTTTGATTAATTTTGATAATTAACTGAGCGAGATTAGATTGATAATTTACGCAATTAGAATTTATTTACTACAATTTTGCCTAATAAGGGATGGATTATCCAAATTGATATTTATTCTGAAATTTTTTTTATTTCGTTATATTGGTTATTTAATATCAATGATTGTGCAATTGGATGTGATTGACATTTGATTGTGATTAACAATTGACTGTGGTTGATATTGATTGTGGTTGATAATTGGTTGTGGTTGCTAATTGATTGTGATTGTTATTTATTTAAGTCAATTTTTAATTGATTAATTTATTGGTTGTGGACTTAATTGTTTAATTAGTGATTGGGACTGGTGAGGAGTGAGGACTAGTGAGCTAATTAGATATTTGGACCAAACAACCATGACACGAGAGATAGGTTATCTAATTGGATAGGGACCCTAGAGTGAGGGCTCTCCTAATCGAGGATTAGGTGGTAGACTCATTGAGATATTTATATCTCAACCCGTCGTGGTAACCATTTTTCAGGTGTATGATTGGAGATTGAATTTTGGAGACGAGTTTTGTGGGAGTTGACAGGGCGAAGATTCGCGCTTCCGCTGAAGACTTGAAGGCCAGTGACCTGCCTAGGACGTCGCTATTCTTTGGCCGAAGAGAAAAGGAAAATCGAGAACCGTCACGCGCTCGAAAATCGAGCCGTGACACTATCTATGTGTTTTAGAGATTTTGATTCCTCAATCCCAGGAATCTCCGTACCATGGAGCAAATACCTCATTGTAAAATACTCTAGATTTTAGAATTTCGACAGGTTTGATAGTTTTTCCAGGGATTTGCACCCCTTTTGTATATGCTTCAGCAAGACAAAAATCAGTGGAGGCTATCAACACCACGTAGATTGTAACAGCCATAAGTTTTTAATGTCTTCAGGGTTGCCAAGGATGATAGGTGAGGTAACCTTTTAATGGAACTACAATAACATATATCCAACACCTCTAAGAACTCCGCTTTATTGAGACCTCGAATTTCGACTAGATTGTGGCAAATGTTAGCCTTCAATAGCTTCAAACTCTGTAATTCTGGAAGGATCAGCCTTTGAATGGACTTGCAGTCACGTACAATTATCTTCTCCAAGAACTCCAAATTATCATGGCCACAAATTTCTACTAGACTATCACAATCCTCGACGTGTATCCGTTTTAGATGATTTAGTTGTGAAAGGTCCAATCTTACAATGGAACTGCATCTGCCTATTGATAATCCTTCCAAGTACCTGAATCTGTCAATATTCGGCATCAGCTTATGACAGGAGTCAACAAAAATTTTTAGGGGTCTTGAGGGAAGCTGCGGGATGTGTTCAAGTAGATCGCATTCATCAAGATGAAGTTCTTCAAGGTGGATTAGGCAAGAAAGTTACGGCAACCTAGGAATGTGGCAAGAGACCGTCAGATGTGTTATGCCAGAAGGAAGCTCTGGCAGCAACAGGAGCTTGTTACAGCCGTGTAGGTTAAGGTGTTGGAGGGAAGATAGATTCTGGATGCTTTTTGGGAGGTTATATATCGGAGCGTGAGTGATTTCGAGAACCTCAAGTGGAGACAAGTCACCGATTTCATCTGGAATTTTCCTCTTTAGGCTACAACAAAAGTTGAGAATTAGCCTCCGCAGATTTTTCAACTTGCCTATACCACTGGGCAACTTTTCAATCGCAGAATAGCTGATATCCAGATCTTGCAGATTCTGTGAATATCCAGTTCTAGGTGTTGGAGAGAAGAAAGATCCCAAATAGAGCTAGGGATTTCTCTCAATGAACAACATACCCTTAGGTCAAGGTATTGGAGAGAAGAAAGGTTCCCAATTGAGCTAGGAATATTTCTCAATGATTGACAATTCCTTAGGTTAAGGTATTCGAGAGAAGAAAGATTCCCAATTGAGCTGGGGAGTTCTCCTAATGACTGACAACCCTCTAGGAAAAGGCATTGAAGAGAAGAAAGATTCCCTATCGAGGTAGGGAGTTCTCCCAACGATTCACACCCTCCTAGTTCAAGGCATTGGAGAGAAGAAAGATTGCCAATTGAGCTAGGGAGTATGCTCAATGACTTACAACCTTGTAGGACAAGGTGTTGGAGAGAAGAAAGATTTCCAATAGAGCTAGGAAGTTCTCTCAATGACCAACAATCTTGTAGGACAAGGTGTTGGAGAGAAGAAAGATTCCCAATCGAGCTAGGGAGTTCTCTCAATGAACCACAATGCGATAGGTTAAGATGTTGGAGAGAAGAAAGATTCCCAATCAAGCTAGGGAGTTCGCTCAATGAACCACAGTGCGATATGTTAAGATGTTGGAGAGAAGAAAGATTCCCAATTGTGCTGGGGAGTTCTCCCAATGAATGACAACTTGCTAGGTTAAGATGTTGGAGAGAAGAAAGATTCCCGATTGTGCTTGGGAGTTCTCCCAATGAACGACAACTTGCAAGATTAAGATGTTGGAGAGAAGAAAGATTCTCAATTGTGCTAGGTATTTTGTAATACCGCTCCTGCATAAAGTAAGTTCTTTTAGTTCCTCCAATTCGCCCACTTCTCCAGGTAGCTCCTTGAGTCTGTAACATCGATCCAAGTCCAAGGAAACAAGGCTCTTGAGTTTGCCTATAGAAGGGTGGACTTGCTCTAACCATGTAGAGCCTTTTAAGATAAGAATTTCCAATTCTATGAAAGCCGAGAGATCATGAGTACATCTTAAAAACCGACAAGATGCAAGGTCAAGAATCTGTAGCCGCTTTGCTGCCTATACAAAGGAGAACAAGCAGTCAAAAAGATTAGTTGATCGACAAAACGAAACAAACAAAAAATCACAAAGGATGCCTTTTTCCTCGTTACCATGATCATACTCCACCCACTCCATTCATCTGTCATGTCGTTGTTTGACAACTGCAACACCACTAATTTCGGTAGATGCAAATTGGTTGCCGAAAAAGACACTTTGTTCAATATGGTCAATCTTTTCTCTTTTTTAATGCCAAACCAGTGAAGCCATCTTAATTCAGAAAACACTCCGGTAAAGTTTCCACTTAAAGCCACATGCCCCAATTGAACGAATCTTAAGCTCACTAAGTTCTTTAAGTGTTTGTTTGTGTATGCTTGGAGATGGTCACCATCTTTCTCAAGACAAATTGCCTGGATCCTTTTTGTTCCCTGTATATCAAACCAATCAATTGAGTGCCCAAATTGACATTTAATTTTGTAGTCTTTGCTTTTTAAGATCTTGGAGGCGCAAAATTTGTCTTTTTGTTATATCCTTGCTTTATAAAAATATTGGCACATAAGCTCAAAGTTAATTTTCTATTGTCATGAATATAAATAGAAAATCGATTTTGCTTTAGAAAATCTATGACAAACGCACCTCAACATATTATCATTTACTTTTTTCGAATTTTGTAGCACATGTGCTTTGACTTGCATAAGCGAAATACACGAACCATTTAAAACATGTGAACGCTGACTTGATGAATTTACATAATGTGTTAAAGAATTGGGTCACACTTGTTAAGTAGCTAATGAGCACCCGATTTTCAATTCATTACCTACTCTTGTGAAGTGTTTAATCGTTGCTTTTGAAATTGACACTCTTCTCGTAAAATATGCGTAAAAGGTGACCTGATGACATCCGTTGGCAATACATCTTTTAGAATTTGAATAGTATTTAAGATTTTGGTGGGGATTGGAAAAAAAAAAGTTGCTTTCATACCAACTAAAAATGAACTACTTAAATTCCTATCGTGATATAATGGTTATGGTTAGATTAAGGTTTCTAACATATAAAACAATAGGTCTGGGCAATATCTTGTAGCAGTCTCTACCATATGAAAGTTTCTGAAGAAATATACTTATTTCTGTTTACCAAACAAGAAAAAAAAGTGAAGATACATGTGTCCATTTGCTTAAGATTGGCAACCTTTGTTGCTGCATCTTATAAATCAAAACATACTGTTTAACTTTCCTGCTAAAATAGATAACTAATTAGTAGAAGATGGGGAAAAAAAATCCAAAATGGCTTTGATTGACTTTGATAACAATACTTATATTTTTACCCTAGAAGTGTAGCTGATCAGGGATAATGTCCAATAATGTTCAAGGTTCAGAAATTTAAAAGCTCATTAATTTCAATCGCACAAAATTTGGAAAAAAGAATACAAAAAATGTCATAACTTTTGTATAGTACTCATTTTGGTGCCAAAACATTAAAGCAATCACTTGAATGCCACATCAATAGAAAAATGATCAAAATGGTGAGACTAACATATCAAACTTTGGCTTTTTTCATCATAGGAGCACCTGAATAAATTCGGGCATTCTAAATAAAAAAAACACATGTGATAAGTGTGAATTTGACACTATTTTTTCGATGGTGATGTTTTGTCCGATTAGTAATTATTATAATGGGCATCCACTATCTATAATTATCCTGGAAGAAGAGAACTTGAATAATTTGACCAATAATATTTATGCGTCATCTCTGTTTATCATTGTAGTCGTTCAGATAATTAATATTTCAAGAAAATATGAAAATTACATACTTTTGATAAATGAGATTTTTGGGGTGGAATCACAGTTAAGTGATTTTATATATATCGTAAACTAAATTTTTTCAAGAGAAAACTTACATTGATGAATTTGAATGACATTTTATCTAGTGACACCATGAGATAATATAGCTTTTTCGTCCTTCCATGTATAATATTAGCTGTCACAATTACTCTGTTATGAACATGAATCGTGATTTTTCCTAACGTGTACGAGCATTTCGTCATTCTATATAAAAGATTAGAATAGATTGGATTAAATATATGAAAATATGAGAGAGAGGAGAAGAAAAAGAAATGCCATATGTTACCTTTTCTCCCATTAGTACTTCGAAGGCTTCCTCGTGGAGCCATAATCTACTCCGCCTCTCTGGTGGTCCTTCTTCTTGAACAATCTTCCTTCCAAGATCTCTTAATTGATCGTGCATCCTTAAATTACCATTATCGTCAATTTTTATTAAGCACCTCAACTTTAACTCCTCAATTCCTAGACTTGCATAAAACCCACAATCCTCCCACATGTGTATGGCGAATTTGCTGTCTTTGCCAATAAAGAAACAAGCAATATCGAGAAAAATCTCCTTATGTGCATCTTCTAGTGCATCGTAACTTATCTTCAATATCTCTTCAACATGTGTATGGTGGATATGATTTTATGAGAGACATTCTCAAACTCCTTCGGAGAACGGTCCATATGAAATGCATGCCTATTAAATAAAAGCAGAGAATGCTCCTTGTTTATTTCATTCAATTCATACTTGTTTTCTACCTCAAATTCAGATTGATCAAGAACAGCTTTATTTCTAGTTGTGACAATGATAATACTCCCTGAAGTAAACCAATTACGTTCTCTGGCCAAAGCGTTTAGTTGGTCTTTGTGATCTATATCATCCAAAAGTATAAGAACCTTTTTTCCTTTGAATCTAGATTTGATTATGTTAATACCATCATCAAATGTAGATACTTGAGTGTTGCTATGTAATATATCAGATATTAGTTGGCTATGCAGATGCTCAATACCATGGCGACGGGTATTTTCTCGAATATCTGGAAGGAAACTGACATGCGCAAACTTTTTCGAAAGTTGATTGTAGATGCACTTGGCAAGAGTTGTCTTGCCTATCCCACCCATGCCATAAATTCCAATCATTCGAGCATTGACAGAAGAACGGTCTATCCAATTCATAATTTCCTTGAGATGATCATCAAGTCCAACTAATTGCTTAGGAACATCTAGCAGAAAATGTTTCCGTAACTCGCTTAGAACAGTTTGGACCACAAGCTTTATCAATCCTCCCTCATGGCTGTCAAACAACACACACAAAGAAAAGTAGAGAAATTAAACCTGGACGTGGTCAATGCCAAGTGTTCGATCCTTGTCAACGGATCCAACCGTATGTTAGCAACGAGAGGTCAATTTTATCTGGTGGTGATCAAGGTTTGGAAGACTCAGCATTCGAGTCTTTTGGGGTATATGTAAAGTGATTGATACTATTATTGGCTGGGGGTTGTCGTGTCTTTGTTGTGTGCTTTGTACCGGATACAATTGTAAAATTCTCGTTCATCATGAGATACTTGGTTTCTAGTTGTTTTCGGTTTAGTTTTCAGAGGACATCTTGGGGAGTCCTAGTTTTTGTCGTTCATTAAGGACACTACGGGATCTTCTTGTTGTGAAAGTAATTCATCAGGATTTCATTCCATTCGTCTAAATTAAAAAAGTTACTAATGACTAAAAAAAACAAGAGAGAAAAATCAGGTGGAAGAAGAGTACCCGTTGGCAACTTTCTCGGATTCCCATCCATGTAAGTAACTCACTTCTTTAAGTGCTCGTTGCCCTTCCTCAATATCCTTCTTATCAAAACGCTCTTGACGCGAATGGAAGGCATTTCCAAAATTTCCTTTCAGATGGCGCACGTCCGATGCGGGTACTTTGTAAAAGATGGGCAAAACCATGTGTGACGAGCTCTTCTTGTAGTACATGATAGAAATGAGCTTGCGGAGGCACCAATTACTTGAAGCATAATTTTCAGAAATAATGGGGGTCAAAATCTTAGATCGTGAGATGGCATCGAGAATCTTCGAACCAAATTCCTCGCCAATGGGGATGCTGTCCTCATCCCTAAACACGCAAATTGATACAATTCCGGCGCAGACTATGATGGAGGTGATCAGTGAATTCCTTACGGGAATCCAAAGCTCTAAAGCTCAAGAACACGTCGTATCGATCGTTACTTTCTCCCGCAGGCATTGGAGAGATAAAACCAGTTTCCTTCTCCACTGGGACGGCCAAACCGAGCCATGGGCGATCGAAGCCGCATCGAAATGGCGAGGACGGACGCTGCCGGGGTAGCCCAAATGGAGGGCCAGGATTGGAAGATGCGCGAACTCGGAAGTGGTGTCCATGGCGGGAGCGCTCGGAAGGGAGGTTGAAAGGTAGCGGAGGGGCAGGAGAAGC
Source organism: Melaleuca alternifolia (assembly GCA_019926035.1). NCBI lineage: Eukaryota > Viridiplantae > Streptophyta > Magnoliopsida > Myrtales > Myrtaceae > Melaleuca > Melaleuca alternifolia. The sequence goes on from JAGKPW010002284.1 coordinate 860,349, forward strand.
AGGAGGAGAAAGGAATGGATTTAGAGAGGGAAGGAAAGCGAGCTCCATCTCTTCTTTTTTCCTCTTTGGTGGAGCGTTTCCCTATCCGAGGAGAAATGCTCGAAACGAGAGATCCTTTTAAACGGATGCCGTCAGTGATTGCCAAGTCAACTTTTTTTTTTCATTGGGTCCTTTACGTTAGAGATCGTTTCATCCTCCCCCGCCCCACGGGGAGAAAGTCAGAAGCCAGTGCAGAAACCGTTGAAAGCCGAAGCAGATTAATATGGGGGAAATAAAAAATTGCCAGTGGTCCTATCCTTACTACCCCGCACAGTAGACTTTATTAAAATGGCAAAATACACAAATAGGTGGAGTACTTAATTCTTATCATTGTCTTTTCCCTTACTCTTATAATTTAAACCTAATATATAAAAGCCTAGTTATCTCCACCACCTCATTTTTTAACAACCCTTTCTGTCTAAATCCATTTTTATTGGCCAAACAATATAGTGTCGAGTAATTACTGCCCAATGGACTTTGCCCTCTAGATGATTGCACTTTCCTGCTCTTAGGATATCTCCATCAATCATGCTTTTCATAGGTGGGGTCTAAGTTTTGAATTTTGCTCATATGTAAAATTAATTTAAAGTTAAAATAATAACCAAGGAAAATTTAAATTTTCCATTGTCTAGCTGATTAAATTAACGGAGAAAGTTGAGGAAAATGATTTAAATAAGGGTGAGACATTTGCTTATGGGCGCACATTTTCTTTCTTTGTAAAAGTTGCTGAAATAAATACTTCAAAAAGCTCCGAAGTGAATTTCTTTCGTGGTCTGCATGTTTTTATTTTCATTTTTAATTTTGGCTTTAGTGTGTACGAAATCTGGGGCGTTTTTGGTAATAAAAATTTTGGGCTCTGAAATGTAGTTATCTGTGGAAAATGTATGGGATTTTTATCAATACAAAAGATTGTGACTCACTCAGTGATTAGAGTATCCCAGGAAGCAATCTTGCTCTTTGCTTTAGATGTAATGCATAGTGGAGGAAACGTGCTGTATGTTTTTGCATGTGTACATGTTGATATATTGAATGGTGTGGTGTTGGCATTTCATATAGTGACACATTTACTAGTCACATTTGTCATGTTGTATCGTGTCTTGTGACCTTGCGACGTGATTGTATTGTGGTAGCCCAGCAAGTTTCTTAAATGTGTCTGGTTTTGATTTTGCCACATTCACGGTATAACTTATCTCAACATGACACGATTAATATGACAAAACATGAATCGTCAGCCATACCCTTAGTAATGTGATCGCTCACAAAACAACGAAGGAAAAAGAACGTTGGAAATGTTTGAACTTTCATGGTCTCTGTGGACCGCTCTATAAAATTTTCACTTGTTTTAATTTTTAACAAAGAAAGAATTGCTGAAAGGCAACAAGTCTCTCGCCCGTATTCCTCCCTGAGAAGCCGATACTTTCGTCCTCCTTCCAGTGGCTCGCAACATAAGTATTTCCCCTCTTCCGTAACTCTCTCTCTCTCTCTCTCTCTCTCTCTCTCTCTCTCTCTCTCTGTGTTTGTCTTAATGTTGCTTCTCTATCCGTTTCGCTTCACTTCTTTAATGTTTTATCTATTCCACGCTAGCCCCGCATGACACCAATTCCAGGCTGGACGAATCTTTATATTTGATCAGGCTCTTAGGATATAACATTACTGAGTTATTCTCTTCAAACATTGATGGATATCTTTTCTTAGAAAAGAGCTATAATTTGTTAGATGACACCAAATGAGCATAATGTATTGGTACTAAAGTTACCAAATTTCATTTTCCGACAGCAGCATTTGCCAAATTTGGGAATAAAACATGGCTGATGCGACCTGAAACGAAACCGGGCATCGCTCCATCTGCCTTGCTCCGATCTCGCCCCTCTCTCCCAAAATGAAGAGAGGATGCCCTCTTGCTGCACGACAAGATGTAGATAAAGAATAAAAAAAGGCTGGATGGAAAGCACATGTTTTCTGAACGATTCCGAATACAGAAATGTCCAACGATCGAGTCCTCTTAGGTCAAGGCTAATCTTACCATAAAGAGCACAAGCATTGAGAGACTTGCTAGCACGATGGTGCCTTTTCTGACATTGCTGAGCTGACCACAATTTTTATTTCAAGAAGAACTGGGTCCTGGAAGTTTTGGGGTCCCCTTTATTCTTTCCGTAGACGAATAAGACAATTCCAGACCATGAAAAATGAGAAACCACCGCTTGTCCTTGCTAATCACTTCTGTTGAGTCTCGATCTTCATTCCCTCTCTCCTTTGTGAACAACTCTGCGGTATCCTCTTCTTCTTCTTCTTTTAAACTCTCACTTTATCATAATGATTTGTCAAGGCATATATTCACATAGTACAACGTTTGAGTCTTGGTAAATGTCGCAATATCTCTATCTACAATAAAACTAAGTAACAAGGCAAATGAAATAAAATCACATCCCCCCCCCCTCCCCCCTCCTTTCCTCTCCAGCATTCTGCCGCACTGTTTTCGGAAAGTACCAGGTGAGCATCGGCTATTATGAAGAACCGCGCCAACACGACCTCACCGTTTCTTCCTATGAGTATCGATGCAGCTTGGGCCATCCATGTCGTGTTTGTATATTTGGGCAATCGGGCATGAATTGCCGTGGAAAACCATTTCTTTTAATTGTGCGTAGTATTTGAAGAAACAGATCTAATGATATTCAAGAAAGAGAAATTCGTAAGGAATCGACTATCAATGTCAGATGGTGGATGTTGGCCCAACATTTTTTAAAACAAAATATCAATATCATGTAGTCAATCATCAGACATTCACATGTTGTAATTGAAAATACTCACACTTATCAATCGTTTATGACACAAATGGACGGTTCTCTCTATTCTAAGGTAACCGTGGAATTGGTCCATTTATGAAATCTTGAACGGTGCGATTGGTTCGTTTTTTACGTTTTTTGAATTAATTTTACGACATTATCTCTTTGACTTTTACTTATCGTGAATAGAAATTTCAAACTATTTAATACCAAATACCAAATTGCAAAATTGATCCGTTTTTAGAACCTATAGAAAAAAAAAATCAAAGTAATGAGGAGAAACTATAAATAGAAAAAAATTATCTCAAAGGGTTGTCCTACTATTATTATTATTAGTAGTAGTAGTAGTAGGGGGAGAAGGAGGAGGAAGAGGAGTATTTCACATGTTCTTGGCATTATTTTTTAGGTTGCGTGTAGAATTAATAGGCAATGTTCTAGGCTGCCGGACAAGCTCGTTCATAAGGTTTCAAGCAACACTTTTCGTGGTTAAGAATGGTCGGTTTGTATGTAGGCATTTCCCAACAATTAATGAAGAGAAAGTGCATTCTTGCTGCACCAAAAGATGTAGATAAACAAGTGAAGAGGCAGGGCAAAGGGCACATGCTTTACGGACGATTCCCAAATGCACAATGTGTAATGAACGGGTCTTCCTGGACTGCTGGCTATTGATTCTAATATTTAAAGTCGTTGACTTGGATTAGTGCCATGCACATCTTCTCTTTCCAATGGACCTTGCCCTCTTGATGTGTGCGCTTATCTTTCATTGGTAGACTACAAATAATATACTCAGGCGGTCCAATGAGACCGGGAAAAATTCAAATAAAAATTGAATCCATACCATAAGCCCAATCTAATCCAACAATTTGCAGAACTTGTGTGTCCTTGGGGAATAAAGTTGCCAAAGAATTGAAAACAAGAAAAAAAATGAATGAGACATCAATGGTACTTAAAACTTACAAATCAAACTCAATAGTCAGGATATGCTCTATAAGATATATGTTTCAAGCTAAAAACAATTAATTAGTCAGCCTTCGTAGATTTCTATCAGTTTCAAACATAAGCGGTTGAGGAACTTCATGAGTGCAGAGCTCCAAAACCCTTGCAAAGATAGCAAGAAAGATCAAATATGACATTGCACTTTCGTTGATGGAAGGGGTTGTCAGTTCCATCATTAAATTACATAATCGGTACGGTCCGGTCTTGTTGTCCTAGGAATCGGAAATCGGACAGCTTGGAAACCGGTTCCACTTTTAGGAATTGAGGACTGACCAAAACTCCGAAGAATCATACCAATCCGGCTGATCCGGTTAGGGTGGTTCCCGGGTTGGGCGGTCCAATGTGCTCAGTCTTACGATCCATGCCTAGATGGATTAGTATAATTATTATTTGTTTTTTTTTTGTCGAAAAGAAACTTCGTGGAGTAGTCTAAACACGTATCCGAACACAAATTATTACGGAGGGGCTGGAGGGTAAATTTGACCAATCAGGGATAAGGAAATCAGCTTTGGCAACCCAATTGGCAAGATGGTCGGCCTCGCGAGAACAGAGGATGACCTGCAAATGTTTTAGTTGGGCCAGGTTTCACCGACGATCTTCCATAGTGTTCAGCACAGCCCGTGGCCTTCGTCCTTCCCCCGGAAACCAAGTTCACGACTGAGACGCTATCACTCTTCGAGTTCCAGGCGCAGATCATCAGTACACCACTGATCAGTTTGTTGGCTCAAGAGTCAAGAACCATACGCCTTCCTTGACTGCCAGGGCTTCGATAGACAAAGCCAAGGATGCACGCACCCGTTTCGCAAAGTGGCCGGTGATGATGGGCAGACCATTCGGATCTCAGCAAACCCGACTGCTATTTCTTCGATCCATGAATTCATCGACGATATGGCATTACCAAAAAGATACGAATGCTGTTATGCATCTCCATGGCCTGGGTCGAGACCCCGACCTGTCATGGTCATGGATCACTGCATTTCAGCGCTTGGGATTTATGAAAGCAGGGAATAGATTACAAGACAGATTGACGACTTGTTTTTAGTGAAGCACATACACTACGCTTAGATGTTTGGATATGTAATCGACCCAAGTCATTTTAGAGAATGTCTTCTATATAACCGACATAGCGCTATATGTCTAATGAAGTACGATCATCTTTAATGAGCGCCTCCTAAAAATCTGTTGAAACATGCCTAATGAGACTATGTTCTTCAAAGCATCGAGTACACATATCACGAGGACAATTTAGATATTGGGAATCGTAATATGTCCTAATCTAATTGGTTAACAAGTGCCCTCGGGTAATTTATAAACAAAATCCAATTGTTTTTAATTTATCAATTGCAAGCATTGTTCTTTCGACGGTAAAATTATGCAAACTATTCCCATGTTAAGGTACTTAAAACATTTATCTTTTACGACGATGATTTATGAGCAAGTTTTCTTTGCAAGTTACTTGTGTACGTACTCCTAGAATCATTCTCAAAGCATAGGCTCTTAGTAATTTTTTTTTTGATAACTAAGGAATTCATTATGAGCCCCCATGCTGGAATGACACCAAAGGGATAGGCCCTTATATCTCGGGAAAAACTAGCATATAATCCTAATACCATAGCCTCTCATTTTAGATGCTAACAACTGTGGGTTTGGAATCCTCATCCTCGGCAATAAGGAAGAAGTTCACAATCAATACAACTACCCACTATTGGGTAGCATAGGCTTGTAGTTGCTAATAAGAGAACGGTTAAAGGAGGGAGAGCTTCCCTCGGTAGCATATGCTCTGCGTTGGCGTCAAAATTCAAGACGGTCGGTCAAGTCTTCAGCCGGACGGTTGGGAATGAGCTGGAGATCGGACTCTGGATCAATGCATGAAACCATCAGCTTTCCTCCAGCATCGTCATAAGTGATCCTCAGGATTAGATCATTTCATTGGAAGTTTAAGAATGGTAGACGAATTCGGTAAATGGAATCAAGAAACGAAACAAGGACGAGGGATCTACAGCTATGTACCGAAACGAAACGAAACAAGCAATTGTCTTCTTTATACGTTGAAACTTGTATCGTTTCTGGGTGGCTACCTGATCATGGCAACGGGGCATTCTCAAGAGAGGACTCTCTTAGAACATCATGGAAATGTACAAGAGTAAGTTAACAAAATTAAAAAAACCTAGGACTGGATTGACATTCACACAATAAGCCTATCAACAATCGAACAATTTGCCCCTAGCTCATAATTACTTTTCCCCAGCATTATTCGGGCGATTGGTTTAGAGATTCACAAAGAACTCGCGCATGCAAATTAAGCACATGTCATGGAATCGATCGTCACACAATCACATTATCAATGACAGATAATGCATTTCACCATCCGCGCTAGACTTACCATTGTCTTAACATTACATTAATTATGACCATGTTGTTCCAATTTATGTAATCGAAATACAAAGTTAAGTCTTGAACATTGCATGGACCAAACAGATGTGGCACGAAAGAAGAACCGGTTTACCTTGCTTGATAAACTTTCTAAACGGCAATTTCACTACTGGTTATAAAAAACTTGTCTACAATCACATATGACAGAGTCGGGAAATGCTTTTTATTTTATTTTTTATGATTACCAGCCAGGAAAACTGGAACCTTGATATTTATTTTAGCTCAGTTTCTCAAAGTTACACGAATTTCATGCACGTCTTGAAATGTTCAAGAGGAACATCAAGGGAACAACAAGAACGTTCACAAGGTTTTCGATCATCGAGAAAAATCGAATGGTGTTTTTTCTGAACAGGATATATGTCATTCATCAAATTTTGCGTGCAAACGAATTCCTGGACGAATTCAAAATGGCCCAAGGATTTTCTTTTTTTAAAAGAAAGAATTACTTTCGAACATAGTGAAAAATTAAATTTTGAGCAGAATTTGCGATATTGAGTGACAGGAGATCACTAGGTAAATCACCAGGTGATTCTGGTTTACTGGTGTCGATATATTCATTCGTGGAATCTCAAGCCGCTAATCTGTCTGCAGTCTGCAAAACCTACCAACGGAAGGGTAAACGAGAAACAATGCTATGATGCAGTGAACAGCAAGTATTCATAGGCAAGTCCGGAGTTTCCAAAATCAATTAGATACATAACCAGTGTGGAGCAAATCATGCTCAACAGATGTAGCTTCGAGAAGAGTATTACTACTTTTGCTCCCGCTGACCGTCGAAGGATGAAGAATCTTACCGGATGAGCAATGCCTTCTGCTGTCCGTAGACCCACATTTCGGTTGACATCTGCATCTTGGTTGAAGCATCATGTCAGCTTCTCCGGCCAACTCCTCCACTCCTTCAATCATGTAAGACTTTGGACTCCGGAAATTAACAGAACCTTGTCAAGGAAAATCTTCTTGTCAAAAGAAGACAGGGATGAAAAGTATGGTCATGAATCTCAGAAGGAAAAATGGTAGTTCACTTCTTATTTACCTCAATTGAGGGAACACCACTCTTCCCACTATTGTAACATAGTATAAGATTCATCATGAATTATCTCCGGAAAGTGATATTTCCATCCTGAACTTCATATTGTGGTGTTCCATAATTTTTGAAGATACGATTCCAAGCAAAACTAGTACCGTCACCAATAAGGCATATCCAAATCTATACGGAGAAATTAAATCCAACTTTGCAAGTCCTTGAAGCCGAGTGAGTTTCTTGCTGCTTGATAATACTAGAGATAGGAACTTCTCCACCCCAGGAATCTCAATGACACAGGCAACCACCTGTCCGTGAAATTCTCTAAACTTTCAAATTTCGATAGGTTTGGTAGTGTATTTAGGGCTTTGCACCCCCATTAGGTTCAACTTTTTCCGTGTCTTAAAACATGATAGGTCAGGTAATCTTTCAATAGACCCACAGTCAGAGATATCCAATGCCTTAACGACTCTGCCCTATCAAGACCTTGAATTTCCTAGATTGTTGAAAGAGCTAGCCTTAAATTGCTTCAAATGCCATAATCCTGGAAAGATCAGCTTGTCAATGGACTTGCAGCGATGTATAACTGCTTCCTCCAGGGACTCCAATTCATAATGGCCCAGAATCTCAAGTTGGTTGTGGCAATCCTCAACGTGTAACCATTTCAAACGGCTTAATTGTGAAAGGTCCAATCTCTTTAGGGAACTGCAGCTTTTTATTGACAACTCTTCCAAGTACTTGGATTGGTCAAGCTTCAAGAATATCAGCTTACCACAGGAGTCGACATAAAGCTTCACGAGTCTTGAGGGAAGCTCTGGGATGGATTCAAGTTTATCGCATCTGTAAAGATGAAGTTCTTCTAGGTGGCTGAGGGAAGAAAGTAGGGGCAACCTGGGACTTTGACCAGAGACTGTCAGATTTGTCAAGCCGAAAGGAAGCTTCAGCAGTGACCGGAGCTTGTCACAACCCCATAAGTTAAGCTGTTGAAGGGAAGAAAGACTCTGAATGCTTTCTGGCAAGTCAAGTATTGGTGCCCGAGTTATTTCAAAACTCTTGAGCGAAGACAAGTCACCGATTGACCTAGGGATTTCTCTCAATGACCGACAACCCTTGCAACTGAGTTTCTCCAGCTTCTCCAAAGAACCGATTGAAGTAGGAATCTTTGCAATTCCAGAATAATCTAAATTTAGTTCTTTTAGTTCCTCTAATTCACCCACTTCTCTTGGTAGCTCCTTGAGACGGCCACAGTCAATCAATTCCAAGAAAATAAGGCTCTTGACCTTACCAATAGACGAGTGTACTTGCTTTAGTCTGTGGCATTTTTTCACGACGAAAATCTCCAACTCTATGAAAGCCGAAAGATCAGGAGTACATCGTAAGTGATTGTAATGCTCAAGGTAGAAAACTTTGAGTCTTTGCCGTCTGTACGAAGGAGAATAAGCTGTCAAAAATGAGTTGACCAAACAAAAAAATAAATAAATTACAGAGGAACCCTTTTTTCCATCTTACCTTGATTGAACTCCATCCCGTCCAATACTTTGTTTTCTGGTCAAATGACACCTCCAACGTCCTTAAATTTGGTAGATACAAGTTGGTCCACCAAGAGAAGAAGAGATTGGATTCAATGTCAAACCACCGGAGCCATCTCAATTCGAGAAACAGGTCGTTAAAGTCTCCACTTAAAGCTGCCCGCCTCAATTGAAGGAATCTTAAACTCGGCATGTTCCTGAACTGTCCGATTGTGTACGTTTGGAGTTGGCCATGTTGTTGGTCGAGATGGATTGCCTTGATCCTTTCGGTTCCCTGGACATCAAATCAATCGAGTGAATCTCTAGACCAACTTTTAATTCTTTAGTTTATGGTTTTTCAACACTTTGGACTTGACACTCTGTCATCTTTCTACAGTTGCCATATCTAAATATTAGTACATAAACTCACATTCAACTTTTTATGATCTTTCAAATGGTTCCCTGTTTTAATTTAGCTTGTGTCTCACCTGGCAATGAGAGTTAATGGTATATTTCACCGCTGTGGAACTTACATACTTAATGTTAATTGTTGGTATTCACTTTTAGCATGCGCATGCTTCCCTAAGAGGCGAATCAGAAATTATAGGTCAGTACTCATTTGTTAATGCATCTCTAGAGCAAAGTAACTTCAAGCCAGTAATGCCCTTCCTTCAACCTACTCTGGAAAATGCATGTGCCAGACTTTATAGAAAACTTCGACCTAGTAATGACATAAAATTTTGTAGTTGGAGTTGCTTAATGTCTACAAAATACAGGGGTTAAGTGCACGGTCTATTATATTATTAACCTAATTTAAAAGTGATTCTGGTTATTCTCATTTAAAATTACCCGTGCATCATTTAAAATTGACTGAAGTTGTCTTCATCAACATGATTCGATCGTGAAGTGCTTCATATAGAGAAATCAAAAGCAAAATCTGCAAAATCTCTTCCTCGAAGAACAAATAATTAAAACCAGAGGATTTTCTGGGGAGTGGAAATTACATCAGTATTTAACAGATGTACTTTACAGGAATGAATTTGAATATTTGGAGATCTTCTACTTTGTATCCATCATGGGATAATATAAGTTGTTCGTCCTTAGAATATTTATAATACAATGAGCTGTCACCATTACTCTACGATGGACATGAATGATGATTGGAATTTTTCCTAAAAAATAGGGGCATTTGTTCATGGTAGATAAATTTTATAGAATAGATCAGATTGAATACATGAGAACATGAGGGAAAGAAAAAGGAGCATCGTATGTTACCTTTTTATCCATTAGTACTCTGAAGGATTCCTCGCTGGCGCATAATCTGCTGCGTTCCCCAAGCGGGCCTTCTTGGCGAATGATATTCATTCAAAAAATTCTCAATTGATCATGCATCCCCAATTTACCATCCTCATCAATTTTTATTAAGCACCTCAGCTTCAACTCTTCAATCGCTTGGTTCGGAAAAAAGCCAGAGTCCCTCCACATATACATGGCGAACTTGCTCTGCTCGTCAATAGATAAACAAGCAATATCTAGAAAAATCTGCTTATGCCCAAGTTCTAATGCATCATAACTTATCTTCAATTTCTTTTGGACTTCTTCATGTGGTTCTTTTCTTAATTGGTCCAGCACATCTTCCCATACTCCTCGATCTGTTTTTCTATACAAGTACGAACCTACAACCTCGAGAGCCAAGGGAAGCCCATCCATGGTGGATATTATATCACGAGATATACCCTCGAAGTCTCTTGGAGAATGGTCCATACGAAATGCATGTCTATTAAATAAAAGCAAAGAATGCTTCTCGTCTAATTTTTTCAATTCATACTTGAAGTCTATCACAAATTCAGATTGATCAAGAACAGCTTGATAACTAGTTGTAACAATGATCACACTTCCTGCCGCAAACCAATTGCGTTCTCTATCCAATGCTTTTAGTTGATTTTTGTGATCTACATCATCTAGGACGATGAGAACCTTTTTTCCTCAGAATCTAGTTTTGATCAAACCTATTCCATCGTCAACTTTCCAAACTTGATGCTCCATTTGTAGTATTTCCTTAATTAGTTGATTTTGGAGATAAGAAATATTGTGGTGGCGAATATCAGGAAGGAAGCAACGATGCAAAAAGTCGTTTGGTAGCTCGTTGTAGATGACCTTGGCAAAAGTCGTCTTACCGATCCCTTCCATACCATAGATTCCAATCATTCAAGCATCACTAGCAGGAGCGTTGACCCAGTTCTTAATTATGTTCACATGATCATCGATTCCAACTAAGTGCTTAGTAACATCAAGCAGAAAATCTTGTCGCAATATGCTTTGAACTGTTTTGCTAACTTCTTCCACTAATTCTCCTTTTTTTTTGGTAAGGTTTTATTTTTTTATTTTTGGTAAGGACCACTAATTCTCCTTCGCGCCTGCCAAACAATGAAGCTCATAAAAACTTCTTGGTTATACTTAATTTTCATCAAAAGACAGCCAAATATATGTGAAGGATGGATGTCGTAAGAAAAATATGCAAAATGTTCTCTTTTACATTGAACAATGGAGGATGATGGTGTAGCAGGCATTTCGTTTCTTTCTCCTTCCTTTTCTGCCAATTTGATGTATCTTGCTGAATATAAGTTTGTACCCCTGGCTCCTTAAGAGTCTTTAGAAGTGTAGTCTGTGTATTAAAGCTAGTTGAAGGATAGAAGATCGATTTTCCCCACTCCAGGGCCAAGGCATCACCCAAGCCTAAATTGAGGATTTATAGTTGACTTACAAAATCTCCTAACAATGGGGTACTACTGGCAGCAGAAATGGAAACTAGACATGGTCAACACAAAGCGTCCCATCCTAACAAACTGAGCCAAGCCCCAATCGGCAATAGGAGGTCAACTTTAGTTGGTGGTGCTCCAGTTTTTGAAAACTGAGCATGTACCAGCACCACACTTCACCACGGCTCATGCCGTCCTAGACTCTTCTTGGTACCATTGTTGATTGCCATTTGTAATAGTGGCATTGAAACATCAAGTTAATCAAGATCCTAAGATGTGCTAGCTTGCTTTCTACACTAAAATCTTCATTTGGAGGCAAATTGTTTGAGTGTTTTGAGTACTATCGGTAGGAGGGACTGTGGTTTCTTTTTTCTTACTCTGTAGGCCATTCCCAAAATTCTTGCACACTACCCGATGATTTGGTTTTAGTTGTCGTTGGTTGAGTTTTTAGGGGGACATCCTGGGGAGTACTAGTACAAGTGGAAGTAATTCATCCATATTTGCGAGAATAAGAATACTTCGACCAAAAATGAATAAAAGGTTAAGGCAGAAGTCAAGTACCCATTAGCAATATTCTCGGATTCCCATCCATGTAAGAGACTCACTTCTCTGAGCGCTCGTTGCCCTTCCTGGATAAGCTTCTCGTCGAGACATTGCTTTTGCGAATGAAAGGCCTCCCCAAAACTTCCCTTGAGATGCCGCACATCAGATGGATTCACTTTGTAAAAGATGGGCAGCACTCAGTGTGACATGTTTTTCTGATAGTCCATCATATGAATGAGCTCAAGGAGACACCATTTGCTCGAAGCATAATTTTCGGAGACGATGGGGATCAAAATTTTAGACTTTGCAATGGCATCGAGAATCTGTGAAGCGATTTCCTTGCCAATTGGGATACTCTTATCGTCTCTGAACACCTGCAACCCTGCATTGACCAGCCTTTGGTAGAGGTGATCTGTGAAGCTCTTGCGGTTATCCAAACCCCTAAAGCTCAAGAATATATCGTACTGATAGCTGCCTTCTCCTGTGGGTGTCAGACCGACGAAGGACCAGATGCCACCGCAGTGCTCACTTTTATTTCAATCTTTCTCTCATTGTCAATATGGTTAGGAGAGAAACGAGGTGAAACGAGGGGAAATGCGAGGGAAGACAGAAGAACCAGCGCAGCAAGGACTGCAAAGGAGCGGACTCCAAAAAAGAGGATGATGGAGATCAATATTTTAGACCGTGCATTGGCATTGAGAATCTGTGAAGCAACTTCCTTACCAATTCGGATGCTCTTATTTTTATTGGACACCGGCAACCGTGCATTGACCAGCCATTGGTTGGGGTGATCTGTGAGATTCGGACCCCTAAAGCTCAAGAATACTTTGTACTGACCGCTGACTTCTTCTTTTGGTGTCGGAGAGAACAACCAAGTACCAGATGAACGACCAGACGTATGAATTAGAGTCGATTCAGCTTGATGAGGTTCCTGCAGCGAGAATCGATTCAGCTTGATGAGGTTCCTGTAGCGAGGATCACCTTTCCTTTCTCTCCCTCACTTTCCCTTTTACCGGTGAGCTTCTTCTCTATCCGAGCCTCCGCCTCCGCCTCGGATAGGGATCGCCTGACAGAGTGACACCTGGTCAGGGGCGACCTGCTTCTAATCACAGCCGTCAGATCAGATCCGACAGTTGGAATTAAATCAAATCATTCGAGCGCCTAAACCCCCCAAAAAAAAACAGTAATTTTCATTTTGAATATTAACTTTTCTCTCTCCCGCCCGCGATGCCGTTCGTGCTTCGAAGCTCCACTCTCTCTTTCTCTCTTCTTCTTCTCCTCCTCCTCCTCCTCCTCCTCCTTACGCCGTCGGCTGTATGCGCGGTGGCAGCGACTGCAACTATTTCACTACCATGCGCCCTCCTCCCTCACCAAGGTGGTTGTCCTGTTTCGTCTTCCTCTTGGTGTCATTTTAAGTGAGTTTCGGCCGGAAGGAAAGCTTTGGACTTTGATAGCGTTGAGCTCGAGGAGGGATTACGGGTCTTGTCTGTTTTCGGTTTCCGGGGGGAACTTGCCTGAGTTTCGATGGCCGATCACGAGGAGACGAAAGGCAAGTCGTTGATGGACAAGATATCCGAGAAGATCCTCGTCGTCCGATCCCGACGACAGCAAGCCGTCGGAGACGCAGCCCAAGGTCTACCGCCTCTTTGGGAGGGAGCGGCCCCGTCCACAAGGTCCTCGGTGGTGGCAAGCGTACGTCGAGCGACTTTGTTTCATTTGGGTTTATCGCCGTTTTCTGTGCTTTTCTTTGATTATCTTCCTTTTGCCCGCTCGAAATGCGAATCTAGCACCGAACGCAACGTGGCATCTGCTTCATGCCTACCTTTGTTCGTTAATCCATGTGTTAAATATAGGGATTTCCAGTTATTAACTGGGGTTTTAGTCTGCCGTCTCGTGTGTTTATCAGAATTAATTCAAGCGTTTCGGATAATCAAATAATTTCCGGTGATTCTTTGGATTCTGCTTGTGCATATGCTTCCTCCTTCTAATTTTAGTTCTTTTCTGCTGAATTCCCGAGGGAGTGTGGACTCAGATCTGCTTTATTTCCGATAGCTAGTATGCTAGATCTTCAGGTTTTTCCATGCTTGAACAGAGTGATTGTAGGCAGATGCATTATTCATCCGGTCACCTGCTATGGTCTGTACACCACAGCAGGTGATCCGGATCCGGGAATGCGTTTATCCCTCTGCAGAGCCTCTTCGAGCTCCGGAGTGATATACACGAACGCATAAAACAACTCTACATTAGGGTAACATACGGAAAATCAGGAAGTACGTACTTTATCAACCAAGAGGTAGAACCTATTGAGCTTACCAAAAGCAGATTCAATGGAAAAAAAACACTACATTCTGAATCATTCACGTATGTCCTGTTGAGACCAAAAATTGGTTGGTCTGCAAAAGCATCAAAACAGCCTCGGCGCTATGCAGCTGTCCCACGAGACTCTTCAACATTGGCCTGCAAGATGGCCCTCAATTGTTTTAGATCCTTTACTCTGCAAAATTCCTCATCTGTATATTGATCAGTCTCTGGTATGCAATTTGAACTTCCTTAGCCAAGTTAGCGAAACTCAATCAATCATGTGATAATACGATTCCCTGACAACAATAGGATCAAACAGGAACTAATTATCAAACTCTTGAGCTCCTTGCCGTAGCTTGTTTTGCAGAACTGGAAAAATTTGTCCCAATTATGCAAAAGGTCGTCCATACGGCTCATGGAATCAAGTTAAAGTTAAGCCTTTGATGATAACGTAGACCAACCAGACCTGTCACAAAAGCAGCACCATTTTACCTTTCTTGCTCATCTTTCAAAATAACAGTTTTGAGTATTGGTTAACAAAAGCTGGTGTCTACAATCATAGACGATAGACTACCCAAAACTACTTGACATATATATTTTTAATGCCAACCAGAAGAACTTGAACCTATATTTCTATTGTAGTTAAGTTTCTCGTACTTTTTCAGAATTCATGCTCTTCAGGGAATGTTCAAGAGGAACATGTAGGGAACAATAAGAAACTTGACAGGTATGCTATCATCAAGGTAAATACAAAGGTGTTTGTTCTGTGCACGAAATTTGCCATTAGTCACATTTGACACCCAATAGAAATCAAAAAGGAATTCAAATGGCCAAAGATTTTTTGAAAAGACATTATTCATTGCGGACAGAGCACAAATAAATGGATTTTGGGCGCAGTTGACCATATCAAGTAGCATAAGATGCTCAGCCTAGATTAAAAATTCGAATACTGGGTTTTCCAAGAGGGAAACTGTAAATCACTTGGAAATTCTTGTTTACCTCTGCTGACACTTTCATACCTTGCCTCACTAACCGCCTATCTGTTTGCAGTCTCCCAAAGCTGCCAACGCAAGGATAAATTAAAAAAAACATTGCTTTGATGCAATCAACAGCAAGTATACATAGGCAAATCCGGAGTTTCCAAAATTAACCAAATAGATACCCAATGTGAAACAAACCATTCTTCAAAAGTATAGCTTCGAGAAAAGTATTATACTGTTTGCTCGCACTGGCCATCAAAAGATGAAGAATCGTACTAGATGACCAATACCTTCTACGGTACGTCGACCCACATTTGGGTCTACATTTTGATCTTGGCTGAAGAATCATTTCGGGTCCTACGACCAATTCCCCGCACTCCTTCAAATATGGAACACTGAGAATTTAGTAAAGTGCGGCACTCTGTGAAGGAAAGCCGTTTTGTCAAAATAAGACACTGATGAAAATTAGGTCATGAATCTAAGAAGAAAACGGCTTATTTACCTTGTTAAGGAAACATTACTCGTCTGACAGTTGCGAAATTGGTTTTAAGATTCATCACACCATTATCAAGGAAATATAATATCTCCAAAGTAACCTCCATATTCACCCTTCCATAGTTTCTAATGACCTTTGCTCAGGTAACATTGGCATCGTTCCAATGAGTCGCACCCCGAAATCCAAATAAGTTGCCAACTTTTCGAGTCCCCGTAGCTGACTAAGTTTCTTGCAGTCCCATACCGCTAGAGATTTCAACTTCTCACACCCTCGACAAATCTGGCAAAGTCTGCCCTGATTCACATCCTGCCTATCTATGTGTTTTAGAGATTTTGATTCCTCAATCCCAGGAATCTCCGTACGATGGTGCAAATACCTCATTGTGACATACTCTAAATTTTCAAATTTCGACAGGTTTGATAGTTTTTCAAAAGATTTGCACCCCTTAAGTATATACTTCAACAAGACAAATCAGTGGAGGCCATCAACACCACATAGATGGTAACAGCCATCAGTTTTTAATGTTTTCAGGGTTGCCAAGGATGATAGGTGAGGTAACCTTTCAATGGACCTACAATTAGAGATATCCAACACCTCTAAGAACTCCGCTCTATCGAGACCTCGAATTCCAACCAGATTGCTGCAAAAGTTAGCCTTTAATAGCTTCAAACTCTGTAATTCTGGAAGGATCAGCCTTCGAATGGACCTGCAGTGACGTACAATAATCTTCTCCAGGAACTCCAAACTATCATGGCCATAAATTTCAACTAGATTATCACAATCCTCGATGTGTATCCGTTTCAGATGATTTAGTTGTGAAAGGTCCAATCTTTCAATAGAACTGCATCTGAATATTGACAATCCTTCCAAGTATCTGAATCCTTCAATCTTCGGCATCAGCTTATGACAGGAGTCAACAAAAAGTTTAAGGGGTCTTGAGGGAAGCTGCGGGATGTGTTCAAGTAGATCGCATTCATCAAGATGAAGTTCTTCAAGGTGGATTAGGTAAGAAAGTTGCGGCAACCAAGGACTGTGGCAAGAGACCGTCAGATGCGTTATGCCAGAAGGAAGCTCTGGTAGCAACCGGAGCTTTTTACAGCGCCATAGGTTAAGGTGTTGGAGGGAGGAAAGATTCCGGATGCTTTCTGGTATGTGATATATTGGAGCGTGAGTAATTTCGAGAATCTCAAGCGAAGACAAGTGACTGATTTCGTCTGGAATTTTCCTTTTTAGGCTATGACAAAATTTGAGAACTAGCCTCAGCAGATTTTTCAACTTGCCTATACCATCAGGCAACTTTTCAATAGCAGAGTAACTAAGATTCAGATCTTGCAAATTCTGCAAATACCCAATCGAGCTAGGGATTTCTCTCAATGACCGACAACACCATAGTTCTAGATGTTGGAGAGAAGAAAGATGCCCGATAGAGTTAGGGATTTTTCTCAATGACCAACAATTCCTTAGGTCAAGGTATTGGAGATAAGAAATTTTCCCAATTGAACTAGGGATTTTTCTCAATGACTGACAATTCCTTAGGTTAAGGTATTTGAGAGAAGAAAGATTTCCAATTGAGCTGGGGAGTTCTCCCAATGACTCACAACCCTCTAGGAAAAGGCGTTGAAGAGAAGAAAGATTCCCAATTGAGCTAGGGATTTTGCCCAATGACCGACAATCCCTTAGGTTAAGGTATTTGAGAGAAGAAAGATTCCCAATTGAGCTTGGGAGTTCTCCAAATGACTGACAACCCTCTAGGGAAAGGCGTTGAAGAGAAGAAAGATTCCCAATTGAGCTAGGGATTTTTCTCAATGACGAACAATTCCTTAGGTTAAGGTATCTAAGAGAAGAAAGATTCCCAATTGAGCTAGGGAGTTCTCCCAATGACTGACAACCCTCTAGGAAAAGGCGTAGAAGAGAAGAAAGATTCCTGATCGAGGTGGGGAGTTCTCCCAACAATACACACCCCTCTAGTTCAAGGCGTAGGAGAGAAGAAAGATTCCCAATTGAACTAGGGAGTATGCTCAATGACTTACAACCTTGTAGGACAAGGTGTTGGAGAGAAGACATATTTCCAATCGAGCTAGGAAGTTCTTTCAATGAATCACAATGCGCTAGGTTAAGATATTGAAGAGAAGAAAGATTCCCAATTGAGCTAGGGAGTGCGCTCAATGACCTACAACCCTGTATGACAAGTTGTTGGAGAGAAGAAAGATTTTCAATCGAGCTAGGAAGTTCTCTCAATGAATCACAATGCGCTAGGTTAAGATGTTGGAGAGAAGAAAGATTCCCAATTGAGTTAGGGAGTTCTCTCAATGAATCACAATGCGCTAGGTTAAGATGTTGGAGAGAAGAAAGATTCCCAATTGTGCAGGGGAGTTCTATCAATGAATGACAACTTGCTAGGTTAAGATGTTGGAGAGAGGAAAGATTCTCAATTGTGCTAAGTATCTTTGTAATACCGCTCCTGCATAAAGTAAGTTCTTTTAGTTCCTCCAATTTGGCCACTTCTCCAGGTAGCTCCTTGAGTCTGTAACATTGATCCAAGTCCAAAGAAACAAGGTTCTTGAGTTTGCCTATAGAAGGGTGGACTTGCTCTAACCATGTAGAGCCTTTCAAGATAAGAATTTCCAATTCTATGGAAGCCGAGATATCAGGAGTACATCTTAAAAACTGACAAGATGCAAGGTCGAGAATCTTTAGCCGCTTTGCTGCCTATACAAAGGAGAACAAGCAGCCAAAAGATTAGTTGATCGACAAAATATATCAAAAAAATTACAAAGCATGCCTTTTTCCTTATTACCATGATCAAACTCCATCCACTCCATTCCTCTGTCATGTTGTTGTTTGACAACTGCAGCACCACTAGTTTCGGTAGACGCAAATTGGTTGCTGAAGAAGACACTTTCTTCAATATGCTCAATCTTTTCTCTTCTTTAATGCCAGACCAGTGAAGCCATCTTAATTCAGAAAACACTTCGGTAAAGTTTCCACTTAAACCCACATGCCCCAATTGAAGGAATCTTAAGCTCACTAAGTTCTTGAAGTGTTTATTTGTGTATGCATGGAGATGACCACCGTCTTTCTCGAGACAAATTGCCTGGATCCTTTTTGTTCCCTGCATATCAAAGCGATCAATTGAGTGCCCAATTTGACATTTAATTTTGTAGTCTTTGCTTTTTAAGATCTTGGAGGCGCAAATTTGTCTTTTTCTTATATCCTTACTTTATATAAATATTGGCACATAAGCTCAAACTTAATATTCTATTGTCATAAATATAAATAGAAAATCGATTTTGCTTTAAAAAATCTATGACAAACGCACCTCAACATATTATCTTTTACTTTTTTCGAATTTTGTAGCACATGTGCTTTGACTTGTATAAGCGAAAGACATGAACCTTTTAAAACTTGTGAACGCTGACTTGATGAATTTACGTAATGTGTTAAAGAATTGGTTAAAAACTGACCATGAGTAGCTAATGAGCACCCGATTTCAATTCATTACCTACTCTTGTGAAGTGTTTAATCATTGCTTTCGAAATTGAATCTCTTCTCATAAAATATTTTTAAAAAGTGACGTGATGACATCCGTTGGCAATACATCTTTTAGAATTTGAATAGTATTTAACATTTTGGTGGGGATTGGAAAAAAAGTAGCTTTCAGACCAACTAAAAATGAACTACGTGAACTCCTCTCGTGATATAATGGTTAGATTAAGGTTTCTAACATATGAAACAATAGGGATGGGCAATATCTTGTAGCAGTCTCTACCATATGAAAGTTTCTGGAGAAATATACTTATTTCTGTTTACCAAACAAGGAAAAAAAAAGTGAAGATACATGTGTTCATTTGCTTGAGATCGGCACCCTTTGTTGCTGCATCTTATAAATCAAAGCATACTGTTTTACTTTCCTGCTAAAATAAATTATTGATTAGTAGAAGATGGTGAAAGAAAAATTCCAAAACGGCTTTGATTGACTTTGATAAAAATACTTATATTTTTCTCCTAGAAGTGTAGTTTATCAGGGATAATGTCCAATAATGTTCAAGGTTCATAAATTTAAAAGCTCATCAATTTCAATTGCACAAATTTGGAAAAGAAATAAAAAAGAATACAAAAATGTCATAACTATCCTATAGTGCTCATTTCGGTGCCAAAACATTAAAGCGATCACTTGAGTGCATCCGTGGAAAAATGATCAAAATGGTAGACTAACATATCTAACTTTGGTTTTCATCATGGGAGCACCGGAATAAATTCGGGCGTTCTAGATAAAAAAAGCACAGATGATAAGTGTGAATTTGGCACTTTTTTTTATATCGATGGTGATGTTTTGTCCGATAATTAATTAATATAATTGGCATCTACTATCTAAAATTATCCTGGAAGAAGATAACGTCAATTATTTGGCCAATGGTGTTTATGCTTCATCTCTGTTCATCATTGTAGTCTTTCAGATAGTAATGTTTCAAGAAAATATGAAAACTAAATACCTTAGATAAGTGAGATTTTTATAATAGAATCACAGTCGAGTGATTTTAAATTTATTGTAAACTAAAATTTTCACAGAGAAAACTTATATCAATAAATTTGAATGACATTTTATCTTGTGACACCACAAGATAATATAGCTTTTTCATCCTTCCATGTATAATATTAGCTGTCACAGTACTCTATTATGAACATGAATCATAAATCGAATTTTTTCTTAACATGTACGAGCATTTCTTCGTTCTAGATAAAAGATTAAAATAGATCTGATTAAATATATAAAAATGTGATGGGGATAGGGACGGGGACAGGGAGAAAAATAAGTGACATATGTTACCTTTTCTCCCATTAGTACTTCGAAGGCTTCCTCATGGAGCCATAATCTACTCCGCCTCTCTGGTGGTCCTTCTTCTTGAACAATCTTCCTTCCAATATCTCTTAATTGATCGTGCATCCTTAATTTTCCATCATCGTCAATTTTTATTAAGCACCTCAACTTCAACTCCTCAATTCCTACACTTGCATAAAACCCACAGTCCTCCCACATGTATATGGCAAATTTGGTGTCTTTGCCAATAAGGAAACAAGCAATATCGAGAAAAATCTCCTTATGTGCATCTTCTAATGCATCGTAACTTATCTTCAATATCTCTTCAACATCTCTGTGTGGCTCTTTCTTTAATTTCCTCGACATTTCTTCCCATACTTGAAGATTTGTTTTTCCATATAAGTATGAACCGATGACCTCAAGAGCCAAGGGAAGACCACCCATGGTGGATATGATATTATGAGAGACATTCTCAAACTCCTTCGGAGAACGGTCCATATGAAATGCATGCCTATTAAATAAAAGCAGAGAATGCTCCTTGTTTATTTCATTTAATTCATACTTGTTTTCTACCTCAAATTCAGATTGATCAAGAACAGCTTTATTTCTAGTTGTGACAATGATAATACTTCCTGAAGTAAACCAATTACGTTCTCTGGCCAAAGCATTTAGTTGGTCTTTGTGATCTATATCATCCAAAAGTATAAGAACCTTTTTCCCTTTGAATCTAGATTTGATTATGTTAATACCATCATCAAATTTAGATACTTGATTGTTGCTCTGCAATATATCAGATATTAGTTGGCTCTGCAGATACTCAATACCATGGCGACGAGTATTTTCTCTAATATCTGGAAGGAAACTAACATGCGCAAACTTTTTTGAAAGTTGATTGTAGATGCACTTGGCAAGAGTTGTCTTGCCTATCCCACCCATGCCATAAATTCCAATCATTCGAGCATTGACAGAAGAATTGTCTATCCAATTCATAATTTCCTTGAGATGACCATCAAGTCCAACTAATTGCTTAGGAACATCTAGCAGAAAATGTTTCCACAACTCGCTTAGAACAGTTTGGACCACAAGCTTTATCAATCCTCCCTCATGGCTGTCAAACAACACGAAAAAAAAGTTGAGAAATTAAACCTGGAAATGGTCAATGCCAAGTGTTCGATCCTTGTCAACGGATCCAACGCTATGTTAGCAATAGGAGGTCAATTTTATCTGGTGGTGATCAAGTCTTGGAAGACTCAGCATCCGAGTCTTTTGGGGGCATATGTAAAGTGATTTATACTATTGGCTGGGGGGTTGTCGTGTGTAATGTACCGGAGACAATTGTAAAATTCTTGTGCATCATTAGATATTTGATTTCTAGTTGTTTTCGGTTTAGTTTTCAGGGGACATCTTGGGGAGTCCTAGTTTCTGTCGTTCATTAGGACACTGCGGGATCTTCTTGTAGTGAAAGTACTTCATCCCTATTTCATCCCATTCGTGCAGATTAAAAAAGTTACTCATGAGTAAAAAAACGAGAGAGAGAGAGAGAGAGAGAGAGAGAGAGAAATCAGGTGGAAGAAGAGTACCCGTTGGCAACTTTATCAGATTCCCATCCATGTAAGTAACTCACTTCTTTAAGTGCTCGTTGCCCTTCCTCAATATCCTTCTTATCAAAATGCTCTCGACTCGAATGGAAGGCACTTCCAAAATTTCCTTTTAAATGGCGCACATCCGACGGGAGTACTTTGTAAAAAATGGGCAAAACCATGTGTGACGAGCTGTTCTTGTTGTACATGATAGAAATGAGCTCACGGAGGCACCATTTACTTGAAGCATAATTTTCAGAAATAACGAGGATCGAAATCTTAGATCGTGAGATGGCATCGAAAATCTGCGAATCAAAGTCTTTGCCAATGGGGGTGCTGTCCTCATCCCTGAACACGCAAATTGGTACAATTCCAGCGTTGACCAGACTGTGGTAGAGGTGATCGGTAAATTCCTTGCGGGTATCTGAGCCTCTAAAGCTCAAGAACACATCGTATCGATCACTACCTTCTCCCGCAGGCATCGGAGAGATGAACGAAGGAGCGGATGCTGAGATGCCAAAGTCGAAACCAGCTTCCTTCTCCACTGGGACGCCGAAGCCGAGCCATGGGCGACCGAAGCCGCATCGAAATGGCCAGGACGGACGCTGCCGGGGGAGCCCTAATGGAGGGCCAGGATTGGAAGGTGCGCGAACTCGGAGGTGGTGTCCATGGCGGGAGCGCTCGGGAGGGAGGTTGAAAGGGAACGGAGGGGCAGGAGAAGGAGGAGGAGAAAGGAATGGATTCGGAGAGGGAAGGAAAGCGAGCTCCATTTCTTCTTTTTCCTCTTTGGCGGAGAGGAGGGAGGTGAAGAAGACAGCCTGCCTTTCGCTATCAAGGACTAGGAGAAATGCTCGAAACAAGAGATGCTTTTCTGCGGATGCTGTCAGTGATTGCCTTGTCTTCTATCGGACCTCGCCCTCTAGTCAAGCCAAACTTGTTGGATTCGTCCACCATTTTTTAATAATTTCTCACCATGGAAATAACGAAGAAGGTTCGTCTTCTTGAGAGAGAGAGAGTGGTGAAGTGTGGTAACAGGGACACGTCACACGACCATCAGTTAACTTAACCGACGTCGTTGCATCCTCCCCCGCCCCACGGGGAGAAAGTCAGAAGCCAGAGCAGAAATCTTTGAAAGCTGAAGTAGATTGAAGGGCAATTAAACAACAGAGTCGAGGGGGAATGAAAAATTGTCAGTGGTCCTATCCTAACGACCGCGCACACTAGACTTTATTTAAAGGGCAAAAAATACACAAATAGTCAACTTTAATTTAAAATGTAATATGATCCTTAAATGCTAAATTTTTTTAATAAGATATTTGAATTTTAACTAGATGTGTGATATCATCCCTCAAATTTTGATTTGTTCAATATGATTATTGAAATTTTAGTGCATATTCAGATTAGTGCATGCACTGAATGAAAAATATTTGATGTTATCTTTGAACTTGAATTAATGGAAGAACAATATCAAATATGTTCACACAATCCAGGAATTAAATAGAATATATACAAAAAATTTAGAGAGCGCATTAAATAAATTTAAAATTCAGAGACTACATGCATATTCGGGAAAAGTTCATGAATCATTTATATCATTTTCACTATTTGAAATTTACCAAAAAAAAAAACACGTAGTTCAACTACTACATAACTTCAACCACATGCCTATAATATTTAAAGACTGATTTTTCTGGCTCACACCTAAGACATTGAACTTGTCAAGAGTCTTCAAATTATGAAGAAAACTCCATGAAAGCATTTTCCTCTTTGAATATAAGTTCCCATGGTACCTAACCCTTATCATTGTCTTCTACCTTACTCTTATAATTTGAACTTAATATATACACAAACCTAATTATCTCCACCACCTTGCAACCCTTTCTGTCTAGTTCCATTATTATTAGCCAAACAATATAGTGTCAAGTAATTACTGCCCAATGGACTTTGCCGTCTAGATGCTTGTACTTTCCTGCTCTAAGGATATTTCCATCAATCATGCTTTTGATAGGTGGGGTGTAAGTTTTGAATTTTGCTCTTATGTAAAATTTACTTAAAGTTAAAATAATAACCAAGGAAAATTTAAATTTTCCATTGTCTAGCTGATTAAATTAAGGAGAAAGTTGAGGAAAATGATTTTAAATAAGGGTGAGACATTTGCTTTTGGGCGCACATTTTCTTTCTTTGTAAAAGTTGCCGAAAGAAAAACTTCAAAAAGCTCCGAAGTGAATTTCTTTCGTGGTCTGTATGTTTTTATTTTCATTTGTAATTTTGGATTTAGTGTGTATGAAATCTGGGGCGTTTTTGGTAATAAAAATTTTGGGCTCTTAAATGTAGTTATCTTTGGAAAATGTATGGGATTTTTATCAATACAAAAAGATTGTGACTCGCTCAGTGATTAGAGTATCCCAGGAAGCAATCTTGCTCTTTGCTTTAGATGTAATGCATAGTGGAGGAAACGTGCTGTATGGTTTTGCATGTGTACATGTTGACATATTGAATGGTGTGGTGTTAGCATTTCATATGGTGACACATTTACTAGTCACATTTGTCATGTTGTATCGTGTCTTGTGACCTTGCGTTGTGCTTGTATTGTGGTAGCCCGGCAAGGTTCTTAAATGTGTCTGGTTTTGATTTTGCCACAATCACCGTATAACTTATCTCAACATGGCACAATTAATACGACAAAACATGAATCGTCAGCCATATCCTTAGTAATGTGATTGCTCACAAAACAATGAAGGAAAAAGAATGTTGGAAATGTTTGAACTTTCATGGTCTCTGAGGACCGCTCTATAAAATTTTCACTTGTTTTATTTTTAACAAAGAAAGAATTGCTAAAAGGGAACAAGTCTCTCGCCCTTATTCCTCCCTGAGAAGCCGATACTTTCGTCCTCCTTCCAGTGGCTCGCAACATAAGTTTTTCCCCTCTTCCGTGACTCTCTCTCTTCTCTCTCTCTCTCTCTCTCTCTCTCTCTCTCTGTGTTTGTCTTAATGTTGCTTCTCTATCCGTTTCGCTTCACTTCTTTAATGTTTTATCTATTCCACGCTAGCCCCGCTTGACACCAATTCCAGGCGGGACGAATCTTTATATACTGATATAACATTACTGAGTTATTCTCTTCAAACATTGATGGATATCTTGTAACAGCCGTGCATGAGCTCGGCCCAGCCAACCCCCGTCCACGCCCAGCCGAGCCCAGCCCATCACGCGAGCAAGCCCACGCCGCAGCCCTCTCTCTCCTCTGTTCTCCCCTGCATCACGCGCGCAGCATGGACCGATCGGGAAGCTCGCTGTGCGGGTCCCACGCCGGCGAAACGGCTGGCCATTCGCTCGGGGTCTGCTGCAGCAGCCCCGGGGAACCGGCCGGAATTGACTTCAGCCAATGAGAGCTCGCCGTGAGTCGCGACCGGCGACGAAACTTTCCCCGCACGCCTCTATCCCCTGTTTTTTGTCCGCCCGATGAGCTATCTTTGAAGCCGCTTTTCTCTCACCTCAGATCTCCGTTCGAGCCGTGGTTTATACCCTTAGAATCGTGGTGAAGTCCTCTTCAAGCAGCCATCAACCGTCGCCGTCGACTCGAGCCACGCCGTCGCCGGTGAGCCGCCGAAGTCAACCATTCGCAGCTCCCTCCCCTGTTTTGCCGGTAGGCTGTTTAAGCTGCAAATTGCGATTTCGTCCATTTTCTTCGATCTTTAGCTTGATTCGTTGATTCCATTGGGTTTGTAGACATAGTTAAACCCCGGATTAGCCTTTGATTTCACTTAATTTGGTTGGGTTTTGGCTGATTTTGGGATTGAACTCGGTTTGCCCCAATTTTGTCAAAACCGAGCCCTAGCTCTTCAATCCGACAAACCATGGCTACCCACTCTCAATTGATGCTTCCAATAGATTTGTATGAGTGTTATGAGTGTAGTTTTGAAAGAAATTTGGTTCGATTTGGTCTTGGATGGACGAATTGAAGCCAAATCTTGGTCTCCTCCTTCCCCCTTCGACGAACCGCCGCCCCTCTCCTTTGAAATTCGATTTCTTCCTCCTCCGACCACCTCAATCTACGTTTTTGGTGTCCTTAGACTCGTATTGAAGTCCTCTACAAAACCCCTATGGTTTGGAGTCTCGGTTTTACGTTTGTGCGACGAATTAAAGGCAAAACCGAGCGAAGGTCGCTCGACCCGGCTTCTGACCCGAATTGGTTGATGCGGGTCTGCAGGTGGGCTGTCCGCGTGGGTTGTGGGCCGAATTTCGTGGGCCTCGCGCAGCCCAAGTCCACGGCAGAAGCAATTCAGCCCGAAGAAGAGAAAGAAGAAAAGAAAAGAAGAAAAGGAGAAAGGAAAAAAAGAAGAAAGAAGAAAAGAAAAAGAGAAAAAGGAAAAAGGGAAAATAATTCCCGTGTCGCCGCGAGGTTATTGGAAAATTAGCCAAGGTGAGGGAACTTTCTAAATCGCCCTTAGGCATGCCTTTGCGCTAGTTATTTACGTGTATTGTTTTATTTTAAATGCCTTTAATATTATTAATATTATTAATAAATTATTATTATCTATTATTTTAATTAATGTGGTGTTGATGTTAGTTAATTATTATTTACTGTTTTATTAATTTAGCATTATTAGTATTATTGTTCTGAGATGATTAAATTGGGATGATTTAGCCGAGTAATTGGTCCATGAAAGCAAGATTGAGAATTTGAGGAACGTAGCAAACTATAAGCCAAATTAGACGGCGTTAGTTAGTTTCTTTGATTATGCAATTTATTTATTTATTCATATCAATTTATTTAATTACAGCAATTTATTTATTTAATACCGTATTTATTTATTTAGAGTCCAGTATTATTATATTCTGCAATTGAGTGTTTATTTAGACTACGTGATTAGTCTAGATCGATGGGACTCGGGATTAGACTGGACTTGAGTGACGGACTAGTGATTCTTGGATTTGGTGTGAGCTTAGTAGGTGGCGTAGTGACAAATTAGGGACCCTAGGGCCGGGGTAGACCTAATCGCGGGATAGGGAGTTAACTCGCTGAGATACCCAGTATCTCACCCTACCACCCCAACCTCCCCAGGTAACAGAGATGGACCCTAATAATGATATTGTGGAATGGGAAGAGGACACTGACGAGGACAACCTACCCTGGGAGGAGATAGAAGAGGAGGAGATAGAGGAAGCGGAACCTGAGAAGGAAGAGGAGTTTACAGATGAAACTGACGAAGATGACCTGCCATTAGAAGAGCTTGAAGAAGAGGATCAAGAAGAAGTAGAACTGGAAGAAGAAGAGCCGGAGGAAGAAGAGTTGGGAGAGGAAGAACTAGAGGAAGAAGAGTTCGAAGAGGAAGAACTGGAGGAAGAAGAAGCTGAAGAGGAAGGACTAGTACAGGAGGAGCCAGAAGAGGAAGTGGTGGATGACGGACCAATGCAAACTGTACACGACATGGTGATGGGTTGGCGCCAGGAGTTCGACCAATAGCTGCAACTTCGAGAACCCACACCCAAGCCTGTAGATCAAGGGTGGATCATAGACAGGGTCGAGACCCTTTCTGGAAGGGTAGCAGAAAAGCATGAGACTACCATTTGGGAATGGAACCCTCTACTAAGGAAATGGGTCGGTCATCAATATTGGGAGCGCTATGAAGGCGAGGTCGGAGGCCCACTAGTCTTCCACCAGGGACATCATGAGGCACCGACAGGAGTGTATGATTATTGGAACCCGGACCTGGGTTACGGTGACCAACCCGGAGGCACGGTCATAGATCCCTAGGACAGGTGGTCTAGGTTGAACTATGGGACCCGCTTTTGAAATTGTACAGTATCGGGGTATACTAGGTTGGTATGTGCTCGGTTATGTATACGCCTTTTTGGACGTAAATTTTGGGGAATGTATATTATTAAGCTTTCGTGTGCTTACTCTGAATTATAACGACTGATTTGGATCAAGAATTCGTGAAAACAACAGGGCTGTGCACGCACGCCGGACTCGGGGCGTGACATATCTTTTCTTAGAAAAGAGCTATGATTTGTTAGATGACACCAAATGAGCATAATGTATTAAGTGCTAAAGTTACCAACTTTCATTTTTCAATAGCAGCATTTGCCAAATTTGGGAATAAAACTTGGCTGATGCGACCTGAAACGAAACCGGTCATCGCTCCATCTGCCTTGCTCCGATCTCGCCCCTCTCTCCCAAAATGAAGAGAGGATGCCCTCTTACTGCACGACAAGATGTAGATAAAGAATAAAAAAGGCTGGATGGAAAGCACATGTTTTCTGAACGATTCCGAATACAGAATGTCCAACGAACGAGTCTTCCTAGGTCAAGGCTAATCTTACCATAAAGAGCACAAGCATTGAGAGACTTGCTAGCACGATGGTGCCTTTTCTGACACTGCTGAGCTGACCACAATTTTTATTTCAAGAAGAACTGGGTCCTGGAAGTTTTAAGGTCGCTTTATTCTTTCCGTAGACGAATAAGACAATTCCAGACCATGAAAAATGAGAAACTACCGCTTGTCCTTGCTGACCACTTCTGTTGAGTCTCGATCTTCATCCCCTCTCTCCTTTGTGAACAACTCTGCGGTATCTTCTTCTTCTTCTTCTTTAAATCTCTCACTTTATCAGAATGATTTGTCAAGGCTGCTCATAATGTGGATATATTCACATAGTATAACGTTTGAGTCTTGGTAAATGTCGCAGTATCTCTATCTACAATAAAACTAAGAAAAAATGCAAAGGAAAAAAAAAATCAGACTTTATAAGGCGTCAACTATCAATGTCAGACGATGGATGTTGACCCAACATTTTTTAAAACAAAATATCGATATCATGTAGTCAATCATCAGACATTCACATGTTGTAATTGAAAATACTCACACTTATTAATCATTTATAACACAATTGGACGGTTCTCTATATGCTAAGGTAATCGTAATATTAATAAATTCATTGTTGCATTTGGTTACAATACAACTTTGTCTCGCGTTGTCGATAAATTATGGAAAATGTCAAAAATATTGATATATCAAATATAGTGAAGTGTGGAGTTGGTCCATTTATGAAATCTTGAAAGGTATGATTGGTTCGTTTTTTACTTTCTTGAATTTTATGACATTATCTCTTTGACTTTTACTTATCGTGAAATATTTAGAAATTTCAAACTATTTAATACCAAATTGCACAATTGATCCGTTTTTAGAACCTATAGGAAAAAAAATCCAAGTAATGAGGAGAAACTATAAATAGAAAAATTTATCTTAAAGGGTTGTCCTATTATTATTATTATTATTATTATTATTATTATTATTAGTAGTAGTAGTAGTAGTAGTAGTAGTAGTAGTAGTAGTAGGGGTGGGAGGAGGAGGAAGAGGAAGAGGAGTATTTCACATGTTTTTGGCATTATTTTTTAGGTTGCGTCTAGAATTAATAGGCAATGTTCTAGGCTGCCAGACAAGCTCGTTCATAAGGTTTCAAGCAACACTTTTCGTGGATAAGAATGGTCGGTTTGTATGTAGGCATTTCCCAACATTTAATGAAGAGAAACTGCATTCTTGCTGCACCAAAAGATGTAGATAAACAAGTGAAGAGGCAGGGCAAAGGGCACATGCTTTACGGACGATTCCCAAATGTACAATGTGTAATGAACGGGTCTTCCTGGACTGCTGGCTATTGATTCCAATATTGAAAGTCGCTAACTTGGATTAGTGCCATGCACATCTTCTCTTTCCAGTGGACCTTGCCCTCTTGATGCGTGCGCTTATCTTTAATTGGTAGACTACAAATTATATATGCATATTATATATGTTTATATATATATATATATCGTTCACATTTATAATTAAATAAAATTAAGAAAAAAAATTCCAAATAAGAGCTTAAATATTCTCATTTTCTCAAATAATAATATGAAATGTATGTTATCTCAAATAATGGCTTGAAGTTGTCATTTTAGTATCAAAGAAGAGCCTAACCTCACCTAATCAAGGGCATTTCAATCCTCTGGATTCTGTATATTTTATTTTATTTTTCATTTTCTTTTCCTTTTTCTATTTTTCTATAAAAAAGATAAATTCTGAAAAGAAAAACACAGACTAAAACTTACAAATTAAATAAAAATAGCCAAGCGAGAGGGCTACCCCAACCCTTCGCCTATGGCCAACGCTCGGTGGTGGCCACAGGCATGCTAGCCCTCCTGGTTGACTTTTTTTTTAAGTTTTATTTTTCTTTCTTTTTTGACTTTGTCTTTTTTGGAAAAAAAAGGAAAAAAAAAAGGAAAAGACAAAAATGACCTTAATCAGTTGGTAAGTTCAAACTCTTGTTTAAAACTGACATTGTTATTTCATGCCCTTAATTGAAATAAGGTCTATTTTAGTGCCTTATTTGAAATAATAAAGGTACTTTAGACTCTTCTTTCAAGTAGAGTTCAATTCATGCTCTTATTTAAGAAAATAAAAGCATTTTAGGTCATTATTTGAAATTTTTCCTAAAATTAAAATGACGAGCTATACATTTTTTGGGACATTCTTGAACGTATATGTCCCTAATGCATCCCAACCCACAAAAAATATGAATTTTAGGAGATCCATCGATATCAAGGGTTCAAATGCATCAGACTCACCAATACCCATATCATCTAAGAAATTTTCCATATTTGCTCCAACAAGCCTTTGATCGGAAGTTTTTTTTTTGGGGGTCAAAAAACTCGTTGTCATATTCTCATTTGAGTTAAAGTTTGTTGAGAGAAATACATAGTATCAGCACAAATTAAATCCAAAAAACTAGATGGGGGATAGGCTACCCAGTTATCAGGTAAAATCTTGTTCCTCTGGGCTTTGGCGACCCAATCTGCAACTTGATTGCAACTCCTAGAGCAATGGGCCAGCCTTAGATTTGCAAAACTTCTCGCGTGGGCCTGGGCTTCGTCGATCAACGCTTGTACTTCCCATATGCTTTGATCTGCACTGCTGCTTATCACTTCCACTAGATCAGTTCGATTTCTCTCCACCACAAGTGCCTGCTCGCGATTTTGTTGATAGAGTTTTAGGGCTTCAAGTACAGCTTCTGCCTCCGCTTGAATCGGCAACATTGCTCTCGCCGATCTCACAACTCCATCCACAATCAGACCTCTGCTGTCTCTACAGACACAAGATATCGCAGCTTCCCCTGTAATGGGATCGAAAGAACCATCTACATTCACCTTGATCGTCCCAGGAGGAGGGGGTTTCCAGACCGAAGGTAAGTCGAGGTTTTCATTCTGTCTTTCATGGTTATCCTTCCCCAAAATATTAATGTTTTTTGCTTCCACTTGTGCTGAGGATATAACCTTGAGATGGTTCAGTTGTTGCCCTAGAAAAATCTGGTTATTGTGTGCTCTCCAGATCTGCCACAACAGGCTTGCTAGGAGGTCGAACGATACGGAGGTATGTTGAAACTGAGCCAGCCATTCCTGTATTTTCAATGTAGATTGTGTGCTTATCTGTATACTGACTGATGAATCTTTCCATATGTTATGAGTCCATGGGCATAATAGAAACAAGTGTTCTGTTGTCTCTGGTTGTTGCTGGCAGCTAGGGCAAATATCTTGCTGTAAATTTTGTCTTCGACATAGGTTAACTTTTGTCGCGAGGGCATTTTGGCTCATTTGCCAGAGAAAGAACTTGACTTTTGGTTGCACTTTTGCCTTCCAAATTCTCTTCCATAGTTCTCTAGGTGCTTGATACAAGGTAGATGCCTGGTTCTGAGGTAGACTGGCTAGATCAGATCTCTCGTGGTTATACGCACTCTTATCAGTATGCTGACCAGATTTGGTATGCTCCCAGATTAGCCTATCATCAGCACCCCTTGGGTTAAGGTGGATGCTAAGTATCTCCCTTACTATTTCAGTATCAAAATACTGTTGTATTTTTTCTTCATTCCATTTGATTTCTCCACTATGCATCAACTCTGAGACCCATATTTGATCCCCTCTATTAGCTGGACCTCCCACCAGTCCTTTGTCCAGTCATCTCTAATTTTAATTTTCCTCCCATTACCCACCACCCATCTTAATGAAGAGCTAATGGAAGCACAACCAGCCAATAAGTTTTGCCAACCCCACAATGGTCTAGCACCCTTTTTTGCATGTATAAGGTATGTATGAGGAAAATATAAGCCCTTAAAGACTCTGCCCCACAAAGATTCTGGTTCTTGCAATAATCCCCATGCCTGCCGTCCTACATGGCCTTGTTGAAGCTGATCAGATCTCTAAAGCCTAAGCCACCTTCGTCTTTCCTTTTGTTTGAGGGTTTCTCAGTTTTTACAGTGCAGTCCCTTGCTATTCTCATTTGTTCTCCACCAGAATGCTGCAATTTTCTTTTCTATAGCACGACACAGAGATAGGGGAATTTTGAAGGTAGACATTGCATACTGTGGTAGTGCCTGCACCACTGATTTAAGGAGAATTTCTTTTCCTGCCTTTGAAAGAAAGTTTTCTTTCCACCCTTCTATTTTTTTTACTTACTCTATCAAGAATCCATGCAAACATATGTTTCTTAGATGTTCCCCAGTCAGAAGGAATACCAAGGTATTTACATGTCTTTTCAATTTCTGGAATTCTCATTTCATGTGTCATATTTCTTCTTAAATCTCTTGGACAATCCTTACTAAAAAACATCTCTGACTTGACATCCCTGACTTGTTTAAATTTATTGCTTGGCCAGATGCAAAACAATATTGATTCAAAACCTCTGCAACAGCCTGACACTCAGCAATTTTGTCATCCAAGAACATGATAAGGTCATCCGCAAATAGAATGTGGGATAAGGTAGGGCTGTTTGGGTTCAGTCAAATGCCTTTTATGCTTCCCATCTCAATTCCTTTTTTCAGCATAACAGATAGTGCATTAGCCATGATGATGAATAAATATGGAGAAATAGGGTCACCTTGTCTAATTCCTCTTGTCGGCTTAAAGAAAGGTAAGGGTTCTCCATTTATCTTTACACTATATGACACCGTTGTTATGCACTCCATGATTCTAGCAACCCAGTCTTCATTCAAACCCATTTGTAGCATGCATGCTTTCAAAAAGTCCCACTTTACTCTGTCGTAGGCCTTCTTCATATCGATTTTGAGAATAGCTTGGAACTTTTTTCTTCGTTTCCGAACTCTAAGCTGGCGAAGGACCTCCTACACTACAAATATATTGTCCTGTATTTGTCTGCCACTAACAAAGGCACCTTGTTCTTCAGCAATCATCATAGGAAGCCATTTTTTCAATCTATTTGCCAGCACTTTGGATATGATCTTATATACAAAGTTACATAGACTGATTGGTCTGAACTGCTCCTGTCACGCCCCGAACCTCGAGCGCGCGCACATCCCACCATGGTCGAATGAAATGCGACGTTCCCAGGTGGTGCCGCCGACCCAATCTTCTATACACATGCGGAAGCGTAACTAACAATCCCGGACAACAACAAACTTGGGATAGGAAAGTAAGACAGTCAATTCACACAAAACACATCTTATAAAACAATTTCGGGTTCATGTACAAATGATTAAACCCCAAAGAAAGGTTCGCCTACTCTGGGATCTACAGCCACTAGCTCCACGTCCTCCAAAAAGGTGTTCTTCCAAAAACTATAGTCTACGAGACCCCATGACGTGTGTCGTACCTCCATCTATGTACTTGAAAAACAGTTCACCGAGTCAACTCTCAAAGCCCTTATTAGGAAGAAATCCACCCAAGGATAACTTATTCACACCAACAAATCAGGGTCTGGAAAACAGCAGACAGAACAACATCGGGTACCGTCAGAACATACATCGTCTGGTCGGTTAGAACATGCATCGTCTGGTCGGTTAGAACATGCATCGTCTGGTACATCGTCTGGACACATAGACGATACATCGTCTAAACACACAGACGATACATCGTCTGGTCAGTCAGAACACATAGACGATACATCGTCTGGTACAGTGTCTCTACAGTTCATATACATAAACATGCAGCAAACATCTTTAATAACCAGTATGCTTCACATCAGCCATCATCAACTTATCAACAGTTTAATCCTCACTCAATAACAAACTCGTGGCTATAATAACGTCTTGCATAGAATCATCTTAGCGTGTAGCACTTAGTCCTTGACTGCGTATGACGATAGTACAAGGTTCTAGGGGTGACTCACACAGTCTTTGGCACAAGGTTCTAGAGGTAACCCCCGCGAAGTATACGTATCGCGTGGCACTTAGTCCCGGCCTAGAACATAACATATTGTATAGCACTTAGTCCTTGACCAGAACAGGTCGATGGTACAAGGTTCTAGAGGTGACTCATACAATCTTTGGCACAAGGTTCTAGAGGTAACCCCCGCGAAGTATACGTATCGCGTGGCACTTAGTCCTTGTCCAGAAAGCATAGTACTAGGTTCTAAAGGTGACTCCCATGAAGTATACGTTATCATGTAGCACTTAGTCCTATACTTGCTAGCCATGCATCTGAAGTTTTCACACAGCCCATCATCTTTCAATAATCATTACATAATCACATATCATCTTTAATCAGTCAGCAAATATCATATTTCATCAATTACCACATATCATCCTTCACCAGCCGTCACATAATCACACACCATCCGATCAATAACCAGGAGGTCAATCACCCGGCCTCGCTGCACACATCCCATACCGTGCCAACTCAGCTAAATGTGAAATCCACCTGACTGGCCAAACTAAGTTATTTGCGTGTCTCCACGTCTAAACCCAGAAACATAATCAAATCAGTTCATAAAATCCTCAATTTTGAATATGTCATAAAGGACACAAAAGCCAACATTTTTCATGAAGACACCTTAGTCCAAATCCTTCCATACAAAGAGCAGTAAATCGCTCAATCTATTACAAATACTGCACCAGTTTTCAGAAATCATGTTCTCCAGAATCAGTTTAGTTCGAAATCCAAAACTCATCCGTTTGGTCTGAAATCTGACTATGATATATTAAAAGATGTTATAAACAAATTTTGTGAAGGAACTCTTTTGAAATTCGAACTCCAAGAGTGGGTAAAAATCCACAGAACATCAAAAGATATCAAGTTCCAGAGAAAACAGAGGTTCTGTTCTGTTCAAACGAAGTTGACATAAATTCCTTTTAACTCCATAAAATCCTGAGTAAAATATATGTCATAGCTGAAGATGTTTAAAACACTTTTCATGAAGGAACTAACTTCATAATATCATCACATCTCGTTCCACAAATTCTGCAAACAACAACTGTTCAGTAAACATACACAAGAGAAATCCTCTGTTCTGAACTAAATCACCATTTCTTGTGCTAATACCATCTAACACATATCTTATTAAGCTGATCAACACTCAACTAAACCTCTAAGTGTAATCGCAACCTAAGAAAGGTTTGGAAGTTGACTCACCTGATCAGCAAACAGACAAGTCCACGACAAAGATGGCGCGAAAGCGACTCCAACTCTCTTTTACTTCACTTCGAAAGAGACTCAGAAGGTGCTGTAAAAGCCTTGAAAGTTATTTTCCAAGGTGTTGGTCTGAGAGCAACGTATCTCAGCTTGAACAATGGAGGTGTCGAAAGTGAGAATGTCTAAAAGAGACTGAAGTAGAAGCAGTTGTCTTCTCACGTTCAGCTGTATACAGGGGAACAAATAGCCTTGAAAAGTCAATCTAAAATATTTAAACACTTGAGTACCTGCCCCCAACAGTCTTCTACCTAATCCAATAGTACTTTCCCCTCTCAATCTTCTCCAACAAGCCAAGTATAAAGGCTATAATGCAGTAGCCCCTCATACCTACGAATTTGCACCCATTCACCACAAGTCGCATACAACTTCTCATTGATTAAACTTATACTTATTCGACAAAATATTACATTTGAGAGGTGCTGAAATTTAGGATGTCACAGCTCCAACTTTTCTGGATGTGGCACCTTTGGAACTAGGGTAATATGAGTTATGTTCCTCTCTGGGTTAAGAGATCCAGAATTGAAGAATTTTTTAACTTCCTGATATATTTCTTCTTTAAATTCCAGCCAATGATAACGGTAGAACTTTCCACCGAGACCATCTGGCCCCGAGGCTTTCGAAGCTCCCAACTGGTGATAAGCTCTCGTCACCTCCTCCAAAGTCACCTCCTCCATAATGGCTCTGTTAATTTCCTCAGTTACTACCCTTGGGATCTGTTCTAGAATTGGTTGGAAATTTCTGATCCCCGTTGTAGTATATAGTTCTTCAAAAAATTTGCTTGTCATGCACTTGAGCTGATTAGGGTCTCTACACCATTCTTCATTCTCATTTTTCAACATAGTAATTCTATTTCTATGTCTCCTCTGTACTATAGTTGCATGGAAGAATTTGGTGTTTTTGTCTCCCATTTTTAGCCATTGAATTCTGGAACGAAATCCCCAGTACATCTCCTCCCGTCTACAAAGTCTTTCCACCTCTCCCTTCAGTCTTTGCAATCTGGTATTGTCTGAAGTAATTCTCTGGCTATTTGTGATTTCCTGTATTTTGTATTTCAACTGGGAAATTCTTTTTGCTGCATTAGAAAATCTTTTTTTGCTCCAGGTTGAGAGATCCTTTGTCACTCTGTTCAATCTATGAATCAAGTCTACTTGCTGCCCCTGGTGAGATTCCCAACTTTGAGTGACTGTTTTCTCATATTCCTCATCTTCTATCCAGTAATTTTCAAATCTGAAAGCTTTTTGTCTTTTCTGGAGATCAGGATATAAGTTCACAAATATCGGGCTGTGGTCTGATTCGATGGCTAGCAATGCAAAAACCTCAGCATTTGGAAAATGGATTCTCCATTCAAAGGTATAGACTGCTCTATCGAGCTTTTCTTTAACCAGTTCATTCCCTTCTCTATTATTTGACCATGTGAAGGAACACCCCTTACTATCCATGTCCATCAATTCGCAGTCATCTAGGAAGTCTTGGAAGGCTTTGAGTCTGCTATGATCAGCCATCCTCTTCCCTACCTTCTCCCAATGATATAAAATTTCATTGAAATCCCCCACACAAATCCAAGGAACATGGATTGTTCTATTCAGGTCCCTCAAGCTATCCCAAAGCCCTAACCTCTGTTGATAATTGGTAGGAGCATGTACAAAGGTTAACCTCATCCTTTGTTGCCTGTCTACTATGTCACAATTCAAATCAATCATAAACTGTGAGTTATGATTAATCGTAATAGAAACTTGTTCATTCCACATCAGTGCCAAACCCCCCGCTATACCTTTGGAACCAGGGTAATATGAACTCATGCTCTGATGATCTCTCCACAACAAACTGCAGCAATCACAGATAGGATTGGGGAAATGTGGTATATACGAGAGTTTAAGGTTTATGGGTATCAAGGAATATGGGAAGGAATGTAAGGTTTAGGTTTAGGGTTTTATGGGAATCGGGAGACATGAAGAAAGTAGGGTTTACTGTCTGGGCTTTACAGAATTGGATTGTTGATGTGGAGATTTAGAAGAGGAAAACATTGAGGAATCAGAAAATTTCATGGAAAGGTTTAGGGTTTTCAAGCATTTTGGATTTGCAGCTGCCCTACGGCAGAGAGAGCTCTCCATGAGAGAGAGATTTCATTTTTTATCGGAAGTTTGACGCAAGCATCTATTTGAAAGCTTGGAAAGCACTTCAGGACCTTACAGGCAAAGTGTTAATAACCCTAAAACTTTATGCTTTTTCAAGCCATTATGAAAAATAAAAGCTTGGAAAATAGAGGAGATGGACATTCTACAACTGGACGCGAACATTTTAGGAAACATAACAAAAGTTCACGGTGAATTTGGGAATACATGCTTAGGCGACACTTAAGGGAGCATAATTTTATGTAGAAAGCAACAAATCCCATGCTTGCAATTCGGGAGGGGCTTCCGCTTTTTATTTTGTTCAAAAGCAGAAGACTCATATGAAATATGATACTAATTTTTGAGTTGTGTACTAAGATACATATTCCAAATTTATGGAGATGACATAATGAATTCTTACATGTAATCAACAACACTGTCATGTTATTGACAGAGTATAACAAAAATCTTCGAAGGATACAAACTCACTGAAAATGTTAGGATTTTCAAAAATTGCTAATTCGCAGCATTGAAACTCGTTAAACAATTGTTTTTGAATAGATCTCGTGATATTAACGAGACAAGCACGTAGGCCAAAAAAATAAATGAGATGGTAATAAATTTTAGGATATGTATATTCCACTGAAAACTTAATGATATGAGCAAATATTTTTATGGGAATCATTTAAAAAAGATTATTCTCATTTGTTTGGTGATTTAGATAAATTGATATCCTTCTTACTAAAAAAGAAACTTATTTCCTCCAAATTTAAATTTATTTTTCCAATTCACAGAAAGTGTTATTAATAAATCAATTATTTTCCGTCACCATGATTTCTGAAAAAATTGATTTTTTTTTCAAAAATAGTACTCCTACTATGGCTAATCCCTTTTGGAAATTAGGGTCTCATGGGGTCACTCGAGGTGATCCTCAAGTGACAAACCTGTTATTCATATTTCCATCGTAAGCAGATTGTTGCAAAGTCACAAAAATCGAAGTTAGGGTGATGAATGACATCACACTGCGATGTTCCTCTGATGGGGGCATACTGCCAACGTCGAGGGAAAGAAAACATCGCATGGTCTTCGAATCTTGAGGGAAAGAACCATGAGAAAACATCGTCCATCCCATCAAAATGTTGCCAAAACATGACATCCTACATCTGTCTTTCCCATCGCCGATGCTCTTTGACACGTTGTTTTCCCTTTGTGTACTCGATCTGGACAGATCGTCATCTATGTCAATCCGATTTTAAATATTTTTATCAATTTAATTAAAAATCTTTATGTGTAGCGACTCAAATATAATCATCTTAACTAATTTTCATTGAAAATTATCGACGTGGCGTTGATGGTCGACAAAAAATGAATCATCATGTTGGTAATTTCTAACAAAAAAGAATTTGAAAGAAAGTTGAAATTGCACGCAAATATTTAAAGCAAACGTGTAAAACCAAAAAATTTAAAACTAAGGTACTGTTTCTCTCTCGGAAATAATTTATTTTAAGAAATAACTTTTTTAATACTATTCACCAGACTAATCATTGCAAAAAAACACGTTTAGTAATTGTTATTTTCAGAATAGAAAAAGAATAGAAATTCTTTTCGATAGAAATTAATTTTTAGATCAGTGACTCGGGCTGGCAAGTTCAGCTTCGCCTAGCCGTAGCCTTGTTGGGGTTCGATGAGGCTCACTTGAGGTTGGCGAGGCTTGCCCAAGGCCGGTTGTTGGTCTTCGCGGAGGCTTGGTGATCTGTTAGAGAAAGAAAAAGAAAAGAAGAAAAAAGGTAAAAAAAGTGTTGTTCTAGGAAATTATTTCCGGTACGAAGAAGTAATTTTTTTATAATTCTAATTTCAGTTCCAAATCTATTTCATGGTTACTTTTTTTATTACTAGGAATGGAGAGATCAATTGACATACACAAACGAAAAAAGTGTTGTTCTAGGAAATTATTTCCGGTACGAAGAAGTAATTTTTTTATAATTCTAATTTCAGTTCCAAATCTATTTCATGGTTACTTTTTTTATTACTAGGAATGGAGAGATCAATTGACATACACAAACGGATTTCTGTTTTTTTTTTCTATTTTTGGAAATAAAAAACGTTATTAAATAGACCCCAAGTTTATTGCCGATTCAATAATTTTCACGATGAATGCTTGCGAAGCTAGAATAGTCTTCGACCCAAAAAGACAAAAGGCTGGAATTCTCCAAGTCCGTAAGTATCATAACATTCGCAATGATCTAGAAAGAGGGGAGGGGGATAACGTCTTCTATTTTAATATTTTACTATTAATTTTCTTAATTCAAACTTTAGAACTTGATTTTGTCAGCAATGTAGCGATTGGAACGAAAACAAGTGCCCCATTCCCTTTCTTAACACTATTTTGCCAATTCGATTTGGACGGGAATGGTAGTTGGAAACTTACATTGTTGACACTTCAACGGCCCATAAATTATTGTGAACTCGTAATTTTTTTTTCTAAAGTCCGAAATACTTGAAAACCTTTCTTGAAGTATTC
The DNA here is from genome assembly GCA_019926035.1 of Melaleuca alternifolia. Lineage (NCBI taxonomy): Eukaryota > Viridiplantae > Streptophyta > Magnoliopsida > Myrtales > Myrtaceae > Melaleuca > Melaleuca alternifolia. The sequence continues at coordinate 900,696 of JAGKPW010002284.1, forward strand.
GGAATAATCGACACAAGATTATTTCTTCGATTTCCTTCAGAAGAAAGTAGCTATGAAGCCACCTGCTACAATCATCGTATTCTTCAACCCCATAAAATTCTCAGACTTAAATGACAGTTATTTATTTTCATAGTTTGGAGAGAAAATCGTAAGCCCAAATGTCAAAGGAATTGACTAACAGATTAGTGGTAGGTAGGTAAATGAGCCTAAGCAGCTATCTGATTCGTGACCCTCTTTACATAGACGAAAGCTCGGTCATGATAGAGCACTTTCATATCATAAAGGGATGGAAGTAGGGTCGATTTGGAATAGCAGGTGTCGTCCCAAACTCGTCATCCTTAACTTTTTATGATTCCATAAACCTACACCGAATCTATCTTATGTTTTGATATAATATCCCAAAACCACCATTAGCTACCCACAAGTTATCAAATGATTTTTTAATAAACAATCGTGTTATGTTAAACTCATAATAAAACCACCTCATGTTTGCAAATGCAACTATTTATTTGAAATCCATAAATCTCGAATTGTAGTCTTAGGGGGTCCAAAGTATAAGATTGAAAGAATTTAAATTTAACGAACATGAAAATCTAACGTCTAAAATTGTTAGAAGCTAGGAGTGAAATAGTGGCTGTTATTAGAATCAAGTAACGTTGAGATTTTTAGTAGAGGCAATTTAAAAATTCCCATTGCAAATCCTATGTAACGATATAAATATAAAGAAAACAAATAAAACTATAATGGTAATACATGTCGGCTTCAACTGTTGAGTTTTTTTACTATAAAATCTCAAATTTGTCCTGAATCCTACAAGGTTTATAGCAATTGAGCCCAGTCAATCTCCCCAAACCCTTTATCCATTAAGGTCCCATTAGGATTTGGGTTGGTCAGATGCCCTATTGCACTCGTCTTGCTTCCATCCTTTACATCGATAAAAAGGGTGAACTTTCTTTAGTATACACAAATTGAAGGAATTCATTATATTTGTTATGTTAAAACTAAAACGTGCTGCGTGGCAATATCCAATTGGGTGTTTAAACCAGTGCGATCCATGCCTAGGGGGATTATTATTATTATTTTTTTAATTTTCGTCGAAAAGAACCTTCTTCATTCATCAACGCAAACTGGCGGAACGGATTAAACAAGTATCCAAACACAAAATATTCAAGAGGGGTTGGAGGGTAATTTTAACCAATCAGGGGTAAAAAAAATAAAAAAATTCCGATCGGTTTCGGCAGCCCAATTGGCAAGATGGCCGGCTTCGCACGAATAGACGATGACCGCAAATGTTTTAGTTGGGCCAGGCTTGAACGACGATCTTCAATAGTGTTCAACACAGCCCGTGGGCTTCGTCCTTCCCCGGGAACCAAGTCCACGACTGATAACGCTGTCACTCTTTGGTACGACGTACCAAAGAGATACATCTCCATGGCCTAGGTTGAATCCCCGACTTGTTATGGTAACGGAGCACTGCATTTCAGCGCTCGGCATTTATGAATGCGGGGAATAGATTACACAACAGATCGATGACTCTTGTCTAATGAGTGCGGACGCTATGCTTTGATGTTTGGATAAGTAATTGACCCGAGTCACTTAAAGAGAACGTCTTTCTGTATAACCAACGTAACGCTGTATATCTAATGAAGTACGGCCATCGTTAGCGAGCGCCTCTTGATAATCTGTTGAAACATGCCTAATGAGACTATATTCTTCAAAGCATTGTACACATATCACAAGGACAATCCAGGTATTGGGATTTGTAATATTTCCTAATTTAATAGGTTAACAAGCGCCCGAGCTCTCGGGTAATATATAAACAAAATCCGATTGTTTTTAATTTGTCAATTGACAAGCAATGTTCTTTCGACTGTAAAATTATGTAAACTATTCCCACGTTAAGCTACTCAAATATTCAATGTACGTATCCTTTACGACGTTGATTTGTAAGCAAGTTTTCTTTGCAAGTTACTTTCTTACGTACTCCCAGTATCATTCTCAAAGCATAGGCTCGTAGTAGAGGTGGCAAACTAGGTCAAAAACCCATATTTTAACTCATATTTGATAATATGAGTCATAAATAAGTTAGCTTAAAAAGTTAGTTGGAACTAAAATGAGTCACTTAAGAACCTCATGGGTCTTAAATGAGTTCTAAACGGGTCATAAATGGGTTACCTAATTAATTTTAAGTATTATTAACAAGTCATTTTTAGATTATGAAAATTCTGTTTTTCTAATTATTTTATTTTAAAAAAATAAAAATTTGCTTATTTTTATATTCTTTTAACAATACGGGTCGGGTCGTGTATGTGTCGGGTCAGGGTTGGGTCGGATATGAGTCATTATATTTACACTACATGAATATATGTCAAAACGGGTTAAATGGGTCAAATATGGTCCGATCCATATTTAATCCGACCCAAACCCAACCCAACCCACCCGTTTGACATTTTTAACTCGCAGTTGCTAATAGGCAGAAGGGTTAAAGGAGGGAGAGCTTCCCTCCGCAGCATATGCTCTGCGTTTGACGTCAAAATTCAAGACGGTCAGTCAAGTCTTCAGCCGGACGAAGGCTCAGAATGAGCTGGAGACGAGACTCTGGACCAAAGCAAGAAACCATTAGCTTTCCTCCAGCAATAAGTGATCCTCAGGAACAGATCACGTCATTGGAAGTTTAAGAATGGCAGACGAATTCGGTAAATGGAATCAAGAAACGAAACAAAGATGAGGGATCTACAGCTATGTACCCAGCTTACAGCACGAGCAATTGTCTTCTTTATATGTTGAAACTGGTCTCACTTCTGGGCGGCGACCTGGTCATGGCGAAGGGGCATTTTTAAGGGAGGACTCTATTAGAACATCGTGGAAATGTGCAAGACGAAAGTAACAATTTGTCATGACTCATAATTGTTTTTCCCCGGCATTACTCAGGCGATTGGTTTAGAGATTCACGAGGAACTCACGCATTTGGGTTAAGCACATGTTGTGGAATCAATCTTCACACAATCACATTATCGATGACAGATAATGCTTTTTGCCATCCGCGCTACAACTTACCATCGTCTTAACGTTACATTGATTATGACCAGGTCGTTCCAATTTATGTAATCGAAATCCAAAGTTAAAGCCTTGAACATTGCATGGACCAAACGGAAGTATCACGAAAGCAGAGCGAGTTTACCTTGCTTGATAAACTTTCGAAGCAGCAGTTTCACTACTGGTTATAAAAGCTTGTCTATAATCATATATGACAGAGTCGGAAATACTTTTTTTGTCTTTAATTGATCACCAGCCAGAAAAACTGGAACCTTCTTATTTGTTTTAGCTCAGTTTCTCAAAATTACTGGAAATGCATGCCCGTCTCGGAACGTTCAAGAGGAACATCAATTGAACAACAAAAAAGTTCGCAAGGTTTTTGATCATCGGGGAGAATCGAATGGTGTTTTTTCTAAACAGGATATATGCATTCGTCAAATTTGGCGTGCAAAATGTTTTCAAAGAAATGCGGACAGAGTGAAAGATTAAATTTTAAGCACAGTTTGCGATAGTGAGCGGCGGAAGATCACCAGCCTACAGATGAAGAAGCCAAATCCTGGATTTATTTAGAGGGAAACCACAAATCACTAGGTAATTCTGGATTAGCTATGTCCATATTTTCATTCGTTGAATGACAAGCCGCTAATCTGTCTGCAGACTGCAAAAGCTACCAACGAAAGGGTATAACAAGAAACATTGCTATGATGCTGTGAACAGCAAGTATTCATAGGCAAGTCCGGAGTTTCCAAAATCAATTAGATAAACACCCAGTGTGGAGCAAATCATGCTCAACAGATGTAGCTTCGAGAAGAGTATTACTACTTTTGCTCCCGCTGACCGTCGAAGGATGAAGAATCTTACTAGATGACCAATGCCTTCTGCTGTCCGTAGACCCACGTTTCGGTTGACATCTGGATCTTGGCTGAAGCATCATGTCAGCTTCTCCGGCCAACTCCTCCACTCTTTCAATCATGTAAGACTATGAACTCAGGAAATTAACAGAACCCTGTCAAGGAAAACCTTCTGGTCCAAAGAAGACGGATGAAAAGTAGGTCATGAATCTCAGAAGGAAAAATTGCTTGTTTACGTCAATTAAGGAAACACCACTCGTCTTACTATTGTAATATGAGTATAAGATTCATCACCTCATTATCTCCAGAACATAATATTTCCATCCTGAACTTCATATTGCGCTCTTTCATAATTTCTAACGATGCGTGTTTTAAACAGATTTGGTACCGTCTCCAATGAGTCACATCCAGAAATATCCAAATAAATTAAGTCCAACTTTTCAAGTCCTTGAAGCTGAGTGAGTTTCTTGCAGTCTCGTAATACTAGAGATTGTAACTTCTCACAGCCCAACAAGTCTGGCAAAATCTCCACTGAAGTGCATCCTGTGATATCCATGCGTGTAAGGGATTTTGATTCCTGAAACCCAGGAATCTCTGTGATACCCGGCAAATACTTCATCATGAAATTCTCTAAACTTCCAAATTTCAATAGGTTTGGTAGTGTCTTTAGGGCTTTGCACCCCATCAGGTTCAACTTTTTTAGGGTCTTAAAACATGATAGGTCAGGTAATCTTTCAATAGACCCACAGTCAGAGATATCCAATGCCTCTAACGACTCTACCCTATCAAGACCTTGAATTTCGACTAGATTGTTGCACAAGCTAACCTTTAATTGCTTCAAATGCCATAATCCTGGAAAGATCAGCTTGTCAATGGACTTGCAGCGATGTATAACTACTTCCTCCAAGGACTCCAATTCATCATGGCCCAGAATCTCAACTAAGTTGTGGCAATCCTCAACGTGTAACCGTTTCAAACGGCTCAATGTGAAAGGTCCAATCTCTTTAGGGAACTGCAGCTTTTTATTGACAACGCTTCCAAGTACTTGGATTGGTCAAGCTTGAAGAATATCAGCTTATCACAGGAGTCGACATAAAGTTTCATGAGTCTTGAGGGAAGTCTGGGATGGATTCAAGTTGATCGCATCTGTATAGATGAAGTTCTTCTAGGTGGCTCAGGGAAGAAAGTAGGGGCAACCTGGGACTTTGACAAGAGACTGTCAGATTTGTCAAGCCAAAAGGAAGCTCCGGCAGTGACCGGAGCTTGTCAGAGCCCCACAGGTTAAGCTGTTGAAGGGAAGAAAGATTCTGGATGCTTTCTGGTAAGTCAAGTATTGGTGCCTGAGTGATTTCAAGTTTCTTGAGCGAAGACAAGTCACCAATTGACCTAGGGATTTCTCTTAATGACCGACAACCCTTGCAACTAAGTTTCTCCAGCTTCCTCAAAGAACCGATTGAAGTAGGAATCTTTGCAATTCCAGAAAAATCTAAATTAAGTTCTTTTAGTTCTTCTAATTCACCCACTGTTCTTGGTAGCTCCTTGAGACTGCCACAGTCACTCAATTCCAAGGACGAGTGGACTTGCCACAGTCACTCAATTCACCCACAAGTCTCGTAACTTTACCAATAGACGAGTGGACTTGCTTTAGTCTGTGACTCTTTTTCACGACGAGAATCTCCAGCTTTGTGAAAGTCGACAGATCAGGAGTACATCTTAAGTAATTGCAGTGCTCAAGGTAGATAACTTTGAGTTGCTTTGCCGTCTATACAAAGGAAAATAAGCTGTTAGAAATGCGTTGACCAAACAAATAAATAAATAAATTACAGAGGATCTCTTTTTCCCATCTTACCTTGATTGAACTCCATCCCGTCCAATTCTTTGTTTTCTGGTCAAATGACACTTCCAACGCCCTTAAATTTGGTAGATGCAAGTTGGTCCGCCAAAAGAAGAAGGAATTGGATTCAATGTCAAACCACCGGAGCCATCTTAATTCAAGAAACAGGTCGCTAAAGTCTCCATTTAAAGCCGCCCGCCTCAGTTCAAGGAACCTTAAGCTCGGCATGTTCTTAAACTGTTCACTTGTGTATGTTTAGAGTTGGCCATGTTGCTGGTCGAGATGGATCACCTTGATCCTTTCAGTTCCCTGTACATCAAACCAATCGACCGAATCTCTATGTCAACATTTAGTTCTTTAGTTTTTAGTTTTTCAAAACCTTGGACCCGACACAATCCATCATCTTGCTAGAGTTGCCATATCTAAGTATTAGTACGTAAAAACTCACATTCAACTTTTTTGATAATCTTTCAAATTTCAATTTAGCTTGTGTCTCGCCTGGCTATGAGAGTTAATGGTATATTTCACTGCTGCGGAAATACTTAATGTCAATTGTTGGTATTCGCTTTTAGCATGCGGATGCTTCCCCATGAGGCGAATCAGAAAATACAGATCAGGATTCATTTATTAATGCATCTTTAGAGCAAAGTAATTTCAAGCCACTAGCGCCCTTCATTCAACCTATTCTAGAAAATGCATGTGTCAGACTCTATAACAAAACTTCGACCTAGTAATGGTGTTAAATTTTTGTAGTTCGAGTTTGCTTAATGTCTACAAAATACAGGGGTTAAGTGCATGCTCGATTATGTTATACCATAATTTGAAAGTAATTCTGGTTATTCTCATTAAAATAACTCGTGCATCATTTAAAATTGACTCAAGTTGTCATCATCATCATGACTCGATCGTGAAGTGTTTCATATTGAGAAGTCAAAAGCCAAATCTCTTCCTCAAAGAATGAATAATTTTAATCAGCGAATTTTCTGGGGAGCGGAAATTACACCCTTTTAGTAAACGAGATTTCCAGTGTAGTATCGTGGTTAGGTGATCTTAAATTTGTTGCTAATAAGATATTTAACAGATATACTTTACAGAAATGAATTTGCATATTTGGAGATGTTCTATTTGGTATCCATCACGGGATAATATGAGTTGTTTATCCTTAGAATATTTATAATACAACGAGCCGTCACCATTACTCTATGATGGATATGAATGATGATTAAAAATTCTCCTAAATTAGGGACATTTGTTCATGCTGGATAGAACTTATAGAATAGCTCAGATTGAATACATGAGAACATGAGGGAAAGAAAAAGGAGCATCTATGTTACCTTTTTTCCCATTAGTACTCTAGAGGCTTCCTCGCTGGCCCATAATCTGCTGCGTTCCCCAGGCGGGCCTTCTTGGCGAATGACATTCCTTCCAAAAATTCTCAATTGATCATGCATCCCCAACTTGCCATCCTCATCAATTTTTATTAAGCACCTCAGCTTCAACTCTTCAATTGCCTGATTCGGAGAAAAGCCACAGTCCTCCCACATGTACATGGCGAACTTGCTCTGCTCTCCAATAGAGAAACACGCAATGTCTAGAAAAATCTGCTTATGCCCATATTCTAATGCATCATAACTCATCTTCAATATCTTTTGGATAATGTGGTTCGTTTCTTAATTTCTCCAGCACATCTTCCCATAGTCCTCGATTGGTTTTTCTAAACAAGTACGAACCTACAACCTCAAGAGCCAAGGGAAGCCCATCCATGGTGGATATTATATCAAGAGATATACCCTCGAAGTCTCTTGGAGAATGGTCCATACGAAATGCATGTCTATTAAATAACAGCAAAGAATGCTTCTCGTCTAATTTATTCAATTCATACTTGAAGTCTACCACAAATTCAGATTGATCAAGAATAGCTTGATAACTAGTTGTAACGATGATCACACTTCCCGCCGCAAACCAATTACCTTCTCTAGCCAAAGCATTTAGTTGATTTTTGTGATCTACATCATCTAGGATGATGAGAACCTTTTTTCTTCTAAATCTAGTTTTGATCAAACTTATTCCATCATCAACGTTCCAAACTTGATGTTCGATTTGTAATATTTCCTTAATTAGTTGATTTTGGAGATAAGGAATATCGTGGTGGCGAATATTATGAAGGAAGCTACGATCCACAAAGTCGTTCGATAGCTCATTGTAGATGACCTTGGCAAAAGTTGTCTTACTGATACCTTCCATAACATATATTCCAATCATTTGAGCATCACTCATATGAGTGTTAACCCAGTTCTTAATTTTGTTCACATGATCACTGATTCCAACTAAGTGCTTGGTGACATCAAGCTGAAAATCTTGTGGCAACATGCTTTGAACTGTTTTGATAACTTCTTCCACTAATTCTCCTTCATGCCTGTCAAACAATGAATCTCATAAAAACTTCTTGGTTACACTTAATCTCATCAAAAGACAGCCAAATATATGTGAAGGATGCATATCGTAAAAAATATGCAAAATGTTCTCTTGTACATATATCAATGGAGGATGATGGTGTCGCAGGCATTTCCTTTCTCTCTCCTTCCTTTTCTGCCAACTTGATGTATCTTGCTGATTTTTTTTTTTGTACCCCTGGCTCCTTAAGAGTCTTTAGGAGTGTAGTCTGTGTAATAAAGCTTAAGGTCGCTGCTAGTTGAAGGATAGGAGATCGATTTTCCCCACTCCACGGCCAAGGCATCACCCAAGCCTAAAGTGAGGATTTATAGTTGACTTAAAAAATCTCCTAAGAATGGGGTTCTACTGGCAGCGGAAATGGAAATTAGACATGGTCAACACAGAGCGTCTGATCCTAATCAACTGAGCCAAGCCCCAATCGGCAATAGGAGGTCAACCTTATTTGGTGGTGCTCAAGTTTTCAAAACTGAGCATGTACCAGCACTACACTTCACCATGGCTCATGTCGTCCTAGACTCTTCTTTATACCATTGTTGATTTCCATTTGTAACAGTGGCATTGAAACATCAAATTAATCAAGATCATGAGATGTCCTACGCCAAAAAGAGCTTGCTTTCCACACCAAAATCTTCATTTAGAGGCAAGTTGTCGAGTGTTTGAGTACTATCGGTAGGAGGGACGGTGCTTTCTTTTTTCTTACTCCGTAGTAGAGCCAATCCCAACATTCTTGCGCACTACCCGATGGTTTGGTTTTAGTTGTTGTTGGTTGAGTTTTTAAGGGGACATCCTGGGGAATACTGTACAATTGGAAGTAATTCATTCATATTTCATCCATTTTGCGAGAATAAGAATACTTCGACTAAAAAGGAAAAAAAGGTTACGGCAGAAGTCAAGTACCCATTGGCAAAATTCTCGGATTCCCATCCATGTAAGAGACCCACTTCTCTGAGCGCTTGTTGCCCTTCCTGGATAAGCTTCTCGTTGAAGTGTTTCTTCTGCGAATGAAAGGCCTCCCCAAAACTTCCCTTTAGATGCCGCACATCAGATGGATTCACTTTGTAAAAAATGGGCAGCACTATGTGTGACGTGCTTTTCCAATAGTCCATCATATGAATGAGCTCAAGGAGACACCATTTGCTCGAAGCATAATTTTTGGGGGACAATTGCCGAATTAGTCCTAAACCTTTTGCTACTTTGCCGATTGAGTCATAAACCTTTTTTTATGCCAAATGAGTCCTAAACCTTTTGTAAATTTGCCTAATAAGTCCATCCGACGAGTGTTGACCGGAAAACGCATACGTGGCGAGATTTCCGGTCGCCGGTGCTGACATGGCGACGACGTGGCTAAAACTACCTAGTTTTGGTAGAAATTCATCCAAATTCGCAACTGATGTGTAGAACCCTAAAAATCATTTTGAGGAAAAATTGCAACTGAAGAACCCTAGCTCCCTCAATCTCTGCTCCGATCCAAATTCGCCCCCTTCCTTGTTCATCCTTCTTCATCCAAACAAGAAATCCGTTCGTTCTCCCCCCTCCGTTCCTTCCTTCGCCGGCGAGATCGGTTCCTTCCTTCCTTCCCTGGCGAAATCATTTGCCCCCCTCCGTTCGTTGCCCCCCCCCTCGCCAACGGTTCGTTGGCCCCCCTCCTTAAGTTCGTTCTTTGTTTGTCGTTCCCCCCTCCCCCCCAAAAAAAAAAAACAAACCCCGAAACCCCGGAGGTGGTTTTGGTTCTTCGTGCAAACAACACCAAAGTCGGAGCTTGGAGGGCACTTTTGTTTGGTTCGTATCATCTTCACTGAGATAGCTGGTTTATGATCAATTTTTTATTTTGTGTTTGTTGGTACGTGTGATTCAAATTGATGACAAGCAGGGACCAAAACCAGCTATCTCAGTGAAGATGATACGAACCAAACAAAAGTGCCCTCCAAGCTCCGACTTTGGTGTTGTTTGCATGAAGAACCAAAACCACCTCCGGGGTTTTGGGGTTTGTTTGGGGGGGGGGGGGAGGGGGGAACGACAAACAAAGAATGAACTTAAGGAGGGGGGCCAACGAACAGTTGGCGGGGGGGGGCAACGAACGGAAGGGGGCGAATGATTTCGCCGGGGAAGGAAGGAAGGAACCGATCTCGCCGGCGAAGGAAGGAACGGAGGGGGGAGAACGAACGGATTTCTTGTTTGGATGAAGAAGGATGAACAAGGAATGGGGCGAATTTGGATCGGAGCAGAGATTGAGGGAGCTAGGGTTCTTCAGTTGCAATTTTTCCCCAAAACGATTTTTAGGGTTCTACACATCAGTTGCGAATTTGGATGAATTTCTACCAAAACTACGTAGTTTTAGCCACGTCGTCGCCATGTCAGCACCGGCGACCGGAGATCGCGCCACGTCGTCGCCACGTATGCGTTTTCCGGTCAACACTCGCCGGATGGACTTATTCGGCAAATTTACAAAAGGTTTAGGACTCATTTGGCATAAAAAAAAAGGTTTAGGACTCAATCGGCAAAGTAGCAAAAGGTTTAGGACTAATTCGGCAATTGTCCCTAATTTTTGGAGATGATGGGAATCGAAATTTTAGACTCTGCAATAGCATCAAGAATCTGTGAAGGAATTTCCTTGCCAATTGGGATACTCTTATTGTCCCTGAACACCCGAAACCTTGCATTGACCAGCCTTTGGTAGAGGTGATCTGTGAAATTCTTGCGGTTATCCAAACCCCTAAAGCTCAATAATATATCGTACTGTAGCGGCCTTCTCCTGTGGGTGTCAGAGAGACCAACGAAACAGAAGATGCTCCTTCAGTGCTCTCTTTTTCTGCACTCTTTCTCTCATTGTCAGGATGGTTAGGAGAGGAACGAAGTGAAACGACATGAAATGCGTGGGTAGACAGAAGAATCAGCGTAGCAAGCACCGCAAAGGAGCCAGATGAAACGAAACGGTGCATCCCTTTTTTGCCTTGGTCTTACTTTGCTCTTTCTCCGTGGAAGTCTGATAGGCAAAAAGCACGAGACAATGCTTCTTGATCAAACATAAGCAAACAGAAAGGCTAAATGAGGAGCTAATGTTGTACCCTTTTCTGGCTGAAGGCTTCTGATGTCACACCGAGCAATGACACAGCCGTCGTCCTCTTCACGTGAAGGGCACAGCTTCAAATATTTGTATAAGAAACCTAACTCTCAAAATTCCCGGTCAATTTATTGACTGCAAACTGAGTGACCTGAAAAGATTTGGAAAAAGGAGGAGTGAGCAACCATTGATTAATGAGTCATGCATATATTTTCTAAGTAAATCGAATGCCCACTATGCATATTTACCAAAACTATAACCAAATTTAATAAATTTAAATTCAACTGATGATATACGTTGAACTTCAAGTATAGTTGGCAACCCCAAAAAAAGCAAGCCAAAATCTAACGAAATTCAGCCCCAAGCTATTGTTCATGCGCTGTTCATCATGAGGCGTCCCATTTCAAAAATTCGTTTCAAGCAAACCCCAAGCTCAAATCAAGTTCCGTAAAATCTCACGACTTTACAAAATCCTAAAGTCTCAAAGCCCCATAATTTCTCAGTTTAATAACTCAAAAATTGGTCTTCAAGGCTTACATTTCACGAAACTTTGAAATTCCGTGACCTAATTCTGAAAAGTTTTCCAATTGGATGAACAAAGGGCGCGAATACTTACCGTATATCACAATTTAGAATCGCTTCAGTTTGACGAGGTTCCGGAACGAGAATCGCTTCTCCTTTCTCTCTCCTTCTCCTTTTCTTTCTTATGAGCTTCTTCTCTATCCGAGTCTCCCCTCCTTTTCACTTTTTTGTTCATTTGATTTTTGAAGTTTTTATTACATCCTACGACGAAATGGTCGATGAACGAGTCATTCTAGGCGGCTTTCTAATATTAATGTAATATTAAAATGCTATTAACTTGGACCGTCCCAATGCACGTTTTCTTCTGTCCTCGCTCTCTTGAAAGTATCGCCGCAATTTCTTAAAAGTATCGCCGCAAGTATCGCCGCAATTTCTTAATTGGAGGAAATTTTCATCCATCATGTTTGTAATTGACGGGTGACACGCAAAATTAAATGAAACCAAAATGGGTGATGCCGAACTTATGAGATATTGTTCAAGGGTGCACCAGGTGCATCCAAACCCGGTTATATCTCAATATTGAATTCATGTGGATTTCACGCGAAACCACTAATTTCAAGAGCTCACAATGCATTGTTCCTATTGTGAAACTTTAATATGAAAAGTAACAAGATCTTACAAATTAAGTCAATGCTAAAATACCAAAAAAATAATTGAAGAATAATAAGGACACAAAAAATTTAAGTGTTTTGTCCACATAGGCACATATATCCACTGGGAGATTCAGAAGCAAATAATTCATTATAAACGGATAATCAAAATTTACAACTGCTCACGCTTGAGTGTTTTCCACACCTAAATTAAACCAAAACCTAGAGTAGTTAGATATAAAATTTACAGCACAAAATCGTCGCGTGTTCAAGCCCAAAAAATAAGACTTTTCGTCCAGCATGACCAAAGAATGGCGTTCGTCCTTTTATCTCTCCGTACGTTGTATCTTCTTCGCGTGTGTCAGCATTCTACCCCTAGTAACGAATGCTACAAACCTTTTCCTATAAGTCTTCTGCTCCTGATCACTCATGTTACTGGATCTTTATAGAAACCCGTTTCCCAATTCCAATATTGAATTAGGGAAACTGAGTGACTCACGCAAAATAATCTACGAATCAGCCGTCAATTACATGCATCAGCATAAGAGAAAGGCATTTCCTACTGACTATCCCTAGACTCATCCCATCTTATCACTCCAAGCACTAACCAAGCTTTGATACCACTTTGGGCGGGGACGTCACACCCCGAGCCTCGAGCACGCACACATCCTTGGTGATTGACTAAAATGCGATGTTCCCATGTGGTGTCGCTGACTCAATCTTCTATGCACATGCGGAAGCAAAATAAACAATCCCCGGACAACATTCAAATTTGGGATAGGAAAGTAGGACAACGGATTTACACAAAACTTATCTTATAAACAACCCTGGGTTCATATACACGAGACTAAATCAGAAAGGGTTTGTCTAAACTCTGAGATCTACAGCCAAGAACTATGTGTCCACCAAAAAGGCATGCTCAAAATCCATTTCCTGCGGAACTCTATACGCATGTGACGTACCACCATCTAGGGACCTATAAAAAGTACACCACGAAGGGCTGAGATAGTGTCTCAAAGTTTACCCCCTAAGCCCTGATTAGGAAGAAATTCACCTAAGAGTAACCTATTCACAACAAACAATTCAAGGTTTGGAAACTGTCATACTGTCTAGGTCTGAGACTGAGTCTGGTGGCGGCTAGGCTCCTGAACATATACATACAACAAACATCTTTAATGATTGAAACACCACACACCAATCATCATATACTCATAAAGGTCTCGATCATAAGGTCAAATTGTTATAACATGTCTCATACCATGTCAAACAATTTCGTCCCATAATAAGGCGCATCATATCAACAATTCATTCCACACTCGATAATCAAATGAAAGTTGTAGCGATGTCTCACACAAAATCATGTTATCGGGTACTACTTAGCCCTTGACCGCACATGACAATAGCACAAGGCTCTAGAGGTGGCTCATACAGTCTTTGATACAAGGCTCTAGAGGTGGCCCCCATAAAGTTTTACGTTATTGCAAGGCACTTAGCCCTTGCCTAGAACAAATGTTATTGCATAGCACTTAGCCCTTAACCACACATGTCAATGTGGCTCATACGATCTTTGGTACAAGACTCTAGAGGTGGCCCCCACGAAGTATACATTATCGCGTGGCACTTAGCCCTTGCCCAGAACATAATTCGCTACAACCCGCGAAAAGTTCTCTCCTCAGGTATGCGACTGTTGGCCTCGTCAGGCTCAACTAAACCCTACGTAAACACCCCTCAGGGTAACCTGCATAACAACACTAGTCATCACATAATCACATATCAACAAATTTCCATTATTCACATATCGTCACGCATAAATTCCAGCATTAAAGAGATCGGAAATCCGGCCTTGCTGCATACGTTTCATACCGTGCCAACGTGGCTAAATGTAAAACCACGCTAACTGAAAAAACCAAGTCACTCGCGCCTCTCCAAGTTTAATCCAGAAGCATAATCAAGCGAGTTTGTAAAATCCTCAAATTCGAATATGTTATAATACTTGAGCAAACATTTTTCATGAAAACACCCTGACCTAAATCTTTCTGGATTGAGATCAGTAAATCGCTCAAATTGCTACAAAAACCGTGTCTGTTTACAAAAAATCACGTTCTCTAAAATCATCTTGGTTCGAAATCCAAAACTTGTCTGTTGATCTAAAATTTGACTCTGTTAAACTAAAAGATGTGACAAACAACTTTTGTGAAGGAACTCTTTTGAAATTTGAATTTCAACAGTTGATAAAAATCCATAGAACTCCAAAAAATCACAAGTTGCAGCAAAAATAGAGGTTCTGTTTTATATAAAACGAAGTTGACATATTACCCTTTAAAATTCATAAAATCCTGGGTAAAATATATGTCATAGCTAAAGATGTATAAAACATTTTTCACGATGAGCCGACTTCATAATATCATCATATCTCGATCCATAAAATAAACAAATGACAAGGGTCCAATAAACAAATTCCAGAGAAATCCACTTAATTGAACTAAACCACTGTTGACACCTAATTTTTACCAATCTGACTAATGCTGTTTAACTTAGTTTAGAGAGAATTTTCGTTTAATTAGAGTTAGAATTGCATTTTTATTATTACTTTTGCTTTTATTATTATCATATAAAAAAAGAAAGAAAAAAAAGAAGAAGAACATCCCACTTTTCCCCCCCTCTCCCTTCTTCTTTTACCTTGTTTTACGCTGACTCCACCGCCAGCTTTTCCCCATTTTTTTTACCTGTTGACCCATCCCATCTCTCTCTGCACAAGAGAGAAAAGCGGCCACGTGCAAAAGGGGAGCAGGGGTCCCCTCGCTCTCTTCTTTCCAGCTCACCTTTCTCTCTCGGGAGCTCTATCTCCTTCGGAATTCGTCTGCTCCCCTGGAACTTGGGGTTTTCCCCTCCAGCTCGCCGTTTTTCCTCAACCCACAACGTTCCTCATTTTCCATGAGCTAGCTCTAGAACTCCCCCTCGTCGTTTCCCTGAGCTTGGCCGTCTCCCTCAGCTCAGCCCTCTCCTGTTGCTGCATTCTCTCAGCTCGCGAGTCTCCCCAGCTCATCTCCACTTCCCGGTTCACCCATCGCCGACCCAGTTTCTTAGGTCTTGAGCTTTCACCGGGGTTTTGGGGTTTAGAATACGAAAAAAAGAAAATAGAGAAAAGGGGGGATTTTGGGCGAGAGGAAGAAGGAGGTCTCGGAGAAGCAAAAGAGAGATATCATAGAGTTAGATAAGCGAAAAGAAGGCAAAGATAAAAAAGGTAGGACATACAGAAAAGGGGGAGGCTTCGATGAAAAAAAAAACAGAGGAGGAGGGCAACAAAAAAAAGGAAAGAGGAAGGAGAACATAAAGGTGAAAAAAGGGCTGAGAAGAAGAACAAAAGGGGGAGACCGGTTCACGACACCCATGGAGTTGAAGCCATTGGTTGCTGCATCTTCCCGTGCCCACGTTGAACCTCCCATCTTTCCAGGTAAGCCGCCGCCCGTCACCACGTTTTTTGGCCCCGAGGATCGGTTCGTGGTTTTCTCGCGTGACGACAGGATCTGGTTCGATTTCCCTTTTGAACATGTCCGTCGATCATCGATCCCGGACCGAATAGGGAGCCTCCTATTGTTGGTTGTTGTTTTTTTTGTTGTTGTTTTGTTTGTTTGTCTTTTTATTTTTGTCATTTTACTCTCAATCGTTCCCCTGTTTCTTTTCTTCTTTGGGAAAACCCACGGTTGGTTGTGGTCAATGTAGTCAAACGTCGGTCCTTCCATTTCAAATGTTGGACTCCTACCTTGCGTGTCTCTTTGCGTGCCACAGATAGAGTTTCATTGTTGTTTCTGCCCTATATACAAGTACCCGTGACCACGCCCTGCTTGTTTGATGAAACGTTTGATTGAGTTCGTGCCGGTTTGAGTTGTCTCGCGAGATTGGAATCGCCCGTAGCAGATTGTGTTGACACTGGAGAGTCACCGGCGAGCTAGTCGCCCTTTTTGGTTCCTCCGGCACCATCCGCTGCTACCCACGGTGAGGCAGGGCCGAGCAGAGTGCCCAGGAACCGAGCCACCTGCAGATCGCCTGAGTATAAGGCTGTCCGCAAGGAGGTTCGCACTGCGGCTCTCTCTCTCTCTCTCTCTCTCTCTCTCGACGGGCGGGCTTCAGGAGCAAGCAAGGAAAAAATGGACTGGGCTTTTTGCAATATCTTTCTACAAATTGTGTGTTAGTTTCCTTTTAATTAAGTTAGTCTTAGTTTAGAATTGCATGGAAATGTTACTTTGAATGACATTTTAGGGCTTTAAAAGAAGAGTAAGTGTGTGATCATTTTAGATTAAACAACCGGCTAGTTAGGTACCGAAAGGGCGTTAATAGAAATGTTAGCATCCAGTTCCCGAACTTTAGAATCTTTGGTTACGTATGGATTAAGACGACACTCCCGCGTCTCGATCGGTTTCTAGCCGACCTCAATAGGCTAGTGGCGACTCCTAGAAATATTTTAGGTTGTGAAATAACCTTAAAATTTTGAAAACGCCTTAATGTCACGCGAGGTGTGGATTTGGGAGAGTCCAAGCTCGAGATTGAGGAATCGAGAGCAAACACCTCTAAACTTATATTTCTCCCCTCATCGGGTGAAATTTTAGGTCGTGACAGCTTGGTGACTCCGCTGGGGAACTATAGGTTATAAGCCTTAGTGGACTTATGCCGTAATAATTGGTTGGTTGTTCTCTAATGTGGTTTGTTTGTAGATCGTCTGCGTGTCGAAGTCACGTGGAAAATGAGATTAGTTTGCTAATATTGTGTTAGATGTTCTCGCAGGTTAGGAGTTATAAGGGGTGAAGTGAGTGTAAATTGTTTGTCTTGCAGGTGGTGTATGGATGTATGGAATGTATGCAAGACTTATATCGAAGTGTTGGTTGATTTCAATACGAATGCATGACCGTACTTTCATCACTACACCTTGCACATATAACTTGCAGTCAAAACCCAAACCGCATTAGGAAAACATTTAGGAGGTACCGAAAGGAGGAATCCGCGTGGGGAACGACCCGTGGTAATCCCTTTTCGATCCTGCTCGTTCTAATTAGTGATGAAAGGAACTGTCCGACGAAAGCGCGGATGGAAAAACCTTTCGGATCTAATCGGAATGGGAGCCTTAAACCTGTAGATTCCTACCTTTAGATTGTAAACCTCACGATGGTCATGCGACTTGTCTTTGTGGTTAGCATACCCTCATTGACTACCGAGTAAAAAGTTGTAAGTATCTTCAACATACTCTCCTCAATTTTAATTAATGTCGTTCATTTCGATAATTTTGCGTTTTTATAATAAATAATTATTAGTCAAGACGCCGTTTTGGCCTAAACTTAAGGTAGGTTATTGAGTGTCGAATTACCATGATCCTAAAGTGAAGCGCTTGTAATCAAGTATGACATGCTTAATACTAGTAAAACCCTTAAATGGAGCGAATTTCAAAAGAGACGATTTTTATAATTAAAATGTTGCGTTCTTCTTAAGAAAGCAAATGCTTCCACCTTAAGTCGTGTTTTCTTTTTCTTCCGTCATGCATTGAATTTAGTTTGAGTTTTTATTTATTTATTTAAGAAAATATTTTTTATTAATATATTGTCTTTCATTACAAGCTCTAGCAAAACACATAATGGGGCATTTTAACAAACAAAATTTCGCCACCCTTTTGTTACATTATCTCCAATGTAGAAATGTTGATAAGGATCATTTTATTTGAACTTAAGTTTGTTCAAAAAACCTTTATTCCCATTTTATCATGAGAAATTGGTATATTTGAAAAGTCGTAATTCTCTTCGTTCATTTTAGTGTTAAGTCTCCTTATTTTTCTTAGGGTCATGTCACTAAAATTTTCTACTCATTTTTACAATGATTGTAATCTATTTCAAAGAAATATTGCCCTTTTCATGAGTGTAGAAAATTGACTAATTGTCGTGTTTTATTCGCACTTCGATCTTGTCTCTTTTTATTGAAAAGCTTTTGCAATGGTATAATTTCGTGAGGTCATTTTTTTTAGTCGATTCTCTTATCTCATTTTAACCTCAGAGATGATATAATTGAATGAATGATATCATTTTCTTTCTCATAAACTAATATGAATTTTTTGCAGAATGATTCATGAAGCATAATTGAGAGAGTAAGATTGTAATAATTCCAATTAGATTGTTTCATTTCGAAATTAATGACTCTTATTTATGTATGCGAGGATAAAATGAGTCCACTTGATGAACGGTGATACCATGGGCCGTCAAGCAGGGAAAATCTCAATCAAAGTATAGCGGGGCATGAAAGGGAAGTACTCTTTTAGGAAAAATGACAACGTGGGTCTTGACGCGTGAAATACCATAAGCGTCTAGTCCATTGATGTATTTCATTTTCAAATTCAATCATTCTAAGATATGTACAATGTGACTTTTCTTTTTATTTAAGATGTAGTCATGTGAACGTTTAACATGAGCAAAGTGGAATAATACTTGTTGAAATCATCAAACTCAGTGTCAAACTTATTGGGCCGAAAAGACAATAACTTTTGACATTAGGCTTCTCTCAAATAAGAGCGTCTGACTTAATATGCAAAGTCGTATTGTTCTTGAATTAATTGCCAAAGAAAACAGAAGCGATACTTCATTGGGGCAATTCACGCCCACCCCCATCAAGGAGGCGTGCACAAACCAAGTTGTCGGTTTCAAAATAGAATGAGGGGTCTCTCTCTAGCGAATTGAAGCTTGTCTATTTGAACATTTGTTCGGCAAATCACTTCATGGTTGTTGCGCTTTTGATTTAGAAAGACAAGAGCGTCGAGTAACTTCGAGTAAAAAATTCCAAATGAAAAAAAGATTCAAATGACAAATAGGGATAGTTGGGGATTGTCTCCATTATACCATCATTGATGCTGTATTTGACATGGGTTCTTCATTTTTATGTAGAAAATATCAATATTGGAGGAACACCCAAACGGTAGCATTGTATCGTTCCTAAATCTTATTCCTTAATGAGTATCCATTGACATAGTTCTTCTTCTTATTTTATAGGATTGCCTAGTCGTCCAAGTATAGGTAAGTATTCTTTTCCCTAAAACTCTTTTTTACAAGAGTGAATAAAACTTGTTCGAAGCACAGAATGACTTCGTGGTTTCTCAAGTTTTTGAAAAAAGAAAGAGAGAAATTTCGAAACAATGAGATTCGAGGCAAATCATCAACTTTCGCCACTCTCGCACCGACATGTCTATGTCAAGCTCAAGGGTAACATCGTGTCATTCCTAATTTCTTACTCCTAAGAGCATTCACTAACACAATATATTTCTTACATCGCAGGGCCGCTCGACAGCCATCGAGGAGGCATGTGAGTATCCCTTTCTTTAAGACTCTTTTTATAAGAGCATAAGTAAATTTATTTTGAAGCGCTTAATAGCTTTTTGTCTTCTCAAGTTTGTGGTAAAATGGGAGTGTAGGATGAATTAAAGTCGTCCATTTTATAAATAAATAAAAAGAAGAAAAAAAGGAAAATAGTGGATGATATTCATTAATTGTCAATCAATATTTTGGTACATGTATCTTGCATCAAAATCTCAATGGAGGACAGTTTGACAAGTGGTTTTATATATAAATAGGCATTAATTATGCTGGATTGGAGTTCTTAGGACGACGAAAGGCAAGCCTCTTCCAAATACGTCCCTGATACACTTTGAAGGTTGAGAGAAAAAAGAGAGAAAAGCCTTGTCTTATGATGATGGACTTATTTGCGGTCAATACATGAATCAAAATGACGAAAGACATTTATTTCTCTATCCTATACACTGCACACCTTTGGCTAGCCACCTTGAGCTAAAAATAGAGAAGAATTCTTTCAATACCCCTATCAAGAACCACCCACATCGGGGCAAATTTAGGAGGATATGGTTGAAAAAGGAAGAAGGATGATCACTTGATGAAAAAGATTTAGAAAGATTTTATTTCGTCCACTTGCATTAATCTTTTTTTGGTAGTTTCAGGTGGTTTCTCATGGAAGCTCAAAGCATCCCAAAATGAATGAGAGCATTTATTTCTCTATCCAAACACTCATATCCTTTGCTTAGCCAATTTGAGCCTTAAGACTTCTTTTCAGAACCCGAGTGGTGATTACCTCCCTACATTGGGGCAAGGTACATGATTTACCAAAAAGAATAATAATGCTTGAAAATTGTCTCGAGAGTCCTGAGAACACAAAGAAGAGCAAAATTAGGGGGCATGAAAAAGTAGTGTGCCTGGTAAAAGCAAGGGCAATGCCCGTGGAAATTGTGTCCAAAGCAAAAATGCTTACAAAAGAAAGAACAAAAAAAAATTGCTCTTAAGCAAATGCCAAAAAAAGAAGAAAGAAAGAAATAAAGAGAGCAAAGCTCTTATATCTAAAAAAAGATCAGTCAATGGACTCTCGAGACAAGTTGAAGTAAAAAAAAAAAAAGAAGCAAAGCAAAAAAAAGGGGAATTAATTGAGATTGTAATGATGCATTGGTAATCATCAACTTCCTTTTAAGCCTTTCAGAAAATACATGTAAGCCCTTCAAGCCTTACCTTGAATCGACATTACAACCTTTTTCCCAAAGCCTTTTCTGATTGGGATGTTTTCGAGTGGATGTGAAGATTTCGCAAAATAAGCTACTGCTTAAAGGAGTGGAGACAATCAATTCTTATCTTATCTTCAAGGTTCTTGACTTGTGAACCCATTTGAGATGTAATTGAATATTCTTTCTTGGCCTTGAGCTGACTGTTTCTTGTGTAAACCCATGACCTTACCCACATTACAATCCTTAGAAATGCCTTTTTGATTGATCAAAGTGTATTCATCGCGAATATTTCCAAAGGTCTTTGACATAGGTTATGTGAGATGTTATTACCAAATGAGAATAATTGCCCACATCAATGGATGGGATGAAAAGCCATTTCGAGATGTCATGAGAAGACCTTTCTGATTAGGGTACTCCAATTTAGCATCCTCGACATGTTCCTTCAATTAAATCGAGATCACTTCGTTTGAAAATCTCCTCCAAAGGAATTTTGAGAAATTGATGGCAGTGGCCATAAATTAAGTGACAATTACTTAAATGTCATTTAACTTCTTTGTGTTGACTTAAAAAATAAATTTCATTTAACTTAGTTTATTGCATCTTTTGTTTTTTATTGCTTTGCAAGGCTAAGTGCTTCTAATATATCCTTTAGGATTCAATAATAATGTCTGATTATATCAAGTATTTTTAGTGAATAATCTTTTAGAATTTTTGGCAACGTCTAAAGATGTCAAGTACTCATAGTCTATTTCATAAAAAATAAACTTTCATTTGAAAGTGATGCATGTAATTTCAAGCTCTCATAGTGCATTCTATTCAAAAAATTTTGCATTAAAAAATGACGCTCGTCTTATGCCGAGTGATTTTGATGCGTCCTCTCCAAATCAGTCGAAACCCGTTGCTATCACGGTGAGACATTTCCAACCAGTCGAAACCCGTTTCTATCACGGTGAGACCCTTCAAATTCGTCAAAACCCATTTCTATCACGGTGAGACTCAAATTTGTTGAAACCCGTTTCTATCACGGTGAGACTCAAATTCGTCGAAACCCGTTGCTATCACGGTGAGACCCTCTGAACCCATCAAAACTCGTTGCTACCACGGTGTGACTCTTCGAATCAGTTAAAACCGTTGTTACACGGGGCGATTTCTTTTCTAACTGATGATTCCTCATTTAGCGTGTTTAGTGAATCCTTCTTGTGAGTCCTTTCTCATTGACACAGTGAGCATTCGTAGTTGCCCGGAGTCCCCGGTGAGCCTACGAAGTAGCTCGTAGTCCTTACATCGACACGGCGAGCTTTTGCAGCCCGGAGTCCCCTTACACTGACACGGTGAGCCTTCGTAGTTGCCCGGAGTCCCCGGTGAGCCTACGAAATAGCCCGTAGTCCCTTTTTTGACACGGCGAGCTTTCACATCATGGAGTCCCCTTTATTGACACGATGAGCTTTTGTAGCCCGTAGTCCTTTTACTGACACGGTTGTAGCCTTGAACCCTCGCCCTCCAAGAGGTCGCAGCTTGTAGCCTTGGATGACTCTATTAATATCAGCATCAAAGCTTCACCTTCCGAGAGAATCACAGCCTGTGGCTTTGAATAGGGTGATTTCAATTGTCTTTTCAAGTGATTATACGGTTGCAGCCCCAAAGCAATCTGTAGCAGCAAGAGACTAACTTATATATTTATGAAATATCCCATCCTTGGCAAAGAAATCACATTAGATTTTCCCATGATATCAGGTAAGTATTTCTTCTAGCTTAAAAAATGAAAAAAAAGAGTTAAAAAAATGAAAATGAATCAAAAATGTTTTGTTGGCCTTTGCCGTCAAAATTAGGCGTCACCTATTTTTGAATGAAATCTCTTCGAGCTCCCCTTCAAAGAGGGGCAGCTGTTGACACCTAATTTTTACCGATCTGACTAATGCTGTTTAACTTAGTTTAGAGAGAATTTTCGTTTAATTAGAGTTAGAATTGCATTTTTATTATTACTTTTGCTTTTATTATTATCATATAAAAAAAGAAAGAAAAAAGAAGAAGAAGAACATCCCACTTTTCCCCCTATCTCCCTTCTTCTTTTACTATGTTTTACGTTGACTCCACTGCCAGCTTTTCCCCATTTTTTTGACCTGTTGACCCATCCCATCACTCTCTGCACAAGAGAGAAAAGCGGCCACATGCAAAAGGGGAGCAGGGGTCCCCTCGCTCTCTTCTTTCCAGCTCACCTTTCTCTCTCGGGAGCTCTATCTCCTTCGGAATTCGTCTGCTCCCCTGGAACTTGGGGTTTTCCCCTCCAGCTCGCCGTTTTTCCTCAACCCACAGCGTTCCTCATTTTCCTTGAGCTAGCTCTAGAACTCCCCCTCGTCGTTTCCCTGAGCTTAGTCCCCCTCAGCTCAGCCCTCTCCTGTTGCTGCATTCTCTCAGCTCACGAGTCTCCCCAGCTCGTCTCCACTTCCCGGTTCACCCATCGCCGACCCAGTTTCGTAGGTCTTGAGCTTTCGTCGGGGTTTTGGGGTTTAGAATGCGAAAAAAAGAAAACAGAGAAAAGGGGGGATTTTGGGCGGGAGGAAGAAGGAGGTCTCGGAGAAGCAAAAGAGAGATATGAGAGAGTTAGATAAGCGAAAAGAAGGCAAAGAAAAAAAGGGAGGACGTGTAGAAAAGGGGGAGGCTTCGATAAAAAAAACAGAGGAGGAGGGCAACAAAAAAAAGGAAAGAGGAAGGAGAACATAAAGGTGAAAAAAAGGCTGAGAAGAAGAACAAAAGGGGGAGACCGGTTCACGACACCCATGGAGTTGAAGCCATTGGTTGCTGCATCTTCCCGTGCCCACGTTGAACCTCCCATCTTTCCAGGTAAGCCGCCGCCCGTCGCCACGTTTTTTGGCCCCAAGGATCGGTTTGTGGTTTTCTCGCGTGACGACAGGATCTAGTTCGATTTCCTTTTTGAAACGTCCGTTGATCATCCATCCCAGACCGAATAGGGACCCTCCTTTTGTTGGTTGTTGTTTTTTTGTTGTTGTTTTGTTTGTTGTCTTTTTTATTGTTGTCATTTTACTCTCAATTGTTCCCCTGTTTCTTTTCTTCTTTGGGAAAACCCACGGTTGGTTGTGGTCAATGCAGTCAAACGTCAATCCTTCCATTTCAAATGTTGGACTGCTAACTTGCGTGTCTCTTTGCGTGCCACAGATAGAGTTACATTGTTGTTTCTTCCCTATAAACAAGTACCCGTGACGACGCCCTGCTTGTTTGATGAAACGTTTGATTGAGTTCGTGCCGGTTTGAGTTGTCTCGCGAGATTGGAATCGCCCGTAGCAGATTGTGTTGACACTGGAGAGTCACCGGCGAGCTGGTCGCCCTTTTTGGTTCCTCCGGCACCATCCGCCGTTATCCACGGTGAGGCAGGGCCGACAAGAGTTCCCAGGAACCGAGCCACCTGCAGATCGCCTGAGTATAAGGCTGTCCGCAAGGAGGCTCGCGCCTGGCTCTCTCTCTCTCTTAATGGGCGGGCTTCAGGAGCAAGCAAGGAAAAAATGGATTGGGCTTGCTGGGAGTCCAGTCCACTTCCTTAAGCACCCCGTCCCTTTTGTTTTGTTTTGTTTTTTTTTGTTTAAAATATTTATAAATGCTAATAATAAGATATTATAATATCTTGTTAAATGTTAAAAAGTTAGTTCTCTCAACAGACCACCTGACCTAGTTCTTCAATCCGAACACTTTCATTAAATATTATAATGTTATAATATTTTTAATAAGTAAGAACAATAATATTATTTAGTAAATTACTAAATTTTGAAAAAAAAATTAAAAAGGGAGATTTAAAGTTCTGATCAGGGAATTCCAAAGTTGTTTAAAAATTATTTAAAAATTATTTTCTAACCTTAGAATTAGCCCTTTTTTAATTAATTAAACATTGGCCTTAAAATCAAGAAATTGGTGTTGTTGGACTATTACTTGCTTTTGTTTCTCAGCCTAATTGCATGCCCCCCCTTAACTCTGTCGTCGATGTTAAGTTGGATGATTAGGCTCACCGCGATATGATGTTTACTTTGAGTCGAATAAGTCTAATGTTAGATTACCACCATTTATGCTTGTTGAGCTATAGTGGAATGACAACAGTTGCTATTGCGGCACGCGTAGGTTAAATGGCGATAGACCGATGTTCCCTCCGGTCTTATTTTTGCAAGTGCTTAGTCTAATGAAATTGTATTATTAATTACCCGACGAGTTGCGGGTTTTATATTCTCGTCATTAAGTAATCGTTTTTAATTATTTGCGTTTCTATTATCGCATCGCACTACATTACTATGAGTGTTTACTTTTTGCAATATCTTTCTACAAATTGTGTGTTAGTTTCCTTTTAATTAAGTTAGTCTTAGTTTAGAATTGCATGGAAATGTTACTTTGAATGACATTTTAGGGCTTTAAAAGAAGAGTAAGTGTGTGATCATTTTAGATTAAAAGACCGGCTAGTTAGGTACCGAAAGGGCGTTAATAGAAATGTTAGCGTAAATAAGTTCCCGAACTTTAGAATCTTTGGTTACGTATGGATTAAGACGACACTCCTGCGTCTCGATCAGTTTCTAGCCGACCTCAATAGGCTAGTGGCGACTCCTAGAAATATTTTAGGTTGTGAAATAACCTTAAAAATTTGAAAACGCCTTAACGTCACACGAGGTGTGGATTTGGGAGAGTCCAAGCTCGAGATTGAGGAATCGAGAGCAAACGCCTCTAAACTTATATTTCTCCCCTCACCGGGTGAAATTTTAGGTCGTGACAACCACCTTCACTAGTGTCAATCCAACCTAACACTGATCTAGTCACGCCGATTAACAAATCTAACTCCTTAAGTGTAATCACATCCTAAGAAATGATTAAGGAGTAAACTAACCTTATCAATAACCGATAAGTCCATAATGACGGTGACGCAAAGGCGACTAAAACTCGAGTCTACAACGACTTCAAAATAAGCTTGGAAGAGGCCTAAAAAGCCTTACAAGTCATTGCTTGAACTGCTGGTTGAAAGCTCCGTATCTCAGCTGGAGGAATAGAGGTGGAAGGAAATGAAAAATAGCAAGAAGAAGTTGAAGAAGAAGAAGAAGCTATAATCTCCAATGTTATATTGGTAAAGAGGAACAAGAAACCTTCAAAGTCAACACAAAATATCAAAGGCACTTAAGTACATGCTCCATAAATCTTCAACTCTTATCCAGCAGCCATTTCCCCTCCCGATCTTCTTCAACAAGCCAATAATGAAGGCTAAAATGCAGTAACCTCTCCACCTACGAATTTGCATCAATTCCCCTTAAGTTACATTCAAATCCTCTCCAAATCAAACCTAACCATTTCCTTTCCGCAAAATTCCCATCTAGACATAATTTTCCCAAAAGATGAGACGAGATCCTAAAAATAAATCGTGACACGCTCGAATATTCGATTCCCGAATTTGAGTTCAATTTTGTGGTTAAAATCAACCAAACACGATTCTAGTCCAATCCAACTTACTGAGTAACTTTTATGGATTTTACTCCTTAACAGCTTCACCTGATAGGTTCAGCTCCAAGAAAAAGGACCAAAGGCACGTGGGTGAAAAACCCATTCGTTTTACTTTGGGTGGGTTTGAAAATTAGGATGTCACACTAAGCATCTCCAGCTTGCTGACGAAAACGATAGATGTATGAATTTCTGTAATATCATATTCAGCCAAAAGGAAACAAGGCTCTTAATGTCTTCAATGGAATGAGCTGAATATGCTCCAGTCCCGGTACAATGCTTAAAGTTTAAGGATGATGATCTCCAAATGTTCAAAGGCTGAGAGAGGCGTCTTGAAAAGTAGAATCCATAAGTCTCATGAACTTTCAACCGCTTCACCATCTCCGCGAACGAAAAATGCTACAATATTTAGCGAATGCAGAAGGATTGAACTCCATGCTTCCTGTGCTCTCTGATTGCATTGAAACAACAGCTCTGGTACAAGTACTTTCTCCAGATGCAAACCGGTTGCCTCAAAGGTTTCAGGACATCCCTTCCGCTCAAGATTTCAGATCATAGCTTGGGAAAATCTCCAATGCAATTTGCGTTTCTTCACTCGAAGGAACCTTAAGCTTGGTCGATTCTTACACTGCTTAGAAACAAAATTTGGTATCAGAGCTCTCTTGATCTTAAGGGACTGTGAGTGACTTGTGAGACTGAGTGAGAGGTGTGCTTCCATTCATAAAAGCTTAAAGGCCAAATAGAGGCAGGTTCGAGTAGTTATGGATGCACCAGTGTTTGACAAAGAGAATTATCAAGCATGGGCATTTAGAATGCAAGCTTATCTAGAGGGTTGTGATTTTTGGGAAGTTGTGGAGCAAGACTATGAAGTTGATCCCCTTCCTAACAATCCAACCATTAACCAAATCAAGTTTCACAAGGAAAAGATAACAAGGAAGGCAAATGCAAAGTTGTTTATATACTGCTATCACACCCGCCATTTTCAGTAGAATTATGGCTTGTGAATCAGCAAAAGTTATATGAGATTTCCTCAAGCCTGAATATCAAGGAGATGAGAGAATCAAAAGCATGAAAGCATTGAATCTGATCACGGAGTTGAAAGGCTGAAGATGAAGGAGTCTGAAACAATCAAGGAGTATTCGGATAAGCTGGTAAGTATTGCGAATCAAGCAAAGATCTTAGGCACTGATCTTTTTTACAATAGATGGTGCAGAAGATTCTTGTCACCTTACTAGAAAGATTTGAGGCAACCATTGCCTCTTTGGAGAATACCAAGGATCTATCTTAGATCAAGTTGGTTGAATTGCTTAGTGCTTTGCAAGCACAAGAGTAGAGGAGATTGATGAGGCATGAGGAAAATACAGAAGGAGCTTTGCAGGCCAAAGAATAGAAAGGCAAGAACTGAAAAGGGAAGAAAGAGCATGGTAGCAGGGGTTCAGAAACTGTTTTGGGAGAGAGCAGTGCAAGCAGTTCTAAGAACTCTTGGGGAAAGCATCCTCCATGTAAGCACTGTGGAAAGAGAAACCATCCATACTTTCGATGTTGGAAGATGCCGGATGTAAGGTGCAGAAAGTGTAAAAAACAAGGACACATTAAAAAGTTCTGCAAAGAGAGGAGAAATCAGCAACAAGGTGAGGTACAAGTTGCCGTCCAGCAAGAGGTAGATCAATTATTTGTTGCCTCATGTTTTTCCTCTAGTACTCCATGTGATAGTTGGCTAGTTGATAATGGTTGTACAAATCACATGACTAGTGATAAAAAGCTCTTTATAGATCTTGACAAGTCATTGAAGTCAATCGTGAGGATTGGAAATGGGGAGTACTTAGAAGTGAAAGGTAAATGGTCTGTAGCAATAGAGAGTTGTGTTGGAACTAAGTTGATTTCTGATGTGATGTATGTGTTGAGATTGATCAGAATTTGCTTAATGTGGGGCAGTTGGTAGAGAAGGGATTTAAGGTGATATTTGAATAGGAGAAGTGTTTGATCTTTGACTCTAATAATCAAGAGATGTTCAAGATAAAGATGCAACATAAGAGTTTTTCTCTAGATCCTCTTAAGAAGGAGCAAGTGGCATTTAAGTGTCAGGCTAGAGATTATTATCCAATATCTAAGACGTTGTCAGATGTTACAAGATTTGAGGTGTTGCCAGATGTTACAAGATCTGAGGCGTTGTTAGACGTTACAAGATTTGAGACGTTGTCAGACGTTACAAGATCTGAGATGTTGCCAAATGTTACAAGATCTGAAACGTTACAAAGTCTGAATGCGAAATCTGAAGACTGCAAAACTCTGACGGAGCAGGTTGTATTCAAGTGTCAAGCTAGTAACTTAGAAATATGGCACAAAAGATTGGGGCACTTTCATCAGAAAGACTTGTTGTTCATGCAAAGGAATGAAATGGCAATTGGGTTATCAAACCTAGAGGAGCAGATTGAAAGCTGTAAGGCTTGTTTGCTGGGCAAACAGACTAGACTTCCTTTCAAGAATTCAACTTGGAGAGCTACAAAGAAGTTGCAGTCGATTCATACAGACCTCTGTGGTCAATAAGTGACACCTTCATTAAATGGCAGCAGGTATTTCATTATTTTCATTGATGATTATACCAAAATGTGCTGGATTTAGTTCATGAAACAAAAGTCAGAAGTTGCTAAGATATTTCTGAAGTTTAAAAGATGCGTTGAGAACCAAAGTGGCTGCAAGATTCAGGTCATCAGATCTTACAATAGAACGGAATATACTTCACAGAGATTTAACTCCTTATGTGAAGAGGCTGGAATTGAGCATCAACTTACTGCTCCTTACTCTCCACAGCAACATGGAGTAAGTGAGAGGAAGAATAGAACCATTATGGAGATGATTAGGTGTCTACTACATGAGAAGAATCTGCCAAAATACTTTTGGGTAGAAGCAGAAAATACAACAGTTTTCTTGCTGAATAGACTACCTATAAGGGTATTGGAAAAGAAGACACCTTTTGAAGCTTGGTTTGATGTCAAGCCAATACTGAAAAATCTAAAAGTGTTTGGCTATTTGTGTTTTTCTCATTTCCCACATGTCAGGAGAGATAAGCTGTGAGATAAAGCTGAACCTGGAATCTTTGTAGGCTATAGCTCGGTGACAAAAGACTACAGAATTTATCAACCACAAACTAAGAAAGTGATCATCAGCAGAGATGTTCAGTTCCTGAAAGATGAGAATGGGATTGGATCAAATGAACCAGAAGGTAAGCACAAGAAGATCTCATTAGACCCCGACGAGCTGGTGGATGATATTCTAGTTAGAGGTACTCGTTCTCTGACTGATATATATATATATATATATATATATATATATATATATATATATATATATATGAGAAGATGTGCAATGTTGTTGTTTTGGAACCTTCAGGTTATGAGGAAGTTAAAGATGATCAGAGGTGGTTAAAAGCAATGAAGGAAGAGATGTCCATGATTGAAAAGAACCATACGTGGGAGCTAGTTGACAAGTCTGAAGACAGGAAGGTGATTAGAGTAAAATGGGTTTTCAGAACCAAACTCAATGCCGATGGCTCAATAAATAAGCACAAGGCTAGGCTGGTGGTGAAAGGATATGCACAAGTTTAGGGAGTGGGTTTTTCAGAAACATTTGCTCCGTGACAAGGCTAGACACAATCAAAATGTTACTTGCATTAGCAGCTCAACAAGGATGGAAAGTGTATCAGTTTAGATGTAAAATCTCCATTCTTGAATGGAGTGTTGCAGGAGGAGATTTATGTTGAGCAACCTCAAGGTTTTGTCACACTAGGCCTAGAGGAGAAAGTTTATTTGCTGAAGAAGGCGCTTTATGGGTTAAGGCAAGTTCCACGAGCGTGGTACAGCAAGATGGATGAACACTTGCTGAGTTTAGGCTTCGAGAAAAGCCTTAGTGAATCCACTCTATATGTTAAAAAGCTATTATCTAACATAGTTGTGGTATCTCTTTATGTGGATGATATGCTTGTGACAGGAAGTAATGAAGCTTAGATTGATGCATTCAAACATGAGATGGTGAAGATGTTTGAGATGATTGATCTATTTGTAATGTCATTTTTTTCTTGGGATGGAAGTTAGGCAAATTCAGAATGAAGTTTTCATCTGTTAGAAGAAGTACTTGAAGGAGATTCTGAAGAGATTGACATGGAAGAATACAAGAGTGTGAGTACTCCAATGACTCACAAAGAAAAGTTTTGAAAGAATGATGTAGGAGAACCTGTTGAGGAAAGAACCTATAGAAGTCTGATTGGATGTCTTATGTATCTTACTACAACTAGGCCAGACATCTTATATTCAGTAAGTGTCTTGCCTCGTTTTTTAAGTTGTGCAAGTAAGTTGCATATGGTAGCTGCAAAAAGGTGTTAAGGTACTTGAAAGGCACTCTTTTGTATGGGATAAAGTTTTGCAAAGTTCAGGAGTTTAAGTTGCAAGGCTATTCGGATAGTGATTGGGCAAAATCAATGGATGATATGAAGAGCATCTCAAGTTATTGTTTTACGTTTGGGTTAGCATGTTTTTCTTGGTGTTCAAAGAAGCAAGAAATCGTGGCTCAATCAACTGCAGAAGTTGAGTTCATTGCAAGTACTCTCAGCTTCTGCAGCTGTGAATCAAGCATTATGGTTGAAGAAGTTGATGGATGATCTGCATTTGCAAGAAGAAGAATAAGTAGAAGTATTTGTGGATAATCAAGCTATTCTTGCTATTTCATTGAATCCAGTGTTTCATGGAAGAACAAAGCATTTTAAGGTCAAGTATTACTACTTGAGAGAAGTGCAGAAGGCTGGAGAAGTGAAACTGCTTACTGCAGTTTGGAGAACTAAATTGCAGATATATTTACGAAATCGTCAGGACAAAGCTGGGAGTGTGCAACACTTGATCCAGGAGGAGAATGTTGATAAATCAAGGCTTGCACCAGTTTATTTTTCTGTTGAAGTCATGTCCTATATTTTAGGAGATAGTGGCTGTTTCAAATCTATCTTTAGAGAGGTTGTTTAGTCCTATTTTATAGGAGTGTTAGTTTCAAAATTGTTAGTGGACAACAAGTGTTTATGGTTAATGCTTTAGGTTTGTATTTAAGAAGAAGTTTCAGTCTTTTTGAATATATGAATGCAGTTTTCCTTCCATTGTTCTGTTCTTGCTGCATACTCTGTTTTGCTGCTGTAAATTCTGCAAATTCAGCTTAGAAACAACAGGAGGACAGGATTAACTATCAATAAATGAAGATATTTGAGATCCTAACGTCATAATTTTCCAAGGGAAAGAAAAGGCACAAATGCATGAATGCCATTTGCACCAATTCCAAAATCTGGGGGGACATCAGATTGGTTCGCATTTGGACTGCAATCAACAGATACTTCATTAGCTGGCCGATGAAAAGGAAAAACAACAGACTTGGGAGAACTAATTAATTAGCATCACTTCCCTTGTTTGCGTTTAGAACTCATGTTACTAAGATAATGCTGCAAAAGGTGTGACGTGCCTAAACTACAGAACAAAGAGATGTACTACTCGTCTTTTTGTAATATTGAATTAGTTAAATCAGCAGCATGGGATGGTTTGCCAGAAGGCAAATTTCAACTTTACAAATTTAACGCCGCATATATGAGAATTGAGCTTATCAAATCAAAATTCTACACCAGAAAATACAGAGGATATTATCACAGTAAACTGACAGAAAGTGGAGGAGATAGTCATCAAGCATCCTTGTACAATGATTCCAGTGAAATTCCACAGCTCATATAGTATAAGCATAGAAGTTACTCTCATAGATATGGTACGACCGAGAGCATACCTCCATCTACGGACCTTCATCGAGTTTGGAAGCGATATCGTTGGAACACGATCACACCAAACAACTCTGCATCAGGGTACCATAGAGGGTACTTGCTTTACTTTAATGAGCATCCAAAAAGCAGATTCAATTGGAAACTAATATTTAAAATTAATCAGGGACGTGCTGTTGACAACATATCAACTTTTGGATCTTCACAAGCATTAAAGCTTACTCAGGACACTCCAATTGGCCGACATACCTCTTCAAGTTAGCACGCAAGATGGCCCTCAGCTGCTGCTGATGCTTCCTCTGAAATATTTCTCTCCTTCATCTTGATTGGTCTTTAGTATGGAATTTGAAGTTTCTCAGCCTAGTCAGCTAGACCCAGATCAATCATGTGATCAAATGATTCCGTTACAAGAAAAGGATGAAAGGCAAGGCAAATTCTTGAGCTCCTTGCCCCAGCTTGTTTCCCAGAATGGGACAAAAAATTATCCAGATTATGCAAAAGATCATCAAGACTGTCCAATGAATTAAAGTCCAACGGTAAGCCTTGATCACTACATAGTCCTACCAGACCTGTCAAAAAAGTAGCACCGCTTTAACTCACTCGACAGGCTTTCCGATCATCACAAAACAGTAAAAGGTTTTTGTTCTAAACAGGATACCTAGCAATAGTCAAATTTGACAGGTAAAAGAGCTCACAAAAGAAATTCAAAATGGCCATGGATTTTTACCAAGGAAAATACTAATCTGCGACATAGAAAAATATTGATCTGGGCACCATCTACTATATCAAGTAGCAGAAAGTTATCAGCATCTGGATAAAAACTTCAAATTCTGGGTTTACCAAGAGGGGAACTGTAAATACTATGTAATTCTTGTTTACTTACGTCGATATTTTCATTCGTTGCCACACAAGCCGCTAACCTGTCTGCAAAAGCTACCAATGGAAGGATATTTGAAAAATTATTGCTCTAATGCAATCAACAGCAATTATATTTAGGCAAATCCAGATCAAAATACCTTGTGTCGAGCAAATGATTCTTAAAAGATAAATCCTTGAGAAAAGTATTACTTTATTTGGCCATGCCAGTCATTATAGGATGAAGAATCTTACCAGAGGACCAACGCCTTCTAATGCACGTAGAACCACATTTGGATCTGCATTTTGATCTGGGCTGAAGCATCATGTGGGCTTCTAGACCAACTATTCCAACTATGTAAGACTGGGAATCGAGGAAATTAGAGAACCCTGTCAAGGAAGACCTTGTTAAAAAGAAGATAGTGATGATAAGTAGGTTTTGAATATCAGGGGGAAAAATGATAGGATTCTTGCTTACCACTATTAAGAAAACATGACTCGTCTCATTGTAGTAACATGAATATGAGAAGTATCACATCATTATTATCGGAACTTAATTTTGTGACCGACCAGTCCAGATTGCCATGCTACATAAATTCGAGAGACACTTTCCAATGAGTCGCACCCAGAAATAACCAAACTAGTTGAATCCAACTTTTCAAGTCCCAGAAGCTGAGTAAGTTTCTTGCAGTCTTCTACTACTAGAGATTGTAACCTCTCACATCCCGACAAATCTGGCAAAATCTCAATTGATTTGCATCCTGTAATGTTTATATGTTTTAGGGATCTGGATTCCTCAACCCCAGGAATTTCCGTGACACCAAAGGAATCTATCAATGTGAAATTCTCTAAATTTTCAAACTTCGACAGATTTGGTAGTTTTTCTAGGGATCGGCACCCTGTTATATATATGCTTCGGCAAGACAAGAATCTTTCAAGACTCTCAACAAAGCGTAGATTGTGACAGCCATTAACGTTAAGCTCTTTCAGGGTCGTCAAGCATGCTAAGTCAGGTAATCTTTCAATGGACCGACAATCAGAGATATCTAATGCCTCTAAGAACTCTGCCCTGTCAAGACCTCGAACATCGACTAGATTGTAGCAATGGGTAACCTCTAATTGCTTCAAACACTGTAATTCCGGAAGGATCAGCCTTTCAAGGGACCTGCAGTCACATACAACTATGCCCTCCAAGAACTGCAAACTATCATGGGCCTGAATTTCAACTAGATTATCGCAACCCCAAACATGTAAACGTTTCAGACGACTTAATGGTGAAAGATCCAATCTTTCAAAGCAAATGCAGTCACTTATTGATAACTCTTCCAAGTACTTGAATCCGTCAAGCTTAGGTAATATCAACTTAGGACAGGGGCCAACACGAAGTTTCAAGAGTCTCGAGGGAAGCTCCAGGATGCATTCAAGTAGTTTGCACTGATAAAGAATGAGTTCTTCTAGGTGAATGAGGTGAGAAAGCTGGAGAGAAGGAAAATTGTGGCTGCTTTCTGGCAAGTTGGATGACCGTTCTTCATCGATTTTGGGAATTTTGTGTGAAAACGAGTCACCGAATTCATTTGGAATTATGCATTCCAGACTTCTGCATCGTGCGAAACTTAGCCACCGTAGGTTTTTCAATCTTCCAATAGAATTGGGGATCTTTTCAATCGCAGAATCACTCATGTCCAAGTGTTGTAAATTCTGTAAATCCCCAATTGTGCTGGGGATTTCTATCAATGACTCACACTCCTGGAGGTTAAGGTGTTGGAGAGAAGAAAGATTCCCAATTGAGCTAGGGATTTCTCTGAATGACTCACATTTTTGGAGGTTAAGGTGTTGGAGAGAAGAAAGATTCCCAATTGAGCTGGGGATTTCTCTCAATAATCGACAATGATGGGCACTCAATTTCTCCAGCTTACTTAGAGAACCAACTGATGTAGGAATCTTCATGATACTAGTTTCATCTAAAAGAAGTTCTTTTAATTTTTCTAAGTTGCCCACTTCCTCTGGTAGCTCCTTGAGACTGCCACATTTACTCAAGTCCAAGGAAACGAGGTTCTTGACTTTGCCGATAAAAGGGTGGACTCGCTCCAGTCTGAGACAGCATTTCAAGATGAGAATCTCCAACTTTGTCAAAGCATAGAGATCAGGAGTACATCTTAAATAAATGCAGCTTGCAAGATTGAGAACTTGCATATGCCTTGCCGCCTATACAAAGGAGAATAAGATGTCAAAAGCTTAGTTGATTGACAAATCAAAACGAACAAAAACTCAGAAGGTATCTCCTATCTTACCATTATTAAACTCCATCCTCTCCAATCCTCAGTGATATTGTTGCATGACAAATCCAGCACCACTAGTTTGGGTGGATGCAAATTGGTTGCCAAACAAGATAGATCGGACTTAACGAGAAACCACCGAAGCCATCTCAATTCAGAAAACAAATTGTTAAAGTCTCCACTTAAAGCTGCCCCTCCTAATTGAAGGAACCTTAAGCTCTGTAAGCTTTTAAATTGTTCATTTGTGTACGTTGAATCATAGTAATTGTTGACAGAAATCACCTGGATCCTTTTAGTTCCCTGTGTATCAGATCCATTAAGAAGTAACTGAATTAGCTTTTAATTTGTTTGGTTTTGCTTTGTAAAATTTGGTGTCTAGTGGTAACTTAAGAAGCTCAAAGAGAAATATCTCCCTCAAAGAATTGTGTAGACAAGAGCCATACGATGTACGTGGCAAGTAACATAGGAGACAAATGATGAATGTGAAAGTTAAAGTAGATGGTGTAGACACGGGACAAAGTGGAGCTTATGGCCAGCCAAATCGTATTTCTCCAAAAAGGGAAGCAAGCCTTCCAGGGGCAGTTTTCCAATAACGCTAATAATCGACAAGAGTCAATAGTATAAAAGGGGTATTCAGAGGCAAAATCAGACGCCCAACGCAACAGACACTTATCTTGCATTTCTCGTTTTGTCGCGCTTTTGGTTTTACGTTGTTTCCTTTCATGTCTTTTGAATTTCTTATAATTCAATTCCATGCAATTAACTCTTTTATTTTTCCTTGCGCGCTCCATCCGAGTGATCTTGATCGCTCTCTCCAATAAAAGCTGAGGTCGCCACATTCTGTTTATTTTCGTCAAAGTGCATTAATTAATGCCGACCATATGACTCCTGAATAGGTGGATCCCTTGAATGCCATTTAGACAAACTTTACATCTCCAAATGCCAGGAGAAGTTCAAGAATTTGTTTTAAGGAAGTTAATTACGGCTCTCAAGGTAAGGTGACCCTGGGTTGTTCCGACTGTTTGAAAGAAATAAGAATATTGGTTTTCTTTCTAAAGAAATAATATCAGATTATCATGATTCATTAAATGATTTGCTCGACATTAATTTTCTCATTTACAATATCTGCTATCCCCCAAAACACAAGTTTGTTTTGCAAAGTATGAATTTTTAGAAACACTGTGAAACCAAAGGTAGAATTTTTGTTTTCTTTTGGTTTGGTTAAGTTTTATGGTTTGACTCGTCTGTTGTTGTCCGTACTTTAATTATTAAGTAGTGAAAAACCTACGATGGGTTTAATTGTTCTAATGAATTTTAGAACTAATATATAACAAAACAGACAAAATCATAATTTAATTGGAAATTAGTCCCGTAATTATTTTCCCAATTAAATTAAAACCCTACGCATCCCACAATCATTTAGATTTTTTCCTAAACTAATCACCATCTTTCAGCATTAATCTCTTTTCACACATATTTGAATTTTTTGACCCATCTGCCGTGCTCTTTTTGCTAATGCTAGGTATAGTCAATTTAATCAACAAAAGTGCGTGCTATTCAATCATGTGAACGGACTATTTCAAATAAATTCATTTCCTTTGCTCAACATGTCTTCGTTAATTGCTAGGCAATTCCTAGCCATTGATCAGTCAAGAATCTATGGGGTATGCCTAAATGACAATATAAAATAATGAAATGAATCAATAATTTAAGCAAAAGAAAAACTTAGTTAAAAAACTGGCTTCATGCTGAAGATTATATAGAATAAATAAAGGCCCCTACATATTGATAAGGACGACATTTCTTCTAGATAGTCAATTTTTTTTTATAGGTCTAATCCTGAATAGCCAAGTTTCTTTTTCGGTCAGATAAATAGTCAAGTTTGCCTAGCACCCTATGGCACAAAAGGGCAGTGTTCCCAAAAAACACATATATAGTATAAAACAACTTGGAGAGGAAAGATGTGTTTTGTTAAGATAAGTGAAAAGGAAAAGACGACACTAATGAAAGATAAAATATTCATCATACACCAAATCTAATATACGAGATGAGCAAGGTCAACGTGATCCAACCTTAAAAAATAGGAAGATTCTTCTAAAATAATTCCTAAGGGGAATTTTTCTATCGTATCTGATAAGAGCAAAGACGGATGAAGAGATATATACAGGTATATCATATGATTACAAAAGGAACGGGTATCTTCAAAATGAAATTGGGAAAAGCATATCAAAGGTTGGTCTCCTAAATCATAGGAGCAGCCCAATAAATTGGCACGTACAGGAAAGAAAGTACACTCGATAAGTGTGGAACTTTTTTCAATGTTACTCTTCTACCTATCTATTAATTAGTGTAATGGCACGTTATTGTCTATTGTTTCATGAACCAAGAAGTCTTCATTTATTTGATCTACTGTCTTATGTGGATAGTCTGTCAAATTGGGTTGTAGATCCATTTCCTAACTCAAATTGGGTTTTAGATATATTTGATGGGTTAAGTTGTTATATATGTTAGTTTTATCCAATAAATGGGTTAATATATTTAGAATGGTAAAGTCTGAAATAATATGGGTGTTAAACAAGTTAACAACTTGCTTACACCCATCCCACCTCTATGACCTTCTCTAGCTTTCAGTCGATCTCATGTTCGCTTATTCCTCATTCTTGCATCAGTTTGAATATGAGTTTTCCTAAATTGGATTAAATATGAAAGTATTTTAGCAATATAGGTCAAATTAGGTGTGGATCAGTAAAAGATATATATTACATGAAAATATATCAAAATGTGTTAAATTAACCAATTTGGGACTATTTTCAACTCAACCCAAATGAGGTCTGATCTACATGTTTGAGGGGTCTTCAAATGATTAAAACTTTAATTAGATATGAAAATTACATGCTTTAGTAAGTGATATCTTTAGTGTAGAATCTCAGTTAAAAGGAACTTAGAATTTATTGCAAATTAAAATTTGACAAATGTAATCTATATCAATGAATTAAACCAAAATAATAAAATTTTCACCCTTGGAATATGTATAATTTGATTGCTATCATTATCAATCTACAATGGACATGAATGGATGTTTAAATAGATATTTTTTACTAAAATGGAGGAGCATTTGTTCATAATGGATAAAAGATTAGAATAGATCAAATATAATACATTAAAATATGAGGTAGAAGGAAAGATAAAGGAGTGTCATATGTTACCTTTTTCTCCATTAGTACTTTGGAGGCTTCCTCGGGGACCCATAGTCTGCTACGTTTCTCAAGGGATTGTGCTTGACATATAATATTTCTTCCAAGGTCTCTCAGTTGGTCATGCATTCTTATCTTACCATCATAGCCAATTTTTATTAAGCACCTCAACTTCAATTCTTCAATTCCTTGACTTGCATAAAATCCACAATCGTTCCACATGTAAATGGCAAATTTGATATCTTTGCCAATAAAGAAGCAAGCAATATCGAGAAAAATCTCCTTATGTCCATCATCTAATGCATCATAACTTATCTTTAGTATTTTTTGGACATCTCTATCTGGTTTTGTCCTTAATTTCTTCAACACATCTTGCCATACATTTTGATCGGCCTTTCCGTACAAGTATGAACCTACAACTTTAAGAGCCAAGGGAAGCCCACCCATGGTGGACACAATATGATGAGAGATATCCTCAAAGCTCCAAGGAGAATGGTCCATACGAAATGCGTATCTATTGAATAAAATCAAAGAATGCACCTTATCTAGCTCATTCAACTCATACTTGTAGTCAACCTCAAACTTAGACTGATCAAGAACAGTTTGATTTCTAGTTGTAATAATGATAATACTTCCTGAAGTAAACCACTCACGTTCCCCGGCCAAAGCAGTTAATTGATCATTGTGATCTATATCATCAAGAACAATAAGAACCTTTTTCCCTTTAAATCTAGATTTGATTGTATTGATTCCATCATCAACTTTAGATACTTCATGTCTGCTTTGCAATATATCAAATATTAGTTGGTTCTGAATATTCCTAATACCCTTGTAGTGTCGGATAGTTTCTCGGATATCTGGAAGAAAGCTGACATGTGCAAATTTATTCAAGAGTTGATTGAAGATATATTTGGCAAGAGTAGTCTTGCCTATACCTCCCATGCCATAAATTCCAATCATTCGAGCATTGATGGAAGGACGGTCTATCCAATTTATTACTTTTTTGGCAGGACAAGCAAGTCCAACTCTTTCCTTGGGAACATGTAACTGGAAATCTTTCCGTAACTCGCTCAGAACAGTTTCGACCACAAGTTTTATCAATTCTCCCTCATGCCTGTAAAATAGCAAGAAAAAAAAATGAGAGATTGCGAGCCTAAACATGGTCAACACGAAGTGTTCAATTCTTATCAATTGAGCCAACCCCCCAACTGAGGTCGAATTTATCTGGTGGTGATCAAGCTTTGGTAGACTGGGCATTGGAGTCCTTTGTGGGCGTGTTGTTTAGTGATTGATACTATTGATTGGAGGGCCGGTAGTTTCCTTTTTCTTTTTTTCTTTTTTTTTTTGTAGCGGAGACGATAGGGAAATTCTTGAGCCCCGTGAGATTCCTTGGTATAAGTTGTTGTTGGTTCACTTTTCAGGGGACATCCTGGGGAGTACTATATTTGTTCTCTTTGGGGCATTATGGTTGTTCATTGGGACATTTTGGCGATTTTATTTAAGCTACGGTGAAAGTAGTTCATTCACGTTTCATCTCTTTTGCAGGAATAAGAAAACTTACTTGAAAGAAAAATAGAAAAAAGTTCAGGTGGAAGTGAAATACCCGTTAAGGATTTTTTCAGATTCCCAGCCATTTAAGTTGCTCACTTCTGTAAGTGCTCGTTGCCCTTCCTCGATATCCTTCTTATCAAAACGCTCTTGAAACAAATCAAAGGCCTTCCCAAAATTTCCTTGTAGATGCCGCACGTCCGATGGTGCCACTTTGTAAAAAATAGGCAACACCGTGTGTGACGTGCTCTTCTTGCAGTTCATGAT
The DNA here is from genome assembly GCA_019926035.1 of Melaleuca alternifolia. Taxonomy (NCBI): domain Eukaryota; kingdom Viridiplantae; phylum Streptophyta; class Magnoliopsida; order Myrtales; family Myrtaceae; genus Melaleuca; species Melaleuca alternifolia. Next base: position 941,052 of record JAGKPW010002284.1, read on the forward strand.
ATGAATGAGCTCGCGGAGGCACCATTTACTTGAAGCATAATTTTCGGAAATGACGATGATCGAAATCTTAGACCGTGTGATGGCATCAAGAATTTGTGAACCAAATTCCTCACCAATAGGGATGCTGTTCTCATCCCTGAACATGTAGATTTTCCTGCGTTAATCAAACCGTGGTAGAGGTGATCAATGAATCCCTTGCGGGTATCTAAGCCCCTAAAGCTCAAGAACACGTCATATCGATTGCTTCCTCCTCCAATGGATATTGGAGAGATTAATAAAGGAGCGGATGCTCCCCGAGTGCTCTCCTCATCCGCCCTCTCTCTCTTTCTCTGACTTCGCCCTTTGTCCATGGCGATCTTAGGGGGAAGTTGGAACCACAGATGCTCTTCTGCTGCATAAAAGGATTGATGAACAGTCTTTATGAACAAGTATGAAAACGAAATATCCTAACGAGCCAAAAGATATAAATATGAAACGTTTGATTAATTAGCAATTGATTGACTAAGAGCAGTCGTAGATATTTGTAGTCTTGCCTTATCTTCTTTTGGACCTGACCCTCTAGTCAGGTCAAAATGGTTGGCTTGGTCCACTGACGAAATAATATGTACGTTAATTTCTTAAGTTGGCTATGCAAATCCAGAATCTGGGAACAAGCATATCTGCACAATGTACTCTTTCGAAACATAAACATAGGTCTGGTTTTCATTTGGTTATTGAGAATCGGAATTTAATAAATCATTTAAAACTAACAATTGAGTTGAAGCGGAATTAGAAATGTGTGGCAGATGCGAAGAAAGGACGTAGCTAGTGCTGGCAAATGTGATTTAATATGTTAATTTTATTTAAACTTGTCACCATTCTAAATGAAGATGGGAATGTGAGGTGGGATGAACAAAGTGTTGTCCTTATTTCTTGACCTTATTTTCATGCTAACAATTTCATGTAAAACGGATTTATGATGAACCAACATGATATCACCGAGTTATTCTCTTGAAAATCTCAAGTTTAGAGAATTGATTGATACCCTGTCTGTGGAATAGAGCTATAATTTGTTCGAGAACAACAAATGGAGGAGCGGATGCTCCCACGGTGCTCTATTTCTCTGCACTCCTTTTTCTTCTTCTCTAGATGATGGAAGAACGTAAGCATAGAGAGAAGAATCGGCGCAACAAGCGCCGCAAAGGAATGAACTGAAACGAAATGGTGCAGCCCTTTGTTTGCCTCGCTCAGACTTTGCCCTCTCTCCATGGAAGTCTGGAGGATCAGAAATTCGGTAATGATTCGACGGAAGAAGGAGAAGAAGAGAAGAAAGAAGTAAAGGGAAGCTGCTGAGGAAAACTCAGAGAGGACCAAGGTCTGAAAAGTATGGCTCTGGTTCACATAGGATTTAGCCACATTTAAAGAAGTCAAATCTGAGCTGGTGACATGCCCTCTTAACAGGTAACAACGAATCGAAAGCAGCTATTCGGCAGCCACCTCCACATCCCCAGTAGAAAAAAGGGCCGAGAAGCACACATTACCTCAGCCGATTATTCTAATAATAAAGCGACGAATCAATAGAAAACGACATGTTCATGAGAGATGCGAAAAGCGATTACCTTCTGCGAGCTGAGATGCGAAGGTGGGATCGAGATCGTGGAGAGAGGAGACCCGAAACAAGCCTAGCGCGTAACTTTCTGGAGGGGAAAAAGATCAAAGAAAGCGTGTGAGGACTGATCAGCAGACAACAGTCTCGAATTTTTCTGCAAGAGAGAGGCCGAAGGTGAAAGATCCAGAGAGAGAAGAACAATCGGTAGTAGATGGTCTCAGAATTATTGATTGACTAAGATCTAAGTCTTCCTAGAAATTGCCTGCACAAAAGCAAAAGACACAAAAGAACTGAGAGAGAGAGAGAGAGAGAGCGAGTAACATTCAGTAGACCATAGTCTCGAATTATCGGTTGACAAAGATGGGGTCTTCCTAGAAATTGCCTGCGCATTAAACTATTTTAGAGGAGTCAAACTCGAGTAAAAAAAAGTCACCCACTTCACCTGACGTTCATGATGTTTCCTCGAAAAGCACCATTAGATGGGGGACCATCTCCTGGGAGAACAATCCACAGTAGAGAATTCCAATTTGATCTTTAACTTATTCGGGAAAGATAAACTCCAACCAGACAAAATTACTGGGAGATGTTGGGCTGGGTTCACTCCTATATGCAGAAGCCTAATGAAATGCAAATCCAAAGGTTTTGAGTCTTATAATAATCCATATGGAGAAATAATGGGAGACTATATGCGGCCGAAATATAGAAGGTTTCTCTCTATTTGAATGGTCGCGCAAAAGAATGATTAACACGAGAAAGTAGCAAGAAAGCATGAAAGAGCAAAAAATCTAGAAAGAGGGTGACTATTAGTCTTGGAATGCTGATTGAGCCGCCAACAAATGCGCGACACGAACGGGAGGAACGAACGTCCTTCCTTTCCTGAGTCTTTCCCGAGTCCTTCCTCGTGGGCTCTACCATTTTCCAAGTTTCTGATGCTCTTTTCAATTACTTCTTTCCCTGCAACAGATTGGACATTGCATGACTTGAATCCAAACGAAAACTTGGAGATTTATCTGATGATGTTTTCAAACGATATAGATTCAAGATCATCTGATGATGTTTACCATATCTCATGACAATTCGAGAATGAACGTAAAATAGATTTATTCGTATTTCAATAGATGAGAAGGTAGGTGCAACAATTCGATGAGACTTGACAATATTTCCTACGTTTGAAGTGTAATTTACACCTAGAATGCTCATGTGGGATTCGGTTAACGCCGTTACTTGCCACGTGTCTTTCCATCCCTTTTATCACGATGGAAGGCCTGGCGCGTCGGAGGAAGACACTGGACGAGGTGAGGGAGAGAGGCGTGGCGTTCTCATTCCAGTTATGGGGGCAAAAGCGTCTAAATGGGATAAAGATGCGGGACACGTGTCGAATTCGATTGACGTCTCATAAGAGATATGAGGTTCCCGATCGACGACGCATCCTCCGACACGTGTCTAGTACCGACCTAGAGATGAATATAAAACTCCAAAGCACCATTACTTCCTAAAATACTTTTCTCTAATTATGACTAGGGACGACTCTTTTTCGCTCCTCTTTCGGCATCCGAAACCTCCGACCGCTCTGAATTGATCAAATTATCCAATGCAGGCACCACACTTGATTTAAGATTGATTCTTACTACGTCTCTTTCCATCTTTATATTTGGTTTCAATTTTAGTAAAGATAAAAAATACTTGTGTGCCAAATGACCATAATCACGTGATAACAATATGTTAATGTTAAATTCGACAATAAAGCTAAGGTTGTTCTTTTCATTAGTCAACTAGAATCATTCAATTAACTAAGCAAAGCTATAACATAGTTCGTGATTTTCAATTTAGTCTGATGTAATATTTAACATAGCTTTTTTGAAAAAAAGCAAAAAGTGTTTGCTGCGATAAAATCGGACTAGTTCTTGATCAAGCTCAAGCTCAAGCGGATTGACCTAATATGCGTATGAGAGAACCCTAGTCGTCCTTTCATTCTTGGCGTTTGGCCACAAACCCCACTCAAAGTTGGGTATGGTCGCCTGCATCCTGCCCGGCTGACAAACTCAAGCTTCCTCCATTGTCACAAGCTGCTGCCACCCTTGGCGATCTCAACATTGATGCTCTTAAGTAGGGCGCTATTGAAGGGCCACCTGTCTGATGCTCTCTAACATCCTTCACCCCACCATCAACAATTTTGTCCGCTTTGGGCCCCCATTAGCCCTCACGGCTTTATTCTTTTCTCGGGTCTACTAGGAAAATATGCTGTTGCTAGTTCAAGGGTGTAACACCACATATAAGCTAGCCAAAAACTCTCTCTCCTAGGCAATGTGGGGCAAAGATCTCACATTATCTCCCCCTCAACAGCACAATGTCCCTGCTATGCCTTAGCGGCACCTACGAGCTCCTACTGTGATCACCACATGCAGTCAGGAGTCGGCTCTGATACCACTATGTAATAGGTAGGGCATAGGACATTACAAAGTGATACCAAAGCTTAAGATATGACTTTTTTGAGTGTAGATTTTTATGGGACATTGTGAAATTGTGTGATAGTGTTAGCACATCAAATTTTTTCTTTTTTGTAGGTTTTAAGTTTGTGTTTCACTTTGAATTCAGGTAATCATGTGTTTCGAATTGGAGACGCCTCGATTCATAGGAGTAAAGGCAAGTGAATTGATACTCCCAACTCTAGGGATAGGTCTTACCACTCTCGAGGCACGGCTTCGAGGATGAGACTATGTTAGGAGTCTCTATTCACTGGAAGATAGAGAAGAGCCCCAAGAGTCTATTCCCTCGCTAAGTTCGCATAGGCTATGGCTCATTAATATCGCCAAGCAAAGGAATTAAGCAAAGACAAGAAAATGGATTCATGTACTTTCGTCCAATTCAGAAAGGTGAATACACCTATATTTAGTGGGAAATCAAACCCTTTCCTCGTCGAGCGTTGGATTAAGAAAATAGAACGGATCTTCAAAGTTGAAAGAATTTCCAATGATCAAAAGGTCCATTTTTCACCTAACATTTAGAGGGCAAAGCCGAAGATTGGTGGGAAGGAACTAGGCTTGTAACAGCCAGTTTTTGGTTAATTCAGGGCCCAATATTAAGAATTTTGGACTTCCATTCGTGGCATGTTGGCCCCTAGAATCCTATGGAGGAAACCACAAAAATTTGTTTAGGGGCAGTCCTTGCACTTTTGCAAAAATTCAAATATGTCTTGCAATTTTTCAGAATTTGCCATTTAGCCCCTAGAGTCAACGATCGACACCGTTCCCTTCTTTTCCTGTGCTAACCGGTCCAACCCCCTATTTCCCTGCGGTTTTATGCTTTTCACCAGCAGTTGCCACCTCCTGTGTGTCGCCCACAACCACAATTTTGTCCAATTCGCAATGATGCTAGCTGTCCACTGCCTCCCACTGTCACCACTCGTTGCCCAACACATTTCCGCACCTTCCACACCCCTTGCACCACCTTACCTTGCTGTTGGATCGCTGGAATCTTGCCATTTGCTCCTTTGGTCTCAAGAGTCCCCTTTTTCATCGACAGTAAGAGAAAAACACCAAATTGAGGAAACTCATTCACACTCAAGCAAAACGAATGACTTCCCTGAGTTCCTTCAGATCTCTTGAGCTCCACCAAGCCCTTGGTCATCGTCGTCGTCGTCCCAAAGGCCATTGGCAATTGCTGTAGAGCTCTGTTGCTCGGTTTGTGCACCCAGTTGCTGTTTGTGGCTACCATTTGCAAGTTTGAAGCTTCTAGCCATGGCTGCCACCTACGGGAGCTTCATGAGCTTCTCCTGTGCGCAGCCCAACTGGCCATTCTAGTCGAAATTTCTCCTTTTGTGTGCATTTGGCCTCGAAGTATTGCTGTCCCCTCTGGAACCCGAAATCCCGACCAACAGCTTCAATGAGCTACCCACCACCATTTTGACCACCTCATCTGCTACCACTGGTCGGAAAATATCCTCAAGGGTCCCCTATACAAAGCCTAACCACTTGATGCCGTCGACGTTGCATCGAAAGCTCGAATTTTTTCCTGACCCGGTTCTCCTCGCTTCTTTTAGCTGTGAACCTCCAGTGGGCTCTTGACGATCTTCGGCGACCTTCCGCCACCACCAGTCGTCATCCATGCCTCCTTTGATTTCCAAGACCACTCTTAATGTTCCCAGCTATCATCGCTGCCTTGTGGAGCCGCCACGACCCCTGGCTAGCCACTTCCAGCAATTGTTTCAACCAACCCCTGCCTCTAGTCAATGATGTTGACCACGACCGCCGACGTCATCCGTCGGCGATAGCTCCTCTGTGATGTGCCAGACCTCCCGAGACCCTATGTCGCGAGTTGCATGGGCTCGAAGTGGGCCGTCACTGCTAATCACGAGGAGAAAGCTTGGACATGACAAATGAGTCTACCTCATAATCCTAAATTGTGGTGGTTATTCGCTTTAATAACTGATTATAAGTTGTTTGGGCTGATTTGGTGATTATCTGAATAGCATGGACAATTTGGTAATTTGGCTATTTAGGGGCATTTTGGAAATTTAGTTTGGATAGAAGATTGTCGACCAAATGGCAATTAATTGAGGTGATGACGCCCGTAGAATATCAAATGGTGGATCACAATTCGAAATAGGGACTTGGGTGAATCCTTGATTGGTGTGCCTAGGTGATTGACTAATTAGAATTATCTTGGAGTTGATTTATAAGTAATTGTGCTTTATTTGATTTAATTATTTATTATTATTGGATTGTGCATTTTATTGGTGATTGATTGGTATGTTGATTTGAATGGTGATTGGTACCAAATTGAGTTGATTGTGATTGATTGAATGATTGGGGCTGGTACTAAGTGTGGACTTGTGAGCTATTAGATGGGGATTCGAAGAAATGATTGTGCCGTGGTGAGAAGTTATGGGTCAAGCGGGCTTGGGGCCCATGTAGTCTCATTTGTGACAAAAGAGTTAGGTTATAGATGTTGGTATTGATGACAAGTAGAGTTGTATCATTAATGCTCTTGTGAGAGTTGGTGGGGCCGATTGGGACCCTAGAGTGAATACCTTTCTAATTGAGAATTAGGATGTAGACTCACTGAAAGTTTATCTCATTTGTTGTGTAACCCCATTTTACAGATCCTAATCATGGAGAACCAGCTCGAGGAGGAACTGGACATGTCGGACTTGCCCTCCTAAGGGTGGCTGGGTGATAACCTCTTTTGTATCCAATTATGGGTACGTTATGGAAAAGCACGAGACCACATTATGGGAGTTTGACTTCGAGACCTAGCAATGGGTGCCACATCAGTACTGAATCTGGTACTCGAGCTAGGTAGGAGGCTACTTGGTGCAAGACTTTGACTACCACGAACGAAGCACCTTGGGGAGGATACGACTATGACTTGTGGTGCCAGGACAGATGGAATGTGGATCCTTAAGATGGCTCTATGATGGACCATTAAGGTAGGATACCCTAGGGTTTGTCATCCTTTTTTTACTGAATTTAGTCAGGTATAAGAAGATTAATTAGGTGTCATGACCCATAATTTGATTGTATATAATTGTGGGTTGGACTTTCTACTTTTGTAAGACTCTAGTCTTGTGCTGAATCGACGAGCTTTCCTATACCCCAGGTTGTTAGGAATTATTTACTATTTTCGCTGTGTTTATTTAATTATTATTGAATGGGTCAGTGATGAGTCCTGTGAACATCACGAATTTATCGACTGGTGAGGAATATCTTTAGGGACTGTTGTGTGCTCGGGTTGAGGGCCTAACATGGCCGACCCTTGGGAACTGCGAGGCAACTATTTCTTGGGAAGATTTTGTAGAGATTTTCAACACACAGTTCTTCCCAAAATCATTTCAAGCAAAAATGATAAATGACTTCATACATATAACGCATGATGACTCCACATTGATGGACTATGCATGCCACTTCAACCAACTAAATAGATTTGTGAAGCATTTTGTAACCAATAAGGAACTTAAAGCCAAACATTTCTAAAAGGGGCTTTAGCCTAATGTACGTGATAAGCTCGCACCTTTTGTATTGACCACCTATAAGGATGTCCTGGAAAGAGCGACTAGGGTGGAACAACATAATTTGGAGCGTGACGTACAAGGTGGTCATCAGCCAAAGAGGCCCAAGTTCACCAAGTTTCAAAAGAGCCATGTAGGTGGCAGTAGTAATTGCATAAGCAGTAACATGCTAATGAAGTTTAGAATTTAGAGTACTCAAAGCCCTTATGATACATGTGGAAAGTATCACAATAGTGAGTATTGCTGAAAGACAGGAGGATGATTTTTTTTTTGGGTGTCGAAAAGCAAGACATATGCAGCGGAATTACCCTATACAAAAGAACTACAGAGTTGATCATAGATTATGTTATATATGTGGGCATTTGGGACACGTAGCACATTGCTATTCTATTCGGAGGATTGCTTCTTCAATTGGTAAATCTCAAGAGGACCCGCAAAGGCAAAAGATTTACCGGGATTCAAGTAATTCAAATATACCGGGGAATTCTGAAAAGAAGATTTACCGTGAAAGAGTAAGAATCACTAGCTAATACTTTGTTTACCTATTTTCTTCATGTTCTGCCTCCCAAGCTGCTCATCAAGAAGTGTGCCTGAGACACATGAAATAAGAAACTGAACACATAACCTTGATAGGTGATATGAGGACAGAGGAATGGGCAAATTTCAGTTCCAAGGACTACCACGACGCATTTCGGCATTACTGAAGTGCACATAAAGTTAATCATCGCCCACACGCAATGTCAATTTTGGAAAATGGCCTGATAAGACGTTGGTTCTGGTTGAGACTTCATGACTGGTGGTGTTTGACATTACTTAGAAGACATTCGGCTCTCTCTTTGCGCCAGGCATGATGAAAAGAGAAATTTTGCTGGAGCATCATGCTGATTTCCATGGCCGACTTCTTCACCCCAGGTAGAACTTTAGACCAGGATAATGATGCCATGGGATGAAGGAAAGCTAATCTTGTCAAGTAGAAAAGCATAGGTAGAAATTTCAAAAGAGAAGTGTTCCAATGTCATTTCTAATGAGTTGCATCCAAAAATATCCGAACAATTAAAATCCAACTTTTGAAGCCCCGGAAGCTCGGCAAGTTTCTCACTCTCAGGCTACCAAGAACTCCAGCCTCCTGAATGCCGACAAACCTGGTTGAGCATCGATTGGTTTGCATCCTGTGATGTTTGTGAGCATTAGAGATCCTGATGCTTGGAGCACAGGAATGTCGAGGACTCTGGGTGAATGCATCCTCATGAATATCTTTAAAGTTTCAAATTCCGATAATTATTTGGTAATGTCTCTGCGGATTTGCATCCTTCAATATAGGACTTACGCATCACTTCATGAGCTCTCTCCTGTTCATATTGGACTTGAGGCGTTACAAATTCTCCCTCTCCTCCACTTAGAGCGCCGACATCTCTGCCCCTGTCAATTTTCTGGAAATTTGCCGTATTCGTACTTTGTCTGAGACTTCTCGTCATGGCAACCCTTCCAGGCCTTCATAGGGTCTGGCTGACGTCTAATCTGTCCACAGATCCCAGGTTCGAAATGAAGTTCTGACACTATTTGCTTTTGGTTATCACGCTCATGGTGATTTAGATTATCCGGCCGATCAACGTAGAGGCACACTTCAACCTTGACAATTTTGCAGGTACGTCTCTTCTCCATGCCTCGAAATTATTTGGTTCGACGGCTAGCTAGCAATTTTGTCCTAGTAGACAGATTGATATCGTAAATGTTTCCCACACGTGCTTTTCTACTGGGTGGGTGCCTTTGAAGAGTTAGAGAATGAGCATCGGGCATCCATCTCCATTGAAGTATAATGGGGAATCCCGAGCACTGTGCAGAAGTGGTCCACCGAAATTCTCATGTTCTAGATTGCAAGAACTTCATTTTCGTGAGGAGAGGAAGCCCTTTGTTTTATAATTATGAATCTTTTATAAGATCGGAACAAACGGTAACAAATTACGTTGAAATCGGACAAATGCAGGTGGTCTGATCCTGTATGGAATTGTTCAACCTTACACAAGCGAAAAATAGGATCGAAGCTCCTCTTTAACATGCGCCAACTGCAGAGTTAAAGAGTTCAGTTACAAGAGAAAGTCCATGACTGTTCTAGAGTTGTCAAAGTCCATGAAGCAACATGAAGCAAAATGTAAGTGGACGGGTTCCAATGAGTGAAAAGTAATATCTTTTGCATTCAACTGCACTAAACTGAGTCTGGATACAGCAACGTGCCGGAAAAAAAATACTTCTGATTAATTAGTTAAAAGGCAGAACCTAATGACCAAGCTAAATTACTATCGCAGTGTAGAAGTCCAAGCAGTCAGGAGCTATTTGTGCCGCTAAAGAGGAATCACCTAAACATACATTCGTGATTTTGCGGGTCATAAGCAGCTAGGGCATTCAGGGAGCCAAGAAAGAGCCTTGGCCTTGCTTTCTGCTCTTCAATTTGGCCACACAACAGAATCACTTTAACAACTGGCTAGCACATTCCTGAGCTCTTCTAACTTCAAATATCTTGTCTTTTTCCCTCATACTCCGCTATACATTTGCAACTCTGCCGAATCTTGTCCAAAAAACTTGTCCAGATTGAGTTAGCATTCCCGTGCTCAGCCACGGTTGATTCAGGGATATTGCCCCATTTATGCAAAAGGTCATCAGTACAGTTCACTTTATTAAAGACAAAAAATAAGCCTGAATCAGCACATAGATCAACCAGACCTGTCGGCAAGAGCAGCAACTGATTAACCTCGCTAGATAATCTCTCGAAACGACGATTTGGCATAACTGAAGACAAACTTCTTGTCAAAAGGGATAAATTCTTCAAGTTTCTTCTTCCAGAAATCTCAGTTTTTCACGTGCTGTGCAAGCTCATTGTCGCACTCCAACATACAGGACAAGCATCGGGGGAACAAATCCACCTCAGTGTAAGAGGAGTGCTTGAATTATCATGTCGGAGAATCGGAATGCGATTGTTTCACCTATGATTTCTGCTGGTGGTCAAATTTGACTCATAAGAAACTCGACAAGGACTTGCAAATGGCGAGGAGCTCCCTTGAGAAAACTACTAAAGTCTGGGTAGAACAAGAAAAGCTTCTGGGCGGGGTAAGCATTATACTTGTGCACTAACACATGACTATGAGCAGCTAAATGGAAGATGAATATCCCAAATTTACTTAGATGGAATCCATGGAAAGATTCTACATTTCATCCCCATACTTTCATACTTGTTTCTAATCAAGTGACTATACTTGTCATTTTTTTCAAATTAAGTCGCTCTACTTTCGCAACTTTCTTAATCAAATCCGTCCAAATCCAATTGAAGTAGCTGTATGGATGACTCTTAACGGATAATGTGGATAACATTTAACCAATGAGTGTACCGCATGGCCCCACTCAAGAAAAAAATTAATAGACGTGAACAATCTTTTAGTATGATGTGCATTAACCGATTGTAGTTTGGTTTCCTCGATAATGAAATCTGGAGTATGCATATTCAGTTGTTCATCTAAATCAGAAATGTATGGAAAAACGAAATAAGTATGTGTCTGTTTAATCATTTGCCCTAGCCCACCCAACAACCCATGTCAATTGGCTACATAAACAAATAGTCTCTTCTCTAACAAAGCCATTTCCCAAAGAATTATAGAAATCCAAGAGACCCTCACCTTTAGCCTCTGCGTGCAAGCTCTTTAGCCTTATTTGCAACTCGTAGACTTCCTTCAACAGGTCGAACTCAACACATTTCTTCTTCGACTCCTCCATGGATCTTCGATGAAGTCCGTGTCCCCCTCTCTCTCTCTTGCGGTGGCGGTGACTGGGGGATGCCGCCACCATTGGGATCGACAGGCCACCCCGGCCGGGTTTGCCTCGTTGGAAAACTATCTTCTTTATATTATTCAAACCGTGCCTTTCTTGGTCTGTCTCTTCCCTTCAAATATTTTCTTTTAAATTGCTCCATATTTTCTCAATTTATTTCAATTGTTTTGATTTTGTTGAATATTTCCATTTTCAAGTATGCCCTCTCTTAAACGTGCACCGACGCACGTGACCAGCACGTGGCCCACGGTGTTGTCTAACCCTTCTGAGGTTTGACCACTTTTGGGGCGAGTTGAAACAATTTCTACAGCTTTGGGGAGTTATTTGAGATAAAACGTGGTTCATGAGGAATTTTGAGTATATAGTACAAATATAGGGGAATATATGGAATTTTCCCCTACCTTCTCCTTTGTTAATGCCAGTGATCCCTGATGCATACTCATATGCACAAGTCACAATAGAATCTCACAAGCACATTGACAAACTAAAAGATCACTTGTTGCAAAGAAAGCATCGTTAATTCTCATTTCATAGATTTCACATTAATCTCCATATTATCTCATGAGATGAAACTCTTGGGCTTTAATGTCTAAAACCAAACATATAAAGTGTACCTTGTTTGTATTCACATAGAAATATGAAAATACATATGCCATTCTTATGTATATGTTATCAAATGTTCAGATTTTCGGACTAAAAAGAAACATTCAGAGTACATTAGTCGCGAAGTTGTTGTGAAATTGCCTGCACGTTAAGCCACATTAGAGGATGTGGACTAAACTTTAACGAAGTCGCCTACTTCACAACAAGTTCATGGTGTGTCCTGAAAAAAGCAATAATTCATTGGGGGCCATCTCATGAGACAACAATTTACAACAGATAATTTTAACACTTATGTAACGTTTTCGGTTATTTTAAGAGTTTAGTGTTAAAAAATTTTGATTTAGTTAGTGGCTCATCGGCCCGAGGAGTTTCCTGGACTAAATTATAAAATTTTGTTTTGGATGGTTCCTAAACTTTTGATAATTGCAAAAACGTCCCTCAATTTTTGGATATTTGCAATTTGACCTCAGAATTTTGAATTTTGACCCGAGGCAATTTGGTAATTCCATGCGCCACTTTGTTGACCGGTCAACTCTCTCTCTCCAGCTGCGGCGCCGAGGTGGGAGGGGCCACCACCGGTCATCCCATCGGCGGTCTGGCTGGCCATCCCCTCCCAGTTTCCCGGCTGTTGGTCGCCCCTGCCCGTCCTCTCTCTCTTTCCTCTTCCTTGCGCGACGCTTCCCCTATTTTCCGCTCGGCTCGCGTCTTCCTCTGTCTCTGCTTCTACTTATCGCTGCCGGTCGCTGCTTCTGCTCGTTGCCGCTGCTGTCTCTGCTCCGTTGCCACCACCGTCGTCGCCGGATGACGACACGCCGGAAGCCGTGATGCGACTCCCCTGTTCTTCTCAGCCTCGCCGCCAGTCGCTGTCCGTCGAGCTGCTGTCTCGCCAAGGTTTTACGCCACACGACGCCGACCCCAGCCACTGCTACTGCTCGCCCGATGCAGTCCCGGTCGCGTCGCGTCGCCCCTCGCCTCGCCGACGCTGTTCTCAACTGCCGTCCCAGCCCCTGTTCCTCCGTTCCAGTCCCTGTTCCAAGACCCCAACAGTTGTTCCGACGCTGTCCCAGCCGCTGTCCTCGTTGTTTGACGTCGTTCCAGCGCTGTCTTGGACTTCCGGCATCTGTGTTGAGCTCGTCCACTGTCCACCAGCCTCTATCGCTCCGTCCAGTCGACCGGCCATCTCGCCGTCGCCAGAAACTGCTGTCGGAGCCTTGCTGGAAGCTTGCCAAAGCCTTGCCGGAACAGTGCTTCCGCCGCGCTGTGCCGTTCCATGCCATGCTGGGTCGTGACCGTTCGTGCTCTCGTTGCGAGAGTTTCATGACGTCACGAGCTCGCCGCAAGTACGGACCAGCAAGTGAGTTTGTTTAACCGGAGATTAGTGACGCTTTTGTTGTTTGTGTTTAGGAACGGAACTGATGTCAGGCATATTATGCTGAAAAGGCGAAGTTCCTAAACCACAGAATAGAAACATGTAACTGATACTTGGTTACCTCGCGAAATCCGTTTAACAAAATCAGCATTACAGGATGGTTTGTAGGAGGCGAATTTCAACTTTAAAAAGTCATGCCGGATACATGAGAATTGAGCTTCTTAAATCAGAAACCTATTCAAATAATAAGCAAAGTATATTATCACACTAATAAGCTAATAGAAAACGGAGAAGATGGTCATCATGCATCCTTCTATACTGATTTTCAGGTGACGTTCACAGCTCGTATAGCATAAGCAACAAATTACTTTTTCCGTAGTCAAGGTACTACTGGCAATGCATTTCTCCCTCTGCAGAGCCTCTTCGAGGTCTGGAGTGATATCATTAGAACACGAACGCATCAAACAACTCTACATTAGGGTAACATACGGAAAATCAGCAAGTACGTACTTTATCAACCAAGAGGTAAAACCTAATGAGCATACCAAAAGCAGAGTCGATGGAAAAAAAACTGCATTCAGAATCATTCACGTATGTCCTGTTGAGACCAAAACGTGGTTGGATCTTCAAAAGCATCAAAACAGCCTCGGGGCAATGCAGCTGTCCCACGAGCCTCTTCAAGACATGCAAGATGGCCCTCAATTGTTGTTGATCCTTTCCTCTGCAAAATCCCTCATCTGCATATTGAACAGTCTCTGGTATGCAATTTGAACTTCCTCAGCCAAGTTAGCGAAACCCTATCAATCATGTGACAAAACGATTCCATGACAACAGTAGGATCAAACAGGAGCTCCTTGCCGCAGCTTGTTTTGCAGAACTGGAAAAATGTGTCCAATTACGCAAAAGGTCATCCGTACGGCTTATTGAATCAAGGTTTTATACTCCCAACTCTAGGGATAGGTCTTACCACTCTCGAGGCACGGCTTCGAGGATGAGACTATGCTAGGAGTCTCTATTCACTGGAAGATAGAGAAGAGCCCCAAGAGTCTATTCCCTCGCTAAGTTCGCGTAGGCTATGGCTCATTAATATCGCCAAGCAAAGGAATTAAGCAAAGACAAGAAAATGGATTCATGTACTTTCACCCAATTCAGAAAGGTGAATACACCTATATTTAGTGGGAAATCAAACCCTTTCCTCGTCGAGCGTTGGATTAAGAAAATAGAACGGATCTTCAAAGTTGAAAGAATTTCCAATGATCAAAAGGTTCATTTTTCACCTAACATTTAGAGGGCAAAGCCGAAGATTGGTGGGAAGGAACTAGGCTTGTAACGGCCAGTTTTTGGTTAATTCAGGGCCCAATATTAAGAATTTTGGACTTCCATTCGTGGCATGTTGGCCCCTAGAATCCTACGGAGGAAACCACAAAAATTTGTTTAGGGGCGGTCCTTGCACTTTTGCAAAAATTCAAATATGTCTTGCAATTTTTCAGAATTTGCCATTTAGCCCCTAGAGTCAACGATCGACACCGTTCCCTTCTTTTCCTGTGCTAACCGGTCCAACCCCCTATTTCCCTGCGGTTTTATGCTTTTCACCAGCAGTTGCCACCTCCTGTGTGTCGCCCACAACCACAATTTTGTCCAATTCGCAATGATGCTAGCTGTCCACTGCCTCCCACTGTCACCACTCGTTGCCCAACACATTTCCGCACCTTCCACACCCCTTGCACCACCTTACCTTGCTGTTGGATCGCTGGAATCTTGCCATTTGCTCCTTTGGTCTCAAGAGTCCCCTTTTTCATCGACAGTAAGAGAAAAACACCAAATTGAGGAAACTCATTCACACTCAAGCAAAACGAATGACTTCCTTGAGTTCCTTCAGATCTCTTGAGCTCCACCAAGCCCTTGGTCATCGTCGTCGTCGTCCCAAAGGCCATTGACAATTGCTGTAGAGCTCTGTTGCTCGGTTTGTGCACCCAGTTACTGTTTGTGGCTACCATTTGCAAGTTTGAAGCTTCTAGCCATGGCTGCCACCTACGGGATCTTCATGAGCTTCCCCTGTGCGCAGCCCAACTGGCCATTGTAGTCGAAATTTATCCTTTTGTGTGCATTTGGCCTCGAAGTATTGCTGTCCCCTCTGGAACCTGAAATCCCGACCAACAGCTTCAATGAGCTACCCACCACCATTCTGACCACCTCATCTGCTACCACTGGTCGGAAAATCTCCTCAAGGGTCCCCTATATAAAGCCTAACCACTTGATGCCGTCGATGTTGCACCGAAAGCTCGAATTTTTTCCTGACCCGGTTCTCCTCGCTTCTTTTAGCTGTGAACCTCCAGTGGGCTCTTGACGATCTCCGGCGACCTTCCGCCACCACCAGTCGTCATCCATGCCTCCTTTGATTTCCAAGACCACTCTTAATATTCCCAGCTATCATCGCTGCCTTGTGGAGCCGCCACGACCCCTGGCTAGCCACTTCCAGCAATTGTTTCAACCAACCCTTGCCTCTAGTCAATGATGTTGACCACGACCGCCGACGTCATCCGTCGGCGATAGCTCCTCTGTGATGTGCCGGACCTCCCGAGACCCTATGTCGCGAGTTGCATGGGCTCGAAGTGGGCCGTCACCGCTAATCACGAGGAGAAAGCTTGGACATGACAAATGAGTCTACCTCATAATCCTAAATTGTGGTGGTTATTCGCTTTAATAACTGATTATAAGTTGTTTGGGCTGATTTGGTGATTATCTGAATAGCATGGACAATTTGGTAATTTGGCTATTTAGGGGCATTTTGGAAATTTAGTTTGGATAGAAGATTGTCGACCAAATGGCAATTAATTGAGGTGATGACGCCCGTAGAATATCAAATGGTGGATCACAATTCGAAATAGGGACTTGGGTGAATCCTTGATTGGTGTGCCTAGGCGATTGACTAATTAGAATTATCTTGGAGTTGATTTATAATTAATTGTGCTTTATTTGATTTAATTATTTATTATTATTGGATTGTGCATTTTATTGGTGATTGATTGGTATGTTGATTGAATGGTGATTGGTACCAAATTGAGTTGATTGTGATTGATTGAATGATTGGGGCTGGTACTAAGTGTGGACTTGTGAGCTATTAGATGGGGATTCGAAGAAATGATTGTGCCGTGGTGAGAAGTTATGGGTCAAGCGGGCTTGGGGCCCATGTAGTCTCATGTGTGACAAAAGAGTTAGCTTATAGATGTTGGTATTGATGACAAGTAGAGTTGTATCATTAATGCTCTTGTGAGAGTTGGTGGGGCCGATTGGGACCCTAGAGTGAATACCTTTCTAATTGGGAATTAGGATGTAGACTCACTGAAAGTTTATCTCATTTGTTGTGTAACCCCATTTTACAGATCCTAATCATGGAGAACCAGCTCGAGGAGGAACTGGACATGTCGGACTTGCCCTCCTAAGGGTGGTTGGGTGATAACCTCTTTTGTATCCAATTATGGGTACGTTATGGAAAAGCACGAGACCACATTATGGGAGTTTGACTTCGAGACCTAGCAATGGGTGCCACATCAGTACTGAATCTGGTACTCGAGCTAGGTAGGAGGCTACTTGGTGCAAGACTTTGACTACCACGAACGAAGCACCTTGGGGAGGATACGACTATGACTTGTGGTGCCAGGACAGATGGAATGTGGATCCTTAAGATGGCTCTATGATGGACCATTAAGGTAGGATACCCTAGGGTTTGTCATCGTTTTTCTACTGAATTTAGTCAGGTATAAGAAGATTAATTAGGTGTCATGACCCATAATTTGATTGTATATAACTGTGGGTTGGACTTTCTACTTTTGTAAGACTCTAGTCTTGTGCTGAATCGACGAGCTTTCCTATACCCCAGGTTGTTAGGAATTATTTACTATTTTCGCTGTGTTTATTTAATTATTATTGAATGGGTCAGTGATGAGTCCTGTGAACATCGCGAATTTATTGACTGGTGAGGAATATCTTTAGGGACTGTTGTGTGCTCGGGTTGAGGGCCTAACATGGCCGACCCTTGGGAACTGCGAGGCAACTATTTCTTGGGAAGATTTTGTAGAGATTTTCAACACACAGTTCTTCCCAAAATCATTTCAAGCAAAAATGATAAATGACTTCATACATATAACGCATGATGACTCCACATTGATGGACTATGCATGCCACTTCAACCAACTAAATAGATTTGTGAAGCATTTTGTAACCAATAAGGAACTTAAAGCCAAACATTTCTAAAAGGGGCTTTAGCCTAATGTACGTGATAAGCTCGCACCTTTTGTATTGACCACCTATAAGGATGTCCTGGAAAGAGCGACTAGGGTGGAACAACATAATTTGGAGCGTGACGTACAAGGTGGTCATCAGCCAAAGAGGCCCAAGTTCACCAAGTTTCAAAAGAGCCATGTAGGTGGCAGTAGTAATTGCATAAGCAGTAACATGCTAATGAAGTTTAGAATTTAGAGTACTCAAAGCCCTTACGATACATGTGGAAAGTATCACAATAGTGAGTATTGCTGAAAGACAGGAGGATGATTTTTTTTTTGGGTGTTGAAAAGCAAGACATATGCAGCGGAATTATCCTATACAAAAGAACTACAGAGTTGATCATAGATTATGTTATATATGTGGGCAATTGGGACACGTAGCACATTGCTATTCTATTCGGAGGATTGCTTCTTCAATTGGTAAATCTCAAGAGGACCCGCAAAGGCAAAAGATTTACCGGGATTCAAGTAATTCAAATTTACCGGGGAATTCTGAAAAGAAGATTGACCGAGAAAGAGTAAGAATCACTAGCTAATACTTTGTTTACCTATTTTCTTCATGTTCTGCCTCCCAAGCTGCTCATCAAGAAGTGTGCCTGAGACACATGAAATAAGAAACTGAACACATAACCTTGATAGGTGATATGAGGACAGAGGAATGGGCAAATTTCATTTCCAAGGACTACCACGACGCATTTCGGCATTACTGAAGTGCACATAAAGTTAATCATCGCCCACGCGCAATGTCAATTTTGGAAAATGGCCTGATAAGACGTTGGTTCTGGTTGAGACTTCATGACTGGTGGTGTTTGACATTACTTAGAAGACATTCGGCTCTCTCTTTGCGCCGGGCACGATGAAAAGAGAAATTTTGCTGGAGCATCATGCTGATTTCCATGGCCGACTTCTTCACCCCAGGTAGAACTTTAGACCAGGATAATGATGCCATGGGATGAAGGAAAGCTAATCTTGTCAAGTAGAAAAGCATATGTAGAAATTTCAAAAGAGAAGTGTTCCAATGTCATCTCTAATGAGTTGCATCCAAAAGTATCCGAACAATTAAAATCCAACTTTTGAAGCCCCGGAAGCTCGGCAAGTTTCTCACTCTCAGGCTACCAAGAACTCCAGCCTTCTGAATGCCGACAAACCTGGTTGAGCATCGATTGGTTTGCATCCTTTGATGTTTGCGAGCAGTAGAGATCCTGATGCTTGGAGCACAGGAATGTCGAGGACTCTGGGTGAATGCATCCTCATGAATATCTTTGAAGTTTCAAATTCCGATAATTATTTGGTAATGTCTCTGCGGATTTGCATCCTTCAATATTGGACTTACGCATCACTTCATAAGCTCTCTCCTGTTCAGATTGGACTTGAGGCGTTACAAATTCTCCCTCTCCTCCACTTAGAGCGCCGACATCTCTGCCCCTGTCAATTTTCTAGAAATTTGCCCTATTCGTACTTTGTCTGAGACTTCTCGTCATGGCAACCCTTCCAGGCCTTCATAGGGTCTCGTTGACGTCTAATCTGTCCACAGATCCCAGGTTCGAAATGAAGTTCTGACACTATTTGCTTTTGGTTATCACGCTCATGGTGATTTAGATTATCCGGCCGATCAACGTAGAGGCACACTTCAACCTTGACAATTTTGGAGGTACGTCTCTTCTTTGTGCCTCGAAATTATTTGGTTCGACGGCTAGCTAGCAATTTTGTCCTAGTTGACAGATTGATATCGTAAATGTTTCCCACACGTGCTTTTCTACTGGGTGGGTGCCTTTGAAGGGTTAGACAATGAGCATCGGGCATCCATCTCCATTGAAGTATAATGGGGAATCCCGAGCACTGTGCAGAAGTGGTCCACCGAAATTCTCATGTTCTAGATTGCAAGAGAGATGGAAAAAGAACTTAATTTTCGTGAGGAGAGGAAGCCCTTTGTTTTATAATTATGAATCTTTTATAAGATCGGAACAAACGGTAACAAATTACGTTGAAATCGGACAAATGCAGGTGGTCTGATCCTGTATGGAACTGTTCAACCTTACACAAGCGAAAATAAGAGCGAAGCTCCTCTTCAACATGCGTCAACTGCAGAGTTAAAGAGTCAGTTACAAGAGAAAGTCCACGACTGTTCTAGAGTTGTCAAAGTCCATGAAACAGAATGTAAGTGGACGGATTCCAATGAGTGAAAAGTAAAATCTTTTGCATTCAACTGCACTAAACTGAGTCTGGATACAGCAACGTGCCAGAAAAAAATACTTCTGATTAAATTAGTTAAAAGGCAGAACCTAATGGCCAAGTTAAATTACTATCGCAGTGTAGAAGTCCAAGTAGTAAGAGGAATCACCTATACATACACTCGTGATTTTGCGGGTCATAAGCAGCTAGGACATTCAGGGAGCCAAGAAAGAGCCTTGGCCTTGCTTTCTGCTCTTCAATTTGGCCACACAGCAGAATCACTTTAACAACTGGCTAGCACATTCCTGAGCTCTTCTAACTTCAAATATCTTGTCTTTTTCCCTCATACTCAGCTATAAATTTGCAACTCTGGCGAATCTTGTCCAAAAAACTAGCCCAGATTGAGTTAGCATTCCCGTGCTCAGCCACGGTTGATTCAGGGATATTGCCCCATCTATGCGAAAGGTCATCAGTACAGTTCACTTTATTAAAGACCCAAAGTAAGCCTGAATTAGCACATAGACCAGCCAGATCATCTCAACTAATTAACCTCGCTAGATCATCTCTCGAAACGACGATTTGGCATAACTCATGAAGACAAACTTCTTGTCAACAGGGATAATTGCTTCGAGTTTCTTCTTCCAAAAATCTCAGTTTTTCACGTGCTGTACAAGCTCATTGTCGCCCTCCAACATACAGGACAAGCATCGGGGGAACAAATCCACCTCAGTGTAAGAGGAGTGCTTGAATTATTAAGTCGGAAAATCGAAATGCCATTGTTTCACCCATGATTTCTTCTGGTGGTCAAATTTGACTCATAAGAAACTCGACAAGGACTTGTAAATGGCGAGGAGCTCCCCCGAGAAAACTACTAAAATCTGGGCAGAACAAGAAAAGCTTCTGGGCAGGGTAAGCATTATACTTGTGCACTAGCACATCATCATAAGCAGCCCAATGGAAGATGAATATCCCAAATTTACTTAGATGGAATCCAGGCAAAGATTCTACATTTCATCCCCGTACTTTCGTACTCGTTCTAATCAAGTGACTCTACTTGTAATTTTATTTAATTAAGCCACTCTACTTTCGCAACTTTCTTAATCAAATCCGTCCAAATCCAATTGAAGTGGCTGTACGGACGACTCTTAACAGATAATGTGGATAACATTTAGCCAATGAGCACACCGCATGGCCCCACCCAAGCAAAAAATAAGCAGACGTGAACAGTCTTGTTAGTATGATGTGCATTAGCTGATTGTGGTTTGGTTTCCTCGAAAACAAATTCTGGAGAATGCATATTCAGTTGATCATCTAAGTCAGAAATGTATAGAAAAACGAAATAACTATGTCTGTTTAATTATTTGCCCTAGCCCACCCAACTACCCATGTCAAATGGCTACATAAACAAATGGTCTCTTCTCTAACAAAGCCATTTCCCAAAGAATTATAGAAATCCAAGAGACCCTCACTGCCTTTAGCCTCTGCGTGCAAGCTCTTAGCCCTTCGCAACTCGTAGACTTCCTTCAACAGGTCGAACTCAACACATTTCTTCTTCGACTCCTCCATGGATCTTCGATGAAGTCCGTGTCCCCCTCTCTCTCTCTTGCGGTGGCGGTGACTGGGGGATGCCGCCACCATTGGGATCGACAGGCCACCCCGGCCGGGTTTGCCTCGTTGGAAAACTATCTTCTTTATATTATTCAAACCGTGCCTTTCTTGGTCTGTCTCTCCCCTTCAAATATTTTTTTCTAAGGCTCCGTTCGTTTCACACAAAAATTCTTCCGAAAAATATTTTCCGAAAACTGTGATGTTCGGGGGGCAAAAACAAGATAGTCAAGGAAAATATTTTTCACCAGTGGAAGAAACACCTTTAAAAGTGGGGAAAAAGTTTTCCGTTTTTTTTAAAGTGGAAAATATTTTTCCTTTTTCTTTGCTTATCTTTAAATATCGTAACCTCTAATAGTGTTTTTCGACCTCGCTCAAGGCCGGTAAGTCAGTGACCTTTGACAAACGAATACCAGAAAATATTATCATTTTCCAGAAAAATATTTTCCAAATTACTATATTTTTCATGAAATGAATGGAGCCTAAATTGCTCCATATTTTCTCAATTTATTTCAATTGTTTTGATTTTGTCGAATATTTCCATTTTCAAGTATGCCATCTCTCTTAAAATGTGCGCCAACGCACGTGACCGGCACGTGGCCCATGGCGTTGTCTAACCCTTTTGAGGTTTGACCACTTTTGGGACGAGTTGAAACAATTTCTACAACTTTGGGGAGTTATTTGAGATAAAACGTGGTTCATGAGGAATTTTGAGTATATGGTACAAATATTAGGGGAATATATGGAATTTTCCCCTACCTTCTCCTTTGTTAATGCCAGCGATCCCTTATGCATACTCATATGCACAAGTCACAATAGAATCTCACAAGCACATTGACAAACTAAAAGATCACTTGTTGCAAAGAAAGCATCGTTAATTTTCATTTCTTAGATTTCACATTCATATCCATATTATCTCATGAGATGAAATTCTTGGGCTTTATTGTTTAAAACCAAACATATGAAATGTACCTTGTTTAGATTCACATCAAAATCCAAAAACATTCACACAAATTTATGAAAATACAAATGCCATTCTTACGTATATGTTATTAAATGTTCAGATTTTCGGACTAAAAGAAAAATTCAGAGTACATTGGCCGCGAACTTTGTTGTGAAATTGTCTGCACGTTAAGCCACATTAGAGGATGTGGACTAAACTTTAAGTCGCCTACTTCACAACAAGTTCATGGTAAGTGCTGAAAAAAGCAATAATTCATTGGGGGCCATCTCATGGGACAACAATCTATAGCAGATCATTTTAACTTATGTAACAGCCCATTTTCAGTGATTTTTGGGGTTTAGTGTTAAAATTTTTTGGTTTAGTTAGTGACCCGTCACGGGAGTTCCCGGACTAAATCGTGAAATTTTGTTTTGGGCGGTTTCTAAACTTTTGATAATAGCAAAAAGGTCCCTCAACGTTTGGGTTTTTGCAATTTGACCCCAGAAATTTTAATATTTTGGTAATTCCATGCGTCCCTTTGTTGACCGTTGACCGGTCAACTCTCTCTCTCCAGCTGCGGCGCCGAGTGGGGAGGGGCCACCGCCGGTCGTCCCATCGGTGGTCCGGCTGGCCATCCCCTCCCAGTTTCCCGGCTGTTGGTCGTCCCTGCCCATCCTCTCTCTCTTTCCTCTTCCCCGCGCGACGCTTCCCCTATTTTCCGCTCGGCTCGCGTCTTCCTCTGTCTCTGCTTCTGCTTGTCGCTGCTGGTCGCTGCATCTGCTCATCGCCGCTGCTGTCTCTGCTCCGTCGCCGCCACCGCAGTCGTCGCCGGAAAACGACACGCCGGAAGCCGCGACGCGACTCCCCTGTTCTTCTCTGCCTTGCCGCCAGTCGCTGTCCGTCGAGCTGCTGTCTCGCCGAGCTTCCACGCCATACGACGCCGACCCCAGCCACTGCTACTGCTCGCCCGATGCAGTCCCAGTCGCGTCGCGTCGCCCCTCGCCTTGCCAACGCTGTTCCCAACTGCCGTCCCAGCCCCTGTTCCTCCGTTCGAGTCCCTGTTCCAAGACCCCAACAGTTGTTCCGACGCCGTCCCAGCCGCTGTCCTCGTTGTTCGACGCCGTTCCAGCGATGTCTTGGACTTCCGGCATCTGTCTTGAGCTCGTCCACTGTCCACCAGCCTCTATCGCTCCGTCCAGTCGACCGGCCATCTCATCTTCGCCGGAAACTGCTGTCGGAGCCTTGCTGGAAGCTCGCCAAAACCTTGACGGAACAGTGCTTCCGCCGCGCTGTGCAATGCCATGCCATGCTGGGTCGTGACTGTTCGTGCTCTCGTTCCGCGAGTTTCACGTAGTCATGAGCTCGCCGCAAGTTGTCGATGACGACGTTGTCTAGATCGCACGGACCAGCAAGTGAGTTTGTTTAACCGGAGATTAGCGACGCTTTTATTGTTTGTGTTTAGGAACGGAACTGATGTCAGGTATATTATGCTGAAAAGGCGAAGTGCCTAAGCCACAGAATTGAAACATGTAGCTGATACTTGGTTATCTCGCGAAATCCGGTTAACAAAATCAGCATTACAGGATGGTTTCTAGGAGGCGAATTTCAACTTTGAAAAGTCATGCCGGATACATGAGAATTCAGCTTCTCAAATCAGAAACCTATTCAAATAATATGCAAAGGATATTATCACACTAATAAGCTAATAGAAAACGGAGAAGATGGTGATCATGCATCCTTCTATACTGATTTTCAGGTGACGTTCACAGCTCGTATAGTGTAAGCACACAAATTACCTTTTCGTAGTCAAGGTACTACTGACAATGCATTTCTCCCTCTGCAGAGCCTCTTCGAGGTCTGGAGTGATATCATTAGAACACGAACGCATCAAACAACTCTACATTAGGGTAACATACGGAAAATCAGCAAGTACGTACTTTATCAACCAAGAGGTAAAACCTAATGAGCATACCAAAAGCAGAGTCGATGGAAAAAAAAAAACTGCATTCAGAATCATTCACGTATGTCCTGTTGAGACCAAAACGTGGTTGGATCTTCAAAAGCATCAAAACAGCCTCGGGGCAATGCAGCTGTCCCATGAGCCTCTTCAAGATTGGCATGCAAGATAGCCCTCAATTGTTGTTGATCCTTTCCTTTGCAAAATCCCTCATCTGCATATTGATCAGTCTTGGGTATGCAATTTGAACTTCCTCAGCCAAGTTAGCGAAACCCTATCAATCATGTGACAAATAGGATCAAACAGAAACTAATTAACAAATCCTTGAGCTCCTTGCCGCAGCTTGTTTTGCAGAACTGGAAAAATTTGTCCAATTATGCAAGGGCATCCATAATGCTTATTGAATCAAGGTTGTAAATTTAATTTAAGCCTTTGATGATAACCTAGACCAACCAGACCTGTCACAAAAGCAGCACCATTTTACCTTGCTTGCTCATCTTTCAAAACAACAGTTTGAGTATTGGTTAACAAAAGCTGGTCTACAATCATAGATGATAGACTACCCAAAACTACTTGATACACACACACACATTTTTTCCATGCCGACCGGAGGAATTTGAACCTTGATTATTATTGTAGTTAAGTTTCTCATACTTTCTCAGAATTCATGCTCTTCTGGGAATGTTCAAGAGGAACATGAATGGAACAATAAGAAACTTGACAGGTATGCTATCATCAAAGTAAATGGAAAGGTGCTTGTTCGAAACGTGAAAATTTTGCCATTAGTAACATTTGACACCCAATAGAAATCACAAAGGAATTCCAATGGCCAAAGATTTTTTGAAAGACATTATTCATTGCGGACAGAGCAAACAATGGATTTTGGGCGCAGTTGACCATATCAAGTAGCATAAAATGCTCAGCCTAGATTAAAAATTCGAATACTTGGTTTACCAAGAGGGAAACTGTGAATCACTTGGTGGTTATCAAAAAAAAAAAAAAAACTGTAAATCACTTGGTTATTCTTGTTTACCTCTGCTGACACTTTCATACCTTGCCTCACTAGCCTTTGATCTGTTTGCAGTCTGCCAAAGCCGCCAACGCAAGGATAAATTTAAAAAAAAAACATTGCTTTAATGCAATTAACAGCAAGTATACATAGGCAAATCTGGAGTTTCCAAAATTAACCAAATAGATACCCAACGTGAAACAAATCATTCTTCAAAAGTACAGCTTCAGAAAAGTATTACCCTATTTGCTCGTACTGGCCGTCAGAAGATGAAGAATCTTACTAGATCTACGGTACATAGACCAACATTTGGGTCTACATTTTGATCTTGGCTGAAGAATCATTTTGGGTCCTACGACCAGGTCCCCGCACTCCTTCAAATATGCAACACTGGGAATTTAGTATTGTGCGGAACTCTGTCAAGGAAAGCCGTTTTGTCAAAATAAGATACTGCTGAAAAGTAAGTCATGAATCTCAGAAGAAAATGGCTTATCTACCTTGCTAAGGAAACATTACTCGTCTAACAGTAGCGAAATTGGTTGTAAGATTCATCACACCATTATCAAGAAAATATAATATCTCCAAAGTAACCTCCATATTCACCATTCCACAGTTTCTTATGACCCTTGCTCAGGTAACTTTGGCATTGTTCCAATGAGTCGCACCCGAAAATCCAAATAAGTTGCCAACTTTTCGAGTTTCTGTAGCTAACTAAGTTTCTTGCAGTCCCATACCGCTAGAGATTTCAACTTATCGCACCCCCGACAAATCTGGCAAAGTCTGCACTGATTCACATCCTGCCTATCTATGTGTTTTAGAGATTTTAATTCCTCAATCCCAGGAATCTCCGCACCATGGAGCAAATACCTCATTGTGAAATACTCCAGATTTTCAAATTTCGACAGGTTTGATAGTTTTTTAAGGGATTTTCAGCAAGACAAAAATCAATGGAGGCTATCAACTCCACGTAGATTGTGACAGCCATCAGTTTTCAATGTTTTCAGGGTTGCGGCGGAGGATAGATGAGGTAACCTTTCAATGGACCTACAGTTAGAGATATCCAACACCTCTAAGAACTCCGCTCTATCGAGACCTTGAATTTCGACTAGATTATCACAAAAGTTAGCCTTTAATAGCTTCAAACTCTGTAATTCTGGAAGGATCAGCCTTCGAATGGACCTGCACTTACGTACAATTATCTTCTCCAAGAACTCCAAATTATCATGGCCATAAATTTCAACTATATTATCACAATCCTCGATGTGTATCCGTTTCAGATGATTTAGTTGTGAAAGGTCCAATCTTTCAATAGAACTGCATCTGAATATTGACAATCCTTCCAAGTAACTGAATCCGTCAATCTTCGGCATCGGCTTATGACAGGAGTCAACAAAAAGTTTTAGAGGTCTTGAGGGAAGCTGCGGGATGTGCTCAAGTAGATCACATTCATCAAGATAAAGTTCTTCAAGGTGGATTAGGTAAGAAAGCTGCGGCAACCTAGGACTGTGGCAAGAGACCGTCAAATGTGTTATGCTAGAAGGAAGCTCTGGCAGCAACCGGAGCTTGTTACAGCGCTATAGGTTAAGGTGTTGGAGGGAAGAAAGATTCTGGATGCTTTCTGGTAAATTATTTATTGGAGCGAGTGATTTCAAGAATCTCAAGTGAAGACAAGTCACTGATTTCATCTGGAATTTTCCTTTTTAGGCTACGACAATATTTGAGAATTAGCCTCCGCAGATTTTTCAACTTGCCTATACCACTGGGCAACTTTTCAATCGCAGAACAACTAAGATCCAAATCTTGCAAGTTCTGTAAATACCCAATCGAGCTAGGAATTTCTCTCAATGACCGACAACACCATAGTTCTAGATGTTGGAGAGAAGAAAGATTCCCAATAGAGCTAGGGATTTCTCTCAATAAACTACAACTGCTTAGGTCAAGGTATTGTGAGAAGAAAGATTACCAATTGAACTAGGGATTTTTTCCAATGACCAACAATGCACTAGGTTAAGGTATTTGAGAGAAAAAAAATTCCCAATTGAGCTAGGGAGTTCTACCAATGATTGACAACCCTCTAGGGAAAGGCGTTGAAGATAAGAAAGATTCCCAATTGAGATAGGGATCTTTCCCAATGATCGACAATTCCTTATGTTAAGGTATTTGAGAGAAGAAAGATTTCCAATTGAGCTGGGGAGTTCTCCCAATGACTGACAATCCTCTAGGGATGGGTGTTGAAGAGAAGAAAGATTCCCAATTGAGGCAGGGATTTTTTCCAATGACCAACACTCCCTTAGGTTAAGGTATTTGAGAGAAGAAAGATTCCCAATTGAGCTGGGGAGTTCTCCCATTGACTTACCAACCTGTAGGAAAAGGTGTTGAAGAGAAGAAAGATTCCCGATCGAGGTAGGGAGTTCTCCCAACGATACACAACCCTCTAGTTCAAGGCATAGGAGAGAAGAAAGATTTTCAATTGAGCTAGGGAGTATGCTTAGTGACTCACAACCCTGTAGGACAAGGCGTTGGAGAGAAGAAAGATTTCCAATCGAGCTAGGAAGTTCTCTCAATGAATCACAATGCGCTAGGTTAAGATGTTGGAGAGAAGAAAGATTCCCAATTCAGCTAGGGAGGATGCTCAATGACTTACAACCCTCTAGGACAAGGTGTTGGAGAGAAGAAAGATTTCCAATCGAGCTAGGAAGTTCTCTCAATGAATCACAATGCGCTAGGTTAAGATGTTGGAGAGAAGAAAGATTCCCAATTGAGCTAGGGAGTCCTCTCAATGAATCACAATGCGCTAGGTTAAGATGTTGGAGAGAAGAAAGATTTCCAATAGTGCTGGGAAGTTCTCTTAGTGAATGACAACTTGCTAGGTTAAGATGTTGGAGAGAAGAAAGATTCTCAATTATGCTAGGTATCTTTGTAATACCACTCCCGCATAAAGTTAGTTCTTTTAGTTCCTCCAATTTGGCCACTTCTCCAGGTAGCTCCTTCAGTCTGTAACATTGTGCAAGTCCAAGGAAACCAGACTCTTGAGTTTGCCTATGGAAGGGTGGACTTGCTCTGACCATGTAGAGCCTTTCAAGATAAGGATTTCCAATTCTATGAATGCCGAGAGATCAGGAGTACATCTTAAAAACCGACAAGATGTAAGGTCGAGAATCTTTAGCCGCTTTGCTGCCTATACAAAGGAGAACAAGCAGTCAAAAGATTAGTTAATCGACAAAATGAAACAAAATATCACAAATGATGCCTTTTTCCTTATTACCATGATCAAACTCCATCCACTCCATTCCTCTGTCATGTCGTTTTTTGACAACTGCAACACCACTAATTTCGGTAGATGCAAATTGGTTGCCAAAAAAGACACTTTGTTAAATATGTTCGATCTTTTATCTTCTTTAATGCCAAACGAATGAAGCCATCTTAACTCAGAAAACACTTCGGTAAAATTTCCACTTAAAGCCACCCGCCCCAATTGAAGGAATCTTAAGCTCACCAAGTTTTTGAAGTGTTTATTTGTGTATGCATGGAGATGGCCACCGTCTTTCTCGAGACAAATTGCCTGGATCCTTTTTGTGCCCTGTATATCAAAGCAATCAATTGAGTGCCCAAATTGGCATTTAATCGTGTAATCTTTGCTTTTTAAGATCTTGGAGGCGCAAAATTTGTCTTTTTCTTATATCCTTACTTTATATAAATATTGGCACATAAGCTCATAGTTAATTTTCTAATGTCATGAATATAAATAGAAAATCGATTTTCCTTTATAAAATCTATGACACGCATCTCAACATATTATCTTTTACTTTTTTCGAGTTTTTGAGCACGTGTGCTTTGACTTGTATAAGCGAAATACATGAACCATTTAAAACATGTGAACGCTGACTTGATGAATTTACATAATGTGTTAAAGAATTGGATAAAAAGTGACCATGGGTCACACTTGTTAAGTAGCTAATGAGCACCCGATTTTCAATTCATTGCCTACTCTTGTGAAGTGTTTAATCATTGCTTTCGAAATTGACAGTCTTCTCGTAAAATATGTGTAAAAAGTGACCTGATGACATCCGTTGGCAATACATCTTTTAGAATTTGAATAGTATTTAAGATTTTGGTGGGGATTGGAAAAAAAAAGTTGCTTTCAGATCAACTAAAAATGAACTACTTAAATTCTTCTCGTGATATAATGGTTATGGTTAGATTAAGGTTTCTAACACATAAAACAATAGGGCTGGGCAATATCTTGTGGCAGTCTCTACCATATGAAAGTTTCTGAAGAAATATACTTATTTCTGTTTACCAAATAAGAAAAAAAGTGAAGATACATGTGTCCATTTGCTTAAGATTGGCAACCTTTGTTGCTGCATCTTATAAATCAAAACATACTGTTTAACTTTCCCGCTAAAATAGATAATTAATTAGTAGAAGATGGTGAAAAAAATAAAAAATGGCTTTGATTGACTTTGATAACCATACTTATATTTTTACCCCAGAAGTGGAGTTGATCATGGATAATGTCCAATAATGTTCAAGGTTCAAAAAATTAAAAGCTCATTAATTTCAATCGTACAAAATTTGAAAAAAAGAAAAAAAAGAATACAAAAAATGTCATAAATTTTGTATAGTACTCATTTTGGTGCCAAAAATGAAAGCAATCACTTAAATGCCACATCAATAGAAAAATGATCAAAATGGTGAGACTAACATATCAAACTTTGGCTTTTTTCATCATAGGAGCACCTGAATAAATTCGGGCGTTCTAAATAATAAAAAAAACACATGTGATAAGTGTGAATTTGACACTTTTTTTTTTATTTTGATGTTTTGTCCAATTAGTAATTATTATAATTGGCATCCACTATCTATAATTATCCTAGAAGAAGAGAACTTGAATAATTTGACCAATTATATTTATGCGTAATCTCTGTTTATCATTTTAGCCGTTCATATAATTAATGAATCACAATTAAGTGATTTTAAATTTATTGTAACTAAATTTTTTGATAGAGAAAACTTACATCGATGAATTTGAATGACATTTTATCTAGTGACACCATGAGATAATATAGCTTTTTCGTCCTTCCATGTATAATATTAGCCGTCACAATTACTCTATTATGAGCATGAATCATGAATTTTCCTAACATGTACGAGTATTTTGTCATTCTAGAGGTGGTAAAATGGGTCAAAGACCCATATTTTAACCCATATTTGATAATATGGGTCATAAATGGGTTAGCTTAAAAAGTTAGTTGGGTCAAAAATGGGTCACTTAACAACCTTATGAGTCTTAAATGGGTTCTAAATGGGTTACATACTTAATTTTAAATATTATTAACAAATCATTTAAAATATTATTACCAAGTCATTTTTAGACTATGAAAATTCTGATATTTTGATTATTTTATTTTTTAAAAAATAAAAATTTGATTATTTTCATTTTTTTTAACAATACAGTCGGGTCGGGTATGGGTCGGGTCAAGGTCGGGTCGGGTATGAGTCATCATATTTACACTACATGAATATGGGTCAAAACAGGTTAAATGGGTCAAATACGGTCCAACCCATATTTGAGCCGACCCAAACTCAACCCGACTCACCCGTTTGACACCCCTATGTCATTCTAAATAAAATATTAGAATAGATTGGATTAAATATATGAAATATGAGGGAGAGGGGAAGAAAGGATGTGCCATATGTTACCTTTTCTCCCATTAGTACTTCGAAGGCTTCCTCGTGGAGCCATAATCTACTCCGCCTCTCTAGTGGTCCTTTCTTGAACAATCTTCCTTCCAAGATCTCTTAGTTGATCATGCATCCTTAGATTACCATCATCGTCAATTTTTATTAAGCACTTCAACTTTAACTCCTCAATTCCTAGACTTGCATAAAACCCACAATCCTCCCACATGTGTATGGCGAATTTGCTCTCTTTGCCAATTAAGAAATAAACAATATCGAGAAAAATCTCTTTATGTGCATCTTCTAATGCATCATAACTTATCTTCAATATCTCCTCAACATCTCTGTGTGGCTCTTTCTTTAACTTCCTCGACATCTCTTCCCGTACTTTAAGATTTGTTTTTCCATATAAGTATGAACCAATGACCTCAAGAGCTAAGGGAAGACCACTCATGGTGGATATGATATTATGAGAGACATCCTCAAACTCCTTCCGAGGACGGTCCATATGAAATGCGTGCCTGTTAAATAAAAGCAGAGAATGCTTCTTGTTTTCTACTTCAAATCCAGATTGATCAAGAACAGCTTTATTTCTAGTTGTGACAATGATAATACTTCCTGAAGTAAACCAATTATGTTCTCTAGCCAAAGCGTTTAGTTGGTCTTTGTGATCTATATCATCCAAATATAAGAACCTTTTTTCCTTTGAATCTAGATTTGATTATGTTAATACCATCATCAACTTTAGATACTTTAATGTTGCTATGTAATATATCAGATATTAGGTGGCTCTGTAGATGCTCAATACCATGGCGACGGGAATTTTCTCGAATGTCTGGAAGGAAATTGACATGCGCAAACTTTTTCGAAAGTTGATTGTAGATGCACTTGGCAAGAGTTGTCTTGCCTATCCCGCCCATGCCATAAATTCAAATCATTCGAGCATTGATAGAAGAACGGTCTATCCAATTCATAATTTCCTTGAGATGATCATCAAGTCCAACTAATTGCTTAGGAACATCTAGCAGAAAATGTTTCTGCAACTCGCTTAGAACAGTTTGGACCACAAGCTTTATCAATCCTCCCTCATGGCTGTCAAACAACGCACACACAAAAAAGTAGAGAAATTAAACCTGGACGTGGTCAATGCCAAGTGTTCGATCCTTGTCAACGGATCCAACCGTATGTTAGCAAGAGGAGGTCAATTTTTTCTGGTGGTGATCAAGGTTTGGAAGACTCAGCATTGGAGTCTTTTGGGGATATATTTAAAGTGATTGATACTATTATTGGCTGGGGGGTTGTTGTGTCTTTGCTGTGTGCTTTGTACCGGAGACAATTGTAAAATTCTTGTGCATCATATGAGATACTTGGTTTCTAGTTGTTTTCGGTTTAGTTTTCAGGGGACATCTTGGGGAGTCCCAGTTTTTGTCGTTCATTAGGACACTACGGGATCTTCTTGTTGTGAAAGTAGTTCATCCGGATGTCATCAGGTGGAAGAAGAGTACCCGTTGGCAACTTTCTCGGATTCCCATCCATGTAAGTAACTCACTTCTTTAAGTGCTCGTTGCCCTTTCTCAGTATCCTTCTTATCAAAATGCTCTTGAAGCGAATGGAAGGCATTTCCAAAATTTCCTTTCAGATGGTGCACGTCCGATGCGGGTACTTTGTAAAAGATGGGCAAAACCATGTATACAAATGAGGTCGCGGAGGCACCAATTACTTGAAGCATAATTTTCAGAAATAATGGGGATTGAAATCTTAGATCGTGAGATGGCATTGAGAATCTTCGAACCAAATTCCTCACCAATGGGCATGCTGTCCTCATCCCTAAACACGCAAATTGATACAATTCCAGCGTTGACCAGACTATGATAGAGGTGATCAGTGAATTCCTTACGGGTATCCGAGCCTCTAAAGCTCAAGAACACATCGTATTGATTGTTACTTTCTCCCGCAGGCATTGGAGAGATGAAGCCAGTTTCCTTCTCCACTGGGATGCCCAAGCTGAGCCATGGGTGACCGAAGCCGCATCGAAAAGGCTAGGACGGACGCTGCCGGGGTAGCCCAAATGGAGGGCCAGGATTGGAAGATGCGCGAACTTGGAAGTGGTGTCCATGGCGGGAGCGCTCGAGAGGGAGGTTGAAAGGTAGCGGAGGGGCAAGAGAAGCAGGAGGAGAAAGGAATGGATTTGGAGAGGAAAGGAAAGCGAGCTTCATTTCTTCTTTTTTCCTCTTTGGTGGAGCGTTTCCCTATCCGAGGAGAAATGCTCGAAACGAGAGATCCTTTTATGCGGATGCCATCAGTGATTGCCTCGTCGTCGTTCGGACCTCGCCCTCTAGTCAAGTCAACCGACGTGGTTTCTGTTAGGGACTTGGTGTCCCAAGAGTTGTGAATGAGAAATGCACTTCAGCAGCTCCTTCACAGAACAATGTGACTCTTCGTTCATGTCATTTCATTTTCGATCAGTTGTGTCCTTTCGACCAACAGGCGCCATTTTTCATCATGCATATTCGGACATAAACCGAATCATTTAGTCTGGTCGAGGAATCATTCATTCTGGTTGGTCTTGCATGTGTGCGGTATCATTCAACTATACGGTTGAGTTCGAAGGTCTTTCCTTGTAGTATCGTGAGAGAGAGACGACGTTCGTTTTATCCTGGGAGGTGACTACCCATATACGCTTGGTACTGGTACAAGCGGGCAAAGATCGTCTTAAGGACACGATGTGAATTCGTCGGGCTCGAACCTAAATCGATTTTTTGTTCAAGCATTCCGAAGATCGACGCTCCAACAAATTGAGACCAGGTTCTGTTCTTCAATTTTGTGTTATTGAACACTGCTTGATTGTTGTTTGCTGATCTATTTTGTCTGAACACTACACTGCATCTTTATTCTACAACAATCTTAAGACGATCTTTTGGTTTTTTGTTCTTTCGGTTGGTGTTCGGAGACCGGTTTTTATTTTTTAACATTCACTGTTCGGTCCTTTTAAAGTTAAAGTTCGGCATTTTTTTTCTTTTTTTCATAAAGATCAGTGAACTTGTGTTGCGTTGGTGTTGTCGTAGTTCTGATGCTTGACACGGGTGTGATGTTTTGTGGGTCTTTCCTATTTTTGTGGACTCCTTATTTTTGTTGACGAGATTTGCTTGTTACGTGGGTGCAAAATCGTTATATTAACA
The DNA here is from genome assembly GCA_019926035.1 of Melaleuca alternifolia. Lineage (NCBI taxonomy): Eukaryota > Viridiplantae > Streptophyta > Magnoliopsida > Myrtales > Myrtaceae > Melaleuca > Melaleuca alternifolia. Next base: position 975,265 of record JAGKPW010002284.1, read on the forward strand.
TTTGTTCAAGCTGCACTACGGAGCCTGGTTTGCTCGCCCAGAGAACAAATTGTTTTGCAATTCGTGATTGTTCTATTTGAACAAGTGGACTTTGTGTAGTGAATAAGTAATAGTGAACATAACAAGTGGGTTGTTCTTCGGCACTTTCTTTTTGAAGCTTTCTGTGAACAAGCTTTCTTTTTGGTTGACTTGTCATTTTTTTACTTAAGCACCCTGTTCTCAGACTCTTGACCGAAGCACTCTGTTGTTGTTTTATTTCGGAAGGCCAGTGACTTTTTTTTTTAAATTCACGAAGGACTCCTTTTGCAGGAAGACCAGTGTTTCCACGTTGATGTTCTTGCATGAATTTATTTCGAAGAACGTGCAATTTAATTTTGGACAGTGGCCACTCTTACGTTGATATTTTGTGTTGCGTGTCTCAGAAACTTGGTTGAGCAAAAGATCGTGGTCTAATTTCTTTAACAGTGTTTAACTCACTTTTGTTATATATTCTTATTTAGTCTTGGTTAGTTATTTAGGCCTTTTATTATTTGGTCTTTGTATTGACTTGCGGCCAAAAGTTGTGTAGCTTCCTAAATAGTAAGTTTAAGTTGTTTAAGTTATTTAAATTACTGTTTGGACATTAAGACAATTGTGTTTTGTTTTTGACCAGTCATGGCTGAAAGTTCTACAACACTTGTGACACCCGTTTTTGCATCGGTTCCAACTCATGGAGAAAAGCCGGAAAAGTTCAATGGGACTGATTTCAAGAGGTGGCAACATAAGATGTTGTTCTACCTCACGACATTGAACTTGGCGAGATTCCTCATGGAGGAGACTCCAAAGTTGGATGAAGGAGAGACAAACAAGGAGAGGTTTGCCGCGGTGGATGCATGGAAGCATTCTGATTTCCTATGCCGTAACTATATACTTAATGGTCTAGACAATTCCTTATACAATGTCTATAGTCCGTTGAAGACGGCTAAGGAATTGTGGGAGTGTCTTGAAAAGAAGTACAAGACTGAAGATGCCGGGTTGAAGAAATTCATCGTCGGCAAGTTTCTTGATTTCAAGATGGTGGACCACAAGTCTATCCTAAGTCAAGTGCAAGACCTCTAAGTCATCATCCATGATATTCATGTGGAAGAGATGATTATAAGTGAGTCTTTCCAAGTGGCTGCATTCATTGAAAAGTTGCCGCCATTGTGGAAAGATTTTAAGAACTATCTAAAGCATAAGAGAAAGGAGCTATCCCTTGAAGACTTGATAGTTCGACTAAGGATAGAGGAGGACAACCGAAATGCTAAAAAGAAAGTTCACAGAGACCTTGAGTTGTCAAAAGCTAATGTAGTTGAGGCGGAAGGATAAAAAACTTTCAAGAAGAGGAAGAGGCAAGGAGAGGGATCCACCCAAGCCCAAGGCCAAAAGAAGTTTATTGGCAAATGCTATAACTGTGGGAGGGCTGGACATCGAGCTAAAGATTGTAGAGCCAAGAAGAAGCAAAAATCTCAAGCTCATGTGGTGGATCAAATTTCCAATAACATTGATGATATCAATCTTACAGCTGTGATATCACAATGCAATATGGTGGGAAACCCCAAAGAATGGTGGGTTGATACTAGAGCTACTCGTCACATTTGTGCAAGTAAAAATATGTTCTCATCATATACGCTTATGGCAATAGATGAAATACTCTATATGGGTAATTCGTCAACTTCCAAGGTTGAAGGCATTGGAAAAGTTGCTCTCAATATGACATCCGGAAAAACCGTGACACTAGTTGATGTTCTACATGTGCCAGACATTCGCAAAAACTTAGTGTCCGGATCTCTCCTTATTAAGAATGGTTTCAAGTTGGTTTTCGTAGCCGATAAGTTTGTACTCTCCAAGAATGATGTGTTTGTAGGAAGGGGTTATCTTAGTGATGGCCTCTTCAAGTTGAATGTAATGATTGTGGTGCCTACTAAGGCTAATAAAGCTACTATTACTTATGTTTGCGAGTCTTTCAATATTTGGCATGCTAGACTAGGTCATGTTAATTATAAGTCAATAAAGAAATTGATGAGCATGGACATTTTGCCAAAGTTTGATTGTCCAAATAATAAATATGAAGTATGTGTAGAATCTAAATTTTCTAAGCTGCCATTTCATTCTATAGATAACCGAGATATAGAACTTTTAGATTTAATTCACACGGACATATGTGACATGAAAGCAATACCTTCTAGAGGGGGCAAGAAGTATTTTATCACTTTCATAGATGATTGCTCTAGGTATTGTTATGTCTATTTGCTTAATAGCAAAGATGAAGCAATTGATGCATTTAGAACTTATAAGACCGAAGTAGAAAATCAATTGCAAAAGAGAATTAAAATGATAAGAAATGATCGAGGAGGTGAATATGAATTTCCTTTTGAGGAAATTTGTGCTGAGTCTGGTATTATTCACCAGGTCACTCCTCCCTATGCGCCACAAGCCAATGGAGTGGCGGAAAGTAAGAACCGGTCCTTAAAGGAAACAATGAATGCATTGTTGATTAGCTCCGGTTCACCATAGAATTTGTGGGGGGAAGCTATTTTGACAGCAAATCTTATCTTAAATAGAGTACCCCACAAAAAGACACAACAAACTCCCTATGAGAAATGGAAAGGCAGAATGCCTAACTTGAATTATCTCAAAGTGTGGGGGTGTTTAGCTAAGGTCGCAATCCCTAAGCCTAAAAGGGTTAAGATAGGACCTAAAACTGTTGATTGTGTCTTTATTGGATATGCTCTTAATAGTAGTGCATATCGGTTTCTAGTTCATAAATTCGAGGTTCCAGATATACATGTTAATACAATTATTGAATCAAAGGACGCCACGTTCTTTGAGAATATATTTCCGTATAACATAGTATATGATTCAATTGGAAGCAATAAGAGACCTTGAAAGACTATGTCTACAAACGATCCTATTGAGGATGAACCTAGACGTAGTAAAAGGCAAAGGACTTCTACGTCTTTTGGACCAGATTTTCTAACTTATTTGTTAGAAAATGAGCCTCAGACCTTTCAAGAGGCTGTGACATCTCCTAAAGCTTCATTTTGGAAAGAAGCTATCAATAGTAAGGTCGAATCAATTCTATCGAACCATACTTGGGAATTGGTCGACCTTCCTCCTGGTAATAAACCACTACAAAGTAAGTGGATTTTCAAGAGGAAAATGAAAGCGGACAATACTGTTGATAAGTACAAGGCAAGGCTTGTAGTCAAATGATACAAGCAACGAGAAGGCCTTGATTATTTTGACACGTTTTCACCTATCACTAGAATAACATCTATAAGGATGTTGATTGCTATTGCAGCAGTGTACAGGTTTGAAATCCATCAAATGGATGTGAAAACGGCTTTCCTAAATGGGGACCTTGAGGAAGAGATTTATTTGGAACAACTTAAAGGGTTCATTATTCCAGGACAAGAAAAGAAAGTATGTCGGCTGATCAAGTCATTATATGGCTTGAAACAAGCACCGAAGCAATGGCATGCTAAATTTGATCAAGTAATGTTGTCGAATGGTTTCAAGATAAATGAGTGTGATAAATGTGTTTATATCAAGGACACTCAAGATGGTCTTACCATTCTATGCTTGTATGTGGACGACATGCTTATAATGGGTAGCAATAGTGAGGTCGTTAAGGCGACCAAACGCATGCTCACAAATAAATTTGATATGAAAGATATGGGAGTCGCAGATGTAATTCTGGGAATAAAAATCTTTAAAATAAATGAAGGATTAGCTTTGTCTCAATCACATTATATAGAGAAGATTCTTGAAAATGGCCAGAATCTAAAGTTTGATTCGAAGAAGACTCCGATAGATGTCAATCTACATCTTTCAAAGAACACTGGCAAGAGTGTATCACAAAATGAGTATGCTAGTTTATTAGGCAGTTTAATGTATGTCACGAACTGTACTAGGCCTGACATAGCTTGTGCTGTGAGCAAGCTAAGTCGATTTACAGCTAGTCCAAATGAAGATCATTGGAAAGCAATGACACTTGTATTGGGCTACTTGAAGCATACTCAGAACTATGCCTTGCATTACACAAGATATCCTACAGTACTTGAAGGATATTGTGATGCAAATTGGATAACCGGCGTTAGAGACACTAAATCAACAAGTGGGTATGTGTTTACACTTGGTGGAGGAGCAGTGTCTTGGAAATCATCCAAGGAAACTTGCATTGCAAGGTCTATAATGGAAGCAGAATTTATTGCTCTGGATAAGGCTGGTGAAGAAGCGGAATGGCTTCGGAATTTTTTGGAAGACATTCCTAATTGGCCTAAACCATGCCAGCTGTGTGTATTCATTGTGATAGTCAAGCGGCAATTGGAAGGGCAAAGAATGTCATGTATAATGGTAAGTCTCGACACATTCATCGAAGACATGATACCATAAGAGAACTAATCTCTAGTGGAATTATCACAATTGACTATGTTAAGTCAATGGATAATGTTGCGGATCTGCTTACAAAAGGCTTAACTAGAGAATTAGTCGAAAAAACATCTAAAGGAATGGGTTTAAGGCCTGTAAAATAAGTCTTCATAACGGACACCCTACCTATATGACTGGAGATCCCAAGAACTAGGTTCAAAGGGAAAACTAAGTTATGAAGACGGTATAGAGTACTATCAATTATTACTCATTCCCATGGAAGACAATACTAATAAGAGGAGGTTAAGCGTAAAGCTTTTAATGAATCTGAATTGGATATATGACGTATCACGGAATTCAGAAATCACCTATGTAAATGTGAAGTGAGGGCCGCTTCTATGAGAATTCGAAAGGCCGGTTCTCTAAAGCACTCATGAGACCAGACGGTGTTCATGGCCAAAACGAAAACAACAGTGAGAACCAACTGTATCCAAAGAGAAAGTTGTGTGTTTTCTATTGTCTTGGCTTACATCAAAAGGTTGGCAGTTCAAAGACATCGCGTCTACTAACCGACCGTAAGTCCGATAGATTTCACTAGGGACAGTTCAAAGTCTCTGACTACTAATCTCGATGCAATAATCTCTAGCCGAATAACCGCACACTGCATTTCATGCATAAACAGAGTCAAGATAGCTGAATTCCTCATTCATGTGGGGGATAATTAGGGACTTGGTGTCCCAAGAGTTGTGAATGAGAAATGCACTTCAGCAGCTCCTTCACAGAACAATGTGACTCTTCGTTCATGTCATTTCATTTTCGATCAGTTGTGTCCTTTCGACCAACAGGTGCCATTTTTCGTCATGCATATTCGGACATAAACCGAATCATTTAGTCTGGTCGAGGAGTCATTCATTCTGGTTGGTCTTGCATGTGTGCGGTATCATTCAACTATACGGTTGAGTTCGAAGGTCTTTCCTTGTAGTACCACGAGAGAGAGATGAGGTTCGTTCTATCCTCGGAGGCGACTAGCCATATACGCTTGGTACTAGTATAAGCGGGCAAAGATCGTCTGAAGGACACGACGTAAATTCGTCGGGCTTAAACCTAAATCGATTTTCTATTCAAGCATTCCGAAGATCGACGCTCCAACAAATTGACACAAGGTTCTGTTCTTCAATTTTGTGTTATTGAACACTGCTTGATTGTTGTTTGCTGATCTATTTTGTCTGAACACTACACTGCATCTTTATTCTACAACAGTTTCATCCTCCCCCACCCCCCGGGGAGAAAATCAGAAGCCAGTGCAGAAACCATTGAAAGCCAAAGCAAATTGAAGGAGCAATTATGCAACAGAGTCGAAGGGGGGAAATAAAAAATTGCCAGTGGTCCTATCCTTACTACCCCGCACAATAGACTTTATTAAAAGGGCGAAATACACAAATAATTATTTTTTAATTTAATGTGTAACATAATTCTTAAATTTTAATATGATATTTGAATTTTAACTAGACGTGCAATGTTGTCCCTCAAATTTTGATTTATTCAATATGATTATTGGAATTGTAGTACGTATTCAATTTAGTGCATGCACTGGATGAAAAATATTTGACGTTGTCTTTGAACTTGAATTAATGGAAGGACAACATTGAATATATTCATACTATCCAAAAATTAGATTGCACGTATAATAAAAATTTAGAGGCCGTATTACATAAGTTTAAAATTCAGATACTACATTACACATTGGGCCAGAGTTTATGAATCGTTTATATCATTATCACCACGTACAATGTGTATTTGAACTACTACATACCTTCAACCACATATCTATAATATTTAAAGATAGATTCTTCTCGCTCACAACTCTTCAAATCACGAAGGAAACTCCATGGAAGCATCTTCGTCTTTGAATATAAGTTCTCACGGTGCCTAATTCTTATCATTGTCTTTTGTCTTTCTCTTATAATTTAAACCTAATATATAAAAGCCTAGTTATCTCCACCACCTCATTTTTTTAACAACCCTTTCTGTTTAATTCCATTTTTATTAGCCAAACAATATAGTGTTGAGTAATTATTGCCCAATGGACTTCGCCCTCCAGATGCTTGCACTTTCCTGCTATGAGGATATTTCCATCAATCAAGCTTTTGATAGGTGGGGTCTAAGTTTTGAATTTTGCTCATATGTAAAATTAATTTGAAGTTTAAAATAATAACCAAGGAAAGTTTTCCATTGTCTAGCTGATTAAATTAAGGAGGAAGTTGAGGAAAATGAGTTTAAATAAGGGTGAGACATTTGCTTTTGGGCGCACATTTTGTTTCTTTGTACAAGTTGCCGAAAGAAAAACTTCAAAAAGCTCCGAAGTGAATTTCTTTCATGGTCTGCATGTTTCTATTTTTATTTTTATTTTAGGATTTAGTGTGTACAAAATCTTGGGTGGTAATAAAAATTTAGGGTTCTTAAATGTAGTTATCTATGGAAAATGCATGTGATTTTTATCAATACAAAGGATTGTGACTCACTCAGTGATTAAAGTATCCCAGGAAGCAATCTTGCTCTTTGCTTTAGATGTAATGCATAGTGGAGGAAATGTGCTGTATGTTTTTGCATGTGTACATGTTAACATATCGAATGGTGTGGTGTTGACATTTCATATGATGACACGTTCAATAGTCACAATTGTCATGTTGTATCGTGTCTTGTGACCTTGCGTTGTTCTTATATCGTGGGAGTCCGACAAGTTTCTTAAATGAGTCCAGTTTGTTTTGCCATATTCACCGTATAACTTATCTCAACATGGCACAATTAATATGACAAAACATGAATCGTCAGCCATATCCTTAGTAATGTGATCGCTCACAAAATAACGAAGTAAAAATAACGTTTGAAATCTTTGAACTTTCATGGTCTCTGTGGACCGCTCTATAAAATTTTCCCTTGTTTTACTTTTAACATAGAAAGAATTGCTAAAAGGGAACGAGTCTCTCGCCCTTATTCCTCCCTAGCAGCCGATACTTTCCTCCTCCTTCCAGTGGCTCGCAACGGCTCGCAACACAAGTATTTCCCCTCTTCTTAACTCTCTCTCTCTCTCTCTCTCTCTCTCTCTGTTTGTCTGAATGTTGCTTCTCTATCCGTTTCGCTTCACTACTTTAATGTTTTATCTATTCCACGCTAGCCCCGCATGACACCAATTCCGGGCGGGACGAATCTTTTCATACTGATATAACATTACTGAGTTATTCTCTTCAAACATTGATGGATATCTTTTCTTAGAAGAGCTATAATTTGTTAGATGACACCAAATGAGCATAATGTATTGGTGCTAAAGTTACCAATTTTCATTTTTCAATAGCAGCATTTGCCAAATTTGGGAATAAACTTGGCTGATGCGACCTGAAACGAAACCGGGCATCGCTCCATCTGCCTTGCTCCGATCTCGGCCCTCTCTCCCAAAATGAAGAGAGGATGCCCTCTTGCTGCACGACAAGATGTAGATAAAGAATAAAAAAAGGCTGGATGGAAAGCACATGCTTTCTGAACGATTCCGAATACAGAATGTCCAACGAACGAGTCTTCCTAGGTCAAGGCTAATCTTTCCATAAAGAGCACATACATTGAGAGACTTGCTAGCACGATGGTGCCTTTTCTGACATTGCTGAGCTGACCACAATTTTTATTTCAGGAAGAACTGGGTCCTGGAAGTTTTAGGGTCGCTTTATTCTTTCCGTCAACGAGACCATGAAAAATGAGAAACCACCGCTTGTCCTTGCTAACCACTTCTGTTGGGTCTCGATCTTCATCCCCTCTCTCCTTTGTGAACAACTCTGCGGTATCTTCTTCTTCTTCTTCTTTTAAACTCTCACTTTATCATCATGATTTGTCAAGGCTGCTCATAATTTGGATATATTCACATAGTACAACGTTTGAGTCTTGGTAAATGTCGCAATATCTCTATCTACAATAAAACTAAGAAAAAATGCAAATGAAAAAGATCACATTTTATAAAGCGTTGACTATCAATGTCAGACGGTGGATGTTGGCCCAACATTTTCTGAAACGAAATATCGATATTATGTAGTCAATCATCAGACATTCACATGTTGTAATTGAAAATACTCACACTTATTAATCATTTATAACACAAATGGATGGTTCTCTATATTCTAAGGTAACCGTAATATTAATAAATTCATTGTTGCATTTGGTTACAATACAACTTTGTCATGTGAAAGCGCTAGTGCAACACCTAGAAGGGGGTTGAATAGGTGTTGTTCAAAAATTAATGCGGAATTAAAAACTATGTAATATGAAAGAACAGAGTGCAAAGAGTAAGAGAATGGGAAACTCGGTTATAGTGGTTCGGCTTTAGTTAAGCCTACGTCCACTCTCGATCTAACAGCCAATAGGCTGGAATTCACTAAGTGATTCAAGAATGAGTACAATGCGATGAACAGCTTTTCAAACTAAATATCTCTCTCTTGAATATCAAAGTGAACTGTAATGATGATCTTGAACTGGGAATTTTTCTCGTGCTTCTCTGCCTCTTTCATCAATAGAAGAAATCCTTTAAATAAGCTTCTCTGACTTTGTCGACCGTTGACACTTGCCAAAAACTCTCTCAATCAAGCCGTTGGAGAGAATTATATCAGGAAATCTCTAAATGATTTTGAAACAGGAAGAGAGGGTGCCGAGCCTGATTGCCCATACAATCAGTCTCATTACCTTCCAAGTAAGAACCATCTATCAATATGTAGTTCTTCGGCTGATCGAGACTTTCCAAAATAATGATTGTTTCTATATTGAATTTGACCAATCCATCTGTTCTTATTTCGTGGAAAACTGTGACCAACTGTGAAGAGTGATTTTGACCGTTTGTCTTCCTTGCCATAGATAATGATCCTTGAGATGTGGCAATCTTCATTTGATATGGTCCACAAGCTAAGTGTTGAAAGCATAAGAACAACCGTCTATTGGGATAGACGATCCATTGTCTATCGTTCTCCAGACGATACATCGTCTACCGAAAGAGACAATATGTTGTCTATCAAGCAGTTAGAAGATACATCGTCTATCTTCAGTGCTGGACTTAGAAGTGTTTTGTCAGCTTTAAAACTTAAGAAGGAAATTCTCCAACATCATGCATTGTCGATAAATTATTAAATTTTTTGAAAATATTGATATATCAAATTGTGAAGTGTGGAATTGGTCCATTTATGAAATCTTGAACGGTATGATTGGTTTGTTTTTTACTTTCTTGAATTTTATGACATTATCTCTTTGACTTTTACTTATCGTGAAATATTTAGAAATTTCAAACTATTTAATACCAAATTGCACAATTGATCCGTTTTTAGAACCTATAGAAAAAAAAAATCAAAGTAATGAGGAGAAACTATAAATAGAATAAAAATTATCTCAAAGGGTTGTCCTACTACTACTATTATTATTATTATTATTATTATTATTATTATTATTATTATTATTATTAGGAGGAGGAGGAGGAGGAGGAGTATTTCACATGTTTTTGGCATTATTTTTTAGGTTGCGCCTAGAATTAATAGGCAATGTTCTAGGCTGCCAGATAAGCTCGTTCATAAGGTTTCAAGCAACACTTTTCGTGGATAAGAATGGTCGGTTTGTATGTAAGCATTTCCCAACATTTAATGAAGAGAAAGTGCATTCTTGCTGCACCAAAAGATGTAGATAAACAAGTGAAGAGGCAGGGCAAAGGGCACATGCTTTACGGACGATTCCCAAATGCACAATGTGTAATGAACGGGTCTTCCTGGACTGCAGGCTATTGATTCCAATATTTAAAGTCGTTGACTTGGATTAGTGCCATTCACATCTTCTCTTTCCAATGGACCTTGCCCTCTTGATGCGTGCGCTTATCTTTAATTGGTAGACTACAAATTAAGTATGCATTATATATATATATATATATATACATATACATATAGATAGTTCACATTTATAATTAAAAAAATTTAAAAAAATTCTAAATAAGAGCTTAAATATTCTTATTTTCTTAAATAATAATATGAAATAGACGTTATCTCAAATAATGGCTTGAAGTTGTCATTTTAGTATCAAAGAAGAGCCTAACCTCACCACCTAATCAAGGGCATTTCAGTCCTCTGGATTCGTTAAATTTTATTTATTTTTCATTTTTTTTCCTTTTTCATTTTTTCTATAAAAAAGATAAATTCTGAAAAGAAAAACAAAGACTAAAATTTACAAATTAAATGAAAATACCCAAGCGAGAGGACTACCACCAACCCTTCGCCTATGGCCAACGCTCCGTGGTGGCCACAGGCATGCTAGCCCTCCTGCTTGACTTTTTTTTAAGTTTCTTTTTTCTTTTTTGACTTTCTCTTTTTTGGAAAAAAAGGGTAAAGGAAAAAAAAGTTAAAGACAAAAGTGCCCTTAATCAGTTGGTAAGTTTAAACTCTTGTTTAAAACTGACATTGTTATTTCACGCCCCTAATTGAAATAAGATCTATTTTAGTGCCTTATTTGAAATAATAAAGGTACTTTAGACTCTTCTTTCAAGTAAAGTTCAATTCATGCTCTTATTTAAGAAAATAAAAGCACTTTAGGTCATTATTTGAAATTTTTTCTAAAATTAAAATGACGAGGTATACATTTTTTGGGACATTCTTGAACGTATATGTCCCAATGCATCCCAACCCACAGTAAATATGAATTTTAGGAGATCCATCGATATATAGGGTTCAAATGCATCAGACTCACCAATACCCATATCATCTAAGAGATTTTCCATATTTGCTCCAACAATGCCTTTGATCGGAAGTTTAACGCAAGCATCTATTGAAAGCTTGGAAAGCACTTCAGGACCTTACGGGCAAAGGGTTAATAACCCTAAGTCTTGATGCTTTTTCAAGCCATTATGAAAAATAGAAGCTTGGAAAATAGAGGAGATGGACGTTCTACAACTGGACGCGAACATTTTAGGAAACATAACAAAAGTTCACGGTGAATTCGGGAATACATGCTTAGGCGGCACTTAAGGGAGCATGATTTATGTAGAAAGCAACAAATCCCATGCATGCAATTATGAAGGGGCTTCCGCTTTTTATTTTGTTCAAAAGAAGAAGACTCATATGAAATATGATACTAATTTTTGAGTTATGTGTACTAAAATGCATATTCCAAATTTATGGAGATGGCAAAAGAAATTCTTACACGTAATCAACAACACTATCGTGTTATTGACAGAGTATAACAAAAATCTTCGAAGGATACAAACTCACTGAAAATGTTAGGATTTTCAAAAATTGATCCGCAGCATTGAAACTCGTTAAAACAATTGTTTTTGAATAGATCTCGTGATATTAATGAGACAAGCGCGTTGGCCCAAAATAAATAAATGAGATGGTCATAAATCTTAGGATCTGTATATTCCACTGAAAACTTAATGATATAAACAAATATTTTTATGGAGATCATTTAAAAAAAGATTATTCGTATTCGTTTGGTGATTTAGATAAATTGATATCCTTCTTACTAAAACAGAAACTTATTTTCTCCAAACTTAAATTTATTTTTTCCAATTCATAGAAAGTGTTATTCATAAATTGATTATTTTTTGTCACTATGATTTCTAAAAAAAATTAATTTTTTTTTCCAAAAAAAGTATTCCGACTATGGCTAATCCCTCTTGGAAATTAGGGTCTCAGGGGTCACTATTTCCATCGTAAGCAGATTGCTGTGAAGTCACAAAAATCAAAGTTAAGGTGATGAATGACATCACACTGCGATGTTCCTCTGATGGGGCATACTGCCAACGTCGAGGGAAAGAAAGCATCGCTTGGTTTTTGAATCTTGACAGGGAAACAACCATGAGAAAACATCGTCCATCCCATCAAAATGTTGGCAAAACATGACATCCTACATCTGTCTTCCCTCTCGCCGATGCTCTTTGACACGTTGTTTTCCCCTTGTGTACTCGATTTGGACAGATCGTTATGAAAAAATCATCTATGTCAATCCGATTTTAAATATTTTTATCAATTTAATTAAAAATCTTTATGTGTAGTGACTCAAATATGATCCTCTTAACTAATTTTCATTGAAAAATTATCGATGTGGCGCTATATCATATAGGATGGTTGGCAAAAATTGAATCGTCATGTCAATAATTTCTAACAAAAATGAATCTGAAAGAAAGTTAAAATTTCGTGCAAATATCTAAAGCAAAAGTATAAACCGAAAAATTTAGGACTGAATCATCATTGATGCAATAAGGGTGTATATTGTAACGTTTCTTTCTCGAAAAATTTCTTTTCAGAAATAACTTTTTTTATTTCTACTCACCAAACAATTTTCATTGCAAAAGAACACGTTTAGTAGTTGTTATTTCAGGAATAGAAAAAGAATAGAAATTCATTCAATAAAAAACTAATTTATGATCCGAGACTTGAGCTGGCGAGTTTGGCTTCGCCTAGCCCTAGCCACACTGGGGGCCAATGAGGCTCACTTGAGGTTGGCGAGGCTTGCCCAAGGCCGGTTGCTGGTCTTTGCGGAGGCTCGATAATATGTTAAAGAAAGAAAAAGAAAAAAAGAAAAAGGCAAAAAAAGCATTGTTCCAAGAAATTATTTCCGGGACAAAGAAGTAATTTTTTTAATTCTGACTTCACTTCCAAATCTATTTCATGGTTACTTTTTTATTTCTAGGAATGGAGAAATCAATTGACATACACAAACTTGATTTATGTTTTTTATTTTTATTTTCGAAAATAAAAGAAAAGAAATAAAAACGTTATTAAATAGACCTTAGGTTTGTCCTTGGCGAATAAAGTTGCCAAAGAAATGAAAACAAGAAAAAATGAATGAGACATCAATGGTACTTAAACTTACAAATCAAACTCAACAGTCAGCATATGCTCTATAAGATATATGCTTCAAGCTAAAAACAATTAACTTAGTTAGCCTTCGTAGATTTCTATCAGTTTCAAACATAAACGGTTGAGGAACTTCATGAGTGCAGAACTCCAAAACCCTTGCAAGATTGCAAGAAAGATCAAATATGACATTGCACTTTTGTTGATAGAAGGGGCTGTCAGTTCCATCATTAAATTACATAATTGGTCCGGTCTGGTCCTGTCATCTCAGGAACAGGAAATCGGACCGCTTGGAAACCGGTTCCATTTTCAGAAATCAAGGACTGGACCAAAACTCCGAAGAATCAGATCAATCAAGCCGGTCCAGTTTGGTCAGGGTGGTTCCCGGGTTAGATAGTCCAACGTGCTCAGTCTTACAATCCATGCCTAGATGGATTAGTATTATTATTATTATTATTTGTTTTCTTTTGTCGAAAAGAAACTTCGCTGAATAGTCTAAACACGGATCCAAACACAAAGTATCATATAGTGGTGCTAGAGGGTAAATTTGACCAATCAGTGATAAGGAAATTTTTCCGAATCGGTTTTGGCAACCCAATTGGCAAGATGGTTGGCCTCGCGAGAACAGAGGATGACCTGCAAATGTTTTAGTTGGGCCAAGTTTCACCGACGATCTTCAATAGTGTTCAGCACAGCCCGTGGCCTTCGTACTTCCCCCGGAAACGAAGTTCACGACTGATACGCTATCACTCTTCGAGTTCCAGGCGCAGATCATCAGTACACCACTGATCAGTTTGTTGGCTCAAGAATCAAGAACCATACGCCTTCCTTGACTGCCAGGGCTTCGATAGACAAAGCCGAGGATGCACGCACCTGTTTCGCAAAGCCGCTGGTGATGACGGGCAGACCATTCGGATCTCAGCAAACCCGACTGCTATTTCTTCGTTCCATGAATCCATCGACGATACAGCATACCAAAAAGATACGAATGCTGTTATGCATCACCATGGCCTGGGTCGAGACCCCAACCTGTCATGGTCATGGATCACTGCATTTGAGCGCTTGGGATTTATGAATGCGGGGAATAGATTACAAGACAGATTGACGACTTGTTTTTAGTGAAGCACATACACTACGCTTAAGATGTTTGGATATGTAATCGACCCAAGTCATTTTAGAGAATGTCTTCTGTATACCGACGTAGCGCTATATGTCTAATGAAGTACGATCATCTTTAATGAGCGCCTCCTAAAAATCTGTTGAAACATGCCTAATGAGACTATGTTCTTCAAAGCATCGAGTACACATATCACGAGGACAATCCAGATATTGGGAATTGTAATATTTCCTAATCTAATCGGTTAACAAGTGCCCTCGGATAATTTATAAACAAAATCCAATCGTTTTTAATTTATCAATTGACAAGCAATGTTCTTTCAACAGTGAAATTATGCAAACTATTCCCACGTTAAGGTACTTCAACATTCATCTGTTACGACGTTGATTTGTGAGCAAGTTTTCTTTGAAAGTTAGTTGCGTACGTAGTCCTAGAATCATTCTCAAAGCATAGGCTCACAGTATTTTTTTTTTATAACCAATAAATTCATCGTGAGCCCTCTATACTGGAATGGCGCCAAAGGGACAGGCCCCTATATCTCGGGAGAGACTAGCATATGACCTTAATACCATAGCCTCTCACTTAAAACGCTAGAAACTGCGGGTTTGGAACCCTCAACCTCAACGATAAGGGAGAAGCTCACAATCAATATAGCTACCCACTATTGGATAGCATAGGCTCATAGTTGCTATTAGGAGAACAGTTAAAGGAGGGAGAGCTTCCCTCGGTAGCATATGCTCTGCGTTGGCGTCAAAATTCAAGACGGTCAGTCAAGTCTTCAGCCGGACGGTTGGGAATGAGCTGGAGAACGGACTCTGGATCAATGCATGAAACCATCAGCTTTCCTCCAGCATCGTGATAAGTGATCCTAAGGATTAGATCATTTCATTGGAAGTTTAAGAATGGCAGACGAATTCGGCAAATGGAATCAAGAAACGAAACAAGGACGAGGGATCTACAGCTATGTACCTAGCTGACAGCACTAGCAATTGTCTTCTTTATACGATGAAACTTGTCTCGTTTCTGGGTGGCTACCTGGTCATGGCAACGGGGCATTCTCAAGAGAGGACTCTCTTAGAACATCGTGGAAAGGTACAAGAGTAAGTTAAGAAAATTAAAAAAACTTAGGACTGAATTGATATTCATACAATAGGCCTATGAACGATCAAACAATTTGCCCCTAGCTCATAATTACTTTTCCCCAGCATTATTCAGGTGATTGGTTTAGAGATTCACAAGGAACTCATGCATGCTGATTAAGCACATGTCATGGAATCGATCTTCACACAATCACATTATCAATGACAGATAATGCATTTCGCCATCCGCGCTACAGACTTACCATTGTCTTAACATTACATTAATTATGACCATGTCGTTCCAATTTAAGTAATCGAAATACAAAGTTAAGTCTTGAACATTGCATGGACCAAACAGACGTGGCACAAAAGCAGAACCGGTTTACCTTGCTTGATAAACTTTCAAAACGGCAGTTTCACAACTGGTTATAAAAAGCTTGTCTACAATCACATGTGACAGAGTCGGAAATGCTTTTTTTTTTTTTTATGATTGCCAGCCAGGAAAACTGGAACCTTGATATTTATTTTAGCTCAGTTTCTCAAAATTACTGGAATTTCATGCACGTCTTGAAATATTCAAGAGGAACATCAAGGGAACAACAAGAAAGCTCACAAGGTTTTCGATCATCGAGAAAAATTGAATGGTGTTTTTTCTAAACATGATATATGTCATTCATCAAATTTTGCATGCAAACGAACTTCTGGACGAATTCAAAATGGCCCAAGGATTTTCTTTTTTTCAAAGAAAGAATTACTTTCGGACATAGCGAAAAATTAAATTCTGAGCCGAATTTGCAATATTGAGTGACAGAAGATCACCTGCCTACAAATGGAAAAAGCCAAATTTATAGAGAGGGAAACAGTAAATCACTAGGTAATTCTGGTTTACTGACGTCGATATATTCATTCGTTGAATCTCAAGCCGCTAATCTGTCTGCAGTCTGCAAAACCTACCAACGGAAGGGTAAACAAGAAATATTGCTATGATGCAGTGAACAGCAAGTATTCATAAGCAAGTCCGGAGTTTCCAAAATCAATTAGATAAATACCCAGTGTGGAGCAAATCATGCTCATCAGATGTAGCTTCGAGAAGAGTATTACTACTTTTGCTCCCGCTGACCGTCGAAGGATGAAGAATCTTACCGGATGAGCAATGCCTTCTACTGTCCGTAGACCCACATTTCGGTTGACATCTGCATCCTGGCTGAAGTGCCATGTCAGCTTCTCCGGCCAACTCCTCCACTCCTTCAATCATGTAAGACTATGGACTCCGGAAATTAACAGAACCTTGTCAAGGAAAATCTTCTTGTCAAAAGAAGACGGATGAAAAGTATGGTCATGAATCTCGGAAGGAAAAATTGTAGTTCACTTCTTATTTACCTCAATTGAGGGAACACCACTCTTCCCACTATTGTAACATAGTATAAGATTCATCATGTAATTATCCCCGGAAAGTGATATTTCCATCCTGAACTTCATATTGTGGTGTTCCGTAATTTCTGAAGATATGATTCCAAGCAAAACTAGTACCGTCACCAATAAGGCATATCCAAATCTATACGGAGAAATTAAATCCAACTTTGCAAGTCCTTGAAGCCGAGTGAGTTTCTTGCTGCTTGATAATACTAGGGATAGGAACTTCTCCACCCCAGGAATCTCAGTGACACCGGCAACCCACCTCTCCATGAAATTCTCCAAACTTTCAAATTTCGATAGGTTTGGTAGTGTTTTTAGGGCTTTTCACCCCATTAGGTTCAACTTTTAGTGTCTTAAAACATGATAGGTCAGGTAATCTTTCAATAGACCCACAGTTAGAGATATCCAATGCCTCTAACGACTCCACCCTATCAAGACCTTGGATTTTGACTAGATTGTTGCAAGAGCTAGCCTTAAATTGCTTTAGATGCCGTAATCCTGGAAAGATCAGCTTGTCAATGGACTTGCAGCGATGTATAACTACTTCCTCCAGGGACTCCAGTTCATCTTGGCCCAGAATCTCAAGTAGGTTGTGGCAATCCTCAACGTTGAACCGTTTCAAACGGCTTAATTGTGAGAGGTCCAATCTCTTTAGGGAACTGCAGCTTTTTAGTGACAACTCTTCCAAGTGCTTGGATTGGTCAAGCTTCAAGAATATCAGCTTATCACAGGAGTCGACATAAAGCTTCACGAGTCTTAAGGGAAGTTCTGGGATGGATTCAAGTTTATTGCATCTGTAAAGATGAAGTTCTTCTAGTTGGCTTAGGGAAGAAAGTAGGGGCAACCTGGGACTTTGACAAGAGACTGTCAGACTTTTCAAGCCGAAAGGAAGCTCTGGCAGTGACCGGAGCTTGTCACAGCCCCATAGGTTAAGCTGTCGAAGAGAAGAAATACTCTGGATGCTTTCTGGCAAGTCAGGTATTGGTGCCCGAGTGATTTCAAGTTTCTTGAGGGAAGACAAGTCACCGATTGACCTAGGGATTTCTCTCAATGACCGACAACCCTTGCAACTGAGTATCTCCAGCTTCTCCAAAGAACCGATTGAAGTAGGAATCTTTGCAATTCCAGAAGAATCTAAATTAAGTACTTTTAGTTCCTCTAATTCACCCACTTCTCTTGGTAGCTCCTTGAGACTGCAACAGTCACTCAATTCCAAGAGAATAAGGCTCTTGACCTTACCAATAGACGAGTGTACTTGCTTTAGTCTGTGGCATTTTTTCACGACGAAAATCTCCAACTCTGTGAAAGCCGACAGATCAGGAGTACATAGTAAGTTATTGTAATGCTCAAGGTAGAAAACTTTGAGTCTTTGCCGTCTGTACGAAGGAGAATAAGCTGTCAAAAATGAGTTGACCAAACAAAATTATAAATAAATTACAGAGGATCCCTTTTTCCCATCTTACCTTGATTGAACTCCATCCCGTCCAATACTTTGTTTTCTGGTCAAATGACACCTCCAACGTCCTTAAATTTGGTAGATACAAGTCGGTCCACCAAGAGAAGAAGAGATTGGATTCAATGTCAAACCACCGGAGCCATCTTAATTCAAGAAACAGGTCGTTAAAGTCTCCACTTAAAGCTGCCCGCCTCAATTGAAGGAACCTTAAACTCCGCATGTTCCTGAACTGTTCGCTTGTGTATGTTTGGAGTTGGCCATGTTGTTGGTCGAGATGGATTGCCTCGATCCTTTCGGTTCCCTGGACATCAAATCAATCGACTGAATCTCTAGACCAACTTTTAATTCTTTAGTTTATGGTTTTTCAACACCTTTGACACACAATCTGTCATCTTTCCACAGTTGCCATATCTAAATATTAGTACGTAAACTGACATTCAACTTTTTATGATCTTTCAAATAGTTCCCTTTTTTTAATCTAGCTTGTGTCTCACCTGGCAATGAGAGTTAATGGTATATTTCACCGCTGCGGAACTTACATACTTAATGTTAATTGTTGGTATTCACTTTTAGCACACGCATGCTTCCCTAAGACGCGAATCAGAAATTATAGATCAGTACTCATTTGTTAATGCATCTCTAGAGCAAAGTAACTTCAAGCCAGTAACGCCCTTCCTTCAACCTACTCTGGAAAATGCATGTGCCAGACTTTGTAGAAAACTTCGACCTAGTAATGACATAAAATTTTGTAGTTGGAGTTGCTTAATGTCTACAAAATAAAACGGTCTATTATATTATTAACATAATTTCAAAGTGATTCTGGTTATTCTCATTTAAAATAATCTGTGCATCATTTAAAATTGACTGAAGTTGTCATCATCAACATGATTCGATCGTGAAGTGCTTCATATTGAGAAATCAAAAGCAAAATCTGCAAAATCTCTTCCTCGAAGAACAAATAATTAAAACCAGAGGATTTTCTGGGGAGTGGAAATTACATCAGTATTTAACAGATGTACTTTACAGGAATGAATTTGAATATTTGGAGATCTTCTACTTTGTATCCATCACGGGATAATATAACTTGTTCATCCTTAGAATATTTATAATACAACGACCTGTCACCATTACTCTATGATGGACATGAATGATGATTGGAATTTTTCCTAAAAAATAGGGGCATATGTTCATAGTAGATAAATTTTATAGAATAGATCAGATTGAATTCATGAGAACATGAGGGAAAGAAAAAGGAGCATCGTATGTTACCTTTTTATCCATTAGTACTCTGAAGGATTCCTCACCAGCGCATAATCTGCTGCGTTCCCCAAGCGGGCCTTCTTGGCGAATGATATTCCTTCCGAAAATTCTCAATTGATCATGCATCCCCAACTTACCATCCTCATCAATTTTTATTAAGCACCTCAGCTTCAACTCTTCAATAGCTTGGTTCGGAGAAAAGCCACAGTCCTTCCACATATACATGGCGAACTTGCTCTGCTCGCCAATAGATAAACAAGCAATATCTAGAAAAATCTGCTTATGCCTAAGTTCTAATGCATCATAGCTTATCTTCAATTTCTGTTGGACTTCTTCATGTTGTTCTTTTCTTAATTTGTCCAGCACATCTTCCCATACTCCTCGATCTGTTTTTCTATACAAGTACGAACCTACGACCTCGAGAGCCAAGGGAAGCCCATCCATGGTGGATATTATATCACGAGATATACCCTCGAAGTCTCTTGGAGAATGGTCCATCGAAATGCATGTCTATTAAATAAAAGTAAAGAATGCTTCTCGTCTAATTTTTTCAATTCATACTTGAAGTCTATCACAAATTCAGATTGATCAAGAACAGCTTGATAACTAGTTGTAACAATGATCACACTTCCTGCCGCAAACCAATTGCGTTCTCTAGCCAATGCTTTTAGTTGATTTTTGTGATCTACATCATCTAGGACGATGAGAACCTTTTTTCCTCCGAATCTAGTTTTGATCAAACTTATTCCATCGTCAACTTTCCAAACTTGATGCTGTAGTATTTCTTTAATTAGTTGATTTTGGAGATAAGAAATACCGTGGTGGCGAATATCAGGAAGGAAGCAACAATGCACAAAGTCATTCGATAGCTTGTTGTAGATGACCTTGGCAAGAGTCGTCTTACCGATCCCTTCCATACCATAGATTCCAATCATTCGAGCATCACTGGTAGGAGTGTTGACCCTGTTCTTAATTATGTTCACATGATCATCGATTCCAACTAAGTGCTTAGTAACATCAAGCAGAAAATCTTTTCGCAATATGCTTTGAACTGTTTTGATAACTTCTTCCACTAATTCTCCTTCGCGCCTGCCAAACAATGAAGCTCATAAAAACTTCTTGGTTATACTTAATTTTCATCAAAAGACAGCCAAATATATGTGAAGGATGGATGTCGTCAGAAAAATATGCAAAATGCTCTCTTTTACATTGAACAATGGAGGATGATGGTGTAGCAGGCATTTCGTTTCTTTCTCCTTCCTTTTCTGCCAATTTGATGTATCTTGCTGAATATAAGTTTGTACCCCTGGCTCCTTAAGAGTCTATAGAAGTATAGTCTGTGGAATAAAGTTTGAGGTCGCTGCTAGTTGAAGGATAGGAGATCGATTTTCCCCACTCCACGGCCAAGGCATCACCCAAGCCTAAACTGAGGATTTATAGTTGATTTACAAAATCTCCTAAGCATGGGGTACAACTGGCAGCAGAAATGGAAACTAGACATGGTCAACACAAAGCGTCCCATCCTAATAAACTGAGCCAAGCCCCAATCGGCAATAGGAGGTCAACTTTATTTGGTGGTGCTCAAGTTTTTGAAAACTGAGCATGTACCAGCACCACACTTCACCATGGCTCATGCCGTCCTAGACTCTTCTTGGTACCATTGTTGATTGCCATTTGTAATAGTGGCATTGAAACATCAAGTTAATCAAGATCATGAGATGTGCTAGCTAGCTTTCCACACCAAAATCTTCATTTGGAGGCAAATTGTCGAGTGTTTGAGTACTATCGGTAGGAGGGACTGTGGTTTTTTTTTTCTTACTCTGTAGGCCATTCCCAAAATTCTTGCACACTACCCGATGATTTGGTTTTAGTTGTCGTTGGTTGAGTTTTTAGGGGGACATCCTGGGGAGTACTAGCACAAGTGGAAGTAATTCATCCATATTTCATCCGTTTTGCAAGAATAAGAATACTTCGACCAAAAAGGAATAAAAGGTTAAGGCAGAAGTCAAGTACCCATTAGCAATATTCTCGGATTCCCATCCATGTAAGAGACTCACTTCTCTGAGCGCTCGTTGCCCTTCCTGGATAACCTTCTTGTCGAAACGTTGCTTTTGCGAATGAAAGGCCTCCCCAAAACTTCCCTTTAGATGCCGCACATCAGATGGATTCACTTTGTAAAAGATTGGCAGCACTCTGTGTGACATGTTTTTCTTATAGTCCATCATATGAATGAGCTCAAGGAGACACCATTTGCTCGAAGCATAATTTTCGGAGATGATGGGGATCGAAATTTTAGACTGTGCAATGGCATCAAGAATCTCTAAAGCAATTTCCTTGCCAATTGGGATGTTCTTATCGTCCCTGAACACCCGTAACCTTCCATTGACCAGCCTTTGGTAGAGGTGATCTGTGAAACTCTTGCGGTTATCCAAACCCCTAAAGCTCAAGAATATATCGTACTGATAGCTGCCTTCTCCTGTGGGTGTCAGAGAGACCAACGAAGGACCAGATGAGACCGAAGGACCAGATGAGACCCACGAAGGACCAGACGAGACCGCAGTGCTCACGTTTGTTTCAATCTTACACTCATAGTCAAGATGGTTAGGAGGAGTTAAAAAGAGTTGAAGTACTTCGCTAGACAGAAGAGCCAGCAGAACAATGACTGCGTGTAATTTAACTTTCCTATTCCTTCGGGAAAATATGAATTGTAGGATACTCATGAGGTAAAAAATTGGCTTTGGAAATTCTAAAAGCTGAAAACTAATGGCCTTCAACATTTCCTCAAAATCCATTTTCAAAGCCGAACCAACGCCGTAGAAACGGTGCATCCCTTTTTTGCTTTGGTCTCACTTTGCCCGTTCTCCGTGGAAGTCTGATAGGCAAAAAGCACGAGACGATGCTTCCTGATCAAAGATAAGCAGACGGCAAGGCTAAATAAGGAGCTAGTGCTGTACCCTTTTCTTGCTGAAGCAAATCCTCCAGGATTAAGGACAA
The DNA here is from genome assembly GCA_019926035.1 of Melaleuca alternifolia. Taxonomy (NCBI): domain Eukaryota; kingdom Viridiplantae; phylum Streptophyta; class Magnoliopsida; order Myrtales; family Myrtaceae; genus Melaleuca; species Melaleuca alternifolia. The sequence continues at coordinate 997,843 of JAGKPW010002284.1, forward strand.
TGACACAAACATTGCCTCAAAAATACGTATAAGAAACCAATTCTCTCCCCGTCAATATCGCTCCCACTCTATTAGCTGCTAAATGAGTGACCTAAAAAGATTTGGACAAAAAAAGAGTGAATAACACTGCTGATGATATACTTTGAGCTTCAAATATAAATGATTTCCTTTTAGCAAAACTTCATAGGCATACCTTCTAAGTAAAAATGAAATACACGGCCAAATGAACAAGTTGGCCAACCCAAAAAAGGAAGCAAAAAACTGATGAAATTCAAGTTATTGTTTACGCATTGTTCATCATGTGCGTCCGACTTTAAAAATTTATTTCGAACAAACCGCAAGCTCAAATTAAGTTCTGTAAGATCTTATGGCTTCAAAACATCAAAGTCTCATAATTTATTAGCTTGATAACTCAAAATCGGTCTTCGCGGCTTAAACTTCACAGAGCTCCGAACTTGCGATCTAATTCCAAAAAGTATTATGACTGGACGAACAAAGGACGCAAATACTTACATGATGTCATAAATTAGAGTTGGTTCAGCCTGATGAGTTTTCCATGGCGAGGGTCGATAAAGTTTGATGAGATTTCCATAACGCCTCACCTTTCTCTCCCTTCTCTTTCCTCTTTTCTGGTGAGCTTCTTCTCTGTCCGAGCCTCCACTCCCTTTCACTTTTTGTTCATCTGACTTTTTTTTATTTCTTCCTTTTCTTTTTCTGTGAGGCTCACGCTTTGGAATGTCAAAGTATTACGTCCAAGGACAAAATGGTCGATGAAAGAGTCATTTTGGCGGCTTTCTACTATTGATGTAATATTAAATGCTATTAACTTGGACCGTCCCAATGCTCATGTTTTCTTCTGTCCTCGCGCCCTAGAAAGTAGCGCCCACTTTCTGTCCGCAATTGACGGGTGACGTGCAAAATTAAATGAAATCAAAATGGGTGATGCTGAACTTGTGAGATATTATTTATGGATACACAGGTGCATCCAAACCGAATATATCTCAATATTTAATTTATATGGATTTCACGTGAAACTGCTAATTTCAAGAGATCAAATGCATAGTTCTTATTATGAAATTTTAATACGAAAATACCAGAGAAATTTTATGTGAAAAGTAACAAGATCTTACAAATTAAATCAATGAGAAAATACCAGAAAAATAAATAAAAAAATAATAAGGACATAAAAGATTTATGTATTTTTTCCGATTATCGGCATATATATCTATGCGGAGAGTCAATATCAAATAATCCATTATAATCTAATAATCAAATTTTCCACACCTAAATAAAACCTAAATTTAAAGTATTTAAGCACAAAATTACCGTATATTCAAGCCCAAAAAACAAAGCCTTTTCGTTCAACAAAAACAAAGAATGGCCTTTGTCCTTTTTTCTCTTTGTATGTTGTCACTCCTTCGTGCAATAGAACATCCACTTTTTATATGCATAGTATTGACACCTAATTTTGCTGTTTTGGTAAGTTATTTCTAGCTTAAATTTTGAGAAAATTATTATTAATTGAAAATTCGAAATTCCCTTTTTATTAATTAATTAAAGTGAAATAAACATTAAGAAAATAAATAGAAGGAAAAAAAGAGAAAAAGGAGCTTATTGAAGGACTTGGCGGGAGTTATGGGGGAAGGATAAAAAAATAAATTATCAAAAAAAGAAAAAAAATTTAAATTAACAAAAAAATATAAAAATGGAAAAAGAGAAGGTTTGACATGAAAAGGACTGGAAGGGAATGGACGTGGGCCAGGTAAAAGTGGAAGGGACGGCCTCGGAGAGAGAGAGAAGGAGACAAAGTGGGAAAAGGAAAAAACAAAAGTAAAAGAAAGGACATGATGAGTTCAGCGACAAAAGGGAAGAAAAATAAAGAAGAGGAGAGGGCTTCGGGCTTCGGAGGGGAAGAAAAGGAAAAGGAGGAGAGAGAAGAGGAAAGGTAGAAAAAGTAGCAAAGAGAACGGAAAGAAAAATGAGAAAAAAAGGGACAAGACCTCGGGACAGTGGAGCAGCAAGAGGGGAAGGCAAATCTCTCTCCGCCTCGCTCGCGAAACACCAACGACGACACAAGCATCCTCCATAGCCAAGAGTGAGCAGAGGGCCTCTGGCAGATCATCTGCGTCCAAGCTTCGTCCGCCTACTCTTCGCCATAACTCCTTTGTCCCCCTAAGTCTGTCCCTGTTTTAGCCGCGCCGAATACCCCCGCTCGCTCGCCTAGGACCTCGGGGTCTTAGGCCCGGATACACATTTGTTTCCCAATTTGACCTTATAGACTGAAGTCCGGGTCTTAGGCCCGAACATCTAAGTTCATTAAGATTATGCTAATTTAAATATATCCGAGTCAATTGACATATGTTTTGTCTAATAAAATTTATTTAGACTTAACATCACTTCGTTTAATGAATGATGAAGATATAATTTATTTATCAAGTTTAAGTTCACTTGATCTTTAACTAGCCAACTTCTGAAGGATCATATCTCGAGACTTATAATGAGACCGTGTATTATTAATTATCCAACGAGTTACGGGTTTTAGATTGTTGCCATTGGTTGGTTGCATTCACTTATTGGAGTTCTTAATTACTGCATCATATTTTAATACTTCGAGTGTTTATTTTTCGTATTGTCTTTTAATAAATTGTGCATTAACATTGGCTTAGATTTGCATAAAAATGACCCCATAAAAGCATTTCCATGTACATTAAGTAACTTCCAATAACCTTTTAGGGTCCCAAAAGATTAGCAAGAGTGCATGACTACTTTAAATTAAATAACAAACTAGTTAGGTACTGAAAGGATGCTAACATGAATGTTAGCATAATCACGTCCCCAAACCTTAGAATCTATGATTTTGTAGGGATTGAGACAATACTTTCACTTCTCGATCGGTATTTAGTTGACTCCAATAGGCTAGTTGCAATTTATAAATATTTTGATTGTTAAAGATTTTTAAAATCAAAACCTCTTAATGTCACGCGAGGTACGAACTAGGGAGAATCCATGTTCGTAATTGATGAATCAAGTTGGATTACAATGATGCGTTGCGTTCGAGCCATTTTTTAGGGATGCCAACTTAGACTCTATTAAGAACAATACCTCTAAACTTATCTATAACCCCCTCCTTGGGAAAGTTCGGGTAGGTTGTGACACAGACAAGAATTATGATCTAGAATAGAAAATATCTTTTTAGGAAATATTTTTAACTAGGAAACCGTCTAATTAGGAAATTTATTTAAAATAGAAAACCTACTTGAATTGGTCAACTTTTTTCTTAAACTCAAACTCGAGACATAATTTTAATAGTTCTTACATACATCTAGATATTGTTAAAATCGTTTTTATATATTTGCTTCAACCATGATTTTGATCAATGGTTAACTGGGAGTATCTATTGGAAAGCATATTCATTTACTTTATATACGCCTTCATCAAGCACCAATTACCGATATTCATAAAATCCAGAACCAAGTATCCATAATCAATCATAAAAAGGGAAATATTAATAGAAATGAAAGTTAATTCTAAGCCATTCAAATAACAAAGTTTCAATAACAAATTCCTTAGGTTAAGGTATTCGAGAGAAGAAAGATTCCTAATTGAGCTAGGGAGTTCTCCTAATGACTGACAACCCTCTAGGAAAAGGCATTGAAGAAAAGAAAGATTCCCTATCGAGGTAGGGAGTTCTCCCAACGATTCACACCCCTCTAGTTCAAGGCATTGGAGAGAAGAAGATTGCCAATTGAGTTGGGGAGTATGCTCAATGACTTACAACCTTGTAGGACAAGGTGTTGGAGAGAAGAAAGATTTCCAATAGAGCTAGGAAGTTCTCTCAATGACCAACAATCTTGTAGGACAAGGTGTTGGAGAGAAGAAAGATTCCCAATCGAGCTAGGGAGTTCTCTCAATGAACCACGGTGCGATAGGTTAAGATCTTGGAGAGAAGAAAGATTCCCAATCAAGCTAGGGAGTTCGCTCAATGAACCACAGTGCGATATGTTAAGATGTTGGAGAGAAGAAAGATTCCCGATTGTGCTTGGGAGTTCTCCCAATGAACGACAACTTGCAAGATTAAGATGTTGGAGAGAAGAAAGATTCTCAATTGTGCTAGGTATTTTGTAATACCGCTCCTGCATAAAGTAAGTTCTTTTAGTTCCTCCAATTCGCCCACTTCTCTAGGTAGCTCCTTGAGTCTGTAACATCGATTCAAGTCCAAGGAAACAAGGCTCTTGAGTTTGCCTATAGAAGGGTGGACTTGCTCTAACCATGTCAAGCCTTTTAAGATAAGAATTTCCAATTCTATGAAAGCCGAGAGATCAGGAATACATCTTAAAAACCGACAAGATGCAAGGTCAAGAATCTTTAGCCGCTTTGCTGCCTATACAAAGGAGAACAAGCTGTCAAAAGATTAGTTGATCGACAAAACGAAACAAACAAAAAATCACAAAGGATGCCTTTTTCCTCGTTACCATGATCATACTCCACTCACTCCATTCATCTGTCATGTCGTTGTTTGACAACTGCAACACCACTAATTTCGGTAGATGCAAATTGGTTGCCGAAAAAGACACTTTGTTCAATATGGTCAATCTTTTCTCTTTTTTAATGCCAAACCAGTGAAGCCATCTTAATTCAGAAAACACTCCGGTAAAGTTTCCGCTTAAAGCCACATGCCCCAATTGAAGGAATCTTAAGCTCACTAAGTTCTTGAAGTGTTTATTTGTGTATGCTTGGAGATGGCCACCATCTTTCTCGAGACAAATTGCCTGGATCCTTTCTGTTCCCTGTATATCAAACCAATCAATTGAGTGCCCAAATTGAGATTTAATTTTGTAGTCTTTGCTTTTTAAGATCTTGGAGGCGCAAAATTTGTCTTTTTGTTATATCCTTGCTTTATAAAAATATTGGCACATAAGCTCAAAGTTAATTTTCTATTGTCATGAATATAAATAGAAAATCGATTTTGCTTTAGAAAATCTATGACAAACGCACCTCAACATATTATCATTTACTTTTTTCGAATTTTGTAGCACATGTGCTTTGACTTGCATAAGCGAAATACACGAACCATTTAAAACATGTGAACGCTGACTTGATGAATTTACATAATGTGTTAAAGAATTGGGTCACACTTGTTAAGTAGCTAATGAGCACCCGATTTTCAATTCATTACCTACTCTTGTGAAGTGTTTAATCATTGCTTTCGAAATTGACACTCTTCTCGTAAAATATGTGTAAAAAGTGACCTGATGACATCCGTTGGCAATACATCTTTTAGAATTTGAATAGTATCTAAGATTTTGGTGGGGATTGGAAAAAAAAAGTTTCTTTCAGACCAACTAAAAATGAACTACTTAAATTCCTCTCGTGATATAATGGTTATGGTTAGATTAAGGTTTCTAACATATAAAACAATAGGTCTGGGCAATATCTTGTAGCAGTCTCTACCATATGAAAGTTTCTGAAGAAATATACTTATTTCTGTTTACCAAACAAGAAAAAAAAGTGAAGATGCATGTGTCCATTTGCTTAAGATTGGCAACCTTTGTTGCTGCATCTTATAAATCAAAACATACTGTTTAACTTTCCTGCTAAAATAGATAACTAATTAGTAGAAGATGGGGAAAAAAATCCAAAATGGCTTTGATTGACTTTGATAACAATACTTATATTTTTACCCTAGAAGTGTAGCTGATCAAGGATAATGTCCAATAATGTTCAAGGTTCAGAAATTTAAAAGCTCATTAATTTCAATCACACAAAATTTGGAAAAAAGAAAAAAAAGAATACAAAAAATGTCATAACTTTTGTATAGTACTCATTTTGGTGCCAAAACATCAAAGCAATCACTTGAATGCCACATCAATAGAAAAATGATCAAAATGGTGAGACTAACATATCAAACTTTGGCTTTTTTTCATCATAGGAGCACCTGAATAAATTCGGGCGTTCTAAATAAAAAAACACATGTGATAAGTGTGAATTTGACACTATTTTTTCGATGGTGATGTTTTGTCCGATTAGTAATTATTATAATGGGCATCCACTATCTATAATTATCCTAGAAGAAGAGAACTAGAATAATTTGACCAATAATATTTATGCGTCATCTCTGTTTATCATTGTAGTCATTCAGATAATTAATATTTCAAGAAAATATGAAAATTACATACTTTTGATAAATGAGATTTTTGGGGTAGAATCACAGTTAAGTGATTTTATATATATCGTAAACTAAATTTTTTCACAGAGAAAACTTACATTGATGAATTTGAATGACATTTTATCTGGTGACACCATGAAATAATATAGCTTTTTCGTCCTTCCATGTATAAAATTAGCTGTCACAATTACTCTGTTATGAACATGAATCGTGATTTTTCCTAATGTGTACGAGCATTTCGTCATTCTATATAAAATATTAGAATAGATTGGATTAAATATATGAAAATATGAGGGAGAGGAGAAGAAAAAGAAGTGCCATATGTTACCTTTTCTCCCATTAGTACTTCAAAGGCTTCCTCGTGGAGCCATAATCTACTCCGCCTCTCTGGTGGTCCTTCTTCTTGAACAATCTTCCTTCCAAGATCTCTTAATTGATCGTGCATCCTTAAATTACCATTATCGTCAATTTTTATTAAGCACCTCAACTTTAACTCCTCAATTCCTAGACTTGCATAAAACCCATAATCCTCCCACATGTGTATGGCGAATTTGCTGTCTTTGCCAATAAAGAAACAAGCAATATCGAGAAAAATCTCCTTATGTGCATCTTCTAATGCTTCATAACTTATCTTCAATATTTCCTCAACATCGCTGTGTGGCTCTTTCTTTAATTTCCTCGACATTTCTTCCCATACTTTAAGATTTGTTTTTCCATATAAGTATGAACCAATGACCTCAAGAGCCAAGGGAAGACCACTCATGGTGGATATGATATTATGAGAGACATCCTCAAACTCCTTCGGAGAATGATCCATATGAAATGCATGCCTGTTAAATAAAAGCAAAGAATGCTTCTTTTTTATTTCATTCAATTCATACTTATTTTCTACCTCAAATTCAGATTGATCAAGAACAGCTTTATTTCTAGTTATGACAATGATAATACTCCCTGAAGTAAACGAATTACGTTCTTTGGCCAAAGCGTTTAGTTGGTCTTTGTGATCTATATCATCCAAAAGTATAAAAACCTTTTTTCCTTTGAATCTAGATTTGATTATGTTAATACCATCATCAAATGTAGATACTTGAGTGTTGCTATGTAATATATCAGATATTAGTTGGCTCTGCAGATGCTCAACACCATAGCGACGGGTATTTTCTCGAATATCTGGAAGGAAATTGACATGCGCAAACTTTTTCGAAAGTTGATTGTAGATGCACTTGGCAAGAGTTGTCTTGCCTATCCCGCCCATGCCATAAATTCCAATCATTCGAGCATTGACAGAAGAACAGTCTATCCAATTCATAATTTCCTTGAGATGATCATCAAGTCCAACTAATTGCTTAGGAACATCTAGCAGAAAATGTTTCCGCAACTCGCTTAGAACAGTTTGGACCACAAGCTTTATCAATCCTCCCTCATGGCTGTCAAACAACACACACAAAGAAAAGTAGAGAAATTAAACCTGGACGTGGTCAATGCCAAGTGTTCGATCCTTGTCAACGGATCCAACCGTATGTTAGCAACGGGAGGTCAATTTTATCTGGCGGTGATCAAGGTTTGGAAGACTCAGCATTCGAGTCTTTTGGGGGTATATGTAAAGTGATTGATACTATTATTGGCTGGGGGTTGTCGTGTCTTTGTTGTGTGCTTTGTACCGGATACAATTGTAAAATTCTCGTTCATCATGAGATACTTGGTTTCTAGTTGTTTTCGGTTTAGTTTTCAGAGGACATCTTGGGGAGTCCTAGTTTTTGTCGTTCATTAAGGACACTACGGGATCTTCTTGTTGTGAAAGTAATTCATCAGGATTTCATTCCATTCGTCTAAATTAAAAAAGTTACTCATGACTAAAAAAAAAAAGAGAGAAAAATCAGGTGGAAGAAGAGTACCCGTTGTCAACTTTCTCGGATTCCCATCCATGTAAGTAACTCACTTCGTTAAGTGCTAGTTGCCCTTCCTCAATATCCTTCTTATCAAAACGCTATTGACGCGAATGGAAGGCATTTCCAAAATTTCCTTTCAAATGGCGCACGTCCGATGCGGGTACTTTGTAAAAGATGGGCAAAATCATGTGTGACGAGCTCTTCTTGTAGTACATGATAGAAATGAGCTCGCAGAGGCACCAATTACTTGAAGCATAATTTTCAGAAATAATGGGGATCAAAATCTTAGATCGTGAGATGGCATCGAGAATCTTCGAACCAAATTCCTTGCCAATGGGGATGCTGTCCTCATCCCTAAACACGCAAATTGATACAATTCCAGCGTTGACCAGACTATGATAGAGGTGATCAGTGAATTCCTTACGGGTATCCGAGCCTCTAAGGCTCCAGAACACGTCGTATCGATCGTTACTTTCTCCCGCAGGCATTGGAGAGATAAAACCAGTTTCCTTCTCCATTGGGACGGCCAAACCGAGCCATGGACGATCGAAGCCGCATCAAAATGGTGAGGACGGATGCTGCCGGGGTAGCCCAAATGGAGGGCCAGGATTGGAAGATACGCGAACTCGGAAGTGGTGTCCATGGCGGGAGCGCTCGGAAGGGAGGTTGACAGGTAGCGGAGGGGCCGGAGAAGCAGGAGGAGAAAGGAATGGATTTAGAGAGGGAAGGAAAGCGAGCTCCATTTCTTCTTTTTTCCTCTTTGGTGGAGCGTTTCCCTATCCGAGGAGAAATGCTCGAAACGAGAGATCCTTTTATATGGATGCCGTCAGTGGTTGTCAAGTCAACTTTTTTTGTTCATTGGATCCTTTACGTTAGAGATCGTTTCATCCTCCCCCACCCCACGAGGAGAAAGTCAGAAGCCAGTGCAGTAACCATTGAAAGCCGAAGCAGATTCATAGGGGGGAAATAAAAAATTGCCAGTGGTCCTATCCTTACTACCCCGCACAGTAGACTTTATTAAAATGGCAAAATACACAAATAATCAATTTTAATTTAATATGTAATATAATTCTTAAATTTTATTTTTTTTAAATATGATATTTAGATTTTAACTAGACGTGTGATGTTGTCCCTCAATTTTTGATTTATTCAATATGAATATTGGAATTTTAGTACGAATTCAATTTAGTGCATGCACTGGATGAAAAATATTTGATGTTGTCTTTGAATTTGAATTATTGGAAGGACAACATCGAATATATTCATACTATCCAGAAATTAGATTGAACGTATAATAAAAGTTTAGAGGCTGTATTACATAAGTTTAAAATTCAGATACTACATTACACATTGGGCCAGAGTTCATGAATCATTTATATCATCATCACCACGAACTACTACATACCTTCAACCACATATCTATATTATTTAAAGATAGATTCTTCTCGCTCACATCTCTTCAAATCACGAAGGAAACTCCATGGAAGCATCTTCATCTTTGAATATAAGTTCTCACAGTACTTAATTCTTATCATTGTCTTTTCCCTTACTCTTATAATTTAAACCTAATATATAAAAGTCTAGTTATCTCCACCACCTCATTTTTTAACAACCCTTTCTGTCTAAACCCATTTTTATTAGCCAAACAATATAGTGTCGAGTAATTACTGCCCAATGGACTTTGCCCTCTAGATGATTGCACTTTCCTGCTCTTAGGATATCTCCATCAATCATACTTTTCATAGGTGGGGTCTAAGTTTTGAATTTTTCTCATATGTAAAATTAATTTAAAGTTAAAATAATAACCAAGGAAAATTTAAATTTTCCATTGTCTAGCTGATTAAATTAACGGAGAAAGTTGAGGAAAATGATTTAAATAAGGGGGAGACATTTGCTTATGGCCGCACATTTTCTTTTCTTTGTAAAAGTTGCCGAAATAAATACTTCAAAAAGCTCCGAAGTGAATTTCTTTCGTGGTCTGCATGTTTTTATTTTTATTTTCATTTTTAATTTTGGCTTTAGTGTGTACGAAATCTGGGAACCTACCCACGGGTAGCCCAGCTGGTTAAGGCGAACTCGGGCTTCGTTGAGGTCTTGGGTTCGATTCCCCGGGGAAGCGCCTGTGATTTAAGTGAGGGGCCATGGCGGTAAGTTGCTGTACTAGTCTCCCCCGAGAAATAGTCGAGGTGCGTGCAAGCTGGCCCGGACATCTCGGTTATCAAAAAAAAAAAAAAAATCTGGGGCGTTTTTGGCAATAAAAATTTTGGGCTCTGAAATGTAGTTATCTATGGAAAATGTATGGGATTTTTATCAATACAAAAGATTGTGACTCACTCAATGATTAGAGTATCCCAGGAAGCAATCTTGCTCTTTGCTTTAGATGTAATGCATAGTGGAGGAAACGTGCTGTATGTTTTTGCATGTGTACATGTTGATATATTGAATGGTGTGGTGTTGGCATTTCATATAGTGACACATTTACTAGTCACATTTGTCATGTTGTATCATATCTTGTGACCTTGCGTCGTGCTTGTATTGTGGCAGCCCGGCAAGTTTCTTAACGTGTCTGGTTTTGATTTTGCCACATTCACCGTATAACTTATCTCAACATGGCACGATTAATATGACAAAACATGAATCATCAGCCATACCCTTAATAATGTGATCGCTCACAAAACAACGAAGGAAAAATAATGTTGGAAATGTTTGAACTTTCATGGTCTCTGTGGACCGCTCTATAAAATTTTCACTTGTTTTATTTTTAACAAAGAAAGAATTGCTGAAAGGGAACAAGTCTCTCGCCCTTATTCCTCGCTGAGAAGCCGATACTTTCGTCCTCCTTCCAGTGGCTCGCAACATAAGTCTCTTTCCCTCTCTCTCTCGTGACTCTCTCTCTTCTCTCTCTCTCTCTCTCTCTCTCTCTCTCTCTCTCTGTGTTTGTCTTAATGTTGCTTCTCTATCCGTTTCGCTTCACTTCTTTAATGTTTTATCTATTCCACGCTAGCCCCGCATGACACCAATTCCAGGCTAGACGAATCTTTATATACTGATATAACATTACTGAGTTATTCTCTTCAAACATTGATGGATATCTTTTCTTAGAAACGAGCTATAATTTGTTAGATGACACCAAATGAGCATAATGTATTGGTACTAAAGTTACCAAATTTCATTTTTCAACAGCAGCATTTGCCAAATTTGGGAATAAAACATGGCTGATGCGACCTGAAACGAAACCGGGCATCGCTCGATCTGCCTTGCTCCGATCTCGCCCCTCTCTCCCAAAATGAAGAGAGGATGCCCTCTTGCTGCACGACAAGATGTAGATAAAGAATAAAAAAAGGCTGGATGGAAAGCACATGTTTTCTGAACGATTCCGAAAACAGAATGTCCAACGATCGAGTCTTCCTAGGTCAAGGCTAATCTTACCATAAAGAGCACAAGCATTGAGAGACTTGCTAGCACGATGGTGCCTTTTCTGACATTGCTGAGCTGACCACAATTTTTATTTCAAGAAGAACTGGGTCCTGGAAGTTTTAGGGTCCCCTTTGTTCTTTCCGTAGACGAATAAGACAATTCCAGACCATGAAAAATGAGAAACTACCGCTTGTCCTTGCTAACCACTTCTGTTGAGTCTCGATCTTCATTCCCTCTCGATCTTCGGTATCTTCTTCTTCTTCTTCTTCTTTTAAACTCTCACTTTATCATAATGATTTGTCAAGGCTGCTCATAATGTGGATATATTCACATAGTACAACGTTTGAGTCTTGGTAAATGTCGCAATATCTCTATCTACAATAAAACTAAGTAAAAAAGCAAATGAAAAAAAAATCACATCCTCCCCCCCCTCCCCCCTCCTTTTCCTCTCCAGCATTCTGCCGCACTGTTTTCGGAAAGTACCAGGTGAGCATCGGCTATTATGAAGAACCGAGCCAACACGACCTCACTGTTTCTTCCTATGAGTGACGATGCAGCTTGGGCCATCCATGTCGTTTTTTGTATATTTGGGCAATCTGGCATGAATTGCCGTGGAAAAACATTTCTTTTAATTGTGCGTAGTATTTGAAGAAACATATCTAATGATATTCAAGAAAGAGAAATTCGTAAGGAATCGACTATCAATGTCAGTTGGTGGATGTTGGCCCAACATTTTTTAAAACAAAATATCGATATCATGTAGTCAATCATCAAACATTCACATGTTGTAATTGAAAATGCTCACACTTATTAATCATTTATAACACAAATGGACGGTTCTGTATATTCTAAGGTAACCATGGAATTGGTCCATTTATGAAATCTTGAATGGTATGATTGGTTCGTTTTTTACTTTTTTTTGAATTTTACGACATTATCTGTTCAACTTTTACTTTTTGTGAAATATTTAGAATTTCAAACTATTTAATACCAAATACCAAATTGCACAATTGATCCGTTTTTAGAACTTATAGAAAATAAATCAAAGTAATGAGGAGAAACTATAAATAGAAAAAAAAAATATCTCAAAGGGTTGTCCTACTACTACTACTACTACTATTATTATTATTAGTAGTAGTAGTAGTAGTAGTAGAGGGAGGAGGAGGAGGAGGAGGAGGAAGAATAGGAGTATTTCACATGTTCTTGGCATTATTTTTTAGGTTGCGTCTAGAATTAATAGGCAATGTTCTAGGCTGCCGGACAAGCTCGTTCATAAGGTTTCAAGCAACACTTTTCGTGGATAAGAATGGTCGGTTTGTATGTAGGCATTTCCCAACATTTAATGAAGAGAAAGTGCATTCTTGCTGCACCAAAAGACGTAGATAAACAAGTGAAGAGGCAGGGCAAAGGGCACATGCTTTACGGACGATTCCCAAATGCACAATGTGTAATGAACGGGTCTTCCTGGACTGCTGGCTATTGATTCTAATATTTGAAGTCGTTGACTTGGATTAGTGCCATGCACATCTTCTCTTTCCAATGGACCTTGCCCTCTTGATGCGTGCCCTTATCTTTAATTGGTAGACTACAAATAATATACCCAGGCGGTCCAATGAGACCAGGAAAAATTCAAATAAAAACTGAATCCATTCCATAAGCCCAATCTAATCCAACAACTTGCAGAACTAGTGTGTCCTTGGGGAATAAAGTTGCCAACGAATTGAAAACAAGAAAAAAATGAATGAGACATCAATGGTACTTAAAACTTACAAATCAAACTCAGTAGTCAGCATATGCTCTATAAGATATATGTTTCAAGCTAAAAACAATTAACTTAGTCAGCCTTCGTAGATTTCTATCTGTTTCAAACATACACGGTTGAGGAACTTCATGAGTGCAGAGCTCCAAAACCCTTGCAAGATTGCAAGAAAGATCAAATATGACATTGCACTTTCATTGATGGAAGGGGTTGTCAATTCCATCATTAAATTACATAATTGGTCCCGTCGTCCTAGGAACTGGAAATTGGACCGCTTGGAAACCGGTTCCATTTTTAGGAATTGAGCTATGGACCAAAATTCCGAAGAATCAGACCAATTCGGCCGGTCCAGTCAAGCTAGGGTGGTTCCCAGGTTGAGCGGTCCAACATGCTCAATCCTACGATCCATGCCTAGATGGATTAATATTAATATTATTTGTTTTTTTTTTTTGTGTGGAAAAGAAACTTTGCGGAGTAGTCTAAACACTTATCCGAACACAAATTATTACGGAGGGACTGGAGGGTAAATTTGACCAATCAGGGATAAGGAAATCAGCTTTGGCAACCCAATTGGCAAGATGGTCGGCCTCGCAAGAACAGAGGATGACCTGCAAATGTTTTAGTTGGGCCAGGTTTCACCGACGATCTTCAATAGTGTTCAGCACAGCCCGTGGCCTTTGTACTTCCCCCGGAAACCAAGTTCACGACTGATACGCTATCCCTCTTCGAGTTCCAGGCGCGGATAATCAGTACCATTTCGACTGATCAGTTTGTTGGCTCAAGAGTCAAGAACCATACGCCTTCCTTGACTGCCAGGGCTTCAATAGACAAAGCCGAGGATGCACGCACCCGTTTCGCAAAGCCGCCGGTGATGACGGGCAGACCATTCGGATCTCAGCAAACCCGACTGCTATTTCTTCGTTCCATGAATTCATCGACGATACGGCATTACCAAAAAGATAAGAATGCTGTTATGCATCTCCATGGCCTGTGTTAGACCCCGACCTGTCACGGTCACGGATCACTGCATTTCAGCGCTTGGGATTTATGAATGCGGGGAATAGATTACAAGACAGATTGACGACTTGTTTTAGTGAAGCACATACACTACGCTTAGATGTTTGGATATGTAGTCGACCCAAGTCATTTTAGAGAATGTCTTCTGTATAATAGACTTAGCGCTATATATCTAATGAAGCACGATCATCTTTAATGAGCGCCTCTTAAAAATCTGTTGAAACATGCCTAATGAGACTATGTTCTTCAAAGCATCGAGTACACATATCACGAGGACAATCCAGATATTGGGAATCGTAATATTTCCTAATCTAATCAGTTAACAAGTGCCCTCGGGTAATTTATAAACAAAATCCAATCGCTTTTAATTTATCAATTGACAAGCAATGTTCTTTCGACGGTGAAATTATGCAAACTATTCACACGTTAAGGCACTTAAACATTCATCTTTTACAACGTTGATTTGTGAGCAAGTTTTCTTTGTAAGTTACTTGCATACGTACTCTGAGAATCATTCTCAAAGCATAGCCTCGCAGTATTTTTTTTTTTTTTGATAATCAAGGAATTCATCATGAGCCCTCGTGCTGGAATGGCACCAAAGGGCTAGGCCTTTATATCTTGGGGAAGACTAGCACATGACCCTAATACCATAACCTCTCACTTAAGACGTTAACAACTGCGGGTTTGGAATCCTCACCCTCGGCAATAAGGGAGAAGTTCACAACTAATACAGCTACCCACCATTGGGTAGCATAGGCTCGTAGTTGCTAATAGGAGAAAGGTTAAAGGAGGGAGAGCTTCCCTCGGCAGCATATGCTCTGCGTTGGCGTCAAAATTCAAGACGGTCAGTCAAGTCTTCAGCCGGACGGTTGGGAATGAGCTGGAGATCCGACTCTGGATCAATGCATGAAACCATCAGCTTTCCTCCAGCATCGTGATAAGTGATCCTCAGGATTAGATCATTTCATTGGAAGTTTAAGAATGGCAGACGAATTCGGTAAATGGAATCAAGAAACGAAACATGGACGAGGGATCTACAGCTACGTACCTAGCTGACAGCACAAGCAATTGTCTTCTTTATACGTTGAAACTTGTCTCGTTTCTGGGTGGCTACCTGGTCATGGCAACGGGGCATTCTCAAGAGAGGACTCTCTTAGAACATCGTGGAAAGGTACAAGAGTAAGTTAACAAAATTAAAAAAAACATAGGACTGAATTGACATTCATACAATAGACATATGAACGATCAAACAATTTGCCCCTAGCTCATAATTACTTTTCCCCAGCATAATTCAGGCGATTGGTTTAGAGATTCACAAGGAACTCGCTCATGCCGATTAAGCACATGTCATGGAATCTATCTTCACACAATCACATTATCAATGACAGATAATGCATTTCGCCATCCGCACTACAGACTTACCATTGTCTTAACATTAAATTAATTATGACCATGTCGTTCCAATTTATGTAATCGAAATACAAAGTTAAGTCTTGAAGATTGCATGGACCAAACAGACGTGGCACGAAAGCAGAACCGGTTTACCTTGCTTGATAAACTTTCAAAACTGCAGTTTCACTACTGCTTATAAAAAGCTTGTCTACAATCACATATGACAGAGTCGGAAATGCGCTTTTTTTTTTTTTTATGATTACCAGCCAGGAAAACTGGAACCTTGATATTTATTTTAGCTCAGTTTCTCAAAATTACAGGAATTTCATGCACATCTTGAAATGTTCAAGTGGAACATCAAGGGAACAAGAAGAAAGTTCACAAGGTTTTCGATCATCGAGAAAAATCGAATGGTGTTTTTTCTAAACATGATATATGTCATTCGTCAAATTTTGCGTGCAAAGGAACTTCTGGACGAATTCAAAATGGCCCAAGGATTTTCTTTTTTTCAAGGAAAGAGTTACTTTCGGACATAGCGAAAAATTAAATTTTGAGCAGAATTTGCAATATTGAGTGACAGAAGATCACCTGCCTACAAATGGAAAAAGCTAAATTTATAGAGAGGGAAACAGTAAATCACAAGGTAATTCTGGTTTACTGATGTCGATATATTCATTCGTTCAATCTCAAGCCGCTAATCTGTCTGCAGTCTGCAAAGCCTACCAACGGAAGGGTAAACAAGAAACATTGCTATGATGCAGTGAACAGCAAGTATTCATAGGCAAGTCCGGAGTTTCCAAAATCAATTAGATAAATACCCAGTGTGGAGCAAATCATGCTCATCAGATGTAGCTTCGAGAAGAGTATTACTACTTTTGCTCCCGCTGACCGTCGAAGGATGAAGAATCTTACCGGATGAGCAATGCCTTCTGCTGTCCGTAGACCCACATTACGGTTGACATCTGCATCTTGGCTGAAGCATCATGTCAGCTTCTCCGGCCAACTCCTCCACTCCTTCAATCATTAAGACTATGGACTCCGGAAATTAACAGAACCTTGTCAAGGAAAATCTTCTTGTCAAAAGAAGACGGATGAAAAGTATGGTCATGAATCTCGGAAGGAAAAATTGTAGTTCACTTCTTATTTACCTCAATTGAGGAAACACCACTCTTCCCACTATTGTAACATAGTATAAGATTCATCATCTCCGGAAAGTGATATTTTCATCCTGAACTTCATATTGTGGTGTTCCGTAATTTCTGAAGATATGATTCCAAGCAAAACTAGTACCGTCACCAATAAGGCATATCCAAATCTATACGGAGAAATTAAATCCAACTTTGCAAGTCCTTGAAACCGAGTGAGTTTCTTGCTGCTTGATAATACTAGAGATAGGAACCTATCCACCCCAGGAATCTCAGTGACACAGGCAACCACCTCTCCGTGAAATTCTCTAAACTTTCAAATTTCGATAGGTTTGGTAGTGTATTTAGGGCTTTGCACCCCATTAGGTTCAACTTTTTAAGTGTCTTAAAACACGATAGGTCAGGTAATCTTTCAGTAGACCCACAGTCAGAGATATCCAATGCCTTAATGACTCTGCCCTATCAAGACCTTGAATTTTCTAGATTGTTACAAGAGCTAGCCTTAAATTGCTTCAAATACCGTAATCCTGGAAATATCAGCTTGTCAATGGACTTGCAGCGATGTATAACTACTTCCTCCAAAGACTCCAATTCATAATGGCCCAGAATCTCAAGTTGGTTGTGGCAATCCTCAACGGGTAACCGTTTCAAACAGCTTAATTGTGAATCTCTTTAGGGAACTGCAGCTCTTTATTGACAACTCTTCCAAGTACTTGGATTGGTAAAGCTTCAAGATTATCAGCTTATCCCAAGAGTCGACATAAAGCTTCACGAGTCTTGAGGGAAGCTCTAGGATGGATTCAAGTTTATCGCATCTGTAAAGATGAAGTTCTTCTAGGTGGCTTAGGGAAGAAAGTAGAGGCAACCTGGGCTTTGACAAGAGACTGTCAGACTTTTCAAGCCGAAAGGAAGCTCTGGCAGTGACCAGAGCTTGTCACAGCCCCATAGGTTAAGCTGTCGAAGGGAAGAAATACTCTGGATGCTTTCTGGCAAGTCAGGTATTGGTGCTCGAGTGATATCAAGTTTCTTGAGCGAAGACAAGTCACCGATTGACCTAGGGATTTCTCTCAATGACCGACAACCCTTGCAACTGAGTATCTCCAGCTTCTCCAAAGAACCGATTGAAGTAGGAATCTTCGCAATTCCAGAAGAACCTAAATTAAGTTCTTTTAGTTCCTCTAATTCACCCACTTCTCTTGGTAGCTCCTTGAGACTGCCACAGTCACTCAATTCCAAGAGAATAAGGCTCTTGACCTTAACCAATAAACGAGTGTACTTGCTTTAGTCTGTGGCATTTTTTCACGACGAAAATCTTGAACTCTGTGAAAGCCGACAGATCAGGAGTACATCGTAAGTGATTGTAATGCTCAAGGTGGAAAACTTTGAGTCCCTTTGCCGTCTGTACAAAGGAGAATAAGCTATCAAAAATGAGTTGACCAAACAAAATTATAAATAAATTACAGAGGATCCCTTTTTCCCATCTTACCTTGATTGAACTCCATCCCGTCCAATACTTTGTTATCTGGTAAAATGACACCTCCAAGGTCCTTAAATTTGGCAGATACAAGTCGGTCCACCAAGAGAATAAGAGATTGGATTCAATGTCAAACCACCGGAGCCATCTTAATTCAAGAAACAGGTCGCTAAAGTCTCCACTTAAAGCTGCCCACCTCAATTGAAGGAACCTTAAACTCGGCATGTTCCTGAACTGTTCGCTTGTGTATGTTTGGAGTTGGCCATGTTGTTGGTCGAGATGGATTGCCTCGATCCTTTCGGTTCCCTGGACATCAAATCAATCGACTGAATCTCTAGAACAACTTTCAATTCTTTAGTTTATGGTTTTTCAACACCTTGGACACACAATCTGTAGATCCCGAACCAGGCGAGCCTCTGTCCGGCGTTCTCCAGCCCCGACAAGCCTCTCTCCAGCATCCTCCAGCTCCAGCGACTTCTGTTCGGCCTCCTCCAGCTCCGACGACCTCTGTCTGGCATCATCTAGGGCCAGCGGCTTCCTCCCAGGGCTCGCGACCCTCCATCCGAGGTCGCTCAGCCCCATCCGAGGTCGCCCAACCCTGGCAACCTTCTGTCCAGGGTTGTCCAGAGCAAGCGACCCCTAGTGTAGGGTCGCCCGACCCCGGCGACCTCCGTCGAAGGTCGCCCAGAGCAGGCGACCTCCAATCAAGGGTCACTCAGTCTCTGCGACCCCCAATCTAGGGCCGCTCAGCCCAGGTGACCTCTGTACAGGGTTACCCTGAGTCGGTGACCCCCAGTTGATGGTCACTCACCCCTCGTGCTTCATGTGTGAGGCTATTGTTGCTGTGGTTACTTGAGTTTGCTACCTTGGATGAAGTTTACGTTGGTTTATGTTGATAATTGATGAAGTTTTTGAATTTGCTAAGTTGCTGTGTTTTTTAGTTCACGGTGGGTGGTTGTGAATTTGTGTCGTGGCTATTGAATTGAGGAATTGGTGTGATCAATAGTTTATGAAGTGATAGTGGTGGAGTTTAGTGCATTGTGGATTGCTGTGAATTGGTATTGTGGCTGCTGAGTTGAGGAATTGGTGTGGTTAGTGTGTGAAGTGATTAGTGATTTGTGCGGATGTCTACCAATTCATCTTTTACTTCGGGGTTGGACACTTCTAGTACTTCTTCAAGCTCAACACCCTTTGGTCCATATTATAGTATGGCTAGCTTGCACAACACCTTAGTCAAGTTGGATGGTACCAATTATCCCTCCTGGTCGATGGATCTTTCGACCTTTATTTACTCTAATCGCCAGTGTAGATGGCTTGACAAAGAACCTCCTGTGATTCAGCTAGTTTGGAAGAATGGAAGTATGTAGATGCTACTTTACGTACACTTTTATGGGCCAGTATGGCGGAATCTATTCGTCATCTTTTTATGGACTGCACTACAGCTTGTGAGATATGGACAAAGTGTGCTTTACTATATTCTGGACAGAATAACATGAGTCGAGTTTATGACATGTGGGAGGCATTATTTGAAGCTAAGATTGGTGATGCTAGTTTGGCAGATCATTATGCTCATTTTGCATCTTTGTATTAACGTCTTAAGTCTTATTTTTCACCTGCTACCACAGTTACTCAGATGCAGCAACAGGAAGCAGACATGATAACCATACTCTTTCTTCATAGCCTTGGTCTAGATCAGAGTGCTCTTCATCAGCAGATTACTTCTCAGAGCACTCTTCCTTCCATTGAATAAGTGCATTCTCCAGCTGCTTGTTATACTTCCAGTCCCAAGACATTAGCAATTTCAAATAGTAGTGCTATGGTGGCTCGTGGAGGTCAAGGGACCCGTGGTCGTATTAAAGGCCGTGGATAGTAGAATCCTGATAATTCTTATCATGGTCGTGGTCGAGGTTTCCAAGGCCGAGGTACCGTTCGTGGTGGTAATAGTAATACTCTTAGAGGAGCATGTGGTGGTGGTCGAGCAAATCGTTTTTGTACTCATTGTCAGCTTTCTAGGCACACAGTTGATTACTGTTATGACCTTCATCCTGAACTCGAGGTCTACATGCTTCTATTGATACTGAGCCTTGGACTCCTTCTCTTGGATCTTCTCCTGGACTGGGTACAGTACAATTAACCCGTGCTGAATATGATGAGCTGATCAGAGCACTACAGAGTGAGAGTGGTGTTGTCTCTGGCCCTACTGCTACTTTGGCACATCGTAATGATCCTACATGTTTACTGTCCAGTATAGCTCCTCCTCGTTCTTAGGTTATTGATTCAGGTGCCACTCATCATATGACTGGTGATCCTGGTCTTCTTACTTCCACTTCATCTGTTCCTTCTATGTCAGTCACCTTAGCAAATGGTTCTCAATCCAAAGTCACTGGTACAGGTTGTGTGTCATTGAGTTCCTCTGTCTCTTTACCTATTGTTTATCATATTCCACACTTTCCTTATAATCTATTATCAGTCAGTTCTATTACTCGTGATCTTGATTGCGATATTATCTTTTCTTCGTCTTTATGTGTTCTTCAAGATCAAGACTGGACGCTGAATAGGTGGTGGGCGTGAGGCTGGTGGATTGTATGTCCTAGAGCCCGAGATTATTGCTACTGCTACAAAGGTTCAAACTAAAGCTGTGGATGATTCTTATTGGATGCATTGTCGTCTTGGTCATCCATAGTAGATAAACTTAGACAATTTCCTTTCGTGTCAAGTTCAAGTCTTCAGTTTAATTGTGAAACGTGTCAGTTAGGTAAACACCATCGTGAGTCTTTCCCTTGTTTTGAGTCCTGCGTCAACTCCATTCGAGTTGATTCACTCTGATGTTTGGAGTCCTAGTCGAGAGTCTTCATTTGGTTTTAGGTATTTTGTTACATTTATTGATGATTGTACTCATACAACTTGGTTATATTTAATAAAAGATCGTACTGAGGTTTTTCACTATTTCTGCCAGTTTTATCATGAAGTACGTACACAGTATTATATTTCTATTAAGTGTTTGCGTACTAACAATGCCTGTGAGTATTTTTCTTCATTTACCTTTATTTCGTTTCTCAAATATCATGGCATTTTACATCAGAGTTCTTGCGCTCACACTCTGCAACAAAATGGAGTTGCTGAACGTAAGAACTGTCATTTGTAAGATGTTGCTCGTTGTCTTCTTCATCACACACATATGCCTAAATCATTCTGGAGCTATGCTTTACTTACAACATGTCATCTTATTAATCGTCTTCCATCCTCCGTGTTGAAAGGAGCTATTCCTTATGCTCTTCTTCATCCTGATCGTCCTTTATGGTATGTTCGCCCTCGTATCTTTGGAAGTGTTTGTTTTGTTCATTCCTTGTCTCCTGGATTGGACAAATTGTCACCTCGTGCTGAAAAATGTGTTTTCGTTGGTTACTCCCGTACTCAAAAGGGATATGTGTGTTATAATCATTCTCGTCGTTGAGAGTATGTTTCTGCTGATGTGACATTCTTTGAGGATAAATCGTTCTTTGGCGATGATCTGACTCAAGTACCATTAACCTTGGATCTTCTACCACCATCTGCACCTATGTCTCAGCCATCTCCAAATCCAAGCTCAGCACCACCAATTCCTCTTCAGGTGTATACACGCCGTTCTCGGTCTGTTTGGGGTACCACATCTTCACCAGCTAGCATTACACCACCACCACCAACTTCGGTCCCGACTTCCGATCCTCTTCCACCGTCTCCTGACAGTTCTCCTATTGCTCATTGTACTCGGTCTCGGTATCCTCTCTCTCATTTTTTGTCTTATCATAACCTCAGTCCTCAAATGTCTGCTTTTGTGTCCTCTCTTGCTTCTGTGTCTGTGCCTAATAGTGTTGAGGAAGCTTTGGCCCATCCAGGGTGGGCTCGTGCTATGGAGGAGGAGATGACTACTTTACATCATAATAAAACTTGGGAGCTCGTTCCCTTACCGGCTCATAAACAATTGGTAGGTTGTCGCTTGGTATTTGTTGTCAAGCACTATCCAAATGGTTCAGTTGAGCGCTTAAAGGCACGTCTTATAGCATTGACTATGATGAGACTTTTTCTCCAGTAGCCAAGATTCCTTTTATTCGTATCATCATTTCCTTGGCTACTCAATCGCAGTAGACTCTTCATCAGCTTGATGTCAAGAATGCCTTCCTTCATGGTGATCTTCACGAGGAAGTATATATGGAGCAACCACCTGGGTTTGTTGCTCAAGGGGAGAAAGTATGTCGATTGGGAAAAGCTCTTTATGGGCTTAAGCAATCTCCTCGTGCTTGGTTTGGCCGGTTTAGTAACGCAGTTATTACTTTTGGCATGCATCGGTGTAGTGTGGATCACTTAGTATTTAGTATGTCCTTGTCCAAAGGATGTGTTATTCTTGTGGTTTATGTTGATGATATCATTATCATAGGGAGTGATGTTGAAGGCATACAACGACTCAAGGACTTTCTTAAGAATGAGTTTAACACTAAAGACCTAGGTCGTCTACGGTATTTTTCTTGGCATTGAAGTTGCCTATGCCAATGATAGCATTGCTCTCTCTCAGCGAAAGTATTGTCTTTACATTCTTAAGGAGGTCGGTTTACATGATTCTAAGCCTCGTGACACACCTATGGATCCTAGAGTGAAGCTTGATGATGAACAAGGAGAACCTCTTCGTGATCCAGAAAAAAATATTGACGGTTAGTAGGCAAATTAAATTATCTTACCATTACTCGTCCAGATATTTCATTTGCTGTTCGTAGGGTAAGTCAGTTTATGAGCTCTCCTCGTACTACTCATTGGCAAGCTGCTTTACAAATTGTTTGATATTTGAAGAGAGCTCCAGGTTAAGGACTTGTGTTTCACAATCAAGATCATCTTCATATAGCTAGTTATTCTAGTCCTGAATTTTTGGAGGTGACAGGATACTCTTATGCGGATTGGGCTGGTTGCCCTTTGGATCGCCGGTCTACTTCGAGATACTGTGTATTTCTTAGTGGTAATCTTGTGTCATGGAAAAGTAAGAAACAATCTGTTGTTTCTCGATCTAGTGCAGAAGCCGAGTATCGTACTATGGCTAATGTTACCAGTGAACTTCAGTGGGTTCGTATATTATTAGCTAAGATTGGACTACCAATGACAGAACCATCACTTCTATACTGTGATAATCAATATGCTATGCATATTGCTAGCAATCTAGTATTTCATGAGCGAACTAAGCATATAGAAGTGGATTGCCATTTTGTTCGAGAAAATGTGAATTCAGAAGATGTACGGCTGGTGCACATGCGTTTTGAAGAGCAACTAGCAGACATTTTCACAAAGCCTCTTCGAGGCGTACGAGTTTCATATATTTTTCATAAGTTAGGTATTTTTTATATGTATGCTCCAACTTGAGGGGAAGTGTTGAGTTTATTAATTTAGGGTATTAGCAAGTTGGGAGTATTTAGGTAATTGTATTAGGCTTAACCCTAAGCCTATAAATACTTATTATTCTTGGAAATAAAGTTTTAAGTTGTTCTTTTATCATTTACAGGGGCATATGTTCATAGTAGATAAATTTTATAGAATAGATCAGATTGAATACATAGAACATGAGGGAAAGAAAAAGGAGCATCGTATGTTACCTTTTTATCCATTAGTACTCTGAAGGATTCCTCGTTGGCGAATAATCTGCTACGTTCCCCAAGCGGGCCTTCTTGGCGAATGATATTCCTTCCAAAAATTCTCAAATGATCATGCATCCCTAACTTACCATCCTCATCAATTTTTATTAAGCATCTTAGCTTCAACTCTTCAATAGCTTGGTTCGGAGAAAAGCCAGAGTCCTTCCACATATACATGGCGAACTTGCTCTACTCACCAATAGATAAACAAGCAATATCTAGAAAAATCTGCTTATGCCTAAGTACGAACCTACAACCTCGAGAGCCAAGAGAAGCCCATCCATGGCGGATATTATATCACGAGATATACCCTCGAAGTCTCTTGGAGAATGGTCCATACGAAATGCATGTCTATTAAATAAAAGCAAAGAATGCTTCTCGTCTAATTTTTTCAATTCATACTTGAAGTCTATCACAAATTCAAATTGATCAAGAACAGCTTGATAACTAGTTGTAACAATGATCACACTTCCTGCCGCAAACCAATTGCGTTCTCTAGCCAATGCTTTTAGTTGATTTTTGTGATCTACATCATCTAGGATGATGAGAACCTTTTTTCCTCCGAATCTAGTTTTGATCAAACTTATTCCATCGTCAACTTTTCAAACTTGATGCCAAAATTTGTAGTATTTCCTTAATTAGTTGATTTTGGAGATAAGAAATACCGTGGTGGAAAATATCAGGAAGGAAGCAACAATGCACAAAGTCGTTCGATAGCCCGTTGTAGATGACCTTGGCAAAAGTCGTCTTACCGATCCCTTCCATACCATAGATTCCAATCATTCGAGCATCACTGGCAGGAGTGTTGACCCAGTTCTTAATTTTGTTCACATCATCACTGATTCCAACTAAGTGCTTAGTAACATCAAGCCTAAAATCTTGTTGCAATATGCTTTGAACTGTTTTGATAACTTCTTCCACTAATTCTCCTTCGCGCCTGCCAAACAATGAAGCTCATAAAAACTTCTTGGTTATACTTAATTTTCATCAAAAGACAGCCAAATATATGTGAAGGATGGATGTCGTAAGCAAAATATGCAAAATGTTCTCTTTTACATATACCAATGGAGGATGATGGTGTAGCAGGCATTTCGTTTCTTTCTCCTTCCTTTTCTGCCAATTTGATGTATCTTGCTGAAAATAAGTTTGTACCACTGGCTCCTTAAGAGTCTTTAGAAGTGTAGTCTGTGTAATAAAGCTTAAGGTCGCTGCTAGTTGAAGGATAGGAGATCGATTTTCCCCACTCCACGGCCAGGGCATCACCCAAGCCTAAATTGAGGATTTATAGTTGACTTACACAATCTCCTAAGAATGGGGTACTACTGGCAGCGGAAATGGAAATTAGACATGGTCAACACAAAGCGTCTGATCCTAATCAAGTGAGCCGAGCCCCTATCCGCAATAGGAGGTCAACTTTATTTGGTGGTGCTCAAGTTTTTGAAAACTGAGCATGTACCAGCACCAAACTTCACCATGGCTCATGCCGTCCTAGACTCTTCTTGATACCATTGTTGATTACCATTTGTAACAGTGGCATTGAAACATCGAATTAATCAAGATCACGAGATGTGCTACGCTAAAAAGAGCTTGCTTTCCACACCAAAATCTTCATTTGGAGGCAAATTGTCGAGTGTTTGAGTACTATCGGAAGGAGGGACTGTGGTTTCTTTTTTCTTACTCTGTAGGCCAATCCCAAAATTTTTGCGCACTACCCGATGATTTGGTTTTAGTTGTTGTTGGTTGAGGTTTTAGTTGTTGTTGGTTGAAGTTTTAGGGTGACATCCTGGGGAGTACTATTACAAGTGGAAGTAATTCATCCAGATTTCATCCGTTTTGCGAGAATAAGAATACTTCGACCAAAAAGGAAAAGAAGGTTAAGGCAGAAGTCAAGTACCCATTAGCAATATTCTCGGATTCCCATCCATGTAGAAGACTCACTTCTCTAAGCGCTCGTTGCCCTTCCTGGATAAGCTTCTCGTCGAAACGATACTTTTGCGACTCCCCAAAAACTTCCCTTTAGATGCCGCACATCAGATGGATTCACTTTGTAAAAGATGGGCAGCACTCTGTGTGACGTGTTATTCTGATAGTCCATCATTTGAATGAGCTCAAGAAGACACCATTTGCTCGAAGCATAATTTTCAGAGACGATGGGGATCGAAATTTTAGACTTTGCAATGGCATTGAGAATCTGTGAAGCAATTTCCTTGCCAATTGGGATGCTCTTATCGTCCCTGAACACCTGCAACCCTGCATTGACCAGCCTTTGGTAGAGGTGTTCTGTGAAACTCTTGCGGTTATCCAAACCCCTAAAGCTCAAGAATATATCGTACTGATAGCTGCCTTCTCCTGTGGGTGTCAGAGAAACCGACGAAGGACCAGATGATGCCGCAATGCTTACTTTTATTTCAATCTCAAGATGGATAGGAAACAAACGAGGTGAAACGAAGTGAAGTGCGAGGGTAGACAGAAGAATCAGCGCAAAAAGGACTGCAAAGGAGCGGACTACAAAGCGGATGATGGAGATCAAAATTTTAGACCGTGCAATGGCATTGAGAATCTGTGAAGCAATTTTCTTGCCAATTGGGATTATCTCATCGATCTTGAACACCGGCAACCCTGCAATGACCGGCCTTCGGTAGAGGTGATCCTTGAAACTCTTGCTGTCATCGATAACCGCAACGGTCATATCTATATGGAACGGAGGACCAGATGAACAACCAGACGTCATGAATTAGAGTTGATTCAGCTTGATGAGGTTCCTGTAGCGAGAATCGCCTCTCTTTTCTCTCCCTCTCTTTCCCCTTTTCCGGTGAGCTTCTTCGCTATCCGAGCCTTCCCTCCTTTTCACCTTTTGTTCTTTTGATTTTTGACTTTTTCTTTCTTTTTTTTCTGTGAGGCTCACGTTTTGAAATCTCAAAATATTACATCCGAGGACAAAATGGTTAATGAACGAGTCATCCTAGCGGCTTTCTAATGTTAATGTAGTATTAAATGCTATTAAC
Organism: Melaleuca alternifolia; assembly: GCA_019926035.1. Classification (NCBI taxonomy): domain Eukaryota; kingdom Viridiplantae; phylum Streptophyta; class Magnoliopsida; order Myrtales; family Myrtaceae; genus Melaleuca; species Melaleuca alternifolia. Next base: position 1,024,758 of record JAGKPW010002284.1, read on the forward strand.
TTGGACCGTCCCAAAACAAACAAAATAAACAAGTTTCCCACACCTAAATTAAATCTAAAGTTAAAGTATTTAAGTACAAAATCACACTTTTTGTTTAACAGAAACAAAGAATAGCCTTCGTCCTTTTTTCTCTTCATACGTTGTTTCTTGTTGGTTCGGTAAGTTATTTTTAGCTTAAATTTTGAGAAAATTATTATTGATTAAAAATACGAAATTCCCTTTTTTAAAGAAAAAATAGAATAAAAAAGAGAAAAAGGAGCTGATTGAAGGACTTGGCTGGAGTTTTAAGAGAAAAATAAAAAATTTTAAAAAAGTAAAAATTTAAAAAATAAAAAAATAAAAGGTCTGACATGATAAGGGATGGAAGCGTGGGGTGGGTAAAAGTGGAAGGGATGACTTCCGGAGAGAGAGAAGAAGAAAAAGAGGGACATGAGTTCACTGAGGAAAGGGGGAAAAAGAAAGAAAAGCAGAGGGGCCCCAAAAAGGAAGAAAAGGAAAAGGAAATGGAGGAGAGTGAAGATGAAAAGTAGAGGGCAAGAGTAAATACGACTAGGGGTGAGTATGGTCCGGGTTGAACTGGTCTCATACTCAATTCGAGGATCAATCCGCACAGTATTAGTCCTTAAATTTTGAGACCGTGGACCGACCTGTCAAGCTTGGGACCGAGGATCGGACTACCCAATTGGTTCGGTTCGATCACAAGGTCAACCTGAGACTGCTAAATTTTTCATACAAGACATTTTATGAAACAACCTGTGTCCGAAGAAGACATGGTGAATGTGCATTTCATAAACAAAGAAGCCTTGAGATTGGGGGACCCATGAATCTTATTAATGAAAAAAGCTAAGTGTAAGAATGAACTTCAGCAAAATCATCAGATCACGTGATACCCATGTAAAACCTATAACTCCTCATATGAATTGCAACTAATGTCTCCATGTCACCCACTCTCTAACATGCAAATGAAATGGTGGTGAATGCAGAGGGACGTTCTGCAATTTCTCTAAACTCTATTATGCAACTAGTGGCATTTGCAAATTGAATGTGACAAAAAAATTGTGAATAACCACTTACAATACAAAATCAGTAAAGTATTTATCTTGATATCTGACAGACATTTCTCAAGCACACTTGCCAAGTTACGCAAGTGCTATTCCAACAAAGGACCAAAGTGACCAGTACAAGTATTAGATCACTAAGACCACAACAAACAAAGCTCCATGATAGATTCTCAATTGCTGTAAATTTCATTGACTAGTTTAATAAAAATGGACTTGTAAAAAAATGACAATATTTATTATTTATACATATATTATATTGTTGGGTTGGGCTAGATTGGACCAACCCGACATCCTAGGACCAATGATCAACCCGTACAGTACCGGATTAGATATTTCAAGATCGAGGACCGACTCATTCATCTTAAAAACCTGACGTCATGGGCTGGTCTAGGGTCAACTTTGGACTGTTGCTCAACCCTAAATATGGCACAAGCATCCTCCATAGCCAAGAGTAAGCAGAGGGCCTTTGGCAGACCATCTGCGTCCAAGCTTTGTCTGCCTACTGTCCACTAGAACCAGGTAGGTTCCCCTATGTTTGTCCCTATTTTAGCTAAGTCAAATACCTCGGCTCGCTCGCCTAGGACCATCGGGTCTGAGGCCCGGACAGACATTTGTCTCCCCATTTGACCTTGTTGACTGAAGTCTTGGGACATCAGAGTGAGGCCAAGTCTCAGACGAGCCCGAAAGTACTCCCCCCATTTTGGCCCCCTTAGATGTTCAATAAAATGTTTGAATGAGATCTGACTGAGTCCAGATTATTTATGGAACTTTGGCTGTTGCTTGAGGTGTTTTGACGCAAGTTTGAGTCGTAGGGCGCCGGGTAGAGTGCAGTGTCGAGTTGAGGCAACGACACTGACCATCTCAGCCTTGCCAGCAAGTGTTGTGTGAAACAGGGAGCGCGCAGCTGGAAGAGGCCGGGCCGACTTCGGCAGGCACTGAGCTGGGCCTGCCCTAATACAGCCCAAACTGCAGAGCTTGATCTGGGCTTCACCTGGACGAGTTCTTGGGTAGAGCGACTGGGCCATGCCTTTGGAGATGGCTCGTCCCTGAAGTGATCGGGCTGGAGCTGTGTTGGGCTAAAAGAGAACCGTGAGAAAACGAAAAGAGAGGGATTGGGCCCAATCTGTGTGCCTGACAACCCAAGCCCAAATCTCCGCATCTGGGTCCGATCAGAACCCGATCTGGTTTGGAGTCCGACCATTTTTAAAATTAAATTAAATATTATAATATTTTTAATTTAAAATTTTAAAAAAGAAAATTTGCATAGAAAACCCAACCAAGGACCCGGGTCAGATTTGGAGCCCGATCAGGATTTTTTTAAAATATTATAAAATATAATATTATAATAATAAAATTTCAATAAAACTAAAAATTAAAGTTTGCTGAAGGAAGAGGTGTTAGAGAGAGAGAGAGAGAGAGTAACCGGAATGCGGTCCTCGATTACGTTAACGGGGATGCGCCCTAAAGATGTCCCAAAGAAGCCCGCCTCATTTATTTGTTCAGAAAGCCATGACAGAGTGAAGAAGTAATTGAAGGAAAATATTAGATGCCTAAGATATCAAAATTATGTAGGAAACTCCATGGAGCCATCTTCCCCGTCGTATACGAGCTTAATAGTGCATGGACTCTGTATCCTAATCTTCAACCTCTCTCACACAATTTCTAGCTAATAGATGAACAATCCCCACCACCCACCACCTTATCCTGACGAGCCCTTCTGTCTACTCCCCTTTTATTAGTTAACCTATTGCTGTGTCGTGTAATTATTTCCCAATCATACCACGCCTTCTAGAAGCGCGCACTTTCCTAATTGAAGGAAATTTTTATATTATCTTATCTTTAATTGGTTCGGAAACGAGTCGTAGATATCTCTCAATTGAGCTCAGAATGATAAAGTTAGAATGATAACCAAGGAAGCTTTTTTAGTTAATTGGTGAGAAGTATTTTGAATAAAAAGGGAAATGTCTCCTTTCGGAATAAAGGGAAACGCAAGTATTGCACTTTTTCTTCCCAAGTTGTCCTTACTTCTTTTCAAGTATGAACAGAATTAAGGATAATTAAGACTATCAATAAAATTTATTTTCCCTTCACATCATTTCCTCTCAACATACATCCAAACATAATTGAAATATATCGACTTTCCTCCTCTTCTTTTCTCTATGTTTCCCATCTCAATCGACTAGCTTCGTCTCAGCTCTTGCTTGCGGCCCTCGGCAATGCGTGCTTGCTTAGCTCCCGTGTCTTGGCGGAAGAGAATTTGCCGAAATTAAAAAACTTCAAAAAAGCACTGAGGGAATTTCTATCAGGGTCTGCTCTCTCTCTCTCTCTCTCTCTCTCTCTCTCTAAATTTGTTGATTTTGAAATTTATGGCTTTAGTGTGTTTGAAATTTAGGCCTTTTAGTTTAATAAAATTTTGGGGCTCTTAACTGTTATTATTTGTTGATATTGTAAAGGATTGTCATCAGTACAGAAAATTGTATTTCATTCAGTGATTAGAGTATCACAAGAAGCAATTTCGCTCTCTGCTCTTAGATGTAATGTGAAGTAAGAAACGTGTCATTTGTTTTTTTTTTTAATTATGAATAGAGATTAGCATACAGAATAGCATCGGTATTGACATTCCATTGGGTCCCATGTTTAATAATTGTATTTGTCATGTCATGTCGCATGACCTATTTTATCAGGTGTATTGTGTTTGTATTGTCATAATTAATCGTATACTTATTCTTTTGGATTTGTTGTATGCATGTTACAACCTATCGAGACTTGACAAGACATGAATTGCCATCCTTGGCAACGTGATCGCTCAACGTAAAAAGACATTGACTTTTTGACTTCCCATAAATTATTATAAACTCACAATTTTTTTGTTAAAGTTCAAAATGCTTGAAAACCTTTCTCGAAGTATTAGGAATAATCGACACAAGATTGTTTCTTCGGTTTCCTTTAGAAGAAAGTAGCCATGAAGTCCCCTGCTACAATCTTCGTAATCTTCAACCCCATATATTTTCGAGACTTAAATGACAATTATTCATTTTCAAAGTCTGGAGAGAAAATCACAAGTCCAAATGTCAAGGAATTGACTAATAGATTAGTGGTAGGTAGGCAAGCGAGCCTAAGCAGCTATCTGATTCGTGACCCTCTTTATATAGATGAAAGCTTGGCCATGATAGAGCACTTTCATATCATAAATGGACGGAAATAGGGCCGATTTGGAAAGCCAAGTGTCGTTCCAAACTCTCACGTTAACTTTCTATTATTCCATAAACCCACACAAAATCTATCATATGTTTTGCTATAATATCCTGAAACCACCATTAGGTACCCGCAAGTTGCCACATGATTTTATAATAAATAATCGTGTTATGCTAAGTTTCTAATAAACCACTTCACGTTTGCAAATACAACCATTTATTCGAAATTCACGAATTGTAATCTCGATTTGGAATCTTATGAGGGCCCAACATATAAGATCGAAATAGTTTAAAATTAACGAACACAAAAATCTAAGGTCTAAAATAGTTAGAAGCTATGAGTGAAATAGTGGCTGTTGTTGGAAAATCTTTTATAATACCAAATTTTTTTCTTAGCATTCACAAGTTATTAGAATTAAGTGTCATCGAGATTTTTAATAAAGGCAATTTAAAAATTGACGTAGGGTTTGCAACGATATAAATGAAGAAAACAAATAACGCTTTGATGGCAATACATATCGGCTTCAGTTATTAGGTTTTTTTACTATAAAATCTCAAATTTGTCCCGAATCCCACAAGGTTTATAGCAATTGAGCCCATACAACCTCCCCAAACCCTTTATCCGTTAAGGTCCCATTAGGATTTGGACTGGTCAGATGCCCTATTGCACTCGTCCTGCTTCCATCTTTTACATCGATAAAAAGGGTGAACAGTCTTTAGTATACACAAATTGAAGGAATTCATTATGTTTGTTATGTTAAAACTATAGTGTGCTGCGTGGCAATATCAAATTGGATGTTTAAATCATTGCAATCCAATGCCTATAGCGATTATTATTATTATTATTATTATTATTATTATTATTATTATTATTATTATTATAGGGTTTTTTGTCGAAAAAGAAAATTCTTTATTCACCAACGCAAACTGGCGGAACGGTCTAAACAAGTATAGGCTTGACTGACGATCTTCAATAGTGTTCTGCAATGCCCGTGGGCTTCGTCCTTCCTCGGAAACCAAGTCCACGACTGATAACGCTATCACTCTTTGAGTTCCAGGCGCAAATCGTCAGTTCACCACCGATCGTAAAGCCTCCGGTGATGACGGGCAGACCATTCGGATCTCGGCACACCCCCGCTGTTGACAAGACCGCTGTTCCTTCGAGCCACAAATCCATTGACGATACGGCGCACCAAAGAGATACGAATGCTGTTATGCATCTCCATGGCCTGGGTCGAGACCCTGTTTAACGTGGGGAATGGATGAAAAGACAGATCGACGACTTGTTTCTAATGAGTGCGGATGCTATGCTTCGATATTTGTTTATGTAATCGACCCAAGTCACTTGGAGAATGTTTTCTATATAACCAAGGTATCGCTAAATATCTAATGAAGTAAGGCCATCTTTAACGATCGCCTCTTAAAAATCTGTTGAAACATGCCTAATGAGACTATTCTTCAAAGCATTGAGTACACATATCACGAGGATAATCCAGGTATTGGGAATCATAATATTTTCTAATCTAATTGGTTAACAAGTGCCCTCGGGTAATTTATAAACAAAATCCGATTGTTTTTAATTTATCAATTGACAAGCAATGTTCTTTCGACAGTGAAATTATGCAAACTATTCCCACGTTAAGGTACTCAAACATTCAATGTGCGTACCCTTTACGATGTTGATTTGTAAGCAAGTTTTCTTTGCAAATTATTTTCCTACGTACTCCCTGAATCATTCTCAAAGCATAGGCTCGCAGTTGTTAATATGCAGAACGGCGAATGGAGGAAGAGCTTCCCTCCGTAGCATATGCTCTGCGTTTGGCGTCAAAATTCAAGATGGACAGTCAAGTCTTCAGCCGGACGGTTCGGAATGAGCTGGAGATTGGACTCTGGATCAAAGCAAGAAACCATCAGCTTTCCTCCAGCATCTTGATAAGTGATCCTCAGGATTAGATCATTTCATTTGAAGTTTAAGAATGGCAGACGAATTTGGTAAATTGGAATCAAGAAACGAAACAAGGACGAGGGATTTACAGCTATGTACCCGCTATGTACCCAGCTGACGGCACGAGCAATTGTCTTCTTTATAAGCTTGTCTAGTTTCTGGGTGGCGACCTGGTCATGGCAACGGGACATTCTCAAGAGAGGACTCTAGTAGAACATTGTGGGAAGGTACAAGACTAAATTAAAAAAAAATCTAGGACTGAATTGACATTCATACAATAGGCCTTGAATGATTGAACAATTTGCCCTAGCTCATAGTTGTTTTTCCCTGGCATTACTCAGGCGATTAATTTAGAGATTCACAAGGAACTCGCGCATGTGGATTAAGCGCTTTTATGGAATCAATCTTCACACAATCACATTATCAATGGCAGATAATGCATTTTGCCATCCGCGCTACAGACTTACCATTGTCTTAACATTACATTAATTATGATCATGTCGTTCCAATTTATGTAATCGAAATCCAAAGTTAAAACCTTGAACATTGCATGGACCAAACAGACGTGTCACGAAAGCAGAACCAGTTTAACTTGCTTGATAAACTTTCAAAACAGCAGTTTCACTACTGGTCATAAAAAGCTTGCCTACAATCATATATGACAGTTGGAAATACCTTCTTTTTTATGATCACCAGCCAGGAAAACTGGAACCTTGATATTTGTTTTAGTTCAATTTCTCAAAATTACTGGAAATTCATGCACGTCTTGGAACCTTCAAGAGGAACATCAAGGGAAAGAAAGTTCACAGGGTTTTCGATTATTGAAAAAAATTGAGTGGTGTTTTTTCTAAACAGGATATATGCCATTCATCAAATTTGGCGCGCAAACGAACTCCTGGAGGAATTCAAAATGGCCAAAGGTTTTTCTTTTCTTCAAAGAAAGAATTAATTTTGGACAAAGCGAAAACTGAAAAAATTCGAAGCACAGTTTGCGATATTGAGCGGCTGAAGATCACAGGCCTACGGATGGAAAAAGCCAAATCCTGGATTTACCGAGAGGGAAACTGCGAATCACTAGGTAATTCTGGTTTACTCATGTCGATGTTTTCATTGGTTGAATCACAAACCGCTGATCTGTCTGCAGTCTAACGGTAGGGTAAACAAGAAACATTGCTATGATGCAGTGAACAGCAAGTATTCATAGGCAAGTCCGGAGTTTCCAAAATCAATTAGATAAATACCCAGTATGGAGCAAATCATGCTCAACAGATGTAGCTTCGAGAAGATTATTACTACATTTGCTCCGGCTGACCGTCGAAGGATGAAGAATCTTACCGGATGAGCAATGCCTTCTGCTGTCCGTAGATCTACATTTCGGTTGACTGGATCCTGGCTGAAGCATCATGTCAGCTTCTCCGGCCAACTCCTCCACTCTTTCAATCATGTAAGACAATGAACTCCGCAAATTAACAGAACCCTGTCAAGGAAAACCTTCTTGTCAAAAGAAGATAGGGATGAAAACTAGGTCATGAATCTTAGAAGGAAAAATTGTAGTTCACTTCTTATTTACCTTAATTAAGGAATCACCACTCGTCTCACTATTGTAATATGAGTATGAGATTCATCAGCTCATTATCTCCGGAACATAATTTTTTCCATCCTGAACTTCATATTGCGTTCTTTCGTAATTTCTAAAGATACGTGTTCCAGGCAGATTCCGTCTCTAATGAGTCACATCCAGTACTAGAGAAATTAACTAAATCCAACTTTTCAAGTCCTTGAAGCTGAGTGAGTTTGTCGCAGCTCAATAATAGTAATGATTGGAACTTCTCACAGCCCAACAAGTCTGGCAAAATCTCCACTGATGTGCATCTGTGATATCCATGTGTGTTAGGGATTTTGAATCCTCCGCCTGAGAAATCTCAGTGACACCAGGCAAACACCTCTCCGTGAAATTCTCTTAAACTTTCACATTTCGATAGGTTTTGGTGGTGTCTTTAGGGCTTTGTACCCCATTAGGTTCAACTTTTTCAGGGTCTACATGATAGGTCAGGTAATCTTTCAATAGACTCACAGTCAGAGATATCCAATGCCTCTAATGACTCCGCCCAATCAAGATCTCGAATTTCGAATAGATTGTCGCAAGAGCTAGCCTTAAATTGCTTCAAATGCCGTAATCCTGGAATAATCAGCTTGTCAATGGGCTTGCAGTGATGTATAGCTACTTCCTCTAGGGACTCCAATTCACCATGGCTTAGTGTGAGATCCCTGTCCCACATCGCTCAGGAAAGGAGTCATGAACTAGCTTATATGTGATACTCTGTTTTTGGCCGTGAGGATAGTGGACCAAAAAAAAAAAACAAAGTCGTGAGAGTCAGTGGGGCCTAAAGCGGACAATATTGTTGGTAGTGAGGTGAATGACGTTACAAAGTAGTATGAAAGTCGACTTCGGACAGCATGTGGTGACCAAAATGGGGGCGCCGCGAAAATCGTGAACTCGAGAAAAAACAAAGCCGTGAGGGCTAGTGTGCCCAAAGCCGACAATATTAGTCGGGACGGGAAGTGGGGCCCACAGCAAAGAATGATTTTCCCCGTTTTCCAAGGTGAGCGCTCGTGAATTGCTGCATAAAGCTGAGACGACGGTGGCTCCGAAGAAAAACAATGCCGTGAGGGCTAGTGGGGCCCAAAGCGGACAATATTGTTGGTGGTGAGCCGGACAATATTGTTGGTGGTAAGCCAGATGACGTTACACCTAGAATCTCAACTAGGTTGTGGCAATCCTCAACATGTAACCGTTTCAAACGGCTTAATTGTGAAAGGTCCAATCTCTTTAGGGAACTGCAGCTTTTTATCGACAATTCTTCCAAGTACTTGGATTGGTCAAGCTTAAAGAACATCAGCTTATCACAGGAGTCGACATAAAGCTTCACGAGTCTTGAGGGAAGCTCTGGAATGTATTCAAGTTGATCGCATCTGTAAAGATGAAGTTCTTCTAGGTGGCTTAGGGAAGAAAGTAAGGGCAACCTGGGACTTTGACAAGAGACTGTAAGATTTGTCAAGCCAAAAGGAAGGTCCGCCAGTGACCGGAGCTTGTCACAGCCCCATAGGTTAAGCTGTTGAAGGGAAGAAAGACTCTGGATGCTTTCTGGCAAGTCAAGTATTGGTGCCCGAGTGATTTCAAGTTTCTTGAGTGAAGACAAGTCACTGATTGACCTAGGGATTTCTCTTAATGACTGACAACCCTTGCAACTAAGTTTCTCCAGCTTCCTCAAAGAACCGATTGAAGTAGGAATCTTTGCAATTCCAGAAAAATCTAAATTAAGTTCTTTTAGTTCTTCTAATTCACCCACTTCTCTTGGTAGCTCCTTGAGACTGCCACAATCACTCAATTCCAAGGAAACAAGTCTCTTGACTTTACCAATAGACGAGTGGACTTGCTCTAGTCTGTGACATTTTTTCACAATGAGAATCTCCAACTCTGTGAAAGTCGACAGATTAGGAGTGCATCTTAAGTAATTGCAGTGCTCAAGGTAGAGAACTTTGAGTCGCTTTGCCATCTATACAAAGGAGAATAAGCTGTCAAAAATGAGTTGACTAATCAAAAAAATAAATAAATTACAGGGGATCTCTTTTTACCATCTTACCTTGATTGAACTCCATTCCGTCAAATGCTCTGTTTTCTGGTCAAATGACACCTCCAACGCCCTTAAATTTGGTAGATGCAAGTTAGTCATCCATGAGAAGAAGAGACTGGATTCAATGTCAAAGCACCGGAGCCATCTCAATTCACGAAACAGGTCATTGAAGTCTCCATTTAAATCCGCCCGCCTCAATTGAAGGAACCTTAAGCGCGGCATGTTCTTAAACTGTTCACTTGTGTACGTCTGGAGTTGGCCATGTTGCTGGTCGAGATGGATTGCCTCGATCCTTTCAGTTCCCTGCACATCAAATCAATCGACCGAATCTCTAGATCAACTTTTAATTCTTTAGTTTTCGGTTTTTCAAAACCTTGCGCTGGACACAATCTGTCATCTTTCTACAGTTGACATATCTAAATATTAGTATGTAAACTCACTTTCAACTTTTTTGATAATCTTTCAAATAGTTCCCCTGTTTTAATTTAGCTTGTGTCTCGCCTGGCAATGAGTGTTTATGGTCTATTTTACCGCTGCGAAATTTACTTACTTAATGTCAATTGTTGGTATTCGCTTTTAGCATGCGCATACTTCCGTATGAGGCAAATCAGAAATTACAGATCAGTATTCATTTATTAATGCATCTCTAGAGCAAAGTAATTTCAAGCCAGCAGTGCCCTTCATTCAACCTATTCTAGAAGATGCATGCGACAGACTTTATAGAAAACTTCGACCTAGTAATGGTGTTAAAGTTTTTGTAGTTCGAGTTTGCTTAATGTATACAAAATACGGGGTTACGTGCGTGCTCTGTTATATTATTAACATAATTTGAAAGTGATTCTGGTTATTCTCTTTTAAAATAACGCGTGCATCATTTAAAATTGACTCAAGCTGTCATCATCATCGTCATGATTCGTTTGTGAAGTGTTTCATATTGAGAAATCAAAAGCCAAATCTCTTCCTCGAAGAACGAATAGTTAAAATCAGGGGATTTTCTGGGGAGCGGAAATTGCATCCTTTTACTAAACGAGAGTTCAGTGTAGTATCGTGGTTAAGTGATCTTAAATTCGTTTCCAATCAAATATTTAACAGATATACTTTCCAGGAGTGAATTTGAATATTTGGAGATGTTCTATTTTGTATCCATCACGGGATAATATAACTTGTTCCTACTTAGAATATTTATAATACAATGAGCTGTCACCATTACTCCATGATGGACATGAAGGTTGATTGGAATTTTTCCTAAAAAATTAGGGGCATTTGTTCATAGTAGATAAAGAATAGATCAGACTGAAAACTAGAACATGAGGGAAAGAAAAAGGAGCATCGTATGTTACCTGTTTATAGGGGTGTGCAATGGTCCAGGGTCGACCCTGGACCGGCCCAGGACCGGCCCAACCTGGCCGGTCTTGGTCGGGTTTTAAGACGAACAAGTCGGTCCTCGGTCCTAAAATCTCCAATCCGGTACTATACGGGTTGGTCCTCGGTCCTAAGGTGTCGGGTTGGTCCAACCCGGACCAACCCGACAATATATTACATAAAATTTATAAATTTTGCTAATTTTACTTCAGCCCAAATAAAAAAAAAAATCCATAGGCCAAGCTTCTAGCCCAATTCACACACCCAAGAGCCTTTAGTCTAGGATGAACCGCAACCCATTGAGCCCAGTCTTGCAGAATACTGATACTGAACTGAATACCCCTTCTTCTTCATCAAGCCCTAATTTCTTCACGCTGTCTCGCCGCTCGCGTCTTCCTCCTCTGCTTCTGCTTGTCGCGCTGCTTCTGCTTGTCGCCGACTTGCCACTGCTGTCTTTGCTCCGTCGTCGCCGTCGTCGCTCGGAGGATTACACGGCGGAAGCCGCTCGGCGACTCCCCTGTTCTTCTCTGCCTCGCCATCAATCGCCGTCCGTCGAGCTGCCGTATCGCCGAGCTTCCACACCACACGACGCCGACCCCAGCCTTACGAGCTTCCACGACACGCCGACGCCGACCCCAGCCTTAGGAGCTTCCATGCCACGCCGACGTCAACCCCGGCCTTACGAGCTTCCATACCACGCCGACGGCGACCCCAGCCTTACGAGCTTCCACGCCACGCCGACACCGATCCCAGTCTTATGAGCTTCCACGCCACGTCGACGCCGACGCCGAGCTTCAAGCAAATGAAAAGTAGGTGACAATTCAATTCTATAAAATGCCTTTTCTGCTGTTGGGTTATAGGCTGTTGATACGAAGTATAGGATTTTAAAATTAGAGGAAGCAAGTTGTAAGTAAAGCTAAAGCCGATCCGATTGGATCTGTTTCTTGTTTGACATTGGCAAGTTTGGTGTTGTCGACTTGTAGAAATGAGATGTGAAAAGTCAAGAATCAGAGGCCAAGCCTTGCCGGCGCATCCGAATGAGCATCCGACTATCATTCCAATTTGACCTATTAAACTCCTGGGTTATGATAACCACTTTCGAGTGTCTTGAGGAACAACTCATTTCTCTGGAGGATATGAACTGTGGTTCGCCCACGAGACCTTTTTCCCCCCAAGAAGCAGTGCTGACTTTGTGTAGCTATAACTTTGATTTTTAGTTCAACGACAGAGAGCAAGATCTTAAGATCTTAAACCGGTTTCTTAGGCTCCCCTATTTTGCTGTTCTGTAAACAGACTTAATTTTATAAGTTGGCTTCTGGGCTTTCTAATGTATTTATACCTTTGCGTGGATGTAGCTTTTTTTTTTGTTACTATCTTTGCCTTTGTTTCAACTGGCTTCTGGCTACTGTCGCTGTTACATTCGTAGGGAATAGAGTGATTGAATTTACGGAGACTTTCATGTCTATTTCGTGGTTTAGATTCCCTTTAATCTTTTCTGCTTTTACTTTGATGTGTTGGACTTCCCATGTATTAGAGAAGCCCAAAATGATTTGAGCAGATGTGAAAATCACAGGTTCTGTGACCTTTCGGTGTGACCTTTCAGCATCATGTGTCCTTAGCGGTTGATCTTGCCATTGGAGCCAAAGAATATACATCCTTTGCGGTGACTTTGCTGTTGGTATAGTAATTAGAAAGACTTAGTCTGATGTGGTTGGCACGGCTACAACAATTGAAATATGCTAAACTTTTTTGAGTGAAATTGTGTGAAGACATAATCAAACATCAGCACTTGACTAATTTTTTTTCATGGTCCGAACTAGAATTCACCATCCCTCATATCATGGCAGTTTCAGTGCATGATAGTTTTATATTGGGCGAGAAAGTCATTAGTTCTTTCATGTAAGAACTTGAGTCATAAGATGAAGAAGATGTCTGTAACTCTACTTGCATAGACTTTTTCAGTTCTTGAATTGAGAATGTAGTCATCCGATCACCTACTTTTAGTTACTAATTGCAAGACCTGGTAGAGGAGTACAAGTGCTGCAGTAATTTACATGTCTAGAGAAAACATAACATGAGACAGAATGGTATTTTGTAATCATATTGCACTTGATGATGCTTTTTATTTTTATTTTTTTGGTAAAGTTGCTTGTTATTGTTTCTGTTTTCACTTTTTTTCTATCTCACTGAATAGTTATGTTAGATTGTGAGTTATAACTTGGGAATCTGCAGTTAAGGAAAAGCAAGTATTCTTATATGGATATCATGAAAAAATGTTAATGCATTTGTAGGAAAAAAGGTTTTTCAACCAATTTAAATAAAAATTATATACAAACTGAAAATTGCTAGTCTTATACAGTGTCATAAATTCTGTACTGCTGCCATTTGCATGTTGAAGGGCATAAATATGCTACAAAATAAGGTGGTATGCCTTAAGTCTCATGGGCGGATGATTGGTGTCAATTTATGTATTGTTGTCATTATATTGCCTTTTTTTTGTGAAGTTTGAGACTTTTATTGATTAGATGGCGTGGCATGTTGAAAACTTCCAAGCTATTGAGCCTGCATATCTCATGATTCATATCAATTTGTTGAATGTCAAACATGTCTAGGAGATAAGTGTTCTTATGTGAATTTATTTTGATTTGATATTCAGGTGACATGTCGATTGAAGTAGAGGAATGTGATGAGATGTGTTCGAAGATGAGGTCACCAAGTCATGGACGTGAAGAAGAATCACAAGAGTTGACCAAGGTATCCACTAATCAACATCCTTTTTTTAAGAAGCGAACAGTGGATAAGTCCATTGCATGGAATAACTTTTCGAGAATCGTAAATGAGAAGACGAAAAAAACATGCATGGTGAAATACATTCATTGTGAGAAGGAGTACTCGTATTCAGTTGATAATGGTACTTCAACAATGTTAAAGCATTTGAAAAAGCGCAGCAAGTATCCTTCCAACATAGATAAGAAGCAAAGATTGCTTTTACCACATAATGTGAATGTGGCTGGCAAGGCTGGAAAAGATAGCAATGATGGTACTAGTAGCGATAATGTCTTATCAACGTAGAGGTTTAATAAAGACAGATGTAGATACATGCTTGCTCGGATGATCATAGTCAATGAACAACCATTTTCTATGGTTGAACGTGTCGGTTTTCGTGATTTTGTTACTGAGTTGCAACCTCTTTTCACACATGTGTCACGATTTACAATGGCTAGAGATTGCCTAAAGTTATATCTTAGTGAAAGAAGCTGCTTGAAGACTTACTTTGGTAAACTTAGATAAAGAATTGCACTCATGACCGATACATGGACTTCCGTTCAAAACTTGAACTATTTATGTCTTACTGCACATTTCATTGATCAAGATTGGAGATTGCATAAAAGGATCATCAATTTTGTGGTGATACATAGTCACAAGGGTAGAGAGATTGGGAAACTGGTTGAAAAATGCATTTACGAGTGGGGGATAGAAAAACATGTGTCTACAATCACGGTGGATAATGCAAGTTCAAATGACGTTGCCATTGACTATTTGAAAGATAAATTTTCAAGAGATGGGTCATTGATCTTAGCTGGTGAAGTTCTACACATGAGGTGCACTGCTCATATATTGAACTTGATTGTAAAAGATGGCTTAAATGAGGTACGTGATTCTATTGTACGTATTCGAAATGTTGTTAGATATGTGAGGAGTTCTCCCATGAGACTTAAGGCATTTCAATCATGTGTTGAGGCTGAAAGAATCACTTACAAGGGTTCGGTTTGTCTAGATGTTGCCACTAGATGGAACTCCACTTACCTCATGCTAGACACAGCCATAAAGTTCAGAAAAGCTTTTGAAAGGATGTTAGAAGATGATTTATCTTTCGAAACTTATGTTAACTATGATTCTCCTAAAAATGAAGATTGGGAAAATGCCATTATTCTTTCTAAATTTCTAAAGCAGTTCTATGATGCTACCAATCAGATGTCAGGGAGTTCATATGTTACTTCGAATGATTATTTTGAGGGCATAGCTTTTTTGTATAAATATTTGAAAGATGCGAGTTATGCCTTGGATCCTAAACTTCGAGCTATGGGTACGAAGATGAAAGAGAAGTTTGATAAGTATTATGGAGGTTTGGATAAAGTAAACATGATGGTGTTGATTGCCGTGGTTTTAGATCCTACCAAAAATTTGTATTATGTGAAGTTTTGCTATGAACAAATTTATGATGATGAAGCAACAGTTGATGAAATGCATGCCAAGGTGAAGTATGTGTTGGAGCGTTTATATACATTTTATGAGCAATCTTTTCGTGATCATAATAATCGAATTTTGGGCAATCAGACTATGACTAGTGGTAGTAGTAGTGCTTCTAATACTGATGGAAATGATGATAACAACGAAGTTAACATCAAAGCTTGGCGAAAAAACTTTTTCCATCAAAAGAAAAGAGCACGAGATGACAACAAATCAGAACTTGATCGATATCTTGAAGAGGATTGTGAAGCTATTCTTGATCTTGACATTTTGATGTGGTGGAGGAGTACTGGATCAAAGTATAAGACACTATCTTTGATAGCTCGGGATGTTTTGTCTATTCCTGTAACTACTGTTGCTTCAGAGTCGGCTTTTAGTACATCAGGTCGTGTGCTTGATAACTTTCGAAGTTCCTTGACTCCTAAAGTGGTAGAAGCTTTGATTTGTACCCAAGACTGGTTGAGAGATGCTTGCTTGCCTATCAATGTTGAAGAGTGTATTGAAAATGCTGAAAAATTTGAATTGGGTAAGCTTAAGTCATATGTGTTTCTTTTTCCTTGTTAATTCATTTGTGTATCTAATGAATATGTTTTTGTCCATAGATATGGATTGTCTTACTGAAGATATTGTCACCACTAAATAGAGTTCAAGAAGTGGCAAGATGTTCAATTAATTGTGTTGGTAATAATTTCATATTTAGTATTAATTATGTATGATGTTTTTTTTTTTTTTTATTTTCAGGTTTCAGGAGAGAATGGTTGGAGGCTTAATTATATAGAATACACAATGGCTAGACTCGATATGTTATGATCTTTTATATTTTTTTGGGGTCTAGTGGATCTTTGCAATGTTGCTTGTCTAATTTTTTATAAGTGAAAGGCTCGTAAAAATGTATGTCCTTATTTAAATAATCATGTCTTCTTGTGTTCCATCTTTATTGATTTTTTTGTGGTTTCTTTGTTTATGAAATACACATTCACCATGTCTTTATCGAATAGAATTTATTGGTACGAAAATTTTAGCGGTCCCGGGTTGACCCTAGGATCGGACCGGACCGATAGGGTCGGGTCAATCCACGATCCCAAGCTTGACGGGTCGGTCCACGGTCCCAAAAATTGAGGACCGACACTGTGCGGGTTGGTCCTCGGGTTGAGCACGGGACCGGCCCAACCCGGACCATGCACACCCCTACCTTTTTATCCGTTAGTACTCTGAAGGCCTCCTTGCTGGCCCATAATCTGCTGCGTTCCCCAAGCGGGCCTTCTTGGCGAATGATATTCCTTCCAAAAATTCTCAATTGGTCATGCATCCCCAACTTACCATCCTCATCAATTTTTATTAAGCACCTCAACTTCAACTCTTCAATTGCTTGATTCGAAGAAAAGCCACAGTCCTTCCACATGTACATGGCGAACTTGCTCTGCTCGCCAATAGAGAAGCAAGCAATATCTACAAAAATCTGCTTTTGCCCATGTTCTAATGCATCATAACTTATCTTGAATTTTTTTTGAACATCTTCACGTGGTTCTTTTCTTAATTTCTCCAGCACATCTTCCCATACTCCTTGATCTGTTTTTCTATACAAATACGAACCTACAACCTCAAGAGCCAAGGGAAGCCCATCCATGGTGGATATTATATCATGAGATATACCCTCAAAATCTCCTGGAGAATGCTCCATATGAAATGCATGTCTATAAAATAAAAGCAAAGAATGATTCTCGTCTAATTTATTCACTTCATGCTTGAAGTCTACCACAAATTCAGATTGATCAAGAACAACTTGATAACTAGTTGTAACAATGATCACACTTCCTGCCGCAAACCAATTACGTTCTCTAGCCAAAGCATCTAGTTGATTTTTGTGATCAACATCATCTAGGACGATGAGAACCTTTTTTCCTCCAAATCTAGTTTTAATCAAACTTATTCCATTGTCAACTTTCCAAACTTGATGTTCGATTTGTAGTATTTCCTTAATTAGTTGATTTTGGAGATAAGGAATACTTTGGTGGCGAACATCAAGAAGGAAGCAATGATGCACAAAGTTGTTTGATAGCTTGTTGTAGATGGCCTTGGCAAAAGTCGTCTTACCGATCCCTTCCATACCATAGATTCCAATCGTTCGAGCATCACTGGCAGGAGTTTTGACCCAGTTCTTAATTTTGTTCACATCATCACTGATTCCAACTAAGTGCTTAGTAACATCAAGCCTAAAATCTTGTCGCAATATGCTTTGAACTGTTTTGATAACTTCTTCCACTAATTCTCCTTCGTGCCTGTCAAACAATGAAGCTCATAATAACTTATTGGATACTTAATTTCATCAAAAGATAGCCAAATATATGTGAAGGATGGATGTCGTCAAAAAAATGCAAAATGTTCTCTTTAACATATAACAACGGAGGATGATGGTGTATCAGGCATTTCGTTTCTTTCTCCTTCCTTTTCTGCCAATTTGATGTATCTTGCTGAATATAAGTTTGTACCCCTGGCTCCTTAAGAGTCTTTAGAAGTGTAGTCTGTGTATTAAAGCTAGTTGAAGGATAGAAGATCGATTTTCCCCACTCCAGGGCCAAGGCATCACCCAAGCCTAAATTGAGGATTTATAGTTGACTTACAAAATCTCCTAAGAGTGGGGTACTAATGGCAGCGGAAATGGAAATTAGACATGGTCAACACAAAGCGTCTGATCCTAATCAACTGAACCAAGCCCCAATCGGCCATAGGAGGTCAACTTTATTTGGCGTTGCTCAAGTTTTTGAATACTGAGCATGCACCAGCGCCATACTTCACCATGGCCTATGTCGTCCTAGACTCTTCTTGATACCATTGTTGATTGCCATTTGTAACAGTGGCTTTGAAACATCAAATTAATCAATATCATGAGATGGGCTACGCTAAAAAGAGCTTGCTTTCCACACCAAAATTTTCATTTAAAGGCAAATTGTCGATTGTATTGAGTACTATCGGTAGGAGGGACTGTGATTTATTTTTTCTGACTCTATGGGCCAATCCCAAAATTCTTGCGCACTACCCGATGATTTGGTTTTAGTTGTTGTTGGTTGAGTTTTTAGGGGGACATCCTGGGGAGTACAAGTGGAAGTAATTCATCCATATTTCATCTGTTTTGCGAGAATAAGAATACTTCGACCAAAAAGGAAGAAAAAAGTTCAGGCAGAAGTCAAGTACCCATTAGCAATATTCTCGGATTCCCATCCATGTAAGAGACTCACTTCTCTGAGCGCTCGTTGCCCTTCCTGGATAAGCTTCTCGTTGAAATGATTCTTCTGCGAATGAAAGGCCTCGCCAAAGCTTCCCTTTAGATGCCGCACATCAGATGGTTTCACTTTGTAAAAGATGGGCAGTACTATGTGTGACGTGTTTTTCTTATAGTCCATCATATAAATGAGCTCAAGGAGACACCATTTGCTCGAAGCATAATTTTCGGAGATGATGGGGATTGAAATTTTAGATTGTGCAATGGCATTGAGAATCTGTGAAGCAATTTCCTTGCCAATTGGGATGCTCTTATCGTCCCTGAATACCCACAACCTTGCATTGACCAGCCTTTGGTAGAGGTGATCTGTGAAACTCTTGCGGTTATCCAAACCCCTAAAGCTCAAGAATATATCGTTCTGATAGCTGGCTTCTCCTGTGGGTGTCAGAGAGACAAACAAAGGACCAGATGAGACCGACCAAGGTCCAGATGAGACCGACGAAGGATCAAATGAGGACGAAGGTTTCACTTTTATTTCGATCTTTGTCACATTATGGTTGGGAATGAACCGAGGTGAAACGAGGTGAAATGCGTGGGTAGACAGAAGAATCAACGCAGCAAGAACAGCAAAGGAGCGAGATGAAACGAAACGGTGCATCTCTTTGGTCTCACTTTGCCCTTTCTCTGTGGAAGTCTGATAGGCAAAAAGCACAAGACGATGCTTCCTGATCAAAGATAAGCAGACGGAAAGGCTAAATGAGGAGCTAGTGCTGTACCCTTTTCTTGCTGAAGGCTTCCGAAGTCACACCCCAAATCCTATATGATTAAGGGCAATGACACAAACAACCATATGTATAAGAGACTAATTCTCAAAACTCCCTGTCGATATCGCTCTTGATCTATTAGCTGCTAATTGAGGGACCTAAAAAGATTTGGAAAAAAAAAATGAGTGAGTAACCACAATTAATTACATACGTTTAGCTTCAAATATAAATAATTTCCTTCTAGCAAAACTTCATAGGCATATACTCTAAGTAAAAATGAAATACGCAGTCAGATGAATAAGTTGGTCAACCCAAAAAAGGAAGCTAAAAACCGACAAAATTCAAGCTATTATTTTGCACTGTTCATCATGCGTGTCCGACTTCAAAAATTTATTTCGTGTTCTGCAACTTTGGGGAGTTATTTGAGATAAAACGTGGTTCATGAGGAATTTTGAGAGTATGATACAAATATAGGGGATATTTGGAATTTTCCCTCCGCCTTCTCCTTTGTCAATGCCAGTGGTCTCCGACGCACACTCATATGCACAAATCACAATAGAATCTCACAAACACATTGACGAACTAAAAGATCACTCGTTGCAAAGAAAGCATCGTTAATTTTCATTTCTTAGATTTCACATATATATCCATATCCCCTCATTGTTGAGATGAAATTCTTGAGGTTTATTGTTTAAAACCAAACGTATAAAACATTTTTTGTATTCACATCGAAATTCAAAAACATTCACACAAATTTATAAAAATACATATGCCACTCTTACCTACATGTCATCAAATGTTCAGATTTTCGGACAAAAAGAAAATTTCAGAGTACATTGGCCGTGAACTTGTTGTGAAATTGTGAAATTTCTTTATTGAAAAAAAAAACTTTGTTGTGAAAGCGCACGTTAAGCCACATTAGAGGATGTGGACTAAACTTTAACGAAGTCGCCTACTTCACAACAAGTTCATGGTGTGTGCTGAAAAAAGCAATAATTCATCGGGGGCCATCTCATGGGACAACAATCTACAATATATCATTTTAACTTATGTAATGCTTTTGGTTATTTTGGGGGTTTAGTGTTTAAAAATTTGGGTTTAGTTAGTGGCTGTTGGCCCCGAGAATTCTCCACACAAAATTATAAAAAAAAAATTTGGGTGGTTCTTAAACGTTTGATAATTGTAACTATGTCCCTCAACTTTTGGGTATTTACAATTTAACCCCAAAATTTTGAATTTTGACCTGAGGCATTTTGGTAATTCCATGCGCTCCTTCATTGACCGTTGACAGGTCAACTCTCTACCTCCAGCTGTGGCGCCGAGGAGGGAAGGGCCACCGTCGGTCTGGCTGGCCATCCTTCCTAGTTTCCCGGCTGTTGGTCGCCCTCGCTTGTCCTCTCTCTCTATTTCCTCTTCCCTATGCAACGCTTCCCTTATTTTCCACTCGGCTCGTGTCTTCATTTGTCTTTGCTTTTGCTCGTCGTTGTTGCTGTCTTTGTTCTATCGCCGCGGCCATCGCTGTAGCCAGAGGACGACACGCTGGAAGCAGCGACGCGACTCCCCTGTTCTACTCTCCCTCGCAGCCAGTCGCTGTCTGTCGAGTTGCTGTCTAGCTAAGCTTCGACGCAACACGACGCCAACCCTAGCCATTGCTACTACTCGCTTGATGCAATCCTAGTTGCAATGGCCCTCGCCTCGCTGATGCTATTCCTAGCTGCCATCCTAGCCGTTGTTCCTCCGTTCCAATCCCTGTTCCAAGACCCCAACTTTTGTTTCGACGCTATTTTGGTTGTCTTTCGCCACTCGACACCATCCCAGCCGCTGTCCTCACTGTTCGACTTTGTTCTAGCCACTGTCTTAAACTTCCAGCATCTGTCTTGAGCTCGTCCACTGTCCACTGGCCTTTGTCACTTGGTCCAGTCGACCGGCTACCTCGTCGTCGCCGGAAACTGCTGTCATGTCGAAGCCTTGCTGGAAGATCACCAAGCTTTGCCAGAACAGTGATATCGTCGTACCGCACTATGCCATGCCATGTCGGGTCGTGACTGTTCGTGCTCTCGTTGCGTGAATTTCACGATGTTGCGAGCTCACCACGAGTCATCAACGTTGTATAGACTACTCGGACCAGCAAGTGTGTTTGTTTAATTGGAGATTGGAGACGCTTTTGTTGTTTGTGTTTAGGAATGGAACATATGTCAGTTAGATTATGCTGAAAAGGCAAAGTGCCTAAACTACAGAATAGAAACATGTAACTGATACTTGATTATCTTGCAATATCCAGTCAACAATATTAGCCTTACAGGATGGTTTCTAGGAGATGAATTCCAACTTTAAAAAGTCATGCCAGATACATGAGAATTGAGCTTCTCAAATGAGAAACCTATTCAAATAATATGCGAAGGATATTATCACACTAATAAGCTGATGGAAAACTGAGAAGATGGTCATCACGCATCCTTCTATACTGATTTTCAAGTGATGTTCATAGCTCGTATAGTATAAGCACACAAATTGCTTTTTTGTAGTCAAGGTACTATTGGTAATGCATTTCTCCCTCTACAGAGCCTCTTTGAGCTCCAGAGTGATATCATTAGAACATGAACGCATCAAACAACTCTACATTAGGGTAACATACGAAAAAATCAGCAGGTACGTACTGTTGTAATTATGGTTAATGGATCAACGTATTGTGTAAAACGAGATATGTCGCTTCTATTCATGTATCTCATTAATTGATGTATTTTGAAGTTGCTGTATCTCTTAGTTCATGTATCTTCTCAGTTCATGTATATTCTTGATTCATATATATTCTCAGTTCAAGTATTTGATTAATTGTTGTATTTATTAAATTAATGAACCATTTTGCTTCGAAATCTCTAAAAATAGAGATAGTTTTCATTCTTCTTTCATTTAATTGTAACTTAAATCACTAATGTCCTCAAGTTCTCTCCAAGTGTGCTGGTTTCAAGAAGTGTTTGACAGAATCCTGTTTTTATAGTGCTGATACTAACATGTTCGAGGTGTTGTATCTTGGGAGGCAAAGTTTGTGAAGCTACTTAGCACTATTGGCAGGAAATAATCGTTTTAAGGAGATTCGGTTAGTCGTTCCTCACCTCCAATTACTCTTTTATTTTGTTATCACTCTCTTGATTTGAATTTTTGGTGACGATAAACAGTGTTACATATTCTTCCCCCAATCACTCTTCTTCGTCTCTTCTTCCAACAAACAATTTGTTTTCTTGGATTATTTTTCCAACAATCTTAAGACGATTACTGTTTACACTGTTTGTTGGAGATTTGAAAATCAAGATGACTAATAACAATCAAGTTCCTAATGATGTCCAGAATGCTACTGGGGATGATCATATGGTTGTTTCAACCAATGATGTTCAAACCTCATGGTCTGGTATCAGGGTAACTAATGCTACAAGCTTCAGGCTAAAACCATTGATGGTGGTGTGGGTATGAATTGATTGACTGATATACCCGGGATTGTTTTTTAGAACAATATAAGCCAAATGGCTTTTAGCTTCGTTTCTGGAGGAGTAGTTCAAGGAACTTTGCCTATTATGATGGCAACACCTTCAGTTATAGCTAATGAGAAACCGAAAATATTCTTTGGTGTAGGTTTTGAGCAGTGACAGAAGAAAATGTTCTTCTATTTGACCACGCTGAATCTGACAAAGCTGTAGTGATGTCTGAGGCATTCTTTGTATCAAATAACACAGACTAGTGGTTAGATACAAGTGCCACAAATAATGTTTGTGTGGATAAACACATGTTCTTATTTTATGGGAAGGATGAAAAAAATTAGAAGCTTTACATGGCTAACTCTGCATCAACAGAGATTGCTAGGAGAGGAAAAGTGATCCTGAAGTTCACTTCTGGTTAGGAACTCATCTTGCAAAATGTACTATATGTACTAGAGATCCGAATGAATCTCAATTCTGGCTCAATACTTGTCAAGAAGGGTGTTTGTACTTTCCAGAGAAGGAATGTATGTGGGTGAAGGGTACTTATATAATGACATGCTCAAGGCTAATGTTGCCATCATTGATATAAACTTGAAACTCTTGTACCTGAAGATAAATCATAAAGAGAAGTCTTCAGTTTACACTATCATGTCTCATTATCTATGGCATGGTAGATTTGGACACATAAACTATAGTACAATGAAGAGAATAGAAAACTTGGGGTTAATTCCAAAATTTGAGTTAGATGCCTGTTACAATTGTCAGACTTGTGCTAAGACTAAGTTTGCTAAAAAATCTTTTAAATCGATTGAAAGAAAGAGTGAACCTCTACAATTAATCCACAGTGATACTTGTGATTTGAAATTTGTGGAAGTATAGGTGGAAAGAAGTACTTCATCACATTTGTGGATGATTGTATTTGATTTTGCTATGTTTATCTGTTAACTATCAAAGATGAGGTCATAAACATGTTTATCAAGTATAAAAATGAGGTTGAGAATCAACTTGATAAACGAACCAAGGTGCTTAGGTCTAACAGAGGAAGAGAATATTGGAGTTGTGTGTTAGTTTGGGAATAATTCTCCAAACGATTGCACCTTATACTCCCCAACAAAACAGAATTGCTGAACGGAAGAATAGAACTCTAAAAGAGATGGCTAATGCCATCCTTTTAAATTCAGGTTTACCTCAAAACTTGTGGATGAGGCAGTTCTAATTGCAAATTACATACTTAATAAAGTACCCCACAAGAAAACGGGTAAGACATCATATGAGTTATGAATGGAAGGTTGTCATCCTACAACTTTCTAAAAATGTGGGGATGCCTTGCCAAGGTGGCAATTTCTCCTCCTAAAGAAACTCGGTTGGGACCTAAAACGGTGGATTGCATATTTATCGGTTATGCTCAAAATAGCAGTGCATATAGATTTTTAGTTTATAAACTTGAAAATGCAAAATTTCATGCCAATATTATCCTAGAATCAAGGGATGTTGAGTTCTTTGTAAATATATTTTCTACGAAAAGAATTCAAAATGAACATTCTCAGAAGAGATTTAGAAAATCAGAATCTGAGAATAAAGAAGTTGAGGTCGAAGAAGCTGAATTTCGAAGAAGCAAGAGGTTGCGAATTAAAAAATCTTTCAAACTTGATTTTCTTACATACATGTTAGAAAGTGAGTCTTAAACTTTTCAAAAGACAATGTCAACTCGAGATGCTTCTTATTGGAAGGAAGCTGTTGATAGTGAAATTGATTCTATTATAAGTAATTACACTTGGGAATTGATTGATCTTCCACTGGGAAATAAACCAATTGGATGTAAATGAATATTTAAAAGAAAACTAAAAGTTGATGGTTCCATAGATAAGTATAAAGCACGACTTGTTGCCAAATGGTTTAGACAAATAAAAGGTATAGACTACTTTGATACTTACTCACCTGTAGCAAGAATAACATGTGTTAGGATGTTGATTGCTATAACTTCGCTATACAATTTGCAAATACATTAAATGAATGTAAAAAATGCATTCTTAAATGGTAATATCGATGAGGAGATTTATATGGAACAACCCGAAGGGTTCAAGATCAAAGGATAAGAACACAAGATGTGTAAGCTTGTCAACTCATTGTATGGACTTAAACAAGCTCCTAAACAATGGTATAAGAAGTTTGACCGAGTAATGATCCAAAGTGGATTTAGAATCAATGAATTTAACAAATGTGTGCACTCTAAATCCACATCAATTAGATATGTACTTGTTTGTCTCTATAATGACGACTTGTTGATTTTTGGAGATAATGCTGAAAAAATTACCAAGGATATCCTCAAAAAAAAATTTGAGATGAAAGATTTAGGTGTTGCGGATGTTATACTCGGCATTAAAATTCTAAGAAATTCTGATGACTTATGTTTAACACAATTTCATTACATTGAAAAGGTAATTGAGAGGTTTATGGGATTCGACATTAAAGATGCGAACGATCCTTTTCTTTCACGCCTAATTCTAAGAAAGAATACTAGAAATAGTATTCGATATCTGGAGTACTCTCAAATAATCGGTAGCATCATGTACATCATGAATTGCACAAGACCGAATATTGCACACTTAGTGGAAAATTTGAGTCGGTGTATAAGTAATCCTGGTCATGAGCATTAGAATGCTCTTTTGAGAGTATTGGGCTATTTGCAAAAGACCAAAAATTTTATTTTGCAATATGGCAATTAATTGGAAGGCTATAGTGATGCTAACTGGATTTCAGATTCCAATGAATTGAAATCAACTAGCGGATATGTGTTCATATTAGGAGGTGGCGCAATGTCATGAAAATTCTCAAAACAAACTCTGATAGCGCGCTCCACATTGGATTCGGAGTTTATTGGTTTAGACAAAGCTGCTGAAGAAGTGGAGTGGCTTCGAAATTTTCTAGAGGATGTTCTGTGCCTGCAGTATGTATTCACTATGACAATCAAGCAGCGATTGTAAGGGCACATAATGAGATATATAATGGTAAGTTTATACACATTTGTTGTAGACATAATACCATAAGACAGTTACTCTCAAATGAAATAATTTCTTTGAACTTTGTAAAGTCAAAGGAAAATATTGCTGATTCGCTGAGAAAAGATTTGTCAAGAGAGCAATTAAACTTCGCATCGAAAGGAATGAGGTTAAAAGTCTTAATACAATAAAGAAATTCCATGGTAGAAACCTAACCTATGCGATTAGAGATCCCATGGACTAGGTTCATTGGGACAACGCAAATTCTAAAAAATTTAGCCCTAGGATAAGTACTGTCTCCCATTCCTATGAGGCAACAATACTTCTTATAACGTTTTTAAGGTACGGTATGCATTTAATGATTCATATATCTTGGATTTCAATATCCAAGTCAGGTATGGTAGGATACATTCAATAGGAATGCACATAAATGCGTGAAGCTGGCCGACTCTGTGAAAATTTTTCAATGTGAGATTTTCTAACAACACGCATGAATCCTGAGAGGTTCAAGGCTGAAATAATGAATGTAACCAGAAACCAATCTTGATTCAGAGGTACTCTATATGTGGTCTATTGTCTAGGCTTACACTAACAACTAGCTGTTCAAGGTTATGTCCACCGACTGGTTAAGTATGACCGATAGACTTTCATTAAATAAGGTTCAAAGCGAAAGCTACCTATCTTGATGCAGTGTATTTCCACAAGCACACTTGGATTTCCTCAAGTCAATTTTTTTTAATTGTGCGGGATTGTTGTAATTATGGTTAATGAATCAACGTATCGTACAAAACAAAATAGAACGCTTCTGTTCATGTATCTCATTAATTAATGTATTTTGAAGTTAATGTCCATCTCGAATTCACGTATCTGATTGATGATAGACTCTTGAGTTCATGTATCTTCTCGATTCCTGTATTTTCCCAATTCATGTATTTGATTGATTGTTGTATTTATTAAATTCATGAACCATTTCTCTTTGAAATCTATAAACATAGATAGTTTTCATTCTTCTTTCATTCTCTTGTAACTTAAATCACTCATCTTTTCAAGTTCTCTCCAAGTGTGCTAGTTTCAAGAAGTGTTCGATAGAGTTCTATTTGTATAGTGCTGATACCAACAAGTTCGAAGTGTTTTTATCTTGAGAGGTGAAGTTCGTGAAGCTATTTAGCACCGTCGGCAGAAACTATCGTCTTAAGGAGATTTGGTTAGCTGTATCTCACATTCAATTACTATTTTATTTTGTTATCACTCTCTTGATTTGAATTTTTTGTGATGATAAACATTGTTACATATTCTCCCCCCAATCACTCTTCTTCGTATGTTCTTCCAACAAATAATTTGTTTTCTTGGATTGTTTTTCCAACACGTACTTCATCAACCAAGAGGTAGAACCTAATAAGCAAGCATTTTCAATGGAAAAAAAAATTGCATTCAACATCATTCACGTATGTCCTCTTGAGACCAAAAAGTGGTTGGATCTTCAAAAGCATCAAAACAGCCTCTGGGCAATTTAGCTGTCCCATGAGCCTCTTCAAGATTGGCATGCAAGATGGCCCTCAACTGTTGTTGATCCTTTACTCTGGAAAATCCCTCATCTACATATTGATCAGTCTATG
This sequence comes from Melaleuca alternifolia, assembly GCA_019926035.1. Taxonomy (NCBI): domain Eukaryota; kingdom Viridiplantae; phylum Streptophyta; class Magnoliopsida; order Myrtales; family Myrtaceae; genus Melaleuca; species Melaleuca alternifolia. The sequence goes on from JAGKPW010002284.1 coordinate 1,052,278, forward strand.
GTATGAATTTGAACTTCCTCAGTCAAGTTAGTGAAACCCAATCGATCATGTGATAAAACGATTCCCCGACAACAATAGGATCAAACATGAACTAATTATCAAATTCTCGAGCTCTTTGCCGCAGCTTGTTTTGCAGAACTGGAAAAAATTGTTCCAATTATGGAAAAGGTCATCCATACGGCTCATTGGATCAAGGTTTTAAAGTAAGCATTTGATGATAACCTAGACCAACCAGACCTGTCACAAAAGCAGCACCATATCACCTTGCTTGCTCATCTTTCGAAACAACAGTTTGAGTATTGGTTAACAAAAACTGGTCTACAATCATAGATGATAGACTGCCCAAAACTACTTGATCTTGTGTGTGTGTATATATATGCCGACCAGAATAACTTGAACCTTGATTATTATTGTAGTTAAGTTTCTCGTACTTTCTCATAATTCATGCTCTTCTAGAAATGTTCAAGAGGAACATGAAGGGAACAATAAGAAACTTGACAGGTATGCTATCATCAAGGTAAATGGAAAGGTGTTTGTTCTAAACGAGAAATTTACATTAGTCACATTTGACACCCAATAGAAATCACAGAGGAATTTAAAATGACCAAAGATTTTTTGAGACATTATTCATTGCGGACAGAGCAAAAAATGGACTTCCAGCTCAGTTGACCACATCAAGTAGCATAAGATGCTCAACCTAGATTTAAGATTTGAATCCTGGGTTTACCGAGAGGGATACTGTAAATCACTTGGATACCCTTGTTTACCTCTGCTAACACTTTCTTACTTTGCCTCATTAGCCGCTGATCCGTTTGCAGTTTGCCAAAGCTGCCAATGCAAGGATAAATTAGAAAAAAAAAATATTGCTTTAATGCAATCAACAGCAAGTATACATAGGCAAATCCGGAGTTCCCAAAATTGATCAAATAGATACCCAATGTGAAACATAGCATTCTTTAAAAGTATAGCTTTGAGAAAAGTATTACCCTGTTAGCTTGCATTGGCCATTAGAAGATGAAGAATCTTACTAGATGATCAATACCTTCTACTGTACGTAGACCCACATTTGGGTCTACATTTTGTTCTTGGCTGAAGCATCATTTCAGGTCATACGACCATGTCCCCGCACTCCTTCAAATATGCAACACTGGGAATTTAGTAAAGGACAGAACTCTGTCAAGGAAAGTTGTTTTGTCAAAATAAAATACTGATGAAAACTAGGTCATGAATCTCAGAATAAAACGGCTTATTTACCTTGTTAAGGAAACATGATTCGTCTAACAGTTGCAAAGTTGGTTGTAAGATTCATTGAACCATTATCAAGGAAATATAATATCTCCAAAGTAACCTCCATATTCACCCATCCACAGTTTCTAATGACCTTTGCTCAGGTAACTTTGGCATCGTTCCGATGAGTTGCACCTTGAAAATCTAAATAAGTTGCCTACTTTTCGAGTTCCCGTAGCTAACTAAGTTTCTTGCATTCCCATACAGCTAGAGACTTCAACTCTCACACCCCCGACATATCTGGCAAAGTCCACACTGATTCACATCCTGCTTATCTATGTGTTTTAGAGATTTTGATTCCTCAATCCCAGGAATCTCTGTACCATGGAGCAAATACCTCATTGTGACTTACTCTAAATTTTCAAATTTCGACAGGTTTGATAGTTTTTCAAGGGATTTGCACCCCGTTTGCATATGATTCAGCAAAACAAAAATCAGTGGAGGCTATCAACACCACGTAGATTGTAACAGCCATCAGTTCTCAATGTTTTCAGGGTTGCCAAGGATGATAAGTGAGGTAACCTCTCAATGGAACTACAATAACAGATATCCAACACCTCTAAGAACTCTGCTCTATCGAGACCTCGAATTTCGACTAAATTGTGGCAAAAGTTAGCCTTCAATAGCTTCAAACTCTGTAATTTTGGAAGGATCAACCTTCGAATGGACCTACAGTGACATACGATTATCTTCTCCAAGAACTCCAAATTATCATGGCCATAAATTTCAACTAGCTTATCGCAATCATGAATGTGTATCCATTTCAGATGATTTAGTTGTGAAAGGTCCAATCTTTCAATGGAACTGCATCTGACTATTACCAATCCTTCCAAGTACCTGAATCCGTCAATCTTCGGCATTAGCTTATGACAAGAGTCAACAAAAAGTCTTAGGGGTCTTGAGGGAAGCTGCGGGATGTGTTCAAGTAGATCGCATTCATAAAGATGAAGTTCTTCAAGGTGATTTAGGCAAGAAAGCTGCGGCAACCTAGGACTGTGGCAAGAGACTGTCAGATGTGTTATGCCAGAAGGAAGCTCTGGCAGCAACAGGAGCTTGTTACACTGCCATAGGTTTAGGTGTTGGAGGGAAGAAAGATTTTGGATGCTTTTTGGGATGTTATATATCGGAGCGTGAGTGATTTCGAGAACCTCAAGCGAAGACAAGTCACCGATTTCATCTGGAATTTTCCCCTTTAGGCTATGACAAAATTTGAGAATTAGCCTCCGCAGATTTTTCAACTTGCCTATACCACTTGGCAACTTTTCAATCGCAGAATAACTGATATCCAGATCTTGCAAATTCTGTAAATACCCAATCGAGCTAGGGATTTCTCTCAGTGATCGACAACGCCATAGTTCTAGGTGTTGGAGAGAAGAAAGATTCCCAATAGAGCTAGGGATTTCTCTCAATGACCAACAATCCCTTAGGTCAAGGTATTGGAGGGAAGAAAGGTTCCCAATTGAGTTAGGGATTTTTCCCAATGACCGACAATTCCTTAGGTTAAGGTATTCAAGAGAAGTAAGATTTTCAATTGAGCTGGGGAGTTCTCCCAATGACTGGCAACCCTCTAGGAAAAGGCGTTGAAGAGAAGAAAGATTCCCGATCGAGGAAGGGAGTTCTCCCAATGATACACACCCCTCTAGTTCAAGGCATTGGAGAGAAGAGAGATTCCTAATTGAGCTAGGGAGTATGCTCAATGACTTACAACCTTGTAGGACAAGGTGTTGGAGAGAAGAAAGATTTCCAATTGAGCTAGGAAGTTCTCTCAATGACCTACAATCCTGTAGGACAAGGCGTTGGAGAGAAGAAAGATTCCCAATCGAGCTAGGGAGTTCTCTCAATGAATCACAATGCGATAGGTTAAGATGTTGGAGAGAAGAAAGATACCCGATTGTGCTGGGGAGTTCTCTCAATGAATGACAACTTGCTAGGTTAAGATGTTGGAGAGAAGAAAGATTCTCAATTGTGCTAGATATCTTTGTGATACTGCTACTGCATAAAGTAAGTTCTTTTAGTTCCTCCAATTCTCCCACTTCTCGAGGTAGCTCCTTGAGGCAGTAACATTTGTCCAAATCCAAGGAAACAAGACTCTTGAGTTTGCCTATAGAAGGGTGGACTTGCTCTAACAATTTAGAGCCTTTCAAGATAAGAATTTCCAGCTTTGTGAAAGCCAAGAGATCAGGAGTACATCTTAAAAACTGACAAGATGCAAGGTCGAGAATCTTTAGCCGCTTTGCTGTCTGTACAAAGGAGAACAAGCAGTCAAAAGATTAGTTGATCGACAAAACGGAACAAATGAAAAATCACAAAGGTTGCTTTTTTCCTTGTTACCATGATCAAACTCCATCCACTCCATTCCTCTGTCATGTCGTTGTTTGACAACTGCAACACCACTAATTTCGGTAGATGCAAATTGGTCGCCGAAAAAGATACTTTGTTCAACATGGTCAATCTTTTCTCTTCTTTAATGCCAAACCAGTGAAGCCATCTTAATTCAGAAAACACTTCGGTAAAGTCTCCACTTAAAGCCACATGCCCCAATTGAAGGAATCTTAAGCTCACTAAGTTTTTGAAGTGTTTATTTGTGTATGCATGGAGATGGCCACTGTCTTTCTCGAGACAAATTGCCTGGATCCTTTCTGTTCCCTGTATATCAAAGCAATCAATTGAGCGCCCAAAATTTATCTGTTTCTATATCCTCACTTTATATAAATATTGGCACATAAATTCAAACTTAGTTTTCTATTTTCATGAATAGAAAATCGCATTTTGCTTTAGAAAATATATGACAAACGCACCTCAACATATTATCTTTTGCTTTTTTCGAATTTTGTAGCGCATGTGCTTTGACTTGTATAAGTGAAATACATGAACCTTTTAAAACATAGTGAACGCTGACTTGATGAATTTCATTAAGTGTTAAAGAATTGGCTAAAACTGACCATGGGTCACACTTGTTGAGTAGCTAATGAGTACTGGATTTTCAATTCATTACCTACTCTTGTGAAGTGTTTAATCATCGCTTTCGAAATTGAAACTCTTCTCATAAAATATGTGTAAAAAGTGACGTGATGACATCCGTTGGCAATACATCTTTTAGAATTTGACTAGTATTTAAGATTTTGTTGGGGATCGGAAAAAAAAAAAAAACCTGCTTTCAGACCAACTGGAAATGAACTACTTAAATTTCTCTCGTGATATAATGGTTAGATTAAGGTTTCTAACATATGAAGCAATAGGGCTGGGCAATATCTTGTATCTGTCTCTACCATATGAAAATTCTTAAGAAATATACATATTTTTCTCCACCAAACAAGAAAATAAGCTGAAGATACATGTGTCCATATGCTTAAGATTGGCACCCTTTGTTGCTGTATCTGATAAATCAAAACATACTGTTTTACTTTCCTGCTAATATAGATCATTGATTAGTAGCAGATGGTGAAAAAAATCCAAAATGGCTTTGATTGACTTTGATAACAATACTTATATTTTTTCCCCTAGAAGTGTAGTTGATCAGGGATAATGTCCAATAATGTTCAAGGTTCAGAAACTTTAAAAGCTCATTAATTTCAATCGCACAAAATTTAGAAAAAAAAAAAGAATACAAAAATGGCATAACTTTCATATAGTACTCATTTTGGTGCCAAAATATTAAAGCAATCCCTTGAATGCCACATCATCAATAGGGTGAGACTAACACATCCCAAATTGGCTTTTTTCATCATAGGAGCACTGGAATAAATTCGGGCGTACTTAAAAAAAAGGCATCCACTATCTATAATTATCCTGGAAGAAGAGACCTTCATTATTTGACCAATGATGTTTATGCTTCATCTCTGTTTATCATTGTAGTCTTTCAAATAATTAATATTTCAAGAACATATGAAAATTACATAATTTTGATAAATGAGATTTTTAGGGTAAAATCATAGATGAGTGATTTAAATTTATTGTAACATAAAATTTTTTTATAGGGAAAACTCACATCGATGAATTTGAATGAAATTTTCTCTGGTGAAACCATGAGATAATATAACTTTTTCATCCTTCCATGTATAATATTAGCTGTCACAATTGCTCTACTATGATCACGAATCATGAATGGAATTTTTTCCTAACATGTATGAGCATTTCTTCATTTTAGATAAAAGATTAGAATAGACAGGATTAAATATATGAAAATATGAGGGAGAGCGGAAGAAAAAGATGTGCCATATGTTACCTTTTCTCCCATTAGTACTTCGAAGGCTTCCTCGTGGAGCCATAATCTACTCCGCCTCTCTGGTGGTCCTTCTTCTTGAACAATCTTCCTTCCAAGATCTCTTAATTGATCGTGCATCCTTAAATTACCATCATCGTCAATTTTTATTAAGCACCTCAACTTCAACTCCTCAATTCCTAGACTTGCATAAAACCCACAATCCTCCCACATGTATATGGCAAATTTGCTGTCTTTACCAATAAGGAAACAAGCAATATCGAGAAAAATCTCCTTGTGAGCATCTTCTAATGCATCATAACTTATCTTCAATATCTCTTCAACATCTCTGTGTGGCTCTTTCTTTAATTTCCTTGACATTCTTCCCATACCTTATGATTTGTTTTTCCATATAAGTATGAACCCATGACCTCAAGAGCCAAGGGAAGACCACCCATGGTTGATATGATATTATGAGAGACATCCTCAAACTCCTTTGGAGGATGGTCCATATGAAATGCGTGCTTGTTAAATAAAAGCAAAGAATGCTCCTTGTCTATTTCATTCAATTCATACTTGTTTTCTACCTCGAACTCAGATTGATCAAGAACAGCTTTATTTCTAGTTGTGACAATGATAATACTTCCTGAAGTAAACCAATTACGTTCTCTGGCCAAAGCATTTAGTTGGTCTTTGTGATCTATATCATTCAAAAGTATAAGAACCTTTTTTCCTTTGAATCTTGATTTGATTATGTTAATACCATCGTCAAATTTAGATACTTGATTGTTGCTCTGTAATATATCAGATATTAGTTGGCTCTGCAAATACTCAATACCATGGCGACGAGAATTCTCTCAAATATCCGGAAGGAAACTGACATGCGCAAACTTTTTTGAAATTTGATTGTAGATGCACTTGGCAAGAGTTGTCTTGCCAATTCCGCCCATGCCATAAATTCCAATCATTCGAGCATTGACAGAAGAACTGTCTATCCAATTCATAATTTCCTTGAGATGACCATCAAGTCCAACTAATTGCTTAGGAACATCTAGCAGAAAATGTTTCCGCAACTCGCTTAGACCAGTTTGGACCACAAGCTTTATCAATCCTCCCTCATGGCTGTCAAACAACACACAAAGAAAAAGTAGAGAAATTAAACCTGGACATGGTCAATGCCAACTGTTCGATCCTTGTCAACGGATCCGAACGTATGTTAGCATTAGGAGGTCAATTTTATCTGGTGGTGATCAAGTTTTGGAAGACTCAGCATTCGACTCTTTTGGGGGCATATGTAAAGTGATTGATACTATTGGCCGGGGGGTTATCGTGTCTTTGTTGTGTGCTTTGTACCGGAGACAATTGTAAAATTCTTGTGCATCATGAGATACTTGGTTTCTAGTTGTTTTCGGTTTAGTTTTCAGGGGACGTCTTGGGGAGTCCTTGTTTTTGTCGTTCATTAGGACACCGCGGGATCTTCTTGTAGTGAAAGTAGTTTACCCGTATTTCATCCCATTCGTGTTTATTAAAAAAGTTACTCATGCGTAAAAAAAAAAAACGAAAGAGAGAAAAATCAGGTGGAAGAAGAGTACCCGTTGGCAACTTTCTCGGATTCCCATCCCTGTAAGTAACTCACTTCTTTAAGCGCTCGTTGCCCTTCCTCAATATCCTTCTTATCAAAATGCTCTCGACGCGAATGAAAGGCATTTCCAAAATTTCCTTCTAGATGGCGCACATCCGACGGGGATACTTTGTAAAAAATGGGCAAAACCATGTGTGACGAGCTCTTCTTGTAGTGCATGATAGAAATGAGCTCTCGGAGGCACCAATTAAATGAAGCATAATTTTCGGAAATAATAGGAATCGAAATCTTAGATCGTGAGATGGCATCAAGAATCTTCGAACCAAATTCCTTGCCAACGGGGATGCTGCCCTCATCCCTGAACACGCATATTGATACAATTCCAGCATTGATCAGACTGTGGTAGAGGTGATCGGTGAATTCCTTACGGGTATCCGAGCCTCTGAAGCTTAAGAACACGTCGTATCCATCGCTACCTTCTCCCGCAGGCATTGGAGAGATGAACGAAGGAGCAGATGCCGAGATGCCAAAGTCGAAACCAGTTTCCTTCTCCATTGGGACGCCGAAGCCGAGCCATGGGCGACCGAAGCCACATCGAAATAGCCAAGACGGATGCCACCGGGGGAGCCCAAATGGAGGGCCAGGATTGGAAGATGCGCGAACTCGGAAGTGGTGTCCATGGCGGGAGCGCTCGGGAGGGAGGTTGAAAGGGTGCGGAGGGGCAAGAGAAGGAGGAGGAGAAAGGAATGGATTTGGAGAGGGAAGGAAAGCGAGCTCCATTGCTTCTTTGTCCTCTTTGGTGAGAGGAGGGAGATGAAGAAGAGAGCCCGCGTTTCGCTATACGAAGAGAAATGCTAGAAATGAGAGATCCTTTTATGCGGATGCCGTCAGTGATTGCCTAGTCTTCTTTCGGACCTCACCCTCTAGTCAAGTTCACCGACGTCGTTTCATCCTCCCCCGCCCCCCGCGGAGACAGTCAGAAGCCAGAGCAGAAATCATTGAAAGCCGAAGCAGATTGAAGGAGTAATTACGCAAAAGAGTCGAAGAGGGGAAATAAAAAAAATTGCCAGTGGTCCTATCCTAACTACCCCGCACAGTAGACTTTATTAAAAGAGCGAAAAATACACAAATAGTCAACTTTAATTTAAAAATGTAATATGATCCTTAAATGTTAATTTATTTCAATATGATCTTTGAATTTCAACTAGATATGTGATGTCGTCCCTCAAATTTTGATTTGTTCAATATGATTATCGAAAATTTGGTGTGTATTTAGTGCATGCACTGGATGAAAAATATTTGACATTGTCTTTAAACTTGAATTAATGGAAGGACAACATCCAATATATTTGTACAATCTAGGAATTAGATTGAACATATTCAAAAAATTTAGAGGCCACATTAAATAAATTTAAAATTTAGTTAATGCATTGTACATTGGGCAAGAGTTCATATATCATTTATATCATAATCACCACTTAAAATGCGTATTTGAACTACTACATACCTTCAACCACACGTTTATAAAATTTAAAGATAGATTCTTCTCGCTCACACCTAAGACATTGAACCTGCCAAGGGTCTTCAAATCGCGAAGGAAACTCCATGGAAGCATATTCGTCTTTGAATATTAGTTCTCACGGTACTTAATTCTTATCATTGTCTTATACCTTACTCTTATAATTTAAACCTACTATATAAAAACCTAGTTGTCTCCACCACCTCATTTTTTTTTTACAACCCTTTCTGTCTAATTCCTTTCTTATTAGCCAAACAATATTGTGTCGAGTAATTATTGCCCAATGGACTTCGCCCTGTAGATGCTTGCACTTTCCTGCTCTGAGGATATTTCCATCAATCATGCTTTTGATAGGTGGGGTCTAAGTTTTGAATCTTTCTCATATGTAAAATTAATTTGAAGTTTAAAATAATAACCAAGGAAAATTTTCCATTGTCTAGCTGATTAAATTAAGGAGAAAGTTGAGGAAAATGATTTTAAACAAGGGTGAGACATTTGCTTTTGGGCGCACATTTTATTTCTTTCCATAAGTTGCAGAAAGAAAAACTTCAAAAAGCTCCAAAGTGAATTTCTTTCATGGTCTGCATGATTTTTTTATTTATTTTTAATTTAGGCTTTATTGTGTACAAAATCTGGGGCGGTAATAAAAATTTAGGGTTCTTAAATGTAGTTATCTATGGAAAATGCATGGGATTTTTATCAATACAAAGGATTGTGACTCACTCAGTGATTAAAGTATCCCAGGAAGCAATCTTGCTCTTTGCTTTAGATGTAATGCACAGTGGAGGAAACGTGCTGTATGTTTTTGCATGTGTACATGTTGATATATTGAATGGTGTGGTGTTGGCATTTCATATGGTGACACATTTACTAGTCACATTTGTCATGTTGTATCATGTCTTGTGACCTTGCCTCGTGCTTGTATTGTGGTAGCCCGGCAAGTTTATTAAATGTGTCTGGTTTTGATTTTGCCACATTCACCGTATAACTTATCTCAACATGGCACGATTAATATGACAAAACATGAATCGTCAGCCATACCCTTAGTAATGTGATTGCTCAAAAAACAACAAAGGAAAAAGAACGTTGGAAATGTTTGAACTTTCATGGTCTCTGTTGACCGCTCTATAAAATTTTCACTTGTTTTATTTTTAACAAAGAAAGAATTGCTGAAAGGCAACAGGTCTCTCGCCCTTATTACTCCCTGAGAAGCCGATACTTTCGTCCTCCTTCCAGTGGCTCGCAACATAAGTATTTCCCCTCTTCCGTAACTCCCTCTCTCTCTCTCTCTCTCTCTCTCTCTCTCTCTCTCTCTCTCTCTGTTTGTCTAAATGTTGCTTCTCTATCCGTTTCGCTTCACTTCTTTAATGTTTTATCTATTCCACGCATATTTAATGTTGCCCCGCATGACACCAATTCCAGGCTGGACGAATCTTTATATACTGATATAACATTACTGAGTTATTCTCTTCACACATTGATGGATATCTTTTCTTAGAAAAGAGCTATAATTTATCAGATGACACCAAATGAGCATAATGTATTGGTACTAAAGTTACCAAATTTCATTTTTCAACAGCAGCATTTGCGAAATTTGGGAATAAAACATGGCTGATGCAACCTGAAACGAAACCGGGCATCGTTCCATCTGCCTTGCTCCGATCTCGCCCCTCTCTCCCAAAATGAAGAGAGGATGCCCTCTTGCTGCACGACAAGATGTAGATAAAGAATAAAAAAAAGGTTGGATGGAAAGCACATGTTTTCTGAACGATTCCGAATACAGAATGTCCAACGATCGAGTCTTCTTAGGTCAAGGCTAATCTTACCATAAAGAGCGCAAGCATTGAGAGACTTGCTAGCACGATGGTGCCTTTTCTGACATTGCTGAGCTGACCACAATATTTATTTCAAGAAGAACTGGGTCCTCGAAGTTTTAGGGTCCCTTTATTCTTTCCGTAGACGAATAAGACAATTCCAGACCATGAAAAATGAGAAACTACCGCTTGTCCTTGCTGACCACTTCTGTTGAGTCTCGATCTTCATCCCCTCTCTCCTTTGTAAACAACTCTGCGGTATCTTCTTCTTCTTTTAAACTCTCACTTTATCATAATGATTTGTCAAGGCTGCTCATAATGTGGATATATTCACATAGTACAACGTTTGAGTCTTGGTAAATGTCGCAATATCTCTATCTACAATAAAACTAAGTAACAAGGCAAATGAAATAAAATCACATCCCCCCCCCCTCCCCCCTCCTTTCCTCTCCAGCATTCTGCCGCACTGTTTTCGGAAAGTACCAGGTGAGCATCGGCTATTATGAAGAACCGAGCCAACACGACCTCACTGTTTCTTCCTATGAGTGACGATGCAGCTTGGGCCATCCATGTCGTTTTTTGTATATTTGGGCAATCTGGCATGAATTGCCGTGGAAAAACATTTCTTTTAATTGTGCGTAGTATTTGAAGAAACATATCTAATGATATTCAAGAAAGAGAAATTCGTAAGGAATCGACTATCAATGTCAGTTGGTGGATGTTGGCCCAACATTTTTTAAAACAAAATATCGATATCATGTAGTCAATCATCAAACATTCACATGTTGTAATTGAAAATGCTCACACTTATTAATCATTTATAACACAAATGGACGGTTCTGTATATTCTAAGGTAACCATGGAATTGGTCCATTTATGAAATCTTGAATGGTATGATTGGTTCGTTTTTTACTTTTTTTTGAATTTTACGACATTATCTGTTCAACTTTTACTTTTTGTGAAATATTTAGAATTTCAAACTATTTAATACCAAATACCAAATTGCACAATTGATCCGTTTTTAGAACTTATAGAAAATAAATCAAAGTAATGAGGAGAAACTATAAATAGAAAAAAAAATATCACAAAGGGTTGTCCTACTACTACTACTACTACTATTATTATTATTATTATTATTATTATTATTATTATTATTAGTAGTAGTAGTAGTAGTAGTAGTAGAGGGAGGAGGAGGAGGAGGAATAGGAGTATTTCACATGTTCTTGGCATTATTTTTTAGGTTGCGTCTAGAATTAATAGGCAATGTTCTAGGCTGCCGGACAAGCTCGTTCATAAGGTTTCAAGCAACCCTTTTCGTGGTTAAGAATGGTCGGTTTGTATGTAGGCATTTCCCAACATTTAATGAAGAGAAAGTGCATTCTTGCTGCACCAAAAGATGTAGATAAACAAGTGAAGAGGCAGGGCAAAGGGCACATGCTTTACGGACGATTCCTAAATGCACAATGTGTAATGAACGGGTCTTCCTGGACTGCTCGATATTGATTCTAATATTTAAAGTCGTTGACTTGGATTAGTGCCATGCACATATTCTCTTTCCAATGGGCCTTGCCCTCTTGATGCGTGCGCTTATCTTTAATTGGTAAACTACAAATAATATACCCAAGCGGTCCAATGAGACCGGAAAAAATTCAAATAAAAACCGAATCCATACCATAAGCCTGATCTAATCCAACAATTTGCAGAACTTGTGTGTCCTTGGGAAATAAAGTTGCCAACGAATTGAAAACAAGAAAAAATGAATGAGACATGAATGGTACTTAAACTTACAAATCAAACTCAATAGTCAGCATATGCTCTATAAGATATATGTTTCGAGCTAAGAACAATTAAATTGGTCAGCCTTCGTAGATTTCTATCAGTTTCAAACATAAACGGTTTAGAGCTCCAAAACCCTTGCAAGATTGCAAGAAAGATCAAGTATGCCATTGCACTTTCGTTGATGGAAGGGGTTGTCAGTTCCATCATTAAATTACATAATCGGTCTCCTCCGGTCCCGTCGTCCCAGGATCCGGAAATCGGACCGCTTGGAAATCGGTCCCATTTTTAGGAATTGAGGACTGGACCAAAACTCCGAAGAATCATACCAATCTGACCGGTCTAGTCAGGTCAGGGTGGTTCCCAAGTTAAGCGGTCCAACGTGCTTAGTCCTACAATCCACGCCTAGATGGATTAGTATTAGTATTATTTGTTTTTTTTTTGTCGAAAAGAAACTTTGCGGGGTAGTCTAAACACATATCCGAACACAAAATATTACGAAGAGGCTAGAGGGTAAATTTGACCAATCAGGGATAAGGAAAATTTTCCAAATTGACTTTAGCAACCCAATTGGCAAGATGGTTGGCCTCGCAAGAATAGAGGATGATGTGCAAATGTTTTAGTTAGGCCAGTATTGACACCTAAATTTTATCGATTTATTAAATTATTTTATAGTCTATTAATTAGAAATAGAAAGTTTGAATGAAAAAAAATGAAATGAAAAAATGAATAGAGAAATTAAAGGCCTGACCTCTTTTTCGGATTTTTTTTTTCCTGCAGCTCATGTGAGTTGTGGTTTTATCTGAAGACAAGAAAACTAAACAAAGAAAGCAAAGAAGAAAAAGACAAAGAAAAGGGTATAAAATGAAGAAGGGGGATTCGGTTACAGGGGGCAGGGGGATTCTAGAAGGGTGGTGGTCCCCTTCTCTCTCTCTTCTCTCTATCTCCCTCCCTCTCTCGCTCTGACTTGGGGGTCCCCCCCAGACACACGCCTCTCCCCTCTCTCGCACGGCTCTCTCTCCTCCGGCTGCTCTCTCGGACTCTCCTCTCTCTCTCTCGCTCTCGCAGCTCCCCCAGCGGCCTCTCCTTCGCCCTCAGCTCATCCCCTTCAGCTGGCCGTCGTCCTCCTTCAGCTCCACAACACACACACAGACAGGTTCCTCCCCTGCTCGGTCGTTACCTCCCTCAGCTGCTCATCCCTCAACTCGCCCACAGCCTCGCCCCACTGGTCCTCGCCGGTCGCTGCTCGCCGTCCCTGCCTCAGCTCATCCTCTCTCTCTCGCGCCCTATCTCTCTCTCGGCAGTCTCTCCCTCAGCTCGCAGCTCGCCCGACCTCTGCCGACCCACTCTTCTCCCTGCTCCCCACAGTTCACAGCCTCCTTCATCTCCCAGCTGGCCTCCCCCTCAGCTCACCTTCTCTTCGACTGGCCTTCAACTAGACCGATCCCTGCTCATCCATCATCTCCCGTCGATCGTCCTCTCGGCCTCTCTGATTTTCAGCTCACCGACGCTCGCGATTTCCCTCAACCAGAAGCTCTTTGATTGGAGATTTGCCTTCGAAGTTTATCAGAACTTCTCGGCCTGGGCGTGTGTTTTATTCAGAGCTTCATCGTCAATCGTATCTCTTCACCCATCGAATTTCCTTCTCATTTCTACAGGTAAGCCTCTCCATGAAATTTTCTTTGTCCAGTGAATCTAAGCATGCGAATAAGTAGAAGTTTAAGTCAAGTTTTGCTTGAGTTTCATTTGCTAGTGATTTTCCTTTTTTAGAAAAAAATAGACGACTGTGTATATTGATTAGCTGATTTTTAAACCTTCTGTGATGCTTATTGTTGCTTGTGTGCCCTCTTCGTTTATCTTTAGTACATAATAGACTTAGATTTAGGTTAGTGTTGGCGTCGGCTCGATTAGTTTCGATCGTTAAGGGTCAATAAATCTAATCTTTAGTAAAATTGCATTCAAGATTCGGATAAGAATAAAGGAGGAATGAAGTGAAACAGTAAGGGGAGAAGACAAAACAGAAAGGGAAGAAGACGATGAGCCAAGTAAAAAATATAAAAAATATAATAAGTTAATTGTTACAAGAATGGGTTGATAATCAGATTTAGTTTAATCCTTTCATGGGCTGATGAGTGGACTAATGAGTGGAGTTAAGTTGTCTGGGTTTATTTTGTTGAGGAGTTGGACGAAGAGTCGTCGAGTGGGCTTAGAGGAAGAGGCTAGATAGAAATTAAAAAGTGGCCAAATTCAAAATAACAAATGTGCCGAAATAAAAGAAAGAACCTTGGGCTGAAATTTAGGTTAAAAAAATTCACTTTAAAATAATAAGAATGGGCTGGGCCTTACGCCCAGCCCATTTTCATAATACCCGGACCATTAAGGTCCGGGTCGTTTCGGGCCGGGTCCATTTAACCCGGTCCGAAACCCTTTCATAAAAAAAACAACAAAAATAAAATGAATAAAAAACAGAATTCGAAAATAAATAAATAGATAATAGAAAAGTAGAAAATAATAAACAAATCAGAAAATGGGAAATAGATAATAAAAAATTAGAAAATAAAAAAATCAGAAAATAGAAAATAGATAATGGAAAATTAAAAAAAATAGAAAACAGAAAATGGAAAATAGAAAATAATAAAAAAGAGAAAAGAGAAAATAGATTATAGAAAATTCAGAAAGTAAAAAAAAATAGAAAAGTAGATAATAGATAATAGAAAATCCAGTGTAATAAAAGATTAAAAAATAGAAAATAAAAAAAAAATAATAACAAAATTATGAAAATAAATAAATACATAATAGAAAAATAGAAAATAATAAAAAGAACCGAAAATAAATAAATAGATAATAGAAAATTCAGAAATTAATAAGAAATTAGAAAATAGGAAATAGATAATAGAAAATTCAGAAAATAATAAAAGAAAATCAGAAAATCATTAAAAAATAATAAAGACCAGAAAATCATAGAAAATCAGAAAATCATTAGAAAATCATTAAGAAATCATAGAAAATTAGAAAGTCATTAGAAAATCATAAAAAAATCAGAAAACGATAAAATGCCAATATAAAATATAAAATTTCTAAAATGAATCTAATTGAATAAATTCTTAGAGCCTAGCATCAAAACACTAGTGGAGTAGCCTTTTAGGTGATGTAAGCCTGCATGCAAAAATTTAGGTTAACCAATCAATCAATTTTAGGTACCTAAAGGGTGTTAACTAAATAGTTAACGTAATCAAGTCCCCGTACTCTAGGAATTTCTAGTTACGTAGAACGTGAAGCATTTCTCTTAATGCTTTCACTTGGTTTCTAGCCAACCTTAATAGGCTAGTGGCGGCTCTTATTAAACAAAAAAAAGAAAAAAAAAAGCACTTTACTATGAAAGAATTTTTAAAATGAAAACGAAAAATGTTACGCGAGGTATAGATTTGGGAGAATCCGAACTCGAGATCATAGAATCAAGAGCAAGTACCTTTAAACCTATTATCTTTCTCCCCCTAAAGGGCAGAAGTTAGGTCGCGACAGCCAGGTTTCACTGGCGATCTTCAATAGTATTCAGCACAGCCCGTGGCCTTCGTCCTTCCCCTGGAAACCAAGTTCACGACGGATACGCTATCACTCTTCGAGTTCCAGGCGCAGATCATCAGCACACCACTGATCAGTTTATTGGCTCAAGAGTCAAGAACCATACGCCTTCCTTGACTGCCAGGGCTTCGATAGACAAAGCCGAGGATGCACGCACCCGTTTCGCAAAGCCGCCGGTGATGACGGGTAGACCATTCGGATCTCAGCAAACCCAAATGCTATTTATTCGATCCATGAATTCATCATACGGCATTACCAAAAAGATACGAATGCTGCTATGCATCTCCATGGCCTGGGTCGAGACCCCGACCTCTCATGGTCACGGATCACTGCATTTCAGCGCTTGGGATTCATGAATGCGGGGAATAGATTACAAGACAGATTGACGACTTGTTTTTAGTGAAGCACATACACTACGCTTAGATGTTTGGATATGTAATCGACCCAAGTCACTTGAGAGAATGTCTTCTGTATAACCGACGTAGCGCTATATATCTAATGAAGTACGATCATCTTTAATGAGCGCCTGTTAAAAATTTGTTGAAACATGCCTAATGAGACTATGTTCTTCAAAGCATCGAGTACACATATCACGAGGACAATCCATAAATTGGGAATCGTAATATGTCCTAATCTAATCGGTTAACAAGTGCCCTCGGGTAATTTATAAACAAAATCCAATCGTTTTTAATTTATCAATTGACAAGCAATGTTCTTTCGACGGTGAAATTATGCAAACTATTCCCACGTTAAGGTACTTAAACATTCATCTTTTGCGACAATGATTTGTGAGCAAGTTTTCTTTGCAAGTTACTTGCGTACGTACTCCTAGAATCATTCTCAAAGCATAGGCTTGCAGTATTTTTTTTTTTTGATAACCAATGAATTTATCATGAGCCCCCCGTGCTGGAATGTCACCAAAGAGTCGGACCCTTATACCTCGGGATACCTCAGGGGAGACTAGCATATGACCGTAATAACATAGCCTCTCACATTAGAAACTGCGAGTTTGGAATTCTCAACCTTTGCGATAAGGGAGAAGTTCACAACCAATATAACTATCCACCGTTTGGTAGCGAGGAAAACGATTAAAGGAGGGAGAGCTTCCCTCGGTAGCATATGCTCTGCGTTGGCATCAAAATTCAAGACGGTTAGTCAAGTCTTCAGCCGGATGGTTGGGAATGAGCTGGAGATCGGACTCTGGATCAATGCAGGAAACCATCAGCTTTCCTCCAGCATCGTGATAAGTGATCCTTAGGATTAGATCATTTCATTGAAAGTTTAAGAATGGCAGACGAATTCGGTAAATGGAATCAAGAAACGAAACAAGGACGAGGGATCTACAGCAATGTACCTAGCTGACAGCACAAGCAATTGTCTTGTTTATATGTTGAAACTTGTCTCGTTTCTGGGTGGCTACTTGGTCATGGCAACGGGGCATGCTCAAGAGAGGACTCTCTTAGAACATCGTGGAAAGGTACAAGAGTAAGTTAACAAAATTAAAAAAAACATAAGACTAAATTGACATTCATACAATAGGCCTGTGAACAATCGAACAATTTGCCCCTAGCTCATAATTACTTTCCTCAGCATAATTCAGGCAATTGGTTTAGAGATTCACAAGGAACTTGCGCATGCAGATTAAGCACATGTCATGGAATCTATCTTCACACAATCACATTATCAATGACAGATAATGCATTTCGCCATCCACGCTACAGGCTTACCATTATCTTAACATTACATTAATTATGACCATGTTTTTCCAATTTATGTAATCGAAATACAAAGTTAAGTCTCGAACATTGCATGGACCAAACAGACGTGGCACGAAAGCAGAACCGGTTTACCTTGCTTGATAAACTTTCAAAACGGCAGTTTCACTACTGGTTATAAAAAGTTTGTCTACAATCACATATGACAGTCGGAAATACCTTTTTTTTTTTATGATCACCAGCCAGGAAACTGGAACGTTGATATTTATTTTAGCTCAATTTCTCAAAATTACTGGAAATTCATGCACATCTTGGAACATTCAAGAGGAACATCAAGAAAGTTCACAGGGTTTTCGATCATTGAGGAAAATCGAGTGTTTTTTTTTTCTGAACAGGATATATGCCACTCATCAAATTTGGCTTACAAACGAACTCCTGGAGGAATTTAAAATGGCCAAAGGTTTTTCTTTTCTTCAAAGAAAGACTTGATTTTGGACAGAGCGAAAAATTAAATTCTAAGCACAGTATGCGATATTGAGCGGCAGAAGATCACAGGCCTACGGATGGAAAAAGCCAAATCCTGGATTTACTAGAGGAAAATTTCAAGTCACTAGCTAATTTTGGTTTACTGATGTCGATCTTTTTCATTCGTTGAATCACAAGCCGCTAATCTGTTTGCAGTCTGCAAAAGCTACCAATGGAAGGGTATAACAAGAAACTTTGCTATGATGCAGTGAAAAGCAAGTATTCATAGGCAAGTCCGGAGTTTCCAAAATCAATTAAATATATGCCCAGTGTGGATCAAATCGTGCTCAACAGATGTAGCTTCGAGAAAAGTATTACTACATTTGCTCCCGCTGACCGTCGAAGGATGAAGAATCTTACCGGATGAGGAATGCCTTCTGCTGTCCGTAGACCGACATTTCGGTCGAAATCTGGCTCTTGGCTGAAGCATCATGTCAGCTTCTCCGGCCAACTCCTCCACTCTTTCAGTCATGTAAGACGATGAACTCAGGAAATGAACAGAACCCTGTCAAGGAAAACCTTCTTGTCAGAAGAAGATAGGGATGAAAACTAGGTCATGAATCTTAGAAGGAAAAATTGTAGTTCTCTTCTTAGTTACCTCAATTAAGGAAACACCACTCGTCTCACTATTGTAATATGAGTATGAGATTCATCAGCTCATTATCTCCAGAACATAATTTTTCCGTCCTGAGCTTCATATCGTGTTCTTTCGTAATTTCATACGTGTTCCAGGCAGATTCCATCTCTAATGAGTCGCATCCAGTACTATAGAAATAAACTAAATCCAACTTTTCAAGTCCTTGAAGCTAGTGAGTTTCTCGCAGCTCAATAATAGTAAAGATTGGAACTTCTCACAGACCAACAAGTCTGGCAAAATCTCCACTGATGTGCGTCCTGTGACATCCATGTGCGTCAGGGATTTTGAATCCTCCAACCCAGGAATCTCAGTGACACCCGGCAAACACCTCTTCGTGAAATTCTCTAAACTTTCAAATTTCCATAGGTTTGGTGGTGTCTTTAGGGCTTTGCACCCCATTAGGTTCAACTTTTTCAGGGTCTTAAAACATGATAGGTCAGGTAATCTTTCAATATACCCACAGTCAGAGATATCCAATGCCCCAAACGACTCCGCCCTATCAAGACCTCGAATTTCGACTAGATTGTTGCAAGAGCTAACCTTAAATTGCTTCAAATGCTGTAATCTTGAAAAAATCAGCTTGTCAATGGACTTGCAGTGATGTATAACTACTTCCTCCAGAGACTCCAATTCACCATGGCTCAGTGTGAGATCCCTGTCCCACATCGCTTAAGGAGAGAGTTCTGGACTAGCTTATATGTAATATTCCACCTTTGACTCACATACAACAAGTTTTCCTAGATTGTACACTTGTGAGTTACTGCGGAGAGGGCCTATTGTTGAAGCTAATCAAAGCGGACAATATTATCAAGATGAGGTAGACAATATTATCGGAGATAAGGCGGAAAATACAAAGCGGACAATATTGCTGAAGAAACTCAAAGTGGACAATGTCAATGCCATCGAGATGAAGGGGAAGACCATGAAGGTGAGGTGGAAGACCTCGAAGGTGAGGAGCTGGAAGACCTTGAAGGTGAGGAAGGTGAGGAGCTGGAAGACCTCGAAGGTGAGGAGGTGGAAGACCTCGAAGGTGAGGCGGAAGACGCTACCAAAAGACCAAAAGCCGTGAGGGCTAGTGCGGTTCAAAGCGGACAATATTGTCGGTGGTGAGGCAGAGGACGTTACACCCAGAATCTCAACTAGGTTGTGGCAATTCTCAACGTGTAACCGTTTCAAACGGCTTAATTGTGAAAGGTCCAATCTCTTTAGGGAATTGCAGCTTTTTATTGACAACTCTTCCACGTACTTGGATTGGTCAAGCTTAAAGAACATCAGCTTATCACAGGAGTCGAGATAAAGCTTCACGAGTCTTGAGGGAAGCTCTGGGATGGATTCAAGTTGATTGCATCTGTAAAGATGAAGTTCTTCTAGGTGGCTTAGGGACGAAAGTAAGGGCAACCTGGGACTTTGACAAGAGACTGTCAGATTTGTCAAGCCAAAAGGAAGCTCCGGCAGTGCTCGAAGCTTGTCACAGCCCCATAGGTTAAGCTGTTGAAGGGAAGAAAGATTCTGGATGCTTTCTGGCAAGTCAAGTATTGGGGCCCGAGTGATTTCAAGTTTCTTGAGCGAAGACAAGTCACCGATTGACCTAGGGATTTCTTTCAATGACTCACAACCCTTGCAACTAAGTATCTCCAGCTTCATCAAAAAACTGATTGAATCAGGAATCTTTGCAATTCCGGAAGATTCTAAATTAAGTTCTTTTAGTTCTTCTAATTTACCCATTTCTCTTGGTAGCTCCTTGAGGCTGCCATTGTCACTCAAGTCCAAGGAAACAAGTCTCTTGACTTTACCAATAGACGAGTGGACTTGCTCTAGTCTGGGGCAATTTTTCACGACGAGAATCTCCAACTCTGTGAAAGCCGACAGATCATGAGTACATCTTAAGTAATTGTGATGCTCCAGGTAGAGAACTTTGAGTCCCTTTGCCGTCTGTACGAAGGAGAATAAGCTGTCAAAAATGAGTTGACCAATCAAAAAAATAAATAAATTACAGAGGATCCCTAATTCCCATCTTACCTTGATTGAACTCCATCCCGTCCAATACTTTGTTTTATGGTCAAATGACACCTCCAACACCCTTAAATTCGGTAGATGCAAGTTGGTCCGCCAAAAGGAAGACTGATTGGATTCAATGTCAAACCACCGAAGCCATCTCAGTTCAAGAAACAGGTCGTCAAAGTCTCCACTTAAAGCTGCCCGCCTCAGTTGAAGGAACCTTAAGCTCAGCATGTTCTTAAACTGTTCGCTTGTGTATGTTTGGAGTTGGCCATGTTGTTGGTCCAGATGCATTGCCTCGATCCTCTCGGTTCCCTGTACATCAAATCAATCGACTGAATCTCTAGACCAACTTTTAATTCTTTAGTTTATGGTTTTTTAACACCTTGGACTTGACACAATCTGTCATCTTTCTACAGTTGCCATATCTAAATATTAGTACGTAAACTCACATTCAACTTTTTATGATCTTTCAAATAGTTCCCTGTTTTAATTTAGCTTGTGTCTCACCTGGCAATGAGAGTTAATGCCGCTGCGGAATTTACATACTTAATATTAATTGTTGGTATTCGCTTTTAGCATGCGCATGCTTCCCTAAGAGGCGAATCAGAAATTACAGATCAGTACTCATTTGTTAATGCATCTCTAGAGCAAAGTAACTTCAAGCCAGTAATGCCCTTCCTTCAACCTACTCTGGAAAATGCATGTGCCAGACTTTATAGAAAACTTCGACCTAGTAATGGTATAAAATTGTGTAGTTGGAGTTGCTTAATGTCTACAAAATGCAGGGGTTACGTGCACGGTCTATTATATTATTAACATAATTTCAAAGTGATTCTGGTTATTCTCATTTAAATTAACCCGTGCATCATTTAAAATTGACTCAAGTTGTCATCATCATCATGATTGGATCATGAAGTATTTCATATTGAGATATCAAAAGCAAAACCTGCAAAATCTCTTCCTCAAAGAAAGAATAATTAAAACCAGAGAACTTCTGGGGAGTGGATATTACATCAATATTTAACAGAAATACTTTACAGGAATGAATTTGAATATTTGGAGATGTTCTGTTTGGTATCCATCACGGGATAAATATAACTTGTTCGTCCTTAGAATATTTATAATACAACGAGCTGTCATCATTACTCTATAATGGACATGAAGGATGATTGGAATTTTTCCTAAAAAATTAGGGGCATTTGTTCATACTAGATAAATTTTATAGAATAGATCAGGTTGAATACATGAGAACACGAGGGAAAGAAAAAGGAGCATACTATGTTACCTTTTTATCCATTAGTACTCTGAAGGCTTCCTCGCTGGCACATAATCTGCTGCGTTCCCCAAGCGGGCCTTCTTGGCGAATGATATTCCTTGCAAAAATTCTCAATTGATCATGCATCCCCAACTTACCATCCTCATCAATTTTTATTAAGCACCTCAGCTTCAACTCTTCAATCGCTTGGTTCGGAGAAAAGCCAGAGCTCTTCCACATGTACATGGCAAACTTGCTTTGCTGGCCAATAGAGAAACAAGCAATATCTAGAAAAATCTGCTTATGCCCATGTTCTAATGCATGGTAACTTATGTTCAATTTCTTTTGGATATCTTCATGTGGTTCTATTCTTAATTTCTCCAGCAAATCTTCCCATACTCCTCGATCTGTTTTTCTATACAAGTAGGAACCTACAACCTCGAGAGCCAAGGGAAGCCCATCCATGGTGGATATTATATCACGAGATATACCCTCGAAGTCTCTTGGAGAATGGTCCATACGAAATGCATGTCTATTAAATAAAAGCAAAGAATGCTTCTCATCTAATTTATCCAATTCATACTTGAAGTCTACCACAAATTCCGATTGATCAAGAACAGCTTGATTACTAGTTGTGACAATGATCACACTTCCCGCCCCAAACCAATTACGTTCTCTAGCCAAAGCATTTAATTGATTTTTGTGATCTACATCATCTAGGATGATGAAAACCTTTTTTCCTCTAAATCTGTCTTTAATCCAACTAATTCCATCGTCAACTTTCCAAACTCGACATTCGATTTGTAGTATATCCTTAATTAGTTGATATTGGAGATAAGGAATACCGTGGTGGCAAATATCAGGAAGGAAGCTACGATGCACAAACTCGTTCGATAACTCGTTGTAGATGGCCTTGGCAAGAGTCGTCTTGCCGATCCCTTCCATACCATAAATTCCAATCATTTGAGCATCATTGGCAGGAGTGTTGACCCAGTTCTTAATTTTGTTCACATGATCACTAATTCCAACGATGTGCTTAGTGACATCAAGCTGAAAATCTTGTGGCAACATGCTTTCCACTGTTTTGATAACTTCTTCCACTAATTCTCCTTCGTGCCTGTCAAACAATGAAGCTCATAAAAACTTCTTGAATATACTTAATCTCATTAAAGACAGCCAAATATATGTGAAGGATGGATATCGTAAAAAAATATGCGAAGTGTTCTCTTTTAAATATAACAATGGAGGATGATGGTGTAGCAGGCATTTCGTTCGTTTCTCCTTCCGTTTCTGCCAATTTGATGTATCTTGCTATGAATAAGTTTGTACCCCTGACTCCCTTAAGAGTCTTTAGAAGTTTAGTCTGTGTAATAAAGCTTAAGGTCGTTGCTACTTGAAGGATAGGAGATCGATTTTCCCCACTCCACGGCCAAGGCATCACCCAAGCCTAAATTGAGGATTTATAGTTGACTTACAAAATCTCCAACGAATGGGGTACTACTGGCATCGGAAATGGAAATTAGACATGGTCAACACAAAGCATCTGATCCTAATCAACTGAGCCAAGCCCCAATCGGCAATATGAGGTCAACTTTGTTTGGCGGTGCTCGAGTTTTTGAAAACTGAGCATGTACCAGCACCACACTCCACCATGGCTCATGCCGTCCTAGAATCTTCTTGATACCATTCTTGATTGCCATTTGTAACAGAGGCTTTGAAACATCAAATTAATCAAGATCATGAGATGTGCTACGCTAAGAAGAGCTTGCTTTCCACACAAAAATTTTCATTTGGAGGCAAATTGTCGAGTGTTTGAGTACTATCGGTAGGAGGGACTGTGGTTTGTTTTTTCTTACCTCTGTAGTAGAGCCAATCCCAAAATTCTTGCGCACTACCCGAGGTTTAGTTTTAGTTGTTGTTGGTTGAGTTTTTAGGGGGACATCCTGGGGACTACCAGTACAAGTTGAAGTAATTCATACATATTTCATCCGTTTTGCGAGAATAAGAATACTTCGACCAAAATGTAAAAAAAAGATTTAAGGCAGAAGTCAAGTACCCATTAGCAATATTCTCGGATTCCCATCCTTGTAAGAAACTCACTTCTCTGAGCGCTGGTGGCCCTTTCTGGATAACCGTCTTGTTAAAATGTTTCTTGCGCGAATGAAAGGCCTCCCCAACACTTCCCTTTAGATGCCGCACATCAGATGCATTCACTTTATAAAAGATGGGCAGCACTATGTGTGACTTTGTTTTCCGATAGTCCATCATACGAATGAGCTCAATGAGACACCATTCGCTCGAAGCATAATTTTTGGAGATGATGGGTATCGAAATCTTAGACTGTTCAATGGCATTGAGAATCTGTGAAGCAAATTCCTTGCCAATTTGGTTGCTGTTTTTGTCTAAGCAATTTCTTTTTTTGTCCCTGAACACCCGCAATTGCATAGTCCTTGCATTGACCAGCCTATGGTAGAGGTGATCTGCGAATTCCTTGCGGGTATCCGGACCTCTAAAGCTCAAGAATATGTCGTACTGATAGCTGCCTTCTTCTGTGGGTGTCAGAGAGACCAACGAAGGAGCAGATGCTCCCTCAGTGCTCTCCTTTTCTGCACTCTTCCTCTCATTGTCAGGATGGTTAGGAAAGGAACGAATTGAAACGACATAAAATGCGTGGGTAGACAGAAGAATCAGCGTAGCAAGCACTGCAAAGGAGCGAGATGAAACGAAACGGTGCATCCCTTTTGTTGCCTTGGTCTCACTTTGCCCTTTCTCCGTGGAAGTCTGATAGGCAAAAGCACGAGACGATGCTTCCAGATCAAAGATAAGCAGACGGCAAGGCTAAATGAGGAGCTAGTGCTTTGCCCTTTTCTTGCTGAATGCTTCCGATGTCACACCCCAAATCTTCGTGAACGATGTAGACTCAACCATACGTATCAGAGACTCAACTCTCAAAATTTCCTGTCATATCGTTTTCGCTCTATTTGCTGCTAATTGGTGACCTAAAAAGATTAAGGAAAAAAGATAAGTGAGCAACCAAGCTGATGATATACGTTGAATTTCAAATATAAATGATTTTCTTTAAGCAAAATTTCGTAGGCAATACGCGATCAGATGAATAAATTGGCCAACCCAGAAAAGCAAGCCAAAAAATTATTTATGCACTGTTCATTGTGAGCGTCCGACTTCCAAAAATTCATTTCGAGCAAACCCGCAAGCTCAAATCGAGTTCTGTAAAATCCTACGGCTTCACAACACCTTAAAGTATCAAAGCTGCATAATTTCTCAGCTTAATAACTAAAAAATCGGTCTTCACGACTTAGATTTGATAAAACTCCGAATTTGCTATCTAATTCCGAAAAGTACACTGATTAAATGAATAAAGGACGCGAATACTTACCGAGCATCACAAATTAGAGTTGATTCAGCTTGATGAGTTCTATAGCAATAATCGTCTCTCCTTCCTCTTCGTCTCCTTCCCCTTTTCTTTTTGGTGAGATTCTTCTTTGCCCGAGCCTCCCCTCCTTCCCATTTTCACCAATTAAAGTGGAAGGGACGGCTTCGGAGATAGTGAGAAGAAGACAAAGTGGGAAAAGGAAGAAACAAAAGTCAAAGAAAGGAAAAGGAGGAGAGAGAAGAGGAGAGGGGGATTCGGGCTTCGGGCTTCGGAGGGAAAGAAAAGGAAAAGGAGGAGAGAGAAGAGGAAAGGTAGAAAAAGTAGCAAAGAGAACGAAAAGAAAAATGAGAACTAAAAAAAAAGGACAAGGCCTTGGGACAGAGGTGCAGCAAGAGTAGGGCTGAGCACTAGGTACCGCCCAACCCGAGAATTGCCCGGACCGGACCGGACCGGTCAGGTTGGTCCGGGTCTTTGGAGTTATGGTTCGGTCCACCGTTCCAAAAAATGAAACCAGTTCTCGAGTGATCGGTTTCCCGGTTCTAGGGTGGTTGGGACCGGACCACTAAGACCGACCACTAGGACCTTCAAAGTGTCTCTTGGCCCAAGTGACTTGGGAGCCCAACTCCAGTCCAAAGTCCATAAGCTTCAAATTTCGATAGCCCACTTATTAGTTATTGCCGATGCCCAACCCATCAAAGCCGGCCTTTAACATTCAAGCTCAAACAAGAAAGAAGAAACCCTAAGGAGAATAGGCTTTCTCATTCTTGAGTCTCGACGGTAGCAACCAGCTTTTGATCGAATTTAGAGATGAAAATGTTCATCAACACTTCTCCCGTCTTCGACTTCTGCAATTTTTTGATTGAATTTAGAAGGGGACTTCAAAAGGGTTGAAAGAGTCATGTGTTTTTACCGGTGCAAGTAACAATTTTTGTTTTAGTTTAACCTTCTTTTTGAATTTTTTCCAGTCCCATTGGACCGCCCAAGAACTAGACCGGACCTGTTGGTCCGGTTCGATCCGGTCTTGGACTTTGGCGGTCCGGTCCATGATCCTAGAGACCGTGGACCGATCCCAGAGACTGTGGACCGATCCCATCGATCCGGTTCCTAGTTTCGGGGGAGAATCGGATTGCCCTCCCTAAGCAAGAAGGGAAGGCAAATCTCTCTCTACCTCACTCGCGAATCACCTACAAAGACACAAGCATCCTCCATAGCCAAGAGTAAGCAAAGGGTCTCTGGCAGATCATTTACGTCCAAGCTTCATCCACCTACTCTTCGCCAGAACTCCTTTGTCCCCCTAAGTCTGTCCCTATTTTAGCTGTGCCAAATACCTCGGCTCGCTCGCCTAGGACCTAGGGGTATCAGGCCCGGACGCACATATGTTTCCCCATTTGACCTTATCGACTGAAGTTCGGGTCCTAGGCCCGAACATCTAAGTTCATTAAGATTACGCTAATTTAAATATATCCGAGTCAATTGGCATATGTTTTGTCTAATAAAATTTATTTAGACTTAACATCACTTCGTTTAATGAATGATCAAGATATAATTTATTTATCAGGTTTAAGTTCACTTGATCTTTAACTGGCCAACTTCTGAAGGATCATATCTCAAGACTTATAATGAGACCATATATTATTAATTATCTAACGAGTTGTGGGTTTTAGATTGTTGCCATTGGTTAGTTGCATTCACTTATTGGAGTTCTTAATTACTGCATCGTATTTTAATACTTTGAGTGTTTATTTTTTGTATTGTCTTTTAGTAAATTGTGCATTAATTTATTTTCTAAATTAATTTAGCATTGGCTTAGATTTGCATAAAAATGACCCCATAAAAGCATTTCCATGTACATTAAGTAACTTCGAATAACCTTTTAGGGTCCTAAAGGATTAGCAATAGTGCATGACTACTTTAAATTAAATAACCAACTAGTTAGGTACTGAAAGGATGCTAATATGAATGTTAGCATAAACACGTCCCCAAACCTTAGAATCTTGATTTCGTAGGGATTGAGACAACACTTTCACATCTCAATGAGTATTTAGTTGACTCCAATAGGCTAGTTGCAATTCATAAATATTTAGATTGTTAAAGATCTTTTAAAATCAAAACGCCTTAATGTCACGCAAGGTACGAACTAGGGAGAATCCGTGTTCGTAATTGATTAACCAAGTTGGATTACAATCATGCATTGCGTTCAAGCCATTGTTTAGGGACGCCAACTTAGACTTTATTAAGAACAATACCTCTAAACTTATCTATAACCCCCTCCTTGGGAAAGTTCGGGTAGCTTGTGACACAGACAAGAATTATGATCTAGAATAGAAAATATCTTTTTAGGAAATCTTTTTAACTAGGAAACCGTTTAATTAGGAAATTTATTTAAAATAGAAAACCTACTTAAATTGATCAACTTTTTTCTTAAACTCAAACTCAAGACATAATTTTAATAGTTCTTATATACATCTAGATAATGTTAAAATCATTTTTATATATTTGCTTCAACCATGATTTTGATCAATGGTTAACTGGGAGTATCTGTTGGAAAGCTTATTCATTTACTTTATACACGCCTTCATCAAGCACCAATTACCGATATTCATAAAATCCAGAACCAAGTATCCGTAATCAATCAGAAAAAGGGAAATATTAATAGAAATGAAAGTTAATTCTAAGCCATTCAATAACAAAATTTCGTTTAGAAATTAGAAAATGAAGAGACTCAAAGATGAATTCCCACTCTATTCTATCTTCCCCATCCTCTTCTTAGTTTCCTCCTTCTCAAGTTCATCTCCTGCCAAAGCCAAAATGTGGGAAAAGGATCCTGCCCTTCCACCCTTTGGAAATTGTGCTCAAACCTATCATTTAGAAAGAAAATTACATGTCCATCCATAAATGTTGGCTCCAAAATTTTCCAATCTCTTTACATCTCAAAGCTTAAAGAATTATTGTTAGAATATTTTAGAAAAAAAAGGCATACCAAATTTAATTGCTATGTCTTGCAACAATCATGCTTCCAGGTGTGAACTATGATATATGATGAGTAATTATCTCCGAATTTAAGAAACAATGCTTCATTACATAGATGGTTGAGAAATAATTCTTTTGTATAGATGGACTCATTAAACTTTACTAATAGGATAATATCACACTTTGGTAGC
This sequence comes from Melaleuca alternifolia, assembly GCA_019926035.1. NCBI lineage: Eukaryota > Viridiplantae > Streptophyta > Magnoliopsida > Myrtales > Myrtaceae > Melaleuca > Melaleuca alternifolia. The sequence continues at coordinate 1,080,727 of JAGKPW010002284.1, forward strand.
ATTAACTATTAATGAAACATGACAATATCACAAATGCTCAATAAATGTTGATTCAATGTGCAATGTCATCCATGAAATTTTGGTTTATGCAATATAGCTTATGAAGTTTGGCCCAATGTGTAATGTCATCTCTAGACTTCAAATTTGTTCAATGTAGTCCTTAAACTTTTAACTTGTGCGGGTCATAAGCAGCTAGGACATTCAGGGAGCGAAGAAAGAACCTTGGCTTGCTTTCTGCTCTTCAATTTGGCCTCACAACAGGATCACCAAGATGATAACTGGTTAGCTCATTCCTGAGCTCTTCTAACTTCTAATATCTTGGTTTTTTCCCTCCTACTCTGCTATAAGTTAGTAATTCTGGTGGATCTTATCCAAAAAAACTAGTCCAGAGTGAGTTGGCATTTCCGTGCTTGGCCACAGTTGATTCAGAGAAGGGGAGAAAAAGAAGCATTACCCTGACTATGCGAAACGTCCTCAGTACAGTTCCGTCAATTAAAGACCAAAAGTAAGCCTGAATCAGCAAATAGACCAGCCAGACCGCTGTAGGCAACAGCAGCAACTAATTAACCTCGCTAGATAATCTCTCGAAACGACGATTTGGCATAACTGAAGAAAAACTTCTTGTCAACAGGGATAATTTCTTCGAATTTCTGCTTCCAAAACTCCTCAATTTTTCACGTGCTGTGCAAGCTCATTGTCGCATTCCAAGGTACAGGACAAGCATCGGTGGAACAAATCCACCTCAGTGTAAAAGGAGTGCTTGAATTATCATGTCGGATAATCGGAATGCGATTGTTTCACCCATGATTTCTGCTAGTGCTCAAGTTTGACTCATAAGAAACTCGTCAAGGACTTCTAAATGGCGAGGAGCTCCCTCGAGAAAATTACTAAAATCTGTGTAGAACAAGAAAAGCTTCTGGGCGGGGTAAGCATTATACTTGTACAATAGCACATGATCATAAGCAGCCCAATGGAAGATGAATATCCCAACTTAAGATTCTATATTTCATCCCCATACTTTCATACTTGTTCTAATCAAGTGACTCTACTTTTAATTTTCTATAATTAAGTCACTCTACTTTCGCGACTTTCTTAATCAAATCCGACCAAATCCAGCTGAAGTGGCTGTATGGATGACTCTTAACGGATAATGTGGATCGCATTTAACCAATGAGTGTACCGCATGGCCCCACCCAAGCAAAAAATTTAGCAAACGTACATTTATATCCATATCATCTCATTGATGAGATGGAATTCTTGAGCTTTATTGTTTAAAAACAAATTTGTAAAATGTACCTCTTTTTTATGCACATCAAAATTCGTAAACATTCACACAAATTTATGAAAATACATATGCTATTCTTACGTATATGTTATCAAATGTTCAAAATTTTCGGACTAAAAGAAAAAATTAGAGTACGTTGGCCGCAAACTGTTAAACAAGAAGCTAATAGTAAAAATCAAGCAAGACGCATGTATATTTTTTTGGTTATTCTATTTACCGATCGTGTCCATTTTTGCCAATTTATGACTGACTTTTGTAATTTATGTGCCTCTAGATAAAAATCGAATAAATAACTCGAGATTGAATCGTAACATTATATCTGCTTGAGTCTAAATTGTGGACATCTTTGTTTACACGTCTTTTTTTTTTCCATGTTCAAGGGTAAAGATTTCAGCTATATATGTAAAAGAAAAGTCAAAATCGTAAATTTCAATAAAATTAGAGAGGTAAAAGTGAAAATAGACTCATTTTGAAGTTTGTCTGTACTTGAGGAACGAGTTTTAGATCGATCAACACAGACATTGCGAACGGCCATACGCAGAGGTATACATTTTCATGAAGTACGAAGATGATAGACTTACCGGACAAACCTCCTTAACCGGAATAAGGCCGCCTTCAACTGGCAGATCAGATATCAGTGCGGTGGTGACTTCAAGAATCCCGAGTGAAACTGAGTCAACCATTTCCCTCGGTATATTCCCTCTCAGAATGCAGTTTGCAAGACCCAGCCTCCGCAGTTTTTTCAACCTACCAATGGCACCGGGTATCTCTTCAATCGCAGTACGACTGATGTCCAGGTCTTGTAAATTCTGTAAATTCCCAATTGAGCTCGGAATTTTCGTCAGTGATGGACAATCACTTAGATTAAGGCATTGGAGAGAAGAAAAATTCCAAATTGAGTTTGGCACTTCTTGCAATGACCAACATCCACTTAGGTTAAGGTGTTTGAGAGAAGAAAAATTCCCAATTGAGCTCGGAATTTTTGTCAGTGATCAACAATTACTTAGATTAAAGCATTGGAGAGAAGAAAGATTCCAAATTGAGTTTGGCACTTCTTGCAATGACTGACATCCACTTAGGTCAAGGTGTTTGAGAGAAGAAAAATTCCCAATTGAGCTCAGGATTTTTTTCAATAACAGACAATCACTTAGATTAAGGTGTTGGATGGAAGAAAGATTCAAAATTGAGTTTGGCACTTCTCGCAATGACCGACATCCACTTAGGTCAAGGTGTTTGAGAGAAGCAAAATTCCCAATTGAGCTTGGGATGTTCATCAATGACCGACAATTACTTAGATTAAGGTGTTGGAGAGAAGAAAGATTCCCAATTGAGTTTGACACTTCTTGCAATGACCGACATCCACTTAGGTCAAGGTGTTTGAGAGAAGAAAATTTCCCAATTGAGCTTGGGATTTTCGTCAATGACGAACAATCACTTAGATTAAGGTGTTGGATGGAAGAAAGATTCCCAATTGAGTTTGGCACTTCTTGCAATGACCGACATCCACTTAGGTCAAGGTGTTTGAGAGAAGAAAAATTCTCAATTGAGCTTGGGATTTTCATCAATGACGAACAATCACTTAGATTAAGGTGTTGGATGGAAGAAAGATTCCAAATTGAGTTTGGCACTTCTTGCAATGACTGACATCCAGGTCAAGGTGTTTGAGAGAAGAAAAATTCTCAATTGAGCTTGGGATTTTCATCAATGACGAACAATCACTTAGATTAAGGTGTCGGAGAGAAGAAAGATTCCAAATTGAATTGGGCTCTTCTCGCAATGACCGACATCCACTTAGGTTAAGGTGTTTGAGAGAAGAACAATTCCCTATTAAGTTGGGGATTTCTCTCAATGACTCACAACTTGCAGCGCTTAGTTCCTCCAGCTTCCTTAGAAAACCAATTGACATAGGAATCTCCTTGAGTTTACTGCACATAGTCAAGTCCAAGGAAACGAGGTTCTTGACTTCACCAATAGAAGGGTGGATTTGCTCTAGATTGCAACAGAATTTCAAGATGAGAATCTCTAACTTTGTGAAAGCTGAGAGATCGGGAGTGCATGTTAATCTAGGGCATTCAGTAAGGTCGAGAACTTTGAGCCACTTTGCTGCCTATACAAAACGAGAACAAGTTGTCAAAAAAGTGTTGATTGAAAGAACAAAACAAACAAAAAATCTCAAAGGATGTCTTTCTACCATCTTACCGTCATTGAACTCCAGCCTCTCCAATTCTTTGTGATCCGCGTGTTTGATAACTGCAGCACCACTAGTTTCGGTAGTTGTAAATTGGTTAACCGGAAAGGTCGCACATATAAGCTATCATCAAAACACTGAAGCCATCTTAATTCGAAAAATAATTTGTTGAAGTCTCCACTAAAAGCCACCCTCCTCAATTGAAGGAATCTCAAGCTCTGTAAGTTTTTAAACTGTTCATCTGTGTATGGCTGGAGTCGGTCTGGCTGTCCATTGAGACAAATTGCCTGGATAGTCTCTGTTCCCTGTATATATAAAGCAAGGTTATGGAGGGATTAACTGAGGCTAGCTAGCTAACCAAGGGAAACAGTGTCATATCATGTTATTTTAGTTTGGTTCGATTTTATCAAAGCGCATCAACTCATTTTAACCTAGTAACTCTTATATACCACTTAAACAAACTTAGTTCATTAATTGTTTAAGGAACTCACGTCTCCTAAGATTAATGAGGTTTTCTTTTTTGTTTCAGTTATTTTGATAGAAATAAGAATACTATTTTCCTTCTAAAGCAATTTCATCTGGGTATCATCATTCACTAACTGACTTGTTCAACAAAAAAATTTCCCCTTCGCAACACCCTCTATCACCTCTCTTCCTTGGCCGATTATTTTCTGCTTATTGTGTTTGATTGGTCATAATGTGGGGGATAACAAATCGGTCTCATGTGGGCACACACAACTATGCCTTTGGTTTTTGTTAAAGTTGTAAGGAACTCAAATTTGGAGGTAGCGAAATATGTGCCGAGAGAGAGAGAGAGAGAGAGAGAGAGAGAGAGAGAGAGAGAGAGAGAGTCAATAGAAATATGTCCGTTTTTATGGAAAAAATAAAAGAAGAAAAAACGGGAATGTGTTTTTTGAATGCGGTTATCTACCCGGATTTATTCCATAATAGAAGATTGAGACATGAAGATTTGTAAATCATAACTATCGTTCAAAAGAACACTATATGCCTATCCATATGTGCATAGTCAAGAGAGATTAGGATACTATAATAACATTATCGTGCTTAGTTTATTCCTTTTAATTTTTATGCCAACTTAGGCATGGCTTCACGACTAGGTCATCCAATTTTCACGACACTTAAGACTGTTTTTTCCTTCACATAACTTTTGTTGGAACTGCATTTCCTCCACACTGAAAGAATTATTCTTGTTCTTCCGTTTTATACATAGGGTAACGAAATCTTTTCTTTACCATTCATAGGATAGAAGACACCATAGGGCAGGAGATATATAGCAATTATTACAAAACCTAAAATTACATTTTCTCCTTAGTTTCTGGGAAAAATTGAGAATAAACCGAACCGCCAAAACACCGTGAAACCAAAGTAAATTTTGTAATTTGACTCGTTTATCGTTATATTTACTTTAAATATTAAATAGTACAAAATCTACTGTGGTTATAATTTCTCTTAGTTTCGTTTGTAGGAAAGTGGTTATATCTAGCTATAATCATCATCTCACGCTGTCCTTCATAATTGGCACTTGGACATTAATCTCTGCTATATATTACATATAAAAAAAATCTTTGCTATATCGAAGGGGGCTTCAAACCTCAAACTTTCATCAAAAGCTTCCATGCACTGCGCATTTATTCTTTTAAAAAAGAGTTGTAGAAATAGGAATAAAGCAGACAAAATCATAATTCAAATAGTCTATAAAATTGGAAATTAGTCTCATCAATATTTCATTTTCCAAGATTAAATCAAAATCTCTCACATCTTACAATCATATAGTTTTTCCCTAAATAAATTATCTTCTTTCAGTATTTATATCTGTTCAAACAAGCACAGGTCATACGGTGTGCAATTCTAATGTTATTATTTTGGTTAATTAATAGTCAATATATCCAACTAGATACAAAAAATACATGCTTTCAGTTAACACGAATTTTAGTGTAGAATTGTAGTTAAATGTTCTGAAAGATTGCAATTAATATCAATGAATGTGAATTATATTAACATGACTTTTTCATCCTTGGCATTTTTATGATCCAATGAATTGTTAGAATAATCTACAAAGGACATGGATGGATAGATAAATTTTGCCAAAAAGTAGGAATATCTATTCATATTAGATGATATATTATAATAGATTGGATTAACTATATGTAAATATGAGGGAGAGGGGAAGAAACATGAGTGCCATATGTTACCTTTCTTTCCTTTAGCACTCTCGAGGCTTGCTCAACGACCCATATTCTGCTATGTCCCTCAAGCGATCCTTCTTGACAAACAATGCTCCTTCCGAGATCTCTCAATTGATCATGCATCATTAACTCACCTTGATCTCCAATTTTTACTAAGCCCCTCAACTTCAACTCTTCAATTGCTTGATTTGGAGAAAAGCCACAGTCCTTCCACATGTACTTGGCGAATTGGGTCAACTCGTCAATTAAGAAACAAGCAATATCTAGAAAAATTTCCTTTTGTTCAGGTTCTAATGCCTCATAACTTAACTTCAGTTTACTTTGGACATCTCCATATGGTTCTTTTCTTAATCTCTCCAGTACATCTTCCCATACTCCTTCATTTGTTTTTCCATACAAGTATGAACCAATGACCTTAAGAGCCAGGGGAAGCCCACCTGTGGTGGATACGATATCATGAGAGATACACTCAAACATAGTCAAAGGATGGTCCACACGAAATGCATGTCTTTTAAATAAAAGCAAAGAATCCATCACGTCTAATCCTTCCAATTCATACTGGTAATCTACCTCGAATTTAGATTGATCAAGAACAGCTTTATATCTAGTTGTAACAATTATTATACTTCCTGACATAAACCAATCACGCTCTCTAGCCAAAGCATTTAGTTGATCCTGGTGATCAATATCATCCAAAATAATGAGAACCTTTTTTCCTGTAAATATAGACTTGATCAAACAAATTCCATCATCAACTGTAAAAATTTCATATCTATTTGGCTGTATTTTGCTAATCAATTGATTTTGTAGATGAGGAATACCCTTTTGGTGAGCTGTTTCTCGAATATCTGGAAGGTAACTGCAGTGCATGAAGTCATTTGATAGCTCGTTGTAGATAACCTTGGCAAGAGTTGTTTTACCGATCCCTCCCATTCCATAAATTTCAATCATTCGAGCATGGATATGAGGAGTGTCTACCCAATTCCTAATTTTGTTCACATGATCATCAACTCCAACTAATTCTTTAGTAACATCAAGCTGAAAATCATGTTGCAAGTTCCTGAAAATAGTCCTGATAACTTCTTCCACTAATTCTCCTTCACGCCTGTTAAAAAAAAATGGATGTCGTCAAAAGACGCCCAGATACACGTGAAGGATGGATGGAGCCGATTAACATGCAAGATGTTGTGGTTTCACAAATAACAAGAGAGGATGATGGTGTAGCAGTGATTTCATATTTTTCCCTCCCTTTTCCGCCAATATATAGATATTGTTGATATTAAATAAGGGGGCACGCCTGGCCCATTAAGAGTCGTAAGAAGTATCATGTTTGTTGTATTGGGTTTTTGGGGGTTGGCATGCAGACTTGACTTATGGATCGCCATCCAATAAAGGTCAGCAGCAGTAGCGGATATCGAACGTCAACATGGACAATGCAAAGTATCTGCTTCTCATCAATTGAGCCAACCTCGCTGGCAATAGAAGGTCAATTTTATTTGTCGGTTGATTAAGCTTTATCACGGGACCAACTGCTCTATCACGGGATTCCTCAAAATCCATATGTTATAAGCAATTCGTAGCAGTAATTAAACAAATGCTACAGCTAAACCAAGATGCATGCTGGTTTGCATGCAGGATAAAGCCAATCCCCACTTCAATGAAAAAGAAAATGCACTTTGCTCCACTGGCCTTTAACTTCGGTGTCAAATTACTTAAATACTCAATATCCAGAACTCTTACAAGGACTTCAAAAGCTAGAAAGTCCCTCAAATTCTCCCCAATCACACTCAAAAACTCAACTTGCCCAAAACCCATTAAAAGAAATCAAATCAATTCGGGACACGAGCAAAAACCTGCAACTTCTTTTTCGATGGTCTCGACGGTGGCCGTCTTGTTGATTCCCACCTCATAGCACCTCACTATGAACCTCTCCTTGTACGACAACCCACCCTCGGCCAAGTTGCCCAGCCTGAGCCGGTCGGCCAAGCTGCCTGACAAGGGCTCGACCCAGGCCAACCCGTCAGAGACGATCGCCAGGGTCGGAGCTTCGCTTGCCGGAAAGCAAGAGACGGCGGCGGCAGATCGTTACCAGTGAGGGAGAACGAGCGACCCACGACGAGCAGAGAGAGGGGGATCGGGGTCCTTCGCCGACGATCAGCTGGGCCTCAGATCTAGGGTTTCGTCGCTCTCAAGCGGAGGGAGGAGCGAGGAGAGAGAGGGAAACTTGAGGGCGCGAGAGCGAGGGAAACTTGAGGGAGGGGCGAATGGAGAGCGAGGGAATCAGATCTAGGAGGAGAGAGAGGGAAACTTGAGCACGCGAGAGCGAGGGAAACTTGAGGGAGGAGCGAGGAGAGCGAGGGAAATCAGATTAGGAGAGAGAAATTTGAGGTAATTGGACTTGAGGTACTAGGCTTCACATTAAGGTAATTGGGCTTGGGACCCGAGAATGAAAAGAGAGAAGAAAATGAACTAAAATAAATCAGCCTCGAACAATACAATGCTCAGAATAATTATAAATTAAGACAAAAAAATTATGTATACTAGAACATCGAGAATTGAATCACAAGGTGTGTTTGTTTGTTTGAGTGAAATTATTATCTGTTGATTAATTTTTCAAACTTTCACAAGTTTGATTTGCTAAAAATATATAATCTAAAGTTAGGAAAATGAATTTCCTAATATAAAAATGATATATTATTTTCCTTTAACATGAGATTTTTCTTAGAATAAATGCATTCGTAATAAAAGTTATTATATGAGAGGAAAAAAAATCACTTGAAATTCACAAATCTTGATAAGACTCTACTGCAAGACTTTTTCATGGAAGATATCATGAGAATTGTTGAAGATATGTAGTGGATAGTTTATATTATTTGATATAATTAGCTAATAAAAAATATTTTCATTATTAATTTATCCCCAATTTTTTTGTACACTTCTATATCTTCTATTTTTGCTTCACCATCAACGTCCCCGACATTATCTATCCCATCCCTAGATTCTATATGATAAGCATAATCAATAATATCCAACATAAGCAATAAAGCTATTATCATAGAGATGCACAAATCAAAATAACTATTCGCATGTCAATCACTAAATGTTCTCGAACAATCATCAAGCACTCATGTAGTAGACTTGACCCGATTTTCCATTATCACTTAAAGGGCCTAAGCCATTGACCCCATTTTCCAATATCAAAATAGCTCATCGTGGTTGAAAAGCAAATACAATGGCAGATTGAATTGCTAAAGTTCAAAAAATTATCAATCTAGTCATAATCGTATGATACGAATGTCAATTTTGTCAATGTAGTCTTAAACATTTACGTGAAATTTCAATAAACTCCTTCTAGACAAATATGAATTGTGCGATGAATGTTTCACAAAAGTTATTTCTCGTTGATTAATTCTTTTTCGTTGCAAAATCAGTCGCAAATTAGCTACGAATTATTCTTTCCGTCGCTAAATTAGTGACGAATATTTTTTTCCGTGGCTAATTAGCGACGGATATTGCGACAAAATTTTTTCCATCACTACATTAGCGACAATTTTTTTTTCCGTAGCTAATTAGCAACGGACTTTGCCACAAAAATTTTTGCGTCACTAAATTAGCGACGAAAATTTTAAATCCGTGGCTATTTAGCGACGGATTTTGCGACGAATTTTTTCCGTCACTAAATTGGCGACGAATTATTTTTTCCGTAGCAAATTAGCGACGGATTTTGCCTCACAAATTTTTTCGTCACTAACTTAGCAGCGAATTTGTTTTTGTGTGGCTAATTAGCGACGGATTTTGCGACAAATATCTTTACGACACTAAATTAGTGATGAAATATTTTTTTGTCACAAATTTGTGACGAATATTATTTTTTCGTGGCTATGTAGTGACGGATTGTCCGACAAATTTTTTCCATCACTAAATTAGCGACGAATTATTTTTTCCGTAGCTAATTTGCGACGGATTTTGCCACAAAATTGTTTTCATCACTAACTTAGCCACGAATTTGTTTTTGCGTGGCTAATTAGCGACGGATTTTGTGACGAATAATTTTACGTCACTAAATTAGCAACAAACTATTTTTTTCATCACAAATTTGTGACAGATATTATTTTTTCGTGGCTAATTAGCGACGCATTTTGCGACGAACACTTTTTCGTCACTAAATTAGCGATGGATTTTTGTTTTGTCACAAATTAGCGATGAAATGTTGGTCGTGGCAAAATTGGTCCCTAATTAGCGATGGAAAAAAAATTTCATCGCAAATTTGCGACGTAATTTGTGACGAAAATATTTGTCGTCCCTAATTAGCGATGAATTTTTATGGTTGTCACAAATTTCGTTGCAAATAGCGACAGAATATTTTTCGTCGCAAATTCCGTCGGAATTAGCAACGGATTTTTTTTTTGTAGTAAATTCCGTGGGAATTTATGACGGATTTTTTTTCGTCGCTAAGTTTCCGTAGCTAAATCCTTGTTTTTTTGTAGTGGCTCTAATACCATTCGTAACACCCCGGTCTCCACTATACACGTATTGTTTGCTTTAGACACTAAGTTCTCACTGTTTTGTTCTTCTCGGGCAGCCCATACTACCCCAAGAAAACACGTACGTACAATTAGATGGCCCATTGCTTTATAAGGCAGCCTAGACCTCTCTCTCTAGGTGATATGAGACAAGAGACGTGCCCCTCCGTGCGTGCGTCCGGGAACTAAGGTGCGGACGCGCTGCCATCCCTCCTCCCCATGCACCACTGCCTATGCCTTTACATTTGCACCCGTTATGTATATGCTTCAACAAGAGAAAAATCAGTGGAGGCTATCAACACCACGTAGATTGTGAAAGCCATCGGTTTTCAATATTTTCAGGGTTGCGAAGGGTGATAGGTTAGGTAACCTTTCAATGGAACTACAATAAGAGATATCCAACACCTCTAAGAACTCCGCTCTACCGAGACCTCGAATCTCGACTAGATTGCTGCAAAGGTTAGTCCTCAATAGTTTCAAACTATGTAATTCTGGAAGGATCAGCCTTCGAATGGACCTGCAGTGACGTACCATTATCTTCTCCAAGAACTCCAAATTACCATGGCCACAAATTTCAACTAGATTATCACAATCCTCAATGCATATCTGTTTCAGATGATTTAGTTGTGAAAGGTCCAATCTTTCAATGGAACTGCATCTGCTTATTGACAATTCTTCCAAGTATCTGAATCCGTCAATCTTCGGCATCAGCTTATGACAAGAGTCAACAAAAAGTTTTAGGGGTCTTGAGGGAAGCTACGGGATGTGTTTAAGTAGATCGCATTCATCAAGATGAAGTTCTTCAAGGTGGATTAGGCAAGAAAGCTGTGGCAACCTAGGAATGTGGCAAGAGACCGTCAGATGTGTTATGCCAGAAGGAAGCTCTGGCAGCAACAAGAGCTTGTTACAGCGCCATAGGTTAAGATGTTGAAGGGAAGAAAGATTCTGGATGCTTTTTGGGAGGTTATATATCAGAGCGTCAGCGATTTCAAGAACCTCTAGCGAAGACAAGTCCCCGATATCATCTGGAATTTTCCTCTTTAGGCTACGACAAAAGTTGAGAATTAGCCTGCGCAGATTTTTCAACTTGCCTATACCACTGGGCAACCTTTCAATCGCAGAAAAACTAATATCCAGATCCTGCAAATTCTGTAAATATCCAATTGAGCTAGGGATTTCTCTCAATGACTGACAACACCGTAGTTCTAGGTGTTGGAGAGAAGAAAGATTCCCAATAGAGCTAGGGATTTCTCTCAATGACCAACATTCCCTTAGGTCAAGGTATTGGAGAGAAGAAAGGTTTAATTCCAATTGAGCTAGGGATTTGTCCCAATGACCGACAATTCCCTAGGTTAAGGTATTTCAGAGAAGAAAGATTTCCTATTGAGCTGGGGAGTTCTCCCAATGACTGACAATCCTTTAAGGAAAGGTGTGAAAGAGAAGAAAGATTCTCGAACGAGGTAGGGAGTTCTCTCATCGATAGACACCCCTCTAATTCAAGGCATAGGAGAGAAGAAAGATTCCCAATCGAGCTAGGAAGTTCTCTCAATGACCTACAACCCTGTAGGACAAGGTGTTGGAGAGAAGAAAGATTCCCAATTGAATTAGGGAGTTCTCTCAATGAATCACAATTTCTTAGGTTAAGATGTTGGAGAGAAGAAAGATTCCCAATCAAGTTAGGGAGTTCTCTCAATAAATCGCAATCCCCTAGGTTAAGATGTTGGAGAGAAGAAAGATTACCGATTGTATTGGGGAGTTCTCTCAATGAATGACATCTTGCTAAGTTAAGATGTCGGAGAGAAAAAAGATTCCCAATTGTGCTAGGTACCTTTGTAATACTGCTATCGCATAAAGTAAGTTCTTTTTGTTCCTCCAATTCACCCACTTCTCCAGGTAGCTCCTTGAGTCTGTAACATCGATCCAAGTCCAAGGAAACAAGGCTTTTGAGTTTGCCTATAGAAGGGTGGACTTGCTCTAACCTTCTAGAGCCTTTCAAGATAAGAATTTCTAGTTCTCTAAAAGCCGAGAGATCAGGAGTACATCTTAAAAACTTAAAAACGGACAAGATGCAAGGTCGAGAATCTTTAGTCGCTTTGCTGCCTATAAAATGGAGAACAAGCAGTCAAAAGATTAGTTGATCGGCAAAATGAAACAAACGGAAAATCACGAAGGATGCCTTTTTCCTTATTACCATGATCAAACTCCATCCACTCCATTCGTCTGGCATGTCGTTGTTTGACAACTGCAATACCACTAATTTCGCTAGATGCAAATTGGTCGCCGAAAAAGGTACTTTGTCCAATATGTTCGATCTTTTCTCTTCTTTAATGCCAACCCAGTGAAGCCATCTTAATTCAGAAAACACTTCGGTAAAGTCTCCACTTAAAGCCACATGCCCCAATTGAAGGAATCTTAAGTTCACCAAGTTTTTGAAGTGTTTATTTGTGTATGCATGGGAATGGTCACCGTCTTTCTCGAGACAAGTTGCCTGGATCCTTTCTGTTCCCTATATATCAAAGCAATCAATTGAGTGCCCAAATTGACATTTAATTTTGTCGTCTTTGCTTTTTAAGATCTTGGAGGCACAAAATTTGTCTTTTCTCTTATATCCTCACTTTATATAAATATTGGCACATAAACTCAAACTTAATTTTCTATTGTCATTAATATAAATAGATAATCGCATTTTGCTTTAGAAAATCTATGACAAACGCACCTCAACAGATTTTCTTTTAATTTGCTTTTTTCGGATTTCGTAGCACATGTGCTTTGACTTGTATAAGCAAAATACATGAACCATTTAAAACATGTGAACGCTGACCTGATGAATTTACGTAATGTGTTAAAGAATTGGTTTAAAACTGACCATGGGTCACACTTGTTAAGTAGCTAATGAGCACCCGATTTTCAATTCATTGCCTACTCTTGTGAAGTGTTTAATCACTGCTTTCGAAATTGAAACGCTTGTCATAAAATATGTGTAAAAAATGACGTGATGACATCAGTTGGCAATACATCTTTAGAATTTGAATAGTATTTAACATTTTGGTGGGGATTGGAAAAAAGTTGCTTTCAAACCAACTAAAAATGAACTACTTAAATTCCTCTCGTGATATAATGGTTAGATTTCTAACATATGAAACAATAGGGCTGGGCAATATCTTGTAGCAGTCTCTACTATATGAAAGTTTCTGAAGAAATATACTTATTTTTTTTTTGGTAAGAAGAAATATACTTATTTTTGTTTACCAAACAAGACAAAAAAAAAAGTGAAGATACAATTGTCCATTTGCTTGAGATGGGCACCCTTTGTTGCTGCATCTTATAAATCAAAACATACTGTTTTACTTTCCTGCTAAAATAGATTATTAATTAGTAGAAGATGGTGAAAAAAATTTCAAAATGGCTTTGGTTGACTTTGATAAAAAAAATACTTATATTTTTCCCCTAGAAGTGTAGTTTATCAAGGATAATGTCCAATAATGTTCAAGGTTCAGAAATTTAAAAGCTCATTAATTTTTTTCAAAAGCTCATTAATTTCAATTGCAGAAAATTTGGAAAAAGAAAAAAAGAATACAAAAATGTCATAACTTTAGTATAGTACTCATTTCGTGGCAAAACATTAAATCGATCATTTGAGTGCCACATCGGTGGAAAAATGATCAAAACGGTAAACTAACATATCAAACTTTGGTTCTCATCATAGGAGTACCGGAATATATTCGGGCGGTCTAAATAGAAAGGCACACGTGATAACCGTGAATTTGACACTTTTTTTTTCGATGGTGATGTTTTGTCCAATTATTAATAATTATAATTGGCATCCACTATCTATAATTACCCTGGAAGAAGAGAACTTCAATTATTTGCCCATTGGTGTTTATGCTTCATCTCTGTTCATCATTGTAGTCTTTCAGATAATTAATGTTTCAAGAAAATATGAAAATTACATACCTTAGATAATTTTTGGGGTAGAATCACAGTTAAGTGATTTTAAATTTATTGTAAACTAAATTTTTTGATAGAGAAAACTTACATCCATGAATTTGAATGACATTTTATCCGGTGACACCATGAGATAAAATAGCTTTTTGATCCTTCCATGTATAATATTAGCTGTCACAATTATTCTGTTATGAACATGAATCATGAATGGAAATTTTTCCTAACATGTACCAGCGTTTCTTCATTCTAGATAAAAAGATTAAAATAGATTGGATTAAATATATGAAAATATGAGGGAGAGGGGAAGAAAAAGAAGTGCCATATGTTACCTTTTCTCCCATTAGTACTTCGGAGGCTTCCTCATGGAGCCATAATCTGCTCTGCCTCTCTGGTGGTCCCTCTTCTTGAACAATCTTCCTTCCAAGATCTCTTAACTGATCGTGCATCCTTAAATTACCATCATCGTCAATTTTTATTAAGCACCTCAACTTCAACTCATCAATTCCTAGACTTGCATCAAACCCACAATCTTCCCACATGTATATGGCGAATTTGCTGTCTTTGCCAATAAGGAAACATGCAATATCAAGAAAAATCTCCTTATGTGCATCTTCTAATGCATCATAGCTTATCTTCAATATCTTCTCAACATCTCTGTGTGGCACTTTCTTTAATTTCCTCGACATTTCTTCCCATACTTTAAGATTTCTTTTTCCATATAAGTATGAACCAATGACCTTAAGAGCCAAGGGAAGACCATCCATGGTGGATATGATATTATGAGAGACATTGTCAAACTTCTGTGGAGGACGGTCCATATGAAATGCATGCCTGTTAAATAAAAGTAGAGAATGCTTCTCATCTATTTCATTCAATTCATACTTGTTTTCTACCTCGAATCCAGATTGATCAAGAATAGCTTTATTTCTAGTTGTGACAATGATAATACTTCCTGAAGAAAACCAATTACGTTCTCTGGCCAAAGCATTTAGTTGGTCTTTGTGATCTATATCATCCAAAAGTATAAGAACCTTTTTTCCTTTGAATCTTGATTTGATTATGTCAATACCATCATCAAATTTAGATACTTGATTGTTGCTCTCTAATATATCAGATATTAGTTTGCTCTGCAGACACTCAATACCATGGCGACGAGTATTTTCTCGAATATCTGGAAGGAAACTGACATGCATAAACTTCTCCGAAAGTTGATTGTGGATGCACTTGGCAAGAGTTGTCTTGCCTATCCCGCCCATGCCATAAATTCCAATCATTCGAGCATTCACAGAAGAACTGCCTACCCAATTCATAATTAAATTGATATGACCATCAAGTCCAACTAATTGGTTAGGAACATCTAGCAGAAAATGTTTCCGCAACTTGCTCAGAACAGTTTGAACCACAAGCTTGATCAATTCTCCCTCATAGCTGTCATCACAAAAATGAAAAAAGTTGAGAAATTAAACCTGGATATGGTCAAGTGTTCGATCCTTGTCAACGGATCCAACCCTATGTTAGCAATAGGAGGTTAATTTTATCTGGTGGTGATCAAGTTTTGGAAGACTCAATATTGGAGTCTTGTTGGGGCATATGTAAAGTGATTGACTATTGGCTAGGGTGTTGTCGTGCCTTTGTTTTGTGCTTTGTACCGGAGACAACTGTAAAATTCTTGTGCATCATGAGATACTTGGTTTATAGTTGTTTTCGGTTTAGTTTTCAGGGGACATCTTGGGAATCCTAGTTTTTGTCGTTCATTAGGACACTGCGGATTCTTCTTGTAATGGAAGTAGTTCATCCGTATTTCATCCCATTCGTGTAAATTAAAGAAGTTACTCATGAGTAATAAAAAAAGAAGAAGAGAAAAATCAGGTGGAAGAAGAGTACCCGTTGGCAACTTTCTCGGATTCCCATCTATGTAAGTAACTCACTTCTTTAAGTGCTCCTCGCCCTTCCTCGATATCCTTCATATCAAAATGCTCCCGACGCGAATGGAATGCATTTCCAAAATTTCCTTCTAGATGGCGCACATCTGACGGGGGTACTTTGTAAAAAATGGGCAAAACCATGTGTGATGAGCTCTTCTTGTAGTGCATGATAGAAATAAGCTCGCGAAGGCACCATTTACTTGAAGCATAATTTTCGGAAATAATGAGGATCGAAATCTTAGATCGTGAGATGGCATCGAGAATCTTCGAACCAAATTCCTCGCCAATGGGGATGCTGTCCTCATCCCTGAACACATAAATTGGTACAATTCCAGCATTGTCCAGACCGTGGTAGAGGTGATCAGTAAATTCCTTCCGGGTATCTGAACCTCTAAAGCTCAAGAACACGTCATATGGATCGCTATCTTCTCCCACAGGCATTGGAGAGATGAACGAAGGAGCGGACGCTGAGATGCCATAGTCGAAACCAGTTTCCTTCTTCACTGGGACGCGGAAGCCGAGCCATGGGCGACCGAAACCGCATCGAAACGGCCAGGACGGACGCTGCCAGGGGAGCCCAAATGGAGGGCCAGGATGGGAAGATGCGCGAACTCGGAAGTGGTGTCCATGGCGGGAGCGCTCGGGAGGGAGGTTGAAAGGGAACGGAGGGGCAGGAGAAGGAGGAGGAGAAAGGAATGGTTTTGGAGAGGGAAGGAAAGCGAGCTCCATTTCTTCTTTTTCCTCTTTGGTGGAGAGGAGGGAGATGAAGAAGACAGCCTGGCTTTCGCTATCCAAGGACTAGGAGAAATGCTCGAAACGAGAGATGCTTTTCTGCGGATGCTGTCAGTGATTGCCTTGTCTTCTATCGGACCTCGCCCTCTAGTCAAGCCAAACTTGTTGGATTCGTCCACGTGCATTTTTTAAAAATTTCTCACCATGGAAATGCCGAAGAAGGTTCGTCATCTTGAGAGAAAGAGAGAGTGGTGAAGTGTGGTAACAGGGACACGACCATCAGTTAACTTAACCGACGTCGTTTCATCCTCCCACGCCCCACGGGGAGAAAGTCAGAAGCTAGAGCAGAAATCTTTGAAAGCTGAAGCAGATTGAAGGGCAATTAAACAACAGAGTCGAGGGGGAATGAAAAATTGCCAGTGGTCCTATCCTAACGACCCCGCACAATAGACTTTATTTAAAGGGAAAAAATTACACAAATAGTCAACTTTAATTTAAAATGTAATATGATCCTTAAGTGCTAATTTTTTTAATAAGATATTTGAATTTTAACTAGATGTGTGATATCATCCCTGGACGCCGGCGGTGCTGGGGGGGTGGCCGCCGCCCCACCGGCGATGGGGCGGCGGCCACAGGTGGAGGGCTCCGGCCCTCCCCTTTTTTTTATTTTTTTATTTTTTGGAATTTTTTAATTTTTTTAATGCCACGTGGCCGCCACGTAGTCGCCGTGAGTCTCCGGCGAGCTCCGGCGGGCCACGTCGTCACCACCTCAGCATTTTCCGGCCAAAATCCGCCGGAAGGACTTATTCGGCCAAGTAGCAAAAGGTTTAGGACTTATTTGGCACAAAAAAAGGTTTAGGACTTATTTGGCACAACCCCAATAGGTTTAGGACTTTTTTGGTGCTTTTCCCCATGCTTAGGCGACACTTAAGGGAGCATAATTTTATGTAGAAAGCAACAAATCCCATGCTTGCAATTCGGGAGGGGCTTCCGCTTTTTATTTTGTTCAAAAGCAGAAGACTCATATGAAATATGATACTAATTTTTGAGTTGTGTACTAAGATACATATTCCAAATTTATGGAGATGACATAATGAATTCTTACATGTAATCAACAACACTGTCGTGTTATTGACAGAATATAACAAAAATCTTCGAAGGATACAAACTCACTGAAAATGTTAGGATTTTCAAAAATTGCTAATTCGCAGCATTGAAACTCGTTAAAACAATTGTTTTTGAATAGATCTCGTGATATTAACGAGACAAGCACGTAGGCCCAAAAAAATAAATGAGATGGTAATAAATTTTAGGATATGTATATTCCACTGAAAACTTAATGATATGAACAAATATTTTTATGGAAATCATTTAAAAAAGATTATTCTCATTTGTTTGGTGATTTAGATAAATTGATATCCTTCTTACTAAAAAAGAAACTTATTTTCTCCAAATTTAAATTTATTTTTCCAATTCATAGAAAGTGTTATTAATAAATCAATTATTTTCCGTCACCATGATTTCTGAAAAAAATTGATTTTTTTTTCAAAAATAGTACTCCTACTATGGCTAATCCCTTTTGGAAATTAGGGTCTCATGGGGTCACTCGAGGTGATCCTCAAGTGACAAACCTGTTATTCATATTTCCATCGTAAGCAGATTGTTGCAAAGTCACAAAAATCGAAGTTAGGGTGATGAATGACATCACACTGCGAGGTTCTTCTGATGGGGGCATACTGCCAACGTCGAGGGAAAGAAAACATCGCACGGTCTTCGAATCTTGAGGGAAAGAACCATGAGAAAACCTCGTCCATCCCATCAAAATGTTGGCAAAACATGACATCCTACATCTGTCTTCCCCATCGCCGATGCTCTTTGTCACGTTGTTTTCCCTTTGTGTACTCGATCTGGACAGATCGTCATCTATGTGAATCCGATTTTAAATATTTTTATCAATTTAATTACAAATCTTTATGTGTAGCGACTCAAATATAATCATCTTAACTAATTTTCATTGAAAATTATCGACATGGCGCTGATGGTCAGCAAAAAACGAATCATCACGTCGGTAATTTCTAACAAAAATGAATTTGAAAGAAAGTTGAAATTGCTCGCAAATATTTAAAGCAAACGTGTAAAACCGAAAAATTTAGAATGGAGGTGTATATTGTAACGTTTCTTTCTCGGAAATAATTTATTATCAGAAATAACTTTTTTAATACTATTCACCAGACAAATCATTGCAAAAGAACACGTTTAGTAATTGTTATTTTCAGAATAAAAAAAGAATAGAAATTCGTTTGATAAAATCAGTGACTCGAGCTGGCGAGTTCGACTTCGCCTAGCCCTAGCCTTGTTGGGGTTCGATGAGGCTCACTTGAGGTTTGCAAGGCTTGCCCACGGCCGGTTGTTGGTCTTAGCGGAGGCACGGTGATCAGTTAGAGAAAAAAAAAAGAAGAAAAAATGCAAAAAAAAAAAACGTTGTTCCAGGAAATTATTTCCGAGACAAAGAAGTAAATTTTTTTAACTCTGATTTCAGTTCCAAATCTGTTTCATGGTTACTTTTTTTATTTCTAGGAATGGAGAAATCAATTAACGGATTTCTCTTTTCTTTTCTTTTTTTAAATAAAAGAAAAAAAATAAAAACGTTATTAAATAGACCCTAGGTTTATTGCCGATTCAATAATTTTCACGATGAATGCTTGCGAAGCAAGAATAATCTTCGACCCAAAAAGACAAGAGGCTAGAATTCTCCAAGTCCGTAAGTATCATAAACATTCGCAATGATCTAGAAAGAGGGGAGGGGGATAAACGTCTTCTATTTTAATATTTTACTATTAATTTTCCTAATTCAAACTTTAGAACTTGATTTTGTCAGCAATGTAGCGTTTTGAATGAAAACAAGAGCCCCATTCCCTTTCTTAACACTATTTTGCCAATTCGATTTGGACGGGAATGGTAGTTGGAAACTTACATTGTTGACACTTCAACGGCCCATAAATTATTGTGAACTCGTAATTTTTTTTTCTAAAGTCCGAAATACTTGAAAACCTTTCTTGAAGTATTCAGAATAATCGACACAAGTTTATTTCTTCGATTTCCTTTAGAAGGAAGTAGCTATGAAGCCACCTGCTACAATCTTCGTAATCTTCAAACCCATAAATTTTCAAGACTTAAATGACAATTACAAAGTTTGAAGAGAAAATCATAAAGGAATTGACTAATAGATTAGTGGTAGGTAGATAAATGAGCCTAAGCAGCTATCTGATTCGTGACCCTTTTACATAGACAAAAGCTCGGCCATGATAGAGCACTTTCATATCATAAAGGGATGTGGAAGTAGGGCCGATACGAATCCATTATACGTTTTGATATAATATCCCAAAACCACCAATAGGTACCCGCGCAAGTCGCCAAGTGATTTTATAATAAATAATCGTGTTATGTTAAATTTATAATAAACCACCTCATCTTTGCAAATGCAACTATTTATTTGAAATTTATGTATTGTAAATCTCGAATTGAAATCTTACGAGGGTCCAACATATAAGATCGAAAGAACTTAAAATTAACGACCACAATAATCTAAGGTCTAAAATAGTTAGAAGCTAGTAGTGAGATAGTGGCTGTTGTTGGAAAATCTTTTATAATACCAAATTTTGTTCTTAGCATTCACAATTTATTAGAATTAAGTGACGTCGAGATTTTTAATAAAGGCAACTTAAAATTTCCCGTGCAAATCCTAATAGGGTTTGCAACGATATATATATAAAGAAAACAAATAAGCACTTTAATGGTAACACATATCGGGTTTGATTGTTGGGTTTATTTTACTATAAAATCTCAAATTTTGTCCTGAATCCTACAAGGTATATAGCAATTGAGCCCAGACAACCTCCGTAAACCCTTTATCCATCGATAAAATGGGGTGAGCGGTCTTTAATATACACAAATTGAAGAACTCATTATGTTTGTTATGTTAAAACTAAAGCGTGCTGCGTGGCAATGTCAAATTGGGTGTTTAAACCAGTGCGATCCACTTCTAGAGGGATTATGATTATCATCAAGTATCTGAACGCAAAATGTTCCAGAGGGGCTCGAGGGTAAATTTAACCAATCAGGGGTAAGAAAATTTTTCCGATCGGCTTTGGCAACCCAATTAGCAAGATGGTCGGCCTCGCAAGAACAGAGGATGACCCGCAAAGGTTTGAGTTGGGCCAGGCTTGACCGACGCAAAGCCCGTGGGCTTCGTCCTTACCCGGAAACCAAGTCCACGACTGATAACGCTATCGCTCTTCGAGTTCCAGGCGCAGATCATCAGTTCACCTTTGATCAGTATGTTGGCTCAAGAGCAATGCGCCCTCCTTGACTGCCAGGGCTAAGATAGACAAAGCCGAGGATGCACGCGCCTGCTTCACAAAGCCTCCGGTGATGACGGGCAGACCATTCGGATCTCGGCAAACCCCTGATGTTGACTCGTGTCTAATGAGTGTGGACGCTATGCTTCGATGTTTGGATACGTAATCAATTTGAGTCCCTTTAGAGAATGTCTTTCTGTGTTACCGATGAAGCGCTTTATATCTAATGAAGTACGGCCATTTTTAACGAGCGCCTCCTAAAAGTCTTTTGAAACATGCCTAATGAGTATGTATTCTTCAAAGCATCGAGTACACATATCACGAGGACAATCCAGGTATTGGGAATCGTAATATCTCCTAATCTAATCGGTTAACATGTGCCCTCAGGTAATTTATAAACAAAATCCGATTTTTTTAATTTATCAATTGACAAGCAATGTTCTTTCGACAGTGAAATTACGCAAACTATTCCCACGTTAAGGTACTTAAACACTCAATGTGCGTATCTTTACGACGTTGATTTGTGAGCAAGTTTTCTTTGAAAGTTACTTTCCTACGTACTCCCAGAATCATTCTTAAAGCATAGGCTCGCAGTTCCTAATATGCAGAACGGTGAAAGGAGGGAGAGCTTCCCTCCGTAGAACGCGCTTTGCGTTGGCATCAAAATTTAGGACGGTCAGTCAAGTCTTCAGCCGGACGAAGGCTCAGAATAGCTGGACCCCGGACTCTGGATCAAAGCAAGAAACTTTCCTCCAACATCGTGATAAGTAATCCTCAGATTGCTATGATGCAGTAAACAGCAAGTATTCATAGGCAAGTCCGGAGTTTCCAAAATCAATTAGATAAATACCCAGTGTGGAGCAAATCATGCTCAACAGATGTAGCTTCGAGAAGAGTATTACAACTTTTGCTCCTGCTGGGATGGAGAATCTTACAAGATGACCAATGCCTTCTGGTGTACGTAGACCCACATTTCTGTTGACATCTGGATCTTGGCTGAAGCATCATGTCAGCTTCTCCGGCCAACTCCTTCACTCCTTCAATCTGTAAGACTATGGACTCAGGAAATTAACAGAACCCTGTCAAGGAAAACCTTCTTGTCAAAAGAAGATGGGGATGACAAGCAGGTCATGATTCTCGGAAGGAAAAATTGTAGTTCACTTCTTATTTACCTTAATTAAGAAAACACCGCCGGTCTCACTATTGTAATGTGAGTATAAGATTCATCACGTCATTATCTCCGCAACATAATATTTCCGTCCCGAACTTCATATAGTGCTCTTTCGCGATTTCTAATGACGTGTGTTTTAAATAGATTCGGTACCGTCTTCAACGAGTCACATCCAGAAATATCCAAATAAATTAAATCCAACTTTTCAAGTCCTTGAAGCTGAGTAAGTTTCTTGCAGTCTCGTAATATTAGAAATTGCAACTTCTTACAGCCCGACAAGTCTGGCAAAATCTCCACTGACCTGCATCCTGTGATATCCATGTTTATTAGGGATTTTGACTCCTCCACCCCAGGAATCTCCGTGACACCCGACAAATGCTTCATCGTGAAATTCTCTAAACTTTCAAATTTTGATAGTTTTGGTAGTGTTTTTAGGGCTTCGCACCACATTAGGTTCAACTTTTTTAGGGTCTTAAAACATGATAGGTCAGGTAATCTTTCAATAGACCCGCAGTCAGAGATATCCATTGCCTCTAACGACTCTACCCTATCAAGACCTTGAATTTTGACTAGATTGTGGCACCAGCTAACCTTTAATCGCTTCAATTGACGTAATCCTGGAATTATCAGCTTTTCAATGGACTGGCAGTGATGGATAACTACTTCCTCCAGGGACTCCAATTCATCATGGCCCAGAATCTCAACTAGGTCGTGGCAATCCTCAACGTGTAACCGTTTCAAACTGCTTAATTGTGAAAGGTCCAATCTCTTTAGGGAACTGCATCTTTTTATTGACAACTGTTCCAAGTACTTGGATTGGTCAAGCTTAAAGAATATCAGCTTATCACAGGAGTCGACATAAAGCTTCACGAGTCTTGAGGGAAGCTTTGGGATGGATTCAAGTTGATCGCATCGGTAAAGATGAAGTTCTTCTAGGTGGCTTAGGGAATAAAGTACGGGCAACCTGGGACTTTGACAAGAGACTGTCAGATTTGTCAAGCCAAAAGGAAGCTCCGGCAGTGACTGGAGCTTGTCAGAGCCCCATAGGTTAAGCTGTTGAAGGGAAGAAAGACTCCGGATGCTTTCTGGCAAGTCAAGTATTGGTGACCCAGTGATTTCAAGTTTCTTGAGCGAAGACAAGTCACCGATTGACCTAGGGATTTCTCTCAACGACCGACATCCCTTGCAACTAAGTTTCTCCAGCTTCGTCGAAGAACCGATTGAAGTAGGAATCTTTGCAATTCCAGAAAAATCTAAATTAAGTTCTTTTAGTTCTTCTAATTCACCCACTTCTCTTGGTAGCTCCTTGAGACTGCTACAGTCACTCATGTCCAAGGAAACAAGTCTCTTGACTTCACCAATAGAAGAGTGGACTTTCTCTAGTGTGCGACTATTTTTCACGATGAGAATCTCCAACTCTGTGAAAGTTGATAAATCAGGAGTACATTTTAAGTAATTGCAATTCTTAAGGTAGAGAACTTTGAGTCGCTTTGCCATCTATACGAAGGAGAATAAGCTGTCAAAAATGAGTTGACCCAAAAAAAAATAAAAAATACAGAGCATCTGTTTTTCCTACCTTTATTGAACTCCATTCCGCCCAATTCTTTGTTTCCTGGTCAAATGACACCTCCAACACCCGTAAATTCGGCAGATGAAAGTTGGGCCGCCGAAAGGAAAACTGTTTGGATTCAATGTCAAACCACCGAAGCCATCTCAATTCACGAAACAGGTCCTTAAAGTCTCCACTTAAATCCACCTGCCTCAGTTCTAGGAACCTTACGCTCCGCATGTTCTTAAACTGTTCGCTTGTGTATGTTTGGAGTTGGCCATGTTGTTGGTCGAGACGGATCGCCTCAATCCTTTCGGTTCCCTACAAATCAAATCAATCGAATCTCCAGATAAACTTTTAATAAAACTCTTTTTTCGGTTTTTCACAACCTTGGACTCGAAACAATCTGTCATCTTTCTACATTTACCATATCTATATATTAGTACGTAAACTCAGATTCAACTTTTTCGATAATCTGTCAAATTGTACCCTGTTTTCATTTAGCTTGTGTCTCACCTGGCAATGAGATTTAATGGTATATCTCACTGCTGCGGAATTTACATACTTAATGTTAATTGTTGGTATTCGCTTTTAGCATGCGCATGCCTCCCCAAGAGGCGAATTAGAAATTATAGATCGGTATTCATTTGTAAATGCATCTCTAGAGCAAAGTAATTTCAAGCCAGTAGTGCCCTTCATTCAACCTATTCAAGAAAATGCATGTGTCAGACTTTATAGCACACTTCGACCGAGTAATGTTTGTTAAATTTTTGTAGCAGGAGTTTGCTTAATGTCTACAAAATACAGGCTTTACGTGCATGCTCTATTGTATTATTAACATAATTTGAAATTGATTCTGGTTATTCTCATTAAAATAACTCGTCATCTTAAATTCGTTGCAAATCAAATATTTAACAGATATACTTTACAGGAATAAATTTGAATCACAGGAAAATATAACTTGTTCATCCTTAGAATTTTTATAATACAACGAGCTGTCACCAATTACTCTATGTTGGACATGAAGGATGATTGGAATTTTTCATAAAAATTTAGGGGATTTGTTCATACTAGATAAATATTATAGAATAGATCAGATTGAATACATGAGAACGTGAGGGAAAGAAAAAGGAGCATCTTATGTTACCTTTTTATCCATTAGTACTCCGAAGGATTCATCGCTGGTGCATAATCTGCTGCGTTCCCCAAGCGAGCTTTCTTGGTGAATGATATTCCTTCCAAAAATTCTCCACTGATTATGCATCCCCAACTTACCATCCTCATCAATTTTTATCAAGCCCCTCAGCTTCAATTCTTCAATCGCTTGGTTTGGGAAAAAGCCACAGTCCTTCCACATGTACATGGCGAACTTGCTCTGCTCGCCAATAGAGAAGCAAGCAATATCTAGAAAAATCTGTTTATGCTCAGGTTCTAATGCATCATAACTTATCTTCAATTTCTTTTGGACATTTTTATGTGGTTGTTTTCTCAATTGCTCCAGCACTTCATCCCACATTGCTTGAGCTGTTTTTCTGTACAAGGACAAACCTACAACCTCAAGAGCCAAGGGAAGCCCATCCATGGTGGATATTATTTCACGAGATATATTCTTGAAGACTCCTGGAGAATGGTCCATACTAAATGCATGTCTATTAAATAAAAGCAAAGAATGCTTCTCGTCTAATTTACCCAATTCATACTTGAAGTCTACCACAAATTCAGATTGATCAAGAATAACTTCATTATCAGTTGTAACAATGATCACACTTTCCGCCGCAAACCAATTACGCTCTCTAGCCAAAGCATTTAGTTGATTTTTGTGATCTACATCATCTAGGATGATGAGAACCTTTTTTCCTCCAAATCTAGTTTTGATCAAACTTATTCCGTCGTCAACTTTCGAAACTTGATGTTCGATTTGTAGTATTTCCTTAATTAGTTGAGTTTGGAGATAAGGAATACCATGGTGGCGCATATCAGGAAGGAAGCTGCGATGCTCAAATTCATTCGATAGCTCATTGTAAATAACCTTGGCAAGAGTTGTCTTACCAATCCCTTCCATACCATAGATTCCAATCATTCGAGCATCACTAGCAGGAGTATTGACCCAATTCTTAATTTTGTTCACATGATCATCGATTCCAACTAAGTGCTCGATGACATCAAGCTGAAAATCTTGTGACAACATGCTTTGAATTGTTTTGATAACTTTTTCCACTAATTCTCCTTCACGCCTGTCAAACAACGAAACTCATAAAACCTTCTTGGTTATACTTAATCTCATCAAAAGAAGTCCAAATATATGTGAAGGATGGATGCGTACAAAAGAAATATGCAAAATGATCTCTTTTACATATAACAATGGAGGATAAGTTGGTACCCCTGGCTCCTTAAGAGTATTTAGAAGTGTAGAATTTGTAATAAAGCTTAAGGTCGCTGCTAGTTGAAGGAAAGGAGATCAATTTTCCCCACTCCACGGCCAAGGCATCACCCAAGCCTAAAGTGAGGATTTATAGTTGACTTACAAATCTCCTACGAATCGGGTACTACTGGCAGTGGAAATGGGAGTTAGACATGATTAAGACGAAGCGTCTGAACCTAATCAACTGAGCCAAGCGCCAATCCGCAATAGAAGGTCAACTTTATTTGGTGGTGCTCAATTGTTTGAAAACTGAGCATGTAACAGCACCACACTACACCATGGCTCATGCCGTCCTAGACTCTTCTCGATACCATTGTTGATTGCCATTTGTAACAGTGGCTTTGAAACATCAGATCAATCAAGATCATGAGACGTGCTACGCTAAAAAGAGCTTGCTTTCCACACAAAAATCTTCATGTGGAGGCAAATTGTCTAGTGTTTGAGTACTATCGGTTGGAGAGACTGTGGTTTCTTTTTTCTTACTTTGTAGTAGAGCCAATCCCAAAATTCTTGCGCACTACCCGATGATATGGCTTTAGTTGTTGTTGGTTGAGTTTTTAGGGGGACATTCTGGGGAGTATTAGTACAAGTGGAAGTAATTCATCCATATTTCATCCATTTTGCGAGAATAGGAATACTTCGACCAAAAAGGAAATAAAAGTTATAGGCGGAAGTCAAGTACCCGTTAGCAATATTCTCAGAATCCCATCCTTGTAAGGAACTCACTTCTCTGAGCGCTCGTTGCCCTTCCTGGATAAGCTTCTCATCGAAATTTTTCTTCTGCGAATGAAAGGCCTCCCCAAAACTTCCCTTTAGATGCCGCACATCAGATGGGTTCACTTTGTAAAAGATGGGCAGCACTATGTGTGACGTGCTTTTCCGATAGTCCATGATATGAATAAGTTCAAGGAGACACCATTTGCTCGATGCATAATTTTTGGAGATGATGGGGATCGAAATCTTAGACCGTGGAATGGCATCGAGAATATATGAAGCAAATGTCTTGCCAATTGGGATGCTGACATCGTCCCTGAACACCTGCAATTGCATAGTCATTGCATTGACCAGTCTTTGGTAGAGGTAGTCTGTGAATGCCAGGCGGGTATCCGTACCCCTAAAGCTCAAGAATATATCATACAGATAGCTGCCTTCTCCTGTGGGTGTCAGATAGATCGACGAAGGAGCAGATACTCCGTCAGTGCTCTCTGCACCCTTTCTCTCACTGTCAAGATGGTCAGGAAAGGAACGAAGTGAAACGACATGAAATGTGTGGGTAGACAGAAGAATCAGCGCAACAAGCACTGCAAAGGAGCGAGATGAAACGAAACGGTGCATCTCTTTTTTCCCTTGGTCTCACTTTGCCCTTTCTCCGCGGTAGTCTGATAGGCCAAAAGGACGAGACGATGCTTCCTGATCAAAGATAAGCAAATGGAAAGGCTAAATGAAGAGCTAGTGCAATACTCTTCTTATAAGGGCGTCAAGTGGGTGGGTTGGGTCGGGTCAGGTAAAAAATGATCCGATCCACATTGACTCATTTAACCTGTTTTGACCCATTTCCATACAATACAATTTTAGCGACGCATACCCGACCCAACCCGTACCCAATCTGACACGTATTCTTAAAATACTTCCATATTTAACCAAGTTTAGGAAAATTTGCTTCATGATTTTTTTTTAAAATGTATTGTTAATATAATTTTATTCAATACAATTTAATTGATAAATTTTCTACTTTGTTTTAAATTTTTAATTTTTTTAAATATATATTGTTATTTTTTAATTTTCCTCTTCCAGTAGCTCGAGTCTAGTGAGTTCATCCAATCAACTTAGAAAGAAGGAACTAGGAAAAAAAGAAAAGAAAAAAGGAAAAATATAAATAATCAAAATTTTACTTTTAAAAAATTTAGATAATTAGAATATCATAATTTTCATAATTTAAAATTGACTTGTTAGTAATGTTTAAAATAATTTGTTAATAACACTTAAAATTAATTAGGTAATCTATTTATGACCCATTTACAACCTACTTAACACTTCTTTGGTTATTAAGAGACACTTTTAAAACCCATGTAATATTTTACACTAATCTATTTATGACCCATATGATTAAATATGAGTTAAGATATTGGTTATTGACCCATTTTGCCACCTCTAATCTTCTTGCTGAAGGATTCCAAGAACAAAATGTTTGAGGAACGAACCATCCTAGGCGGCCGTCTGATGGTTAATCTGATATCAAAAGTTATTGCCTTGGAGCATTTCAATGCACATGTCAATCCTCGCTCTCTCGAAAGTAGCGCGCACTTTCTTAATTAGAGGAAAATTTCATCCACCTTGTCTTTGATTGACGGGTAACGTGCAAAATTAATTGAAATCAAAATGGGTGATGCTGAACTTGTGAGATATTATCTATGTAGTACCGATATGGACACACGACCCGCGACACGACACGACATGACAGGACAAGTCGACACGTCATTTCTCAAAAAGTAGAAAATTTTGACACGTTTCGACACGATATTTATTAAATTAATTTTTTATATAATAACTAGATAATAATAATAATAAAAAGAGCCTAAAATTAATCTATACTAAAAACATTAATTCCCGACCATGACACATACATGACTAAAGCCATTATGACTTATAGCTCAGGTATCCCAATACCCAATGATTTGTGACCCGTCACCCCCTCAAGTCCCAATACTTAGTAATGAAATTAAAAACACATCAATCACAACAAGTTGATTAATATCCACTCAATAAAAAAATGATCGGGAACAATTTAAAGATTTAGTCTAGTTGTGTACCCATCATACATATTCTTAACGTCTCAAGAATGAATGAAATCATAATTGGTATTATGGAATTATTCATATAACAATAATTGGAAAAATAAATAAATACAATTTTGTCATTTAATCATATAAATAAGATTGAAAATACAACTAAAATCCATAACATATAACTATTACGTGATTGTTTTAGGGCATACGTCCGACAAAAAAGACCAGATACATGTGAAGGGCGGATGGGGCCAGTTAACATGCAAGATGTTTTGGTTTCACAAATAACAATGAAGAATGATGGTGCGGCATTCCTTTCATATTGTCAACTCCCTTTTCTGCCAATAGAAAGATATTCTTGAAATAAAATAAGGTGGTGTGCGGGGCGCATTAAGATTCTTTAGAAGTATAGTTTTTTTTTTAATAATATACAAGGTTTGATTTGTTTGGTCCAAAAAGGAATTAGGAGGGGAGGTCAACCCTTTAAGCCCGAGGCATCCCACGAGCCTAGATTAACGACTTCAGATTAACTTAAAGATCACCACCAATCAATAAGGTTTACCAGAAGTAGTGGGTGTAGAACCTAGACATGGCCAATGCGAAGTGCCCGAAGATCAATGTTATTGGCTGGAATGGTTGTCGTATTAATTTTTTGGGCTTTGCTCTGGAGACAATCGTACAATGTTTGGGTGCTTCGGCTTTAGCTGTTGTCGGTTTAGTTTTCTGGGGCATCTGAGGGAGTATTAGTGTTTGTTGACTTTGGGCCATTATGGTTATTCTCTGGGATAATCTTTTGTACGTTTGTGGTTTAAGTAGTTCATCTACACTTCATCGATCTTTTGCGAATCGGAAGATGCGCGAACTCGGAAGTGGTGTCCATTGCGGGAGCGCTCGGCAGGGAGGTTGAAAGTCAGCGGAGGGGCAGGAGAAGCAGGAGGAGAAAGGAATGGATTTGGAGAGGGAAGGAAAGCGGGCTCCATTTCTTCTTTCTCTTCTTTGGTGGAGAGGAGGGAGATGAAGAAGACAGCCTGCGTTTCGCTGTCCGAGGAGAAATGCTCGAAACGAGAGATCCTTTTCTGCGGATGCTGTCAATGATTGCCTTGTCTTCTTGACCTCGCCCTCTAGTCAAGTCAAACTTGTTAAATTAGTCCACGTGCATTTTAAAAATTTCTTCCCTTGGAAATGCCAAAGAAGGTTCGTCTTCTTGAGAGAGAGAGAAAGAGAGAGATGGAGCTGGTAACAGGGCACATGCATTGAGAGACTTGCTAGCACGTTGGTGCCTTTTTCTGACATTGCTGTGCTGACCACAATTTTTTATTTCAAGAAGAACTGGCTCCTGGAAGTTTTAGGGTCCCTTATCCGGATCCCCTAACTTGAATTTAGGGGATCTTAGAGGATCCAAGGGTGAGGTGTAGGCTTTCCATGTAATAGGGGGACTTTTTGATCTAAGGATGAGGAGGGGGAAGTCATAGGTGATCCTTGTTCTTTTCGTAAAAGAATAAGACAATTTAAGAACATGAAAAATGAGAAACCACCGCTTGTCCTTGCTCACCACTTCTGTTTGAGTCTCGATCTTCATCCCCTCTCCCCTTTGTGAACAACTCTGCGGTATGATCTTCTTCTGATTCTTCTTTAAACTCCCACTTTATCATAATGATTTGTCATAGCTGCTCATAATGTAGATATATTCACATAGGACAACGTTTGAGTCTTGGGAAATGTTGCAATATCTCTATGTACAATAGAACTAAGTAATAATCTAAATGAAAAAATAATTCACATTTTATAAAGCGTCGGACTTGTGATGTAATGTTGGAAATTCTTCGTACACTACCGTAATAATAATATTACAAAAAAATTTATACTTTCTCGCTGTCAATATCCGATTTACAATCTCTTTCTTTCATCTCCAGCATTCTCCCGCACTGTTTTCGGAAAGTACTAGGTGAGCATCGGTTATTATTAAGGACTGAATCTGTGGATTGGAGTATATTCCGAATCAGAAAATCAAGTCCACCACGACGACATTCATAAACTGCTCCACAGTTTACTTCCTAAGAGTAACGGTGCAGCTTGGGTCATCCATTTCGTTTTTGTACATTTGGGCAATCAGGCATAAATGGCCGTGGAAAACCATCTGTTTTGAATGTGCGTAGTATTTTGAAGAAAGAGATCTAACGGTATTCAAGAAAGAGAAATTCATAAGGAATCGACTATCAATTTCAGACGGTGGATATTGGCCCGACATTTTTTAAAACAAAATATCGATATCGCATTATACATCGGAAATTCACATATTGTAATTAAAAATACTCACACTTATTAAGCACTTATAACACAAATGGACGGCTCTTCATATTCTAAGGTAACCGTAGTATTAATAACTTCTTTCTTGCACTTGGTTACAACAAAACTTTGTCATGCGTTGTCGAGAAATTCTTGAAAATTTCGAAAATATTGAGATATCAAATAGTGAAGTGTGCAATTGATCCATCTATCAAATAGTGAATGTCTAAAACTACATTTGAACTATAAAAATGTTTAGGACTATTGAAAGCATTCATTAAGTTTAAGACAGAAATGATAGTTTCCATAAAGACTAAACTACATTTCTGATGCTTAGCGATAGATGCCATTACTGGAGGGATTGGTATTTCGTTGATTTGTTATTTTTGGACACTATGGATACTTGGTTTCAGTTGTTGTTGGCTTAGTTTTCAAGACTTGGATCACCTGACCTGTAGGTACGCAGGTCAGGGCGACCTGCTTTTACCCCAGCAGTCCGATCTCAAATTAGACGACTGGAGGCAAAAAAGCACTTTTGGAAAAACAAGAAAAACAAAAAAGCCCCCCGGCCCCCAAAGCAGGTCACTCCTGACCTACGTACCTACAAGTCAGGTGATCCAAATCCTAGTTTTCAGGGGACAACTTGAGGCGTATCATTGTTTGTTGTCTCCAGGCAATTACGATTGGACATTTTGGCAATGATCAGGAGCTTGTAAGGGAAGTAGTATCCACATTTCATATCATTTGCGTGAATAAGAAAGTTATTTACTAAAAAAGAGAGAGAGAAAAGAGTTCTGAGGAAGTGAAGTACCCGCTAGCGAATTTATCGGATTCCCATATGTGTAAGTCAAACACTTCTTTAAGCGCTCGTTGGCCTTCCTCAACGTCCTCATTATCAAACTACTTTAGCCGCGAATAGAAGGCCTTCCCAAAATTTCCTTTTAGATGCCGCACGTCTGATGGGGTCACCTTATATAAAATGGGCAAAACTACTTGCGATGTCCGACCAGAAACCCTTGAAAGCTGAAACACATGGAAGAAGTTGTTAAACAAGAAAGTCAAAATGCCAGCGGTCCTAGCTACCCCTCATAATGGACTTCCTAAAAAATCAAACTAGGATAATTAAACAATTCCATTACTTCACATGCTTTCTGAACGATTCCGAATGCAAGATGTTTGATAAATGAGTCTTCGGGTGTCTATTGATTAATCCAGAGCCGAAGTCAATGACTTGGGAGCTTTGAAAATGCACGTCTTCTCTTTCCAATGAACCTATCCCTCTCGTCAAAGCAACATTATTGGGCTGTGGACGCTCGTGGACAAGAAGAAAATGGTTTTAAGATTTATCTGTAGATGCATTTCCTCTGATCAAGGCTAATCTCTCGGTGGAGAGCACATGCATTTTTTATGTTCACAACAGGCAAAACATCTAATCAAGAGAAGGTGCCTTAGTGAAGAGGCTGGATGGATAGAGCACATGCTTTCTCAACGATTCACAACACACACACAATGTTTAGTGAAGGAGTCTTCCTGGGCGGGTGTCTATTGACTAATCCGATATTAAAAATTATTGACTTGGAGCAGTGTAGTGCACATCTGCTCTCTTCGATTGGACCTCTCCCTCTAGATGCGCATAACTTGCCTAATTAGCGTGTTTTTAATTGGTTGGTTACAAGTTATATATGTTGCTCACATGTAAAATTAAAGAACTTTTTTTTTTTTGGTCGAAAAACCTCAGTGTTGTATTCTCATTTGATAAGTAGTTTGATGAGACATAAACTTTGATTCAGCACAAATTAAATCCCAGAGACTAGGAGGGGGATAAGCTACCCAATTACTAGGAAGGAAATTTCTCCGTTGGGCTTTGGCTACCCAGTCCGCAACCTGGTTGACACTTCTTGGGCAATGGGCTAATTTAAGCTTTGTAAACTCTTTCGCGTGGGCTTGGGCTTCAGCGATAATCACGTCTGCCTCCCACACCGCGTGATCTGCACCTCCACTTATCGCGACTAACAGATCAGTTCAATCTGATTCCAGTTCAATCGGTAGTTCTCTCCTTTCACGAAGCTCCTTTAGGGTTTCAAGAAATGTTCTGGCCTCTGCTTGCGTTGGTGACAATACTCGTACAGATCGGGCGAATCCATCTACCAGGAAGCCTCTACTGTCTCGACATACACAGGCGACAGCCGCTTCTCCTATGTCTGGGTCAAAGGACGCATCGATGTTTGCCTTGAGCACTCCGGGTGGGGGAGGGTTCCATATCCGAGGGGAGTTTCTATTGTCTCTACTTCCTCCATGCTTTTCTTTCGACTACCATTTAAAGTTTTGAACTTCTATCCTTGCAGATGCTATAATCTAGTGGTGGTTTGGTTGCTGGCCTCGAAAGACCAGGTTGTTGCGGGCTTTCCATAACTGCCACAGAAGACATGCAATCAGGTTAAAAGGGATGGAGGTATGGAGTAGTTGTATTAACCATTCCTCCATTCTAATGGTGATGTTTTACATTATGCAAGACATTATTGATTGCATGTTTGCCGTGCCTGGCGCATCCCAACTCTTAAATCATGTGGGTTTCATGTGAAACTCTCCAATATTAAGGATTCCAATGTATTGGACTCACATGTATCCAGATTACCTGAGATACTTGCTCCAAACATGCCTTTGATCATTGGCTTGATGTAAGCATCTATTTGAAAACACACAGATATACATTTACACATTAATCCACAAATATTGGCCCCACCGAAATGTCCCAATTTCTCTACACTCCAAAGTTCAAGGAATTATTAGAAACTTCTAGCAAAGAAAGCCTTCCCAATTTATGAGCTACGTTTTGCAACAATCATGCTTCCAATTGTGACAGTTGATGAGGCATTATTTCCAAACTTAGAAGTAATGCTTTGGTATGGATGGTTGACAAATAATTCTCTAGTGCGCAAATATGTACACTATCAATATAATGTGAGAGATTCATTAGGAAAAAATTTGAATGTGTTAATAATCTAAAAGGTCAAGACCTATTAATGTTGGGAAAAAAATTTAAGAGCTGTCATCCTGTTAAAGAAATTATTAAGTTGGTCATTAAACAATTTTTTTATTTATTTTGTGAAATACTTGATCTTTCTAATAAAATAAAAAAAATTATAACATGGTAACTGTTAAAAATTTAGAAGAATGACCATTGCACTCTTCTAAGATTCAAGAGGGCAAACTTGCGCTCATTGGCAAAGTCTCAATAACCCAAACTTCAATTTTCATGCTTTTCCAAGCCACTGTAAAGAAAGCTTGGAAAACGGAGGAGGTAGGCGTCCTACAGTTGGATGGAATCACCTTAGCTTTTTCATTCAAAATTGAGAACCCAAAACGTCCTCCTTGTATGTTATGTCCTCTCCCACTGTGTACTTTTGTGTCATCTTCTTCATGGTATCCCTTGTAAGTGCTTCCTCAATAAATGCAATGGAAATCATATGAAGAATGTAGGAGAAGCTCTTAATATCAATCGGGAACTCAATACGAATGGGGTACGAGTTTGCCTGCATAAAGGCCAATGTGAGGTCGAATCAACTTCTTGTCCCGGGATTCTTCACAAGTCGTGATGACCTTTAAGTATAGACTGAAGTGAAGTATGAGAGGCTACCAAAATTTTGTTATTGGAAAAAATTGGTCGCTACCTTAAGTACTGTGTGAATAGCCCTTAAAAGTTTGACCCTGAAGATTGTCATGTTTTTGGACGTTGGATGAGGGCTGAGGTCGAATGAAAATAGTCCAGCTCGGGAACATTTTACAATGAAACTGTCATGGGTGAAAAAGAGGAGGAAACCGTCATGGAAACACATGGCATCCTTCATCCGTGGGAAAAGGTAGAACGTTTGCGGAATGATAACGCATTTACATCTGCAAGAAACTTCCTGAGGGTCAAATAATAGGGATGGAGAAGCAAATACTCAAGAAGGAATCAACCGAGACATAGCTAAACTAAGTTCACCGATGGGTTGGCCTTTCCTGTCTTTGGGCCGGATCACAACCATATTCCTCTCTTTCGTCTTGGAGCCTTTTGGACCAAAGACCCAGCATGTGCTACGTGGGTGAAGGAGGGTCGGGAAAATGAGCAGATTAGACTAAACGCCTAAGCCTTCGAACGGGATAGTGCAACCCAGGACCAGACGAAATGGAGCAAGAAAAAGTCCCAACACGCTTGTCCTGGTACTGACAAATGAAAAGCCATATTGGTTGCCCTTACTCATGCTGATAACAGTCAGTATTGAAGTCACGAGGTAAAGATGTTGAAAGCAGCAAAATTGGAGTTTTACGGAGGAAAGAGGACTTGTATCGGAGAATGCAATTTAGGATTCAGTGGTTAAAGAATGGGGAGAAAAACACAGGGTTCTTTTATGCAGTTACTGTTCAAAGGCGACAACATAACATAATCATCTCTCTTTGCTTCAAATTGTTGATGACACCTAGCATCACGATCAAGCAGTCGACAAGATTGAAGTTCAATCTCCGTACCTTGGTCGGGATTAAAATAGTGCCATGTCCTGTTGGTGAGTAATGGGATCAGTAAACAGTTTCACTAGTCTTGTCGCGATGGAAGAGGTCACAGCTCTAGTGTTTAGGGAAAATTACTAAAAAAAAAAAATCTTAAACATATTGCAATTGTACCAGCTCTGTCCTAATTTTTTTCCCAATTAAATTTTAAACATTTTGTATTTATATCAATTCATTCCAACAAATTAATTTTCCTAAAATCGCTAATGTTAACGCTGATAATCTTACGTGGCACCACCGACGCTAACGTGGATAGTTTTACCTATATTTTTTTTCCTAAACTCTCTCTAGCTGGCCACTGGACCTTAACAACCAACCAAAGTTGAGAACCAGTAAGGTCGACCTTGCCAGCCATCGGATAACCAATGAACTTTTCCCAATTTTATCCTGTTAGCTTGGTGCAATTTTATTCATAACTATTATAAGATCAGGCTAATAGATCCAAATCCCTGCTGACCAGCAACATTCCACCCAATTTAGAGCAATTTTCCTTAAGGGCCGTGAAATTCGAGATAAACTAATAATCGTGCAAGATGAGCTCCATCCCCTGAGGACGTGAAAACATAAGAAGATTAGTTCACGGAATGGTTAAACTTGGTGAGCAAAACCATATGTTCAAGTGGAGCAAGATTTCTTGGAGGTGTGTTATGATTTATATGAGCTATCACGATCAATGAATCTATTGGGTAGTGCGATCCCCCGTGATACTCACATAACACCTTAAATTAAGGTCCATCACCCTACTCGACCCTTCCAATTTGATCTATCTCACCTCGTCTTTCCATTATTGCTGCAAGATGGGCAATGAATTTTCTTAAGGAACAACTGTGGAATGTCGTGATCCGCCATCTAATGGGAATCAATATTGCCAAGCATCGAGTCAAGGAACCAACTTGAATAAATCTAGGATCTTTTTTCCAAATACATGCCCTGACCAATTAAAATTGTCTCCGACTGACGTTTTGAGAGTTCCCGTTCTGCAAAACATAGGAAAGCACCGGGGGATTCTGTATGGTTGGGGTCAATCGAAGAGAGACATGTATTCTTGGCTGCTCGCAAGAGACGACTCGATTCCTTTCTTTCATCATTTGGGCTTCACTTTCGTTTGTCCCACTAGTTTGCGCGCAGTGAGTGAACTGTCTCATTATAGAAGGAGGAACTCGTTGTCCGCAGGCTGCTCCACAGACATGCGAGGGATGGTGTATGAGGATGAAGCAGTATCTTGGGTTTTGCTCCGCTGCGATCTGTCGTGTAACAAGATGACCGCTCTTGTGGCGTGGTTGTGCGGAGAAGGGTAGTGTGTATTTCCATCAATTATTTGCATTAAGGATGTCTTCTATCACCTCTCGATTGATGACTCAATAAGGTCAAGCACCAGCGTAGGCTCGTCGTCAATGGAGGCCCATGAATGGCACCACTCCTTAAGCCATCTGTTCTCCCAATTTTCCAACAATAGACGATTCATAGCGAGTTCCTTCCCACCAGGAGACTCCTTCCATATCCACGAAGGTCTGTTTGCTTGGTGCTGCTTGCTGTGAATCATGATGGGGTTGATATACTGCTTCAACAACTTGACTCCATAGAGAGTCAAATGTAACCTTTAAGGCTGTTTAGCTCGCATGGCGTCGCGTTAAAGTATATGAGTTGCCTACTCAACATTTACTGAAAACCTCCTTCGCTGGGCTGCTCAACGTTTTCTCCCTCCAACCCTCCAGTTTCACTGACTTCTTCCTCCATATATTCAAAGAACAAACCGTTGGAATATAATCTCCATAGTTAGTTATCTTTTTTGTTTTTTCATCACCTCTACTTTACTTGCATGTGTTTTGACTAAAATGTTCTTTATTTTTATTTTTATTAATTTGGTGATGGTTGAATTGATTGCCGAAAAAACTTGTTGGAAAATTTTGTCGACGGCCAGTTTAGACCGTTGCAAGAAAAGTTGGATGGCCGTCAATGTCATATACAACGTTTGATGTTGCATGCTAGAATAAAAAAAATTAACATGTTTCAGCTATAAAAAAAAAAGCTTGAAGAAGAGTATTCCAACAAGCCGATGCATAAAACAAAAGAAATAAAAAAAAATTAGAAAAGTATAATAAAATAATCGAAATTTGAGGTCTCAGTCGGGCTGGATAAATGGAGTTGAACCAACTCGTTCGGTGGGCTAGAGAGCTAAACTGAATTGGTTCAAGAGTTGGATTGGGCCTACTCCAGTTTTGGCTCAATCTTGTTTTAAAGTTTTTTTTAATTGAGTTGGGCCCTAACCTTGGCCCAATTCATAGTCTCAACCCAGATCATTAGGGTCCGAGTCAGGGAATTGGAAAGGGTTTCTTTGACCCAGTCCGAAGTCCATTTTTTTCAAGTTAAAAATTTAAAAAAGAACGCATAAAAATTCAAAACAAATTCAAAAATTCATTTATAAAAAAAAATATCAAAAACAAAATAAAAAAGCTCAGAAAAAATAAATTATAATAATAGATTAGAAAAATTCCTAGGACAGTGACCACGACTAATTTCATAGATTTTTAGTATTAATACTATAAGTCTTGAACCAATTAGATATACCCTTTTAAGTAATTTTTTATTTAGCATAAAAAATGAGAAAATCCCTAAAAAGTTTTAAACTCAATTGAATAAGCTCTTAAAGCTTTACATTAGGGGTGTTTCGTATGCCTTTCCTTTTTAGAGAAAATATTAGGATTGTTGATTGCTCATTTCTTTTTTATTATACTTGTTTGTGCACTTCCATTATATTAATTGTAAGTTTTCTTTTAGTATGATTAGGATTTAAATAAAAATAATGCATGATCAATTAGTGGACTAGTCTTGTAATAGGTAAAAAGACTGCATGAAAATATCACAGTTAACAAGATGATTAAACCTAGATACCGTAAGGGTGCTATTTTACTTACTAGTGTAATCAAGTCCCCTTCCCCAAATTTATAGTTTAATAGAAAGTGAAGTATTCTCTTGTGCTTTTACTTGGTTTTTAGCCAACCTCAATATGTCGGTGATAACTCCTTATATAAGTTTTTATTATTATAATTTTTGTAATATTTTCAGACATCGCACGAGATATGGACTTTGAAAAACCCAAGTCTATAATTGATGAGTCAGATCAAATTACGATTAGATGATATATTTGAGCTGTCTTTTAGGAACACCGATCGCTATGGACAATATCTCTAAACCTATTTCTCTGAGGGCGGCCTCTCGATGGGTAGATCATGACACGAACGCAAACAATAAATTGAAGTAGATGGGGCTCCGGGAGGTGATGGCATGGTCAGGATCAGAGACACAAAGGGATCGTGCAAAAGGACGGAGAGACAGAGCATAGTAATCTTGAAGAGGGATGGATAGAGAGAAGTGGGACATCATCTTCCTCAATTAACTAACAGAGAGCAAATGGAAAAGAAACATAGAGAAATGCATGAGAACTTTCAAATTTTCTATCAAGGTGGGACCGCCTAGCCATGTGGCGCGTAATGAGTAGACTATCTCACTATTGACATGACAAAACGGTCTCACCCAATATTTTCTCATCTCAAAATAGGTAATTTTTCTGTGGATATTATTTCATGATGCGTAGGCTACCTATTGATAGTTCATATATATAAAAGGAAAGTTATACCTTCACCAAAGTGACTAATGACGAGCCATTGTTGGTGTGGTGGAACATGGCACCAACACTGATGTGGCACTAAACGTGCAGCAAAAACGAAACTGGGAAGTTTGAAAAAAAGAAACCCTAATTTGTAAGTAGTAATTAAGATGTGTAAGTAGAACGCTTGACAGTACAAATAGAAGAAAGTTACATTACCCGTCTGTGCACATAAAACTCAGATGATCAAATTGCACAAGTCAAGAAAAATAGATGACTTAATTGCAAAAATAAAAGTTGGAGGACCGAATCATACAAATAGTAAAACTTAAAAGACCAAAATTGTACTCAACTGGGGCTAGAAAATCAAAGACATTCTTCCTCGTATAAAATTCTCTCTCATCCAAAACATTACATGCATGTTATAAGATGACTCTTATTCCATTAAGATTACAACTTTGTCACTTATTCATTGATTGCATAACTCACAGTGTCAAACCTATTGGAGTTCGGTAACTTTCTATCCTCTATACCAAGCATGTGCAACCATTTCGGTCCTACCCAGAAACTGGATTGACTGTCTATGGAAATAAGTCCGGCTTTTGGTTCTAAATTTTGGAACCTGTACTATTAAGATAGGTTCCAAGTGCTTTGTGCTAAACTCACCTACCTAGAAACTGGTTAGAACTTGTTTTATGGAGGTAGAAGTAGATTATTTATCTTTCTTAAACAAACTTATTTTTCCTACTACTTTATGTTTTTTTTTTAAATTTCTTATCAATATTGTATTTTGATTCTATTTGTTGCTCATTCTGTTTTACTATAGTTGCCTTTTGTCTTGCTCTATAGAAAAAAAATGAAGAGATTGGTTCCCATGTGAATTTGGATGGATAAAGAGGGAAAGGTTTGGGTTCAAAAAACTAAGAATTAGTTCTGACAGAATAGAGTTCAAGTTCCAGATCAAGAACATACTCATACTAGGACCAATTATCCTTACTTTATACACGTGTCATGCAAAAACTTTCTTTTAGTCTAGTATATGAACAAGACAACGTTATGTCTTGTAAGCCATTAAATCACATGAAAACCCCACGATGAGTTCTTCTCGTCCGATCCACAATGTTAGGGTCTACCTAAGAATTACGTCACATTAAAACTCCTATGGAGGATTTGGACCAAACTGAAAGAAGTCACCTACTTCACATGAAGTACATGATGGGCTCTAGAAAGGCAATTATAGATAGGGGACCATCACATGGCGCAAGTTGCCTACAATAGAGCATTTTAATATAATTTTCACAATAGATTGGAGCAAGACGAATTTCAACCAAACTAAATTGGTGGGAGACTGGAGGGACATTGCTTTTCCACAAGTAATGACAGATTTCAACTGCAATTGTCAACTTCATAAAACAGAGAGAGAGAGAGAGAGAGAGAGAGAGAGAGGAGCAATGAATCAATCCGAAATTGCGTGCAACTCAAGTCAAGAATGGCGGGTGCCTTATCTTTTCTAAAGGAGCCTCATGCAATCATGCACACCCCACAATGATTAAGGCCAATAATTGTTTAACATTTATCTTCGCCATTGGATTCATTTTGTCCCGAGCAGCAAGAAAAGCACTTGAATCATATTCTCATCTCTTTGCTATTATGTACAAAAAGATAAAAGAGGGAAGTCCCAAAGATAAATGGATAAATAAATCAGGACGTATTTAGAATCTTTTAATGTTAAAAAGGAGTGTAGCTGTGAATTTGGTCCCACGAAGTATTTCATGTATCGAATACAATGCGAATCATGAAATAGAGTAATCATGAAAATTTCAAATTTAGAAATTATATAGCCAAGTCTTCTTTTTTTGTTATTTTCTACGGTCACTTGCATACTTAAACATGATTATATTTTCCTATTTATTTATCATATTGGCAAAAAATATGATGTTGATGCATAAAATATTTGGTTGTCTACGACATGCTATTATTCACATGCTTAGTTCAAGAGGAAAATGTTAGTTGTCTAGATATACTAAGATGGCAACTCTCAATTCGGCCATCATACAAAGTATATATTTGTACTTTGAGCATTGTCGCTAGTGCAGTCATGCCACAAAGATTATCAAAATGACATCTTTTCCCTTGGAGAGTCTACTAGATTGGAAATAGAGAGGCGAATTATATTTCCATAAATTTCAATGAGTGAAAGTAAACATAGGGAATCAAAGTAGCTCAGTGAGATTTCTTGAAACTCAATGGAGACTCCTCGATGAGCAGCGCGAGTGATGATGACGACGGCAATGAAAAATCAACTGCAGATGGGAGCAGCCACAATGAATGGAGTATCGATTCTTTTCACGCCATCACATCAATCTGCTTGTCACGAAAGAATCACAATGTCTTCTTGAATCACAATGTACTGGAAACTATTTAAAATTTATTTTTTTAACTTGAGTTATTAATGCGAATAGCACTCCATCCTCCATACGTTTCAAGATGGAAAGATGCATGAGGGCTCTAGATTTTGATTCGATCATGCACTGGAGATAAAACCTTAGCTCCTCGCATGACGACGGCCTTAGGAGTTAATAGTTGGCCCTAATCATCACCTAACAGGTGGTGCAAAGAAAGGGACAAGGCGAAACGTTACGAGCTCCTTATAGAAAACCAAAACCCCTCTTGACTTTACAAATCCTAGACGGTGTCCTTACAATCTTATGAAAAACGTGGGATGTAATTTTTCCTTAGCGAAAAAGAGCACGAGCAAGCCTTCTCGTGGGTATGCAGTCGACTCTCAAAATTTTCCATCCTAGAGATCGGCACATCGTTGATCTTCCTAGCTGCCCCTCGAGAAGCCGTCGGTGCTCCTTCGAAACTTCAACATCACTTGAACAGCAACGATGAAAGAGTCAAGAATCGAAAGCGACGTACCTTGGATCTCATTATCATAATGAATCTAATGGCCTGAGGACGGGGTCTGAATTCAATTGCAAGGCGCGATGGTTTCGCCGCCTCGTTAAGTCTTGCGATTAAATTACGAATGGTCCCGAGTGATCAATTTCATGCGAATGCTGACCCTGGATGTTTATAGTAACGACATTGAAAACAACAACACCAATGCATCCGAGAAGTTCGAGAAAAAGACCACAGAGAAATCCATGGAATACTCCAAGGTCGAAGACGGATTCAAGATCTCCATTATCTTACGTTGTCCGAACGAGTGATGCCTCCTGACCCGTTCAACGACGCGGCCGAGACTTGGTCTATCTTCTC
Source organism: Melaleuca alternifolia (assembly GCA_019926035.1). Classification (NCBI taxonomy): domain Eukaryota; kingdom Viridiplantae; phylum Streptophyta; class Magnoliopsida; order Myrtales; family Myrtaceae; genus Melaleuca; species Melaleuca alternifolia. The sequence continues at coordinate 1,123,523 of JAGKPW010002284.1, forward strand.
CGTTCCTCTTGCACTAGTCTAGAAAACCGTTGAAGAGACCATATGGAGCCGTATTCTCCTTATAAGGCCACAAATAAGATGCATAAAAATTCACGTACCATTATTATTGCTAAATGCACATTTTAGCGTTGTAGAGGAAAAGAGGGATAATTGTTTGAAAAGTTTGAAACTTATGTTACAGTGACCAATTTTCCTAAACTTCTTAAATTGACCGATTTAATTTAAAACCTTTTAGCAATTTATCAAAGTAGCTGTTCTAGTCGATTTTTGCTAAAAATCACTAATATAAACATCAGCTACCCTATATGATACAATCGGCACTAATCTGGATGATTTTGCAATTTTTTTATTTTTGAGTTTTTATATTTTTTTCAATTAATTTTCTCTTTCCTTTTTTTTTTCTACTTCCCTCTGCCGATCAATGACCAAAGGCGGGGATCACTTTAACTGGCTATCATCGAGGCTTAACAACCGACCAAAGGAAATAGGAGAAAAAAGGAAAGAAAAGAAAAAAAACGTAAAAATCATTCATGTAGGATAGCTGACACCAACTAGACTGTAAAGTCAACGATTGCCAACCAAAATTGATCATAAGGATTATATTAGAAAATGGTTAAAAGATTTCGAATGATGTTGGCCAAACTAAATTTAGAACCGAATTAGTCATTGTTTAATATGCTTAGGATATTTTGGACAATTCTTAAGGGAAAAAGAAAAAGGTTTACCAATGACCGTAAATCACTTGCTACCAACATGCTAATGTCAATGCTCTTTCAAGAGTAAAGCCAAAGTTGTGTCTTCCGTCAGTCCACTAAAATCGTTCAATTAATTAATACAAGATATGACCTAATTATGGATATTCAATTTACATTGCTATAGTACACGATTGTAATCTCTTCATTACCAACCATAAAAAAAAGGGTTGTTACTCGAAAACTAGACTTGTTCAAGCCTAGCTTCAGCTCAAGCCTAACTCTATCAATGTCACATGCTTCCGAGGAAAACCCTACGCTGCTTTTCATTAACTTGGCAGTTGGCCATACCCCTCGACCCAGGGCACTACGTAAAAGGACATAAAGAAAAGGAAAAAAAAGTTACATGAAAAAAATAAAAACGACAAAAAAGAGAGCGAGAGAGAGAGTAAAGAATCGGCATTTTACAAGTTGACAAAGCCGTCAACGTTGCAGCTCCGGCGGAGAGAAAAATAATGGAGGTTCGATGGAAACTAAACCGGCGGGCGAGGTGGTTCGCTGTTCGATGTAGACGCCTCCGTCCTGCTCAGCCGAGAGCCAATGCTTCCTCCGTCGTCACCGGCTGCCGCCACCCTCGGCGACCTCAAGGATGGTGCTCTAGAGAACAGAGGTGGCACTCTCCCGAAGAACCACCGGTCCGACTTAGCTCCGCGCTCGGACTGGTCAGACCGCTCCAACCGCCGGAAGCTGAAGTACCTGCTAAATCTACTGCTTCCTTCTCCGGCACCGGGCCGATAGCCTCTCCGCGAGCTGCCTTCCCTCGGCAACACCACCATGCTCATCGCCCGTTTCAGCTGCCGGTTCATGATCTGCTTCCTCACCTCCACCGGCAACCTCAGTGTGAAACGCTCCGTGTCCTCCCCTGGCTGGATTACCGAGTGCCCAGTCGAGTGAGACCGAGGGAAGAGGAGCCTCAGCGCCATCCTGCTCGATCGCGATCCCCCGCGTGTACGGTTCCGGTTTAGCGTCTTGTTCAGATCCACCACTTCAGGGGGCGGCTCAGCCGCTTGACGGTCCACCGCGGCTTCGGGGTCGTCGTCGTCGCGCTCCAATGATGCGATCGCTCGCTCCAAATCCCCATCCCGATTCCGATTCTCTTCGTCTTCTCGGGCGAGCTCCGACTGGTTAGTCAACTCAGGGAGCTCGAACGGAGCCTCGCCGGGCTGAGGCACCAGGTTCGAGCGACACACCGGGCAGGTGACATGAGAGCCCAGCCACGCGTCGATGCACTCGGGGTGGAACACGTGATCGCACTTCGGGATCAATCGGAGCGTCTCGTCGTCCTCAAACTCGTTCAGGCACACCGCGCACTCCAGCGCGCCCTTCCCGATCTTGAGGCCCTTCACGTCGGAGTACACGAGCGTCGGGAAGGTCTCGATGACGGCCGGGTCGAGGCCGCGGGAGGCGCCGCCGCGGCGGGACCTGCCTATCCCGGCCATCCCGCCGGGGCGGATGCTGGCGGAGTTAGCGTCCCCGCAGTGGCGGATGTAGATGGAGAAGAATGCCATGAAGAAGAGGGCGGCGATGAGGACCACGATGATCACCGCCATGGAAGGGCTGAAGCGCGTGTAGTTGTACGGGTTCTGGGGGTCAGGAGGAGTGTCGCCGCTGGCCTGCGCGGCAGCGTACGGCGCAGAAGCGCATGACCACAGAAGCAGGAGCGCGAGCGACAAGCGCAAGCGCGAGGGAGGTAGGTTCTGGGAGAAGCTCATCATCCTGTGACCGCGAGCGAAGAGGACCGGACGTCACAGTTCGTGCGCGCGTAGGAGGTGGTCAGCTGTCAGTGCGTGCTAAGTTGGTTTGGACAGAGCTTGGCAGTGTACCGCGGTGTTCGGCGGCGGAGAGAGAGAGAGAGAGAGAGAAAGAGAGGGAGAGCTGTGGATGGCCTGTGCGAGTGTCTTGGTGTGAGTATATAAATGAGAGAGAGGCGTGTTGAACGAGGGAGAAAGAATGTGGAATTTTTTTTTTTCTTGGGTGGGGGAGGTGGGGCCCAGAGAGCGGCTTCGTCCGAATTTCCGTATAGAGTGATGCAAAGCGATGGTCAGTAATGACGTGCCACGTCGGTTCGGAGGAAGCCGCGGAAGGTTCCGAGGGAAGAAAATCGGAAGTTTCTTTCTTTCTTAATTATCAAATAGTTTATGCTTTTCCAAAGTGAGGTTCGTGTGCTTATTCAGACTTGTGATTACGCTACCTCTTTATTTTATTTCATTTTTCTGAATCTTTGGGGCTTAATTATTCTCCGCAATCTAACGGTCAGAATTGGGAACATTAGAAAGTCGTCTTTGGCTTATTCTAAGTTATCGGGTCTATTCATACAGTGCTTTTATCCAGGCACTGTGTTTACTTAGGTAATCGAGTTTTCTTCAAATTTTGTTTCATAATAAGCTGTTTGCGATTTGTCTAACAAGTTGATAATTGATAAGATGATAAATAATATAGTTTTTGTGCCCCTAATTCTAGGGGATTTTCAAACATCATTATTTTTCACTTATAACTACACCCAATCGATGAAAAAATTGACTGATGTATCACACTCGACACTTATGTTAAGGATTCATGGCTGAAAAGAAGCTCTTAGCTTTGATTGCACGGCGATCCTCTATCTCCCTCGATTGGTTCAATTAAATCATTATGCAAAAAGTGAAATCAAGTCATTCCAATCAATGATGCCTAAAATTGCCTACATGCCAGTTAAAAATCGTCTACATAATGTCCTTAAGTTTACATGTTCCATTATTAGATTTAGGACTTAATTGCATGTTCCCACAAAAGTTTAAGACTTAACCGAGAGGTTTTATGATTATGACTTGACTACACTATTTTTTCTATAAATGTTCATTATCGGATTGAAACAATAAAAAAGGTTTAGGATTTGATTGAATTCCACAACATAAGTCTTGTGGCTAGTGGTGCAATAGAAATTTTTGTGGAATTAAATCGCAAGTTGTGCATACATCACACACTTAGAATGAGAACACTCATAACTTACTTACGAAAAGGAAAATCAAGATCCGAGTGATTAACAAGTTCAAGAACTAATCGATCACATAGCGGCACATCCTATTATATATCCATTTAAATATTAGACTTTATGACATGTTTCTCACGTCACCTTTCAAATTTTTTCTTCTTTCTATCTAGAACAAAAGCAATCTCGGAACCCCTTTTTCCCATGATATGAAAGCATTGTGAAAACTCTACGGACCTATCGCAAGAAAAGTGGAAACATTTTACCTTCAAGAACGTTGGAAAAGTCAAAGAGTTTGGCTGACCAAGTGGGTATCGAAGTATGGGAGTTTTCTAGAAGGGGGTGGATTCTCTAAATCCACCACGATCCGACAAGTGGATGCGCTGTGGATCACTAAAGACATTGCAGATTGCAGACAACGTAGGGTGTTGGACTTTACCACGTTCGAAACATCGTTTCGCAGCCGCTGCTGTGGACCACGCTCGTGTTCTTGTTCGTCGACGTCGTGGTCGATAGATGAGCCCCCGCCTCATTTCAGCCATCGCTAATTGATGACAATTCACGTCAAAACCAACATTCCTTATCTCTTCCCCCGCCCTCTCTCTCTCTCTTGTTCTTGATGGTCCGACTTTCTCCCTCCTTGAAAGTGATTCCTTGATCTGCCCTAGGCATGTGTGGTGGGTGATCTTGTGGCTTGCGAGCGTAGGTGCTGTTTTTGGAATCTTGAATGTCTGCTGGCTGGTGCTGGAATTAATGGCTGATCGATGGTGGAGCATAGGTTCATTAAGGTCGACACCATCCCTTTAATTACGCATGTTCTCTCGTTAACATTTGTAGAACAAGAATCCCGGGAAAATATTTTCAATGGAAGCGACGCGAACAGAAGTATCCGGAAGAGATGGATGATTTTGTGTAGCGAAAAAAAGTTCGTCTAGGCTATGACCGCAAGATCTGAAGCAACTATCGGGAGTTTTAAGAACAAACATTATACTTAGACTTCATTCGTTTCACATAAAATATAGGTATTACTGAAAAATATTTTTCAGGACATCATTTTCCTGTAAAATAATAATATTTTCGGGTGTTTATTTAAAATTTAAAGAAAATTATGAAAAATCAGATTTTTAATTTTTTTTCCTTTTTATTATTATACATTAACATGTCGTCAGTCACAAGTCTTGTCAGGCTCCCATGAACTCCCGACTTACCACCAGAGACTATGAATTTGTCAATCTAAGGCAAGCCTTGAGCTCACTTCTAGACCGCTGGCTCATCGATCTCGAGTGAGGTTGAGGCATTCTATTAAAGGCCACGATATTTAAAGGTAAACAAAGAAGATGAACGGAAAACATTTTCCTCACTAATATTTTCTTTGCCGTGAAACGAATATCGGAAAATTCGAATATTTTCCGTGAAACAAACGAAGCTTTATACAATATTTTTTTTTTCTATTGCTAATAATGAAGATGTGAGGTAGAGTTTAAAAGTACGCGTCTTATATTTGTTTCTTGGTCAATGTCGGGGCTCTATACAAATTTTAAGTGATCGTTTCTAATCGATGGAATCATCCATAGCAATACCTAACTCTCCCGTGGTCCTCTCCAAACTTTATGCTTTCAGAACAAAGGAAGACCATACATGCAAATTCTGGTCAACCTTTCCGGGCGTTTGAAAACATCGATCCAAAAGATACGTGATAAGAGCGTGGACGACCACGCCAAAAGATGCTCGTGCCTGAATGCAAATGAACGGAGTTTGATGCCTCATGCGACCATGATAGTAGCAAAGCAAGAAACCCAAAAGAAAGTACAAAATCACGGGTTAACTCCTAGAGATGACTCCTTCCAAAACAACGTCCTTGATAAGGATTTTGTTACGCGCGATATGCCAATAACTCGCCAATGGGAATCCCGGGTACCTTGAGAACGGAAAATTTGAAAGGACGATTTTCTGTGCCTTAAACCTATTGCTTAGACCGCGAGAAGTATGACCAAAAAAAAAGACCGCGAGAAGAATTTCATTATCAAACTTTTGGATTTAGGCGATTAAGCATTAGTGGAAGATTAACTCTCATAAGCAAGGTCTGAAAAGAACGATGGCTTCCATCCGATAAACCAATAGTGTGAAAATTATTATACTCATGAGCTGAGTCAAGACACTCAAATATATGCGATTTCTTATTTTGATGACCGCATTCGAATTCCAAATCATCAGTAGAGAAGAAAGTTTACATTTCAATATGACTACGTATTTTACATATTTATACCTAAGGTACATGTGTGGAGATCCAACAACACGGAGTTGCATAAAGTATTAAGCACATTGGATTCGATTGGATATGATAAAAGAGTCACTTGACAGTTGCCAAGCGAGACTTTTTGGATTGCCATAGCCTCTTTTCTTCCTAACATCACCATAGCACCTGACTTACGCATTTGCCCTTTGTCATTTGGGTTCCCATTCCCAAATTCTTTATTGTTAAGAATGATGCTTGCTTTTGCGTCTTATCATGGGGTGCTTATCACTTATTCTATTTCTCCTTGAAACATGATTAGTTGGCTTATTGTTAGCATTATAAGCCATTTTAGTATGTACTTTCAACATTGGACGTACAATGAGAAAACTACCAAAAAGGTCATAAGTCTATTGTAATTATGCTAATTTAATTATAAATATTTTTTAATCAATTAGGTCTTAATGTTTTTGCATTTATACCAATTTAATTATTCTAGTCAATATTAGTCAGAAATGGATACCATACACTCTACATGGCACGACTGGTGAAGAACATCTGGCGTTGACAATAATGCTTTTTAATAATATTTTAACAAATTCTAAATCTTTAATATTTTTATTTTGATATTTCCTTTTTCCTTCCTTCTTTTCTGTTTTTTTTTTCTAGTTGTAGTTGGTAAGTGTTGTCGAAGCTTGCCTTGCCCACGAAGGCCTTGCCCAATGGTTGGTGAGCTCTAGCAACCTTCACCGACCATCATGGGGAGAAAAAAGAAAAGAAGGAAGGGAAGGTAAGACTATAAAAAAAATTATTATTAAAACTTATATATATCAGCATTGGCTGTGTTACATAAGGTGACCAGCATTCATGTCACCAACTTTCGACTAAAATTGGCCCGAGGGAAAATATTCAAGTTTAAATTGGTCCAATTGTAATAGGTTTAAAATTTTTTGGATAATTTTCTCGATGTGCAATAATAGTACAAGGTGGACAAAGGAATAAATTAAATTGAAGGGGACCCTCACATGTATACTTCCCAATCCCATGCCTGCTGAATACTGAGCATCAAGTCCGCACGGAGGGGAACGGTTGCGCGGGGAAGAATGTGCTGCAAGGCACAAAACTTCAGAGGAATGAAGAAAACAAGAAAACGCGACCAAGATTGCTTGACTGTAGTTGGCAGTTGCAGATAAAGAATAACAAAAGACACAAGTACTGAAGAGACGATGTGGCTTTTCTACCATCGAGGTATGAATGAAAACTGAAGGAAGCATGCATAGGCTGTCATTGCCATTAAAACGCGCTATCCTTATGAGATGCTATTAATAATGTCAAAGGCCAGAAAAGTGAGTCAACCATGCCTGCTGCAGCTCAAAGTTTACAGACATCTCAAGCTCATCTTACTTGTTTTAGTTCATCTTGGGTTAAGCACATGAAAGCTGCCATGGTGATGGCAGCAGTTATGGGAAAATTTATCAAAAAAGTCCTAAATATATTGCACTTGTGGTAATTCAATTCTAAACATTTTTATTAGACCATCTTAGGATGCATGTGTTTCTTTGCAAAAATATGTTTTTCCTCATTTTCCAATGTTTGATTCGTTTTAAAATGTAATCAACAAAAAATATTTTTCTACCAAAACTTAAGTTTAGGATAATGATTTCTACTCTCAAACAATCACGAAACGTTTTTCAAAATATGACTAAGTATCAGCACTTGAATCCAAAAAACTATGCTTGGCTAGGAAATCCCAACGATGGTTCCCGAGTTTGAGCATCCAAGACAAGGTCCCCAACGACTATGCCTTGGCCTTCGACTCTTGAGCTCGGATCAATTGAGGCCAACCTGAATCCCTAGTGCTTTTGCATGATACCTCGGTACTTATGCTTGATGCCTAAATACTCGAGCCCGACCCACTTGAGCACGGCCCTTGATACTTAGACTAGAGTCCATAAAGGCCATGTGTACATCATGGGTGCTTGAATCCTTGGCTAGTTGTCAACCAATAACTGGCCACAAGCGAGCTAGAGCCTCTCCTACCATCAATAAGGCTTGAGCTCACCTGAGGTTGGTTAGCTAGGTGAGGCGAGGCTCAAGCATTGATAGCCCGCTCACCCAAGGCATGAGCCTTGCCTCGCCAGATCCAACATCCCAGGAGAGGCTTGAGCCTCGCCTAAGGTCGTTGCCCTCTGGTGAGCTCAACCTTGTAGCCTCACCCAAGGCCGGTGAGACTTGAGCTCGCTTTGACTAGTGATCAACCAAGGAAAAAGCAAAAATCATAAATAAATGGAAAAAGAAAGATAAATTAAAATAATTAAATTAAAATTCAAAAAATACAATTTTTTTTTATAATTTTCCCTAGGATATGAAATGACATAAAATACTTTTCGAGTCTACAGGATTCAACCAAACATCGAGAAATAAAGTCATTTTTCTAGAAAATGATTTCCTAGAAATGATTTTCCAGAACTGATTCATTATCTATGAAACAAATATATCTATAATCTTAAACATTTTGAAAATGTATCAAATTAGTCATTCCGATTGATTTTGATTGGAAATAATGTTTTAGAAACACACCTTTCTACTTAGCATTGTTGGCGTGTGGTTTATACTTCCCAATGACACAAAGGCATGGGAGTTGCACCCGATGTGGTTATAGAAGGCAACACCCTTGCAATGCCAAATGACTTCTATAATTTGAGTGTATATTTTATTGGTAATTTGGACTTTGGCTCATAAATAACTTATGTGTATATTTAGTCTCTCTTGTAATTGAGGGATGTCATAGGGTGGTGTAATGTGTTAATTATATTGAAATCCTTTGCTGGATGTGTTTTAAAGGTGAACTAGGACAAAAACCTTATGTCGATTTCTCTTTCTCACTTTACTATCTATTTTCATTGTGTTTGTGCACTAAATCCTAATAGGCACAATCAACACTAACATGAATAATCTTTTTTTTAACTTTTTAAATAAAATTTTGACTTTTTTCATAGTACCAATGGCCCTCTTGTGAAAGCCATGAATAGATTTGCGAAAGGGTGAGGCCTTCCAACCACAAGATTTTCTTTAAAATTTTACAAAAATGATTTAAATTAGCTAATTGTATGACAAGATAATTGATATCTAAGTGAGTGATTTCTAGTCAAAATTGGCTTAAAGAACTCAATTGATATATTGTTTAAAATATTAGGATTAAGTTAGCTAAATGAAAAGATTTATGACTGAATTAACATAAATATAATTTTAATTTTTTTTGTTATTTTGATATTAATGATTGCTAGTGGCAAAAGATCGATGAGGTGGTGGCAATTGTGACAACGGAAGCAGTGACGATTTGAACTTTGAGCACGATATAATGTGAGGGTTATCCTTCATTGACAGAGAGAGAGAAGAAGAAGAAGAAGAAGACAGAAATAGATCAGCTGATTTGAATTGATGGTAACTTGATGGTTTCCAAAAAAAAAAACCAAAGAAATCCCTCCCCTCCTATTTAATGAGGGCCATCCGATCTGAAATTGGACGGCCCTCCTTTCAAGTCACCATCAAGTTACGGTTCCCAAGTCAGGGAATCCAATTCCGATGAAGACAAGCGAGATAATAGAAAAAAGAACTAGCAATTGAAATAGAAAACTCAAGCCATTAAAATTGGGTATACCTTAACAGTTTGAAGACGTAATTTACCCAAAACTTTTAGAAGATTCCATTCCTATTATGATTAGTCTCCACGTTGAGGAACCTAAAGTTCAACAACTCAAGGGAACTCGGTTATTTCATGAAAGATGTATGATTTGAAATATATTTTTAAAATATTAATTACTTATATAACTTGAAATAATTACTTAATGAATAAATTAATCAATATAGGCAACAATTTATGTTCAAATAATTTCATAGATAATAGAAATGATTTTGCTTTTTATTTTATAAGAAACACATGCAATTATTTACAGAAAAATAATTTTCAAATCATTTATTTTCTGAATTAAATGTATTAGATAAATTTTTTCTTCAAAACTTCACAATAAAATATCAGGTAAGCTAACGATTATAGGCTCAAACTTTTCAATCTCCGTGTCCCCGAGTTGCATACTGTTTCCCTTATCCTATGATATGAAACATAATGTGTATCCTTCTCAAAACAATTTAAAGGAGTAAAAATAAAAAGTTGGCACTTTCAATCGGACATTATATCAAAGCTTTAGAAGATCTCGTGAGCATCCACCTTAGTAACTTAATCGCCATCACGACAATGTAGTAAAAGGTCTCAAATTCGATGCTAGTTAATTTCGATTACAATGTGTTATAGTTTGAACTAATTATACGGTTCATAACTTTGTCATCTAGCCACCATTCTCTAACATATTAGACTTCGGGAACAGTATGTAACGCAATCCTTCATCTATTATAATAGTCTATATGATTTTTCGTCGGATTATCTGTTCATTTGACTCAGAAGGCCAAGGCAGATTCCACGAATCACCCGAAACAACACCTGCGCCCGGTCCACTGGTCATGCGGTCATCCATTACCGCACAAACATTTGACTACGCGAGCTTGATGAAAACGTCAAGGACATGGAAGGAGAAACAAAGATGCCGTTTGCCTACCAAAAAGGCTTGGAGTTCAAGAAAAGCTCAAGACACTCATCTGGGAATATTCAATTTGAAAGTCAAACAGGCTCTGGCCAGAGCCACATCTCGAACGAGTTCATTGACCTTGACTATGCATATTTAAAAGAAGTACATATATTATATACAGAGACAGGGGATCTGATAAAACTCCTTTTCAGCTGCAACGGACCAATTCTCGCGTATCTCGATTGATCTACCTCTCTAGGCGGCCTTGAAGGGTGCATCCACATCGACTGCAAGGGAGAGGGACGTAGTCCCTCGCCATCTAAACCAGCAAGAAGTTGGTAAAATAATAATAGTGATTAACTGAAAAGAGACCATAAGTTTTCGGATAAAAGGGCAAACCTTATTTCTTTTGTATAATCCAGGGGCACAGGCGTAGGGACCTTGCTACCGGAAGGCTCATGGAATACCTTGCAAGCCTTATAAACCGGTTAAATCCAAACGTTTGACCTTTGCAAGTGGTCTCAATGCAAAGCGTCTTGCTTTGAATTGGTAGGATTTGAGCAAGCGGTCTTCGATTTTTTGAGTTGGAAAATACCAGACATTTGGGTGATGACTAGAATTACATTTTGAAGAATGCATCACCATATTGGGAGCTTTTTTGGTTGACTCAGTGGGCACAGAAAAGCACGGATCAGGGGTCAAATTGAGATTTTCATCATCCCCCCAAATGCTGCACCTGAAGCTTGTGTGTTGAGTCCAGGCCTCGTGACAATTAGCCCATGATTTCAGGCCCTCTCTTTACCAACCTGGCGGCCCTTGCAAATTTCAGCTGCCATGAAGATTTAAGGAGTCGTTGCTACGCAGAATCCCATAATGTCGACCAGCCAGTCTGCATGTCCATTGGCTTCTCCTGAACACGTCGCAGCCGAAACTGCTCGGTATGATCCACGAGTGAACGGATACCACTCCGCAAGCTGACCCCACATAAAGGTACGAGTTCATGCAGTTGTCAGACTAGTATTTACAGCGGCTGAACAGGTTTTATCTCGACCGCGGTCGTGCAGGACGGATAGCTGCCTAGCCGATGAAATTAGGAGACGATCTAACATGTTCGTTGGACGCCATTAGTTTTCGGAACAGGTACGAAGATCCCACCACAAAGGACCTTCTATGTTGTCCCAGGACATTTCTGGTCCTACGAATGCGATGGAGAGCGGTTGTTAGCGATTTATCGAGTGCATTAGAGATAAAACGATGCTAGTTATACATGCAGAAGATATAACGCTAGTTATACATCCAGAGTTTCGGACTAGCTTATGCAAAGCCATTCTAGACCCTCTGAGCTTGCTGTTATCCCCAGGAAAACATCATATTTTCACCATCCGCACAAGTTTGACTGATCTAGTCTCTCTCTCTCTCTCTCTCTCTCTCTCTCTCTCTCTCTCTCTCTCTCGCTCTCTCTATCTCTCTCTCTCGGGATTGATTTGGATCTTAGTTAAGGTTCAGAGCAACCATTATCGATGTCATTATCATGCTCTGGAGTCGGGTGATTCGGTGAAGGTTATCGATTTCTATCACCTACCAACTTCCACTTTTTACCAGAAGGAGCGTCCCATCATCACCAATTCCCGCGGATCGAAACGTGAGGTTTTTCCAAAACCAGCTGAGATGGGCCCGAGGCCCATAATTGCTCTTTAAATCTCAATTAAATTAGATTATAAACTCCAGCTATGAACTTCACGTGGTCTACGACTTTCGCATCTGGAATCTAATCGTTCATCGTCGTTATTATTATTATCAACACTCGATGGGACTTGAGAGTTCATTTTGTAGTTTTTATCTATTTTTGGCCAATGATCTTCTTTGGGTTGGCTGCTTTTTCATGTGACCTCAATGAATCGGTTGATGAAGTTGGTGAAATGATCGAGCATCATGCATATTTCATATTTGATTTCTACTTCCCACGGCTTTTTGAGCTTGGAAGAGGAATGACCTATTTTTATTTCATTGTGCTTATTTTTCTTTCAATATAAATGATGATTTTAGGAGAAAGAAGTCCAAATCCTGGATGATGTGTAAAGCGCATAAGTTAATATAACCAGATTAGCCCATAACTCATCTGTTTAAACTTTTGAATAAACGTGGAATGTAGTGAAATATGTCGATGAGCTTGTATTTGGTTCTCTTTTAGTGATTTTCGCACTTAGAGGTATCAACCTTTTGTTTCGTCGAACAAGTTTGGTATCAGGGTCAATAGTTAATTGGCGGCTCAATTCCCAAATGTGTATTGATTCTCAACGAAGGAAAGTCCAAATATAAATCCCTAATCGAGGTGGTAGATGGTGTCTATCGGCTTTCCCCAAGCTTGACTGGGCCAAGACGATTGAGGTCGAGTATGAATGGTTGATTTGTTATCACCAACATCTGCCGCACTTGGTTGAACTAAGGTGGAGATTCTCAAGTGAAGTCAATATCATCGTGAATGGATATTTGAATTATAAGAAAGTGGCTCTAATGTAGGCGGCTCACACATGATGGCGAAGAATTGTTGAGGTACACATATAAAGATGTTGATTGGCTCGGATATAAGCCCCCTCTCGGTTGTTTATTGATAAAAATGTTGGACTTTTGTTACGGGCCAATGTACAGTTTACTTTGGACTAATCTCTACCTTCTCCCATTTTCAAGATTACTGCAAAGTTAGACACAAGAAGGTCAAATTTCTTCGGAAAGTAACTTGAAAACTTGGGAGGTGATAAAGAATATCCCTCGAATCTCTCCAAGCCTTTGCTGGGTTACTATTGCTAAAATTAACCAATGGGAAATTTGTAATCATCGTTCTGATGATAAATTTGATTTGTCAAACGCAATTTCCTCTGATTTTCATCTTTCACTATTGCCAGCTTTTTGTCAGCCCCCAAGCCCTAGAGATGGGAATCCAACTACCAACCTCCCCATCAAAATTAGATTGATTATCAACTCAATTAAAGTGTAATTATCCCAAATTGTTAAAATTAGTGATCAATATGCTTTCGAGCCATTAAAGTTCTGATTATTAGACTTTAGTTTCGTTCACTAATTGCCCAAAAAGGTGTCTTTTCTTTCGCTTCACGCATTTTAGCCGCTGTCCTTTCGATCGTTCTTCCCACGGAATCCTATTTGGCTACCTAAGCATCCTAAGGACTAGACAAGCAAAGCAGATTAACTACAAGTTAATAATAATTCAATGTGTTCTGTTGAGTGAGACTAAATCTTGAGAACCATACAAAAGCAGGGATGAGCATATTGATCCCGATTCAACTAGAGAATTGGCTCGAACCAATGCTAAACTGACCGGTTCAGAGTTGGTTCTTGATTAAACCAGGAAAATTCACAAGTAATAATACATGGATTTGGCCGGCTTTTATCCAGTCTTCAGTTTATTTGAAAAAAGAAGTGAAAGTTCTAAAGAAGGAGACTTGAACCTTGATGGCCTGTTAAGTCATGAAGTACTTCTATCGTTCCAAAAAGGGAAAATTTTCTATGATGCGGGTCTAGTCCGACTCTAGGCTAATTTCTATGGGTTCGATTGGATTTCCAGTTTCAAAAAAGCCAAATCAATCCTCACGGAATATGATTTATGTTCGCGGATTGAACCGACCCGAAACCAATCATCACAAATCGAACCGAGAACCATTTCTTTCTACAGTTTCACCAAAAAAAATCCTTGCTATACTTGTCCCACCAAATCGAAAAAGATTTTGCAACATTATTTGACAAGAAAAGGAAAAGGGCCACCAAATAGAATCTCGTTCCAAATTCTAATCAAGACAATCACCGAACTTCTCTCGAGCTCGCCCGTCAGGGGGGACTCCGCTGTCCGACGTGGCGAAGTCAAGGCCACTAGATCATGCAAGTGCTTAAAAAAAAAAAAAAACCCTTGGGAAACAGAGAGCAAAGAGGACAAGAAAAAGAAGACCAAAGAAAGATTTTTCGCCTCACAAGATTCTGCGATGTTCTTGTCGATGTTGTACCCCCCGCTGTTCTCAGCAAGCGGTTTTTGTTGCGCCGCTGTTTCGGCTCTGGGGAGGAATGTGCAATCTTCACGTCCTTGTTTAGCCTGATCATGACAAAATTAAAAAGGAAGTAAGAAGACAAATAGTTTCATCGAGATAATTAATTGCTACTCGGACAGTGATGGGTTGGAAAACTTTTGTACACGTTTAACATGTCACTGACTGTATATACGTTCTCTCTTTGTTTATCTATTAAATTCCTCCTATTCTCCATCGTCCAGAGGCCTGGCATGTACGTCTGGTGATCATGATGATGGGGAAATGCAGTTCCGGGCAGCAGATGCTCCCCACTCGCGCTTTTGATCTTTCTTGCAGAGCTGTGCACGTGCGTCGCAAGAGACCTCCAGGCCATGCTCAGTCTCCCCACTGCTTGCCCAGTATCTTTCCCTGTGCGAATTGAAGGATTGACATGACCATCAGTTGCTGTAAATACACACCCTTCGTGAAGAATATGTGACCCAAAGATTTCGCTTTTTTAAAGAAATTTACAGATTTAAGAGAGATTGTAAAACTAAAGGGTCATAGACAATGGGAAGTGACAAAGTGATGAGTTCATTAGACATGTTAGATAATGTGTTAGCAAATTGTCCTTTTTAGCCAAGATTTCATACACAATGGAACCAAAAGAGCCCATGCCTGCATTAGGGCTCCTTATAGAAGTCTATTGGGCACTTAAGACTTGGTTTTGTCAACAGTTTCGTGGTTCAGAGAAGCTTCGGTCCTTAAGTTTTAGCTTTCCTATCTCATTATCAAGGCCAGCTTCCATGCAAACTGTAGGCAAGTGCCAAATAGGGGACTAAATGGTGGAAAATACTTGTTTGGAGAAAGATACATCATGAGTCTAGCCAGCTACTATCATCAGATGGATGGAATGCTCTGCAAACTATAGTCTTACCCCCAGTGCAGTTTTTTTCTCGCTAGCAACAGACAAAAAGGGTTAGATTTAGCTTTTGGGAGATTATCTTGCCTCTCTTTTTGTCCGGCCACAGCACAAATGAGAACCTTTTATTTCTCCTTTCCATGGCTGAATTTCATTGCTCCTGAAGTGGACATAGAAGGGTTTGATTCAATGGAACTATCTGATAGCATGTCCTTATTATATGAATCAGCCTACCTTAATTGAAGGTATAAAATATACATTAAGGGATGGGGACCCCACAGAAGGGAAGAGGTGTCTTCAAATGAAGATCAAAAGCCGGATGTATTACTTTATTCAGATTGTTTTTTTTTTTTGGGGGGGGGGGGGGGGGGGGGGTGTCCTCTTTTTCTATAGCTTTTGGAAATAGAATAGTCAAGTCTTTGTCCTATGTATGCATGCAACAACTCTTGGATAAGAAATATATTTCTTTATTTTTATAGATATGCATAATGTTCTACAAGAATTGTTGTAACGAGTTCTTGTTAGTGTTAAATAAGCAATACGCTTTCCCCTAAATAGACAACCTTGTTATCCACAAAAAAGTAACAATTTCAATAATTTGTTTTGATATTGTAAATCAATGTGCTATTCGACATTCGCTATGAGCTCATGGTGGTGCTAGTATCCTTCTTCTATTTATCATTCTATAACATGGCAAAGAATCAAGATTTGTCAAACTGATGGTTTGTCTATAAGACCTCTAACTCTTGAAGGGGACATAAACATGGTCCTTGGAAACATTGTGTATACCTTCTCCTCCAAGATATGTAAGAGAAACAAAATCTTAGGACCCTTTGTCTTTATTTTTCATCTTTCAGTAGGCTCGTGGCTATATTTCACGTGCAATTTGCTGTACGAAAAATTGAATAAAAAATATGATAAGAATAACTCGTTAAAGGTCTTTATAAAGCTTCAAACGTAGCCATCCAAAAGCAAAAGGGCAAGGCACTTTTCTCTTTGGATCTCCCCCACATTAAACTAATCTATCAGCTTTTTGACATTGCCTTGATTTAGAGAGAGAGAGACAGACAGAGAGAGAGAGAGAGAGAGGGGATGGCACTTGAAGCAGTGGTTTTTCCCGAAGATCCTTTTAGTTGTTATAATTGCGAAGACGTCCAAAGCTGGTTGGGGGAGAGTTGGAGCTTTGATTTTGGTGATCAAGAGCAGGGTGCGAACAACCATTTCCTTAGTATTCCAGATAGCCAAACAGAAGACCAATGTAGCGAGTGGATTCATCAGCCAAATGTATCATCAACTGCTGTGATTGACCGGCCAAAGTGGCGTCGGTACAAGAGCAGGAAGAACAAGAAAGGGATGGAGAGTCAGAGGTTGGCTCACATTGCCACTGAGAGGAATAGAAGAAAGCAGATGAATGAGCATCTCTCTGTCTTGCGTTCTCTCATGCCTGACTCTCATGTCCAAAAGGTAAAAAAATCTCTCTATCCCTCTCCCTCTCTCTGTCTCTTCTAGCTCTCTCTCTGCTCCATTTGCTTGCCTATGCTTCTTAGGGAATTCATGTGGCACAGTCATGAGTTGAAATATTACGATCACAAAGTACACATATTTAAACTGAAGTCGAGCAAATTGCACATTGCTCTTGGACAATCCACAGGCAGCGGCAGCATTATCCTTTGAACTAGCATTATTCTACTCTTTATCTCTGGAGAGATCGCATTGCCATATATGGTGAAATCAAATGAGTATATTTCTCAAATCGATGCTTATTCAAAAGCAGAATTCAAGTAGACTTAGCATGTTGGTGAAAGCAATCTTCTTATGCTTCATTCACATATTTATGTTCATTCGACGCTAGATATTCGTACTGTAAATTTGATCAGGTTGATCAAGCATCAATTATAGGAGGTGCCATCAATTATGTCAAAGAGCTAGAGCAACAATTACAGCAGCTTGGTACTCACAAAGAAATGGAAGGACAAAACTCAAATTGTGAAGAGAACACCACCTCCTCTCCTTTCTCTGAATTCTTCACCTGTAAACAGTACTTGACAAGCCCGGGTCAAGGCAATCACTCAGTGCCAATGGACGACAGTATGACCCTCACTCAGTCTACAGTCGCTGACATTGAAGTAACCATGCTGGAGACCCATGCAAATCTCAAGATAAGGTCAAAGAGACGACCGAAGCAGCTGCTCAGGTTGGTTTCTGGGTTGCAGAGCGTGGGACTCACTGTGCTACACCTCAATGTCACCACAGCTGAATACTTTGTTCTCTACTGTGTCAGTCTCAAGGTACGATTTCAATTTTTTTTCTTTTTCTTTTTTTTTACCTTAAGATATTCTTACATGCGTCACTTGATGTGGTGCCATGTTGGCGCCATGTCATGTTTAACCTGTCCAAATTTTTTCTTGTTGATAAAACCGTATGAACGTTTTAGCGGTGTCAATTTCAATGACTGAGGTGGTGCAAAGGTGAAATTGTTCCAACATTGAGCATTAGAGGACTATATGCGAAAGGAAGTTAAAGGGGAAAAAGTGATCAACAATAGCAGCACATATCCGGAACATGGATCTTTAGATTTTGGAAGATTCATGATTTAGAATTTGAAGCGGGTGAATTTCAAACTTGAATGTGCAGGTTGAAGATTATTGCAAGCTGACCTCAGGGGATGAAATTGCCACCGCTGCCAATGAGATTTTAAGCAGCATTCAAGAATGAGTCTTTCTTTGATCTTAAGAACCCTGAAGATGGATTCCTGTTGTACTCTCTCTCTCTCTCTCTCTCTCTCTCTCTCTCTCTCTCTGTGAATTCAATATTTCGTGAATCATGAGATGAGATGCGGATCTTCTAGAATCTCAGTCTGTACCAAGTTGCTGCAACTGGCAACTGGCAACTGATGTCATTTTGCAGACGATTCCTGTCGATTGAAGTGGTACTCTTGGTTACTGTTTGAAGGAGATTTGGCCCTCATAATGAATGTCTTTCTACATGTGGAATGCAAATCACGCTATCCGGCAATCGTGGTCAACACTAATTAAGCACTTTTATAATAAATGAAATCTCCAGCAACATCAGCCATACGAAAATCATTCCAAGTTCATGAAGAGCATCAATCTTAACGAGTATCCTGAAATTTCAACAGACATAATATGTCTGTCATTCTTGTTTGGCTTATTTTTTGGAATAGCTGACATTCTCTACCTAAAGCAAGTGAAACTGCAGCACCACTTGACTGAATGATGACGTTCCCTAGTTCCCTTGAGCAACGGAGAGGGTGGTGAGATTTGAGAGACAGCAGGCTAAATCAACTCCTCCAGTCAAATTAACTTTTCTAACTGAACAGTAATCTCAGGAGGATATATGTGGTTGGATCTGTCTGTACCCGATTTGTGTTTTTAAGTGAGCATGTAATGTGCAGCTTTATTCCAAGACACATTCAATAGCTAAACAACGGGAAGTGAATATCTTCGTGCATAGAGAGAGAGAGAGAGAGAGAGAGAGAGAGAGAGAGAGAGAGAGAGAGATTCTTCAAGGCCAGCTTGATTATTCTGCTTTCTTTAACAACCTGTGCCACAAGTAACCAATCGCTTGCAACATTCCAAAATAGAAGATCAATTGGCTCGGTTTCCACGCATTTCAATGGAAAACAATGAGGGGGTCTTCATTTTTTTGGGAGGAGCAACAGCTTTGTAGCAATTATAGATATTTTAAACCTGTTACTTAACAGACAATGACCATGATATCATTACTATAATTGAATATCGCCTTCTGCATCTAGTTTCATAAAAACCCTCCCATTCAATTCGTTCAACATGCCCAGCAGCAAACACCATCTGCGGGAAATAAATGAGAACCAGAGAGGTTCTGTTGACCTATTTTGCAGAGGTCATTAGCAAACTCGAAACAGTTTAATTCTACAAATATATCATTTGCACCTATTTATTCCAGGGATGGGGCAATATCTACAACTCATTGGAAGTTGGTATAGGCACTCCGGATTCCCCCGTCAGATTTTTGTATGCATCCTGTAATCTTCGAGTCACCAGACCTACTTTTCCATCACCAATTATCCGTCCATCAATCTTGACAACCTGATAGGCATTATTAAACAGGTATTACTATAGATGTCAATCAGAAACAATTCTTGGCTATCTAACTTTTAGTTGGATTGGCACCTCAAGACGAAAGATGAAATCCTATTCATCCAAGTGAACTCACAGCTATAAACATGCAATTATTGCAGAACGCAATATGAACCATAATCACTGTAAATGGATGATTTACAGCCTTTCTGCCACTAATATTTAGCAATATAAAATCAGTAGCAGTGACTAAATTCACCCCTTGTAAAGTTGCTATACTTGAGATACTCATCACCAGAGTTGCTTCACCAAGCCATATCCAGTGATCAGACAAATTCAACAGAAAGGACCATCACTAGGGCTTGATTGTCGCGACACAGATTAATGCAACTAAAACTAGCTCACCAACTATGTCCAACCAATCCATCCCCAAGTCACACAGTACAAATGCTAAGCTAAAAGCACTCTGGTCACTTCCTCATATGGGGATTGAACGCAAGAGACTAAAAGATGGGATATAGGACAAGTGTACCAGGCCAGACCCTTGCTAGATTAAGAAGTATGTTGATCCCCATAATTCAAATGTTATCTGGATGAATTCAAAAAAAATATAGAAGTCTGTGCATGTTGATCAGCTCAAAAGACTCCGATTTCTCACACCAATTAAATGAACATAGGGCAGTACAATGTAACGGTAACAGTGCGAAGCACCATTAAAAGGCATAAAGTTTATAAACATCTAAACAGCACTTCAGTCATGATTAGCAACAGGATTATCAGAGATATCTAGGACTTACCGGACTAATTTCTCCCATAGTTCCTGTTGTCCATACCTGCAATTACTTGCAAGAATGAGGATGAAAAGCACAAGCTAGAAAAATGCAGAAATTTAGTCTGTTTAAGACATGAAAGGAATTAAACAAGAAACAGGGATCTGAAGACATGACCACATGTTACATACATTAGTAACCAACTTTGGCACAAAAGCGTGAGGTCTTGGAATGTTCCAACACTTCAAGCAATGATACATGCTTTTACATGTTTACCAAATTCCATGCATAGCTTATGAATCTTAACATCTTCTGATTCATCTAAGGCAAGTAGGGAGCATTCTACACCACCCAAACATGTTGCCCAAGGAGCCAAACACTAATTTAATAGGCATCTAATCCCAAAGAAAATTAATGGAGAAAAATGGACCGATAAATCTAACATAGTCGAATTAAAACATGTCATATACCTGATGGTGTTCAAAATTATCATCAACAAGGAATCTCAGCAAATTAACAGCCCAAGAAATGTTTTTTTATTAGTGGTGGAGCATATCATTGCTATTTAGTGCAATAAAGTCCAATTTAAAATCACAAAGAAAAACAAACCTCATCAGCTGTGTGGAATTCTGATAAGCTAATTCTCCGTTCCTCTAAGATCAGACTTTCCTTAACCACTAGGTCCATGACCTGCAACATCAATGAAAGGCTTGGTATAACATGCTTCATCAAATAAAGACATCTTTTAGAATGTAAGGAAGCAGAGTCATATGCTCAATCTATTAATAGATTTAGGAGGGTTAAAGAAAGTTAAAACATAAAGCTCACTAGACATCGACTACATGTTAATGCAGATATCATCTTAAGGGCTCTGTCTGCTTATAATATACCTAATGTAGCATAAAAATTAAGCAGAAAAATATTTCAAAAGTCTACACTGGAGCTCTTATCTACAATAGCATGCATTTATTGGATCACAAAAAATCATGTTGACCATTTCGTTATTGTTCCAGGTAGAATGAAGAATAAACCAGCTTATAATTCGACAATAGGTTGATGATTTATACAACTTCTTCACTTAATTTTTTTTTTCTTTTCACATTTCTTTTTCTGAGTTTCCACAATTCTGGCCCACTCTCGGAGCCTTTACCTAAAAAAAAAGGCTCTTAATACTTACAGTTGCTCGAGTAATGCCAGGAAGGCAATAATCAGCATGCGGTGTCAAAACACGGCCTTTCTTTACTAAAAACTGCATTAAAACAGGAAAAGGGCTTTACAGTCAGTAACTCATGGTGTAAAACAAGCGGAATTGGAGACATTGCCTTCATTGCTCATGAAAGCTGCTCTAAAAATCTTTCAAAGGACTCTAATGAGCCTTGTATGCCGCAACTGAACACCACTTGCTTGCATTAAAATAAGCTTACGATGTTAGTAGCATTGGTTTCTGACACATAACCATCCTTGTCAAGCATGATGGCATCATCTGCATTTGCATTATTCCCTTCCACCTGTATCATTTTCACTTTTGAAATTGTATCAATACATTGATCAGAAGAACTAGCACCCACTTGCAAAACATGGGCTGCACAGAGTTTTTTCTATGGGACTAGAGCATGATTGACATGCTCAAAAATCCCCACTCCAAGGGGCAAAGATTGTCAATGGAAAGAAATGATGAGTATATGATTCACCAAAGAAAACCACCCAAGAACAATGACATTAAGTAAACAACATATTGGAACAGAAAACTTTCACCGTCAAAGATGATAACAGGACTTCAGGTTCATGGGACAAAGAAGATATCAATTTTATTGATGCAACAGAAAAGTTCACCAGGGCATTTTCCAGTTAACAGTTAGCATGGAATGACAATCTAATTTATGTTGTGTAAAGCAACGTTACCTTTGCTAGTATGTTATTCAAAAGATTGTTGTGGTGAATCTTGGAATCCAAGTTCTGAAAAGTAAATGGAAGATCAAAATCAACCACAAAGATGAAAGGATAAGAAGTGAAGAAAATGCTATCATCATTTTGGTAAATATAACATGTCAACTCACACTTATCAAACTGAAATTCCTAAAAGCACACACTACCCTAAATCACTATTACAAAATTTCTGAGGCATCTGAATGCCATGAATGGCATCATAACAGCACAAACTCATTGCACAGCTTATCTCCAAAGAGTTTCCCAGTAGGAGAAGGCTGAACATAAATTACAGGGAATGGGAACCAGTCTTCAATGTTTGGTGCACATAGAAGTCGCTTCTGAATATGTATAAGAGCATCTGAACTGCATAATGACGACAGTATGTTTGAGCAGTGTTCACTGAGTGAACAAACCCTCAAGGCATGATGATAATGATAGCAATAAACCCATTTGTGCTTAGGTGATGGTCATTTCTACAAAAAGAAGAAAGGAAAAAGAACTTTCCAGGAGGTGGCAAGCAATTTACTTATCAACAGCGGCTGCTAGTGCTTACAAGTTGAGGGCATTCGTGAGGGCACTCTACATTGGTTGAGGGTACAGGGGAGAGAAGATATCATCTGAAAGGAAAAAGCCTTTAGGTTCAAGATGACCTAATGTTCCAAGGGTAGATTTCTTAGGATTATAAGAACTTTGTTTCCTTTAAGTAAGAGTGACACTTTCAATTCTTCAATTCTCAGTGGCATTGGAATAATTACAAAAATTTGGACATGCTTATTTAACAATAGTTTTCTGGGGACAATAAACTGGTACTCATGTATTTCTGTCACCATTATAACTCAGCAAGAATAAAATTGAGAAGCTGCAAAATTCACATAAACTTATTTTGTGAGAAGAGAGATCTTATGAACAAAAAGACAAGACAATGATCTGATAAACAGCATTCGAGGGCAGATTATCAATACTATTTTCACAAACAAGGCTACATAAATATGGAAGCTATTTTACAGTTTAACCTAACTCCAGTGGTGAAAAAGGAACTCTTTTACTTGTAACTTTCAAGGGCTCATTCACTGAATTTAAAAGGACAATAGAAGCAAAAGCATAATTCTTTTGTCATTTTTACTTTCTCGCAAAGTCAAGATACAAGAAATATCCCAGGCGTATGATTAGCAGGCAAATTTCCACTATAATACATGCCAGCACCCAAATTATGAAGATGATTCATGATCAAGGCCCTCAAATGTTGTTCCCCACTTAGAATTTAAATAAAACTGTACTGCACAAGAATCAGTACTGTTTAAACCTACTGGATGTTCGATATACAGGTACCTCCTACAAGCTTAAATTACCCTTCAAAATGAAACGCAGGCATAGCACTCCCTCCAATGACTAAAATAGGAACAAAAGGTTTACCAATTCCAATAAGATAAAACAATAACCTTGATATCTAAAATGATTCTATATCATTATACCAATGAATCTTACGTTGGGCGAGTTGCGTCGTGTTGTGGCTGTTACCAGAGTAATTCCATGCATATTATCATACACAGGGGGTTTCCATTCAGGGAGCACTGACTTATCAAGAAAGCATGAATGCAGAATCAGAATGTATACCGAGAGCACGATAGAAAGGAAAAGGAAAGTGAAATTTAAAAGGCAGTACGGTTTTGCCACGGTGCACAGTATTGAAACCTTTTTCACTTTGCAATCTCTCATTAGCAAGTCAACTTTTCAAATAAAAGAGGATAAGAACGCCACAGAATTATACTAGCATACAGTCTGGAAGAAACAATACAAGCAGAAAACACAGAATTAATAACAGCTAAAGCAATCACCTTACCCCAGAATCAACTTAAGAGGTGGTAAATTGACAGTAAAGATAAAAATAAAATAAAATAAATAGTCAGTGAAAACTTGGAAGCAACCATAGAAAGAGGTGGAACAACGGTGATGCCGAAGATATTCAGACAGACAGAAAAAAAAAAAAAACAACAACATAACCAGCAATTTGCAGTTCATACTTAAGCGAAACGACTTCAAAGGAGAACAGCAATTACGCTTTAACTTAAAGCAAACGCATGAGCAGTTGATGATACCTACTAATGTACAACCATAAAGATTGAATGCAGGGCTCATGCCAGAAGTAACCTGAAAAATCAGAATAATCTGACAAAGTCAATGCCCTGAAAAATCAACAACAAAGGTTCATGACATTCAAGATAGACAAGTGAATGCAACCATGAGTAGCCGGGAAGATTAGAGTGTGAGTGCATAAACTTGTCCATCCAAGTATAAATTTGCAGCAGTAAGGGTCTTAGACCTCCATTTCATAGACAAAACAATAACGATGATGACCGTGTAGTGTCTGTGCACTTACTTCTTCATGCCTGTAGTGTGACGGACGTGTGTGTGTGTGTGTGAGAGAGAGAGAGAGGACCTTCTTGCCACGAGTTAGAGACAAACGAATGTGTGCATTATCAAACATCCCGTTCCTAATAAGAGTCTTGAAGATCGCATCCTTAACCTATAAGAGGCATTCAGTTTACATAAAAATAAGTATAAAAATGCAGGCTGATGAACAAGGACAGATCTGTTTCAGTCAATGCTTGTAAACTGGCTTGTGTAGGCAAACAAAATCCTCCAAGCAAGAGATAAGAGATTTGCTCATCTTTCCAATCCTTACCTGTTCACGTGTCGGAACATTGCTAAAAGCCAGAGCTTTGGCCGAGTCAAACAACCTAATATGAAAGCAAGAAAAAACATAAGTGCAGCTATTACGCATTAAACCATTATCCCTCAAATTAACATTTCTAATTAACATTTTTAAAGACAGAGAGCAATACAGGCATGCATAGAGGTTAATGAGAAGAGAGAGAAAAGGGGGGGTGACAGACATTAAGGTCCACGACACGTCTTTCATATTTTAAACTTGCATATTAGCCTGTAGACAGTATAACTGAAACCTGGTACCCACAAAATGCAACACGAGAGACTATGAACAGCATCATTCTTTCCTTGTCAGTAATAACTTTTTTAATGTGCTTTATATTGCAAACAACTTAACCAGCATGAGTATGCATTAAATAATTTAATTATTGTTGTACGGACCTATCCAAGTGTTCTTCAAGTTTAAAAACCTTCCCATCGTAAACCCGAAGACCCTCCCACACTGAATCACCACCTTGGACTACTGAATCAAAGACAGAAACCTGACATATTTACAATGTAAGCATCAGGAACGTAAAAAATTGGGTTCAACAAGACTAAGTTTTAGCTTACGAGCAATAAGTTAACATTGTATAACCTTTGCACTGTCACGGGGGAGGATCTCATCACCAACCCAAGCAAGAAGTTTTTCATTAGCAGGTACAGGAAGATCAGGGGTGGGCTGCTGTGATCTCTGCCTCACTTGGCGTTTGAGCAGGTTGTAAAAAGGTAAACTTTGCTCCAGCAAGCAATAGAGGGACATGGGGAATTGCTGAAATAATTGCAATTATGATTAGTTCAACCTGTCGCAACATATACAACTAAATATGAATAAGCTATGAAATAGACAATGGAAAAGCGTTTCTAGATTGGACAAAAAAAAAATGCTGCTGTTCCTTCTGGACCACTGGAAGGAAACCTATCATGCCTTGTGTTTTTTATTTTTATTTTGTAGAGCTACAGTATTTCTGTCATCCAATTTATGAAAAGGGCCCACAAGAGCCACCTTAGCATAAGTAATAGTGATTTTTTTCCAAAAAACATATTTTTTTGTAGGATTCTGACTACCAACAAAAATAAAAATAAAAATAAAAACAAAAGAACTTGACCGGACACTTCCAGCAAAATAATTAATTGCAACCTGCTGTGTACTTCAAGGAAGATACCAAAAGCTGATTAATGAAACTAAAAGCTTTGCCCTAAGGGAATGCTACAGGTGTACATGGGCCGGTGGTCACGTTCCTGAATACATATGTTAATTGAGCACAAGATAAACAGATGAAACATATTCACTCTAGAGAATTAAAAAAAAAAGGATAGGAAGCCAGAACAAACAAATTGGAACTGCAATTCTATTTAGCGACCCCTGATGTGATTATATGAGAAATGCAGCTATTTTCTGGTATTATAAGGAAACAAAATTGAAAAAACCCCAAACTGCATACCGAGGGACACTTTTTAGGTGGATCAAAGCATGTAGACTTGTGTACACTTTTGTACCACCATGGAGCCCATATGCCATCTATAGGCTTTGGACCAGCTTCCCATCTGAAAATTCTCAGGTTAGTATCTCTTCAAAAGCAAATGGAAATGGAAAATGACCAATTTTCTTAGAATGAATTTTAAATAAGATTCGAGATTAATCAAGAACAAGAGGTAACTAAATATTATATAATTACAACATCGGCATACTTGAGCATAGCAGCCTGAAAAGGAATATCTAGGTCTTCACAAAGATCACGCAAAGTAGCCTGCAAAATGAATATACACCATTAAAAGGCTATGAAACTTAGGGTATAAAAGTATAGATGCGCAACAAATATTAGAAAATAAGCAGGGAAAGAGGAAAAGAGCTGCAGAATTGATAGGGGAAACTTGCAAGTTACAAGGAGGATAATACGTTTAATAAAAAGAAATGCAAAAATCTAGATGTTTTTAGAAATAAAAGTGCCCAGAGTCAATCGTGCAATGCAAGCAGTCACCTCAACTCCATACTGTAGTGTGACTACTCTGACCTTTTACAGTGCAAAATCCACATATGTATAGTTTTCTATATGTCATTTAACCACTTTTTTCCAGATTCCTTTACAGAAGAAAGTCCATATCTTATTGTTAGTCACATCATTGTCTTCACTCTTTACATCCTCAAAGTTTACAACCAGAAACCTGAAGAAGGCCAAGGTATCCTCCAAAATCATGAGCTAGGTTCCCAAGCTGTTGCTTTTATATTCTTTATTTGAAGGAATGTTACATGGGTATCGATCCAACAACGAAAAAGTGCTGCAATGGCTAAGGGGGATGGGATTTGTTGATAAAAAAGGAATGACACTTTACTGATGATCTTTATGGGCATGCATGAAGGAAACGTCATACACCCATGGAAGAGATGAGAACTTTGTGAACCAGAGTGATCTACCAATCACTAAAAATACATAACATGCAGGGAATGCAATTCATTGTCTATGATTGGACGATCACAATAAGATAACAGACCACAGCATCATAGCTATATCTACTACCTCAGGATCTTGTTGCAGATCTGCAACGTCAATAACTGCTGGGGGATTCCCCAGCTCACAGAGCTCACTGTATATGGAGACTAACTCTGCCAGGCCTAACTCGAGAAATGATGGAGTAATGACCTTGTCAAAGGATGGCTGACAGGCAAAGCAAACAATGTTATGTGGACAGAGCAAAACGTGGAAAAGGTAAACAGGCATAATTAATAAATTCCCTACATGATATTTCAAACCAAACAATATTATGGTGGATGGATCAACATGAGGAAAAGGTAAGCAGACATAACAAAAAACTTCAAATGCATCATTTAAGTAGACCAATTATCATCAAGCCTATAGCCATCTGACTGTTGGGATGGGAAGCAAGGTCAAAGAGATTGTCAATTACATCAATGGGTCATTCTAATTATTTTGGGAAACAGTAGTGATAGGACAATACTTGTGGCTAAGGGAGCCTTGGAAGAACCTGAGTAAACCAGCAAGAGAATACTAGACAGGCTCAGAGGATGAAGTTCTTATGAGCATGAGGAAGAATGAGATGATATGTATGCATGTGTAAGCAGCAAATTCACAGTAGCAGAAGCTGATCATTCTAACTTAACTTTTGAGAGGGGAAGATTCTTTTGGTGAGCTTTCTGTCGATCGTTTTCTTTGGCAAAAAAAATCAAAGGGCTAAAGCATGTACATTTGCTTTTAGCCCTTCTTGGTACGGAGGGGTACTGCAAGGAGGAATTCAATCTAATAGGTTTGAGACCCAAAAGGTCCAGCACAACTTTTTGAAACTTCATCAAGAAGATATGAAACCTTATGAGATTATTGTTTGCATATTCAAACAAAACATTAGATTTTCCCCATAATTCATAATATTGTGTCTGGAAGTTGCTCTCCATAGTGTTTGTTAAACTTATTCTTCAAGGAAACCATATGATCAAGGTTGACTGTAAAAATAGCAATTTTTTCTTGATAGCACTCGCAAGCATGTCTTTATCCCTTTCCTTTTCTCAGAAAAAGATAGAGATTAGAATATATTAGCAGGATCGAAGTCTTCTTTGGCAAAGTTAATGGAAGGTTGTATATGCACTTTTCAAGTGGAACACTTGCAAGCTAGCATGTCAAATTATAGAAATGCCATATTCTTTTGTTTTGGTAATGAGATCTTAGTCATATATTGGCTTAGAAGAGAGCTTTTTCTACATGACCAAACTCTTCCATGAAGTTCTGATATGAAAATTTTACTCCATCATGGAGGTATGTGTGACTTGCATTTCATGCACTCACAACACATGAAGAAAATTCATGTGGTACTTTACCAATATATCCATGGGACTACGAATCAATATGAAATGCTTTCCTTTCTTCATCAAATCATTTGCAATACTGGGCACCCGTTGCTTTGCAATATGCTGTTGAAAATGAGACAAACAGGCAAAGTCAAAACATTTGTTCAAATCTAAACGAATTGGTCCTGTGATTATGACATGTGTGACCATTTTCTTTGATTGATTAGAACTTAAGAACACATTAGTTATTTCTCTTTCTTCCTTTCTTAAATGAGACCAAAATTAGGAAGTACAATGACCTTGAATAGGTACATCAATCTCAAACCAGAAAAACCACACTTAGCAAAAGCTTACTGCACCATGCATTTTGTAAGACAGCGATGAACAAGATTAATTATTGCATTTCCAATATTATATCTCAAAAAATTTGATGCTCATAGAACATTAACTCAAAGTACTAAAGAGTGAAGACCATATAGACTGAGAACATGACCTATCCTCCTTGTTGGGCATGTGAACTTATACCTTACAATAACGGTATTTCTTGCTCCCAGGACCAAATATGATATCTTTTACAACTTTGTTGGCATCAGATTCCTGTTCAATTCAAATGCTTGAGAATGTCAATCCAGGACTTGAGTAAGAAAAACAATATCACACAAGTAAAAAGCATGCAAGTTGAAAGTTTCAAATGAGCACACAGATACGGCATTTTAATGAGAGAACAGGTAATTTTAGTCATTTAAAGCAAAACCACAAAAGGTTCTCTTTAACATGATGTTAAATTACTTAAACATCTAATAACCCCCCTTCCTCTCTCTCTCTCTCTCACACACACACACACAAACACTCTTTGAAGCAAATCAAACATTTCCAAAATAAAAGGAAGCTGCTACAGTCATCAAGTACACCTGTAGCAGCAGGAGTGAGATCATGAATAATAGGATGCACATGATAGAGCAATCTATTCAACTAGGGAGAGTTTTTCAGTGAATTGTTGTTTCAAGGATACAGTAGCTGGCAGAGCATCTAGCCAGTATAGGCTTCATTATCTCATTACGAGAATAGCACATGCTGTCATAATTAAGAAAGGATCAACATACTAGAGGCTATTTGACACAATCAAGATAATGGTTATCTTGAATACACCAAGAACAAGGAAATAAAGAATAACGTCAAGCTTCAGTGACATATCTATGGCAACACTAGAGACTTTTGCCAGTGTTCTAATACTTCATTTAACATACCATTTTGGACAAAAGATCCTCCCGGTAAGGCCTATCTACACCGGTCACCCGAAGGAAATTTGCATAAAGAGGTTCATCAAGCACTTCCATGTCATCCCTCTGAAACAAGCACATTTATTTAAGCAAGTCAGTGGAGAAGCAATTAGGCAATAGCATTTTAACCCGTAATGACCATATACATAACAGAATAGGTTCTTCCTTAGTGAATTGTTCTCCACTTTTGTAAGAACAGATAAGCAGGAACCGGAAATCACAACAAAGCTAAGACACCATAAAAACTTCTGCTTTACTTCCTTAAAATTACAAAACCTTTCATGTAAAAGTGCTATGAACAAAAGTTTGTTCCTCCACTTTTCTCTGAATGAACAGAAAACTATTTTATAGACAGCAATTACATAACACAGGATCTTCATCTAACAATAAATATAACTTCCAAGCTATAATGTCAAGTCCATCTAGAAGCTGCAGCTGTATCTTCTGAAAAATCATTTCAGAAATTACTTTAAGTTATAAACTAGGCAGTATCTTCCAGCAAAAGAACTAATCAAAATGCTAATGCTTGCCGAAATGAATGTTGCCTTTCCAGAACCTCAATGAAAAACATCAACATTCATCAATTTAACAAAGATCAGGCCAAAAGAAATGACTGCTAAGACAACATTCAGACCCAAATTTAAAGTGGACACCATTGAATCCTCAACCACTCCCTCAAGATGTAAGCACCTGCATTAACTTGAAAGACACACTGCTACATCACAGTAAATAACAAATGCCAGAAGACAAACTGAGAAGCAGGTCCTACGCAAGCCTTCTTCTGTTCTTGTTATGACAGCTTTTTTAAAATTATTAAACCTGATTATATATATTAATAGTATAATGGCTCTCCTCCAATAAACTTAACCCAACACCTAGCGACACCTTCTACATACGGCAATATGTAACACACGAGTATTTATCCATATTTGTAAGCCAGCCTCCCTGAATCTCCAGCCTCTGTGTTGAATTCATTATCCATCAAAAAACCCGGAATTACGTTCTTAATGCTCCGTTTATTTCACGGAAAATGAATAATTCAGAAGACATTTGTTTAAAAATAATAGCTTATATCATTTGAAATAATTCATCAATGTAAGATGTTTTTAGTCATCGACATAAATTCATATCCAAACATTTTTTCTTAAATGATGAAAATATCTTTTCTTCCATTCATTTTTATAAGTGATATAAGTGATCTTTTTTAGCAAAAAGTGCATTCCAAACCGTTCAACTCCCGTGATACAAAAATAGCGTTATTGTGTTTATAAAGAAAACTATGTGAAAACTATGAAAGAACATAGATACATATGTCGCTACCCCCTACCAACGCCATGCAATTGAACTAAAAGAAATTCTCCGCGACTTCGGATCCCAACATTACAAATGACGCTACAACTCGAAGAGCGCACAAGTGACCACGCAGACAGAGAACTGCCTCAAACATTAAACCGTCACCGACAAAACACAAAGGAATCACGAGCACACCATTCCGCATCCAACCGCCGACACCACGCGAGTTGTAACGTTCGAACAAATTAACTGACCGACTCATAATTAACATCTCAGCCCAAAAAACCCGTTCCAGCCTCGCATAAGTCCACGATTATGGAAGCTTCTACCGGGGAAGTACGCAACAACAGTGACCGCACGACAAATGCACGACGCGTTACGGCGAGACGAGAAGAAACAGAGGGAAAGGCGAAGCACCCACCTGGGCGAAGGAGTACATGAGGCTGGTGCTGAGCGACCTGGGCGCAGACCACGAATGGATCACCTCCGGTTCCATTTCTTGATGATCGTGTCAACCCTTTGCAAGGTGCAAGAGCGTGTATGGTGAGTATGAATTATGTGAGAAAGAGAGAGAGAGAGAGATTAGATCTTAAAGAAATGCTGACGGTGATGAGAGCCGAGTGCGATTGTGACAGAGCGACGGCTCGTTGACCATGTGAGGACGAAAGCAAATATTGATTGATTGGCCTTCGCTCCTGAGAGAATTTCTTTTTCATAGTTAAAACTTTCAATTTGTGTCATCATAATTTATTTAATTAACCGAAAAAAAAATTGAAAAATTGTGTGAAGGACGAGCATGAAGTTGACCAATTGATAATAAACGTGGATGAGGACACAGGCATTGCCACATTTTTTTAACCATGAAAATGGTAAGTAATTATGCGATTTTGGAATAACTCCTTTTTTTTCATTTTTCCTCATTTTTCCAATCTCGACCGTATTTGAAATGGTAAGATGAGATTTGAATCTAGAAACTATTTCGAGTGGCCGTAATGGCTAATACCGAACTCGGCTCTCATAATTAAATGTCAAATTTATAAAAATAAAAATGACATACCATAATATTACTTATCTAAAGTAGGACCCACTTCCTATATGAGTAAATCCACCCAATTTTTACCAAAACAAAAAAAAAAAGAAACAAAATTGGCCTTAATTATTCAGTTGCAATTTAAAGTGGTGGCCACAAATTTATTTAATTTCCTTTTTAAATTTTTTGTATTTCTATGTCGGATTTAGTTGCAAAAAAGACAAAATTCCCATGTATATTAAAAGGCACTATTTTTTCTTTAATTATTAGATTTTGCTTCCATAAACATTAGTACAAATCCTTTGGTAAAAGTCAATAAATACTTACATCACCAAAAACAAACATTAGTTTTGTGGGAAAGAGAAACTTTTCAAGAAACCTAGCTCCTTTTAATGTTGTTGATCAAGTTATGGGTACATTATCCAGTAGAATCTGTAAATAATTTAACATGGATAATGTTTTAGAACAAACATTTTGTTATGAATTTTCAAATTTTTTGTGTGTATACATCACCATCCAATCCTACCTTATTAGTCTTATTATATATATGATGGGATAATCAAGTGAAGCAAAAAAATTAAATTATTTGAAGATTTTCTGAATATAAAATAACAATTACATTTTCCCACGCGAAACTTCAAAGATGAAATTTATTTAAATCAAAACATCGCATACAAGAACAATTTTTTTTAAAATGCTGGTGAAATCCCATTATTTTGGATTAACAAAAATCAAAATCACCTATAAAGTGTTCATGAAAGATATCATGATATCTTGTCGTGCATAATATATTTAGTGTATACCTAGATATTGTTAAAATGTATTACACGCTTTATGTTAAAATGTCTCATCAATAATAAGGAAAAAATAAATTTTTAATATAGTTAGTAAAGAGATTTGATATACATTTTAAACTAATGAATTAAACATACGAAATTCACCAAAAAAAGTGACTTTTGATATAAGAGAAACAAAAAACAAAAGAGTTATTATGATAAAAAAAAGAGACTTTTAATTTTTTTTTACTATATCAAAGAATTTATCTTGTTTTCGTACTATTGGCAATATATTTTTACACCTGGCATGTAAACGTTTTAGGAATATCTAGGGATACACTAAAAAAAGTTCCTTAATGCATAATTAGGAAACAAAACATATGAATTGCTTAATTATAATAATTAGATCCTATATAGAAATACGAAAAAAGAAGAAGAACAAGGAGGAGGAATGAGGCCATCATTTTGCAATTAAATAATTGAGGGCTATTTTGTTTTTGAGTGTAAACGGGCTGAATTTAGGCATACGGTAGTGAATATGGGCTCTCTGGCCAAAGATATTTAGGGTGCGCATGATACAAATTCTATCCAGAATTCTAATTCTGGATAGAATTAGAATTTTTTGATTCTCTTCCAGAATGAGTTTCAGAAGAAAGAAACGCGTTTGATACGGTTAAATAATTTCTATTCCAGAATGAGAAATCTGTTTGATATGGTAAAAAAATTTTGTTTCTGTTTCTGATTCTGTTTCTGTTTCATTTAAAGAAATTTTTTAATTTTTTAGATTGCAAGATATCTATTCCATTAAAAATCAAATACTTATTATTTAGCCCAAAAAATTGATAAATTTTTTCACATTTTCTATTATAATTGAACTCCGAATTCACTTTAGTTGCATAAATCATAGTATATAATAATTCTCAAAGAACTAAGAGAGATGAGGATGTCCAATATTGAGGTAAGGCATTTTTCCTGTGGGTTTTGCTTGGCCAATCCGCGAACATATTGGGCAGACTTAAATTGGGAAATTGATTATATTTACTAGTATTTTTCTAATGTTAGAAATTTAATTTTCCAAGAAAATTTGAGATTTCCAAATAAAACTTTAATTTTTTTTATTTTTTAAATAGAAAATATGTTTCATTTTATTTTTGAATTTTTAATACTTTTTTAATAGAAAATATGTTTTATTTTATTTTTGAATTTTTAATACTTTTTTAATAGAAAATATGTTTTATTTTATTTTTTAATTTTAGTACACTTTTTTTTGAATTTTTTTATAATTTCTAAATTAGGTTTGGATTTTTTTTAGAATTTTTTATTATTTTATTAATTTTTTATTTTAAATTCGAAAAAGTACTTCGGACCGGGTCGGGGCACGTTCGAAGAAGAGGAGGGCGAGAGCAATTTGATTAGGGCAAAAAATGGAGAAAGATTTTTAAAAGAGAATGGATTCTCAAATAGTGTCCGAGAATGAGAAATCAAAAAAATTTCGTTTCTCATTCTTACCCTAAAATCAATTCTGGATGAGAAATCTAGTCCATAATTAATTTTGCGACATTTTTCAATCAAAAGGAATTCTCATCCGGAATGAGTTTTTTTGCTCCAGAATACATTCTGGACGAGAATTAGGCGCCTGTCATGCGCACCCTTAGATACTTTGCATTTTGCGATCTATAAAATGAAATTCATGCATAGATATATTATCGCCTATTTTATCTTTTTAATGTAAATAATGTCTATTGATTTTGTATTACGCATATAAGAGAAAAAAAAAAACGCACTGATGAATTTCATAGTTAATTTCTATATATTTATATAACCTCGTATTCATATGAAACTAAATTTAACAATAGAAAGCGATTCTTGAAATTCGACTTAATACTTTTAAGGATTACAAAACTAGTCTGGTATAATGTGTGATATTTTTTTGTAATTATGTTACTCCTCTCTCTCTCCTCATGAGATACAACAACAATTGTAAATGCTTCAGCGTTAGCTTAAACTTGATTAGGGAAACTTAGCCCCTTATCGTGGTGGCTGACGGCAACTAAACGAAGTAACCTCACCTTTGCTTTTATCTTCCTCTTCTTCTTGTTCCATTTTCTTTTTTTTCCCCTAAATTAGTTTTTTCTTAAGATGAAATATTTTGTTTTTATGATTTTTACTGTCATTTTGTGCGCATGGGCAATACCTCAACTAGGGGTGATCAGTCCAGCACCTAACCTAAAGACCAACCCGTACAGTATTGGTTCTCAATTTTTTAGATTAAGGATCGACCCTGTTAAGCATGGATTTGGTTCGGTTCCACAACTCGGGATCACTAGGCGAGCAAACTTGAGGCTAAAGGTGATGATAGATCGAGGCGAGTGAGGCCGAAGCAAGCATCGAGCAAGGTGAGCGAGGCCAAGGCAAGCAGCAAGCTAGGCGACAGGCGAGGTGAGTGAGGTTGAGATGAGAGATGAGCCGGGCGAGTGATACGCAATGAACTAGATGAGCATGTGGTTGACACAATTGAAACTAAGACGAAAGGTGAATTGGTGAAGTGAGGCCAAGGCAGATGACGAGCTGAGCGAGTGGCAATGCAAGGTGAGCGACGAGTTAGGCAAGTAGTAAGCAAGGGCGACAGTGAGGCGAGCAAGGCCGACGGCGAGCGGCAAGGTAGGCAGCGAGTGAGGGTGACAACGAGGCAAGCGAGGCGCTTTTGTCAAATTAGGGCTCGACAAGGAAAAGAAAGAAGAAGGGCTCCTAAACTTATGGGCTTGACACTTCATAGTATGTATTATGTAGGCACTTGAGTAAAAACTCTTATTTGCACTGTGCACAACATGTATTATATAGGGTGACTTTCGAGTTGGACCAACCCAAAATTTAAGGACCAATGATCCACCCACATAGTACATGTTTTGAGATTTTCAGGATCAATGATCGATGCGATCCTCTTAAAAAGCCGACTGGATCATTCCAGGGTTGACCTTAGACCATTGCTCACCCCTAACCTCAACAGTCACATTTTTTCGTTTAGTGCATGAACAAAAGGACCCATATAAAAGAAAAGCAAACAGAGAAAGGACCCAATCGAAAATTTAAAATTCAGGACCGCGAATCAATATATTAACCAAAAGTTGCAGGGCCAGAAAAAAGACCCAGGAGGAATTATACGAAACTGCACCGTACTGTGACACAAGCACTTCTTCTCCTTAAACCTTTCGAAAGCCCTGCAGCTCCCCTGGCGCCGGGCGTTCGTGTGCTCGCGATATCTTTAAGATCGAGCAATGCCTTTGATCTGAAATCGAACTGGAAAGACGGCCCAAGAATGGCGTGCGGAGGATCACGCATGTTTCGCGCTCTTCTCAGGACCTCGCACAATGGAGGACTTCCCCAGCTGTGAGTCACTTCTTTTCGATTTGTTTTACGCTTTCCGCTTGATCCTCGACGAAACGATTTAGAAGACCGTTCCTTGAATTGGGTCGTTTTTCCTTTGGCGAAAGAATTGATGGGTTTGATTTGGCTTTGCTTGGGCAAGAATGGTTTTCTTCGAGAAAGCACAAAATTGAGTCTTTTTGTATTACTGAAGGAATGGCATCCTTCGGAGTGCACGTCTTAGCTGAAATGAGGCACCTGTTCTCTTTTGTGGATCGAGTAGGACTGTTTTGAACTGGTATTTGGAAATGAGAATTAGCAATTTTACTGAAGTAATCCGTTATCTCGATTATGGAAGTTGACCCTGAAGTTTCTAGTTTTAACTTAACGCTTTCCCTGTTGCAGGCTTGGGAGCTCAAGGAGCTATTCGAGTGTGGTTCCAAATGGTAAAATTTTTCTTGGGCAGGCGATTTATTTTTTTATTAGATATTCTATTTTTTTTTTTTACGGTGCTCAATAACAAAACATGGTACTTTACCAAAAAGAAAAATAACAAAACATGGTTGATAGCGTGAAGATATGGTAGCAATGGATAGATGTGAGCAGTTTATTGGGCATGTAATAGTCTTTCAAAATAGATTGTTCTGGAGGTCGCACAGTAGTCCTCTTTAGATGCATTGCCAACCAATGGGACTGTATGTAGGGATTCTCAGTGTTTGTACATTCTTGTCGAGAGTACATCTGTATGCGTGCTTTATTTCAATGTTGAATTTTTCTCCTCCAGTTATGAGAATGATTGTTTTCTTTACTCCTTTTTAAGAATGTGAATTGGCTGACATGCTCCAGTGATTGTTCTCTGTAATTTTAGTTCCTGAGTTTAATTGCCGGAGTATTTCGTCTTTCTCACATAAGGGGCAGAGTACTTTTGTTTTGACTCGTGCAAGTGTCTCGACTCTTCAGGACAAAAAGGTAACTCCTGCAAGCTAAGTTTATGTGTTCACTGGTCATGGCTACTATTTTGGTTCTGATTTATTCCTTCAGGAGCTGACTTGTCTGATATTTTCAAGTGGAGATGGTATTCACTAGATCTATTGTCTTGTCTTTAGAATGCCGAGTTCTTAATTTTCTCCAATTGGGCAAGGTTTATGTCAACACAAGTAAAAGCTCCTCCACAAGCTCGACAGATGGTATATTTTCCTTTCTCACTACTCTGGCAGTACAGCGTTTCTTTTGTGTGCTTAGCAGTTAGCACAAAAATAATTGTGGTTTTCAACCTTGTGTAACTTGTAATGAATTTTTTCTTTGTATATAAACCCTACAATATGATAAATTTAAATGAAAGACAATACTACAAACAATGTGGGAATAGCCCTCTTTCACATCAAAAGAATTAGTCAAATTACTCTTTTGAAACTTCTGATGGAAACTTACATGGAAAGAGCTTGGATGAACCATTAAGAGTTCTTATGTCCGGAGAAGCGTATCCAACTTTCTGAATGGGAAAATTAGAACTTCATGCTTCTCTGAAAAAGTGTCGTATCATTTATTGTTACTGCATTGTCTGGTATCCAGGGTGCTCTTCAGGTGACCATGTTGAGTCCAGGGATTGTCTATGAACCATATGCCCCGCGCGAACCAATTCCATTTTGGAAGAGGTAGTCTTTTTGAAGTTTTTTTTTTTTTTAAGTTGAACTTGACCGAGCAAGTCGAATCTTGTTCATGTGGTTATTTTGAGCTGTGCTGTGAATCATATTTATTGAAGAGCATCACACTTTAGATCTCTTTGTACTTTAAAATATTAATTTCAAATGTTTGAGCTTTAACAAGAGTGCAAGTTTTGGTGAATAGTCAGTGTTTCCTGGTAAATTCTGTTGCTTTCATATGGCTATGGTCGCTTGGCAGATACTTTTGCTTTCTATGCAGATTTTGATTTATTGTCTCTCAGATGGTTCACTCAGAGTGGTTGGAGGAGAACCAAAGAGGATATCATCTTAGAGGTGATTTTGTATGGCTCTCATACTTACTTCTCACTGCTTTTCATTTAATACACCTCTCACCCGGATCAATTTTTTTTTCTTACTTTTTATTCTAAAGCTTAAAAGTGCATATGCCATCGCTAAGTTAAGGAAGTCCGGATACTCAAAAAAGGAGTTCTATGAGGAGGCCATAAAGTTATATAAGGAGGTATCTTCCCTTAATTTTGTAATTTTCTGAAAATTAAATTTCTGCAGCTCATTACTTTTAATACAGTTCCTATAAATTGAAAATGGTTTGTCTTACTTAATTGCTGGTCAATGTCAATGCATACCAAGATATGGCAGTCATATGATATTAGTTATGAAGTTCTTGAGTTAATTTCCTAATCCAGCTTTTGTTTGTTAGAATTTCTGACCTTTATGCAGCAAATTTTCCATTTTTCCTCGATTGCAATCTTATTCTTCCCTTTTCTCCAGATAAATTTCCTATTAGCCCATGGTGATAAAAGGTCATTGAGAAAGGCAGTTACAGAGAAGATGTACTCTGTATGCTTCTGGTCTCCAATCTCCATGCCCTCTCCATTCTGAATTGGATTTTTTCCTTGTGATATTCTTTCTTCATGAAGTACAATGCCTTATGTGGAACATCATATTTCTTTTTTTTTTGGTAAAGAAAACATCATATTTCTTTGTTTGACAGACTCTGAAAAATGACATCAAGATGAGGGAATCCAAGTGGAATAAGGTTTATTGGGAAATGATTGAACCAGTTGTGAAGATACGAACTTTGCGAGCTAGACTGGCAAGTATTTGGCTTTCACTTATTGAGTGCAATCTTACTTATGCCCAAGTTTGTAGAATATTGTTATTTCCCTGTGTATTTGAGCAGTCGTATGAATGTTCAGAAAATATGCAAGCACTCGAAAATGAATTCCAGTACAATGATGTTGACATATTATGTGTGATAAAGCTGGTCCCTGGCTGTTTCACTATTCAATATGAGTGAAGTGTCCATGCAAATGGTTGGAGCAGAGGAGGAAGCATCTCTAGTTGGCTCTGCTTATGAAAAAAAGAAGAAGAAGCAGTGATATTTGATTCATTTCTTGGAAAAATTATCTATTGGATCTCTTGGTGAAGCGCCGACTACTTCTATGAACATCATGAAGTTGGTGAATGGCTTTTGTGCTATGTGAATGTTTGGCTGAATTCTTCATGATCAATGAGTTAAAAATTGGCAGTAATGAGTATCAAAATTGAGGAAAAGTGCCCACAAGTTAGACCTAAATACTGCTTATAGTCTTCTCTTCTGCAGGATATATCATCATAGCCTTTGGTCAGTCATAGAGAAATGACGGGGAATTATATGTCAGCTCAGTACTATACATCATCGGCCATTCTCATAAACATCTGGTCCAATGAGATTCATGCTTCTATTATGATTTTTCTTCTGGGTCATGAGATTTGTATTATATAATCTCTGAAATTAATAGTTGGACTGGCCCATGAGATTTGTATCATATAGCCTCTGAATTTAGTCTATGTCCACATGCTTCTCTTTAAGACGGGTTATTTTATGTTTATTTTTTTATCGGTATTTTCAGTATCCCCAAAGAATGCTGTGCTATTTTATGTGCAAGCTATTTGTAGTTTTAAATTTTAGTAGTGCAATTGCAGTCAACACGTGCTTTTATTTTCAGATTGGTGTTGACCGTAATGATGTCAACAAAGTTTTCATTCAGCTTACTCTTGAATTCATGACTAAGCAGGTACAGTTCACTGATTGTGAATTTTGCTTACCGTGGTACTTTTGTCTTTGGCAATTTCATCAATTCATCTGTTTGTATTATTATATTATAGCCATCTGATTTATGTTGGCTTCCTGCATTGAGAAGGTTTTGGTACCTTATGCGTGTTCTTCGGTGTCTTAGTATTCACATGGTAATGATGATCCAATCATTTCTCATTCAATGTTTAGTTTTACGTGTGAATGAAGAAGAGGAAGATCATTGA
This sequence comes from Melaleuca alternifolia, assembly GCA_019926035.1. Classification (NCBI taxonomy): domain Eukaryota; kingdom Viridiplantae; phylum Streptophyta; class Magnoliopsida; order Myrtales; family Myrtaceae; genus Melaleuca; species Melaleuca alternifolia. Next base: position 1,164,005 of record JAGKPW010002284.1, read on the forward strand.
TCAATGTGACTATTTAATAGATACAATACGAGTATTGATGTGGTATAAAGTGAGAAAGTGAAAAGCAGAGAGGAATTTGGAACCTAGTTACAAAAGCTAAGAGAAATGGACAGAGTTATAATTCCCTGATTCTTCTCTAGCCAGTTCTCTGACAAATTTTTTATTACTTAAATAGTTTACAAGTGCATTGCACACAAATGAAAGAAGATGTGCATTAATGCTTAGTTGCTTATGCATCCTGTCTTACACTTCTATTAAATTGTTTGACTGAGAAGTTTTTAGTTCATTATTTAAAGTTCATGCATATTGCTTTTTGCAGAAGTTTGAAGCATATGATTCGAATGGTAAAGTGGTGGCAGGCGATAAAAATAAGGAGGTAGGCTCTACATCTTATTTCTCTAGGAGGCTGCTGTCCTTGATTGATTACTTTTCTGGAACTTTTTAGGAGCAACAAATTAGGCACTATTGCTTTGTTCATGAAGAACAAAGAAAAGAACAATCCATCATGCTTTGTTCAACTTTTCTGTTAATTTAGTAATTTTAGATTGTTTATAAAAATATTCTCAGACATTCATTTATAACTGTTCTATTTGACATTATATAACTCTTGGTGCTTGTCTCATTTTTCTAGGTCCTTGTGCGTGATATCTGGGTATTCGAGAAATCCCTCTTCCAACGTGGATCTTACTGGCGTCTTTGTGGGAAGATTGCATTATAACCTGGCTATCATCAGTTAGAAACTGGTCGAGAGGGGATTTTTGGAAAGAAGTGGTCTTCGATTTTTGGAAGCTTACCAGGCGAGGATATTTCTCGGAGAAAAAACTCGGAGTGAGATTGATTTTGATACTTAATGGCGAGATCTGGACTTTGCATTTTCCTTTTATAGTGTTGTCATTTTATACTCGTTTTCATTATATCAACTATGATAACTGTGGTTTTGCAGCACTATTGTGAAGTTGATCTTTTGTACCTGGGAAATAAAAGAGAAATTGTTCTTTGCGTGCTCCATGCATGGTCGTCTTTCACCTGGTTCTTTATATTCCGAGGCTAGCGACTCTTTCCAAGACATCTTACTACTTATCATTTGAGCTTTGGCTTATACTTGCTATTTAACACCCCAAATCTCTATGGATATATTCTTATGGCGAATTGTATAAAATAAGCCGAACCACATGGCTTCGAGTCTTGTCCCAGCCGAGGTTGGATAATGCGTCGGTGGCTATATTAAGAAATTTTGGACGTGATAAATTGCATATAGAGCTTTATGGTGTGTAAATGACAATGTGATGCAGCAAAATTATGACTCCGACAGTCATTACGTGCTGCAGTTGTTCCTAAAGAGAGAACTGCAAATGAAGAGAATCCACTGGGAATTCAGAACAGCCTCTATATCATGGATCAGCAATTCAAGTTCAGTATGCATGAAGCCCTCAAAGTAGAGCAGCTAATAGAAAACTTGGAGCAGAGTGGACTACACAAAAGAGTAGACTTGCACATTAATCTAATCTCTTATAAATAGTGCACCCTTTTTCCTACTCATATTTCCCCTGGCAAAGGTATTCAAAGGGGTGAGAGTTTACAGAGGGCTTCATGAATTGCCCAATAATCAAGATTCCAGCTGCTATGGTTCTATTCCCATCATCTAGACAAGTATACTTTGTCGCTATCCCTCCACCCTCTATCAAGAGCTCGTTTCTCCCACAATGCTGCGAGCTTACGCTCCTCGACAAGCTGTGCTTCGGCCCTTTCTCTGCCTAGCTCACAAGTCGCCACTCCATCATTGCACTTCTCGGCCTCGACCTTGAATCTCAGCGTGGTTTTCTTAGCACCCTCTGTCAATGCTTTGGTGCGTGCGGAAGTTTCCTTTGCTACAGTTTCTTGTAAGCTTAGTTGCTCCTTCAACAGATCCAATCTGCTCTCCGTCACATCATTCTCACCACAATCTGTGTAGGAAAGAAGAGAGAGAGAGAGAGAGAGAGAGTGATGAATCGACCACTTCAGACGCAAGATTACCCGAGACAAAGATCCCAAGCCTTACCACCAACACTCAAAATAAGATGAAATACAAACATACTCACTTCCCTATAAGCCATCAAACGCTTGGAAGTGCCAATGCAATTACGAAAGACTTAAACTTGTTCATCATTAATTGTTCTTGACAGAAAAAAATTCAGCCACTTAGTCTGGATTTGCACAACACTAACGTTCCAAAACTTCCACTTAAAAAAAATCATAGAATAAAAAAGAAAAAACGGAAAACGACTCCAACCATCATGAAAACTCGTTCTTCCAATTGCGAACTGAGAAAGCTCTTTGACGTGCTAACTCAATCTTTACAATTAGACGTACCCGAGGCTGAGGGAAACATTCGTTTCTCCGACGGACAAAAGCAAGAGCATGAGCCGCAAGAAGCTTGCACGCGCGAACTGTAATTCAAATGCCTGCGGTTGTATAACACTGATGATGCCATGATAAACACAGCCAGAGAAAAACCCAACAAAACTACAGCTCCTTTAATTAACTTCTGATTGCAGTGTGCACGAATCCTTCTCCAAACCATAACTCCCCCAAGAAATCAACAAAGAAACACCAAAAGATAAAAAAAGAAAGAAGCTTATTGGCAAACTCCAACTCAGATTGGCGCTGTTGATCTGGGATTAGCGGCAATCTTTCTTAGAGAATAAGTTACGTGAGCACCCTGCCATGCACAGAAGTGTAAAGCCAAAAGGAGCAACTAAAGGCAAAGAACAGAGAAAACTAGAGGACTCATTATGAATTGAACCAAAATATGGAATCCTAGAGAGTAAAAAACACAAATTAATTGGAATAAGAGCAGGATAATAATCAAGGAAGTGACTTTCGATCGTCTGTTACTTATGACCATCTAATAAGCAGATTCAAATATATCCTTCTCTTTCAATATTCTTTTGAATCCATTAATAATTCACATTAAATAGGCTAAGCCTCATCTCTTTATATACACAATTGGTCCAACGTCTTGTCTACGTTCTTCTGATTGGAGTTCGTCGTACATATCGAAAATGTCTTGTCTTGATATACATCACCAACCAATGGTAACTTCCATGCTTAGATAATTATTACGATTATCTCGATTTCCAAGTTGCATCGATAATTACAAACCAGGATGGTCACTCGACAATTCTTCATATATCCATGAGGTCGGGGCTGTTTTCTAATTGTTATCTGATATGAAGAATTTGGAATGCATTAATCTTCGACACTCATTTTATGGTTCCAACATAATGTTCACCTGTTAATTGAATTTACGATTACGAATCCACGTCAACTAAATAATTTTATACTCTCGACGATCAAAATACACTGTATAAAAAAGACCGGACAGTCCAAATTCTTTCTAGTGACTAGTGAGATTATTTTTGGAACACGATATTCACGTATATCCATTAAGTTGGGTCATATGTAATTATTGTCCGAACAAAATAATTTGGGATGCATACATCTTTTATACTTAAGCACCACCCAAAATTAATAAAAATGGAAGAGTCGATTTTTAAAGATTTCATCTGATGGAAGTTGAGATGATCATATTCGATTGTGATTTAATTCAAAGATAAACTAATGACGCTCGGGACTCATGCTCAGCTTCGGAAAAAAAAATACACGGGCCCACCTCTTGAAACTATGCTCTAAGTTAAAAGCTCTGTTTGTTATGCTAAATATAAGTAATTCAAAAAGTATTTTTCTGAAATCGATTGCTTGAATCGTTTGAAATAATTAGCTAATAAATATATTTTCATTATTGACAAAAAATATTTTTAAATACCTTTTAGATAATAAAAGATGTGGAGACGCGGAATCTTAATTGACAATATTCTGGTTTGCAATGAAGTTTGTATTCTCAAAATAAGAAGCTAATAAAATTTAACCGATAAATTAAAGAGATATGGAGACGCGGGGAATCGAACCCCGTGCCTCTCGCATGCGAAGCGAGCGCTCTACCATATGAGCTACGTCCCCAATTGTTATATGGCCAATGGATTGTTTATTTAATCATTTCATTAGCCATTTCGTTATGTCTCTTCCAAATAATTAATTTTTTTAGATTAACAAGATATCTAAAAGTTTCTGTTGATTTTCTTCATGTCTTGTGACCGTGGTTACTAATTAACACTGGCAAAGCAATTAACTAAAGATGCGATAATTATGTGTTTGACACGTTAGGAGTACAATTTGTCCCTATGTTAGAAAGAAAGATTTAGAATTTCTACCTTAGAACTATGCTTCTATATTGGTGAAATCCCTTGCGGAAAATGGAATTTTAAGAATATTACAATGTTATTATAGTGCAAAGAAAAAAAAAGGTAATCTGACATTCTCAAGATGATTGTCTTATGTTTCCATGAATCTATTGCATACTTCAGTTGAATTTGATTTTTTTTTTTTATGGTTGTACAATTTATTCAATGTAGTTTTTCAAAATCCATCGGAATAACTTTTTATTGTTCGAAAGCCAAAAAGGAAAGTATGAGTAAGATAATTCAGAACAGAAGTGGATCAAATTTAACATAATTTTTATCTTGCCAATAGCACAAAAATTAAATGGGTTATCTAACTGGACCAAACAAGTACTCCTCTAAATTACTGGATGTTTGGTTGCAATATAATCTCAAGCGTAGAAAAACAGAGTTATAATAAATCTTACATCGTTTGATTTTGATGATCTATAACTACCCTTTGTTTGATTGAGCCGATCATAGTAAAGGACTACGGATGTAACATGTAATTAATCATATGATTATATACTTCATGAAATAGATAATTAGGCTGTTACTTCAAGGTTGTATGGCTCTAGTTTCATGCAATACACGGAAGCATCAACATGTCTATAGATATTCAATGTTTTTTTTTTTTGGTAAGGTAAGAGTATATTGATCTTTAAGTGCCAAATGTACAAAAGGAGAAACTGGTACTACAAACCTACACTTACACCCATCATGAGCTAAGTGAAGGAGTACCATGGATCTCAAAACACTACGAACAGAAATAAAGCAAAAACTGAAAATTACAACACAATTACAAGAAAATAGAATCTTCTAGTCCCCAATTGTGCTGAATTCTTCTATTCCTGATGTATCGATAAATAGATATTCAATGTTAAATGCTCTAATAGAACAAATCTATAGTTATTCAGTGTTACATTCTCTAACTGCATTATTTATTCATGACCTGGGGGACACAATGACAATCAGTTCGTTGCTCGGATGGAATTATCATAATAATCACCAACATGGCCCTCACTTAAATCCAAGTTCCGCAAAGTAGAAATTGAAGCAAAATAATCAATTCTTGAGCTGAAAGTGTAGACAAGCTCGTACCACTAGATCAATCCCATAAAAGAGTATCCAATAGTAATACACAATTCAAGTGTTTCTTATGACTACAATCATGTAATAAGTTGTTTATTGATGATTAGTTTATTTGTGATTAGTGGCTTAATATAGTAGATTAAAGGGATTGCATAGTATAACCATAGTAGCATAAATATCTCGTTGTCAGAACAACAATGTTACTATAATGATAATATTATGCTATTACTACTAGTGATATTTGATAACACGGTTGTGATTATATTGGGGGATTTCTAGTTAGCTTGTCCTACCACTACAAGGGAGTGAGGGGAAGAAAAGATGGAGAGGCACTTGAGAAATAGCCACGTGTCATAACCAAGCTGCAATAATGTAAATTTCATCAAAGAAAATATAAAAACCACTCATATAGAACTGGGAGAAAAAAAAAAAGAGCATCCCTAAAAGAGCCAAAGGACATTAGTTAAGACCACTAAAAATAATGAAATTAAAGTTTGAAGTATTCTGAAACAAGTTTCAAGAAAAGACATATTTCACGTCAAATTCATAACATAATGTTTTACCCTTGAAGAACACTTTAGACTAGATTAGGAGTAATAATACGCGTCCTTTGGGTGGTGTCGATACAAGGATGTACCATACAACATGTCAACTCTAAAGAGCATGATCAATTAGCTAGTTAATCATGTTGATTCTACAAAATTCAAGCACGATAAGAAACTTAATGATTTGACACAATGTGAATCGTATAGTATGATTATATCAAAGTTGGATGAGCCGAGACGTGATGACAACTTGCCATTACACGAAATCAACCGGCCAACATGAACTTAATTGACATGCAACATCATATTTTTCTTTTTAGAAAGTCTGTCTACAAATGATTGTAATATGTCAACACAATATCCCATCAAATAAAACTAAACATCATTTGACATATGAAGTATCATTATTTCAAAATCTTAATTAACAAGGATATAATAGTCCTTTTAGTGTTTAAGCTGATTACGTGGTCATACTTACTCGTCAATTTAGAGAATTATATAAGTCAATTTGGAGTTTGGTGAGTCTGACATTGACACGAAATGAATTGTGTCTCGTAGGTTGACATGAAATTGACAGGAATATGAGTAGTCTTTAGCCAAACCCGCCAACTTCACATCATATTCAAGTCGAGCTACACGTGTCGCGTCGAAAAATCGTTACCCCTGCTGTAAATAGAACCTTAACATATTTCCTAAGAAATTTTATAATTGTAGAACGTATTAGCTCAATGCAATATAAGACAAGCATGGCCAAGCTCCAAGAAGATATTCGGCGGGGTACGTCCATGCATCACGTAAACGAACATAACGGTATCACGTTTTGTTCTTCTGCTGCGAAAGGACGGGGAAGGAGCAGAGAGCCCGAGCAGGACCAGCCTCTGCTCGCTCCATCGACGACAAACATCGGTCTCTGTCGTGATCCCATTCATCGGAGTCTGCGAAAATCCCCGACAGTTGTTCCGCCGTTCAACGATCCAACATCCCTCTGAGCCCCGCCACCCTTGGAATACCCGAGATTCTCATTCCCATGTTGCCTACTCTGCTCCGTTCTGATCTCTGAAACGCTTCTGATCTTCGCCCGATAATATCTGGGAGGTGATTGATTCGATTCGTTTGTTATTCATGAGATCACGTCGCTCGCGGGGCTTTGGTTCGTGCGGAGAGAACCACCGATTAGCCTTCAGGTTCGGCACCGATTGCAACATTTGATCGCGGTTGGTGAAATGGTCTGTGGACATTGATGCGTTCATCGCATTTGGCGACTTCTTCGACCGGAGAGGCAGTGGACCGACAGGGGTTTGGCAATGGAGAAGACCATGAACGGATTTTTGTTGCCAATGCTTCTCTTAACAGGTACCATTTTACTTGTTGGATTTGACCAGAGAATTTTGATGGTGCTAGGGCAGGGCGGCTCTCGAATGACAAGGTTGAGGTTCTGGCAATGTAGTTGCTTCGCCAACAGAGATTCACTGAGATCGTTTTAGGTGATACGAGGGATAAGTTCTTAATTGCTGTGTGCATATTCGTGGATTTAATGTTTGAATTTGACAGAAAGTCTACTTGTTCAGTGTCACTCGGTTGTTTTAGGCTGTCATTTTGATATTGCAGCTCATAAACAGTATCATATTGAAGGGATAAGCAATATAAAGGTCCTGAGGTTGAGTCATTAACGATTTATTTTGGTTGATTAGATCCTAAATGTTTTTGATTTTGGTCAATGGTACGCATGATGCAATGCAACCTCTAATTTAAGACGTGAATTTAATATAGCGCTATACTCTAACAAGCTAAGTTTTTCAAGTGATTGGTTGTGCACGTAATCTGTTTAACACTTCCCTCAAAGAAGTAGGAGTAGAGAAACCACACAACAAGTCAGTGTCCGCCTTAAGTGGGTTATAACGTCACTTGCCTCTCAAATGGAACTTCTTCTTTCATGATCTCTACAGCTGCTTTACTCAGTTGGAATTTGATATCTCTGGTTGATCTGGTGGCTTTTCTTATCATGCAGTTCGATGGTTCAAAAGCAGGTAAAGAGCGTTGCTAATGTTTCGCAATGTATTCATCTTGTAATTAACACTGTCTTAGGAGATGTTATGCATTGACATTATCGTCGTTTATCTATTATAGAATGCTTTTTATTCTTGAAACGGCACAACAGGAACTGTTGTTTTTAGTGTAGTTTCTGATCATTCTTATCTTCTATTGGGAGTGGAGGTGCTAATTGCCTAACTGAATTTGTATTGGACTTCACTTTCACTCCTTGGTAATTCTTGTACAGATTTTATGCGTATGCCCCCTCCACGTCTCTTTTACTCGTGCCATCTACGTCCTCCCTACTTGAGCCATTGAAAAAGTTAGTTATTGCTTTTTATGGAAAAGAATCACAACAAACACTTAACATGCAACAAAGATATAAAAAAAAAATGTTCAAGATAAGTATCGGCATGCATCAAGGTGGTCTTGCTCCCTAGCCGGAAGTTCTACAACCTTATATGTGCTGCCATTTTCCTAACCCTATATTGTTCTTATGCCATGCCTCTTGCTGGTCTGCAACTTGCATTGTGCTAGTTGGCAAGTCATTCGTTCGTCCAGACCCTCACATTTAGCGTGGCTATTTCTTTGGCTACACCAGTTTCCCTTTCTTAGTTTTCATTATCCTCTTCATGTCATCTTGAACTACTGCTGCAGAAGCGTGTTCACATTGAATGTTCTTTTTCTTATTAAGTAGTATTTGATACTCTTCATCTTCCTCAGACTTGAATATTGCTGCAGAATTGTTTTCTATTTTCAGTTCTTTTTTAGAATGTCAGGAGAATTATCTTGTCGTAACTTTTGAAGATAATAGATTGTTGGTCCAATTCTTTTTTTCTTTGCCGAAAGAGCAGTTGTTCTGATGATGTCAAAAATAAGGTCTATCTGTGCTCCTATCAGGTCATCCATCTAAGAGGCACCATTTGGTGTCATATTTTATTTGCATCTTCTCCTTTCTGGCGCTTTTTCTACATGCCGTACTCCACTTCATATGGGTTGTTGAGGGAGATCAATGGTTTGCAATCAATTTTAAGTGGGCAAAGCTCACTGGATTTGAAAGGTAACTTTCTTAACTGTTCAACGTCTTGAAATTATTGCAAAGATCTGAAATGCTTCAGTGATGCACAGTCATAACAAAACGTGGTTTGAGTTTTGCAGAATTTACTCATGGACACTGCCTTCCGAATTGTACTTCTTGCTCATTCAAACATCCATAGCTTTTGTTGCTTTGAGGAGAATATTAAGGGGCAGGCTTGGACGAGATCTGCAGGGAGATTCTCGTTTGGAACGTTTTTGTTCTTCTCTTGGCTACATAGGTCGGTTTATTGATTATCCATGATCAAGTTTTAGTTCATTTTGTGGAACTCTACATTATTTGGTTACCATGCTATTGTTTTGTAGTATGTTCTTCACTAAGGATAGATCATGATATTGATCACGACAATTTTATACAAGATAACGTCATATAGATCTCTATGAAATAGAGTATTAAATCAACTCAGTAGTACCGATTACAAATAATCAAGAGTAGATGGTTGTCTGATTATGGTATAATTTCTTTGAAGGATCTCATGTCAGAACGTCATGCTGCCTGTTGTTGCCTGCTGTACAGTTAGCTGTGGGTATAAGTAGCCCATCGTGGACTTCTTTCCCATTTTTTATTTGCAGCTGCATTGGCCTTGTAGATTGGTCTTTAACAAGCAATTTTCTTGGGCTCTTTCGGTAAGTCGTCCCTATTTCACCTTCCCAGATCTGCAGTTCTAGCTTCAGTGGCTACCATCAATATTGTTTACCTCTTGATCTACTGATCACAGTTAACCATCCATTTCAAGGCGGTGGAGGTTTCTTTTGCTATATGCAGGTTTTAACATTCTCCTGTTGTATAGCTACCAACTTCCGATCGAGTATTCTGAACTTTTTGTGAGGATTGCTGACTTAGTTGGCCTGTTCAAAATAACTACTAAGTCAGAGTGGTCACAACTGTGTTGTGGTGTCTCTCTCCTATCCTTCTACATATTGGTGAGCAGAGCCTGTTCAGAATGAAACTTCCTTGACTCTGTTGTTATTCTTGAATTTTGTTTCTTGCCTTTACAATGCCGTACATAGATCCTTCAGTTTCGTCTCATGTGCAACAAATTCGAAAATGATAATTTAGGAAAATGTCAGAAGAGGTCTCAATCAAGAGATATCTCAAACAAATCTTCAAATCATTATATGCCTCATGATTTGGAGCTACGGAGGATTCATAATCTAATTATATTCACTACTTGCATGCAAAGGCTTATTATTGGTTTTGAAGTTGTGGGTCTTTCACATACTGGAATATGGTTTACTGGTAGGGTTCCTGCTACATGTGAGACGTTTGAGATGCCGAGACAACCTGTAGTTCTTCTGGGTTAGTACAATAAACTGCAGTGGCTCTTTAATTATAAATGGGACCTTTGAGACAAAAATATCTAGGGATAGTCCATCATCTGAGAAGGAATAGGTCAAGTCATTTGCGGCCTTGTTACTTCTGTGGCCTTGTTACTTCTGTGATAGGGAAACCTGAGATTTTTCCCAATCAGAAATGCATGTCATGGAGCTCTGCGCATCTTATTGAAGTCCATTATAGTAAAGAGATCTATAGCAGGAACTCAATGATTACGTCAAACTTGGGTCTCGTGTGCAAGAGACTTTAGCCAGAAGTTAGCTTGTGCTGCCAATACCTTATGGATTATCAATTGGAAGTTTTCCTTTTGTTTTCTCTGAAGAATAATATGCAGGATATCACAGCATAAGCATACATGTTACTAAGTCATGCATGAACTAGTCCATAAATGTTTCTTCCTTAGTAAAATATCTGCTTGCCAACCTGATTAAGGTCTTAATCATTGCCTTCATTGCTTCACTTCTCAGCTATCATTAATTCATCATTATCTTGAAGACATGGATGTCAAAATGTCCACTTGGGAAAGCGATTTAACCGAGCAGCTTCTTCCCTCAAAGCATTCCTTTTTAATCAGTGAATCAAGGTAAAGTTCATATTATGTTAAAGTTCAAGGTCTTTTTCACAACCAAAATAAAAATGGTACAGATTCTACAGAAGATGGATTTTTTTTGTCTGTACCCATGGTTTGAGTGGTCATCTGTAGAAAAAGAAAATTGTACAACTTCAATTTCTCTCGAGGAAACTGAAATATGATACATGACCTAAGGCTACATGAAGATCTATGCTTTAGTGGCTATAATGACAAATATTTGATAAGTGACAGACAACTAAACTGATCAAGTTGAACCAAAAAAGAGCTCTGAGAGTTCTGCTCTCCTTTATATATGTTACTCTTGTAAATTACGATCATGTGTGTCTATGAGAGGTTCAGTTAGTCAAAAACTATTTCCGGAAGTTTTGGAAGTGCAAATTGCTTTTTGGCAACATGAGTAATCTCTGTTACCTGAGAATGAGGTATAAGGAACAACAGGAAGTTTGCTGGGGGTCAAGGAACCACAGGAAGCCTGTTTCATGGTGAGAGGTGGTAAAAGTAGACGTTATATCTAGCAGAAAGGGGAATAAACCTGGTGTCATTAGTTACATATGGATTTATTTACTTATGTAGAGTGGGTGCAATTTGTCCTTCTATTGATTTTTGGTGGCATTTTACTTGATTAGGCACCTTGTGTATTGCAGTTTCTTGCTTTATCTATTATTATTGTTTTCAGCTCATCTCCACTGCAGCAATTAGTCTGCACTTCCACTAGACAGTTCTTGTGTTGTGAGATTGTTGGAACCGGCAGTAATGTTATATACTCTTCTTGCATCTTTTAATTTTTTTTTTCAACTAACATGTCATCTTATTGAGTGAAGAACTGTAAGAGTGTCTGCAGTAGACATGCTTAACCTACTATCTAATATTCCACCGTGAGTTATAAAGTTATCTAATATTCTATGTTGCTTTTTCACTATATTTTTCAAATTTTCAGGTCTGATTTAAGGTACGGTAACCTATCAGGAAGGACTATTTTCCAGGCATTTAGCATCAACTTTTTCACTTATGGATTTCCGGTAGGGATTCCACCTCTTTTTCTCTAGAATCTCATTATCTCATCTCTTAGAGGCTATATAGCCTACATATGTAAAGAAATATTGGCTTTATTGATTCAAATGAAAAATGTATATAAGTGAACCATCTGTTTCATACTAGTTCTAAAAAATTAATTTTTTTAAGATCCTTCTACTGTTAGTGTCTGATTCATAAATATCAAGTAAAAAAGTTTCAGTCGATATTATGTTGACCGCATCTGTGTAGTCTTTGAACCTTTTCTGTTATTAAGAATTCTTATAGCACGGGGCAATGATACCTGAATAACTAAAGCTTGCTTTTGAATATGCAGGTTTTATTGCTAGCTCTGACATTTTGGAGTTTCTACTTTGCAAGTTTATGTTCTTTTGGACTACTTGCTTATGTTGGCTATGTTTTGTATGCCTTCCCTTCCGTGTTTCTCTTCCATCGGTTAAATGGCTTGCTGCTCGTATTCATTCTCTTATGGACTGCTAGCACTTATGTCTTCAACTTGGCATTTGCTGTCCTCAATATTAAACTACGGAAGGTATTTTCAGCTATTTTCTTAGTTTGATGGCTCCTTATTTTCACATTTATTTTCATGTAAACCGTTATTGCAGGATATGGAGATTTGGGAAACTTTTGGCTTGTGGCACTATCCCATTCCAGGATTTTATCTGCTGGCACAGTTTTGCCTTGGGATTCTAGTTGCTATGGGTAACCTTGTGAACAGCTCTGTCTTCCACTTCTTGTCTAATCAGGACAGACAGCTTGGCAATGACAATTATACCGTAGAAGGTAAAATAATGGTGTTACAGTTGGTAATTAAACTAGTTCCTGGAACTCCATGGTTGAAATGTTTGCTAGGATTTTCTTTTTTTGGGTACTTGGTCCTGCATGCCTGTGACTCCTTTTTGATGGAACTTTGGTGCTATCAGTTGTTGATTGCTGATTAAAGATTGACCATCTGATGAAAGATTTGGAAAAAGAAATTAGAGAAAGCAACAATTTCTTTGTGCTTGAGCATGGGCATCTGTCAATTTTATTCTTTGTGAGTTGGGAAAGATAAATGAAAGTAATTTTATCTAAACTAATAAATATACTGGAAGACTATTCCACTCACAAGTTCTTGACAGCAGCTGTGAGGGTTCTATGAATTCTTTCGGTTGTGATGTTGATAGAAAATGTCAATGCATACTGCTGGAGTTTTTGAACAAGGAATAATTCCGCTTTCGTCTCTATAATTTTGTGCCTTTCCTAATTAAGTATCTGTTCTTTTAATCCATGAAAATCAAGTCCTGCTTTCATAGATTTATAATTGTAGGTATTCTAAGATCTGAGAGAGAGGGGGTCGGGGGGAGCCAAAGGCTACATATTAACTGAATGACTTAATGAAAGAGTAGATAGGATGGTGCTCCTTATAGAGCATGAGCGACACTGTAAAATCCCAATTACCTTGTTTAAGACTCACCCTCTAACTAGTTACTAACACAACCAAATATGCTGCAACAGTGCCCCTCAAGCTGGGACGTCCAGCTCTCAACTAACAGGTATGATTTTCTTCAATAATTGACGTGGGGGGTTCGATTTTGACTTGGTTGAGACTCTAGGATGACGAGGGAGATCATGGTGGACAGTGAATCATGACCTGAGAGAGCACAAGATGGTAGTCTCAGTATTGATGGCCTTGAATGAGGAAGGTGGAACCAGGAGCGCAACGTTGAGGACGGATAGACTTTGTTGTTGCTAATAGCAAGAAGAAACAAAAGCAAATATTAACCCACCCATGGGTAGCCCAGCTGGTTAGGGCGAACTCGGACTTTGTTAAGGTCTTGGGTTCAATTCCCCATGGAAGCGCCTGTGATTTAAGTGGGGGGCCATGGTGGTGAGTTGCTGTGCGCTGGCCCAGACATCTCGGTTATAAAAAAAAAACAAAAGCAAAGGTTTTGATTTGAGTCCTTCTCCCTTGATTACTTTGATACCATATAAATATTCTAGGATCTTTGAGAAAGAGGGGGAGAGAAAAGATTCGGAGGCTTTGTCTTTACTCAATAGCTAAATGACAAGATGACTCTTCTTATAAAGCATAAGAGCCATTTAAGAACCTTAAATACCTTAATTAAGACTCACGTACTAACTACTGTAGCACCACTAAATATACAACAACAATAATGAAACCCCTTCAACATCAAATCCTGCAATTCTGACTTGCGCATCCTACAATGCAGAGTGTGATGTGCATAACCTTTAGTCATTTAGATACCTAGAGGGATGCCATCATGAAAAAATTTAGCCAATGTGAATAATGTTTAAGTATTATGCTCATTATATTTAGCCAATGTGGTTGATCAAGTTGGCATCTATGTTGGAAAAAGTTTATCCATGTCATTCTCTGAAGGCCATGGCATCTTAAGTAGGCACGATTTAATGTCAAAGAGACTTTAGAAAAAATTATGAAAGTAGAAGGACCTGATTAGACAAATTAAAAGTATATGGAGTTGATTAGAAAATGTGTAAAAGCACAGTGACGAAATGTAGTATTTATCCTTTAAACACAACAGTTTTGACACATCTTGGTCAAGCAAGAAGAGCACGGTCTTGCTTTTGCCTTTTGCCCATACTCTCACTAGAGGTGAAAAACCCAGATAAATTCATGGAAGAAAGAAACTTAGTCTTCATTTATTTGGTTGTAAATAGACAATGAGTAATATCCTTCGTGTCCTAATTTCATCAAGCATCTTAGTCTTTGATTTGTGAAAAGTAATTTCTTTGAGGATATGTTCAGGAAGTTCCAAGAAAATTTATTCAAGGATATTAGGACAAAGATAGAAAAAAAAAAGAAGTACGAAATTCAGCAAATTAGTCAGTCAGAAAATTGTTTTTCACCCCAATTGAAGTCTAACATGGGATAATGCTGGAATTTATCTCCTCAACTGAAGATAGTAATTCAGTCCTGGTCATACCTTGGCATGATGTCGTCCTGGTCCTTTGGTGTAAAGCAAGAAATGTAAGACTCGTTTGGTATTCAAAGTTAAATCTAAAACAGTAATTGTCCGGGCTCTTAAGACTTTTTCTGCCATTCAATTTGATCCTTACAGTTGCATATTTGACAAATACCAGTTTTCTTTTTTCATCTCCGGGATGTTACTGGCTATTGCTATTATGTAATAATATACAGTGGCCCAATATCATTAATTATGGCCTTCATTTCAGGTGAAGAAGAGGTGAAAGTTTTTGTTGTGGCCACAATAGCATGGGGGTTGCGTAGATGTTCGCGCACAATCACATTATGCTTAATTTTTCTTATCGCAGTCAAACCTGGCCTCATCCATGCTGTATACAGTAAGTTTATAAACCTCTGGGTTCATTTCGCCTGCCTGTGCTATTTGTCTGTGGCCTCTGAAGCACATTTTGCATATGATTGAATATATTCATCTGATGCTTATGAATTCTTGGCCCATTTAAGCAGTCTTCCGGATCATTTATCTGCTATTTTTTAAGGACTATCCTGCCCTGTGCTTACTGCTACCTATTTTGCTTTATATGCCAGTGATATTTTTCCTGGTGTATCTTTTAAGCCACAGCATCAGCAAAAAGATATGCCGGTCTCTGACACTTCTTTGTGAGGCGCATTTTGCTCTGCTATATATTCTTCACCTTAATCTCATCTCGAAAGTCTTGGATCAGAAAGGGTCGTTTGCTGGAGAAATTCTGAAACAACTAGGTGAGGGGATCACATTGAGGCGCCCATTTTTTCAAGTACCAAGGCATTGCACCTTCCTGGCAATTGAAAATGTAAAACATATATTCTCTATTGCATGTGTGCATGTAAAGTTTGATACATTGTGTTTACATAGTGATCCTTTTCTGTTGTCAATTTATGAGTTTCCTTTTCAGGTCTTTATAAATGTGATCAGAATGTCCATTTTTTGAAGATAGCGATGCTTGGATGCTTTTGTGCTCTTCACAATCACGGGATTGAAATTCTTTTCAGATTTTCAAATGTGGTGCAGCAAACACGCTTCCCACCCATTGGGTTTAGTATCTTGAGAGCTGGATTGATCAAATCAGTTCTGTTTTCTGTGTGCACTTCACGATCCCATGAGAGGCAACATGAATTTTCTTCTAATGGTACAGCTTCTTTCGAAACTTAACTTTCTCTCGATGGCTAGATTGCTGCCATTCTAAAAATGATCTATGAATGCCGTGTTTGTGGAAATTTGGAAATGATAGGAAGTGAAACATCTTCAATAGTTGATAACTCCTTTTATTTCTTCATCTGCCAATTAATTTGTTTGATTGAAGGAAAAGAGGCTTGGCATCAAACCAATGGGTTGGTTTACTGGTGAAGGGTTGACTCGTCCATGGGATAAAGTTTGATTCCCCACAGCATCAAATGCTAACAGCTTAATGTTGGGGCCACCGATCCTAAGTTTTGATTGTTGTCTTACCTGATCAATAGTATTTTATGAGCCTAGGTCTCATCTAGCTAGACTTCCTAGTCGTAATAAATGAAAAACGAAGAATCTTAGTAGGATGCTATTGTGTAGGAGAGATCTAAATTTGCACGAGTTGAAAGTAACATGCATTAGTTTCACACTATAGAAGTAGCAATTCCCCACAAACAAATGTGATCTACTTGAATTGTTATAGTTGCCGTTGCCATCCATATATTGACCACTGAGTTATACTGTTCATCCTAGAGGAAACGAGAAAGCATTTACATATCTCAGTTTCTGACAGCTGGCCACTGAGGAGACATTACAGCTGCTGCAACCAAGTTTAGCCATGAGGCTGCTATTGTTTAGATTATGACATTCAGTGGGTTCAATTGAATTATCAGATTAAAGTGAATAAATAGGTGAGGCCTAACTGCTCTAAGTAGTCATGTCTAGGAAATTGCATGAACCATCAGTTTAGATCTTCATATGAGATGCCGTAGTACCTGCGACTTGTGGAGAGATCTCAGCTGGAAATTCTTTACAGAGTTTGCCTTATTCTTTAGAGAACAATTTGCTGGACATTTTGGTCCTGCAGTCTTCACAGCAACTTAATATATGAGCAGTCATTGATCCGAGTGTAGAATTTGAGCATGTCTGACATGACATTTACAGAATTGATGAAAACTGACAATTGCAGGACCTTACCTGGTTTTCCTTTTGTTTTTTCCTCAGAGAGAAAAATAATGATACATTTGGGTGCTATTGGTCAGAAGTTTCTCTCAGTATACCGGTCATGTGGAAGCTACATTGCATTTTTGACTATTCTTGTTGCACTGTACCTAGTTACTCCGAACTATGCTTCATTTGGTTACTTATTCTTTCTTCTGTTATGGATCATTGGGAGGCAACTTTTGGAGAAGACAACGACACATCTCTGGCTTCCTCTCAAGCTATACGCAATTGTAATCTTTGTGTTCATTTATTGTTCGAGTGTCTTTGACAAGATCCGGACATGCTTTTCCAACTTGATAGATCTTTATGCAGTCTTGGGCTATAATCCAGAGGCTTCACCATTGGAGAATGTGCGGCAGTCCCTAGCTGTGCTTGTTGCCATTCAACTGTTTAGCTATGAGAGGAGACGGAGCAAACATACCGTGTTGACTGAGGGTAATGCAAAAAATGATGGGACTTTTACTTTCTTGAAGCGGCTCCTAATCTGGCATGTCGAGAAAATACTGTATCTTGCCGTGCTATACACATCTTTGTCCCCAATCAGTGCGTTTGGTTTCCTGTATCTTCTCTTCCTGGTGGTCTGTTCGACCCTACCGAAGTCCTCTCGGATCCCAGCAAAACTATTTTTAGTTTATTCAGGATGTATAGCAATGACTAAATATCTTTTCCAAATGTGGGGTTATGAGGCAGAGATGTTCCCAGGTCAAAAGAATTCCTACTTTTCTCTTTTTCTGGGGTTGCAGTTGTACAAACCTGGCTTTTGGGGGCTAGAATCTGGGTTGAGGGGGGAGGTTTTAGTTATTTTTGCATGTCTGCTTCACTACAATGTCTTTAATTGGTTGGAGAAAATGCCACATGAAAGAAACATAGGAAGATGGGATGAGGCTTGCACTTTGTTTGGGACGGCAGCGGAAATTTTAAGTGAAGTCTGTGATCTTACCAGAGAAAGCTTCAGTCCATTACCAGATAACGAGAGATATATGTCAAGTCACGCTTGGGCGTCTTCTAGCTCTGAAATATCTGGAAATATGGCTCCTATATCCTCTGGAAATAAAGGTCCTCAAGGTAGAAAAAGCAAAGAGTACCTATACACCTATTTCTGGGAAAGCTGCAAGGGAAGCAATAAGTGGAACAGAAAGAGGATACTCTTCTTCAGAATGGAGAGACTTCACAAGCAAAAGAAGATACTAAAAGTATATTTGAAGCTTTATATAGAGAACATGTTCAGCCTTTTCGGACTGGAGATTAATATGGTTGTGCTACTTCTTGCCAGCTTTGCAGTGTTAAATTCTATTTCTTTGTTATATGTTGCATCACTTGCTGCTTGTGTTCTTCTACATCGAAATGTTCTACAAAAGCTGTGGCCTATCTTCGTTTTTTCGTTTGCTTCTATTGTCATTCTTGAATACTTGGCCCTGTGGTCAAACTTGATGTCCAAGGAACGAGATGAGGGAGGCAAAGCACAAGTGAGGTGTCATGACTGTTGGAGGTTCTCTGATCACAATTTTGAGTTCTGCAAGAGCTGTTGGCTTGGTAAGTTCATCAACTTTAAATGCTCTTTATCATTATATAGTTTCACTATTCTCCTCTAATTTCTGACACGACCAAGGAGCACATCGATCACTCTCCTAGCATTTTGACAAGTCTCTTTGCAGCTTTTCAATTGAAAGATATGATCTATAGAAATATGCCTTGATTGTTATTTGGGGATCTTCTTAAGCTTGCTTAACCTTTATTTTGGCTGAATATTCTTGTTTAACCTTGATCCATAAACAAATAATTTTAGTAATTTTCTACAATTATTAGTTTACAATTTTTGGAAACCATGGTACAACAGATATATTAGAGGAAATCTACGGAACAACCGAAAATAGTGGCTGGCATTTAGTTTCACATACATGTTCCTTTTCTGACTTCACTTGAGAGCAAAGCCCGAGGTCTCCTGTTGCAAAAATTTCTTTCTAGAATTTGATTGTATTTGTATTATAAACTGTTCGAGAGAATCATCTTCATTTTTCCAGGAATCAGTTCCCAAGTTTATTTCTAACTGCCATGTACTTTTTGCAGGAGTAATAGTTGATGATCCCCGAATGCTTATAAGCTATTACATGGTTTTCATGTTTTCGTGCTTCAAGCTACGTGCTAACCACTTGTCAGATCTCCCACGATCACAGATGTATCAACAACTGATTTCGCTGTGCAAGAACACATCTCTGTTGAGTGATCTCTCTTTTGAAACAAAAGAGTTGTGGACGCTGCTTGACTATTTGAGGCACTACAGTTATTGCCACTTATTGGATCTTGTTCTCGCTTTAATATTGATCACGGGAACCCTTGAATACGATGTGCTTCACCTAGGTTACCTTGGCTTTGCTCTTATCTTTTTCAGAATGAGGCTTGATATTTTGAAGAAGAAGAATAGGATCTTCAAGTTCCTAAGAATTTACAATTTCTCCCTTATTGTCCTTTCTCTTGCCTACCAATCTCCTCTAATTGGGAATTTTATTGAGGGAAGATTCGCAACAGTTGATTACATAGGTCAAGTCATTGGATTTTATAAGTATGACTATGGTTTCAGAATTACCTCAAGATCTGCACTTGTTGAGATAATCATATTCATGCTAGTATCAATTCAGTCGTTCATGTTCTCCTCCCAGGAGTTTGATTATGTATCGAAGTATCTTGAAGCAGAACAGATTGGTGCCATAGCACGTGAACAGGAGAAGAGGGCTGCTTGGAAAACTGCACAGTTGCAGCATATACGTCGGTCTGAAGAGCTGAAGTGCCTGCGAAACTTGCAAGTAGAGAAGATGAAATCTGAGATGCATAACCTACAAATTCAGCTTCAAAGAATGATTCCCAGTGCAAACAGTGACAATAAACCTCCAAAATTCCATGGCCTTCAGAAGAGGAACTCAATTGAGACTTACAAACCTAATAACAATCCTGAGAAGGGGGAAAATAAGTTCATGAAGCAGGATTTTGATCCATGCTCAACTTCAGTATTTGCCTTTGAAGTTAATGAGTCTCCTAAAAGTGAAAGAAGCGAACCAAGCATGGACTCAACTAAACTCTCGATGGAGTCCCTCCATGAGATATCAAAGCATGGGGAGAGAGATGGGGGCATAGGGTTATGGGATCTCGAGAGAAGTAATATAGTGAACTGCCAAGCCAAGGAAAATCCGCTAATTTCTGCAGTATATCTGATTGGTGATGGAGTTTCTCAAGTGCAATCTCTTGGGAATTTTGCAGTTGCCAATCTTGTCACTCTTTTGAACATAGAAAATGAAAAACAAGAGATGGATGGCCAGTCTTCTGAGGATGAAGTTTATTATGAGATTGAGAGTCACAACATAGACTGTGAGCCTGTGGACCAAGCATTTGTTACGAGAACTGTGAATGAATGGACAGCTTCTGGTTCTTCATGCCTCCAACTTGGAGCCATTATTCGATACATGTGGGCTCAAATTCGGTCAAACAATGATGTTGTCTGTTACTGCTGCTTTGTCCTGATGTTTCTATGGAACTTTAGTGTTCTCTCCATGGTCTACTTGGCAGCTCTGTTTTTATATGCTCTTTGTGTAAATACTGGTCCAAGTTACATATTCTGGGTCATCATGCTTATATACAGCGAACTGTGCATTCTACTTCAGTATCTATACCAAATCGTCATCCAACACTGTGACTTGTCCATCAAGGCCGACTTCCTTCAACAAATAGGATTTCCTGCACAAAAGATCGTGTCGTTCTTTGTGATCGGCAATTTGCCTCTTTTTTTGGCATACATCTTCACTCTCCTACAGACCTCCATTATAGCAAGAGATGGTGATTGGCGAACAGTCACAAAGGTCAATACTCACAGGGAAAGGAACAAGACATGGGAGAAAGCTCTAACTAATTGTAGCTGCAAGGAGAGAATATACAGGCTGCTTTTATTTGCAGGAAATTCAGTTATTCAGTCGGTTAGAGGCCTATATAGATACTGGAAATCTCTGACAGAAGGAGCAGAAACTCCTCCTTATTTTGTCCAAGTTTCCTTGGAAGTTAAGCAGTGGCCAGAAGATGGCATTCAACCAGAGAGGATTGAGTCAGGGATGAATGACTTACTCAGAATTATCCACGACAGAAGATGGAAGAAACCTGATAAATTATCCTTGGCAAGCAGGATCCGTATTCAGAGCATTGAAAGAAGCACTGAAAATCCTAATATTGCTCTGGCTGTGTTTGAGGTCCTGTATGCGTCGCCTTCAACAGAGTCCACTCCAGTCGCGTGGCATAAATCATTAACTCCTGCTGCTGATGTATCCCATGAAATTTTAATAAGTAAAGGGGTTGGTATTTTAGAAGAAGTAGGATTTCCGTACCCTATAATTTCTGTGATAGGTGGAGGCAAGCGAGAGATAGACTTGTACGCCTACATATTTTGTGCAGATTTGGCTGCTTTTTTCCTGGTTGCCGTTTTCTACCAATCAATCATAAAGAACAAAAGTGAGTTCCTTGAAGTTTATCAGCTTGAAGATCAGTTTCCAAAAGAATTTGTCTTTATCTTGATGGTAAATTATTTGTTCTATTATTGTACGTTAAATCTGTTGCATTACAATGTGTGCTTGAGAGTCTTGCTTGAACTCTTTTCTGGTACAATTAATACTTTCACATGGTTATTTAAGTTACATACTTGTTCCGATTTGCCTGATTATATTTAGATGGGCAGAAAAGTTCAAGTACTAGTCTCATTTTCATCTTTGCAATTTCCATAAGACGGAGTAGTAACTTCTTTCTGGCAAATTCCCAATTCTATACTGAAGCTTTGTTACTGTATGTGCTTGAATCTAGAACTTATAGTCAATAAATCAAGAGCTGGATATGTAACCCCAGAACTAAGGCAAGATTGTAGTATGCTTACATAGTTGTGTATGATTCCGTGTTAATTTCTCTGAAATGCATTTGGTGCTTTCCCCTTTGCAGGTAGTCTTTTTCCTGATTGTTCTCTATCGGGTCATATATCTTTGCTCCTTTGCCACTGGAAAAGTCATTTTCTATCTTTTCTCGCTTGGCCTCTTCACCTACTCAGTCACAAAGTATGCTTGGTATACAGCACTGCCAAATAAGCATACCGGGAGATTCGCACTTCGTGCCATCTTTCTCACCAAGGCAGTTTCTCTGGCTCTGCAGGCCATCCAAATCCGCTTTGGGATTCCTCATGAAAGCACATTATATAGGCAATTTTTAACAAGTAGTGTTTCAAGACTAAATTTTTGGGGTTTTCGGCTGTATCGAGCAATTCCATTCCTCCATGAACTCCGATGTGTGCTTGATTGGTCCTGCACATCAACATCTTTGACCATGTATGACTGGTTAAAGGTACTACTGCTGCTTTCTTCTATAACCCTCTCTCTCTCTCTCTCTCTCTCTCTCTCTCTCTCTCTGTGTTCCGGTTTTATAAGCCATTGATGTTTATAAGTGACCACTTCTGCTTCTCTTTCCCTCTTGCATGCTTACCAGCATTTAATGTGTCATAATCTTACAAAGTATACGATGGGCTTGTCATTCTCTCTCTCTCTCTCTCTCTCTAGTGCATGGTTTAATGAGGTGACAACTGCTATTGGCTGTTTCATTTTCTTTTAAGTGAGGATAAGTTCCCAGCATAAGTATTACTTCATGATTGGGGTGGATGGAATGTTAAATGAAACTCCTTAAGCGTAAGAACATTTCTACAGAATAAATATGCAGCAAGCAAGCAGGCACACACAGAGCATAAGCGTGCACACCCTCAAGGAGCACACACACATCCTGACAAACTTTTTTTAAATTTTAGTTTTTCGATGTTATATGCAGAGGAATATATATAGCTGAATCTGATATTATTTATTCCACAGTTGGAGGACATTCATGCCAGCTTGTTTCTTGTCAAATGTGACGCGGATTTGAACAGAGCCAGACACCAGCATGGACAAAAACAAACTAGAATGACAAAATTCTGGGGTGGAATATGCTTATTTTTTGTCTTACTCTGTGTTATCTGGGCACCTATGCTGGTAAGGCAAAGCACCATATATGAATGCATTAAGCAAAGGAGATAATAGTGCTTTCTGTCTTTACCATTCTTTTCAAGGCACCCTTTCATCAGTTCTCCTTTTGATTGCTTAGCTTAGTAAAATTACAGGCATCTTATTAGTACACTTCTCCTTGGACATGAACCTTTGCTCTATGTCACATGATATGTCGCATGTATCTTTCTCCACAGTGAATCTGCTTCATGATGTGAGAAACATGCAGATAACCATTGAGGACTATGGACTTGTACGAGAACTCATGGTCTCATGATACTCTAAGTTAAGAGGCTCCTCAGTCTAAATTTAATGTCACGATAAATTCTTACTGAATTCTGGTAGAATTTAGTTCTTCTGAGATAAATTTGGCGACCGAGTTTAAGTTCTGAAGTTATTTGGATCGATATTTTGTTTCACAAGTCACAACAACTAACCTCTCCTTTGTGTTGTCTGGGGTTTGACCCTCTGTTTCAAGAGAGAAGGAAGTCATGATATTTCTCTGTTGATTCCATGTCTTGTAAATTCAAGAGTATGACTTTTGATCTACCAGATTTTGAATGCTTCATGTCTTGGACAGATGTACAGTAGTGGCAACCCCACAAATATTGCAAACCCTATTAGAGATGCAAGTGCTCGAGTCAACGTAGAGACAGAAAGTGGAAAACTAACTTTGTTTGAGACCACTTTGTGTGAGAAGCTATCATGGGATGAACTTGATTCAGATCACAACTTGGACCCTCTAGGTTATTTGAGTGCATACAATGTGAAAGATGTTCAAGTAATCTGCTGCCAAGCTGATGCAAGTACCTTGTGGCTTGTTCCTCCGGTGGTCCAGGCCAGATTTATCAAGTCTCTTAAGTGGAGCATGAAAATCACCTTTTCTTGGCAACTGATAAGAGAGAGGCCGAAAGGAAAAGAAGTAGTGAAATACGAATTAGATGTTGATAATTTTAATCTTCCAAGTTCATCAGAAGTTATGGAAGTTCTGAATGGTACTGCCAACAGTTTTACAATTTATGATGTCTATCCTAGATTCTTCCGTGTCACAGGTTCCGGCGATGTGCGGCTTCTTGAGCCAGTGGTAAGCCATTCTTTGTTATACATAATACATGCTAGTAAATTTCTCTAATGGAACTAGGATTTGATTTCATCAACTCCTAAGTCTAGATATCTAATAAGAGAAAGGCATTGATCATGCAGGTAGGGTCTGTTAGTGGAGATCTTGTTCTAAATCATGGCCATCCTCAATGGTGGTCATTTCATGATACTGATGCCCCTCCTATCGGGGAATGTGGGACTCTGGCGGGACCCATGGCAATAGTCATTTCTGAAGAAACACCACGTAAGCTTTCAATATTTATTATGAAGGGGGATATGTGTACTGTTTCTTTCGACAATTCACTTTTGACGAAGTTAATTGAATTTGTGCAGAGGGGATTCTTGGCGAGACACTTAGCAAGTTCAGCATATGGGGCCTCTACATTACTTTTGTGCTGGCGGTTGGCCGCTTTATTAGGCTCCAATGTGCTGACTTGAGAATGAGGATCCCATATGAAAATCTTCCTTCATGTGACAGGTACTACTAATCTAGCATAACTTTTGGTCTTTAAATATTGTCGACCCATTTTGTTTACCATTGTTTAATTCTCGGACTTGTATCCTGTGCCGGCAATGATCTATCATCCAATTTGTCTTCAAAAACCAGTCCATGCTGCATTTTTGCTTTATATTTCTACCAAATATTAGGTAGAGTTTCTCACAGCAATATGGCAAAAGTTCCTTTGTTTCTTGGTGGCACGTATAAGGAGAAGAAAGGCCAAAAATACTCAGTCTAGAATAGGACTGATAAATTGCGTTTCCCTTAAATAATCTTTTATTGCACGAAACTTGTATATCGCGGGAAATGACTTGAACCCTTGCAAAAATTTTCTCCCTGCACCCTCTTCATTCAGCCCATTTCGTTGATGCAGGTTGCTCGCAATATGCGAGGATATATATGCTGCAAGAGCAGAAGGTGAGCTGAAGGTTGAAGAGGTCCTTTACTGGACACTAGTGAAAATCTATCGGTCGCCACATATGCTGCTTGAGTACACCAAACGTGAGTAAATGTTGCCGAGATAGTTGGGGCTGAATGCACCGCAATGTACATTGCTTTGTCACAAGATCTGAAGGCGAGAAATATAAGATATGCAAGTCTATTAGGAGGCATGGTCTGAAATTCCATCTTCCTGTATAGCTTCGACCTTAACCAGAGAAGCTTTCCGTCCTTTTGAGTGCTGTCTGTCTAGCTGAGGCTCGTTTAAACCTTCACTGAAATATGTGTTGCACATTCTCAGATACAAGGACGTATTGCTTGTATTGCTTGCTGAACAAGTCTTGAAGCTGGTAAGTGATGAGAGCTTCTGTCAATCTTTTAGTGCAAAACTATGCCAAGCAGCAAAGCAGTACTTCATATGCTTAACAATGCAATTGACCTGATCAAGTATGGATTAGGGTATAAAGTGCTGGTCCTTAGATTTTGTTTCTCTTTTTTCTTTTCTTGAGCACACAATCACATGTGAAATGTTAACTGCAGCGTCATAATTAGCAATGCAAATATGCAAGCAGAGTCTATAATTCTCTTTTTGATTCTTCACAGCAATTTCCAGTTGACAAGCTAATATTTATCAGTCCAAGAGCGCAGAACTAATGTCACTCGTGTATATATCGGGGAAAGTAGTACGTCTTATCACGATTAGCTGCATATGTAAGCATACTTGAGTTCAACATAATCAGTTAAGTAAACACTTCACCCTTCAGTTGGTTTGCGGAGGAAGATCTGTCTAGCCAATCCCTCTCCTAGTTGAGAAAATGATGAACACGAAGGTGGAGATGATCCAGCTCTAAGCAGCAAATTCATCTCCAATACGTTTTCCGTGGTTCCTGCATCGGGAAAGAAACAAGACCACACATTTGGGTTGCTAAAGGAAAAGATCAAGAAGACAGTGTGACACAAAGGCATGGACCACGTCTATGAAACTAATCCTCAACTTCTTCATCTCTATATCCTTTATGACATCTCCTTCAAAATCGTGATAATTGAAGATGTAAAATCCTCTGAATGCGGCAATGTCGTAATATAACTCCGTCTTTGCCTCTAAAGCTGTCCGTGAACGAAGAAAGGCAACAGACGACTGCACACAGCCCAATTAAGGAGCTAGGCGGTAACTTGTTATAAAGGTAGCAAGAGCCACTGTTGGAGAAGAAAGGTATGGATACTTGGAAAGATAGGACGGTGCCACTGGGAAG
Source organism: Melaleuca alternifolia (assembly GCA_019926035.1). Classification (NCBI taxonomy): domain Eukaryota; kingdom Viridiplantae; phylum Streptophyta; class Magnoliopsida; order Myrtales; family Myrtaceae; genus Melaleuca; species Melaleuca alternifolia. Next base: position 1,190,481 of record JAGKPW010002284.1, read on the forward strand.
AAAATTGGCAAGTTTGGAAGCACTCGCTATGGTCTTGTGCAGGGCATGCTGTGAGCTATGCTTTGAAAGAGATTTTGCTGGTGCTTGTGTTGCTAATTGGTCTTCATTGTTCGGGGATGGAAGAGATGGATCAGCCATTGTGGAGAGAGAGAGAGAGAGAGAGAGAGAGAGAGATGGGTTGGCAATTTGCATGGGGCACGTGCACGGAGTTGGTTGAAACATTCTATAGTATCATACGTCAATCAAGAGATGGATGCTTTAGGTGCATACGGGCTTGGAACTCAGTTAAGCATGTGTATCATGTGATCTCATGAGCTTTATTGCTGTAGAATGATTATGTCAGGGATTCTTCCAAGCTGCCTTATTTGTGTACTCCAAGAAACTTAGATGGAATGACGACATGGCAGTTATAGCAGCGACCTTTTTCCTTTATGGGAAAAACATATTCTGTAGCCAAATCATGGACCGACCGTTAGGGGTGATCGGTTCCCCGGGCGGTCCGGTTCCCCCTGAAACCGGGAACCGGACTGGTGGGACCGGTTCCCATTCATTTGGACCGGGAACCGGACCGATCGATCTTGGGACCGGACCAACCGGTCCGGTCCGGTTCTTGTGCGGTCCAATGGGACCATCTCGTTCGCGTCTTCATCGCAATCTTCTTCCCCTCCCTGCCTTCCTTTTAAGCTTCGTCCCCTCCGAATGGGTGCCGAACCTGAGAAGCCAGCGGTTTATTGAACAAGAGCTGAAACAGAAGCACATCCTGCAACCCTCCGTCGGTCCCCTTAGATCAAAAAGCTCCGAAAGCAGCACGAAGGTTGGCGACCGTTGTAACCAAACAATCTAGTGACGTTGTGCTTTTGAGCTGAATCGAAGGTTGCCAGACAAATTTGACCTACCTTGAGCCATAGAGTCCGATGGCAAGCCAGCAGAAGGAAAAATGAAATTTAGTAAGAATTTTTCACTAATCAAAACAAGTTTTTTCAAAAAAAAAATGATATTATAAATGTTATAACTTTCTAGAGCGTTCACTTAGATGTCATAACCTTTTCTTTTGATCACTTAAGTCTCATAACTTATATACAACGTCCACTTAAGTATCATAACTTTTTTTTTCCATCACCTAAGTACCAAATGACTTTTCGATCCATCATTTAAGTACTCAATTATTTTACAATATTTAACACAAGTGCTATGCCACGTCGGATTTTCAGCACTTTGGTGCACTTTTATAATTTTTTTTGGCACTTAAGTGATTATTTTTTTTAGAATTTATGGAACTCAAGTGATCGAAAAAAAATTACGACTCTCAAGTGAGCACCGCACTAAAATTGTGACATTTGTAGTATCATTATCCCCAAGTTTTTCTTATTGACCGATTATTATCCTGTCCCCTACAACAACCTTCAGGAGCTTTGCAGTTAATCGTATAGCCAATATGCATTGCAGCATAATTGTCATCTTTAAAGACTCCATACATGGGATTCATCATTCAACTGTTTTTGTTAAAGGAGGTGAGAAGGTACGATCTGCACAAAGCCATTGGAGTTGTCGAAAGAGCGTGGCTTGTCATGAGTTCGTGCAGCTCGTGCTAAATCAAGACGTATGTTGTGAGGCATTCTGTAAATATAAGAATAATTCTTTGGACTAGTAGCCAACTTTAATAAGTCTATCTTCGCACAAAACTAGCCGCCAATTTCCAGCGATTCTGGTTTGACTAAAATGAAATATTGTTAAAAAGGTATTAATGTGAAACTGCATACCATCAAAAAGTTGATCATGCATTTATCGAATTTTGATGTTCCATATGTCTACAATGGTAAAAATTTACTCTAATATAAGACATATAATCATCTATGCCGATGTATGTAGTTTATTTGGTGTGATATCATAATATCATTAGTAGATTGATATATAATAAGAAGCTAATCGACTTGGATTGCAGAAGTTATTAAAAAACAGATATAGATATCATTTGTAGATTCTTTTACTAGTATATTCTCTTTCTTGATAAAACTTATCATATTACAACGATATTTATCTTTTTATCAGCATAACCATATTGTTGTTGTGAATTGAGTAGTTTCTAGCCAGAGGAAAGAAAATTAACAATGAGGCTAGTTTTCTATAAAAATTTGGCTAAAAAAAGAAGAAGAAGGGATAAATGCATTAGAAGTCCTAAAATTTATCATGAAACTACAATTACTTTCAAAAAGTGTAATCAAGTTCTAAAACTTATTAAATTGATCCAATCAAGTTATTTTGTTGTCTACCAAGGGAATTGGGTAATCTATTTACAAAGTTCCCTTGAAAATTCTCTCAATCGGATTTGCTGGAAGAAAGCAAATAGAAAAATATAAAGAAAAAATATATTTTTGAATAAAATTAAATACCTAAATAAAAATTATTAATTTTATTAAAACAAACTATCAAATTTTTAAAAATTGGAAAAAATAAACCTCAATTTTGTTTTTCAAGATTAATTGACATATAGTCGTGCATTTAAATGGTTCCTCATTCTTTGCATTCAAGTCAAGTTGCGCTAGGACTTCTGAAGACCTTAATTCAAGGTATTGGCAAAATCAACGATGCATAAAAAAATGGCAAACATAAACTATGCAGAACGACAGATGAAATGCCAAAATGATCAAGACATGAGCAGTATTATATTGCTAGATGAGAATATTACCCGCTGAATCGAATCTTGTAGAAAAAGATGCATGAGGACCAAATTGAGTTGCAGAAATCAAAGAAAATTTGCTAATGAGCACACGTATGTAACTACATAATGCCTGATCCTATGTCATTTCATATGATAAAGATGTCAATATATTATTAATTATTTTTCTTGAAAATAAAATGATAATTAGTACTTAGCTGTTACGGAAAATAGAATCAAAGAGAGTTTGTAGATGCATAAGCTAATAAAATGATTAAGAAGTTACTCGATTGCCTTAATCAAATAAAAGATTGAGATCGCACCATCTCTTATAAGGCTGCGTTTGGTCGACCGAATAAAAACCATGATAGGATATGTTTTATCCTATCACATGTTTGGTAGCTGTCTAGGATAGGATAATGTCGGATACAGAAGGGATATAAACCAGATAAAAAAATCCAAGGGGGAGAGTGGGATAAGGTGGGATAGGATTTCTTTTATCCGAAACATAAAACCTTTTTTTTCTTCTTTTTCCGTCGTTCATCCAAAGACGACTCCAACACTTTTGTTGGGTCCGGGTCAGAAAGTCGGATTGCGTTTCCTCGACCCTGTCCGAAGTCCATTTTTTCACATTAAAAAAATTACTAAATAAAATATATAAAAAATCGAAAATTCAAAAATTATAAAAAAAATTCAAAAATTCATTAATTAAAATTAAACAAAATACGAAAATAATAATAATAAAAAATAAAGAATTTCTAGGTGGTTGATCACAATTTATTTCATGTAGTATTAATTCTATAAGTCTTGAACCAATTTTAGATTTTTCATTTTGAATGAACATTTTCCGTTTAGCATAAAAAATGAGAAACCCCTTGAAAAGTTTTATACTCAATTAAATAAACTTTTATCCAAAGTATGATGTTGAAGCCTTCTTCTCGATAGCTCTTCGATTCACATCAACATTTTACGAAAACGATGAGCTGTAATTTTCTTTATAAATGAGAATTGTTCAACAACACCGAGCACATTATAAAGGGACTTCCGAATTCCTTTGCATAATGACATAGCTCATTCCTGTCCGTATCTCCATCCTATGGTGTTGGGGGACTTTCTCCGATTTTCTAGAAATACAGCTTGAATCTAACAAGGAGGATAAGACTAACTAATTATCAATAAATGAAGATACCCGAGATTGTAGAATCAGAATTTACCCCATGAGAGGTAACGTACAAATGCATAAACATCATTGACACTAATCGCCATTGCACCACGATGAAGACTTCATTAACTGGCCGGTGAAAAAGAAAACAGCAGGCTTAAAGGAAGTAAGCGATTACCATGCCTTTCCCTGTTTGTATTTAGGAACAGAATTGAAGTTAATTGAATTATGCTGAAAAGATGAGGTGCCTAAACTACAGAACAGAAAGACGTATTTGCCATTATTTTGCAAGATCCAATTGCAAAATCATTGATACAGGATAGTTTGCGAGGTCAATTTCAACCTTACAAATCTAACGCCACATACATGAGAGCTGAAGGTATCAAATCAGAGACCTAATAAACTGATAAACTAATTGAAATGGAGGAGATTGTCATCATGCATACTTGTGTACCGATTTCAGGTGAATTCCACAGCTTATATAGTACGAGCATATGAGTTAGTCTTTCACGGTATGAACAGCAGTGCATACCTCCCCCTTCAGAGCCTCATCGAGTTCAGGAGTGATATCATTAGAATGCAACCGTATCAAAGAACTCTGCATGAGGGTTACATACAAAAAGTCAGCAGCTGCGTATTTGGCTAAAAAAGAGGTAGAACCTAATGAGCATGGAGAAAGCATATTGAATATTAAAAAAAATACATTTACAATCCTTCCGGTTTGTGCTATCGAGACCAGATCAAGCGTTTCAATATTCACAAGCACACTCCAGTTGGCCCCAGAGCATCATCAAGGAAACAAGATGGTCCCCAGCTGTTGCTGAAGCTTCCTCCTGCAAAATTCATTTTCTTCAATTTGATCAGTCAGAGGTATGGAATTTGACGTTCCTCAGCCAAGTCAGCCTCACCCAAATAGGTCATGTGACAAAAAAATTCCATGACAACCATAGGATCAAATGGGATGTAGAGTAATTGACAAATTCTTGAGCTCCTTACCCCAGCTTCTTTCAAAGACGGGAAAAAAATGGTCCAATTATGCAAAAGGTCATCAATGCAGCTGATTCAATTGAAGTCACAAAGTAGACCTTGATCATTACATAGACCAACCAAACCTGTCATAGAAGCAGCACCATTTAACCTTGTTTGATAATGTTCCGAAACAACAGTTTGACTACTAGTAATGTTAAGGGGGTGTCCATTCCTATATGACAGACTAGCCAAAACTACTTAACATTTTTTATCACCAATCAGAAACTCTTGAATCTTATCTTTTTATTTTGGTTCAGTTCATCATACTTACTGGGAATTGATGCTCTTCTTAGTATGTTCAATAGGAACATCAAGAAACTTGACAGGGTTTTCGTTCATCATGAAAAACTGAAAGGCATATGTCCTCAATAGGACATCTGCCACTAGTCAAATTTGACACAAAAGAACTCAATGGCCAAGGATTTTCTCAAAGGAAATATGAATCTTGGACAGGGAAATTCTAGGCATAGTTTACAATATTGAGTAGCAAAAGAAAATTGACCCCTAGGTGAAAACTTCAAATCCCGGGTTTACCAAGAGGGAAATTGTAAATCAGTAGAGAATTCTTGGTTAGCTATGTTTGATATTTAAATCCTTGCCTTACAAGCTGCTAATCTGTTTACAGTCTACAAAAGCAAGGATAAAAGAAAAACATTGCTATAACGTAACCAACTGCAATATATGTAGGCAAGTCCAGAGTTTCCAAAATCAATCAAATGGGTACCTGGTGTGGAGCACATCATTCTATAAAAATAGAGCTTCGAGAAAAATATTACCCTGTTTGCTCATGCTGGCCGTTAGAGGATAAAGAATCTTAGGAGATGACCAATGCCTTCTATTGACATTTGGGTCTACATTTTGATCTTGGTTGAAGCATCATGTCAGCTTCTATGACCAACTCCCTCACTGCTTCAATTATTTAAGACTAGCAATTTAGGGAAGTAGTCAACCCTGTCATGGAAAACATTATTCTCAGTAAAAACATAGTGATGAAAAGTAGTCATGAATCTCAGAAGAAAAACGAGTGTCCATTGCTTGTTTACCTCTTTTGAGGAAACATGACTTGTCTCATTGCTGTAATATAGGTATAAGATTCATCACATCATTATCACTACAACATAATATTTCAGAGAGATCAATACAAATTTCTTTCATAGTTTCTAATGACACGCGTTCGAGATAATTTCGGGATTGCTTCCAATGAGTCGCAACCAGAAATATCCAATTTAATTAAATCCAACTTTTCAAGTCCCTGAAGCTGAGTGAGTTTCCTGCAGTCTTTAACTACTAGAGATCGTAATATCTCACATCCCGTCAAATCAGGCAAGGTCTCCATTGATTTGCATCCTGCAAAAACCAATTTTTCTAAGAACTTCGCACCGTCAAGACAACCTTCAATTTGGACTAGATCATGGCACTCGACAGCCACTAATTGCTTCAAACACTGTGATTTTGGACAGAGCAGCCTTTTAATGGAATTGCAGTCATAAACAAATATGCCCTCCAAGAACTCCAAATTATCATGGCCTTGAATTTCAACTAGGTTATTCAAATCCTCAACGTGCAATCGTTTCAGACGAGTTAATCGTGAAAGGTCCAATCTTTCAATGGAACTACACTTTTTTATTGAAAACTCTTCCAAGTACTCGAATCCATCGAGCTTAAGCAATATCAGCTTATCACACTTCTTAACACAAAGTTTCAAGAGTCTTGAGGAGAGCTCGGGGATGTATTCAAGTAGATGGCATGCCTGAAGACGGAGTTCTTGCAGGTGGATTAGGCTAGAAAGCTGTGGCAACTTGAGACTTCGACAAGAGACCGCCACACATGTTAAGCCCAAAGGAAGCTCTGGCAGCGACTGAAGCTTGTCACAACGCCATAAGCAAAGGCGTTGGAGGGAAGAAAGATTCCGGATGCTTTTTGGTAGGTCAGATACCGGTGCCAAAGCGATATCGAAAGTCCGCAGATTTTTCAACCTTCCAATAGCATTGGGAAGCTTTTCAATCGCAGAATAACCAAAGTCCATAATTTGCAGATTCTGTAGGTCCCCAATTGAGCTAGGGATTTCTCTCAGTGACTCACACCATCTAGCACTCAGTTTCTCCAGCTTTCTTAAAGAACCAATAGATGGAGGGATCTTTGTAATACCAGCAAAATCTAAGGTGAGTTGTTCTAAATCTTCTAATTCGCCCAATTCAGCTGGTAGCTCCTTGAGACTTTCACACTTAAACAAGTCCAAGGAAACAAGGCTCTTGAGTTTGCCAATAGAAGGGTGGAGATGCTCCAGTTTGAAACAATAACTCAAGACGAGAATTTTCAACCGTGTGAAAGTCGAGAGATCAGGAAGACAGCTTAAATGCCGGCACTCCCAAAGGTTGAGAACTCTTAGCCGCTTTGATGCCTATACAAAAGGAGAACAAGCTATAAAAGAATGAGTGGACCGACTGGACAAAACAAACCGAAAATACACTTACCATGAATGAACTCCATCCTTCCCAATCCTCTGTGATCTCGCTGTTTGATAATTCCAGCACCGATAATTGCGGTAGATGCAAATTGGTCGTCGAAAGAGACAAATCGCTTCCTTGGACACACCACTCAAGCCATCTTACCTCAGAAAAGAGTTGGTAAGACTCTCCGCTTGAAGCTCGTCGCATCAAGTGACGACTCTGCAAGTATTTTAAATGGTTCATCCATGTGCATTTGAATATTGTGAAGAAATTCGGCGGGACAATCAATCCATTGAGGGTCTAAATTGTCTTTTAAGTTATTAATTTTTGCTTTTTTAAATCTCGGACTAGCACAATTTGTTATCTTCCGATCCTTGCTGTATATAAATATGCACACATGTACACGCATTAAATTTTTTTTATGACCTTTCGAAATTTGAACAAAATGACACGAAAAAAGAAATTAGTCATTGCTTTAAGACAACTATAAGGCCAATGCACTACAATGTGATTTTTATTTAAGACGAAATGCATTAAACCTTCAACAACATACAAATGTTTACATGTAAATTTCATATCATCTAAAAGTTGACCAACTTCTTGATCAATTGTTTTTGCTCAGCATCCGAGCCGCTTCCTTGTAATTTTTCAAAAGAATATGTTAAAAAGTGTCAGTGACCACCTGTAACTAGCTAAGGAAACACCTGCTCTTCATTTCATTAACTATTTCGTGAAGAATTTAATCATTTCTTTGGAAATTGAAACTTTTGTTTTTTGTAAAGCATGTTTAAAAAGTGACCCGATGACACTGGTTAGCAATACACTTTTTAGATTTGACAGGATTGGAAAAAAAATCACTTTCAGAATAACTAAAATTGAAACAATTTTAATTTCCTTTCACGGTATTGTGGTTATTAGATTAGGGTTTTCAACGTACGGAATCATAGGTTGTTGATGCTGGCAATATCTTGAAGCAAAGCCTGCCATAGGAACGTTTCTGGAGAAATATCACTTATTTTTATATACCAAAAAAAATAGTTAGCATTTATTTCACCAAAATGAACTGAAGAAATAGGATATAACAGATAGAATCATATTTTAAATAGTCAAGACAATTGGAAACCAGTCCCACAAGTTTTTCATTTTCCAATGTTAAATAAACGTCTCTCGCATCTTACAATCATTTAAATTTTTTTCCTACATTAATTATCATCTGTCAACATTTATATCTGTTCAAAACAGATATGACTTCTTCTTTTTTTTCATTTTTTCACACACCCTTATGATGTGCTCTTTTTGCTAATGTTAAGTAAGTTATTGGATCAACAAAATAGTTTGACATTAAATCATGTGAACAAACTATTTCAAACTATATCAGATACATAAATTGCTAGGGTTCATTCCTCGCCGTTGATCAGCCAAGAGCCTATGCGGCTTCCCAGATGAACAATATATGATAACAAAATGATGTGAACAACTATAGTTTAAGTAAAAGATAAAAATTTACTGAAAAAATTGGCTTCATGCTGAAATTATATATAATAAATACAAAGGTAAGGTTATAATAATATGCACGGCATTTCCTCTAGATAATCAATTTTTATTTTTAATAGTCAAGTTAGTCTAGAAAATAGAAACCACTTATAGCGGATAGAAATGTTTGTTATAAGAAAATCCACTCTTTATCATGCACCTAACCTAATCCACGAAATGAGCATGGTCAACGGATAAAACCTTAAAAAAACAGTAAGATTTTCCTGAAAATATTTTGAAGGGGATCTTTGATATATTATCTATTAAGAGGAAACAAGAATGAAGAGAGATAGAAATAACCAGGAGAGGGATGAGTATCTTCAAAATCAAATGGAGAAAAAAATTATAAAACATTGCATAGCTAAATCACAGAAGCACCACAGTACATTCACCCATAGTTCATATCAACGAAATCGAATCAAATGATATAACTTTTTACTCCTTGAGATACTTATAATTTATTTAGCTATCAGAATCAATGCATGATGGACATAAATGGATGTTTAAATAGATTTTTTTCTAATAAGTAAGAGCATCTGCTCATGCTAGATGAAAAATATTAGAATAGATCAAATTAAATATCTTAAAATAGGAGGGAGGGAAAAATAAAGGAGTGCCATAATTACCTTTTTATGTCTTAGTACTCTTGGGATTCCCTCGTAGTCATCCTCCCATGGTCCGCTACGCTTCTCAAGTGGTTGTCCTCGGCAAAAAATGCTCCTTCCAAGATCTCTCAATTGATCGTGCATCTCAAATTTATCATAATCTCCAATTTTGATCAAGCACCTCAGTTTCAATTCTGCAATTCCTTGACTTGGAAAATACCCACAGTCCTCCCACATGCACATGGCGAATTCACTTCTTTCGCCAACAAAGAAACAAGCAATATCAAGAAAAATCTGCTTATGTCTATCTTCTAATGTATCATAACTTATTCGCAATATCTTTTCGACATCTCTATGTGGTTGGCATTTTAATTGCTTCCACACATCTTCCCATACTTTTTTATTTGTTTTTTTATACAAGTATGCACCTGCAACCTCAAGTGCCAAGGGAAGCCCACCCATGGTGGAAACAATATTACGAGATATACTCTCGAAGTTCCTCGGAGAATGATCCATACGAAATGCATGTCTGTTAAATAAAAGCAAAGAATGGACCTCATCCAATTTATTCAATTCATACTTGTAGTCTACCTCAAATTCAGATTGATCAAGAACAGCTTCATTTCTAGTGGTAACAATGATCAAACTTCCTGCCATGAACCAATTCCGTTCCCTAACCAACGCGTCTAGTTTATTCTTGTCATCTACATCATCCAGAAGAATGAGAACCTTTTTTCCTTTGAATCCATATTTGATTATGTTAATTCCATCATCCATTCTAGAAACTTTATCGTCGATCTGTAATATATCATGTATCAATTGATTTTGTAGATCCTCAATACCATAGTGCTGGGTAGCTTTTTCTCTAATATCTAGAAGGGAACTGGCATACTCAAATTCATCCAAGAGTTTATTGTAGATGCACTTGGCAAGTGTTGTCTTGCCTATCCCGCCCATGCCATAAATTCCAATCATTCGAGCATTGACGGAAGGAATGCGAATCCAATTCATGATTTCCATGAGACGACCATCAAGTCCAACTAGCCGCCTAGTAATGTCTAGCTGAAAATCTTTCTGTAACTTGCTTAGAACTGTTTTGACCACAAGTTGTATCAATTCTCCCTCACACCTGTCAAACAACAAAACCAATGACAGATCATGAACAAGACATAGTCAATGCCAAGTGTCTCATCCTTATCAATTGATCTAATCCATGTTGGCAATAGGAAGTCAATTTTATCTAGTTTTGATCAAGATGTAGAAGACCAAGCACTGGAGTCTACTGTAGGCATATCGTTTTAGTGATTAATACTATTGGTTGAAGGGGCTGTCGTCTCTGTGTTTGTTGCTCTTCACGGGAGACAAATGTAAAATTCTTGGGCAGTATGGGATGCTCTGGTTTTAGGCATCTTCGGTTTAGTTTTTTAGGACATCTTAGGTAGTGGGAAAATTGTCCAAAAATCATTAACCTATTGCACTTTTGCCAATTTGGTTCTAAACATTTAAATTATGTCAATTCAGTCATAGACCTTTTAAAACATTGCCAATTCAATCCTTACGGTAGATTTGTCTCGAACACAAGCATTTTTTGAGACAAATTTGTCGGAATGACTGAATTAGTAAGATTTTAAAAGATTTAAGACTGAATTGTCAAAATTTAAAGGTTCAGGATTGAATGGCAAATGTGCAATAGGTTTAGGATTATTTGTACAATTTTCCCTCTTAGAGAGTAATAGAGTTTCTTCTCTTCGAGGCATTATGGTCGTTTGTTGAGACATTTTGTGGATCTTTTCTGAGCTTGTAGTGAAAGTAACACTTCATCGTGGAGAAAATAAACTTATTTATAAAACAAAACAAAAAAAAGAGGAAAAGTTCAAAGGAGTACCCGTTGGCAACTTTGCTAGATTCCCATCCATTTAAGTCGCTCACTTCTCTAAGTGCTTGCCGCCCTTCCTGGATATCCTTTTCATGAAAACGCTGCTGACTCAAACAGAGATGGAAGGCATCTCCAAATTTTCCTGTTAGATGCCGCACATCCGATGGGGCAACTTTGTAAAAAATGGGCAAGACCATGTGGGACGAGCTCTTCTTGCGGTCCATGATATAAATGAGCTCACGGAGGCACCATTTACTCGAAGCGTAATTTTCGGAGATAATGGGGATTGAAATCTTGGACTGTGCGATAGCATCGAAAATTTGTGAATCAAATTTTTCGCCAATTGGGATGCTTTTATCATCCTTGAACACACAAATGGGTACAGTCCCTGCCTTGACCAGACCATGATAGAGGTGATCAGTGAATTCCTTCCGGGTATCCAAGCCTCTGAAACTCAAGAACACGTTATACTGACCACTACCTACACCTGTGGCTGCTGGAGAGATGGATGAAGAAGTGGATGCTCCCTCGGTGCTCTCTTCCTTTGCTCTCTTGGATGAAGAAGTAGATGCTCCCTCGCTGCTCTCTTCCTCTGCTCTATTTCTCTTTCTCTGACTCAGCCAATCATGACTTAACCAATTGCCCATGGCAATCTGAGGGTAGAGGGGGAAGTTGAAACGAAAAGATGCTTTTCTGCTGCTTAAGAGGATGCTTTTCTACAAATGCTTGTTGGCTTGGTCCACGAAGGTTCAATGATCTTAAGAAAGAGATGGGGGATGAAGACACGGCCTTCGGTTAATTAAGCTGACTTCGATTCACTACGGAAGATTAGGTGGCCCTGAGGAGGCCCCCAAAAAGCCCACATCATTTTCAAAAGAGCCACGCAACTGTCTTCTTTACTTGGCAACTTTTTGCATAGTGTTTATATTGATCAGTAAGGTGGTGCACTGAATCCAAGTCTCGAACTGATAACCAACGAACTTGAGTTCTGGTAATATAAAAGAAACTGCATTGTAGTCCTAATGGCATTGTAGATTTCACGTTAGGCATTAAATAGGTTGCTTGGTAAGGAACACTCGGCACTTCTTCGGCAGGCAGAGCTGAATTTGTTTGTAGACATGCTCGGGGATAAGATAAGTCCCGTGTCTGCGTTGGTATTCACAACAAATGAACTCGGAATGGCAGGACCGGAACCTCGATAAAAGAGATGTAAAGTCGATCATATTGTCATTGTCATGTAAATTGTCTAGGGCTGGGAAAGGCGGAGAATTGACGCACGACGAAACAACCATCATTGCTGGAGCTTTGGATATGACTCAGAAGACTGCTGAAGATGCCATGACGCCAATAACAGACGTATTTCGTCTCGACATTGGAGGATGTCATTGAGGAACTTTTACAGGTCAGACACATAGGGTATAGTGCTCATCACTAGTGAGTCTGTAAATTCTTCTTTCTCTGCATCTACAGGCGTAATCATATAAATTAGGGATGACCTCTCGGATTAAGTGATCTAATTTTCGGAATTGACAATGGAACCAGCCTACTACTTTTTCTTTTCTGTTTCATTTTTTCATTTAATTGATCTTAGACCTTCATAGATAGAGAAACCTCCCTGTCCATACAAAGATGATCCCCAGTTTGAAGTGAATACCGGCAATAGAATCTAGTGCTCGCATTCCAAGTCATTCTAGCTCAACAAAGGATCAACACTGAACTACGACGCAAACGAACAATCAGACAGAGAGGCCATATGATTAGTCACATCTAAAGTCGAAAGCCAAGGCTTCCCTATTTCATGGAAATAATTTGTGAGCTGGTGACTTCCTACTTTAGTAGCCACCCACATCCATAACAGAAAAAAGAGCCCAAAACACACTAATTCAGCCCATTATTCCCATAAGAATCAACAGAAACAACACACTGATGAGAGATGAGAAAGCAGTTACCTTGTGCGAGCTGAGATGCGAAAAGAGTCGCAAGATCGGACAGAGAAGAACGTAAACAAGCCTAGGTGAGAACTTTCAAGGGGGAACAGATCAAAGAAAGCGAGCGGGGACCAATCAGCAGACAATATTCTCCAAAATTGCTCTGAGAGAGGCCGAGTGGGATAGACAGAGAGAGAGTGAGAAATGAAAAGAGCGAGTTGGCAATTATATTGTTGATCGACTGGCACGCTTATTGCTGGCGTGGACTGGCAGATCAAATTGTTTTCTTCGACGGAGAGGATAATGAATATCAAAATGTTTACGAAGATAAAGATGCCGTCCTGCTGCACAAGAAGACAGTACATAAACAAACGAACAAGTCCGATGCAATGTGCTTGCTTCCTGCATGATTCCCAATGCAAGGCTCATCTTCTCTTTCCTATAAAAGAGCACAGGGTGCCTATTGATTAACCGAATATTAAAGGTTATTTGATTTGGAGCGATGCAATGGACCTCGACCTCTAGTCTAGGCAATATTATTGGGTTGCGTCCGCACACGGGCAAGAAGAAAGAATGATACCCATATGATCTTATTCGAGACCCAGCCATATCAAGAGCTTAGATGCATTGGGCTCACGTGTACCAGATCATCTAATAATATTTGAATCTTTGCTTCAACTATGCCTTTGAATGGTGGTTTCGATAGAACCATCTATTCAAAAACACACACATACATTTTATCTCTGCCTCTAGCGAGCCTAATATCCGTAATCAAATCAAAAAAGAAAAGAATTAATAGAAACGATGATTACATATGTAAGTCATTAGATAAGAAACACATATTTAAACAGATCAAAGTGGAATTAATCGACTTCCTTAGAAACCATTTAAACAACTACATAGCTTCACGCACATCAATGATATCTAAAGACCAGTTTTTAGTTCCCACATAAGATATTGACATTATGTAGAAAACTCCAGGGAAGTATCTATAAAGCTCACATGCCACCAAACCCTTATCATGATCTTCAACCTTAGTCTTAGTATTTTTGACCCAGTATATAACCAACCCTCACTATGTCTACCGCCTCATTTTCACAACCCCTTTCTAATTGCATTTTCATTAGCCAAACTAATGTAGCTGCATGCAGTTATTGCCCAATGGACCTCACCCTGTAAATGCATGCATATTCTTGATAGGAGAAAATTTATGTTAACTATGTCTTTGATTCATGAGTTATAAATTATTTACATCACTCGTATGCAAAACTAATAAAAGTAAGAATATGTGATGCCCATTCTCTGAGACATTCTTCGATGCCCATGAGCCCCACACATTCCAGTCCTTAAGATCACTTGAGTTTCCCCTAGTACTCATTAATATCAAGGTTCAGCTGCAATGGGCTCACATGTATTCAGATCATGCCTTTGATCGGTGGTTCAATGTAAACATCAATTTGAAAGCACATGCATATACTTATTTCCATCTCCATAAAGCGCAGATTATCGATATTCATAAAATGTAGTACCAAATATCCGTAATCAAATCAAAAAGGAAAATTTTTAATGGAAACAACAATAAAATTTGTAAATCGCTAATGAAAATCTTTCATTTGGGAATTAGAAACATGAAACGATGAAAAGGTAAACTCTCCCTCCCTATTAAAGCGGGTTTGCTAACTTTTTGTCTCTCAACGACGACACTACGATCTACCATAAATGTATCATTTATGTCTCTTTCCCGACACCCCCTATTGATGGTTTTGGCTATCTACAAAAATTTACATATTCATTCATAAATCTTGGCCCCACCAAAAATTTTTAGTTTCTTTACATTATTTTAAGGAACTATTGTCAGGAACTTTTAGAAAAAAAAGTCATCCAAATTTGTGAGCTCTATTTTGCAACAATCATGCTTCCAATTGTGAATTGTGAATTGTGATCAATGAAGAGCAATTATTGCCAAGCTTAAAAAATAATGCTTTGGTATTGATGAGAAAAAAATTCTTTGGTATTGACAGAATGATATTATTAGGTCTATCTCTATTTATATACACAATATTGACATATCAGGAGAGATTATTTAGGAAAGAATTCTAACACATCAGTAATCCGAAAGGTTGATAACTAGTGATGCAGGGAAAAACAAACTCAAGGTCATGAGTCTATATAAAGTAAAATATCATTTTCTATTTATTTTGTGTAATACATTCTGTTCCTAAAATATGGTGTGGGGGGGGGGGGGAACAAAAACAAAAAACTTTCTAACACGACATATGTCAGTGATTAAAAAGAATGAACTTCAATTTTGTCGGTAACGCGGACCAATCAAGATCATCATTTCGCGAGCCTCTGCAAGAAAATGGGGCAATCTTCGAGCCCACTGCACTGTCATGAAAATGGATAATGTCATTCCTCATTTCAAAATTCAAGAGGGTTTAAGGCTATTTCTTTTAAATAAATTTGCAAATAAACCTTGGCAGATGTCACGCAGCTAATCTTCATATAAATGTGAGTCTTGAATAAAAAAATAATTCAAGCTTCACTTCAGTCCGATAATGATTAACCAATCACCCTCAAGCATAAAAAGGATTTAACTTTAACTAATGTACATTAAAACTGTTGTGATATTAATGAGGAAAATAGAAAGATTTTTCAAATTAAATTAACGCGTAAATACTAAAGAAATAAACAGTGAATAATGAAGACACGATAAATTTATGTGATTCTATTCGAGTATCGATATTTACATTTACAGAGAGAATTAATAGCAAATAATAAATTATAATTAGAGAATTACTCATACATTTGAGTGTTAATTAAGCACAAAACCAAAATGTTTATCGAGAAATCTTCGTACGGCGACTCTTGACTGTGCGGCTTGTACTCTTCTTGAAGAAGCCCGACGAATCTGGAAGATAGGAAAGAGCAATAAATCCATGCGCTTGCTTTCCTCTGACCATCCACCAGCATAGCGCTTATCTTTTATTGGGACCCACCCATCATAAAATTTCTTTTATAATGTGTAGATAAGATTTCTCTGTACGGGTTTGACTAAGAAGTTCAATTCTTGGTCAAACTTGGATATTTCTTGCCAACAAAAGAGTTATCCTTATGTTCAAGAAATATCAACATATTCTTTATTTCCAAGGTCACTCTCGCGATCAATCTCAGACAAGAAAAAACACTCCATATATAGGCTCAAATTTAACTCCATTTACAGGCTCAAATTTAAGACGTAAATATAAAATTCTCTATCTTTGAAGTCAAGTCATAGTATTGATCATCCATTATGCTTTTCTATCACCTCCAAGGGTGCTCATACTCCATAATACCAATTGTGCTCAACCAAAACTTGAGCTTCACCAAAGGAATGGGCTTAGTAATTATGTCCATGAGGTTCTTCACTGTAGCTATCTTCTTCACAACAACTTTACATTTTGCTAAGACACCTCAAATGAAATGGTAAATGATGTTGATATGTTTCATTCACTCGTGATAAATTGAATTATACGCCAAATATATCGCACATTAGTTATCACATTGTATATCGACACTTTTTTAATCCAAAGTCCAAGAGCAAACTTGCAACTATATCGCCTCATTCGCTATAAGATTAGCAACATGTACTCTACTTCAATCAAAGACAATGTGATGTACTTCTGTAACGATGCCTTCCAACTAATTGCACTACTTGCTAATGTAAACAAGTACCTTGCTAAAGATCTATAATCATCAAAGTTAACGGCATGATTCGAATCCATATAACTAGTGATCTTATTGTCATTACCGTCACTTTAGTACATTATTCCAATGTTTGCTATGCTTTTCAGATATTTGAGGATCTACTTCACAACTTCCCAATAAGATTTATCATAACGTTTTATATAACAATTCACTGCACTCACTACTTGTGAAATCTTAGGCTCAGTGCATATTATAACATCCACTGCACTAAAATAAGGAAAACGAAACAAATGCTTCTACACCTTCTCATTCTATGGTAATAATCTATCGAAAAGTTTAAAATGTTTTGCTAAAGGTGCATTTACCTATTTTGTTAATGCATATTCAAGCGTGACACAATATTCTCAGCATATTTCTTTTGAGACAAACATAAAGTTCCTAAGTCCTATCATGGGTAGGTTGTTGTGCTAGTCTTCCCCAAGAAATAGTCGAGGTGCCCCCCAAGAAATAGTCGAGGTGCGCGCAAGCTGACCCGAACATCTCGATTATCAAAAAAATAAAAAATAAACCCACACGCTTTCTTTCTTCTGATGATCCACCAGCATGAGGCCTATATTTTATTGGGACCCACTGATCATAAAATTCCTTTTATAATTTGCAGACAAGATTTCTCTGTACCGTTTTGACCAAGAAGTTCAATTCTTGGTCAAACTTGGAAATTTCTTTCCAACAATAGAATTATCCTTCTGTCCAAAAAATATCAAGATATTCTTTATTTCCAATTCGCTACCCTGACGATCAATTTTGGACAAGAAAAAACACTCCATATACAGGCTCAAATTCAAGGCATAAAGAACCTCCGGTACTTAAGTAAACCCCTACTTTTTTCTACGGACCACGATCCACTCTTCTAAGACAGATTCACAAGCGATAACCCAACGGTCCTTGAACATCTTATAAATAATGTTTTTCCACAATCTAACGCGGCAAGTGAATCAAACTCTTTATGATATAAAAATGAAGGGGTGAGCTTAAATTCAGTAAATGAATCCTCTTAAGTTAAGATGGAAGATCATCTTACCACTCGATCTGGGGAGCACAACAAATATAATAGCAATCAAGAAGGTATTGCATATTATCTTGATAAATTACTATAATTTAGGAGATGACAAATACTCAATTGCTTAGAATGCAAGATGTGTATTAATTGTCTTCCTTTCATAATAGAATGTTTTGGATGATTTTGTGGATATTAAACCTACAAATTTATACTTGCATAATGTTATTATTTTTAAATATATGAATTTAAATTCGTAGTTCATCAAATGACATATTTGATAAAATATAAAGATATCCGATTTTAAATTCATAGTTCACCAAACAATAGATTGGATAAGATATGAGGATATCCGACTTTAATCCATAGTTGACCAAACAATGCATGAGATATGAAGAAATCCATGGATTTCTTATCCTGTCTTATCCAATCCTACCCCATTTAGAAATCCAGACGACCAAACGCAACCTAAGAGAATAACAGTGTCGTCGCCCAATCATTGTCCAACATATTGGGATTGAATTGGGTAAGAGGTTTACCCGGTATGCTGATGTCTATTCTTTTTTGACGACACCTACCTTTCTATATGACGAAATCAATCTTCCTCTCTACATCCCCATATTGCTGCGCTGAATTTGAATGGTTCTTTGCCTGAGGAAAAACGATAACAATAAGCCTAGTTTCCTACAAAATCTTCTAAGACGTCTCCTAATTTGCGAAAATGATTGTATTTGGCCACTGATCCTGACTCGCTTCTTTTTTCCTTCAATACGTGTCATCTTTTAACTCTCTTTCGCAAGCACGCATGCAGCACCTCGAGGCAGGAGGGTGGCGAAAGAGAGACAGATCTTTAGCTTATCTTTCTCCTTCAAATACAACAACTGGTAAATTTTTATTTTGATATCATAAGAGACTATATTTCTATTTCTTTTCAAGGAACTTCTTGCACCATTTCCTTTCCTTTGAGGTCTCCTATGAAACTCTCCCCCTGTGGGCATTCACATAGACACTCGACTACTAGACACACGCAACATCCTGGTGGTCCGCATTCACTATCTTTAAGGCATCTCAATCAGCATAATGGATGTGGATGATGGTCTCACCATTGCTCCTAAGTCAAAAGGGTTTCTGCAGGGATGGTAGGTTAATGGTTTTGCTTTGGAGATATACTTGTGGGATCTGTTTGTTCCATAGTGCACGTAATATCCGAGGATATATAAGTTAAGTCAGTCATGATGGAATCATAATCACAGATGGTAATGTTTCTTATCTGGCTAACAAAAAAGGATGCCAGATAATGTCTTCTCAAATACATGAATGTGCAATTGCCTTATATGTTCCTTCATCACATCTAAAATATATTGACTTTACATTTTAGACACACTAAACTTTATTAGCATTAACCCGCATGCATTTAAAGCTAATGCCAATCAAGCAACATTTAAGCCATCCACGGGCGTCCGTGCCACCTAAATTGCTAATTATTTCAAATCTTATCTATTGCACACCAAAAAAAAAAATGGAATGTCCAATGAAATATCTTTCTTTATACTCCCTAACATTCTTAAGGTAACAAATTTCTACTCACGTGCTATGTAAGGGGTCCACTGATATAATTCTTAATGTAATATGAAATCCTTGTTAAATCAAAGATTGAGAGCATGTTCTTTCTTTTAAAATTAGTGTGATGCCGCATGAGCAACTCCATTACTGAACTTTCATGTCGGGTAAACTCGATTACTAGGTGAGCCGTCACAATCATAAATCGTATACCTTCCATTTGAGTTGAGGATTGTGCTATCATTGTTCCAGAGGGTACGATCTGACAAAGCCATCGGAGCCGTCGAAGAACACAGCATGTTCGTAATTTTCCATCGGGCCTTTGATGATTTCTCGTTGTGAGGACAATCTCCATTTCTTCCAGTAACCCCATTCCTCCCCAAGATGTATGTGCTAAGCCACTTACTGAATATAACAATACGGATGCCTAATAGCTAACTTTGATAAGTCCTTCGCGCAAGATCAGCCATTAATTTTCAGTGATTTTGTTCTGATTAAAAGAAGATATTGTTAAAAGCTCTATTGTGCACATCGCACGGGGAAAAAATTGCCATAAAACAAGTTTATCATGCATTTAACATTTTTTTTTATGTTTCACACGTCTTGTATGGAGAAATTTACTTTCATATGGAATGATAATCATCTATGCCAATGTGTGCAATCTATATGGTGCGATATCATCATATTGTCAGGACATTGGTTATATAACAAAAACCCAAATGACTTGAATTGTAAAATGTATGAATATTGTATGTTAAATTTGAAATAAATATATTTTTCTTTCTCGATAAAACTTAATTTTTACGACGTAATTATTTTCCTCCCGCAGCCTCATATTGTTGTTGTGAGTTGAATAGTTCTCAGCTAGAGGGGAAAAATAACAACGGGCTAGTTTCCTATGAACTCTTGCCAAAAAGAAATAACAAAAGCAGAATCATTTGAGGATCTCTTTCAACTTGCGTAAATAATTTACATAGTCTTATGTAGCCATTGGTCTTGACTCACCCTTTTTTCGATCAATACACGCCATCTCTCAACTCTCTTCTTCACAAGCGTGCACACAAACGAGAGAGAGAGAGAGAGAGAGAGAGAGAGAGAGAGAGAGAGAGAGAGTCAAACGCAATAACTGATAAATATTTATTTTGACATCATAAGAGACTTCTGAAATTTCATTTCTTTTCAAGGAATTGCGCCATTTCCTTTTCCCTCATGGCCTTCTGTAAAACTCTCTCCTTGTGAGCATTTGCATAAACAAACGGCGAAGTTTCGACACTCACAACAACCTCGTGGCCCGCAATCATCGTCACCAACGCATGCTGCTTGTACTTCCACGCTTACTTGCATACCTGCCAAATCACATCAATCCATTGTAAACATCTTCCTTATCCTCATGCATGGAGAGAGAGAGAGAGAGAGATCACCAATGACAATCAGCAAAAATATGAGCTGCACAATGGATCTGGATGATGCTTTCCCCATTGCTCCCAAGTCAAAAGGGTTTCGCAAGTTAATGGTTTTGCTTCGAAGATATGCTTTTGTAATCTGTTTGTTCTATTATGGATATAATGTCAGATTATATATAAGTCATGTCACTCGTTATGGAATCATCTTAATCATTAAAAATCATATCTTGTCTTTCTTTATATATCAATGTGGAATCACCCTACATGTTTCTTCATTAAAGTTGATGCCAATCAAGTAATATTCATGCGTTTTGTATTCTCTTTTTCGAAAATATGCAAGAATAATCTTTTGGTAAAAACTTAGGTGTCAACACTTATAACCTTAGGTCAAATTCACCAAGAGTTCCACACACAAAAAAAAAGAACTTGCTAAAGTGCAAAGCTGAATACAAAAAATTGGTATCCGATCAAATGCATCAATTGGACAATTTCTTCTTTGCAGCTTACGAGAAAATTTTGCTATATGATTCGTACAAAGTTTATTAGTAATTAAGGGAAACGTGTACCTTTTCCAAATCTTTCATGTAATGTAATCTATTACCTCTACTTGGCAATAGAAATGCCAAATAAGGGGAACATCTTATACAGAAGTCTTGATTGTAAAAGTTAAACCAATTTTTGTGACATACACTAAACAGAAAATAATAATTCTTCAATTATGCTTGTCATTATACAAATTGTTCTCGAAACCTGTGACACTTCAATTGATTGTTGAAGTCTTACTCTTTTTAATATTTTCTCAGTTAATGATTTCGGAATATTTTGACTCGCTGACGAATCCTAGTTGTCATATATAGGTGTTGGTGGCGTTCTCTTGTTAAAATTTTCGTACGCGGGTTAATTTAACAATTAGAAAAGCTTCAAATTCCGATCCAAGCAGCGGCAATAGTAATTTAAAAGGAAAAAGAGAAACAACACGTTCTTTTTATCTGAAAAGGGCATCAAAATCATACAGGGATGGCTTTTTGCTCATTGAATTGGTGAGGACAACGTTGTCATCCTCTGCAACTCCGGGACCCCCGTAGTTAATTGTGTAGCCCATTCCTTCAACATACTGGTCGTTCTTCAAACCATATACGTTGGATTTATCAACCCAAACGGAAGTAAACACTGAAGGAAGAAAGGGGATGTCACCGGGGTGGCCGCGTATGGATAAGAGCTTCTCAAAGAATGCGGCGTGCCTGTAGTTACCATCGGGCTTGTGTCCACTTCCCATGGGAGGACAGTCTCCATTGCTGTCTGCAAGTCCGATTCCTCCCCAAGAAGTATACTCTGCGCCGTTTCGTAAATCTAAGAATAACTCTTTGGGCCAATAACCCACCTTGACCAATTGTTCTCCTTCCAAAAGCAGCCACCAATTCCCGGTAGTGTTGTCCTGGTTATGAGGAGCTACTGGTCAATGTTCGTGAAGCTTTCATGGTGAAAATGTTGGCTTTCAGTTTCAGACAAAATCGCTGATCATCTGTAGCATCTGATGTGACTAATTGGATGGTGTGATATGATCAGAGTATTACATGTATCCATATGTGTCATTAAATAAGAAGGAGATCGTGTTTTTATAAAGTGATAATGAAAAAAGGACCATTTTCTTATTGATGATGAGATCAAGCTTACTTGATCAACTTGGATTCCAAGCACATATTGTGCTCCACCATAAGTAGAAGTAGGTTGCAAAGGATAACCGGTGGTCACTTCCCTATCTACTTGTACAAAGCCAGGGCATAATATGTTGTAGCACCCGTCTCGATAGCCATTGCCCTTATAGAGTAAACATGATCCAAAATTTGTTATATTCATGATAATTTTGATAATCAAATGAAAAAGGGTGTCTAGCAAGAATTGCTTATCATTGAACATACTGTCCAATAAGTGAACAATCGAGATAGGGTATCGCCATATAGTGTAGCGCAAACCTAAGAAAGCAACAATTGTTAGATTGCTCTATATAGATATTTTGTGAAATGCTTTCCATATCTATTTACACACCCGCCAACGGCTACAATCATACTGATATGATCCATAGGACCGGCTTGAATCCATATATTATGCGAGCTAAATTGGCTTTGAGTAACACTTAGATTGTAAACTGATGTCTTCCGGTGACATCCAAATTTAGTGGCGATCTTCAAGTTGTCTCTAAAAAAAAAACCACCTACAAAATAGTAAATATATATTTTGCATTATAGTGGTGATAGAAAAGCGAATAGCCCTTCTAAAAATCAAATGTTGCTCTCAATTGTGAAATACTAATTCTGTAGAAAGATGGCAATTGGCCAAGGCGGGAGCGGAGGTCTAACCCTCATCTTCACCCCGCAATAGGCAACAATCTCTAACCCTTGTCCTATGCAAAACAAGTTTCTCTTATTTGTATCGTCCCAAGTTGTCTTATGGAAAGGAATATAAAAAAATTTGCTAGGTTTTTTCGAGGAAAATCTTCATAGGAGTTAAAGAAAGAAGAAAAAGAAGGTTATTTCCAAAAGAATATAACTTATGGAAAGAATCTATAAAGAAAATATTACAGGTTGGGAGAGGGAGTGATTCACTTGGAGAACAGTTTTAAGTTTATACTCGAAGCACATATTATATAAAGTTCAATGCCATACCTAATTAAATATGTTAAAAAAATTCAAATTATGTTCATGGAAGGAGAGAGAAAATGAGAGCGAACATGTTGATTGGAAGAAGGCGTGTCATGCTCCTTAGATGTTACTGATGGCATTTGCGGTAGAGATTTTGCCCTTATCAAATCTTCCTTAGTCACTCGAGGGATGGGCACTGTTCCAACAGGACAAGGTTGTCTCCATCCAAATTGTACAGATTTTGAATTTGGAGAAGACTTGCCAAAGCCTTTGAAATTTAACTTTGTTTCTACCTATAAAGGAAGTGTAATTGAACAAGATTAAGAAGTTCAACAAGAATCAAAATTTACTCTTCTTGCTGGTACGTAAAATTTAACAAGTTCTAACCTGAACTTTGTGATTCTTTAGCAAAGCATGATCGAGTGCTGGTTGTTTATTAATATCAATGCAATCGACGATATCTTCTTCCTTTGTCTTTGTGAAAGCATCAAACACAGATCAGATTTGCCAAAAGAAAACTCTACTTGAAACCAAGCAAGATAAATCGTTGCAAGCCATGATTTCAATAGTTGGAAATTAAAAAATCATCAAATTGTTACCACAAATGTCTTAACAGGTGGCTTGTTCATAATTTTGACCTGCCTTTCCAGGTCCAAATCATCTTCTTTCGTCGCCTCAAGCACAGAAACTCTGCAGATTATGAGTAGCAAAAGCACTAGCTTCATTTTCGGTTGCAGTTTGATGAAAGAACTCAAGATAGTGCTCTATGCTAGCTCTTTTGGCTAATTTTGCTTTTAGGTTGAAACTACCGAAGACACTCTTTGTACTTTAAGGAAATTAGACGTTTACACCTAACACTGAGTCACATGAATCACATCAAGTGATAACATAATTAATTTAAGAAAACAGAGTTGTAGCTAGTGTCAGACATGGCAAACCTGGAGAGCATTAATTGGGAGATTGATAATTGTCCTTAAAATAATGCATGCCTGCCATTTTCTGCTGAAGGTGAAATGCATGTTTGCCATTTGTCTATTGAATTCATTCACTTTCATGTTTTTTACACAGCAAAGTGAAGGAAACCGGCACTTGAACGGCGTTGTACACGTTACTAACTTACGAGCGAAGCCTGTGTGGTGTACGGTTTGAGAAAATTTTGCTGGTAATGCAATCTTCATTGAACGAGACTGTCATTTTATAAAAAATGAATGGATACTTATCAATCAGGTTTGTCAAGAATGCATGATAAACCCATGAAAAACACAATGAATGATAATAATTCCGTGCAGATATATAGGGTGCACATGATAGAATTTCTGTCCAGAAATAGATTTTTCTATTTTTGTTCCAGAATAAGTTTCTGAGGAAATAAATGCATTTCATAAGGACAAATAATTGTTATTCTAGAAATAGAAATCTGTTTGATAACGAAAAAAAATTGTTTCTGTTTTCTATTTCATTTTAAATTAGATTTTTCGTTTTACAGTTTGCATGATGTTTATTTCTATATAATTCAAATACTTATTATTCAGTGCAAAAAATTGACAAATTTCATCACATTTTTTATTATTGTATAACTCTAAATTCACTTTAAACACGTTGATCTCCTCGTTGGAAGTGGTACTTGCACAAAATGAATAAATTTCAATCGAAAATAACCCCACTAGGAAAAATAAAAATTCTTTCTATTAGATCCTTCATTGACTAAAAATATTTATCATTTAATTAGTGGTCATAGACAAATGACAAGTCTCTCATGCATAAGAAATCCGATCTCATCTAACAAAAGGAAGAGACCCAAGAGGCAACCAAATATCATTTGAGATAAGAAATCCTCAAATACAAAATAATTGAAATACATTACATAAGTCGAGATAGAGAAATGGAAGATTGTGATAAAATTGCATCGATTGTGATAAGAAAGTGTGTATAGTGTGTAATCCAATAAGAGAAACAATTTGTGGATTTTTCATTCTAGAACAAAAACCACAAATTTCAGTTTTGATTTCTATTTCTGGAATAGATTTTATTCTAAAAATAGAAAAAAGAAATTTTTCTACCAAACGAATTTCTATTCCAAAATGAGTTCTAGAACAGAAAAACTCATTTTGGAACTGAAATTATGGCGAATCATGTGCACCCATAGAATCCAACTCGCTATCAAGGATAACATTTTTGCGAAATAAATGGAGTTTTCCAAATAAATATCTTGCTAAATATTTTTGTAGAAGTCCTAGATATCTCTAGTGAGAGAAATATCCTAGATGTTTCTCTCTTTAGGTACTTTTACAAAAAATATATTCTTAGATTTTTCTATATTCTTCTTAAAATATCATTCAACTAATATCTAGAAATTTAGGTAACTTAAATATATATATAATATTTTTTTAGAAGAGAGAGCAAGTGTAATTCTTCAACAATCATCTATGCGAAATATTGTCATGACCTACCCATTGAGGGCTGCCCTCGAGAAGGGTGGGGAACGGTTTAGAGATATTGCCCATAAGGAGATCCAAATTGATGTCCCTAAAATAGTTTAAACATATCTTCTAATTGTAATTAGCTTCGACTTGTCAGTTATGAATACGGGCTCTCCAAGCATATACCTCACGCAACAATAGAAATTTTATCAAATTATCATAAATAGGAACTCATTTAAGGAATTGTCATTAGCCTACTAAGATTGGCTAAAAACCAAGTAAAAGTATGAGAAAATACTTCACTTTCTGTACAACCAAAAATCAAGAAACAGAGACTTGATTACCTTAGTTATGCAACTAGTGCTCTTTCGGTCCAGAGACCATATTGTTTTGTTAACTAAGGTATTTTCATGCAATCATTTTTTTCACTACAAGGCTAATCCTCTAATTGATCATTCTACTATTTTTATTCATTTCCTAACCATCCTAAAAAGAAAAAACAAACAATAAATGTAATGAAAGTGTGCAATCAAGTATAATTGAAAAGAAATTCACAATCGTCAATTCTAGTATCGTCTCGAAAAAAGAAAGCAATACAAAATAACTCTTAGTATAGAGCTCTAGGATCTCCTTCAATATGGTTTCAAATTGTTTTAGGATTTTTCAATTTTAAAGCCAAACTATATATGTGTACTCAAAAAAATGAAAAGCTAAAATTGATTCTAAACTTATAGTATTGGTACTAAAAGTCTAAAGAAATCAATTGAAGTCACTTTTCTAAATATTTTTATTATTTATTATTTGTTTTTATTCCAAAAATAGACTTCAAACTGGGTCAGTTGCATTGGGTCATAAATTGGACTTGGCTAATGGCCCGATTCAATTTATTAAATCAGCCTAAAACAAATTGGGGCCTAATTCATCCACCTAACCTAATTTTGGCCCGGCTTCAATTATCCGACTTGACCCGCATTTTCAATATATGATTTATTTAATTTTTTCTGATTTTAATTTCCTTTTGATCTTCTCTCTTTTATAATTTTTTATTAGTATTTCCCTTGATACTGATCTTCTTCTTCCTCGTTCTTCTTTTTCAACAAAGCTTCACTAAAGCGATTTCTCCGGCCATCGATGACGAACACTCACAAAAACAAGACCTCGCCAGTATCGCCAAACTACCTTCAACCATAAGCAGTCATTACTCCCAACTATCATGGTTGCCACCGGACAGCCGATTTTGACCATAATAGAAATATCGCCGGAAATCATTTCCGGCCACCGATTTCGGGCTAAAACAACATGCTCTAACTCTATGATGAAATTATGTTTATCCTGACAACCCCATATTGTTGTCGTGAAATGAATAGTTCACAGCTAGAGGGGGGGAAATAACAATGAGGCTAGTTTCCCATAAAATATTGCCAGAGCCAAGAATTATTCGAGGTGCCCTTTTAATTTGTGAAAATGATTTATGTAGTTATGTTTGGACACCGGTCTCGACTCTCGCTTCTTTCTCGATTCATACACACTATTTTTTATCTCTCTTTTAACACACACAGAGGGTAGAGAGAGAAGGAGATCTATAGCTTATTGTCTTTCAAATGCAACAACTGGTAAAAAATTATTTTGATATCACAAGACAAACATGGATTTCCCTTCTTTTCAAGGAAGTTCTTTCCCATTTCCTTTTCCCTCCAGGTCTCCCTGGAGATTCTCTCCTTGTGCGCATCTGCACACGCAATGTAAGACTTGACACCTGCAACAAGGTGGTGGCCCGCAATCACTGTTACGAAGGCATGTAATCGTGAATCCCATGCTTCCTTGGAAACCTGTCAAATCACAAATCTTTTGTCAACATCTTCCTTAATCTTGTGCAGAGGGAAAGAGAGGGAGAGAGAACCGATGGCAACTAGCATAAACATGAGCAACACGATGGACGTGGATGATGGTTTCGCCATTGTTCTCAAATCAAAAGGGTTTTTGCAGGGACGATAGGCTAATAGTTTTGCTTTTGAGATATGCTTTTGTGATCAGTTTGCTACGCTATGCACGTAATCCCATTGTATATATTAGTCAGTCCAGTCATGATGGAGCCATATATGTTAATGTTTCTTATGTGGCTAATAAATCTGCACTTGCCCTATATGATTCTTCATTACATATAAAACACTGACTTTCCGTTTTTCACTTACCTAACTTTATTAGCACTATCAGCAAGTTATTAAATTTCAGGCCAATCAAGCCATTTACTGGACGACTCGTGCCACCTGAATTGGCAATTATTTCAAATCGTAATTATTGCTGAAAAAATTAGAAGGTTTAACCAAACACCTTTCTCTGTATGTTTTCTAATGCTCTTAAGGTAATGAAAATTTCTAATCACATGCCACCACGAAAGGAGTCCATTGATATTATCGTTACTCTATGTTGATACCTAAATTTTTACTACCTAGTTAATGATAAACTACATAGAAAATCAAGGGGAGAAAGGCATTAGGAGTGTTAAAAGTTGTGTACATTACTCAGTTTAGTGCTAAAAGTTCTCGTTGGCTCACTTAAGTGCCAAATTGTAGAAAATTGATTTTTTATATACCAATAGTGTCACGCCCCGGTTCTGAGCTCGTGACAATCCCCGAAGATGGTCCTCACCAGTCAATAAATTCGCGACATTCCCAAGAGTAATCGTCAACCAATTAAAATTTATTAAATAAATAATTAAACAAATAAATACGGAGCGCAAACAAATAAATAAACTCGGATAAACCCCGGGGTGTTTGAAAACTCCTTAATTTAAATAAACTGGTTCAGTAATATTACAAACCAACCACACAAAGGTTAAACCCATTTATGATACAATCAAAAATCATGGGTAAGGGGGTAGTCACGTGTCTCTCAAAATACCCCTAACTGATTATAACAAAATAAACTAATTCCACGGCATCACTGAGCGCCTCCAGCCTCACCTGGTCCTTGAGGAGGAACTGCACGATTTGGACCTATAAAAATAGGTACAAATGAGATAACTCATCGACTCTACCCCCTAATTCTCAACCAGTAGAGTCCTCGCTTTAGGGTCCTTATCCAATTAGGTCACCTAATTATCGCGTTAACGGCTTCCAGGCCCAATCGTCTCTCCCCTCACTAGCCAAACAGTCAATGGATCAATTTAAATAATGATAATTAAATAGCAACGACTAATAATTTGCAATCACAATCAATTATCAACCACAACCAAGTATCAACCACAATCAATTATCAATCACGATAAATTATCAATCACAACCAATTGCGCAATCATTGATATTAAATAACCAAATATAATGATATAATTAATTTCCAAAATAATTATCAAAATTAGATAATTCATCCCTAATTAGGCAAAACTGAAGTAAATGAAATTCTAATTGCGCAAATTACCATTCCAATCTCACCTAGCTAATTACCAAAATTAATCAAAGCCGTTAAATTACCAAATTGCCTCTAAATTCTATAATTTACCAAAATGCCCCTTAAAAACCCTAATTAGGCCATAAATAGCCAAAATTAGGAAAATTAATAGTAATTCTCAAAATTACTAAATCAACTCCATTAGCTAATTAGTCAAGTAACTAGAGCTAACAATTTACCAATTTGTCCTCTAGCTACCCAATTTCACTAAACTACCCCTAATTAGCCAAAATTTTCAAATCACCCTAATCCCTCCAAAAGTCACTAAATTACACCCTAACCATCCAATTGACAACTAATTTCACCCAATTAAGCCAATAATTAACTACTAGAGCGATTAACCGCTTCACTTGGGGATTATCTCAATCAATGTATTCCCAATTTGATTGCTCGTGTTTGTTGTGCAACTTTGAGGTTTGCTCCTCAAAACTCATTTATGCTTTTGTATCCTACTTTTCTCCTTCGAATTTAGACACAACCTTTGTATCGAATTGAGTAATTGATTCTAATTATTACATTGTTATGATGTTACAATTCACAATATTAGTTGTCCATTTGTTTTTAATAATTTCTTTATGATCATGATTGATATTATAATCTTAAATTCTTTTAATAATCACATTTAGTAGAATTGTTATTATCTTAACGTTTACTTAAGTTATTTGTTCTTTATCAATAAGATTGTCAAACATCGTACAGTGAGGGGGAGAAAAAGAGAAGTAAACATTTTTAGAATTGTTATTAGTAGCTATTACACAAAGAGGCATTCTATATTTATTATCATTATGGCCAACTCTAGCATGTTGTAACAATGTAATGCTAGATAGATAGTATATGTTTTCTTCTAACCAAAATGTGTTTATCTGCATTGCTTAGTTAGGCAAATAGTCAATTTTCATGGAGAAACATTAATTCAAGAGATGGAACTGTCGGTCCCTACAGCCCATGCCATTGCATACATGACTTCCAAGCCTTTGTGATAATTTAGGCTGACCTACTATACTTTCGGACCGCCTATCGGGGTCACAAACTTGTTCATTTGCCTATGATAAACATGCGAACAAATCCTTTCAATAATTCGACATGGGCCAGGCCATCCCGTCAAACTTTATTACGGTCTAACCAAATTGATAATGGCAAATGGCCCCTAATACCCAAATCATTATATAAGCAACCAGGTTAGCAATAAAAAAATTATTTTCCGAAGCAATGTGCAGATTGATCAGGCTAGTTATCAACAAACTTCACTTCAAAGCCTACCACCTTTATTTGATTAGTGAAGTACTACAAACTTTTGAATGTTGCTTAATCAAGAATTTATAGGTGTTTTGCTTCTCTAGCGAACCCTAGTTGTAATATTAAGATGTTAAGTTGTCTCTGGATGACATTAAGTTGTTAAATTTACCTTACATGAAAAACAATTAAGATAAGCTTTGAACCATATTCCAGGTAGCGACCATAATAAATTTAACCTAAAACTATGAAAGGGAATTAAAGAGAAATAATATTTAATTATTATGTTAAAAGGGTTTATAAAACTATTATGAGATAGCTTTGCCCATTGAATTGGTAAGGACAATCTCATTATCCTTTGAAATAACCTTCATGACCTCCAAGTTAATCTTATAGTCCATTTTAGTCCATTCCTTTAACAAAGTTAATTCATGTTTTCAAAATTATTCATTTTTCATGAAATAAGTAGAGATATCCTAGATATCTCTCTAGTTATTTCTATGAAACTGTATCACTAAATATATGTACGATCTTCTTAAAGTATCTTTCAACAAAATATCTATATAGTTAGATATTCTCCAAAGAAGAGAGGAGGTACAATGCTCCAACAATCATATATGTCAATGTATATAATTTACATGGTTTGGCATTGTCATATAACTGGAGGATAGATTACATGTAAATTTTGTATACTTTTTTTTATAATTTTTTATTATCTTTCTTGTTATAACTTACCTTCACATGAAGAAATTTATCTTCCTCCCGATGACCCCAGATTGAATAGTTCACAGGTAGAGGAGATAGATTAAAAATGAGACTACTTTCTGATAAAATCTTGCGAGAGAAAAGAATCATTTGAGCAGCTCTTTCAATTTGCGAAAATGACTTATACAGTCGTGTTGGAAAATCAGTCTCGATTTGCTTCTTTTTCGATTAATACACGCGGTCTTAGTAACTCTCACTTTCAAACACGCACATGTGGAGAGAGAGAGAGAGAGAGAGAGAGAGAGTTAGTTTTAGTTCATTGTTATTCTTCAAATGCAACAACCGGTAAATATCAAATTATTTTGGTATCATAGATGAGTTATCAATCTCCATTTCTTTTCAGAGAACTCGTGACGCCATTCCCTCTTCCCTTGAGGTCTCTACGAGTCTCTCTCCTCGTTGGCAATAGCAAGTACATCGGAAGGCCTCACAATAGCAACAACCTGGTGGCCCGCATTGTGAGGGAAAAATGCATCCAACGCTTATTTGCAAACCTGCGAATTCACATCAATATATTCATTGTCAACAGCTTGCTTATCCTCATGCAGAAAGAGGCAGAGAGAGAGAGAGAGAGAGAGAGAGATCACCAACAGCAACAAGCAAAAGCATGAGCAACATGCTGCTGTAAAAGATAGTTTCACCATTGCTCTCAAGTCAAAAGGGTTTTTGCACAATAGGTTAATGGTTTTGTTTTGGAAATATACTTTTGTGATGTGTTTGTTCCACTATGCATTTAATATCAGTGTATATATTAAGTTAGGTTACTTATGATGGAAATAAATGTTTCCTTAAAAATTGCATTTCATGATTTCATACTTCTAAATTTAAATGTTGTGGATTTGTGTCTGTAAATGATATGTCTCTTCATTACATACAAAACATTGACTATACATTTCAAACGTACCCAACTTTATTAGCATTAGCCAGCAACTTATTAAAGTTAATGCAAATAAGCAATATTCATGCCAGCTAAATTGCTAATCATTTCAAATTTTATTCATCGCACAAAAGAAATGGAAGGTCTAATGAGATATGATATCTTTCTCCTTAGGGGTTCACTGATATTATTGTTGTCCCATGATAAGAGTCCTTGTCGAATCAAGGATTAAAAGCATTTCCCTTCTTTCGGAACTAGTGTGATTCTATAAGGGCAAGTCATTGATGAATTTCCATGGTGATTAAAACTCAATGAGCAAGTAAGCCATCACAATCACAAAGGATAGCCCCTCCATTTGATTTGAACATGACACTATCATTGTTCTAGAAAACTACAAGTGCGTTTGGTTAAGTTATCCCAAGGGGTTTTGAGCATCCAAAACCCCTTTGGAAAAATATGATATGTTTGACAATTATTCTCAACAAATTTTGAGGTGGAAAATTGTTATTGAGAATGTTAAAATCTGAATGCAAGTTCTATTAGCTTTTTATATTTTCTCAAGATCCATTTTCAAAGCCAAATCAAATGCAGCCTACGCGCGAGAGATTCCAACTAATGTAATGTCTAAATATTGATGACATCCTCCTTTGAAGACTAAGTGAGGAGTTTCACCGTAAGTTGTCCGAACAATTTGCTGATCTGATGGAGCAAATGGGGCATCATGTTACCCCAAAAAGAGATACTGAAAATATGCAAGAATAATCTCAGTGCAAAAATCAAGATATTGACACCCGTAGCCTTGGGTCAAATCAGCAACAATGGTTTAAAAATAAATAAGAAATTGATATCTCGCCAAAGTACAATAGTCAAAGCAAACGATTTGACTGTCATTGACAATTTTTCTTTGAAACTTACCTATGGAGTTTGCTACATAATTCACACCGAGTTTATCAATAATTGCATATAAAATGTCTTCTACCCTATGCAAGACCGTTATAATATAAATAGATTAATATACCCGATTGCCTCATCTTGATCATAAAATACCAAATAAGGGAGTCAAAGTACGTTGATTAACCAATTGTCGAAGTACGTTGCACTATAAAATAATAATTCTTTGATGTGCTGAAGATGCTACAGAATACAGTTTGATTATCCACACAGATTCCCACATTGATCCTCTAACTGGTCTTGATGTTAGTGATTTGATAAAAATTTGTGACGATTTTTGGATGCAAGGGCAGATTCAAGAGTATAAAAAAGTTTATAATTTTTTAAACAAAAAAATTCAGAAGATAATTGATATTGATTCTAAAGTTGGGAGTTTCTAAAGAAATCAAGCCCATATTTAGGTGTCAAATTTTTCTAGAGGTGACGTTTTTCCAAGAGACTAAGCCCATATTCAGATTCAGAAAAAATGATGATCATTTGTGACAACCAATGTGGTTAGTTGAACGAAGTGAATTGCTCAGAGTATTACATGTAGCAATATGTATCATGGGATAAGAAGATTGTATTTTCACAAAGGGGTTATGAAATAATGACTATTATCTTATTGATGACGAGATTAAGCTCTCTTGATCAACTCAGATCGCAAGCTTATATTGTTCATCGCCATAAGTGGCGTGCAATTAGAGGCGCCAAATGTGTGGCTTGTATCGGGCTTAAGTAAATCATAAATATGTTCAATCCATAAGCATCCATTCAACTTACATTGACCTATTGATTTGTTGAATAATTTAGATAACTCATGCCCAATATAATCCAAATCCATCCCAACCCTCAAAAAATAAAGAATAAGCCTAGCATATCTCCAAAAATAGATAAACGAAAAAAAAAAAAAAAAACTCGGGCTGCTGCAAGCTCAACCCAGCAGACCTCTTGGAATCCACCAGAGGCCGCTCCTCCTCCCCCGCCGCCACGAGGGAACATGTGGCCGGAGGTTGGAACATCAAGGAAGTGGCCGCAGTCGAGGACAAGCCACTCATGCCGCCTAGAGCCAGGTCGGTCTCTGCGGCGGCGAAGTGGGCAGGCTAAGCGGAGATGCTCCAGAAACTCATGGGCGGAAGCATCATCCGGATCGTTCGTTCGCTCACTGACGTCAAAATGGGCCACCGTGCCTCCGATGGTGCCACCGCCACCACAACCATCATGAAACTCCTCTCACCCCTTGAAGCCTTGCTGGAGCAGGCGATCTCCGATTTCCACATTCGCTAGGTTTCATCATTTCGTTCTCCTGATCTATAACATCCGATTAAGTTGTCTTGCGAAATCCAACCACATACGGTCAGCAACTAAATGTGTTTATCTGGATTGCTTAGTTAGGCAAATAGTCAATTTTCATGGAGAAAAATTCATTCACGAGATGGAACTATCGGTCCCTACAGCCCAGTCCATTGCATACATGACTTCTAAGCCTTTGTGATAATTTAGGCTGACCTACTATACTTTTGGGCCGCCCATCGGGGTTACTAACTTGTTCATTTGCCTGTGATAAACATGCGAATATATCCTTTCAATAATTCGACATGGGCCAGGCAAACCCGTCAAACTTTATTACGGTCTTACCAAATTGATAAAGGCAAAAGGCCCACTAATTCCCAAATCATTATATAAGCAACCTGGTTAGGATAAAAAATTTAATTTCCGAAGCAATGTGCAGATTGATCAGGCTAGTTATCCAGAAACTTCACTTCAAAGCCTACCACCGTTATTTGATTAGTAAAGTACTAAAAACTTTTGAATATTGCTTAATCGAGGATTTATAGACGTTTTGACTCTCTAGCGAACCCAAGTTGTCTTATTAAGATGTTAAATTTGTCTCTGGATGACATTAAATTGTTAAATTTACCTTACATGAAGTAATTAAACAATTAAGATAAGCTTTGAACTATATTCCAGGTAGCGACCATAATAAATTTAACCTAATTCTAAAGAAAAGGGAATAAAAGAGAAATAATACTTTATTACTATGTTAAAAGGGTTTATAAAACTATAATTAGATAGCTTTGCCCATTGAATTGGTAAGGACAATCTCATTATCCTTTGAAATAACCTTCATGACCTCCATAGTTAATCTTATAGTCCATTTTAGTCGATTCCTTCAACAAAGTTAGTTCATATTTTCAAAATCATTCATTTTTCATGAAACAAGCACAAATATCCTAGATATTTCTCTAGTGATTTCTATGGAATTATATCACTAAATATATATACAATCTTCTTAAAGTATCTTTTAGCAAAATACCTATATAGTTAGATATTTTCGAAAGAAGACAGGAGGTACAAAACAATCATTTATGTCAATGTATACAATTTACATGGTTTGGCATTGTCATATAACTAGAGGACAGATTACATGTAGATTTTATATACTTTTTTATAATTATATATTATCCTTCTTGCTAGCTATAACTTACCTTTACATGAAGAAATTTATCTTCCTCCCGACGACCCCAAATTGAATAGTTCACAGGTAGAGGAGATAAATTAAAATGAGACTACTTTATGATACAATCTTGCAAGAAAAAAAATCATTTGAGCTGCTCTTTCAATTTGCAAAAATGATTTATACAGTCTTGTTTGAAAATCAGTCTCGATTTGCTTCTTTTTTGAATCTTTTATACATCATTTATCTTATGATTTTGTTGGCAATAGAAATCAAGACTAATGATTTCAAATTATCATTTATCATCGGACACTATAAAATATCATAAGATCGCATGAATAATATAGACCGAGAAAAAATACAAAAAACTTATTTTGTATTTTAGGTTTCAAGTTACAAGTTTAAGATTCTGGAACCCACTCATCAGAATAGATTTCTCAAATTTTGAAATCTGGAACCGATCGTACATGCCTTAAAACCTAAAACTTAAATGGTTCATATTGGCCCAATTCCTAGATTTTCAATTCCACCCTAGAACTATACTTACCTCAAGTTAAACTAATCATTTTAATGAAAGATGCTAATGGTATAACAAAATTTAGATACTATGAGACATTGTAATACAATGTCACCACATAAGAGTTGCGATTAGTTGTTTTTCTACTCGTTATTCAATATTGAATGACTCATCGTCTTTTTCTAAAATATTATCGAATTGTTATATTGATGATGTTAATCTTACAATAAGAATTACCACCACTATTTTATTGTACAATTTTCGTATACTTGATAGACACTATGTGATTCTATTTAATGAAACATTTGCCTTTTTTTTGTTCATATTGCATCATACACAATTTTCATATTCGCAAAAAAGAAAAAGAAGAGATTTTTGTATAAAAGGGAGTATTTACATGTGGGAAATAAAAGGTTTTTCAGTGTATAATTCAAGCTTTATGTCTAATTAGTTCATGTATGCGACGGAAGATTCTGTTTTTAGGGTTTTAGAAGCAAACCGCGAGCTGCCTCTCCTCCCCCGGCATTCGCATCCTCATCTTCTCCGCCGCGACGCTTCCGCGCCGACGAAATGCCGACGGTGAGCGTAGGCCGGGATCGCCTGTACGCGGCGCTGGGAAGAACTTACAGTGAGCACTTACGACCTTTGAGCCGTCTAATGCACTTGGAGGTTGATCTTTTGTTTTTGTTTTGTTTTCTTAAATCATCTCATTTCCTGTATTTTTTTTTTCTGGGAAATGGCAGCGCAGGAAGAGTTCGAGGATCTGTGCTTCAGCTTCGGGATTGAGCTTGACGATGTGGTGAGCAATTCATTTCCATGTTTCCGTCCTCTCTTTTTTTATCTGTGGGGGGGAATTTTGGGTTTTTTTGGGATCTTTAA
Source organism: Melaleuca alternifolia (assembly GCA_019926035.1). NCBI lineage: Eukaryota > Viridiplantae > Streptophyta > Magnoliopsida > Myrtales > Myrtaceae > Melaleuca > Melaleuca alternifolia. The sequence goes on from JAGKPW010002284.1 coordinate 1,227,592, forward strand.
GACCTGAGGAGTTGGTCTTGCCTGTGCTCCCCAGACGACAGAGAAGGCGATAATCAGAAAGGAGAAGCACCTGGAACAGGAGGCCGATGAAGACGAAGAAGTTATCTACAAGATCGAGGTTCCTGCTAATAGGTAACTGCGAAGCTAATTCGGATCTTTGATTACATATTGTGAATTTCGAATGGTTTGGAGTTGTTTCACGGGGCGTGGAAATGTTGGTTTGGACTTCTAAGTTACTAGTGTCCATCTTCAGATGGGTTATGTCTTGCGCGGACCGTGTTGCTCATAATGGCTCTGGAGATGTTGTGTGGTTTGAGCATTTCTTTGACATTATGATATTGCTGAAGGTTATTTGTACCTTTTCAGTCTTTCAATGTCAAAGACTATTTGCATGCAATCAGAGACTTCACAAACACATTACCACCTGAAAAAGGCTCAGCTTTTTGAGTAGTTCGCGTGGCATTTATAGTGCATTGAGGCTTTTCTTACTTATAAATAAATAGTTTTCCTCAATAGTCTCAAAAGATTGGTATAAGTGAGACATTTTTTTTTTCCGGTAAATAGTATAAGGGAGACATTTGTTCACCACTCTGTTGAGAATTCTAGGTATATGGGGAAGGGAGTTGATATTGTGACCCTTAAGATTCAGGTCCATGATAATGGTCCTCAAAGAGGTTGATCTTAAATTTATTTTATGTTCAACACTTTGTCATGCTAGATGGGTCAATTTCCAAATCTGATTGGCATTATTGTCAGCAAGAATGAAACAAGCCTGTTTAGATTTGGTGCAACAGTTGGCTATATTGACTCCTTATCTGTTGGTTTTATTTTGAATCATGTCATTTAGAAACTTCATATTTAGTTATAAATCAAGTTTTTCAATGAGATGAGGGATTTATCATCATTTTAGTCTATATTGGTAATTAATGATTATTCTTCTTTCAAAATACGTGCATGTACTATAGAAATGACTATACTATTATGATAATAAGGTGTCCTCTGGGAAATGCACAGATACGACTTGCTTTGCCTCGAAGGACTTGCTCAGGCCCTACGTGTATTCAATAAACAGGAAGATACACCTCGATATAGTATTCGTAACATCAGCAAGGGATCACTGCTTAAAATGCATGTAAAACCAGAGGTACTGATATGTGAGGATCAATCTGTCTGAATTGATCTATGCTGGAATAATTTATTATGTAAGTGACCATTTATATGTTGCAGACCTCACAAATTCGTCCGTACGTTGTTTGTGCCGTTTTAAGAGGGATAACTTTTGATGAAGCCAGTTACAACAGCTTCATTGATCTTCAAGACAAACTCCATCAGAATATTTGCCGGTATTAATTTTTAAGTCTTTAACATGCAGTACAATGGCTGTTTTCCTTCATTTTTCTTCAAGATTTAGGGGGTGGGAGGGAGTGGCGGAGGATAAGACATTTTTTGGGAGGCTTTTACTGGGTTCATTTGAACCTTGACTGCAAAGAAGAGACCGTGATCTTACATTGAGATGCAACTTCCTATATGGCTTGTCCAGAGCGATGAGTTTAAAAAATATCCAGTATGCAGCCAATTGTCTAGGCGAGCATGCATTTAGTGTGATACAAGAATGTTAATTTATATATTAAAAATGTGAGGAAGCATGAATTTAAAAATAAAAAAAAAGTGACAGGTTCATTGTTGCTTATGCCCTATGTACTAGTAGGGGCCATATGTTTTAGTACCCTTCAGAGGGCTAAAAACTGTGAGAAATGCCAGGATATGAAGAGAGGACTCCACTGAGTTGTTTTGAATACTTTTGTGAGGCTGTGATCGTAGATATGTTGCTTGAACTAGTTTTCATTCTTGAGATCTACATTGGGTTTGATTTCTTGTTTGTATATAATAAATGTCCAGCCGACCAATTCCTCTACTTAGGACATCACATGCTTCTGCTTATGCTAAATCATCAAAAGGTTCTGTTTGGATTAACATGCTTGGATTTTTTTGGTATTTTAGGCGAAGAACACTGGTTGCAATTGGGACTCATGACTTGGATACGCTAAAAGGTCCTTTCAGCTATGAGGTGTGTGTTTGAGCTACTCCCTTAAACTAGAATCTGAAATGAAGAATTCTGTGGATGGGTCCTACTATCCTTGCTTAAAGCTTATGCACAGCTAGATTGTAAATGGAAGATTTACAAATTGCTGGCATAGTGGCTCTTGTCATGATATAGAGTGTTATCCGAGCTGGAAGCATGTGCTCACCTATTCTTTTCTTTGTTTCCCTTTATATATCTAAATGCCTAAATGATTTCCTTTTGAAGCTTTTTTCTACCCCCTCACATTGCCTCACCATGTATTACGTGCTTGCAAGGAGCTGCAGCTAAGCTAGACAGGCTTTGCCTAGTTCCAGTTTTGTCATCTTCTGAGCTTCTCCTAGAGGATGGCGCAGTATATGTATATATATTATATATCATGGACTGAATGATCCAAGATACTTTGTTTTGATCCCAAAAATTCATTTTGTTATGCGTCGCTATCCTGAGTGCTCCTTTACTAGATAAAGTACAGAGGAAACATATAAGACGAGGAATTGCACATTTACTTAAGCTAAATATGTATGAGTTATACATTGGCTACAGCTAAATGTTTCCTAGACCAAAGTGCAACACAGTGTTAGGAGAAGTGCAGCGTACAACTGACTCATGTTCCTTTTCTTTTGGTCTCAGGCTTTGCCACCTTCCAGAATAAGTTTTGTCCCCTTGAAGCAGGTAGTTCTGTGATAATGATTGTATTTTGCTGTTCATGCATTATGAGTTTGATCTGTAGGGAAGATCTGTGCTATGTATTTAAGGATTTTGTTAACTGTTCTCTAGGTTTAATTAGTTAAGTAATTGATTAAGAAATTTTCATAGTTTTTAATGCATTGATTGTTCTTGTGATATGCGTAATTATCACTTTGGAAAGTGAATCATATAAAATAAGTATGTTTAACAAGTGCCCTTCTGTTAACAGTGCTTTGAGGGGACTTATTAAGTAACTAATAAGGAAATTTTGTAATTCTAGTGCAATTTGTTAATTATAATTACTATTTTGTAAAGTGAATTATTCCAAATTAAGTATTAGGTGCCAGTTTTTAGCTTCATGAAATTACTATTGATTATATATTTGTTTAGTTTTATTTACTAATGATAGGTGTGTTGGCTGATCGCACCTTAGTTTCTGTTCTGATAACAGGTGAAGACCTTCAGAGCTGATGAGCTAATGGAATTTTATAAGGTGGGTCCTCAATAGCCGCTGCTTTTCCATGGTCTTCTTCTAGCCTTCATACTTATTCTGTTACATTTCTCTTATGCTTGCAACTTGTTTTTTCTGAGTGCTAGTTTATAAGTTTAGGTAAATGAAGAATTACGTGGTAGAACATCATTTTTGCCATGTTATTTTACCCTTTTTCGTTACTCGGTTGCAGTCAGATTTGAAATTGAAGAAGTTCTTGCACATAATAGAGAACTCGCCTGTGTTCCCTGTTATCTATGATTCAAAGAGGTATGTTGGTTTCTTCCTAGACTCTTGTTGTAATGTCAGTTTCGAGTATTGGTATGAACTTTGTAGATTGATGTTAGGGGGAAATAATAAATTAACATTTAAATATGACAATATCTAGACTGAGTTTTGATTTAACCATTGCACTTAAGTCATTAATTTTGCAACCTTGAGTTTTTGGGGGTTGAGCAATGTGCTGGGTTCAATTATTGCAAAGAACAAAATGAATAAGGCCTTTGGTTCTGCCACATTATGCCACAAAGCGCTTGGTTTCATAGATGAGTTGAAGTTATATCGACTGTTTTGTTGAGGTGTCATTTGTGCTTTTAAGAGCACTGGAGTTGCCTGGGCAGGCACACAAGGTGGCGACTTCACTCAGGTGCCATTTAAACGCCTCAAGTAAGGCCGGATATTCTCTGAGGCATTCCCTCAAGTAAGAAGATGAAATTAGGTCATGTTCTTCAACCTGTTTGGTCCTTTCTCTAAATAAAACTGAGAAAGCAAGTGGAATCTTTTGGTAAAAGGGTGAAGTATTTAAAAAGGAAGCTGTTGACTCTGCATTAGCACAGTTAGAGACTTCCAGAGCCTAGTCTTATGCTGATAATTTGACTTCTAAGAAGCCAGGGAAAAAGACATATGACCAAATATGACAATGAGTAGTTCTTCTATACATCTTTGCTTCTTCTTTTTTCAAACATTGTCTTTCCTATATACACCTAATCACTGCACTTAGCACTTTATCCTTCTTGTTTCAGCACTCTCCACCTCTTGCTAGGTACCACAGCAGGAAAAAGAATTTTTTGTGCATGCGGTGTCACAAAGTTTGATTTGGAAAAGCAAGTAACTATTGTCAATAAGAAAGCTATTATAATGAAGTGCAAAATTTAGTTTTTTTTTTTTTCTGGAATATCATGTCATGACTTAAAATCTAGCTTGCTGATATATTCTTCGAGTTCCTTAAAAGGCTGAAAAATATGTTTGCTAAAGGATTTATCCAAAACCTTTAACATATCACGTCCCTTATTTTAGATTAAGGCCTAACTTGTGGAGAGCTTAGCGCTTTTAATAACAGTGGATGATATTTTCGTTTCTGACATCTTGCATAATTAGAAATGTTTTATTAGGACACCGACAACCAATTGTGGTTGACAATCAAGCTGTTTATCGAACAGGGGTCAGCTAATTAAAAATTTGAATTTGTTTGCGGATGGGGTTCTAATTTAGTGTATGCTCTAGCTCATCCAGGTTTGGTGATATTTGGTTGCTCCAGTTGCAGATAGATGGCACTGTTGCTATTCGCTTCACAATTTTGGTTCCCATTGAATATGGTCAATCTGAATGAATTGTAATGACTATGACTGTCATAGCCAAACAGTGTGCTCAAAGTGATGCGTCCTCCACTTATTGAGCTTCTTGCAATTAACAATTTTGATTAGTGAGCATCTACATTAACTGAAATAATATGGTTGACTAAGCTTCTTATCACTAAAAAGAGCTTAGTTTTCACTCTATGCAGAACTGTCCTGTCTCTGCCGCCAATTATCAATAGTGCACATTCGGCAATAAGTTTAAAGACAAAAAATGTTCTCATTGAATGCACTGCCACAGACTTAACCAAGGCTAAGATCGTTCTAAATACAATGGTGAGTATACTCCATTGCTTCTCCTTGTCTCTACACTCATCGTTCTGTATAGATGACCAATGTGGATAAGTGTTCTCCTTTAGGTGACAGCTTTCTCAGCATATTGTGAGAAGAAGTACGAAGTTGAACCAGTTGAAGTGATATACTCTAATGGGGAGTCATTCATTTATCCTGATTTATCCTTATACAATATGGAAGTGTCCTTATCTTATGTCAACGATTCAATTGGAGTCGCCTTGACAGCTGAGGAGGTATTGTGAACATTCGTTTCAAGCTGGAGTTTAAATCTTTGTATTAATTGGATGTGGGCATATATTAGACTTACTTGGTTATATTGTTCACTCATCAATTGAGTAAATATTTCTGTTCGCCATGTGCTATGACGCCTAATTTTTTCCTGTGATTTAGTTTAATGCTAAAGCTAGTTTCCTTCCTGAAGCATAAGCTTATGATGAATTGAACCAGTTAAATTTATGTCTGAGGGCTTCTGAGAAGCCATAACTATTATCTCATGGACATTGTTCTGATGAAGGATCTACTTTCAAATGTCAACACGAGCTTCTCTGCTATGTATTTGGTCTTGCTGAGCTCATGGTCATTTTGCCATCATTGAGACTGTTGTGTGCTATATCTGTAATTGCTGTTTGGTGGAAGTAGATAGGATCTGCACTGAAATATGAGGATGAATGATGTCATATGGAATGAGAATTTGTCTTTTTAGACTGTTTGATGTGGTTTGAAATATTTTAGTAATTAATTTGACAAACCCGTTTTAATGAGGTCACTGATGCACGTGTCTGCCATGAAGAGCATTTCAGTGGAAAGAAGGCAGAGAAGCCTTCCTTTTAACTTGAGTCAGTCTTTGATGTCATAGGCTGTAGTGTGTAGCACTATAGCTGATGTAGCTTATGATAGGCCTCATTTCTTCTATTTTGTGGCCTTTTCTCTTTGACGTTTGCATATTGACTGATGCAGTGATGGGATTTGTTTTGGCAATGAAGAAAATGTTTTGAAGATGGAGGGGGATGGGAAGGGTCGATAGACTATGCTATAGATAACAATTGATGGGTTGTTAGAGGTTTTATAATTGGTGCCTTGGAACAATTAATTGGCGCAATACTTCTTGGCGGTAACCTTTTTTCAAACACAATAGATTTCTCTCTCCCAGTTAATTGCCCACAATCATGTCTGACCTGAGGCTGCCTTTCTGATCCACGATGATTTTGTTGGCAGTCGCATTGTGCTGTAGCTTTTTGTTTCATTAGTTTGAAAGAAATTGTATATTCGGCTGATTTATGTGAATCCTTCTTAAGCTCAGGTTACTAGCTTGTTGAACCGGATGCAATTAAGCGCCAAACACACTGTACCAGATGAGGGACAATGCAACATCACTGTGTCTGTACCTCCTACCAGAAGTGATGTTCTGCATCCATGTGATGTTATGGAGGTATTGTATTTGTATATCTGCATCGCAGTTGCAGCTACAATTTGTCACTCTATTTATGTATGTATCTGCCGTTCTTTCTATTTGCATTAAGGATGTGGCAATTGCTTATGGATATAATAACATTCCAAAAAGAAAGCCTGCATCTTTGAAGCCTCTGCCCTTGAACCAGCTCACTGATCTTATTAGATTGGAGGTAGGCTAAGGTGATGTTTAATTATTTGCTGCATATGATTGGTTCTTCTTTTTTCTCATGTGCATAACATCTCTTTATTTTGTCTTTTGTTTCTTTTTAGATTGGTATGAATGGGTTTACAGAGGTCTTGACATGGATATTATGCTCTCACAAAGAGAATTTTGATATGTTGAACCGGAATGATGATGGATCAGCAGTAATTATTGCAAATCCTCGTTCCTCTGATTTTGAGGTTTGTACACTTGATGAATGAAAAGATCATTGGGTGTAAAATATTGTGCAGTTTGGCTGTCAAATTTATGTTATTGTGGTTGCTATTTCTTGTTAGTTGACAGTAGTTTCCTGAAATTATGACCAATGATTTTTTCATCATGAATTGATATTTTTCTATAAAATAGTAGCGTTGATTAGAAAATGATGGTCTGGTTTCTCTTTTGCTATAAAGAGCAATTGGTGATATTTGGTTGCTTCAAATTTTTGCTTTTCAGTTTTGCTACCAGTTTCTTAACTTTGACAGGGGACCTTATCCTGACAACTACTTGTAATTAGCAAATTTAGTGGTTTGTAATGTGTTGGACCTTGATTTTTTTTAAGAGAATTGTTATGTTTGGTCGTTCTAAGCTATATTTTGTTCTCCATGGAAATTCACGAGCTGCATGAGGAAACTCTCTTTTGTAGGGCATGCTCTCCATTTTTTTGAAGTTCATCGTCTTTTTCCACAGGTAGTTCGGACAAGTCTTATGCCTGGCATACTGAAAACAATTGGACACAACAAAGATCATCCAAAACCTATTAAGGTATCCGATTTTCAGTAGGCCTGTTTTATACCCTGGAATATATTATGGTAACTGACAGATGTTCATCGCTAGAAATTGTATGGCATACCTTAGTTGGAGGAACACATTTAACATATGTATGTGTATGTATGATTACTGGATTCATCATTGTAATGAAGTATGAACGATGGGCATATCAATCCCCTTTCAATTTGCCTATCCTATGGGCACCCCATGATAATATGAGCCTCTCTGCTATTTCTGTCGTTTTTTTTGGTAAGTTAAGATTTGTGTTGATGTTACCAAATATGAAGTACAATGTTAGAAAAGATCTCAGTACCACAAAACTTACACTCAAAGTGTTTGTGTAACACCTATGAGTGGAAGGCTTCCAAGCTTACAAAGAAAACTAAGCACAAAGCCCATACAATGGGTACAATCTAAGGAATATTTCTGTCTTTCACTTGTGCAAAGACCAAATGATTTGTCTCTTTTCTTTTTGACTTAATTGTGTCTATACTGTTTTCCTCATCTTGTTGATTTTAGATTTATGAAGTGGGTGACATAGCACTGTTGGATGCGGAAAAAGATGTGGGTGCAACAAACCGTCGCGTTTTTGCAGGATTATATTGTGGTGCTAACTCTGGATTTGAGGTACACTACAGTGTTTTGCATGATTATTTAGTTTGAATATTTAGACCTCACGGTTGGGAGCCTTCTCCATTTTTCATTTTTTACTTATGATGATGTGATAATTTTCATATCCTTGAATTTTAACTTCTATGCTGCAGTTGATTCATGGCCTGGTGGACAGACTTATGGAAGTAATTGGTGTTCCTTTTGTTCCTGTCGGTGACAATACAGGCTATTATATAGAAAGATCTGATGTGAGTTTCCTCTTACCTGCTCCTTTTATGCGGTTTATGCAGTAAGCTCTTCTTTTAACCCTATGCATATGTAATGAAGGAGCCCGAGTTTCTTCCAAGAAGGCAAGCGAGCATCATTTTCAAAGGCAAACAGATAGGAAATTTTGGCATTGTCCACCCTGAGGTTATCTTATGCTCTATCTTAGCCCTTTCAAGTATTATACTTTTCATGGCTTTTGGATCCTCAATAGAGCTGTGATGCGTCAGTGGTGTACGAAGTTTATCATTCATTTTGTCGCACTTGTTTTAGGTGTTGAAGAACTTTGATATTACGGATCCATGCTCTTTTGTGTCGATAAACATTGAGAATTTCTTGGATTGGTGACAAGCGGTGAGTCCATCTTCTCAAGCCAATGTTCCACTTTTTAATTTCAGATTTGATATCACTGTACACCAACTGCTTTTGCTAGCTCTCTGATTTGCTGTAGAATCTTCAATCTGCAGGGACAGAGGATGCCGATGATTATTATATGATGGCTCAATGAATTGATGCAATTCTGAGGCATTGATGGGAATTTCGAGAATGGATCCATCGGATTTAGATTGTCTCCACAATTTTTATGTGATGCTCCACATGATGTGGAGCAAATCTGGGCCTCCTTTTCTGCTATTAAATTTGGTTTCTAGATTTATCCTTACTTTTCCTTCAATTGATCACACATGATACCCCTGATGAGAGATCTCAGATGGAAATGGAATGACACCTTCCTTCAGGAAAGAAAGGATTATGAAAACCAAGGCATGCTATTGATAGGAGTAGAGGTCAGTGTCTTCCCAGCTATTAAATGTTGGCATGGTTCGACGTTAACGCCCGCAAATGTTGGCTGCGCTAGTGGGGGGACATAGTAGGGATGGCTGCGATGGTTTATCCCTACTATGTACTATAACAACGAGTGATAAGCAATTCCAAAGGACAAAATTTGGTGTTATTTATAAGTGGCCGTGTAAACCAGCAAGGTCACCTATGCATCTTTTTTCCTCTGCTTTTCCCTTTTTTCATTGAATTGTCACCGAGTGATAAATCAATACATAGGGACCGAGACCCACTAACAAATTATACCGCAATAAACTTAGGCTATTTCTGTGTTTCTAGAGAAAATAAGTAAATAGATAAAAAGGTAAGATGGCGATGAGTATAGTGAGGGAATTCAATCTTCTACCTCTTTATGCAGATGTCAATTTAGTTTTAATTTTTCACTTTTACCAAGTTGGTCTTGGACATTTGCACAAGACTCCGATGCGGTCTTTTCTGACCAATTGTTGCCAGAAAATGGCTGACTAGTTGGGTTCCCCAAGTTAGTATATAGTGTAGGATGATTGGTTATGATTGGAATTTCTTGCAAAAGTTTAGGATTAGAACTGCTCGGGTTGGTCTATCGGTCTGGACTGGCCCAATCGGGATAATTGAGTAGTCCATTAGTCCAATGGAGCAGCCCAAGTAATGTACTACAATTGACAGAATGCATCGTGTAACTATGACATGCACGAGTAATATCATTTTCAGTTGTACTCGTTTTAACTAAGATTCAATCCTTCACCACCTGAAGATTTATGTGGCTCAAATCACTTTATATGAGCATATCCCAAAAGCAATCATCAGGAAAAATAAGTAAAGCTTCTTCTTTTTTTCCACTCCTCTCATGGAAGAAACCTCTTTTTAATTTGTCGCGTTAATCAATAATTCTTCTTTTTGTTTCTATTTTGATTCGCGAAAGAAGCCCATGAGCCCTCGCCTCATGACCGTGCTCCGTGTGGCACCTTGTCGGAGCTCAGCCGGGCTCTCTCTCTCTCCTCTCTCTCTCTCTCTCTCTCTCTCTCACAACCTTCTTAAGAACCCAATTGCCTATCAAAACAACAAATCTTCATTTGATGGAGAATGTAGAATCTAATGAATTATGATCAGACCATGAAGAGAGACATGAAGCAACAAAAATCTCTCTCACGTACATTGATCTCAATCTCGTGACCCCAGCTTACCCGAGAGGAATCAATCATGAACTCCACACCGGTTACTTGCTTTTAGACATGGTCTGCATGCGACAAGACAAGAAATGAGGAGCAACTAGAGACTCAAAAAGTCATCACCGGCTCGAGAGCCGTCTTCATGCCGTGAGTGGGTTCATGGCCGCCTGTATCTCTTCCAGCGTTCGTCCTTTGGTTTCAGGCACCAGCTTCGCCACAAACAGTATTGTCAAGCCGGCTACGGCTGAGAATATGAAAAACGTTCCTGGAAGAGAAGAAAGTATAAGAGTTGCGCGAAGTTGGCTATAACTTTTTCGTCCATCGAGAGAGAAATTGAGCAAGCGAGCAAACCTGCTGTACTGAGTTCCATCAAGAAATTAAAGATGTATGTAACGATCCATGAAACAAACCAGTTGACCAGAGACACTAAGCTTCCAGCTGAACCTTTCATATTTATGGGGAATATCTGAAGCAGCAGACACCAATCAAAATGAGCCTCATAAGAATTCGCTTGATTCTGTAATTTGAAACTGCAGTTGCTGAGATTTACTCACCTCAGACATTATGAGCCACGGTATACCAGCAAGGCCCAATCCAAATGATGCATTATACACCTGATTGTGAAATTGAAGACATCAGCACGTAACTTAATTGATTGAATGAGTACGGACGTGTATGCAGAGGTCAAAAAGTATCTTTGGAAGCTCGTAGTTACCAGTATTCCCACGAAAACCAAAGTGGGAGCAACTTGTGTCCACCGGTGAAAATCCTGTCAATGGCAAAGCTCAAGCAGCTCTGAGTAAATTCAACGGATAACTCTTACAGAGGTTTTTTCAGGGTCACTTTATTAAAGATGGTACCTCCAGCAGAAATGATAGTCCGGCAAGAAAGCAACCTAAGCACGTTCCGCTTGCAGATATCTGTCAAAAATCACTTGACCTCAAGTCATTACTTTTACTTCTATACATACAGGGAGCTTAACATCAGTTTCTTCGGATCACAGTACCAGAAGCAATGGTCGCCTTCCCGACTTATCCATCAAGAGCACACCAACAACTGTCATAGGAACCTGCAGGAAAGAAAATAAAAATAATGACCTCTTCTCCAGCCAACTTATTCTATTTTATTCTTGAACAAGCCGAAGACCTGAACGACAGCAATCGTTACAGTTCCTACATTGGCGGGAAAACCTACAGTAACGAGAAGATTTTGTTAGTCATCGGCTTCCATAGTATCTTGCCAACAGATGATCCTTAAGAAGTAATTATTTACCTGCAGATTCAAATATAGAGCTTGCATAAAAGGCAACGGCATTAGAACCGCCAAACTGTTGCAGAGCCATCAGCCCAACTCCAACCTGCAATGTCTTACTTAGGCTGAAATAAAAGTAAATTGACAGGTAAGGAAAAAACACCCTTCGGAGATGCATTGACGACTCACAAGGAGAGAGCGAGCATATATCTTCTGAAATAAGTCCCAAATTCTACCCTCGGAGATTTGTTGAAGAGTCAGCGTGTACTCCTGCAGACCAGATAGTTAGCTTGCTTTGGATATGACGTGAATTTATCACAAACTATATTGGAATAATAATGATTAAGCAAAATTACTTTGATCTCAGTTGCTTCTTCTGAAATATCTGCCTTTTTCCCTCTCAGGTTTTGAAGAGCTGCTTCATACTCTCTCTCCCTACCCACTTTTGCCTGCATTTAGATCAGTAAAATAGATTTCCCATAGGACGTCACAATCTGGAAAGAATTCAGTGAAGTCTGCACATTTCAATACTTGTTCCAATTCTTTCCGTTTCCAAGGTTCCTGAATACTAAAAAAGCAACCAATCTATGCTTAGGTTAATTGTTTGGTGCTTATATAGTTCTTCCAATGAGGCACATGAACCCTGACTCACCAGCCATCTTGGCGACTCTGGGATGAAAAACAGACCTAAAAGTTGAAGCATGCATGGACCAGCACCTGCAGATGATATCTTGTAAAAAACGATTTGTAGTCGGAAATTTTATCATATTGGATATGAAACTGTAATGAAATTACCTATCAGAGCTAGAACACGCCAATTGACAACAGTTCCAATGAAATATATAAGCGCTGAGCCAAAAGAGAGCATGAACTGTCGAATGGAATCAATCACACATCAAGTATCATCAAAATAGCCAAACACACATTCAAGCTATCAAAGTTACCTGATGAGCTGTTGCGAAACCCCCACGAAGATTTTTAGGCGTTATTTCTGAGATATACACCGGAACCTATTTCATGATGGTAGTTACTATATTATAACTAAACTGAATCAGCACCAGCAAGCAAGTCCCAACTTCACATTGAAATAGCGCTTACCACATAGGAAATAAGCCCAACTCCACATCCTACCAACAGCCTTCCAATGTCGAGCACCCAAGCACCCTACTAACATCAACTTAAAACTTAGCTACGTGGCATTAACACCAAGAAGAAGTATACCATATCCCTCACTAGTTCTTCTTTATCGATTCCTCTTCTCCATTATACATCTAGTAATTCCTTTCAACTTATTCGCATTCAATCAAAGGAAAAATGCCAGTATGCAGATACCTCTGAAAATATTATTGCAATCCATCCAGAGAGACAGAGTATGTCAGAAATCCCCATTGCCTGTCAATATTTGCAGATCACATGCACAAGGTAGTAATCAAATGTTTAGCCTCTTTCAGCCCCTTAGAAATCAATGCTCTGGACACAAGTTGAACTTAGCGAATAATAAGAACCAACAATGAGGCCACAACCCTAGCTAAGACCATGTGGGAATAACTTAATAAAGAGTTCGTTTATCATCTAGGTTCAAGGATGTGTGAGAAAAAGAAAGACTTACACCTCTGCGACCAACTAAATCCGCTATCTTTCCGCTCATTATGGCACCTAATATTGCTCCAACTGTCATAATTGAGCCAAAAACAGAGTACTGCATATACAAAAAGGCTCCATACGTAAGCATGAGGTTAAGTCAGAAAAACATAAAAATAAAAATGCCCAAGAATTCTAGATTACAACTAATTGAAGCACATAAAATGAACAGCTGCTTTACTCAGACAGAGCCCTAGAATTACATATTCAAAAGGCCATACAGCAATTTTAATTATTATGAAAGTACTTATTTCTGAACAATATGCTCCAAACTAAAGAGCCAGTAAGATGCATTAGGAAATGTCATTTAAAAGTCATAAACCTTGGTCTCCGTATCACTAGGTTACAGTGTTTTCAAACCATCCTTAACCATGTAATTAAATTGACTGGTCCAACGGATAAAAGGAGTTGATCTTCCTTCAACCAAGAAAATACCTAGTAGCACAGACTCACTGAGTCAGTTTAAATAGACACATTTCAGTGGATGGATTTACTGATAAGATGATCTACTAAAAGCAGAATTGCCCTCTTACTAACTGGGGTTTTGACCTGTAAAAATTGTCATGGAGCTGCAAAATTCAACAAAGACATAAGAAATCATATAGATAAAAAAACCTATATGTTAGCCTACAAATCCCTTCCTAGCGGTGTCCACAATTAGATGTTCCATTGATTTGAGACTCAACATATACCCACAGTATCCACCATGTTTGCATACCTCAGCCAAAGAGAGACCTAAGTCATCCATGATTCCAGATTCAGCAGGTGATGAATAGCCTATCTGCAATTATGACAAAGCAGAAACTACTGTCATTCAACTGATTTAACAGACAACATGGGTCAGAACCAGCCAATTGACATATGAACATGGCTATTTCATATCCCTTTATTACAAGTAAAGCATTCAAACACATGTTGTTACAGTTGAATGCAACTACCAACATGACACTGGTAAAAGCATTCAAAGCAATGTCCACACAACTGCTTATTCAGTTCCAGAATTAAATAAAAGTTTTTTCAGAATTGAGCATCAAAAGGATCGATAATCCTCAAGTAACAAACTCATAGGTGCTCATACCATTTAATGAAAAAGTCTGTCTTTCATTCTGCTAACAGGGACAAATCCACAAGTAACATGCAACCCTTTGAAATGCATCCCATAATAATAGGAATTTCACATGGCCAGGGTCAATTTGCATCCTGCTCTGCTAAATGTAACAGCAAGATTCTTTCTGAGGCATTGGAAATGAGTGAAACAGAATCATTTTCGCATATCATCATTACCCTGTTTATTTTCAAGGAGCCGAGTACACAATATACATTTGCCTTCCAACAATGTTCACACGATCAGCTCAATCCCCACCCGAGAGCTCATAATTTTAAAGGTCAGCGCATTCGGGAAATTCAGTGCTCCAAACACAAACCACCCCAGCACAGTGAAATAGAGACATGATATTTAGATTGGTCACTAAGCGTTGAGAGCGTCACTCACGGCTGTCCCAAACTCTAAGGAACCGCACACGGCTACCAGAGTGCTAAGCAGCAACAGCCACGTGGCGGAGCCGCCGCCACCCGACAAAGTCGCCGTCAAGAGCCCTTGTTCTGCACCTTCTTGTCCGTCCATGTCTTCGTTTTCCAAGAAATTAGAGAAACCATGAGGATTCTTTAGTTTTGTCAGCGAACCACTTTAGTTAGCTACGGGTGCAACCGCTAGTCAACGCGTTCCATAACTTGACGGTACTATTCAGAATGCAGCGCAACTCCTACTTTCGTCGTACCATGATTGAAGGGTCGATGAACTCGTCGGTCCCAGATCGACGAGTTGCCTTTAAACAGTGCTGACTCTTGTGGATCATGGGTTTGGCTGTGACGTTCTTTGCTTTTCACATCTAACGATGCTAATGCAATTTATTACAGCTGGGTTGAAAAGATAAGGATGAACTTGAGTTGCGACGCAACTAAAGATTGATTCTTTCGACAGACCCCAGTCATGGCCATGGATGAGACAGACATATGGAGCGATGGCGATGTAACAGCAGGGTCCGAGAATGGAACCGAGAAATGCCCTTGTGCACGTCTCCCTGTTACTTGGGAGAAGAAATTGATAAATGTTTTACTATAATTTCTTTTGAAAGAATATGAAGCATTATCATGCATTATACTAAGCATTCACTTTGTTTGATACAAAATAAGAGTCATAATTTCGAATTTCACCAAAAAAGAAAATCAAAATTATGACTTTACCCTTATCTTTAATTTGTCAGCTTCTTTACAAATTAAATCTATTCATACCGGTACCTAACCAATTTGAGTTTAGTGCATGTGACCCATTAAATTTTGATAAATCTCATGAGATCTTCGCCTCGATGTGCATGAATTTGATTCCTATAAACGGGTTGATCCATAAATTGCCATGCAAATTAGGGTCGATATCTTGACCAAAAAAAAAAAAAGGGTCGAAGGAAGGGAAAGTATTAAGTGACCTTGCCTCATTTATAAATCTATTATCTTGTTACTCTCTCTAGCAAATCAAGTCAGATGAAATTAGATTAGTGTGATACTATTAAAAAGATGTTAAGCATTATCGATTACATTCCCCATACTATGTACATGCTTGGAATGGGATTCAACTTTCAACAATCCACAAGATAGCCTTCCAATTACGTAGAAGCATTTAAGTAAAGCATGGTCTATCTTTGAAGGTTTATCAATTTTAATGAACTTGGACTATAGAAACATTCTAGGGTAATATATTGCAACCCTATAGAAGAAATTATTCATGCCCCTAAATGACAAATGAAGATTTATTGTTCGAATCACGATGCCAACTCAAAATATCGCTTGCTCAACACTTATCCTAATCGAGTCTACAATTGATAACAGTTCAAAAGAAATGAACTCATGGTTCAACATGTTATATTTATAATCGAAAGTGCAGCTTTGCCTCTATTTAAAACAACAAATACACTTTGTGACCAAAATAAGAAACCAAAGCGTTCTGTTTACAAAATTCAAGAAAGCACCGGTAACATTCTCTGCAGGCTAAGCTTCTAGACTCTTATAATTTGCCTTCCCATGACCACATACAAATGCCCGTACGAGTACAATGGGACAGCTTCATTGTTGTGCGGACATATTGACGTTCAAAGCACAGTGACATTATTCCAAACGCATATCGAGAGAGTTGATGCCAATGCTTAGAGATTGAAATAATACAAGACACAAGACCAGTCTTGCAATATAAGCGTCAACCTGAGGGGAGCAAACTATTGCCGTACAAGTAGGTTGTTAACGTCCTCCGACATCCAGGCAAAAACCAAAATGAAAACAAAGCCGGATAATGCAAGCCATTTCAAATATACTCCAGCAATAAGGACTCTGATTATTAGATGTCTAGACCAAAGAACAGTTTTATCGTCGCGTCCTCTCATTGACCTGGTTTATGATAACCACAGAACAAGGTAGCGCCAAATTTACTTTCTCCTTTTGGCCAAGCCATGTCGAAAAACTGGGTACTACTAAAATTGGCGATGCATCTGCAAGAGAAATTCTGTGTTACTTATCTACTTAAAATGGGTTCATGGTGGCCTGTATTTCTTCCAATGTACGCCCTTTAGTTTCCGGCACCAACTTTGCAACAAATAGAACAGTGAATCCACATATGCTTGAGAATATGAAGAACGTTCCTGAATATAAAAGTAGACAGATCAGTGAACATTTCTCATAGATATAATGAGCACAAGCTTGAGAAATGAAGCATCGACAACCATTAGTTGTAGGTGTCATGAACGTGACTCTTATCCATGCATGTACAATATGCATAAAAGAAGTTGTTTTGTATAATGATGTTGCAGACTGATTCATTGTCTTAATTACTTTATTTCTTGAAAGATAATGCTTTATTATTCAAGGATGTGACATCTTTCACTTCGCAAATGGTACTATGTGTTGAGCATTTTGATGCAGCACATCATTCAACCATATGATGAAGAGGTGAAGGCAAGATTATTCTCCATTAGGTACAAATTAGGAAAAATTTGATACCCTGGAAAATCTAAACTAAGATCACCTGGACAAGCCAGTGTTTCTCCATGATTGAAGCATAGAGTATCGATTTTCAAAAAGCAAGCACTGTACGAGAGAGAGAGTGAGAAGAAAAGTTCACCCGCTGAATTCCAATCCATCATGAAGTTGAAGGCATATGAGATAATCCAAGAACCTAGCCAGCTCACCACCGTCACAAGGCTACCAGCTGAACCTTTCATGTTTATAGGAAAGATCTAACAGCAAAAGACATTTCTCAGTGAAGATATGACTTGCCACTGTTCTTTTTCAATCTTCTGGTAGTAATAACTCAATGCAGAAGTTCTACACGAAGCTACCTCTGACATTATAACCCATGGAATTCCTCCCATACCTAGAGAGAATGATCCTGTATAAACCTGTTGGAAAGTCGAAGCGATAATTACTCTGTTGTCTCACCACTAAATTTTGTGCCGGATGAAACTTAGAACATACAATTTGCAACGAGATTCAGGGAAATCTGAAGTTTCCAATTTCATATGTAAAATTCATGCATAGTTAGTGCGCATTACCAGAACACCGACAAGAGCCAGGATCGGAGTGAATGCCTTCCACATTTGGAGGTCCTAACACACAGAGACTAACTTCATGAGCCAAAATGCACATGATTATAAAAAGCTAGATCGCAGAGAATATGATGCTCATCACTGAAAAGAATACCTGGAAGTAGAATGAGAATCCCGTCATCAAGCAACCGAGGCATGTTCCTGCGGCAGAAACCTGTCAAAGTTGGTAAACTTCAGCATCAACACTTGGACTTGACGAAACAGTAGAGTGTAGAAGGTGCTTCTGTGCATACCAACAAAAGTGGCCTTCGGCCAGATTTATCCATCAGGAGCACACCCAATGCCGTCATTGGAATCTGCAAACATGAAATTAATCTCCACCCTCTAAAAGGAAAAAAAAATTACATATGCCGAGTCAACAGCCAAAACAGGACCAAGAGAAGCAAGAGAGTGGAACCTGAACGACAGCCATCGCTATAGTCCCAACACTACCAGAGAAGCCTATCAAAGGACCAAAATTGGGGAATAAACAAATCCTTTACTTGCTTTTTGCAAGTCAAATCAAATATAGCTTTACAAAAAAATTCCAGATGTACCAGCTGATATGAATATGAAGCTAGCATAGAAAGCAATTCCATTCACCCCTCCAAATTGCTGCAGTGCCATCAATCCAACTCCAACCTACACCTCAAAGTTATCATCAATTTTGACACTCATCTATCTAAAGTAAAGTGGAGCTGCAAGACTTAAGCTAATGTGGAATACCGACAATAAGTGAGTAGGCATATTTCCTCTGAAGCAAGTCTGATATCCTGGCTTCTGAAAGCTGTCGAAGGGTTTCTGTATATTCCTGCAAAATAGTACAACCCACATCGACATTTATAACCTGCAAGGCAAATTCCATCCAGCGAGCTGTTTTACAAGAAGTTAAAAGAGCTAACCCAAATCTCAGCTGCTTCATGAGAGATATCAGCATTTTTCCCTCTCAAGCGAAGTAAGGCGGCTTCACACTCTTTACTCCAACCTTTCTTTGCCTGAACGATATCAGCATGTTAAAATGATTTTTTGGGACACTTCAAATTGGTTTTAATTTTTTTTTGGTAATCTTCAAATTGGTTTTAAATTAATCTCCTTAATTGTTGACAAATGCTAAAAGTTGCTTTTTTGTGTCATCTAGAAGGAGGGTAACTGAAGAACAAAGCGTTAAGAACAACGCACCAGCCAACGAGGAGATTCTGGAATGAAAGCCAGACTGATGACCTGTACAAGACATGGAACAATGCCTGAAATGACATCAACAGCAAATTGTAATACTATTCTGATGAGATTGATACAGCATTGCCAGGTTACAGACTCACCTATGAGAGCCAATGCTCGCCAAGTGACAAATGCTCCAATAAGGTAAGTCATTGACACACCGCAACAGATCATTAACTGTTGAATTGAGATGGTCATAGCTGAGTTTGATACAGGAGTGGTAAGAGTGCAAAGTTATAGTTACTATCTATAAGTGATTTTGCATTACCTGATGTACTGTTGTAAATCCTCCACGAAGGTCTTTTGGTGTAATTTCTGCTATATATATGGGAACCTGTTTCATCAGGTGAGATAAGACTCAAAACTAGATTAAGAGAGGAAGTTATGCTGAATTCGAAGTTTCAACTACAATTACCACGTATGAGAGAAGCCCCATTCCACATCCTACCAGCCACCTCCCAACGTCAAGCCACAAAGAAACCTTTCAAGAATAATTGAGCAAACTAGTAATGAGGTATTAAGAAAAACGAAAACGCAGTTGCTTTTGAAGATGATTTTTGGGATGGGATACACGTCTGCTACTTGGTTATTGGCATCAAAACATCCGTAGATTCCCTAATTATTACAAAGCAAATTCAAAAGTGAAAATGGCACCCACTTGCAAACTTCATTGTCTTGGTGCAGGCATTTGCACATATGATAAGCAAAGAACATCCGCAAAATTTCAACAATTAAAAAAAGGTCAAATGTGCAACATGAACAATTTGCACACAAACTGATGTGATTTTTTTGCATAAAAGCTGATTAGAAAAGACAGATTTCAAAGATCGAGAGGTCAAAAGTAAGAGAATCTGACTATACTTGAGATGGGAACAAGATGGACAAACCTTTGATAGTGCTATAGCTATCCAACCTGTTATGCATAATATCTCTGAGAGTCCCATTGTCTGCTTCACCAAAACTAAAAAAATTCAGAAAACTGATCTTTCATTGAAAAAGACAACGTCATACAACAAAACCATACTGGACAGGCGATCTACTTACACCTCTTCGACCTATGTAATCTGCAATTTTCCCGCTGATAGCTGCTCCCATCATAGCTCCAATTGTCAATATCGAGCCAAAAAGTGAGTACTGCAGGGTGACAGCCAGAGAGAAATGTATAAACAGATGACAATGCAGATTGTGGACACCAAATCTTTGAACTGAAACATTTTCTCATATCACAATATTGTCAATTAAGTTGAAAAGCATTTTCCCTCATAAATCAGATCCAATTCCTCCAACCTTCCAAGTCGTCTACCAAATGCCAAAACTTATACGCTAGATGACCACCATGGCATAGATACACCAAGTTGTAAACACAGGGCACAAACACTGAGCATAATGCAAGGCAAGTACATCCGACCATTAGATGTGCATCTCTTTGAACGTTCACCAATGATATAGTAGTGAAATTAATGGCAATTGTTGTCACTAGAAGAACAAAGACAAGTGATGAACAGCGAACTGCAAAGTCCAACTACCTCTGCGGGAGTGATGCCCAAATCATCCATGATTCCAGACTGAGCAGGTGACGAGTATCCCACCTTCAATCAGAATCAAAAGCATCAGTTCTTGTGAACCAAGTGATATAATTGTGAATCATACTCAATACTGTCGCCAAATACTCAATAGAAATTTTCGTTAGAGTAATTCGAATTGTCAAATCTCTGAATAATCCTTCCTCATGTCAGTTTGCCAGTAACATAGATAGATCACTTTCGTTTATTTTACATAACTAACCTTTTCTCGCCTGAATCGACATGTAAAGCTTAAGCAAAATACAACATGACTTTGACTTACATCACAAAGATTCTCTGATAAAGCTATATCAATCAAAACCATCGTGTGCTAAACAACTTTTCTTTTATAAACCGCCAAAACCACAGTTGAAATACACATGGTACAATTAAATCTGAACGAAGAGCTTGCAACGATAAACCGAAGAAGACAGCCATCTGATCAAGAACTAAGATTAAATAAGTCCGACCCGAGTAATATAAAGATTGTTTTTGCAAATACTTACGGCAGAACCAAACACATATGAACCGGAAACAGCGACCAGAGTGGTGAACACAAGAACAGGGGTGACGGAAGAAGAAGATGAAGAAGATCCACCATCCCCTTTATTTGGGCAGATGGCTCTCTTCACAAGCAGAGGAGCTTTTGATGTCTCTACTGCTTCTGAATCTGGATTCTCTCTGTTCATTCTGTTCTTCTTTTCTTGAAAGACCAAGAACTGAAGTGATAGACTGAAGGGGGAAGGTGATCACCAAAATCTCTCAGAGAGGAGAGAGAATGTGTGGCGGAGTAATGAAGACACGGACAAAAGAGAGAGGACTTCTGCCAAGACGGGCCAAGCAACTCAAGGCAATTGTGAGGTGTGAAGCTTGTCGTGCATGCAGTTTGTCGTTTTCTCTGTCAGTTCTGGTGTCAGCGTCGTCAAGTTAATCGTGTGAGTCCCCCTATTACCAGGTTCAAGCAAGGTAAGTGACTTTTACTATCTTTAGTAATTTCTACTAATGATGATATGATATGCAAATACCATCAAGTAAAAGGATAAGAAATTTTTTTCCCATAATTTCTTGAAATTTGAGTAATTTTACTTCAATTAGAAATTGTGGAAGGAAATTTTAAAAGCACAAGTCGAAACTATAAGTAATTCTACAAACAGGCTTGGATTTTAGTATGGATTACTATCTTTTGAGAAATCACATGAAATATATAATATTATTACCTCCATTCAATTTTCGGCCAGAATTGAATTTGTACTACCGTCAAAATGGAGATAGAATATGCTGACTAAACATTGCAATTTTTATGATGCTCTGGTATTTATAATGACTATAATTTCGTCATAAGATTTATAATTAATATTCATTTTTATACAATGAAGTTGAATTGTTTATGGCCTCCGCTTTTATTTACTGAAGATGACCGAAGTGTGACTAAGAGTTTAAAAACTTTTATTGGTGTTAAAAGAACGCATAAGAATAGTTATTCTACAAAACTATACTGAAAGACGGACCATAAGTATCTATCAAATTGGACTAGATCAATAAGGTGTTGATTGAGATTATAAGGAATTTTGCTTCTTCCGTTGTGGTCCTGGGTTCAAGCCTTATTGGTAGCGCACTTTACGAGCAAAATCCCGAATGCATCAGGCCAAGGTAGTAGAGTGTGCAATTCGGACCACCTAGGAAGGTGGACTTGTCCAGATCAGTCACATCTGGTCTGATCGTCAAATAAAAGTAAAGCGTGACTAATGCTCTGTAAGATGATCTCTTAGCAAAAGGATAAGGAATTCCCAATGCTCTTGCTCTTCCATTTCACGTTGCAGTTCATTCTTTGCACAAATCAGGAACAAAAGGATGATCCCACGAGGGTCTTTTGACATCCCATTAGGCATAATTGCAATGTGAACTCAAGCAATCTCCTCGTGTTTGATTTGACAAATTTAGTGATGCTGTTATCAAATTTGGATTAAAACGGTACCAAGTAGATCATTCGGTCTTCAATTTTGTCTCCTTAGCTAGTTGTATTTTTCTTGTGATATATGTGGATGATGTTATCATTTCTAGCAGTGACTCAGATGGTATTCAACGGCTCAAACAGTTTATGCATACACAGTTTAGTACTAAGGATATGAGACTTTTCCTGTATTTCCTAGAAATTGAAGATGCATACGCACATACAAATAGCAATTTAACCCAACAAAAGTTTGTTCTTGATATTCTTGATGAGGTTGGCCTTATTGGAGCAAAACTGGTTGATATTCCTATGGAACCCAATGTGAAACTTGATGCAGAACATGGAAAACTTTTACATGACTCGATAAAGTAACAGAGAATAGTTGTTAGTCAATTCATGAGTTCTCTTCGGACTACTCATTGTGATGTTGTGCTTTGATTATTATATACTTAAAAGGGGCATTAATTTCTAAGAATTATGGCAATATCACAGGCTTTTCTAATGCTAATTGGGCTAATAGAAGATTTACATCGAGTTATCGTGTATTTCTTGGAGGTAACTTAGTTGCATGGAAGAGCAAGAAACAAAATATGGTTTCTCGATCAAGTGCTAAAGCAGAATATAAACGATAGCACATGTGATGGGTGAATTGCTCGAGTTAAGGATGTTATTGTCAGAAGTTGAGCTATCAACATCAGAATGATATTATATCGTGATAATCAATCAGCTATTCATATTGCAAATAATCTTTTCTTCCATGAGCGAACCAAGCATATTGAGGTTGATTGTCACTTTATAGGAGAAAAGGTGCAGAGAGGGGAAATCACTCTTCAACATCAGCTTGAAGATATTTTTACCAAGTCTTTACGAGGGAATAGAGTGAATTTCTTATGTAACAAATTGAGATTGTTTGATGTCTACATCCCAACTTGAGGGTAGTGTTACGATATAATAATAATGATAAATCGATCATTTATATTGATAGGGTTACACATACACATACACATACACATGGATTTACTATTACTTAACAGAAAGAATAGCAGATTCATTGTTACTTTTGTTTTAGTGTGTATAAATGTTAATAAACAGACAGGACGATTTCAACATTTTAGTTGAAATCCTCAGTTGAAACTCTCTCTTCGTTTGGGGATAGTAAGTGATCACTACTTTTGAACCACTAGGCGTTCGTCTTCGTGCCACTGGGCATCTCTCTTATGTATGAGAACCGGGTCAGAAATTCAATTCTCATCTCAGGATTCGGGAAGAGGGGGAAAATTAAAAAAGCAAAACGATTTTATTAATACTTAAAAACTACACAGAGAAGAAAACTACTGTTAAGATTGATTGTAAAGATCCAATGAAACGTTAAAGCATCATGACACTTTGGGGGATTGTAAAGCACGATTCTGATGATCCATACAGGAAATTACAGACAGATTGTCTGCCATCAGTAGAAAAGACATATACGTGTAGCCATAAACAGTGTTAGTTAATCAGAAAATCACCGCTTCTATTTGACTTGTACTAATGGCTACCAAACTTTTGATGTACTATCGTTATGCAATTATACAAATTTAGTTACTTAAAGATGCAATTTGGTCTGTTCAATTCATCAAGACAATAATGGAATGTACTACTATGGAACTTCTCCTCTTTTATTTAATCTTTCACATTTCATTAATTCTTTGCAATTCAAAGCCTCTTGTCAGCCCTGCTGTCAGTGCTGCTTGTGTTCGGATCAGACCAAATCATTGAAGAAAATGGGCAAGTGATGCTTGCAATTCTTCCAATGCTCGCCCCTTGGTCTCCGGCACTACCTTCGCGGTGAATAAGACTGTGAGACCACACACGCACGCGAATATCAAAAATGTCCCTGAAAGTAGCACAGTCCAGATTAAGCATAGATAGAGAATATATTGAACAGAGAGAGAGAGAGAGAGAGAGAGAGAGAGAGTGTGTGTGTGTACCGGGGGCGCTCCATTCGAACATGAAGTTGAAACTGTAGCTCACAATCCAAGAACAGGACCAATTGACGAATGTCACCAGGCTCCCAGCCGAGCCTTTGATGTTTACAGGGAATATCTGCAGAGAATATATTCACTGAGAATGGTCTTGAGATAGAGACTGCAGAATGCAAATTTAGACTGAAGGCATGTACCTCGGACATGATAATCCACGGAATTCCTGCCACGCCAAGTGAGTAAGCCATGGAATACACCTAAATGAATACTCTGTCAGCAAGCTTCTTCAATGAATCATTGAGGAATGGTTCAATATGAAAAGAGACAAGGAAAAAGGGCACTCTTATAGAGACTTACAATAACTCCTACATAAGCCAAAATTGGGTCCACTGCCTTCCAATGGTTAAGGTCCTGGTTGAGCAACAGAAAAAATAGCAGGAATAAATGAGGTCACTTGTAAATATCGAGAATTACGAGTAGGCATAGTTATTGTTCATGAAACCTCCATGAAGAATGACAATCCTAGAAGAATGCAACATAAGGACATCCCAGCTGAAGAAATCTGCAAAGAAAATTTGAGTCTAGGCTGAGTATGTTGGAAAGCGGTCTCCTTAAGGAGAGTATAGCAAATTTATCATTTCCCAAACCATCAGAAGTGGTCTTCTCCCAACTTTATCAGTCAAGATTACACTAAGAGCAGTCGCCGGGATCTGCAAAGTATGTGGAGAATCATAAGAAAATCCAATGAGGCAAGCAACTTAGTCTCTCACCGCAATTCTACACAGTCTGGTACCTGGACAACAGCCATGCTTCTGTTACCAAAGCTACTTGAGAAGCCTGCCAAGATAAAAGATTAAGACAACAAAGCTTTAATCATTCGTAGGTTACTAAGGTATTTATCTCTTGATTTTTACCAGCTGACTCAAATATGGAGCCTGCATAGTAGGCAAAGGCATTAGTCCCACCAAATTGCTGAAGCATCATCAGCCCAACTGCTATCTAACACGTTGACAAAATTAGGAAAATAAGAAAAGGGAATGAAGATTGCAAGCAATTTGAATAATTTGGAGTGCATTCTCACTATAAGTGGATGAGTATATCGCCTTTGGAACAGATCCAGAATTCTAGACTGAGACTGCCTTTCAAAGGTCTCTGTATAGTGCTACACGAAAAAAATCAGAAAACCTCATAGGCAAAAATCAGATGCTTCCAAATTATCTGATAGATGCACGAGATTGAGATGTTACTCTGATATCGGCTGCTTCCTGAGTAATATCGACACTTTTTCCTCTTAGTCTCTGTAATGTGACTTCAAAATCTTTCTCTCGATGAACTTTTACCTGTGATGACTCTCTGATAGTGATCTTTCTAAAAATGAAATGTGCAAAATCTTGGCTTCGTAATCCAGGTCTATGATTTTACACAATTAGCAAATCCTTATGAGGGTGATGTACACCAATTGGATTGTGTGTCACAGTGCGATTGCCGTTGAAATGTTTATACCTGTACCTCAACCCAACTGACAAACTTACCAGCCATCTAGGAGACTCTGGAACAAAGGACAAACCCACTATTTGGATGACACAGGGAATGCAACCTGAAAAGGATATTACCAAGAATGATCTTTCGACATTTTCCCAACTCATTTGCCACATAACAAAAAAGTAAATAAAAGGAATTGAGACACTACCGATTAGAGCCAAGATGCGCCAGGAAACAATGGTTCCAAGAAAGTAAATCAATGAAAAGCCACAGCATATCATGAACTGAAATAGAAGCCAACTCCGCGTTGGTGAGCAAATGAATTATCTCAACTCAATTTCAATTTCTATGGTATCCCAATTTTTTAACCTGATTGAATGCCGTGAATGCTCCCCGGACACTGCTAGGTGTTATCTCAGCAATGTACACAGGTACCTGTATGAAAACAAAGATAATGAAAGCAGCACATTGATGGCTTCAACTTATAGAAATTTATTAACACAAGAAGGCCGGAATCTTCCTGCGTATACCACGTAACATATAATCCCAATGCCAAGCCCATTTAGCAGTCTTCCACTATCCAGCCACCAAGCATTCTGCAGATGAAATGGAGTATACCATCAAGTTCTTAAGCTCTATCTAACAGCCTAAACCATGACTTGATCATACATAAAAATAGGTTCTGTAAAAATTTTCCCCACATCTTAGCAGGAAGAGAATCAATAGATTATTATTTTTTTCCTGATGGTGATCCCTTAACCAGCTAGACAGATAGTTTGAAGCACAAACTTGCAAATGCAGTAAAAGATCGCAAGAACATTCTACAGGACCAATGTCTGAATGATCTCATCCATATAATAAGCACACGGCGAAAAATTGGGTTTAAATTATCAAGCCTCTTTATCGAGTCATCAACAATGAATAAAAACTCTGAAGAGGCGAGAGGAAGGGCAGGAACCTTGGCAAATGCTATTGAAAGCCATCCTGCAGCACAAAATATTTGAGAAAGCCACATTGCCTGCATCAAAAGACATTTTTTAAAAATCCCCATAAGACTGTCAGGTACCTCATTGAGGTTTCGAGAATGAAAGGGAAAGGTAGAGGATCACTCACCCGTCTACGACCAATCAAATCTGTTATCCTCCCATTTACCAGAGCTGCTATTAGACCTCCAACTGTTATCATTGAACCAAAAAGTGAATACTGTAACAGGAAAAAATGGGGGAGAATGTCAATAAAATTTGTGATTCATTTCCTATTTCTTTGTTTGGTCACTGATAGAGATGTCAATTTGTAGCTATGCTACTAATTCTCATTCGTTTTATTTCACTCTGACAAATCTCATTCACGATAGAGCACAATTAGTATAGTAGCTAATAGATGAACAATTCTAGAAATATCACGCAAATGCTTGACAGGACTTGCCGCTGCTGAAGACAGGCCCAAATCCTCCATTATGCCTGACTCAGCTGGTGAAGAATAACCACTCTGCATTGTTAAAACATGCCACCAGTTAGTGGTACCGTCTTCTTGATGGCCACTAATCTTGTCAAGACATGCAGCAAGCAGCACAATTGCCAAGAAAATTCCACGGCAGATTCATAACAAAGACCGAGGGAAAAAGTCGGTTTTCAAATGGCATCTTTCTCACAAATGTGATTGAAGTAATTAATGAAGATCATTTTACCTCTTTTCTGCATCAATGAGTTTCATGCAGGGCGCCTGAATGGTCCTGAATCAGCTAAGTGCTTTGTCGTGGTTTGAGTTGATATTATTATATGAAAACATGGTAAAAAGTATCAGACTCTCAAACACATTCTCATTTCCTTCTTTGTCCCGAGTTGTGAGTGGAAAATGTTACGAAGTGGTTGTCGGAACAAATTATGACATTCTTAACTACTCCAGGTCAACTGAATGCCTTGGGATGAGCCAAGTGATCAAGAACAGGATATGCAGGTGCTCGACAAGAATTTACGATACTTTTAGGCACCAAAAACAGAAGTAGACGCACATCAGCCAGAGTAGCAGACACAGATCTCGGATGCTTTATCCTGACACCAAAGACCAAACTGAAATTCCAGATTTTTCTTGAAAACACAACGTTGACCAATCATATAAGAAAACTGAGAAAACTTTGACCAAGTAATTTGCTTCTTTCCTCTCATCTTTTCCCAACGGAAAATTTTCAGTAGACCTCAGAAGAAATTGTTACGCCGTCTACTTGCCAATTATCAGAATCATAACAAAAGCGCACTCATTGCAAAATTCACCTCTGATTCAACTGAGATGCGGGCAAAGAACTGATAATCAAGAATCTTTAAAAGAAACAGAGCTGGTTTCTCGACGGTGAATCTTAAAACTTGATATAATACTCACAGCACACCCAGTCATGAAAGAACCGCCAACGGCAACGAAAGTGCTAAAAACAAGAAGCGGCGTGACTGCAGGATCGCTTGCAGGCATGATGGAACTGCCATGACTGCCATGGGCAGACACTTCTCTGGGAAGCAGAGCACTCGTGGGCAATCCATCTTCTCCTGCGCTCTCTCTCTCCATATCTCTTGTTCAAAAGCTCTCCCTCGTCAGTTTTCAAGAAATAAAACTTGGCAAGAATACGTCGTTAGTGATCGCGGAGAATCGAGTGAGATGGTTTGGTGAGCTAGAGAGGCAGCGACAGAGAGCTCAAAGCACTGGACTCTGTGTTGCATGAGAAGGCTTCTTCTTAGTAAAGAACAACCCATTATTATATGTTCTTTTTCTAAGTTCTTATATTCTTTGGTCGATCACGTGGGTGATTTGCTCAAACCTGTAGTAGTTGGAGCGGCAATTCATCCCTTTATGGTCGACGTATACTACACCAACCTGATGCTGCTACCTATCCTACGCTATCTTGGTGAATAATTAGAGATGAGAGATGGCACGGAGGGGTGATTCTGAACAATCGACACCTGAAAATTAAGAAGATAAGGACGTCTCTAATACCTGTTATATCATGCAAACTAGACCGATAGCATGGGGAATTGAGGGATAGAAAACCCCCCGGCCGAAGCAAATTTAGGGCAAAAATTCTGGTTCCAAATCCAAAGCGGATGTAGAACTCTTTTTTAGTGCGGCAAACTTACCAATCAACAATATATTTGCGTAGATGTTGATAATCTAAGTCTCCATTTGATTCACAAAAAATGAATAATCTGATGACAATTGGAGGTATTCCTACTTTTCGACTAGAAAAAAGAACTCCACCAACCTACCAATGCTACCTATCCAATGTCATCCATCAACCTACCGTCATAGCCCCCACTTAAATCACAAGCGCTTTCCTTGATAATCGAACCCCAGACTTCAACGAAGTCCAAGTTCGCTCTAACCAACTAGGCTACCTATGGATATGTATCTAAATCTCCATTTGTTTCATGTAAAATGGACGAATTGAAAAATAGCTTCCTAAAAACAATCATTTGAATCGATTAAAAAATGAAAAGAAAAACTTTTATCGTACACGAAAATGTTTAGATATAGATTACTATCGATATTGAAAAATTTATTAACTAATTATTTCAAGGGATACGAGTTATCATTTTCTAGAAAAAATATTTCTAAATCAATTATTACCTGTCAAATCAACGAATCCTAAATAAATATTACGAGACTTTGGTATTTAAAATAATGGGTTATGCACGTAAAATAACAGAATATATTTGTGAACTCATCATTTATTGACAACTGCGCAATTGTCTATATATAAACGGTGGGGGCCAAACTCAAGGAAATGTGAGGACAATAGCTTCTCTTGTAGCTTTCACTTTGTAACTCTTGAGGGGGCAATTTTGAGGGAAATAAATTGGAAAAACTCTAGGTAAGGCGGTAGGCTATCGCAATCACCGGGGCTTTTGCCTCCGCACCATGGAAATGGATTCCTTGCCATGTGTATGAAACACGACAGGGGTGATGTAGGGAGCTTCCCAACCGTCCAATCTGACTCGGACGACTGGGAAAATTTAAAAAAGAAAAAGTCTCAACCGTCCGATCTTAATCAGATGGCGAAAATCACCAAAGCACCTGTCATGTTCCGTACACACGGTAGAATTCTTTTTACTTTTGTTTTGGAATTTTTTTCTATAAAATCTCAACCGTCCGATCTTAATCGGACAGCTGAAATCACCAAAGCACCTACTGTGTTCCATACACACAGTAGGTGATCCGGGTTCCCACACCACATGAAGGATAGGTCGGTCATTCTCACAAAATCTTACGCAGATCGGAGTATCATGGAAAAGGATTTTTTTTTTGGCTAAATGTCACGTTTAGCATGATCCTACTAATACATAAATCGAGTAGATTGGTGTCAAAACTCAGACTTAATTACACTTTTACAATTCGATTGCACTTCATTAGAACTTTCATTTCCCACCTCATCTGTCGTAATTTCAAACTGAAGAAATGGAAGTACAACTCGTAAATAACATGTGTAATCAGAAAGCAAAGATCTGTGGAGTTGACTAAAGTTCTAGGGCCTCAATTGTTTGCACATCAATCAGAATGGATATGACAATCTTCCAGTATCCAGCTAAGATAATCTGTGGACGGTCGAATCGATCAGTGTAAAAGGTAAAACAAATTGCAAGGAAATCTCTTTTATCTTTCACCCCCTCTTGATGTCGCGAAGATTTGCCGCAATCAGGTTCAAAAAAGTCAATCCTGCAAGAAGGCTCTCGGCAGCCTGGCTCAACGCCTTTTGTGGTTGGCAACACAATCAATCCTGCCAATTCGGATCACACTAAAGTACAAGTCATTGCAGAAAATGGGCAAGTGATGCTTGTAATTCTTCCAATGCTCGCCCCTTGGTCTCTAGCACGAGCTTCGCGGTGGATAAGAAAGTTGAACCGCAAATGCACGCGAAGATCAGAAAGGTTCCTGAAAGCAGCGTAGTCGAGACACAAGAACTCATGCAGTTCATGCATTTCTTATTTTAGATATGGATACTGCTATATATATAGGAGAAGTGGATGTTGAAACTGAAGAGTATTAAAGAGGATCTTCAATTTGTGAATTACACCTCGAAGCAGTAGATTGTCGAAGCCGATTAAATTTCATTAAAGAGTTGTTTAATTCCAGTGTGAGTTGAGAGATTACTTCATGAGAAATTATGAGGGCTAAACGCTTGTGGGCTATTTGATGTAATTAAGGCTTGAGAAACATTGAGAGTGTTAAAATGACCCAATTGTAATTTTAATCTCCGTTGTATCATTTTATTCATAGTGGAATTCATTGTTACTCTACTTTGCTAGGCAATTGTTGTGGAAGTCAAGATTGAGCCCCAGCTCGATATGCCCTCGATCGCAAGAGGGCCCACTATGGTTACCACACGTTATTGGAAGTCGGCTCTGATATCACTCTGTAATGTTCTTGCTTCATCACCAATAATATTGTCTGCTTTAGGCCACATTATGAGATTAAGAATAATGAGTAGGGCTTAGTTAGTGACTGAATACCTGCTTGAAGAATGAGAATCCTAAACAAAGCAACTCAAGCCCATTCCAGCTGAAGAAACCTGCAAATGAATAGCAGATTTGGAAATGCTTATGAGCAATTTAATCGAGGAGACTACATCTATAGTATTGGGTTTCGTCACCATTAAAAGAGGTCTTCTTCCAGCGTCATCTGTCGATATTAAGCTGAGAGTGGTTGCCGGGATCTGCAAAAAAGGTGAGGAATCTTGAAAATGTGAAAAATAAAATTCATCGTCCAGCCAAATTCTTGATAGTCTATTACCTTGACAATAGCCATGCTTCGGGTACCAATGCTGCTTGAGAAGTCTGTCAGGATAATAAGATGAGATTACCAAGGCTTCATCCTTTATGATTAACTAGCATATGCATAGAGTAATTTTTACCAGCTGATTCAAATATAGAGCTTGCATAGTAGGCAAATGCATTCGCCCCTCCAAATTGTTGAAGGATCATCAATCCGACCCCTGTCTAAGCTTTGAAAATTTAGAAAAAAGAAAAAGAAAAAGAAAGCAGATCAAAAAATTGCAAGCAATTGAATATTTTGGAGGGAAGGCTTACTATGAGGGAATCAGCGTATCTTCGTTGAAACAAATCGAGAATTTTAGACTGGGATTGCCGTTCAAAGGTTTCTGTATATCCTGTAAGATAATATGAATCAAAACGTTAGAAAGTAAAAGGGAAAGGGAAAACTTTCTCCTATTGATATGTGAAATGGAGAAATTACTCTGATATCTGTTGCTTCTCGGGAAATGTCGACACCTTTGCCTCGGAGTCTCTGCGATGTGTCTTCGAACTCCTTTTCTTGACCGACCTTTACCCGTCAGTCAGTAACTACACTAATCATCTTCCTTGAAAATGCAGAATCCTCACTCCAATATCCCTAAGTAACTTCATCTTAAGTTTTCAGATTATTAGACAATCAGCACCTCTGCTCATTCTCAGTTGTCCACTAGACTTCAATTTCAGTCATGGCTTTGACGGACACAAGCCCGATGGCCAGTTTGAGAGGACTGGCCTTCCAAACCTTCTGTCTTAACTACGAAGCATGCACATTCAACGCAATTTCTAAACCGGTTTGATTAGTTCTGTGATTGAAATTGGTTGCGCCTTCGAAGAATGTGGCATGCTCTTTCCATAGACGCCTAGATCACCCAATTTGATGTTGTGCTGAGAGAGAAAGAACGTGGCAAGATTAGCATCAAGTCTGGCCCAGAACTAAATACGAAAATAGAGGGTTTAGGGCATGATATTTCAAAAACCGAATCAGGCGTTGGATATTCATAATAACTTGAGTGTTGTGGACATGTGTTATAGAATATGCATATGCAATATATCATTATGGTGATGTTTATGTGATAGTATTGAGGTATTGCGTTATCCGATTTATGCTCGTCATCAATCTATATAACATGATTTTATGAGATGAGGCATTATGAGGTATGTAAACATGCATAGTTTGGTCTTGTTTTGGGGCTTAATCACAGCCAACATGATATTCGACGTAATCGCAGCCGGTGTGATTTTCGGGGCATAACCACAGCTGACATGGCTTTCATTCATGACATTGGCAATTGAGATTAAGCTTATGTTTTATGTTGGTATGTATATTAATATTTATGCAACATTGCGCTATTGGAAACTTGTTTGATGTAAATGAAAATATTTCTCAAAATTGCATTATAGAAGTGATACTGGCTGAACTATGGTGAACTATGGTCTTGGTCGCCCCCTATTTACCTTTTCCAGATTTCAAGGCTCACGTTTCGTGATTTTTACATTGCAAATGAGAGTATGCGGAGATTTTATTTTATTTTTTACCCGAGTATTTGGGACTTTTTTTTTGTCCATCCCATCTCTAATTCTCCTCTCTCTTGGACTTATGTTTTGCCTCTTTGCAGATCGCAGGAGTCAAACCTATGCCAGGATTGTTTGTGAAGATGATTTTTGTTAATTTTTTAGAACAATGTCAGGAACTTGGAAATTGTTTTGGTTGTGAACTTCGCCTTTTAAATATTCATTCTAGTGATCATTATTTTGCAATAAGAGTTATATTTAAGAACAATTGACTGTTTAAGTTGAATTGTTGTAGGGCTTCATCCGCTATATATTGAAGGACGATCTGTTATTTTCCTTGAACCATAATACGGACTGGGGTGTAACAGCGACCTTATACAACTTTGGTCTGCAAAACTCCATAAGAAGATTTCATCTAAGTATCTACCAGATCTGACGAGATCAATAAGATGTTGACTGATACGACAAAAGATTCTCGTTTCAAACCTTTACTGAAAAACACTTCATGTGTATAATCTGGAACACGTCCGTGGATGGGGCGAGTATGTGATTAGATTTGCCCGGGAAGGAGGATTTGTCCAGGTCGGCAAAACCCAGCGGCCCGGACACTGTCTGAAGGTTAAATAGAAATGAAAACTTGACCAGTGCTCAGTAAAATCAATCACTCAGCAAAAGGACAAGGAAGCCACAATGCTTTTGCTCTTCCATTTCAAGTAGCTATACATTGTTTGATATCAGGAACGAAATGTTGATCCTAAAAAAGTCTTTTGATATCGCAATCGCAATGTCGGTAGACTAATAGAAGATCACTTTACTTTAACTCACTGCAGAAAAATGAACCAGCGATGCATGCACTTCTTCCAGGGCTTGCCCTTTGGTCTCTGGCACTAACTTCGCAGTAAACAGAATTGCTAAACCGCAAATGCCCGCGAATATGAAAAATGTTACTGGAAAAACAAGGCCCCAGATGCAAAACGACCATCAGATAATGCATTTAATTTATCCAAGCGCCGTCAAATGCGCTTAAGCTCCAGATTCTGAGATCATACTACATAAACAAAGTCGACAGAGACAGGAAGCATACCGGGCGCACTCCATTCAAACATGAAGTTGAAAGTGTAGCTCATGATCCAAGAACTTGACCAGTGGGCAAACGTCACCATGCTTCCTGCTCTCCCTCTTACATTTACTGGGAATATCTGCATAAATGTGCAATCAAAAGCGATCAATGGTCTATTGCTTTTAGTATGAGTCATCATGAACTTCAATAAAAAAAAAATTGATAATCCGAACCTCGGACATTAGAACCCATGGCAGTCCTGCCATGCCAATTGAGAGAAACAGAAAATATGCCTGGTTGCATTACTGGTCGATCAGCAACTTCAGCGAAACTCACCACACTGTTATAGAATATGATTCACTAAGCTCTGGTGTAATGATATACCAATATAGCTAGGAAAACCAAAATTGGAGTGACATCCTTGCAATTGTGCAGATCCTGTAGACAAGGCATAACACAATGAGAGAACAGAAAGCCAGTCAAAGTCATCAAGAACCCCACGGGTACTAGTGGTTGATTTAGTGATAGTAGAGCTAACCTGCATGTAAAATGACAATCCTAGCATTAAACAGCTTAAGCACATTCCAGCTGAAGAAACCTACAAATTGAGATTAAACTCAATTTCAACTTTCAGGTGATTGATTCCTTTTGGAACAAAAAAATAATGGGTTTCTTTTCCTAACCATCAAAAGCGGTCGTCGTCCAGCTTTATCAGTCAAGATTACAGTAATTGCGAATGCTGGAATCTACAAATATGTCAAACTATTTGTAACTCAAACGTGTGGAATTCATATTTCAGGATAATATTTCATAGTTGAGTATCTAGGAAATTCTCCAAAAGACAGAAATACAGCTAACCGCAACAATGGCTACGCTCCTGGTGCCAATGCTACTTGAAAAATCTGTCATGGACAGAAAAAACTTGTGATTATTTCTTCACATTTCCTGAAGCAGAGCAAAGCCTTTACCAGCTGATTCAAAAATGGAGCTTGCATAGTATGAGAAAGCACTAGCGCCACCAAACTGTTGAAGCAGCATCAGTCCAAGTCCAATCTAAGCTTTGAAATGATTGGAAAATGTAAGTCCTCACCAGACAGGATTGCATACAAATGTGCTTATAAATGTTTATATGTAGTTGAAGGAAAGCTCACTGTGAGTGAACGAGTATATCTTTGTTGAAACACATCTAAAAATCTTGACCGAGATTGCCTTTCAAAGGTTTCTGTGTAGACCTGTGAGACTCACAGAAGTTCAGAATGTGAGATCCTAGAACTCATCGGTCCTTCAGGGAAAAAAACAGCTTTTCCCTATAGGATTGTGAAAGGATTGAGAATTTACAGTGATGTCAGCTGCTTCCCAGGAAATATCAACACTTGGGCCTCTGAGTCTCTGTAAGGCAGCTTCAAACTCCTGTTTTCGACCCACTTTTACCTGTAAATTCATCCACATAATGCATATACCTTGAAAGCACTGTAGGACAACTGTAATTTTAATTTTTTCACGTGTGAGATTGCCACTCATGCGGAACTGCTGCAAGATCCTGAAGGAACTCACCAGCCATCTAGGAGACTCTGGTATGAAGTATAAACTGAAAATTTGTATCACACAAGGAATTCCACCTGTAAAACAAAATATAAAAGGAAACCTTTTCGTTTATTTTCTCAAATTTTTATCAGGAATAATAGTTAACAGAGAACCCCAGACACTACCGATCAGAGCCAAGGCACGCCAGGAAACAATAGTTCCAACAAAGTATGTCAATGAAAAGCCACAGGCCTGCATGAACTGCATTTCAAGAAAAATAGACCAAAAGGTGACGTATTGGCAACATAAAGCAAGCACATAATGTTTCAAGTTTATTCCTACCTGATTGAATGAAGCAAATGCTCCCCGAACATTTTTAGGGGTTATTTCTGCAATATATACAGGTACCTGACGGGCAAAAGAGAGGTGATGATCATCTGTGGTTCACATAAGTGTACCAAAGAGTCTAAATGCCTATTACCACATAGCCTGTGACCCCAACGCCAAATCCTATCAATGCTCTTCCAGTATACAGCCACCAA
The DNA here is from genome assembly GCA_019926035.1 of Melaleuca alternifolia. Taxonomy (NCBI): domain Eukaryota; kingdom Viridiplantae; phylum Streptophyta; class Magnoliopsida; order Myrtales; family Myrtaceae; genus Melaleuca; species Melaleuca alternifolia. The sequence goes on from JAGKPW010002284.1 coordinate 1,264,193, forward strand.
ACATTCTGCGAGGCGACAGTAGTGTACAATTAAGTTATAGTGAAAAATATTTCAGCTGGTCAAATTCTGATGGAACTTCTCCAACCCTGGTGAGTGCTGACTGCATTCTGCCTACCAGATTGCAATAAATTTAGACCCAAGAGAGAGTAAACAGGAAAACTGGAGATGGCTAGAATCAAATTTTTTGTGTGGTTGGTTCTTGGTTGGTTCTTCATAACAGTTTTGCCCGCAAATGCTTACTCACAGAGGCATGAATGTGCAAGATGTGTGTCCCTCATGTGCTACTTAGGGCAAGACAATATTTCATTTGCTAAGAGATTGTCCTTTTGCTCAGAAATTTTGGGATGAAATTGGAAAAACCTCTTTCTATGGTTGGGAGCTAAGTGAGTCCTTAAGGGAGTGGATTAGTAATGTGAGAACAAAAACTTGTTACAATAGGCCTAGGATCTCTCGGAGTACCTTTTTCTTAATCGGATTGTGGGTTCTTTGGATACATAGGAATGCTGTTGCTTTTAATCATAAATTTAAACGAAGTTGGCGTCTTTTTGTTTAGATAAAGCAGGGAACATGCTGCATTTACAAAGAATAAACAATCCTGAAAGAATTCCGGATCAGGATCAACATGGGAAATTCCACAAGCTGGCTGGTTCAAACTGAAATGGAGCAGTGGCGCAGAGTACGGAAATTGTTGGAATTGGTGGCATAATAAGGGATGATGACAGGGAATTGGTGAATGGTTACACTCGCTGTTTAGAAAAGACATCTGCATTTGCTGTGGAAGTGTGGGCTATCAAGGGGTGACTAACTATTGCTTTAGATTTAAATGTAACACATAGAGATTGAATCGGATGCCAGCAAATATATGCTTTGCAAAATACTAAGTGTTAACAGCCATAACTAGAACTCAATATTGAACGAATGCAGGCTCATTCTAGCTGAATTGCAGCTGGTGAGGATTAAGCATGCATTCAGGGGAGCAAGTTATTAAGAGCACAAGCTAGCAAAGATGGGATTGACACCATTTGATGATATATTTACCATCAATTCTATTCCTTCTGAATTAGAAACTTAAGTTGTATTGGATAAGCAAAGAGCTATATCCTCGGTGACTCAAGACTGGGTGTTGGCCTTGATTTTTACTTTCTTATTTAGGGTATTCATATGGGCACGTTTGAACTGAAAAAGAAAATAGTAATAATTGCACCCGTTGAAAGAGGCGTCAAGAAATTCTCCTATCACTAGCCGACTTAAACATCCTTCTTCTCCATATGAGAACACAATCATGTAACCAAACAACGGACACAAAAATCAATTTCTTCCCTGACCAGAGTGAACTCAGGAAGTTACCGCTAAATTCTCCTTAGAGCTTTTCCTATTCCATTTGCTATAAGTTAAGTTCAATTACACGTGCTGGACACCTATAAGAAGGATTTAGAGAGGCAAGGGAAAGGGGGAAACCTTGGTAAGTACTATAGAAAGCCATCCAGCTGTGCAAAGTATTTGAGAAAACCACATTGTCTGCATCACAAGATACATCAACAGCAATTTGCTCCAATGCAATTGTTTTTTTTTTTTTTTTGTGGTAATGAGCTCCAATGCAATTGTGATATCTTAAAAATTCAATAATAGCTCATGGTATACTTACCCGCTTTCGACCGATCACATCTGTTATAGTTCCATTTAGTAAAGCTGCTAATAGTCCTCCGATTGTCAGCATTGAACCAAAAAGCGAATACTGCAGCATAAGAAAGGGAAAAGATTTGTGCGTAGAACCTTTATTGAAACTGACTGCACTTGTCCCTCGGTAGTCCTTTATACAGGATATGCTATTAAAGCTTATTGATTAAGATACAGGGTTACTGTTATGATGCATGTTGAGGAACAAAATACAAAGAAAATTAGGATAATGATTAGAAGATTAGAATTTAGATGATAGTTAAATCAACCAAAACTTTGCAGCAACCATGCCATCCTGATCCTACTTCAGAAATAAGCTGCATACGTTCAACCCATACGACAGATTCTTCATTGATGAGGAGGAAAGTAGACTGACCGCCGCTTCAGAAAGTCCCAGATCTTCCATGATGCCTGACATAGCTGGTGACGAATAACCCACCTGCGCGGTAAATTGCTCGCCATTGTCAAGCTGCCTTTGTAACTGTGAGTAACCTTGCGAGGAAATACAGCTTAAATTGAGGCAGCACAATGTGGTTAGAAAGATAGATTGTAGAGTCAAATTGGAAGGCAGCCCAAACTCGGGCTCCTGATTTCATGCCTCTCTTTTTTTCCCTCTTTTCCTGATAATTCTTTGGAGCATGAACACTTAATTACTTCCCCGATGGTTTAAACAGTCCCAATCCCATGTGAACGGGCTATTACGGGAGCACAAAATTCTAATCAATGTTTCAGTTAATGTCTTTTTCTTTTCCAAGGATAGGCCATAGAATGCAGAACAGGCTAACCAAGTTGTTGTTAGATATTTTTTAAAATACTTAGAGTAAACCACGACTTCATTTAACAGCTTAACCTTTTAGAACAATTGCAACATGAGATTTTATGGGACTACTGCTAACTGTTCTAAATATGTTAGCCATTAGATTAAGGTGTTTTACTATTTAAATATTTTAGCAATATTCATGACTTGGAAAGAACTACTACTGAAAACATCTCTGTGAAGATGAGCAGAAGTAACATTACAGAGAAAACAAAGACTTCATTAAGACAAGTGATGACTCATAAATTGCTTTGGAATGCATTGCATGGTGGATGCAGCACTAATACTCACAGCGCATCCTGTTACAAAAGACCCGCAAACAGCGACCAGCGTGCTAAAAACGAGAAGAAGCTTAACAGAAGAATCACTGGAAGATATAGAGTCGCCATGATTGCCACAATTTGATACTTCTTTGAAAAGCAAAGAGCTTGTTGAGAGTCCTTCCTCTTCTAGACTATCTCTCTCCATTTCTCTTTCCTTTTTATGAATAAGAATTGCAAGTAATGGCAGTGACAAGAATGAATCTTCAATTAATATAAAGGAATCAAAGAAATGGACTATTGGGTGTGTGATAGTTTGACAGAGACTTTGCATCAGAAATTTTTGGAGTCAAAGTAATAGACTTTTGGGAAGTTTTGGAGTCAAAAAAATAGACTTTTGGGCGTGTAATAGTACGTATGACGCAGACTTTGCATCAGAAATTTTCTGGATTAAGGCCTCATGATTTCTACATTCCCTTTATAAGTTTGTTATTTGCTGGAAAGCATGAATGATTGCTTCTGTTATAAGTTTGTTATTTGCTGGAAAGCATGAATGATTGCTTCTGATTATTTCAAGACACTAGTCGCAATTTGTTTCTGGATTTGTTCCTCTAGGATATGGAACTGAATCAACCTGCTTCACATTAGGCAGATTTTAGAAAGAATAGCAGATTCATTGTTACTTTTGTCCTAGTGTGTATAAATGTCGATAAACAGATAGGACAATTTCAACAATTTAGCAGTTAAAACAATCTGTCCGAGTGACAGCAACTTAACGCTATTTTTGAAACACTAAGCCTTTGTCTAATGGCCACTGCGCATCTCTCTTGACAAGTGAAAGCCAGGTCGGAGGTTTTGATTCTCATCTCAGGATTCATGAAAACGGCGAAAATGTAACAAAGTAAAACAAGTTTATTAGTACTTATAAACTATAAATATATAGAAGAAAACTGCTGTCAAGATTGATTGTAAATATCTAATGACTTGTTAAAGCAACATGACACTTTAGGGGATTTTATAGCACAATTCTGATGATCCATATAAGAATTTGCAGGCTGAGTCCGTGGTGAGTGAAAAAAACATATACATGTAATTTCATGAACAGCGCTAGTAAAAAGGAAGTGAATGGCGACTGTTTACCCAGTAGTATTTTAGGTAAGTTTCCAACAAAAAGTGAATTTACTAATAACTAGTTAATAAAAAAATTACCACTTTCATTTGACTTGTATTAATGGCTACCAAATTTTTGCTGTAGTATCAGTATGCAATTATACAAATTTAGTTACTTAAAGATACAATTCGGTCTGTGAAATATACCGACATAAATGGAATGTACTACTATGCAATTTCTCCTCTCTTTTTTAACGTTTCATATCGTGTTAATTCTTTGCAACAAAAAGCCTACTGTCAGCCTTGCTGTCATTGCTGCTTGTGGCTCAGACCAAATCAATGAAGAAAATGGGCAAGTGATGCTTGCAATTCTTCCAATGCATGCCCCTTGGTCTCGGGTACTACCTTCGTGGTGAATACGACTGTGAGACCACATATGCACGCAAATATCCAAAATGTCCCTGAAAATAGCAAAGTTGAGACTAAGCATAGATACGGAATATATTGCAGGTACAGAGAGAGAGGACAAGGTACGCTCCAGTCAAACATGAAGTTGAAAGTGTAAGTCACAATCCAGGAACAGGACCAATTGACGAATGTCACCAGGCTCAACCGACCCTCTAATGTTTACAGGGAATATCTACAGAGAAAACATTCGCTGAGAATGGTCTTGAGATAGAGACCGCAGAGTGAAAATTTTGACTGAAGGCATGTGCCTCAGACATGACAACCCACGGTAATCCTGCCGTGCCGAGTGAGTAAGCTATGGAATACACCTAAATGAAATAGCCATCTGTCAGCAAACTTCTTCAATGTGTCATTGAACAATGGTTCAGGATGAAGTGACAGGAAAAAAGGTAATCTTATAGAGACTTACAATAACTCCTACATAAACCAAATTTGGGGTCACTGCCTTCCAATGATTAAAGGTCCTGGTTCAGCAACAGGAAAAATACCAGGAAAAAGTGACCCTCACTTGAAGACATCGAGAATTACGAGTAGGCCTAGTTATTGTTCATGAAACCTGCATGAAGAATAACAATCCTAGAAGAATGCAACACATGAACATTCCAGCTGAATAAATCTGCAAATAAGATTTGGTTTCGGTCTCGGTATCTTGGAAAGTGATCTCCTTAGGGAGAGGATAGCAAATTTATCATTTTCCTGACCATTAGAAGTGGTTGTCTTCCAGCTTTATTGGTCAGGATTACACTAAAAGCAGTCACTGGGATCTGTAAAACATGTGGAGAATTTTAAGAGAATATGATGAGGCAAGCAAATACATCTTTCACCACAATTTTATATAGTCTAGTACCTGGACAACAGCCACGCTTCTGGTACCAAAACTACTTGAGAAGCCTGCTAAGATAAAAGATTAGGATGACCAAGCTTTAATTATTCATAAGTTACCAATGTATTTATCTGTTGATTTTTACCAGCTGATTCAAATATGGAGCCTGCATAGTAGGCAAATGCATTAGTCCTACCAAATTGTTGAAGCATCATCAGCCCCACTGCTATCTAACACGTTGAGAAGATTAGGAAAATAAGAAAAGGCACTGAAAATTGCAAGTAAATTGAATAATTTGGAGGGCATTCTCACTATAGTGGATGAGCATATCGCCTTTGGAACAGATCCAGAATTCTAGACTGAGACTGCCGTTCAAAGGTCTCATTATAGGCCTACACGACAAAATGAAAAAACCTCATAGTAAAAAATCAGAAGCTTTCAAATTATCTGAAAGACAAGTGAGATTGAGATATTACTTTGATATTGGCTGCTTCCTGAGTAATATTGACACTTTTGCCTCTTAGTATCTGCAATGTGACTTCAAACTCCTTCTCTTGGTGGACTTTTACCTGTACGTGACTATCTGATAGTAATCTTTCTTACAACAAAATATGCATAATCTTGGCTTCGTCATTCATTTTGATGATTTTATACCACAAGCAAATCCTTCTAAAGGTGATCTACACCAATTAGATTGTGTGTTACAGTGGGATTGCTGTTGAAATGTCAACACCTATGCCTCAACTCAACTGACAACTTACCAGCCATCTAGGAGACTCTGGAACAAAGGACAAACCCACAATTTGTACGACACGGGGAATGCAACTTGAAGATGATATTACCGAGAATAACCTTTAGATGTTTTACCAACTCATTTACCACATAACATGAGAAAAGGAACTAAGACACTACCGAAGCCATTAATCATTGGAACTGAAACAATGGTTCCAAGAAAGTATATTAATTTAAAGCCACGGCATATCATGGACTGAAACAGAAGCCAACTCCGTGTTGGAGAGCAAATCCAATGCCTCGACTCGATTTCAATTTCTACGTTGTCCAAACTTTTGACCTGATTGAATGCCATGAATGCTCCCAGGACACGGCTTGGTGTTATCTCAGCAATGTACACATATACCTGTTTAAAAACAAAGATAATGATCAACAGCACATTGGTGGCTTCAACTTCTAGAAATTTATTAGGACAATAAGGCCAGAATCTTCATGCGTATACCACGTAACATATAATCCCAATGCCAAGCCCATTTAGCAGCCTTTAATATCCAGCCACCAAGCATTCTGCAGATTAAATGGAGTATACCGTTAAGTACATACACTCTATCTAACAGCCTAAACCATGATTCCCTTAGCAGGAAGAGAATCGATCTGAGTCTTTTTTTTCTTGATGGCAATCCCTTAATTAGCTAGACAGATAGTTTGAAGTGCAAGTTTCACAAATGAAGTGAAAAATAACAAAAACATCCTACGGCACCAATATCTGGATGAACTCGTCCATATGATAAGCACAAAGGTGGAAAATTCGGTTTAGATTATGGAGCCTGTTTATCGAGTTGCCAACAATGAAGAAAATTTTGAAGAGGCGAGAGGAAGGGCAGGAACCTCGGCAAATGCCATAGAAAGCCATCCTGCAGCACAAAGTATTTGAGAAAGCCACATTGCCTGCATCAAAAGACTATCTTTTAAGAATCTCCATAAGATCTGCTAGGCTCTTCATTAAGATATCGAGAATGAAAGGGAAAGGTAGAGGATCACTCACTCATCCACGACCAATCAAATCCATTACCCTCCCATTTACAAGAGCTGCTATTAGACCTCCAACTTTTATTATTGAACCAAAAAGCAAATACTATTACAGGAAAAGATGGGGGAGAATGTCAATATGAGTTGCGATCTATTTCCCCTTTAGTTGTTTGGTGTCACTAACAGGGATGTCAAATTTTAGCTAGTCTACCAAGTCTCGTTCGTTTTATTTCACTCCAACAATTCTTATTTCACAATAGAGCACAGTTAATATAGCAGCTAATGGATGACAATTCTAGAAATATTATGCAAATGCTTGATAGGACTCGCCACTGCTGAGGAGAGGCCCAAATCCTCCATTATGCCCGACTCAGCTGGTGAAGAATAACCGGTCTGCATTGCGAAAACATGCCACCACTTAATAACACTTTCTACCTGGTGGCTACTAAACTTTGTCAAGAAATGCAGCGAGCAGCACATCTGCCAAGAAAATTCTGCAGCAGATTCATAACAAAGAGGCAGGGATGAAGCCAGTTTTCAAATGGCATCTTTCTCACCAATGTGATTAAAGTGATTTAGGAAGATAATTTTACCTCTTTTGTGCATAAATGAGTGTCATGCTGGGTGCTTAACTGATCCTGGATAAGCTACGTGCTTTATCGTGGTTCGTGTTGATATTTATTTTGTGAAAACATGGCAACAAGTATCAGACTTTCAAACACATCCTCTCCTTTGTCCCGAGTTGTGAGTGGAAAACATTACAAAGTAGTTGTCGGAACAAATTGTGACATTCTTATATAATCCAGGTCAAACTAATGCCTTGAAATCAGCCAAAGTGATCAAGAACAAAATATACGGGTTGGCTAAAGTCCCACCACGAGCGCAACCCTCGTGTTTAGTTGCCACCAACACTCCCAAACTGATAAACTATTCATACCAGCTTCTCGACAAAAGTTTACAATACTTTTAGGCACCAAAAACAGAAATAGACGAACATTCGGCCAGAGGAGCAGACACAAATCTTGGATGCTTTATCCCTTACACCAAAGGCCAAGCCAAAAATCTAGATTTTTCTTGAAAACACAATGTTGACCAATCATACAAGAAAACAGAGAAGCTTTGACCAAGTAATTTGCTTCTTTCCTCTTATCTTTTCCCAACAGAAAAAATTGCAGTAGACCTCGGAAGAAATTGTTACATTGTCTGCATGGCAATCATCAGAATCGTCACAAAAGGCACCCCGATTGCAAAGTTCACCTCTGGTTCAACAGAGATGCGGACCAAAAACTGATAATCAAGAATCTGAAAAAGAAACAGAGCTGATTTCTTGATGGCGAATCTTAAAACTTGAGAGAATACTCACAGCACAACCAGTCATGAAAGAACCGCCAACGGCAATGACAGTGCTAAAAACAACAAGCAGCATGACTGCAGGATCACTTGCAGGCATGATGGACCTGCCATGACTGCCAGGGGCAGACACTTCTCTGGGAAGCAGAGCACTCGTGGGCAATCCATCTTCTCCTGCGCCTTGTCTGTCCATATCTCTTGTTCAAAAGCTCTCCGTGGTCAGTTTTCAAGAAATGAAACTTGGCAAGAATTCGTCGTGAGTGATTGCGGAGAATCGAGCGAAATGTTTTGGTGAGCTAGGGCGGCAGCGTTAGGGAGCTCCAAGAAATGGACTCTTGTGTTGCATGAGAAGGCTTCTTCCCTGCAAAGACTAGCCATTATTTTATGTTCTTTTTTTTTTCGAAGTTCTCTTATTCTCTGATAGATCATATCTGTGATTTGCTCAAGCCTGTAGTAGATGGAGCGGCAACTCATTCACTTATGGTCCACGTGAACTACACCAACCTAATGCTGCTACCTATCCGAAGCTATTTTGGAGAATAATTAGATACGGGAGATGGCACGGAGAGATCAATTTGAAAATTTGATCCCAGAAATTTAAAAAGACAAGGTCATGGATAATTATCTAATACCTTCTCTAACATGCAAACTAGACCGATAGCATGTGGAATTGAGGGATAGAAAACCTAACTAGCGAAGCAATTTAGGGCAGGACATGATTCCAAATAGGACAGCTGTAGAACACTTTCTCGATAAGGCAAACTTAACAGCTTATAATCTATGTCTTCATTTACAGCAGGTGACACAAAAAAAACCCTTCCTCTTTTTTCAAAGTAAATCATTCATCTTTCAAAAACTCTTCATTTCTGCAGTTTTCTCGTAATCTGAAGCTAAGAGCCTACTTCTCATTTGATTTCTCCTTTTTTATTTTGCTTTTATTTTCTTTTATATCCCAATCTATTTTGGGAGTTGTTTGTCTGAATAAATTTATGCAGCGGATCTCAGGTGATTGTGGATGTCAATTCAATCCTTATCGAGGAGGATGATCGTGATGTGGCCCCACAATCTCTCCAAGATTCGGCCGCTCTTATCTCCCGATTAGATTGCGATCTAATTTTGGGGATTTTGCTCTCCCGATCTATAATTGGGAGTTTCTTCCAAGTACCTGATCTATGTTCCTATCATCTTTTGATGTTGCTATTCCAGCATGGTGATGGTGATGAAAGCGTTGAACCTAAACGCACACTAAATGCATAAGAAGTGGAAATCTTGACGTATGCTCATCATTGCTCATCACTGAGTATAGTGAATGGCCGCCAAAAGTTTATATTGACAGATATGTTCTTGAGAGATAAGAGTGTGCTTGCTAAAAAAATTTATGTACTTTGATAAATGAATGAAATCTTTCTTTTGATCAAAAAAATTCTATGTCTCCATTTGTTTCATGAAAAATGAATGATCTAATAGCTTTTTAACCACCCCCCTAAAAAAAAGGACTACTCCAACCTGCTGGTGCTACCTATTTGATGCCATTTTGGAGAATAATCAGAGATGAGAGATGGCATGGAGGGAGAGTTTTGAAAAAATAAATATCAAATAATTAAAAAGACAAGATCAATGGTGATACTCTAATACCTCCTCTAACATGCAGACTAGACTAATAGCACGCCTCACATACAAAGTAACTTCAGGGTGGAACTTGGTCCTCAATCCAAGACAAATGTAGAACTCTTTATTAGTAGGGCAAACTTAACAATTAATGATTTTTTTCTATAGATGTTAACAATCTAAATCTCTATTTGTTACACAGAAAATGGATTAATTGAAAAATATTTCCCTAAAACTAATCACCTGAATCACTTTAAAAAATTTTAAAAAAGAAATCCATCACCCACGAGAATATTTTGAAATAAATTATTATCAATAATGAAAAAGTTTCCATTAATTAATTATTTCAAGCGATAGCGAACATTTTTTATGAAATCGTTTATTCTTCGCAAAATAAGCGAAGCCTCGGTTAATATTGTCAGACTTTGGTATTTAAATTAATGAGTTGTGTATGTATAATAACGGAATTAATTTGTGAACTAATTATTTCTTGATAACTGCACAATCGTCTATTAACCGCGGAGGCAATAAATTAGGTAAATGTGGGGATAATAGCTTCTCTTTTAGGTTTCTTTTTGTAACTCTTTGGGAGGGGGGGGGGGAATTTGAGAAAAAATTTGCAAAAACTTTAGGGAAAGTAGTAGGCCATCACAATGACCGGGGCTTTTGCCTCCACATCACATGTCGCATGGATCACTGCCAATCACAAAATCTTATGCAAATTGGAGTATCATGAAAAAGGATCTTCTTCTCTTTCTTTTTTTTTTTTTTTGCCTAGATGTCACGGTTAACGTGACCTTACCGCTACATGAGTGGAGTAGATATGAGTTGGTGGTACATGAGGGATTTGATCATTCATCACTGACATCAAAACTCGTACTTAATTACAATATTTAGAACTTGATTGCACTCCATTAGAACTTTCATTTCTCACCTCACACTTTCGTAATTTGTAATTGGTGAAAAATGAAAGTATAACTCATACATAACATGCATAAACAAGTTATCCGCGAAGTTGACTAAAGTTTTAAAGCCTTAGTTGTTGTGCACATCAATCAGCATTAATTGGTATGGCAATTTGTCAGTATCCTGCAAAGATGATCTGAAACGGTGAAACCACTCGGTGCAAAAGGTTTAAACAAATTGCAAGGAAAGCACCCTATTTTTCACCCCTTTTGATATTGCAAAGTTTTGCCGCAATCAGGCACAAAAAAAGTCAATCCTACAAGAAGGCTCTCGGCAGCCTGACTCGATGCCATTTGGGGTTTGGCAACACAATTGATCATACCAATTCAGATCTCAATAAAGTACAAATCATTGCATTAAATTGGCAAGTGATGCTTGCAATTCTTCCAATGCACGCCCCTTGGTCTCCGGCACTACCTTCGCAGTGAATAAGACGGTTAAACCGCAAACACACGCGAAAATCAGAAAGGTTCCTGAAAGTAGCGCAGTCAAGGCATTGATCTGTCAGCACATCCGCCCGACATAAGAACTCATGCAGTTCATGTATTTAGGCCCCCAAAGAAGCATAGCCGGTGAAAACTATAGACCATGAATGAAAAAATAAACGAGGATTAATTACCGGATGCGCTCCATTCGAACATGAAGTTAAAACTGTAGCTGACGATCCAAGAACAGGACCAGTTGGAGAAGGTCACCAGGCTTCCGGCCGACCCTTTAACATTTACCGGGAATACCTGATAAGAAGATGTCCATCGGTATAAATAGGTTTATAATCCTACATGTGGTCGTGAAGTAGAGAATATAGAGCGCAATGTTAGACGGAAGTTATCTATTTACCTCGGACATTATGACCCATGACAACCCTGCCAAGCCAAATGTATAAGCTACGGAATAGACCTGATTGCAATAATCATCTGTCAGAAACTACAATACAACTAGTCCTGGAAAGGAGGTTGAGGACTTAGAAGCAGCAACACTATAATCAGGGTTTCTTTTGTCGAAGGGTGCTCTCCATTGTATTATAGCCTATTGTTAAGATCTGTTTGAGCCCGAAAATCAAAGTTTTTTAATTCAAGTAGATTTCCTCTTTTGTATAGGTTTCCAATTATAAAAGCATTCGTGAAAAGAGATTTCTTATTTTGGATTTAATTGTTGCCTATTTATTAAAGTGGTTGTGTCAAAGAAGAGTCTTTGCTTGTGAATTATATCTTGAAGCAATAGATTATCGAAGCCAATTAATTTTTATTTAAGATTTGTTTAATTCCATTGTGAGATTAAGAGATTATTCGGTGAGAAATTATACGAGCTTAATACTAGTGGATTATTTGATGTAATTGGGACTTGAGAAATACTAAGAGTGTTTGAGCGCATTTGAGTGCAATTTTAATATCCGCTTGATTTATAGTGGAATGCGTTGCTCTCCCAGTGAATGTAGAATCACATTAATCCGGTGTCCCATTTATTTTCTATCTAGTTTATTGTCCGGTCGCTCCGCTTCAGCAAAAATTGCCTGGCAAAGTAGATTGAGCCGCAGCTCGATATGCCCTCAATCCTAAGATCAAGTCGCAGAAGAGTTGAAAAACAAGAAAGTAGAAAATCCTCGTTATGCAGACTTACCATAATGCCTACATACACCAAAATGGGAGTGACTTCCTTCCAATAATGCAGGTCCTGATTTCACAGGAAGGAATTACAAAAGAAAATCAGGCCATTTCATGAGATCAAGAAGAATGCGTAGGCTTAGCACCGTTCAAGTACCTGCAAGAAGAACGTGAATCCTAAAACAAGGCAGCTCAAGCCCATTCCAGCGGAAGAAATCTGCAAATTGAAGGTCAGATTCGGCAATGCTTAGGAGCAAATTCAGGGCAATGTATCGATATGTATTGGTTTCATCACCATCAACAGCGGTTTTCTTCCAGCTTTATCCGTCAAGATTACACTAAGAGCGGTTGCCGGGATCTGCAAAACAGGAGAGAAATCCTTGAAAATATGATAAATAAAGCTCCTCTTCCGGCTTAATTCTCCAGAATTCATTACCTGCACAATGGCCATGCTTCGGGTACCAAAGCTGCTTGAAAAGCCTGTCAGGATAATGACTTGAGATCACCAGTCTTCGTTCTTTATGATTAACTAACAAATTTATGGCGTGGTTTTTACCAGCTGATTCGAAGATAGAGCTCGCATAGTAGAGAAATGTACTCGCCCCTCCAAATTGTTGAAGGATCATCAATCCGACTCCTATCTAAGCTTTGCAAACATTAGGAAACAGAAAGAAAAAATGGTGCCCGAAAATGTCAAGCAATTTGAATATGTTGGAGGCAACGCTTACTATGAGGGAATGAGCGTATCTCCTTTGAAACAAATCGAGAATTCTAGACCGGGATTGCCGTTCAAAGGTTTCTGTGTAGTCCTGTAAGACCATATGAGTTGAAACATTAGAAAGAACAGTGAAAAAGGAAAACTTTCTCCTGTAGATATGTGAAATGGAGTTATCACTCTGATTTCCATTGCTTCCTGGAAAATGTCGACGCTTTTGCCGCGCAGGCTCTGCAATGTGGCTTCAAACTCCTTCTCTTGACCGACTTGCACCTGTCAGTCAAAAACTACATTGATCATCTTCCTTGCAATGGGAAATGAAGAGTCTTCACCCCAATATTCCTACCATATTAACTTCATTTCAATTTATGATTTCAGCATTTTAGATAATCCGTGAACTCTTATGGAGAAATGATTACTCGAATCATCTTGACATGGAAACTGTGATGCCCATGCCTCTGGTCATTCTCAGTTCGACCACTAGACTTTAATGACAGTCATATTCTTTGGGAAAGTATCGACTTCATTACCACTCTTCACATCTTCAGTCTATTGAATTTTAACGAAGTACCGTGCTTGCGAATGAGGATGTTCAAAATGATCTCCACGCCTTGCTGTACATTGAGATGGTCTAGAAGAATGACATGGTCATTCAGCCATGAAATCGTCACCATTGAACGACAATTTTGGACACAACACCGACAAAATCATCACCATCAAATGAAGCTATGTAGAGCAAAGCGATGGCCGCATTCAAAATTGAAGTTTCTAATTCAAACAATGTAAATCACCATATTACGTGGCTCCTCATGAGTACCCGGTACACTCCATAAACAACTTACCAGCCATCTAGGAGACTCGGGGATAAAGAATAAACCGATAAGTTGAAGTGCGCAGGGGATGCAACCTGAAAATAAATCATGGATAGTGACCTTATCATGTTTCCCAAGATCAATCTAACAAAACAAAGCAGAAGAGGGCTGAGACAGTACCTATCAAGGCCAAGATACGCCAGGAAACAGTAGTTCCAAGAAGGTAAACGAATGAAATGCCGCAGCATACCAGAAGCTGCAAACAGATCCAGCAAAGGTTGATAGGCAATGTACTGAGCTGACACCATTAACATCTTGCAGTGGCCAAAAATTTTCACCTGATTTAAAGCTGTGAATGTGCCGCGGATACTTTTGGGTGTTATTTCGGCAATGTATACAGGTACCTGTTTGGCAACAATATCATGACCAACGTCTTCTGGAAGTTAATTAGGACGAGAGATCCAAGTGTTTCTGCAATTACCACGTAACACGCAATCCCTATCCCAACTCCATTTAACAGTCTTCCGATATCGAGGCACAGGGCATTCTGCAGGGTAATATGAAATACACCATTAGCTGCATATATGCTTTTTTGGAAAATGGACAACTCAGAAAAGTAGAATATGATTGAAGTTTTGTGGATGAAGTCATTGACAATCGTTGATGAATCAAGGCTTGCACCAGTTTATTTTTCTGTTGAAGTCATGTCCTATATTTTAGGAGATGTGGTTGTTCAATTGTTTATTGTTTCAAGTCTATCTTTAGAGTTTTAGTAACTGTTTTTCAGTTATTTGCTGATCATGGGATCATGCAAAAGTGTATGCAACGTGTGTTGTTTTAGTTTGTATTTAAGACAATTTCCAGAATTAATGAAGTAATGCAGTTTTCCCTTCCATTACTCTGTTCTTGCTGCAAAATCTGTTGTTTTTTTTTTTTTTTGCTGCTGTAAATTTTCTGTTCAGTAGAGAAACAACATTTGGTATCAGAGCTCTCTTGATCTTAAAGGGCCGTGAGTGACTTGTGAGACTGAGTGAGAGGTGTGTTTCCATTCATAAAAGCTTAAAGGCCAGATGGAGGCAGGTTCAAGTGATTTTTCAGCAATGGCTGCACCAGTGTTTGACGGAGAAAATTATCAAGCATGGGCAATTAGAATGCAAGCTTATCTAGAGGGTTGTGATTATTGGGAAGCTGTGGAACAAGACTATGAACTTGTTCCCCTTCCTGACAATCCAACCATCAATCAAATCAAGTTTCAAAGAAAAAGATAACAAGGAAGGCAAAAGCAAAGTCCTATTTATATGCTACTGTCTCACCCGCCAGTTTCAGCAGAGTTATGGCTTGTGAATCAGCAAAAACTATCTGGGATTTCCTCAAGGCTGAAGATGAAAGAGTCTGAGACAATCAAGGAGTATTCGGATAAGCTGGTAAGCATTGCGAATCAGGCAAAGATCTTAAGCACTGATCTTTCTGACAATAGATTGGCGCAAAAGATTCTTGTCACCTTGCTAGAGAGATTTGAGGCAACCATTGCCTCTTTGGAGAATACCAAGGATTTGTCTCAGATCAAGTTGGCAGAATTGCTTAGTGCTTTGCAAGCACGAGAGCAGAGGAGATTGATGAGGCATGAGGAAAATATAGAAGGAGCTTTGCAGGCCAAAGAACAACAGAATGCAGGATGGAAAGGCAAGAACTGGAAAGGGAAGAAAGAGCATGGCAGCAGTGGTTCAGAAACTATTGTAGGAGAGAGCAGTGCAGGCAATTCTAAGAACTCTTGGGAAAAGCATCCTCTATGTAAGCACTGTGGAAAGAGAAACCATCTACACTTTAGGTGTTCGAAGAGGCCGAATGTAAGGTGCAGAAAGTGTCAAAAACAAGGACACGTTGAAAAGTTCTACAAAGAGAGGAGAAATCAGCAACAAGGAGAGGTACGAGTTGCTGTCCATCAAGAGGTAGATCAATTATTTGTTGCCTCGTGTTTTTCATCTAGTACTCCATGTGATAGTTCGCTAGTTGATAGTGGTTGCACAAATCACATGACTAGTGATAAAAAGCTCTTTATAGATCTTGACAAGTCATTGAAGTCAAGAGTGAGGATTGGAAATGGAGAGTACTTAGAAGTGAAAGGTAAAGGGTCTGTAGCAATAGAGAGTTGTGCTGGAACTAAGCTGATCTCTGATGTGATGGATGTGCCTAAGATTGATCAGAATTTGTTGAGTGTTTGGTAGTTGGTAGAGAAGAGATTTAAGGTGATATTTGAATAGGAGAAGTGTTTGATCTTTGACTCTAATGGTCAGGAGATGTTCAAGATAATGATGCGACATAAGAGTTTTTCTCTGAATCCTCTTAAGAATGAGCAGGTGTCATTTAAGTGTCAGGCTAGAGATCGTTATCCAAGGTCTGAGTCAGAGTCAAAAAATTGCCAGACGTTACAACGTCTGCCAGACCTTACAACGTCTGTCAGATGTTACAACGTCTAAGATCTTACAATGTCTGCCATACGTTACAATGTCTGAGACGTTACAAAGTCTGAATGCAAAATCTGAAGACTGCCAAACTCTGAAGGAGCAGGTTGTATTCAAGTGTCAAGCTAGTGACTCAGAAATATGGCACAAAAGACTGAGGCACTTTCATCACAAAGGCTTGTTGTTCATGCAAAGAAATGAAATGGTAATTGGGTTATCAAACCTAGAGGAGCAGATTGCAAGGTGTAAGGCATATTTGCTAGGCGATCAAACTAGACTTCCTTTCAAGAATTCAACTTGGAGAACTACAAAGAAGTTGCAACTGATTCATACAGACCTATGTGGTCCACAAGTGACACATTCGCTAAATGGCAGCAGGTATTTCATTATTTTCATTGATGATTATACCAGAATGTGCTGGATTTATTTCATGAAGCAAAAGTCGGAAGTTGCTGAGATATTTCTGAAGTTTAAAAGATGGGTCGAGAACTAAAGTGGTTGCAAGATTCAGGTCATCAGATCTGACAATGGAACGGAATATACTTCACAGAGGTTTAACTCTTTCTGTGAAGAGGCTGGAATTGAGCATCAACTTACTGTTCCTTACTCTCCACAGCAAAATGGAGTAAGTGAGAGGAAGAATAGAACCATTATGGAGATGACTAGGTGTCTACTGCATGAGAAGAATCTACCAAAAGACTTTTGGGCAGAAGTAGCAAATACAGCAGTTTTCTTGCTGAATAGACTACCTACAAGGGTAGTGGAGAAGAAGATACCTTTTGAAGCTTGGTTTGATGTTAAGCCAATTCTGAAAAATCTAAAAGTGTTTGGCTGTTTGTGTTTTTCACATATCCCACATGTTAAGAGAGACAAGTTGGGAGAGAAAACTGAACCTGGAATCTTTATAGGCTATAGCTTGGTATCAAAAGCCTACAGAATCTATCAACCACAAACAAAGAAAGTGATCATCAACAGAGATGTTCAGTTTCTGGAAGATGAGGAATGGGATTGAATAAATGAACCAGAAGACAAGCACAAGGAGGTCTCATTAGAACCCGACGAGCTGGTGGATAATGTTCCAGTTAGAGGTACTAGATCTCTGAGTGATATATATCATATATGCAATGTGGCTCTTTTGGAACCTTCAGGTTATGAGGAAGCTAAAAATGATCAAAGGTGGTTAAATGCAATGAAGGAAAAGCTGTCCATGATTGAAAAGAACCATACATAGGAGCTAGTTGACAAGCCTGAAGTTAGAAAGGCGATTGGAGTAAAATGGGTTTTTAGGACCAAACTCAATGACGATGGCTCAGTAAATAAGCATAAGGCCAGGCTGGTGGTGAAGGGATATGCACAGATTTGGGGAGTTGATGTCTCTGAAACCTTCACTCCCGTGGCAAGGCTAAACACAATCATAATGTTACTTGCATTAGCAGCTCAACAAGGATGGAAAGTGTATCAGTTAGATGTGAAATCTGCATTTTTGAATGGAGTGTTGCAGGAGGAGATTTATGTTGAGCAGCCCGAAGGCTTTGTCACACCAGACCAGGAGGAGAAAGTTTATCTGCTGAAGAAGGCGCTTTATGGGTTAAGACAAGCTCCACGAGCGTGGTATAGCAAGATGGATGAACACTTGCTGAGTTTAAACTTCGAGATAAGCCTTAGTGAATCCACTCTATATGTCAAGAAACTAATATCTGACATAGTGGTGGTATCTCTTTATGTGGATGATATACTTGTGATAGGAAGTAATGAAGCTTAGATTGATACATTCAAACATGAGATGATGAAGATGTTTAAGATGACTGGTCTAGGTGAAATGTCATATTTTCTGGGGATAGAAGTTAGGCAGACTCAGAATGAAGTTTTCATCTGTCAGAAGAAGTACTTGAAGGAGATTTTGAAGAGATTCAACATGGAAGAATGCAAGAGTGTGAATACTCCAATGGCTCACAAAGAAAAGCTCCGAAAGAATGATGAAGCAAATGCTGTTGAGGAAAGAATCTATAGAAGTCTGATTGGATGTATTATGTATCTCACTGCAACTAGGCCAGACATCTTATATTTAATAAGTGTCTTGTCTCGATTTTTAAATTGTGCAAGTGAGTTGCATATGGTAACTGCAAAATAAGTGTTAAGGTACTTGAAAGGCACTTTTCATATGGGATAAAGTTCAACAAAGTTCAGGAGTTTAAGTTGCAAGGCTATTCGGATAGTGATTGGGCAAGATCAGAGGATGATATGAAGAGCACCACAGGATATTGTTTCACATTTGGATCAGCCTGTTTCTCTTCGTGTTCAAAGAAGCAAGAAATAGTAGCCCAATCAACTGCAGAAGCTGAATTCATTGCAGCTACAGCAGCTGTAAATCAAGCGTTATGGTTAAAAAAAAGTTGATAAATGATTTGCATTTTCAACAAGTAGAAAAAATAGAAGTATTTGTGGATAATCAAGCTACTCTGGCCATCTCGCAGAATCCAGTGTTTCATGGAAGAACAAAGCATTTTAAGGTCAAGTATTACTACTTGAGGGAAGTGCAGAAGGCTGGAGAAATGAAATTGATGTACTGCAGTTCAAAGAACCAAATTGCACATATATTCACTAAATCGTTTCATGTTGGTCGGTTTGAACTTCTCAAGGCAAAGCTAGGAGTGTGCAACACTTGATCCAGGAGGAGAATGTTGATGAATCAAGACTTGCACCAGTTTATTTTTCTATTGAAGTCATGTCCTATATTTTAGGAGATAGTGGTTGTTCAGTTGTTTATTGTTTCAAGTCTATCTTTAGAGTTTTAGTAAATGTTTTTCAATTATTTGCTGATCATGGGATCATGCTAAAGTGTATGCAACGTGTATTGTTTTAGTTTGTATTTAAGACAATTTCTAGAATTAATGAAGTAATGCAGTTTTCCCTTCCATTACTCTGTTCTTGCTGCAAACTCTGTTTTTTTTTTTTTTTTTTTTGCTGCTGTAAATTTTCTGTCCAGTAGAGAAACAACAACAATCTATGAAGCAAAATTCTGGAGCAGCAAATATACAGATCACAAACCTTGGCAAACGATATAGAAAGCCATCCTGCAGTGGAAAATATTTGTGAAATCCCCATTGCCTGCATCATTTCGCATCCATTAAGAATTCTGTAAGATTTTTTTCGGATTCTTCACGGAACATGTATGACTTTCAAATTCACGAATAGCTGGATAGGCTAGAGAATGACTTACACGTCTGCGACCCATCAAATCTGTCATCCGCCCATTAACCAAAGCTGCTATTAACCCTCCTATCGTCAATATAGAACCAAAAAGCGAATACTGCAACATGAGAAATGGGGAATATTGATACTAGAGAACCTGGATCGTGACTGAAAAATTCCCTAATTCCAACGGTGTCGCAGACAAAGAAGTCATTATTAGCTAGCTTAGGTCGTGATCTTTTTGGCATCAACCATGCAATTAGGGAAAAGTTAAAATGATTCGCCATAATGAGATTAGATGTTCTGCACAGAATCTACTGAACAATGAATTGGCTGAAACTAGCCAGAATTCATCATACTTTCTAGCAATGTGCCGAGGGCATTTTATATCTCAGTTCCTGCCAGTAAATTTCATTTTAAGATGCACGATTGCCCGTATTTCCCCTTGAATAACAGTACCATACAGGGCTGAGAGATTACAAAATGGTAGCCATGTAGCATCTATGCTTGATAGGACTCACCGCTGCCGTAGAGAGGCCCAAGTCCTCCATTATGCCCGACTCGGTGGGTGATGAATAACCAGACTGCATTATAGAAATACACCGCTAGTTATGGTGACCTCTACTTGGTGGAGAGTAATCTCATCGGAAGCTACAGACTGAACAGAGCATTCGCCTAGGAGATCACATTACCGAGGCAAAACGAAGAACATAAATATTATACCAGCTGGAAATTGGTTTTTCAGAAGCATGATTTCTCCAAAATGCAATCCAACTAGTGTGATGATTACATTTCTCTTTGCCAAATTGAGTTTCCATAACAAACGTAATTGATCATGAAGAAGCAACTTCAGTCATGACATTTTTATTCTTAAACAATCGGAGGTCAACCTAATATCTTGGGTCTGTAAAACCACGTGATCCACAACGTGCCAGCAACCCACCCCACCCACACACACACAAAAATGCAGTCAGACATTTAACAGGAATTGCAGGTATATAAACTTGCTTGTTGCAACATCATACGAATGCCAAAACAAAAGCCAACATCTGGAATGAAAATGAAAGTTTGACCAACCACACGAGCAAAAAGACAATCCTTGATCGAGCAATTTGTTTCTTCCTCTTTCTTTCTCTAAAGAAACATTCACTCAACTATGAAAGAACCTGTGACAAAATGCAGAAAAAGGAAAAAAGAAAACAGGAAACAACAAACCGGGTGGGGCGGAGAAGCAAAACAGCTCGACAGAAAGCAGAGCCGGGTTCTTCATTATCAAACTACACGCAAGCAATTCACCAAAAGTTCGACGCAATAATACTCACAGCACAACCAAAGACGAAAGACCCGCAAACGGCGACGAGCGTGCTAAAAACGAGAAGAGGCGTGACCGAGGGATCTTTTGGAGACGGGGAGCTGCCATGGTTGCCAGAGCCAGGGACGTCTTCGAGAAGCAGAGATCTTGTTGGCAACCCATCTTCTTCTGGGCTCTCTCTCCCCATGTGTCCTTTTTTAACCATGAAGCTCTCGTGGAGAGCTAGATTTGCCAAAAATGACAGCAGAGGCAAGAATCAGCTGCACCTGCATACAAAGGACAGTGTGTTGGTGAGAGAGAGAGAGAGAGGTAGATACATAGTTCAAAGAAATGCACTATCGGGTAGGTGAAAGTATCATGGAGACGGCTGCAAGGTAAATTTATCGGCCAACAGCCGCTTACTATCATCTAATCTTGTATTATTTTTACTTTGTTGTCCTCATTATTTGCTTGAGCACGTGGTTTGCTCTGTCTATTCTTATTTATAGACCTGGATGATGAATTACCCCGTCATTTGGGAATAAAGAATACAATATCAACCCCCCTCGATGAGCCTCGATCTGAGACGTCGGCCTCGGATGAATTCGAGCCCGACGCCAACCGGAGATTCGAGACTCGGTTTCAAGTCAAGTTGTGGCAGCTTCACCACCCTTCCCCGTGGAAAAAATCAGTGACAATGTAGATTTTATGGTCCCTTCCGCTTGATGGCTGCTAAACTCGTCGAAAAATGCAGCGACCTGCACCATTGCTGCGAAAAATCCGCAGCTGATTCATGATAAGGAGGTGGACGGAGGTCAGTTTTCAGATGGCATCTCTCTTGCGACGTGATTGAAGCAATCAATGAACATCGTCCGACCACTTTTTTTTTTTTTTGCGTGAATGAGCTTCATGCCGTGCACTTGACTGATCCTGAATCACCCACCTGCTTCATCGTGGCTCGAGTTGAGATCACTGCACGAAAACATGGCGACAAGTACCCGACTCTCCAACGCAGCCTCTCCTTCTCCGTCTCGAGCTGTGAGGGGAAATCGTCTCAAAGTTGTTAACAGATTATTACATCATTAGATAATCCAGGTCAACCTAATGCCTTGGGATCGGCCAAATCTGAGATTGAGAGTATACACGTCGCAAAAGCAAGCAATCGAGCAATAAGATAGACATAACAATGGAATAGATGGGACATCAAATTTATGAGGTTCGACTGATGTGACTCATATTAATAAGAAAAACCGTCCCGAATTACATTATAAGATAAGCGATACAACGGATATTATATCTACACTCAAATCACTGAAATACTCTTGATGTTTTCTCCGATGACACCCACTAATTCATATAATGTTTAGCCCGACAATTCCTTAGGAAAGAATTACCAGATCATATCAGAAGATTTAATTACTTTTAACACATGAAATCTCGATGTAATTTCACCCAAAAAAAGACTTCCACTAGCATGTAAAATTCACGAAGAACAATCTGCACTCGTCAACGGTGGCGGCTTGTATTTGTGCCCTCTTCTTTTCTCAACCAAGCCACGAAACATGAAGAAGTCCGATGTTATTAAATCAAAGAAATCCTGACCGATTGGGATTGGGAAACAAAATCCAACCATGCTTTCCTTTTTTATTTTATTTCATTTTCTCACTCGGCAACAAAGCGCGCAATCGCCTTTCCTTCTCTATGTCCTCTCTTCACGGTCAAAGAACCAACGACACTCCAGCGTGGAAATTTCAAATCATGGGCCAGCTTATGCATAATTCAGTTCAGGTCAAGTTAATTCAATAGGCTCAAAATAGGACAATTTTCGAAAAAGTCTTAAACATTTTACAAATTTACTGATTCAATCCTAAACATTCTTCTTTTTTTGCCAATTCAGTGTTAAACCTTTTGAAATCTTGCTAATTAGGTTTGCGACTTTTTTGACAATTGCGCCGGCTCAAAATTAATGTATTTTATAACAATCTCTACCTTGGAGCCAAGTTACAATGGTTTCCCTGAAATCTGAATTTCTGCTACATCCCACAGCCCGACATGGGCTCAACTACCACAGACCTCATCCAAGTGCAACCACGCTTGAACTTGCCATTACTGTATAAACACTAATTCTATCTGTACCTTTAACTACTCCACAAGAATTTATGGATGTAACCTCCCCCATCACAGATAAAGCAAAATCATCATTGCACCCATATCTGTCATAGTACCGAACATATATCTTGTCAAAATTAGTAGTTACAACAAAGTTGGCTCTATGGGCTTCACCTCAATAAGCATCTTTTGTGTTGATTATCATATTATTACTCACAAGCTCAGGAGTTTCTAATTACAACTCTACCTAGAGCTGAAAACTTTTCAGATCCATATAAATATGATTATAATCACTCGTAGCCAAAAGTACTGGAGATTTGTCAAACGCTTCTCTGTTGATAACAGATTACCACAACCAATAGTATCGCTTACTTTATCCATAGCCTAAGAACATGCATTTTCTTGCTCTCCCTAAAATTTATTGTCATCACTCGAATATAACAAGGACAACTAGATATTGTAATGACAAAATAAATCAATAATATTACCTTATCAAACTTCTTCTTCAAAATCAAATATCTAATTGTAGTCAATAGTACTCTTTGATCAATTAGCTCGTCCTGCAAAGCATATTTGTCACGAATCTTCTAGCCATAGTGACCCTAAAAGCATTTTTATGGGTCATTCATGTACAACATATTGTGGTTCACTAGCACTTGCCTTGTGTCTCACTAAACATTCATCCATCTTGAATTTACTTGACAACTCCGAGCAGAGATTTCACAACCGAGGAAGAGGAAGGAAAGGGAGTTTTATGAGAACAAAGGTGGAAGTTCCTCCTTGCTGCCTTCTCCACCTCCACCGTGCCCCTGACACCCAGGCTCCACCGGTTGTACCGCTCTCTCACTCAGCCGCCTGATCGCCCCTCACCGCCTGAGTCCCCCATCATGGAGACATTCCCAACTGTTGTCCACTACGCGGTGAAGGGGCACAAGGGCTCACTCGACCCCACCACGTGCCTCCAACCGGTGGCTTGCCATCTCCTACACGATCGCAACGATCCGGCCAAGACCCTTGTCCTTGTTCACCATCATCAGTCGAACAAGCAAAGACAGAACCCAGCGATCCAGAGAGGTGAGGGAAAAAGAAAGGAGGACAAAATAATTATAGAAAAAGGGACCCGTAAGGGATAACGCTATCAATATATTGTGACTCGAGTGTACTACCTATTTAGAAATAATAATGAGTGTAAATCGGTCATTTACATCGATAGATTACACACATATATATCACATATATTCTTGTAATTCATTCGATCGAGATAATACAATACGCAGGTTTACCCTTTCTCAGCATGGTATTAGAGCTCGGTTAAACATATCACCACAACAGCCCACCACCGCCATTCACCGCCACCATCGCCGCCCATTGCCGCCGTTCACCGTCGCCACTTACCACTACCATCACCGTTCACCACACCACCAGCATTCTTCCATGAAGATCTTGTGACGACCCAAGCGGCAGTGCACGGGGAGGAGGGATGGCAGTGCGTCCGCGCCTCGGTCCCCGGACGCGCGCAGGAGGCACTTCTCTTGTCCCACATCGCCTAGGGAGGGGGGTCTAGGCTGCCTTATAAGACAAGTGGCCCTCTAATTGTATAGACGCGTTTTTTCGGGCTGGACCAAGAAGAACAAATTCATGAGGGCCAGTGGGCCCAAAGCGAACAATATATATACAATGGAGGCCGGGATGTTACAAGTGGTATTAGAGCCGACTTCCGACCGTGCGTGGGGCCACAACCCCCAGCGGGGACATTGTGCCCCTAAGGAGGGGAGAGTGTGACGACCCAAGCGGTAGTGCGCGGGGAGGAGAGACGGCGGAGCGTAGCGCCTCGGTCCCCGGACGAGCACAAGAGGGCACTTCTCTTGTCCCACATCGCCTAAAGAGGAAAGTCTGGGCTGCCTTATAAGGCAAGTGGCCCTCTAACTATACAAATGCGTGTTACACAACCAGTCATGAAAGAACCGCCAACGGCAATGACAGTGCTAAAAACAACAAGCGGCATGACTGCAGGATCACTTGCAGGCATGATGGACCTGCCATGACTGCTAGGGGCAGACACTTCTCTGGGAAGCAGAGCACTCGTGGGCAATCCATCTTCTCCTGCGCTTTCTCTGTCCATATCTCTTGTTCAAAATCTCTCCGTGGTCAGTTTTCAAGAAATGAAACTTGGCAAGAATACGTCGTGAGTAATTACGGAGAATCGAGCGAGATGTTTTGGTGAGCTAGGGAGGCAGCGACAGAGAGCTCCAAGCAATGGACTCTTGTGTTGCATGAGAAGGCTTCTTCCCTGCAAAAACTAGCCGTAATTTTATGTTCTTTTTTTTCTAACTTCTCTTATTCTTTGATTTATCATATCTGTGATTTGCTCAAACCTGTAGTAGATGGAGCGGCAACTCATTCACTTATGGTCCCCGTGAACACACCAACCTAATGCTGCTACCTATCCGAAGCTATTTTGGAGAATAATTAGATACGGGAGATGGCACGGAGGGATCATTTTGAAAATTTGATCCCAGAAATTTAAAAAGACAAGGTCATGGATAATTCTCTAATACCTTCTCTAACGTGCAAGCTAGACCGCTAGCATGTGGAATTGAGGGATAGAAAACCTCACAAGCGAAGAAATTTAGGGCAGGACATGATTCCGAACAGGACAGCTGTAGAACTCTTCCTCAATAAGGCAAACTTAACAGTTAATATTCTATGTTTCCATAGACGTTAATAATCTCTGTCTCCACTTATTTCATGAAAAATAGTTGATCTAATAGCAGATAGAGATCTACCTGCTTTTGAAGGAAAATGATCGCCTGCATTCCGTCCATCCTAGTAAGAGGGGAAAGCCCCCAAAATCCATTGGATCCATCGACGTCACTTCATGTGAATGATCCAAATCCGCTTTTTAAACAACCCCCCCCCCCCCCCCTCCCCTCTTTCCCCCAAAAAAAGGACCACTCCAACCTGCTGGTGCTACCTATTTGATGCCATTTTGGAGAATAATTAGAGATGAGAGATTGCATGGAGGGAGAGTTTTGAAAATATCAATATCAAAAAATTAAAAAGACAAGGTCATGGCGATACTCTAATACCTCCTCTAACATGCAAACTAGTCTAATAGCACGCCTCACACAAAGTAACTTCAGGGTGGAACTTGATCCCCAATCCAACACAAATGTAGAACTCTTTATTAGCAGGGCAAACTTAACAATTAATGATTTGTTTCTATAGATGTTAATAATTTAAATCTTCGTTAGCTACACAGAAAATGGATGAATTGAAAAATATTTCTCTAAAAATGATCACTTGAATCGCCTAAAAAATAGAAAAAAAATTCCATCGTCCATGAAAATATTTAGAAATAAATTCTTATCAATAATGAAAAAATTTCCATTAATTAATTATTTCAAATGATATGAGCGAACATTATTATGAACATATTCTCTAAATCATTTATTCTTCGCATAATAAGCAAAGCCTAAGTTAATATTATTAGACTTTTGATATTTAAAATAAAGGGTTATGTATGTATAATAACGGAATTTATTTGTGAACTAATTATTTCTTGATAACTGCACAATTGTCTAATAAAGATGGGGGCAATAAATTAGGTAAATGTGGGGACAAAAGTTTCTCTTGTAATTTAGTTTTTGTAACTCTTGAGGGGGCAAATTTGAGAAAAAAAATTGCAAAAACTTTAGGGAAAGTAGTAGGCCATCACGATGACCGGAGCTTTTGCCTCCACATCACATAAGGCATGGATCCGTGTTAATCATAAAATCTTATGCAAATTGGAGTATCATGAAAGAGGATTTTCTGTTTTTTGCCTAGATGTCATGTTAACGTGGCTTTGCCGTGACATAAGTCGAGTAGACCAGAGTTGGCAGTACATGAGGGATTCGATCATTCGTCCCCAGCATCAAGATTCAGACTTGATTACAATATTTAAAACTTGGTTGCACTCCATTAGAACTTCTATTTCTCACCTCACATGTCGTAATTTGAATTGATGAAATGGAAGTATTACTCATACAAAACGTGCATAATCGAAGATGAGTCATCCGCGAAATTGACTAAAGTTTTAAAGCCTTAGGTGTTGTGCACATCAACCTGCATTGGTATGGCAATTTGCTGTATCCTGCAAAGATGATCTGAGGACGGTGAAATAATCGGTGCAAAAGGTTTAAACAACTTGCAATTAAACCTTTCTATCTTTCACCCCTTTTGATATTGCAAATATTTACCGCAATCAGGCACAAAAAAAAGTCAATCCTACAAGAAGGCTCTCGGCAGCCTGACTCAATGCCATTTGGGGTTGGCAACACAATTGATCCTCCCAATTCAGATATCAATATAAGTGCAATTCATCGCAGAAAATTGGCAAGTGATGCTTGCAATTCTTCCAATGCACGCCCCTTGGTCTCCGGCACCACCTTCGCAGTGAATAAGACGGTTAAACCGCAAATGCACGCGAAGATCAGAAAGGTTCCTGAAAGCAGCGCAGTCAAGGCATATATCTGTCAGTACATACGCCCGACATAAGAATTCATGCAGTTCATGTATTTAGGCTCCAGAGAAGCATAGCCGGTGAAAACTATAGAACATGAATGGTAAAATAGAGGAGGATTAGTTACCGGGTGCGCTCCATTCGAACATGAAGTTAAAACTATAGCTGACGATCCAAGAAGAGGACCAATTGGAGAAGGTCACCAGGCTTCCGGCCGACCCTTTAACATTTACCGGGAATACCTATTGAGAAGATGTCCACCGGTATAAATAGGTTTATAAACCTATATATGGTCGTGAAGTAGAGAATATAGAGCGCAATGTTAGACGGAAGATATATATTTACCTCGGACATTATGACCCATGACAATCCTGCCAAGCCAAATGAATAAGCTACGGAATAGACCTGATTGCAATAATCATCTGTCAGCAACTTCAATACAACTAGTCCTGGAAAGGAGGTTAAGGACTTAGAAGCAGCAACATTATGATCAGGTTTCTTTTGTCGAAGGATGCTCTCCATTGTATTATACCCTATTGCTAAAGTATGTTTGAGCCCGAAAATTAGAGTTTTTTAATTCAAATAGGTTTCTTATTTTCAATAGGTTTCTCGTTATAAAAGCTTTCTTAAAAAGAGGTCTCCTCTTTTAGATTCAATCCTTACATATTTATTAAAAGGTGATGTATCAAAGAAGAGTTTATGCTTGTGAATTATATCCTGAAGCAATAGATTATCAAAGCCAATTAAGATTTAATTAATATTTATATGAAATTATCGTGAGATTGAGAGATTATTTCATAGGAAATCATACAGGCTAAATACTTATGGATTATTTAATGCAATTAGGGCTTGAGAAATGCTGAGAGTCTTTGAGTGCCTCAAATGCAATTCTAATTTTCATTTGATTTATAGAGGAATTTATTGTTGCTCTCCCTGGGAATGTAGAATCTACGTAAATCCGGTATCCATTTTATTTTGTAATTCTATCTATTTTATTGTTTGGTAGCTCCGCTTCCGCAAGAATTGCCTGGCAAAGTAGATTGAGCCCCAGCTCGTTATGCCCTCAATCCTAAGAGCAAGTCGCAGAAGAGTTGAAAAACAAGAAAGTAGAAAATCCTGGTTATGCAGACTTACCATAATGCCTACATACACCAAAATGGGAGTGACTTCCTTCCAATAATGCAGGTCCTGATTTCACAGGAAGGAATTACAAAAGAAAATCAGGCCATTTCATGAGATCAAGAAGAATGCGTAGGCTTAGCACCGTTCAAGTACCTGCACGAAGAACGTGAATCCTAAAACAAGGCAGCTCAAGCCCATTCCAGCGGAAGAAATCTGCAAATTGAAGGTCAGATTCGGCAATGCTTCGGAGCAAATTCAGGGCAATGCATCGATATGTATTCGTTTCATCACCATCAAAAGCGGTTTTCTTCCTGCTTTATCTGTCAAGATTACGCTAAGAGCGGTTGCCGGGATCTGCAAAACAGGAGAGAAATCCTTGAAAATGTGATAAATAAAGTTACTCTTCCGGCTTAATTCTCCAGAACCCATTACCTGGACAATGGCCATGCTTCGGGTGCCAAAGCTGCTTGAAAAGCCTGTCAGGATAATGAGTTGAGATCACCAAAGTCTTCGTTCTTTATGATTAACTAACGAATTTATGGCGTGGTTTTTACCAGCTGATTCGAATATAGAACTCGCATAGTAGACAAATGTACTCGCCCCTCCAAATTGTTGCAGGACCATCAATCCGACTCCTATCTAAGCTTTGCAAACATTAGGAAACAGGAAGAAAAAATGGTGCACGAAAATGGCGAGCAATTTGAATATGTTGGAGGCAACGCTTACTATGAGGGAATGAGCGTATCTCCGTTGAAACAAATCAAGAATTCTAGACCGGGATTGCCATTCAAAGGTTTCTGTGTAGTCCTGTAAGACCATATGAGTTGAACATTAGAAAGTACAGTGAAAAGGGAAAACTTTCTCCAGTAGATATGTGAAATGGAGTTATCACTCTGATATCTGTTGCTTCCTGGAAAACATCGATGCTTTTGCCGTGCAGTCTCTGCAATGTGGCTTCAAACTCCTTCTCTTGACCGACTTGCACCTGTCAGTCAAAAAGTACATTGATCATCATCCTTGCAATGGAAAATGAAGAGTCTTCGCCCCGATATTCCTACAACATTAACTTCATTTCACTTTATGATTTCAGCTTTTTAGATAATTAGCAAACTCTTATGGAAAATGATCACTCAAATCATCTTGACATGGAAACTGTGATGCCCATGTGTCACGGACCGGGAAGAAAGGTGAGACTCCAAGAGGTTTCCATGACATGAAGGCGTCTCTCCATGGAAGTCGTGCCAGAGGGCGACTCTCCTAGGGTTTCTAGAATATTCCCGAGGGCGGGCAATACTGTAATTGTACACCCAAGGTATTTATTACGGGAAGTAGATAGTAGCTGGTAGTTGGTAGTTGGGAAGATGGGACTACATCCGTTAGATCGTCGGGAGATCTACGGATACGGGTAGACTTGTATTCCTATATAAGGAGGCCATCTCCTCCTCATTTGTATCATCTAGCAATTTGCAATAGAATCTCAGAGCTTCTCTCTCTAAACACTTTCTCTCTCTAGAAGTTCTGTGAGTTCGTGGGAAAGGCTGCTTAGGACGAGGTCCTGAGGCCGCGCAGATCGTCTAAGGGAACGCTAGATCGATCGGTCTGTGTCAAGTGGTATCAGAGCAGGTCATCATAAGGCAATGGCCAAGAGCAACTTACCTACCGTTCCCGAAAAGATGGTCGAGGTCGAGACTAAGACCGAGGCTATGTCCCTGGAGGATCGTGGTCATGGCAAGAAGGCCAAGGGGAGGAAGAACCGAAGTTCCTCTAGTTCGAGAGATCCGTTGGCCGAATTGGAATCCCGTGTGACCAAGATGGAGGTCACCATGGCAGATGTCCAAGGCGTGGTGGACGACTTGTCCGAGAATACCGAAGGAGTAGCATCTGGCACGGGGGAGCTCAATGCCGAGGTGCAAGAACTGCAACCGGACGTGGGGGAACTCCGAGTAGAGGTGTTCGGGTCACTCACTTCAACAGAAGAAGGACTAAAGAGGAGGGAGGACTCCCTTGAGGCCATGATATTGGCCATGCAATACTAGATGGAGGAGCTTAAGGCCAAGGCTGCCGAGGTAGATGACCTCAAGGCCAAGGTCGCTGAGCTGGAAAGCGCCCAAGTGGCAGGGGTGGTCACCGTGCAACATGAGCCACGGGTGGATGCACCCAAGCCTAATGTCTTCAAGGGTGTTGGGGTAGCCAAGGATGTCGACAACTTCCTTTGGCATATGGAGCAGTACTCCTGGGCCATGCAGATCACCGATGATTCACTCAAGGTTAGTACCGCCTCTATGTATTTCAGTGACGATGCCTTGCTGTGGTGGCGTCATAGGATGGATGATAGGATGGGTGCGCCGATCACTTCATGGGAGATGTTCCTTGAGGAGTTTCGAAAGCAGTTCTATCCCATCTATGCGGAGATGGAAGCGAGAGACGAGCGGCGACATTAGAGCAAAAGGGGAGCGCACGAGACTATGTGAAGAAGTTCTCGAGCCTTCTTCTTCAGATTCCGTCCATGACTGATAAGGAGGCCTACTTCCAGTTCGTGGGAGGCCTCAAACCGTATGTGAAGCAGGAGCTCATGCGGTGCAATGCCAAGGACTTGTCCACGGCAATGTCGGTGGCGGATTCAATGATCGAGTACCACCCATCGACCGAGAAGAAGCCGGATCCTCGTCCGAGGGATAAGACTACTGGTGGAGGAGACAATCGAAAGCCCTACCACGGAGGAAATCGGACCTAGATTACTCATGCTAGAGATAAGCCAGAGTCTAGCAACCATGGCCAAAGGAGAAGGCGCTTCGCTCTCAAATGCTTCTTGTGCGATGGGGTGCATATGGCTTGCGATTGCCCATCAAGGCCAGCGCTCGCGGCTCTCATCAAGGAGCATGCCGAGGAGAAGGAGGATGGAGCCAAGCTAGGATCGATGAGGATCCTGAGTACCATGACAAGCAAGCGGGCCGAGAAGAAGAAAGGTCTCATGTTCGCGGATGTCGCGATCAAGGGCACGACCATGAATGCCTTGGTCGATACCGGTGCTTCTGACTTATTCATTTCCGAAGAAGCGGCCAAAAAACTCAACCTTCGAGTTGAAAAAGGAGCAGGGAAGCTCAAGACGGTGAACTCAACCGCGATCGCTACCATAGGCTTGGCGAGGGACATGGAGCTTCACCTGGGAGAATGGAAGAGCAAGGAGAATATCAAGGTAATCCCCTTAGACGACTATGATTTCGTCATCGGTTTAAGGTTCCCCGATCGGATATGTGCCTTCCCAATCCCATTCGCGGACTGTATATGTATCCTAGACACGCGAGGCCAATGCGTGGTCCCGGTAAAGAGAAAGGCCGGAGAACAGAAGATCATCTCGGCCATGCAGCTGACCAAGGGGGTCAAGAAGAGGGAGCCGACCTATTTGGCGACCTTCAAGGAAGAGGAATCTGAGGCCACGGAAGAGGCGATTCCTCCGGAGGTGACCCGAGTTTTGAAGACGTTTTAGGACGTGATGCCTCCAAAGCTGCCTAAGAAGCTTCCACCCAAAAGGGAGGTGGATCATAAGATCGAGCTCGTGCCTGAAGCTCGATCACCAACCATGGCGCCCTATCATATGGCCCCTCCGGAACTCGAGGAGCTAAGGAAGCAACTCAAAGATCTACTCGATGATGGATATGTTCGACCCTCGAAGGCTCCATTCGGTGCCCCGGTGCTATTCCATAAGAAACATGACGGTTCCCTCCGTATGTGCATCGACTACCGGGCGCTGAACAAGTGAACGGTAAAGAACAAGTACCCGATCCCTCTTGTTGCTGATTTATTCGATCAACTTGGTGGAGTAAGGTGGTTCTCCAAGCTGGATCTTCGATCGGGATACTACCAGGTGCGGATCGCCGAGGGCAATGAAGAGAAGACCGCTTGTATGACTCGCTATAGGTCGTACGAGTTCCTGATGATGCCCTTCGGCTTAACCAACGCACCGGCCACGTTCTGCACTCTCATGAACAAGGTATTGCATCCGTTCCTGGATCGGTTTGTTGTAGTTTACCTTGATGATATTGTAATATATAGTCGAACATTAGAAGAGCATGTAGAACACCTTGAGCAAGTGTTCCGAATTTTAAGAGAAAATGAGTTGTATGTAAAGCGCGAGAAGTGCGCCTTTGCCCAAGAGGAAGTGCCTTTCCTAGGGCATATTGTAGGCAGGGGCCAGGTCAAGATGGATCCGGTCAAGATAAAAGCGATCGTGGATTGGGAGCCTCCGTCCAAGGTGCCCAAGTTACGATCCTTTCTGGGGCTCACGAACTACTACCGACGGTTTGTGAAGGATTATTCATGCATCACCACTCCTCTTACCGACATGCTGAAGAAGGGGAGAATTTGGGAGTGGTCTGGAAGATGCCAAGAGGCATTCGACAGGTTGAAGAAGGCGATGGTGGAGGAACCAATGCTCGCCTTACCGGATTACTCGAAGCCTTATGAGGTAGAGACTGATGCCTCAGATTTTGCCATTGGTTATGAATCAAGGAAGTTGAATGACACCGAGCGGCGATACACGGTCCAGGAGAAAGAGATGACGGCCGTGGTCCATTGTCTTCGGACGTGGCGCCACTACATCCTCGGATGGCATTTCATCGTCCGAACGGACAATGTTGGCACGAGTTATTTCCAGACCCAAAAGAAGCTGAGTCCAAAGCAGGCTCGTTGGCAAGATTTTCTGGCGGAGTTCGATTTCACGTTGGAGTATAAACCGGGTAAGAATAACTCGGTCGTTAATGCTCTAAGCAAGAAAGGGGAGGTGATGTCCATGAGTCGACCGGAGTGTCCATGGACCGAGCGGATCAAGGAAGGGCTGAAGCTTGATCCTAAAGCGAAAGCCATCCTCGATAGTGCCAAGGAGGGCAAGACCCGACTATTTTGGTGGGAGGACGAGCTTCTCTACACCAAGGGACAACGGCTTTACGTCCCCTCCCATGGAGGATTACGCAAGGAGATCCTCAAGGAGTGCCACGATTCAAAGTGGGCGGGCCATCCTGGAGTCCGTCGCACCATGGTGCTCATAGAAGAGAAGTACTTATGGCCTCTCATGCGGGACGATGTTGAGGCGTATGTGCGGACTTGTCTTGTTTGTCAATAGGACAAGGTGGAGCAGAAGTCCCCGGCGGGCCTATTGGAACCTCTCCCCATACCGAAGCGACCATGGGAGAGTGTCTCCATGGACTTCATCGTCAGCCTGCCACAGTCCGAAGGGTGTCGGACTCTAATGGTCGTGGTTGACAGGTTTTCCAAGTACGCGACCTTCATGCCAGCTACGGAGGATTGTACGGTCGAGGAGGCGGCCAGGCTATTCATGCGGCATATTGTCAAATATTGGGGCCTTCCAAAGTCAATCGTGAGCGACTGTAATCCATGATTCACGGGGAAATTCTGGACCGAGCTCTTTAAGCTGCTTGGATCAGATTTGAACTTCTCCATGAGCATGCATCCACAAACAGATGGACAGACAGAACGAGTGGATGCACTCCTGGAGTAGTACCTTCGGCATTTTGTGAGCGCCACTCAGAAGGATTGGGTAAGATTGATCGGTGTTGCTCAATTCTCATATAATTTGCAGCGGAGCGAATCGACGGGCCGGAGTCCCTTTGAGATCGTGAATGGACAACAACCGTTTACTCCTAGTACAGTTGCCATGGGCTACAAGGGGAGTAGTCCAGCCGCTCACAAGTTCGCCTGAGACTGGTACTAGTAGGCGGACTTGGCTAGGGCGTGCATTGAGAAGGTGTCCAAAAGGATGAAGAAATGGGCGGACCAAAAGCGACGGCATGTGGAGTTCGACATGGGGGATCAGGTGTTGGTGAAACTACATCGGGTTCTACATCACAAGAACGTGCATAAGGCGTTAATCCGACGATACGAAGGCCCATTTCGAATCATCAAACGGGTTGGGAAGGTCGCATACAAAGTGGAGTTACCACCGAAATTAAAGTTGCATCCGGTGTTCCACGTAAGTATGCTTAAACCTTTTCACTTGGACGAGAAAAACCCAGATCGAGGTGAGTCGCATCGGGCGCCGCTGGGGGCGAAATCTTCATATGACCGCGACATCAAGAATATACTCAATGAGCGGAGCATCGTGAAGAGATACCGACCGACGAAGAAGGAGTACCTCATCCACTAGAAGGGTCTTCCAGAGAGTGAAGCCAGCTGGGAACCCACTGAAGCACTTTGGCAATTCCAACGGCAGATTGAAGAGTTCAAGGCCGAAGGGGCGACAAGGGCATCTCCCGAATAGGTGGGGGAGAATGTCACGGACCGGGAAGAAAGGAGAGACTCCAAGAGGTTTCCCCATGGAAGTCGTGCTAGAGGGCGACTCTCCTAGGGTTTCTAGAATATTCCCGAGGGCGGGCGATTCTGTAATTGTACACCCAATGTATTTATTACAGGAAGTAGATAGTAGCTGGTAATTGGGAAGATGGGACTACATCCCTTAGATCGTCGGGAGATCTATGGATACGGGTAGACTTGTATTCCTATATAAAGATGCCATCTCCTCCTCATTTGTATCATCTAGCAATTTGCAATAGAATCTCAGAGCTTCTCTCTCTAAACACTTTCTCTCTCTAGAAGTTCTGTGAGTTCGTGGGAAAGGCTGCTTAGGACGAGGTCCTAAGGCCGCGCGGATCGTCTAAGGGAACGCTAAATCGATCGGTCCGTGTCACATGCCTCTAGTCATTCTCAGTTCGACCACTAGACTTTGATGACAGTCACGAGTAAAATTATTCTTTGGTAAAGTATTGACTTCGTACCACTCTTCCCATCTTCAGTCTATTAATTTTTAAAAAAGTAACGCTCTGGCGCATGAGGATGTTCAAAATGATTTCCACGGCTTGC
Source organism: Melaleuca alternifolia (assembly GCA_019926035.1). Lineage (NCBI taxonomy): Eukaryota > Viridiplantae > Streptophyta > Magnoliopsida > Myrtales > Myrtaceae > Melaleuca > Melaleuca alternifolia. Next base: position 1,299,714 of record JAGKPW010002284.1, read on the forward strand.
TGTACATTGAGATGGTCTATAAGAATGACATGATCATTTGTCCATGAAATCGTCACCATAGAACGACAATTTTGGACAAAACACCGACAAAATCATCACCATCAAATGAAGCTATGTAGAGCAAAGCGATGGCCGCATTCAAAACCGAAGTTTCTAATTCAAACGATGTAAATCACCATATTACGCGGCTCCTCGTGAGCACCTGGTACACTCCATAAACAACTTACCAGCCATCTAGGAGACTCGGGGATAAAGAATAAACCGATAATTTGAAGTGCGCAGGGGATGCAACCTGAAAATAAATCATGGACAGTGACCTTATCATGTTTCCCAAGATCAATCTAACAAAACAAAGCAGAAGAGAACTGAGACAGTACCTATCAAGGCCAAGATACGCCAGGAAACAATAGTTCCAAGAAAGTAAATGAACGAAATGCCGCAGCATACCAGAAGCTGCAACCAGATCCAGCTAAGGTTGATAGGCAATGTATTGAGCTGACACCATTAACATCTTGCAGTGGCCAAAAATTTTCACCTGATTTAAAGCTGTTAATGCGCCGCGGATACTTTTGGGGGTTATTTCGGCAATGTACACAGGTACCTGTTTGGCAACAATATCAGGACCAACGTCTTCTGGAAGTTAATTAGGACGAGAGATACAAGTGTTTCTTCATTTACCACGTAACACGCAATCCCTATCCCAACTCCATTTAACAGTCTTCCGATATCGAGGCACAGGGCATTCTGCAAGGTAAGATGAAATACACCATTAACTGCTTCTCTGCAATATTGGAGAATGGACAACTCAGAAAAGTAGAATATGAAAGAAGTTTTGTGGATCAAGTCATTGACAATCAATGAAGCAATACTCTGGAGCAGCAACTAGACAGATCACAAACCTTGGCAAAAGATATAGAAAGCCATCCTGCAGTGGAAAATATTTGTGAAATTCCCATTGCCTGCATCATCTCGCATCCATTAAAAATTCTGTAAGATTTTCTTCGGGTTCTTCACGGAACATGTATGACTTTCAAATTCACGAATAGCTGGAAAGGCTAGAAATGACTTACACGTCTGCGACCCATCAGATCTGTCATCCGCCCATTAACCAAAGCTGCCATTAACCCTCCTATCGTCAATATGGAACCAAAAAGCGAATACTGCAACATTCAGGAATATTAATACTTGAAAACCCGGATCGTGACTGAAAAATTCCCTAATTCCAACGGTGTCGCGGACAAGGAAGTCATTGTTAGCTAGCTTATGTCGTGATTTTTTTTTGGCATCAACCATGCAATTAAGGAAAGTTAATGAAATTCTCAATGGTAAGATCAGATGTTCTGCACAGAATCTACTGAACAAGGAATTGGCTGAATCTAGCCAGAATTCGTCATACTTTCTAGCAATGTGCTGATGACATCTTATATCTCAAATCCTGACTGTAAATTTTATTTTAAGATGTTTAATTCCCCGTATTTCCCCTTGAATAAGAGATTATAATATCGTAGCCATGTAGCATTTATGCTTGATAGGACTCACCGCTGCAGTAGAGAGCCCCAAGTCCTCCATTATGCCTGACTCGGCGGGGGATGAATAACCAGACTGCATTATAAAAATACGCCACTGGTTATGGTGACTCTACTTGGTGGAGAGTAATATCATGGAAAGCTACAGGCTGAAGAAAGCATTCGCCTAGGAGATCACATTACAGAGGCAAAACAAAGAACATTATGTCGCCGGAAATTAGTTTTTCATAAGCGTGTTTTCTCCAAAATGTAATCCAACTAGTGAAATGTGATGATTACATTTCTCTTTGCCAAATTGAGTTTTCCATAACAAACGTAATTGATCATGAAAGAGCAACTTTAGTCATGACATTTTTATATCAAACAATCCGAGGTCAACCTAACATCTTGGGTCTATAAAGCCATGTGATCCACAACGTGCCAGCAGGTGCTTCTGCAAACATGATTAACTACTAACTTCCGCTCCACAACCCACCCCACCCAAAAACAAAAAGAAAAATTGCAGTCAGACATTTAATAGGAACTGCAGGTATAGATCTTGCCTGCAACATCATACGAATGCCAATACAAAAGCCAAAATCTTGAATGAAAATGAAAGTTTGACCAACCACACAAGCAAAAAGACAATCCTTGATCGCAGCAATTTGTTTCCTCCTCTTTCTTTTTCTAACGCAACATTCACTCAAATATGAAAGAATCTGTGACAGAAATGCAGAGAAGGGAAAAAAAAAAAACGGATGGGGCAGGGAAGCAAGACAGCTCGACAGAAAACAGAGCCGGGTTCTTCGTTGTCGAACTACACGCAAACAATTCACCAAAAGTTCGACGCAATAATACTCACAGCACACCCGGTGACGAAAGACCCGCAAACGGCAACGAGCGTGCTAAAAACGACAAGGGGCGTGACCGAGGGATCTTTTGGAGACGGGGAGCTGCCACTGTTGCCAGAGCCGGGGGCGTCTTCGAGAAGCAGAGAGCTTGTTGGCAACCCATCTTCTTCTGGGCTCTCTCTACCCATGTTTCCTTTTTTACCATGAATCTCTCGTGGAGAGCAAGATTTACCAAAAATGCTAGTAGCAAGAATCAGCTGCGCTTGCATATAAAGGACAGTGTGTTGGTAAGAGAGAGGGGTAGATACATAGTTTTAAAGAAATGGACCTTCGGGTAGGAGAAAGTATGGTGGAGACGGCTGCATGGGAAATTTTATCGGCCAATAGCTGCTCACGATCATCTAATCTTGTATTATTTTTTCTCTGTTGTCCCCATTATTTGCTTGAGCACCTGGTTCGCGTTGCTCTTTTGTCTATTCCCTCTCCCCCCCCCCAACAAATTTCTTTGACTTCTCTTTTCCCTCCCCTTCCTTTATTTTCCCCTCTGCCGCACGCCTCCCCTGCAGACTTGTCCCCCCGTCCTCTCTCTCTCTTTTCTTCTTCTTCCTCCCACTTCGTCTTCTGCCTCCTGGGTTATTCGGCTTGGTCTTCCTTCCTGCACGTCGACCCCACTTCGTTGCCCTTGTCCTTCCGGCGTGTTGCTCGCGCCACCGGGAGCTTCGTCCAGCTCTGCCTTCGACTCGTGTCCGCGTTCTGCTCACGCGTGATGCCGCTCCAAGCTCCGTTTCGTCGGGTTTTCGGCCACCGTCCTTGGTCTTCGTCCTCTCCCGCTTTTGCTCCGTGCCGCCGTGTCTTGTGTCTGCCGCCCTAATCTCCGCCCTTCAGCTCGACACCCTCTGCTTCATCCTTCGTCGTACGCCCCTTTTTGCTCGTTCCTTGGCCACAGACAGCCACCGTCGACCACCGATTCGAGCCGTCCAGCCGTCCCATCGCCTCGGTTGCCTCGCCGGAGTACATAGCCAGCTCACCGGAGCCAAAATCCAGCCGCCAGAAGTTCGCCGGAGGCTTGCCGGAGACTCGTCGGCGCCGTCGCCGGAGCCGCTGAGCTTGGGCCTCTCTCCAGCAGTGTTGGGCCAGGGTTAATGGGCCCTGGTCAGCCCAACTCGGCCCAAGAAGAAAAATGAAGAAAAGAAAAAAAAAAGGAAAAGGAAAAGAAGAAAATGAAAGAAAAAGGAAAAAGGAGAAATAAAAAAATAAATAGGAAAGAAAATAGGGAAAATTTGCGGACCGCAACCAGTTGTTTGAAGACGTAATTTGATGTGAGTAGACCTTCTAAACCTTAATTAGGCATGTTTATTGTCTTAGTATAATTATTAGGACAAATTAGGTGGATTATGATGCGAGTGGATGAAATTGGTTTGATATGGCCAGGTGTCGCAAGCCAAGGAAGCATGATGCGATGGAGCGAGTACGAGGCCAATTGGGTCCGAGATGGATTGAATGTAAAGCCATTGGGTTCGAGATATAAATTGGACATCAAAGGAAGTCCAATTGGAGACTGGTAGATTGACCATTAGTGGAGGTTTTACTGTGGTGTGGAGATGAGAAGAAGACTAGTTAGGGTTTTAGGTCGGTCGTGGACGGTCTTGACTTATTGATTGCGTAATTTATTTAATTATTGATTTAATTGTGTAATTTATTTAATCAATGGCAATTTATTTGAGTTGAGAAGTGGTTGGGCGGAGTGTCGCAATTTATTCGAGATGTCACGTTCAACGTGATCCTACCGCTTCATAGATCCAATAGACCCAAGTTGGCGGTACAGGAAGGACTTGATCTTTCAATAGCAGCATCAAAACTCAACCTTAGTTGCTCTTTAGAACTGGATTGCACCCCATTAGAACTTCCATTTCCCACCTCATATGTCGTAATTTGGAATTGCTGAAATGGAGGTACACCTCGTATATATAACATGTGTAATCAGAAACGATTAATCAGCGAAGTTGACTTAAGTTTTAAAGCCTTAATTGTTTGCACGTCAATCAGCATTGGTATGGCAATTTGCCGGTATCCTGCAAAGATTATCTGAGGACGGTGACAATCAGTGTAAAGCTTTAAACAAATTGCAAGGAAATCTCTCTATCTCTCTCTCTCTATTTTTCACCCTTATTCATGTTGCGAAAAGTTTTGCCGCATTCAGGCACGAAAAAGTCAAAATCCTCCAAGAAGGCTCTCGGCTGCCTGACTATTTGCCTTTTGTGGTCGGCAACACAATTGATTCTACCAATTCAGATCTCGATGAAGTACAAATCATTGTAGAAAATGGGCAAGTGATGCTTGCAATTCTTCCAATGCTCGCCCCTTGGTCTCTGGCACTAGCTTTGCAGTAAATAAGACGGTTAAACCACAAATGCATGCGAAGATCATAAAGGTTCCTGAAAGCAGCGCAGTCAAGACGTAGATCAGTTAGTGCATCAGCCCAACATAAGAACTCGTGCAGCTCATATGTTTAGGCTCCAGAGAGGCAAAGCCGGTGAAAACTATAGAACATGAATGATATATAAAAAGGAAAAAAAAAAGGAAAAGGAAGATTAATTACCGGGTGCACTCCATTCGAACATGAAGTTAAAACTGTAGCTGACGATCCAAGAACAGGACCAATTGGAGAATGTCACCAGGCTTCCAGCAGATCCTTTAACATTTACTGGGAAAACCTATTGTGAATGTCCATCAGAATAAATAGCTCTCTGATCTTATGTATGGTCTTGAAGTAAAGGTGATAAGAGTGCAATGTTAGACTGAAAGTATCAATTTACCTCGGACATAATGACCCACGGCAACCCGGCCATGCCAAGTGAGTAAGCTACGGAATACACCTAATTGCAATAATCATCTGTCAACAACTTCAATACAACTAGTGCTCGAAAGACGGTTGAAGAGATAGAAACAGCAATAGTATTATCAAAAGTATTTGATTGTTGCTTCCATGTTAGAAGAAAATTTGGTCACATTCCTTTTTCTTCCCCATCTTGTCCTAGATAGATTGAGCAATGAGCAAACAAAGAAATGCATTTGCCATATATGTTCTGAGAAAAAAAAAATTACTAGCCGCAAAATCCTGTTTTTCTTTTGTCAAAGTGTGTTCTCCTATAGTTTATTGCCTGTTAAAGTAGGATTGAGACGCAACTCATTATGCCCTCAACCATAAGAGATAGTCAAATAAGAGTTGAAAAACCAGAAAGTAGAAACCACTTATTACAGAGACTTACCAAAATGCATGCATACACCAAAATAGGAGTGACTTCCGTCCAATACTGAAGGTCCTGATTTCACATGAAGGTATTTATATTTTAAAAAAAAAATCAGGCCACATTATGAGATTAAGAAGAATGAATAGGGCTCAGTTAGTGATCGGATACCTGCATGAAGAATGAGAATCCTAAAACAAAGCAACTCAAGCCCATTCCAGCTGAAGAAACCTGCAAACGAGTATCAGATTCGGTAATGCTTATGAGCAACTTAATTGAGGAGATTACGTCTATATGTATAGGTTTCGTCACCATTAAAAGAGGTCTTCTTCCAGCTTTATCTGTCAATATTACACTGAGAGCGGTTGCCGGGATCTGCAAAACAGTTGAAGAATCTTGAAAATGTGAAAAATAAAATTCATCGTTCAGCCAAATTCTCAATAGTCTATTACCTGGATGATAGCCATGCTTCGGGTACCAATGCTGCTTGAGAAGTCTGTCAGGATAATAAGATGAGATTACCAAGGCTTCGTCCTCTATGATTAACTAACATATGTGTAGCTTGATTTTTACCAGCTGATTCAAATATAGAGCTTGCATAGTAGGCAAATGCATTCGCCCCTCCAAATTGTTGTAGGATCATCAATCCGACCCCTATCTAAGCTTTGAAGCTTTAGAAAATTGGAAAAAGAAAACGGAGCAAAAAATTGCAAGCAATTTGATTACTTTGGAGGGAAGGCTTACTATGAGGGAATGAGCGTATCTTCGTTGAAACAAATCGAGAATTCTAGACTGGGATTGCCGTTCAAAGGTTTCTGTATAATCCTGTAAGACAATATGTATCAAAACGTTAAAAGGTAAAAGGAAAAGGGAAAAATTTCTCCTATTGATATGTGAAATGGAGAAATTACTTTGATATCTGCTGCTTCCCGGGAAATGTCGACACTTCTGCCTCGGAGTCTCTGTAACGTGGCTTCAAACTCCTTTTCTCGACCAACCTTTACCTGTCAGTCAATAACTACACTAATCATCTTCCTTTAAATTGCAGAGTCCTCACACCAATATCCCTAAATAACTTCATTTTAAGTTTTCAGATTATTAGATAATCAGTGAACTCTTAAATAAATAATCCACGCATATTGTATTGACATGGAAATTTGAAATGCCTGTACCTCTGCTCATTCTCAATTCGCCACTAGACTTCAATTTCAGTCACGAGCAAAGTTATTCTTTAGTAAAATATTGACTTCATTACCACTCCTCCCATTTTCAGTCTAAAATTAACAAATTAATTTGTTTGTGCATGAGAATTTTCAATTTGATTTCCATGCTTTGCCATACGTTGTGGTGGGCTATAAAATACTCCACATGGCATGCAGCATGCTAATTATCCAAGTTCCATTATGTCATGGTTACTCAACCATCTCCATCAAAAGAAGCTACATAGGACAAAGTTATGGCCACAATTGAAATTGAAGTTTCGAATAAAAATGACAATGATCACAATATTACGTTCGTCCTCATGAGTACCTAGTACACTCCGTAAACAACTTACCAGCCATCTAGGAGACTCTGGTATAAAGAATAATCCGAAAATTTGAAGTACGCAGGGGATACAACCTGAAAATGAAATCATCGACAGTGACCTTTTAAGGTTTCCAAAGATAAATCTAACAAAACAAAGCAGAATAGAACCGAGACAGTACCTATCAAGGCCAAGATACGCCAGGAAACAATAGTTCCAAGTAAGTAAATCAACGAAAAGCCACAGCATAACAAAAACTGCAATAAGTCCAAGCAAACATTGATAGGCAATGCATCAAATAGACACCATTAACATTTGACAGCAGCCCAAAACTTTTACCTGATTTAAAGCAGTAAATGCTCCTCGGATATTTTGAGGTGTTATTTCAGCAATGTACACAGGTACCTGTTTGACAACAATATTATATCTGCCTTCTGAAAATTAATTAGGATAAGAGATCTGAATGTTTCTGCATTTACCACGTAACATACAATCCCAATGCCAACTCCATTTAACAGTCTCCCGATATCAAGCCACCAAGCATTCTGCAAGGTAAGAAAAAATACACCATTAACTGCTTCACAAGACAATTCAGAAAAAATAGAAAATTATCAAATAATCTTCAAACTTTAGCGGGAAAAATTAGTCATTTTATTTTTCCAAGAGTGACCCCCTTCATTAGATGGAGGGATAGTTTGAGATACAGATTGTCAGGGGGTGCAAGTAACTCGTCAGATATAAGAAATAAAGCTAAAAATTATAGCAATGCCTCCATAGTCCATTCATTGAACCCCTATCCTGTCAAGATATTCTTCAGTGCTTTTGCACATAGTCTGATAAATGGAGGAGCGGGAAATGGAATTGAGTTTTGTGGATCAAGTCATTGGCAATGCACGAAGCAACATTCTGAAGATCTGAAGCGGCAAATAGACAGAGCACACACCTTGGCAAATGCTATAAAAAGCCATCCTGCAGTGGAAAATATTTGTGAAACTCCCATTGTCTGCGTCACAACACGCCAATTAGGAATTGAGATTTTTTCAGGTTTTTCATTGAACACATATAATTTTCAAATTCACGAACAGCTGGAAAGGCTAGCAAATGACTTACACGTCTGCGACCCATCATATCTGTCATCCGCCCATTAATTACGGCTGCTACTAACCCTCCTATTGTTAATATAGAGCCAAAGAGTGAATACTGTAACATGAGAAATCGGGAATGTTAACATTAGAGAACCCGGATCATGACTCACAACATCCCTTATTCCAACAGTGTCGTGGATAAGGAAGTCATTGGTAGTGAGCTCTTTAGGTCATGAGTTGTTATGTATCAACCATGCTTTCAGGAAAAAGTTGAAATGAAATTAGGATGATAATATCAGAGGTTCTGCACATAATCTACTGAAGAAGGAATTGGCTGAAACTGGCCAGATTTCATCATAGTTATAAGCAATGCACTGAGCACATCTTATATCTCATTCCCCCACAGTAAGTTTTATTTTAAGATACACAAATCCCAGTATTTTCCCTTTGAATAACAAGATTATACAGGGAGAGATTATGAAACAGTAGTCATGTAGCATGTATGCTTGATAGGACTCACCGCTGCCGTAGAGAGCCCCAAGTCCTCCATTATGCCCGTCTCAGCTGGTGATGAATAACCAGACTGCATTATAGAAATACGCCACTAGTTACAGTAACCTCTACTTGGTGCAGAATAATCTCGTGAGAAACTACAGCTTGAACAGAGCAGTCTCCTGGGAGATCACATATACAGAGGCAAAAGAAAAAAGATAAAAGATTAAACTACCTGAAAATTGGTTTCTCAGAGTAACTTTTCTCAAAAATGCAATCCAAATAGTGAAATGTGATAATTTCATGTCTCTTTGCCAAATTGAATTTCCATGACAATTTCCATGACAAACGTAATTGATCATAAAGGAGCAACTTCGCTTATGAAATTTTTATCATTAAACTCCAGGTCAACCTAATGACTTGGGTCTATCAAGCCATGTGATCCAGAACATGCCAACAGGTGCTTCTGCAAACATTATTAACTTACGTCTGCTTTACAACCCATCCCACCCCAAAAAAAAAGAAAAAAAAAAAGAAGAAGAAGCAATCAGAAATTTAACAAGACTTGCAGGTATACATCTTGCTTGTTGCAATGTCATACGAATGTCGAAACAAGAACCACCATCTTGAATAAAAATGAAAGATTGACAATCACACAAGCAAAAAGACAAACATTGATCAAGCAATTTGTTTCTTCCTCTTTCTTTCTCGAACGAATTTCCCTCGAATTTGAAAGAGCCTGTGACAGAAATGCCAAATAGGAAAAAGGAAAAAAGGGAAAAAGGAAAGGCAAGACTGCTCGACAGAAAACAGAGCCGGGTACTTAGTGATCGAACTACATGCAAGCAATTCACGAAAAGTTTGATGCAATATTACTCACAGCGCATCCAGTGACAAAAGAACCGCAAACGGCAACGAGCGTGCTAAAAACGACGAGAGGTGTGACCGAGGGATCACTTGAAGACATGGAGTTGCCATGGTTGACATAGCCAGGGACTTCTTTGAGAAGCAGAGAGCTTGTTGGCAACCCATCTTCTTCTGGGCTCTCTCTCCCCATGTTCCCTTATTATCATGAAGCTCTCGCGGAAAGCAAGACTTGCCAACAATGAAGGTGGCAAGAATCAGCTGCCAATGCATATAAAGGACAGTGTGCTGGTGAGAGAGAGAGAGAGGTAGATATGGAGTTCAAAGACATGGACTTTCGGGTGGGCGAAAGTATCGCAGAGACGGCTGCATGGGAAATTTACCGGCCAATAGCCGCATATGCTTATTTAAGTTTTGTACTTTTTTCACTTTTTGTCTTTATTCTTTGCTTGAGCGTGTGGCTCGCTTCGCTCTATGTCTGTTCTTTTCTCTAGACTTGAATTCACTCCCCTGAACCGATGTCGATCCGGGCCGTCGACCCCGGATCAGCCCAAATCCAAGGCCGAGAAGAGATTCGAGGCTCAGGCTCGAGTCCAGCCTCGGCAGCTTGGCCACTCGTCTTGGTCGACGATGGTGATACAGTATGCAAATATGTAGATTTAGGTGATTGAATTAGGTAAGTCCTACCAGATGAATCACTTTATCAGGTGAGGGTGGTAATGCGGTTTCACCATCACGGTCGTCTGAATTCTAATGTATGCAGTGTGGACGATGAAAGCGACGTTTGAAAAAAAAAGGAGGACGAGGAGGAGGAGGAGGAGGATAGAGTACTGATAAGGAGGAGACAGACCAAAAACATTGGAAAACAGAGGATCTTGAAATATGGTTACGACAGGAAAGATGGTTTGTCTGGAACCGTCGGTTTCTCGCTTTTCAACTGGCAAAGACGGTCTGGCTACTAGGGGCTGGGATCGTTAGCCATCAATGGAAATCAATAAAGAAGCAAAGTGTGATCTGGGCCTAGGCAAACGAAGAGGGGGCATAAGAAGATGGAGTTGACTGTCGGCTGAGGTTCGTGTCCGAACTGGGTGGTGGAAAGCGGAAACTCAGAACGTGAGAATCGTGCGGAATTACAGAACGGAGAGGGCAAGAAGATACAGATCACGACATAAAAAATTCGTCTCTCTCTCTCTCTCTACGTGTTTGGAGAGCAAGACCAAATTGAGGTGGGGAGCAATGAATGGGAGTCAATTCAGGCTGCACATCTTCTTGGGTCCACGATGCGGAATAAACAACACCCCAGGAACGGCTACCGGGTCTGGCCTGCTCATCAGAAGACATCACAGTTCTTGAAAGTTCCCATATCGATCTCCTCGGATCATGTACGTTTGTTCAGGCGCAAGGGGATTTTTAGTTCAAGAATTGAAGCCACCGGTACTTAACATGGACTTGCAGATTGTTCCACCGGTCTCTAGAGAACAATGGTCGAGCTCTCGTGCCCCGGAGTTATCAAAGAAAGAACAAAAAGAGAAATTTGTAATTTCAATAGAAAGCTGAGCTTTCAGATCTTGAGACTCCATCCACCGAACAAAAATTGTATACCAAATGAAATGCGACCAACTTATCTAATCCAATCAGTGTCTTAGATCATCTACCTAAACAATGCAAAGATATAGAAAAGAATAAGGTTTGGCAATTAGTGAGCAAGATTAGAATCCTATGACTGACTTGACCTTTCTACCAAGCCATTTTCAGGTAATTGCCGTTCCTACCATACCATCACGGGCCTGCTAACATTTGGGCGGGCTTTAACAATGTTTCTAGGCCCGTCAAGTCGGGTCGGGTCCGGCCCAATCAGAACTTTTCAAGAGATGGGTGGGCAAGAGGACAAGCAGCTTCTGCTTAAACTCGAGTAATTTTACATAATCCTGTTCTTAATTCATTTTCTATGTCTAACAAAACTCGAGTTCATGAAATATTAAATAGACAGTCCAAGTGAAAAATGCGAGTTCTAATGCAGAGTCTTGATAATACGACTAAGGATCGCTTGCACGTGATAGAGCGGAGGATTTGATGTGCATCCTTCAGACGTTATGTCGTATTTCTCGAGGAATTCACTAGCAGTTGGACAGAGCATTCTTATGAGATTGGAGCATGTGTGCATCTATACCTAAGCAATGATTTTCTCAAGACCTTTGTCTTCAGATGATATAAGATAATACCTATCTATGATTCATAGAGCACACCAAAGTTCAAGCGGCGGTTATTGCTGTCATCAATCACGACCACGGGTCCACTCATTATGTGGGTTGGTAACGATAATTCTTTCGGACCTTATTGAGTTAAGCGTGGATTGGGCCGGAATAACCTGATCAAGACTCTATAATTTAATGGAGATTGTGCCTCTTTTCTCATCTCTACTTGGTCTTGGCTTTAATATCAACTTGGGCAAGTGGTCAGCAATCCGCACGTTGCTTCCTTCTTGGGCCGTCGAGAGGACTCCGGATCGGTGAACGTCACCAAGTCCTGGCATTAGAATTTTCCACACTTTTCTTATATCTCAAGGCGTGCCAGTTCATAAGCACACTTTTCCTAATGAATTATACATGCCTTCATACTATCAAAGTTTGGAAATTCCGAGTCACCTTAGGATAAGCGACCGACTCAAGAATCCAACCATCAAGAACAAGGTTGAACAAACGAAATACCCAATTCCTAATTACGAGTGTTGAGTGATGATATCAGGGAGCGATTCATCAAGAACAAAACAGGTTCCAAATTAAGAACTCAAAACCTATTTTGTCGGAGCCAATTCTCGATTTTTGAAATGACAAATCGCTCCCATCCTATGGTTGACCCTAAGATAAGACCTAATGTTAAATGATATAACTATTATTTTAGAACAATATATGGCATAGCTATTAAGCAATATAACTATTTACATCAAACAAAACCAAAGTTTCACGATATAAATCCACAATCTAAATTAGTCAAGACCAATTAATCGGCGTTTTCACCTAGGAACCACCTCAATCGCCGCGTGAATCGATTGGACAAGACCTGTCCAATTCAGTTATTGGATTAAACCAGCACAATCGCTCTCCCCCTCATGTCGAGACCGGCCAATCTTTGTCGCTAATCAACGCTCTAATCTAAGCCAACTAGATACAGAAGCCTAAATTATATCCAAATTGGTCTAGTGCAACGAATTCCACAAGTAAAAATAGCAAAAGACACTTCCCGGGGCTAAAAACGGTGCGTTTGGGATTGCCTGTCGTGCGTAGGAGTAGCCTTGCATAAGCCTCCATTAATTACTTGTACGCAATCCGCTTGCGTCCCTTAAACTTGCAATCGGCGGAGCCGTAATTCCAATCCCAACGCCCTTTGCTTTGCCTTCTCGCACGACAAGAAGCCAAACCTCCGATTAGCCGACCACTCTTTTGGCCTTCATGTCGGACCAGGTCCAAAGAGAATGATGTCCGGGATTAATTAATAGAGTCTCTCAATATTCTTGCTTGGTGCTCTTAATATTGAAATGGTTTGATCTTTACACGATTGATCACGCGTGTCCCTTGCCGGAAATCGACCATCGACCGGCAGTAGGGTCGGCCGGCCGGCCGGAGCGAAGTCGGTCCGAGACAGAAGCTGTCGGCGAACAAAGTAATCCTTGCGAACTACAAGCGCGGGGGAAAGCTGCAGATAAGGGCCTCGGTCGAGGCTTAAGAGAAAGTTGACCGACGGAGGTGTTGACGTTAAGCGGTCTCGGGTTTTAGTTGACCGCCCTTAGTTTAAGATGATAACGTCAAGCAAGAAAACTTGACAAATCAAAATTCAATGAGAGTAATAAATATAAGAGCGGTAAAATTGCAATCAGAAGGAATATAAACAATGTTTTATCCAAATTCGCATTTTCAACGTGAGCAACACGAGCCGATCAAATAGTATGTTAAATGCTTATATGATATGAGATTTAACGTCACGGTTATCATTATTATATCAATGCATAAATTTAATTAAGTCCATATGATAACAATAAATATGTCTTATAAGGCACGAGATATCTAATACGAAATAATGCAAAGCGCGGAGCATATATGCACAATAAATTTCGGTAAATTTGAAACCGGAGACCGACAGTTCACTTTCCTAAAAATGACCTCAAGACCTACCCAATCGAGACGGCTTCACAAATTCACGATCCAACGCCCTAATTAATGGAAAAGCCAAGAATCAAGTTTCCACCTATCAATTCAATACGACAAGCCAAATTTGTGAAACCGAACCTAAGTCGGGATTTTTCCGAACCCGAGTCTCGGGAGTTCTTAAAACTCGGGATGGTTGGCTAGAAACTTATTGAACCCGAATAGACTCTAAAAAGTGCAACAGTCTATATTTTCCCCCAAGTGCCAATCGAATTACCACTTGAAGTACACCAATCTTCAAACTAGCGGCGGTGAATTGACATTGGAATGGAAATGGAAATGGAAATGGAAATGGAAATGGACGTACCCTCCATCAGAATGCACATGGCCACATGGAGTCCCAAAACGGGGGGTCGTAGCATAGATGGATAGGTTGCAGATTGAGCACCCTGATGATGAGCAAAACAGTGGGGTCGGGCATGGTCGAGATGTTGTTGGAGTGGGGAAAAACCATGTGAAGAAAGAGGGTGTTTGGCACCATCAAAACTCCTAATTTCTCTCACTTCCCATATTTGCGGACTTCTTTTTATGTCTTTTTATTCTTCTTTTGGCGCGTAGGCGATTTGATTTGAATCGTCGATTCCGACCGAACCGATCTCCATATGTAGGCGAAGATTCGGTCGGTCTACACATATCTGATGTGGGTTTCAATGGGTCGAATAGGGTTGAGTTTCTATGATATCTATTTCGAAATATTTAAACATACGATTAACCCGACTCGATCTAAAATGCTATAAGAATATAATCCAAACATTCATATCATGCTGTATCGTGATTATAATTTTTATTTTACGGAGATTAAAATGCATACTTAGGTCAACACAACATAACTCGACCCCAAAGTACTGAAGCGCACAAGTGATTACCCGACCCTAAAAAATATACCCGAAATTTCGAATCAAGTCGAGTCGGTGTTTTTGTTTGCATACATGTTCAGTTTGGATAGCGGCTCCACTCGAGGAATTGCGAGCGTGATGACCAAAAATACTTTTGAGTCGTGGAGGCATTGCGATACGGCCATGGAATATGCCACCACGTAGATCCTCGGATGCTATTTTCTTAAGCCCATTTCTTTTATATGTCCAACATTGCCCAATTTACTAATTAGTTATGAAAATAACTTCGTTATTATATTATTCGCCTCTCTCTCTCTCTCCCTCCTCAATTTTTTTTTTTTATAATCGATGTGTCCGGGCCAGCTTGCGCGCACCTCAACTATTCCTCGGGAGAGACTAGCACAACAACCTACCGCCATGACTCCCCACTTAAATCACAGGCGCTTTCTTGGGGAATCGAACTCAAGACCTCAATGAAGTTCAAGTTCGCCCTAGTAGCCTATGGTAGGTTCAATTTCTTTGTTTTAAATTTCGCTAAACCCTAATTATCTCTCCATTGACAAAAATAAATAAATTAATAAAAGCCGACTTACTTTGTGATTCACGATTATTATTTATATATATATATATATATATATATATATATATATATATTTGAGAAGGTATGTCTTCCATGTGATGGGAGATTCTTGTTAGGTGTAGCCAGTTCTATCATTCGACGTGCCGTGTAATCAGCCTCATGTCTACGTAGCATGTACCAAGCGTTATCTCTCTCTTTCTTTTTCTTTTTTGTAAAGGAATTTTATTATGGTAGTATTATTCATATGATAAATTAATTATTGTCAATTTTGTCTTATTAGTAGCCAATATATACATAAATCGCGAAGTGTGAGATGTTTGCGAATTTCGACTTAATAGTACCCTGTCGAAAACTACCTGATAGATTAAGTCGAGGTGAGCGATTAATATGTCTTTTCGGAGATATTCGATAAATTGGAAACATTTGAAGAGCGGGCATCCGTACTGAATATGGTTGTACTGGCCCGCAATTGGGTTTAAGTTTCGGCTCTCAAGTATGATTTCGTGATCTAAGCGGATGACTCTAGCGGTAGATTGTTGAGCCAGTCTCT
Source organism: Melaleuca alternifolia (assembly GCA_019926035.1). Taxonomy (NCBI): domain Eukaryota; kingdom Viridiplantae; phylum Streptophyta; class Magnoliopsida; order Myrtales; family Myrtaceae; genus Melaleuca; species Melaleuca alternifolia. The sequence continues at coordinate 1,315,452 of JAGKPW010002284.1, forward strand.
CCCGAGGTATTGATTCACGAATACGCAGATCCGAGTAATTGGTGGAGATCCTCGGTCATCAAAAAAAAATTACCGAACTAGAAATCTGCATACTCGGCCACCGTCTTTCATTTTAGTCAGAATAACGAGAATAATAAAGACCAAATAAAATATGAAGACCTGATTCGGTGTGAACAAAAAATCTTCCAATGAAGTTTTAGAAATACAAACTTACGTGCATATATCGACAACCGACTAAAATTTGAACACCTTAAAAGCGCGTGCTTATGTATTGCAATATTCTTATTTTAAATATCGATCGACTTTTATTCTTCCGGTATTTTAGACAATACCCAGATCGTATAACGTTTATTATCGTTGATCTGGATAGTTATTTAAAATAGTTGGATTTAATTACTAGATGATCATGTAAATTCTTTCTTACTCTTTTTTGGGAAAGAATGTAGATTACGGATACTAAAGAGAGAGAGAAAGAGAGAGACAGAGAGAAAAGGAGGAGAAAACATCTCGACTCGACAGTTTTGAGGAGCGCGATGGAGGAGGAGGAGGAGGGAAGGACGACAATATCTCCAGTGAAAATCAAATTTCTGGTTCGGCATATTCTCATCCTTTGTCGTGACGCAACCCTTTGTTTTCGGTCTTTCTATTTGTATCCCCCGATTTTCCGAACAATCTCGTATCGCCCCCCGGATCGCCCTCTCTATTTTCAATATGACGCCTCCCATGATCGCGCTGTCTCAAGTGTTATACTTCCGACACCTTCCCCCTTCCCTGTTAGTCAATCTGCCCATCTCCGCCCATCTCGATTCTTCCTTCGTCACGATCAGTTCGCAACGGTCATGCTAAGGAAACGCACAATAAATGAATCGATCCGTTCAGAAAAGAGTAATTGTAAATTTAACGGTCACGGAACGAACAAGATATGCATGTTGAACAAATGTATGCATGCAATCGTGCTATTCAAATGATGATTGCTCGCTTTATTTAGATCATTCGTCTTTGTTACGACTTTGGCTCGGCAAACCGATCAAATTCATCTCCCCAAACACTGAAATGAGGAGAGAGCATCTAAAACTGTAGATCACGAAGTCACCATGAAACTACTCAAAGAATCAAAAATGGCTGGCGGTTCCAAATTGCAAAATCACGCTTGAGTGCGAATAGCTAAAACTTCAGGGGCCTTTTTGCAAAAATTCCGCAGGATTTGCTTGTACTGCAATTAACACCAAGCAGACGAGAGAAGAAGAGAGAGAAGGGGGGGGTGGGGAAGCGGAAGACGTTCTTATAGAAAGAGAAACGAAGCCAAACCAAAAGGAACCGTCTCGGTTGAAGGTCAAAGCACCAACCACAACCACCAGCACCGCCACCGCGAGGCCAACACGCCACCGCCGAACGCCGCGCTGATTCGATTTTTCCAGCGATCGGACGACGACTTCGATACGCCTCTCTCTATCGTTTGTCCTCCACCTTTATGCTCTTGGCGATCGGGCTCCCGGTAACTTCCCGGTCACCGGTGACGACAACCGAGGCTCCGTTAATCTGATTATGAAGAGTTACAACAACAACAACAAGGCCAACGGTAGTCTCGTCAACCACAAGAGCAACACTAATGGATTCTTGCCTAATTCTTTGAAATTCATTTCCTCGTGCATCAAGACCGCGTCGTCCGGTGTCAGGTCGGCCGCCGCTTCGATCTCCGGCGAGGCTCACGACCACAAAGATCAGGTTCTCTCCGGTTTGTCCTGTGTCGCGAGGGATGTGTAGTCGATGCGAGATTAGTTGGGAATTTTAGTAACGTCTTGTCGTTTCTAGGTTTGTGAAACGGTTTGTGTTTATGATAGTAATCGGTTGCTGTTGTTGCTTATGACTTTCCGATGAATCGATGTTGAGCTGATTCGGCTGTTCAGACTGATGCCGCGTGGCTTTCGAGAGTTATACTATTCGGTGCTGAGACTTGATAGGAGGTCTTAGTAATTGTTCGACAGCTGTTGTTCAGTTCTGAATCTTTAAAGTTTTGGTTGTCGATTAGGTTAGGTCTTAAGCTGCAACTGCTGAGCTTTGGTGTTCAGTTTCTCGGTAAAGGAAAATGTAGATGAATGTTGTGGGAGCCAATGATTAGCGACTCCACTCATGCTTTCTACCATGCATCGGGAACTTTGATCATTTGACTTGGGTTCCTGGAAGACCGTTTTACTTTGCTGCAATAGAGCTTGATCATCTTTCAATCTGTTCTTGAGGATTTAAGTGTATGAGGCCGTCCGAATCCATCTTGTTGGCATGCAGGAATCTGCAGTATATGTATTTTAGTCTAAATTATCGCACCTTTCTGGTTAATGGTTATTTAGGGAGTCTTGGAGGAAGTCTATCTACTTACTAGAATATGAATGAGGAATAAAATGGTATTTTCGTGTGGTCGGTTTGCATTTAGCTCTGTGCATGTGTATTTGCATGAGAGAGAGAGAGAGAGAGAGAGGTTCTTATATGTGCAAAATGGAGATGAATTTTATTTTCACAAGGAAGAGATAGAAAGTTTCAACGAACAGCTCTTCTCTTGTTTACCTCATGATTACTTTAATCTTCTGGTTAGCGTTCTTTTATCAACCTGCTATATCCGAGGGTGTCTGGATATAGAAAACTCCCTCTTATGGCTAATTTAATGATACGAAAATTATAGTAAGATAGTTGATGCTTTAGATTCTCATGTCAAATGGAGGGGAAAAAAGGATAATTTGCAAGCATTGTGAAGATTTTGCCTTCATTTTGGGATTTCTGATCTATGAAGCTCGTTTTCATACTAAGAAACCTCTTGAGTCTAGACCCTCTCGGTAGATGCAATAGCAAATTTAGCTCAGAATTACCATGGAGACAAGGGTGTCTGATTGGGCTAGACCTTATAAAGAAAGATCTTATAGTTGGATTGCATTCATGTGAGAATTTGTCATTTTCTCATTACTTCATTATTTTTCTTCTCTTTCTGTGCATTCAGTAGGATATGATCCCTTTCTTAGTTTCCGTCTAATAGTTAAATGCAAGTACTCTATAAATAATGAATCTGTGAATTGAAATGATGTATGCGTTTGCAATATTTCATCCTTCCATTTACCTGATCACAAGTAGGAATCGATATACTTCTTTTCTTTTATTTTCCTTTTTTATTTCTAAGGTTCATTACCTATCATTGGCTCCGTGAAGATATGGTCTAAATTTCTCATTCTGCCAACCAGGTGCTTTGGGCTGGCTTTGACAGGATAGAACTTGGCTCATCTTCCTTCAAGCACGTTCTATTGCTTGGCTATTCAAATGGGTTTCAAGTCCTTGATGTCGAAGATGCCTCTAATGTCAGTGAAATTGTTTCAAGACGAGATGATCCGGTTACATTTTTACAGATGCAAACCCTTCCTGCAAAGTCTGAGGGCTGTGAAGGATTCAGGGCATCACACCCTCTACTTTTGGTGGTGGCATGTGATGATTCAAAGAGCTCGGTTGTGATGCAAAATGGGAGGGAAGGTTTTCACAATGGCCATATCGAGGATCAAAGTGGGAACCTAATTCCGGCTCCCACTGCAGTTCGATTTTACTCACTCAGGTCTCACAGTTATGTTCATGTTCTCAGATTCAGGTCGACAGTGTACATGGTCAGATGCAGTTCTCGAGTTGTTGCTGTGGGTCTTGCTGCACAAGTAAGCATTAGGTGTCATATACGTCATGTAGTCGATGATATTCTTTCTTAAGAGTCTTTGGTGGTATTTGCATTATGTTCTCTGTGCAACTTTCTTACTCATGTAGTTGATGACATTCTTTCTTAAGAGACTTTGGTGGTATTTGCATTATGTTCTCTGTGCAACTTTCTTACTCATGTAGTTGATGACATTCTTTCTTAAGAGACTTTGGTGGTATTTGCATTATGTTCTCTGTGCAACTTTCTTACTTGAAGTGCTTTTGGGAGGGGGCAATAGGAAATTAGGAAAATCTTCCCATTGGCATAGTTATTTATTCCTGTGGCTACTGTAAAACAAGTTTAACTTGCTAATTTTTGCGTATTCGGATGACAGATATACTGCTTCGACGCACTCACTCTTGAGAATAAATTTAGTGTCCTTACATATCCAGTGCCTCAATTGGGAGGGCAAGGATGTATGGGTGTCAATGTTGGTTATGGCCCCATGGATGTTGGTTCGCGGTGGCTAGCATATGCTTCTAATAGCCCAGTGACGTCAAACACAGGCCGCCTTAGTCCAAAAAGTCTTACTCCTTCTCCAGGTGTTAGCCCATCTACTTCACCCAGCAGTGGAAGTCTGATGGCACGGTATGCCATGGAATCCAGTAAACAGTTGGCTAATGGCCTGATCAACATCAGTGACATGGGCTACAAGACCTTGTCTAGGTACTATCAGGAGCTTATCCCTGATGGATCAAGTTCTCCTGTACCTTCAAATTCAAGCTGGAAAGCTGTCCGAGCTCAATCTCATCCAAGTGAAGCAGATGTTGCTGGAATGGTTAGTCTTTTGGAATGTGACTTAAGAAGCTAGCGATATTCCTCATCAAACTTAGTCCATTTATCGTACCATAGGTAGACGATAGCTCACAGAAACACTGTTTATTAACCCGCATATTGTGCTTTAGACTTTTGAGTTGTTGGAAGTCATTTTTATTTTTCATTGAGGAGGTGAATTTCATGGTGTATCAGCAGCTTCATGGCAAGGGTAGTAACACAATACTAAAAGTTTTGTTGGAGAAAAATTTTGTGAAGAGGTTAATTCTTTTAGATACTGCTCTAATAGCTTTTTGGTGGTTTGATTATTTGTAACGTCTGACTGCTGATTGCAGGTGGTTGTCAAGGATGTCGTTTCCAAAGCTATTGTATCACAATTCAGAGCTCATTCTAGTCCTATTTCTGCTTTGTCTTTTGATCCAAGTGGGACAATGCTGGTTACAGCTTCAATTCACGGGACTCATATCAATATCTTCCGGATCATGTCATGTTGCTCGAAAGCTGGATCAGGCACTCAAACTTATGAATGGAGCTCTTCACATGTGCATCTTTACAAGCTACATCGTGGCATGACTTCAGCTGTAAGTTCTCCCAGCAACCATGCTTGAAGATAGTCATGGTCCTTAGTTTTTCATGTTTTCTTTCTTGCTACAGGTTATACAGGACATATGTTTTAGCCAGTACAGTCAGTGGATAGCTATTGTCTCTTCCAAGGGAACTTGTCATATTTTTCTTCTATCCCCTTTTGGTGGTGAGACTGTTCTACAGATGCATAATTCTCATGTTGGTCAACCCACCCTTTCACCAGCTTTATCACTACCTTGGTGGTCTACTCCGTCATTCATGATTAATCATCAGTCTTCTGCTCCAACTTCACCGCCACCTCCCATTACCCTTTATGTAGTTAGCAGAATAAAGAATAGCAACTCTGGGTGGCTGCATACAGTCAGTAATGCTGCATCATCTGCGACTGGAAAGGTTTCTGTCCCATCTGGTGCAGTTGCTACCATATTTTTCAGTTCTATGGTGCGAGATCTGCAGACCTCCACGTCAAAGGTTCAAGCTCTGGAACACTTGTTGGTTTACTCTCCTTCAGGACATTTGGTTCAGTATGAGCTGCTTCCACCAGTGGGAGGGGAATCTAGTGAAGCTGTTACTCGAATGGTGCCAAGTTCTCCATTACAGATTCAAGATGAAGAGTTGCGGGCCAAAGTTGAAACTCTTCAGTGGTGGGATGTCTGCCGAAGATCAGATTGGCCGGAAAGAGAAGAATGTATTTCTGGGATTGCTCCTGATCGACAAGCTCCTGAGATGGTAATGGATATGTCTGATTCTGAGGATACTAATGCTGGCGACAAAGAATTAGAAAAATCATATGAACATTCTCACTTGTATATAGCCAATGCTGAGGTGCAAATGAGCTTTGGAAGGATTCCAATATGGCAACAATCTAAGGTATTTGTCATATGGTAAAGTTTGCATTGTTGATGTCATTGGCTATACTCATATGCCCATTATTTGCAGATACATTTCCATAGCATAGGTCACGAGAGAGCTGAAGAACAGATCCTCATTGAAGATGATTTTGCTGGTGAAATAGAAATAGAAAAGGTTCCTGTTCATGAGATTGAAATAAGGCGAAAGGATTTGTTGCCTGTTTTTGATCATTTTCAGCGTAATCGTTCCGCTTGGAGTGAAAGGTAAGAGCATTCAATGATATGCCTTAAATATTATTAACATGATTGTTCTCAGCTGGCCCCACTTGGTGGTAGCATCTTCACTAGTTAATTAATGGTCTTATTTATTTGGTCAATTATTTAGAGTCACTATAATAAAAGCTTTTTAGCGCCTTTATTATATTTTGCTGCCCTTTCTTTTTGGACTATAAACAGTCATTTTGCATTATTTATATTTAATGGATGTTCTGTTCACTGTAAATGAGTTCCGGTAATACAGTTGGTATTATGCAAGCTTAATCCTCTTGCCTCTGTTGCTCATTTCAAGCATGATAAGTTACCATGTGCAAGGATGGAAATATTATGTTCTATTAGATGATGTTCTTCTCTGTCCTTTAGGAAGATATTTTTTTGGCCGCGTTAGTTCTTTAAAACATTCAGTTGGTGCTTAGTGCTCTAAGTAATTTAGTTGCTGTTTTTCACGTTGAAAGGAATTTTAGTGGAAAGCCAAGATGGTAGGAAAGAAAATAATAATGGGGCATTGCATATCCGCAACTATTGGTGTAAAGGTAAGGTCTTGCAAAATATTGCCTTTAGGGTATCAAAGTGATTCCTATGATGATCCCATGCTGAAACTGTTCTTGCATTGCAGAAAGAGGCCATTGGACCATATGGTCTGTTGTCTTTTAAATTTTGTGTTGGTTGTTATCAAACTGGAGATGAGACCTTCGTAGCTTGCTCCATGTTAGAGTTTCTGGGATGCATTAGTTGACATAGAATGTTTCAGCTGTATGTAGCCATCATTAGTTCCTGCTGCCAACTTTCTATTACTACTGCTAATAGCAGAGTTGCTTGCATTTAGGGGCTTTAATGGGGGCACATGTTCTCCTTCCTATTTTAACATGGACAAGGAGAAGTCCTTCGAGAATGGAGTTATATCCTACCCTAAGTTGGATAGCTCAGCGGAAAACTCAGATGCTGGTGAGAGAGATGTCTGGGGTTATATCTTTTGAATTTCTTTGGGTGATTTCCTGATGCATTGATCTTCTCTCTGTTACACTTTTTATCAGGATCTTCGCAGCACCGTTATCCAGCCACTGTATCATCCGAGCTTAAGAATCATGACCTAATGAACGGACATTGTGGTCTAGCCCCAACATTGCTCAAGAAACGTTCACTCAATAAAGATAGTGTTCTGGTTTCTTCTGAGCATTATATGTTGGGATCACCCCCTGCAGATTGTAAATACCCTAACGTTGCATCATCTTTGCCAAGTGGCTCTCTTCCTGCTCAAATAAGCACTGCAGAAGGTTTTCAGCCATCAAATAGCAGTGGGGCCAGTGAAGTTTCCAAGATGAGTTCCAACCGTTCTGATTCCAGTGGGAACATAATGAATGGGGGACTGATACATGGTTCTTTGGAATTCGAGCCATATTTCCAAGAGGGATACTACCAAGCATCAACTGTAAATGAATGCTGTGATTCAGCTGAAGCAGTAGCTGATGTCGATAGTAACAGCAATACCTGTGAAAGGGAGAAATCTGAAGAAGACGGTGATAATGATGACATGCTTGGAGGAGTTTTCGACTTTTCTGAAGAAGGTAGGAGTCTGTCTTATTGTGTGCCACATGATGTTACTGATTATGCAATTTCCATTGAACTTAACAAGATCAGCCAGGTTCTGCTGAATTCAATGCTTTATCTCTCTCTCTCTCTCTCTCTCTCTCCAATGTGTTATTTGCTGTCCCTCTGTCGGAGTTCTTTACTAGTACATTTCTGTTAATTCAATTTCTTGAGAAAGAGATATGTTCCGTTCTGACGTGGTTACGTGTTTAGAGTGATAGATATCGACGGCCCATGTTTAGCTAGACGCATACACTTTTGCTCGCTGCTTGCTCTTTGGTAATTATGCCGTCCTTAAGCTGCTTGTCCGGTTTGGGCTTTCTATTTTAGCATGCACAAAGTTCACAAGATGAACACATCATGAATTCGACAACATATACCGAAATTGTACTTGCGTTGTTGACTCCGTTGCCATCCCTTCGTCATTGTTGCAGGTTGATGTTATCCGCCTCGTGTCTGTCTCATAACAAGCTATGTGATCCGGATGCGCCGATTGGATTATCCATTCGAAGGCTTATGTGGGCGGACAGGCTATATCGACCGTTTTACTATTGACTGACGGACACGATTGAAGCAACTTCATTCCGATGGTATCGTTGCTGCCGAAAACAAGCCCAGATATGATTCTTCTAATTCTCATCATGTACAGCATGTAAAGTGGGAAGGACGATAACAATCACCCCAAAAGAAAAAGAAAAAGCAATTGGTGTGAACAGTTGTTTCGTACTCTTTTGTAACATTATTCATTCTTGAAAAGAAGAAAAAAGAAGAAAGGAATAAGAGGAAAAGGAAAGGGAATGGTAAATGTGCTTAAGAATCTTTCTGGCCTGATTTGGATTTTCATAGTCTCTAGCAACCGCGATGCATGAGCGGGCATACCAAATTTTTTTGAGATGGGGTTGTTTTTCAAGCGAATCGCAAATATTTTCCGAAAATCGACCGGTTCTTCGTCATTCAAATACCGAAAATTCGGGGGGAAAAAGAAAGTTTTCTCGAAAATAATCGGATTCTAATTCATAAGGAGGTCATACATTTTGGTTTTAGTGGATTGGGTGGGTCGGTACCATTTCTTCAGGGAAGGAACCGCATGTTTCCCAAGCAGAGAAGCGATTCCCCCCGCCGGTGTTGGAGTAGATGCTGTTCGTAATGAAAGAGGTCCCGAAATCAGCACCCGAGCGAGACCACATCGACACGACACGGCACAGAAGAAAAGTGGCAAAAAAGAGATGGAGAAAACGGATGGCCACAATGCGTAGATTCCTTCGAATTCCTTTTTTTGTGGATTTATAGTTGATATAATCCGGTGTGCACGGATCGATCCAGATTGCCGGTGACGAGGGGGATCTCCATGTGCTCGATCGACTGGTGTTTCACGAGGGGGATCGGAGATAACCCAAGTGATAATCGAATCGAAACGGCCACATATTGGATCTCCATGTGCTCGATCGACCGGTGTTTGACGAGGGGGATCGGAGATAACCTGAGTGATAATCAAATTGAAACGGCCACGAATTTTGATTTTTGGTGGCTCGAAATCGGTCCCCTCCCAATCAGCTGGATTGGGCGCGATCTCGGAGGAAGATAGACCAATGGATAATATTAATACCCATCTATCTTTTCTTTTTTCCCATTTCTTCTTCTTTTTTATTTTTTTATTTTTTGTTAGCCGTTAATTCAGTGGATGAAAATTCGGGAAGACTAACGGATATTTTCCGGGGGATTGGATAATGTCTTTCGCAGGCTGCTGCTGTCCATGTAAAATGGCGCACGACCTTGATGGACGAGCTTTTCTATGAGTTTTGCTTGAACAATTCGAGAGAGAGAGAGATCCTTCTGACATGTTCTCCTCGGAGGTCTCTCTCTCTCTCTCTCTCTCTCTCTCTCTCTCTTGTTGTTGTTGGAAGGTGGAATTATTCGTGGGTATTATAATTAGGAGAAGGAAAATGCTTTTATTCGAGTGGCGACCGAAATACGAGACGGTGATTGTAAGGTTCTTGTAAAGAACTCTCTATTTTGTTTTCCCTCCTATAATTTTTTGTTCGAATGTAAGAATTCTGCAGTCGCCGTAAATTTATAAATAAAAAAAACGAGAGAGATATAGACAGATGAATTGAATCCTCGTCACGATTAATAAAATCGAACTGTGATGAATTTCGGGTTTGCATCGCTATTTGAATTTAAAACAGTCGAATCTTGCTATGTTCGGATTTCCTAGTCATCGTAAATTTATCAAAAAAAAAAAAGATAAATGGACTAATTGAATCCTTGTCGCAATTAATGAAATCGAACCATGATGATTTGATTTGCGTCATTATTTGAATTTAAGACATTCAAATCTTGTTATATTCGAATTTCCCAACCGTTGTAAATTTATCAAAAAGAGATAAATAAAAAAAGCAATTGAATCCTCGTCACGATTAATGAAATCGAACCATGATAATTTCGGCTCGCGTCGCTATTTGAATTTAAGATACTTGAATCTTGTTATATTCGAATTTCCTGACCGTCGTAAATTTATAAAAGAAAAAAGATAAATAGACTGGTTGAATTCTCATCACGATTAATGAAATCGAACCATGATGATTTCGGTTTGCATCGCTATTTGAATTTAAGACACTCGAAACTTGTTATTTTTGAATTTTCTGGTCGTTGTAAATTTATCGAAAAGAGATAAATAGACTAATTGAATCCTTGTCACAATTAATTAAATCGAACCATGATGATTTCCATTTGCATCGCTATTTGAATTTAAGACACTCAAATCTCCATCAAGAAAATAAGTCGTGACCGACGAATAACATCTAATGTCGTGTGCGCAACCCATTCCACATTTTGTTCTTGTGGCGGCTAACTAACTTCATGCACAGATCATTTATTACGAATCTTCGATTCCAACCACATTCAATCCATCCACATTCAATTTCCGAAGACCCCAAAAAAATTTCCTTAAGAACCCTAGAATCCCTCAATTTGTGGGCCCCAAAAATTTGAATTCCATGACCTCTCTCTCTCTCTCTCTCTCTCTCTAGAAGTCCCTCCTCACTCTCTGCATTTAAAAACTCTTCCCCTCAAACTCCTCATCTCTCTATCTCCTCAACACCACGCAGCCTCGTTTCTCCGCCATAGGCGCCCTAGCAAAACCCTAGCCCTCAACTCCCCACCAAACCCAACACGCCAAGAATGGCCAAGAAGAAGGTGCACCACCACCCAAAAGACCCCCACGAAGAAGCTCCCCCGAGCGAGACCGCCCACCACCCAAAACTCATGGACCAAGACGACCACTCTTCGTCGGAGAAGCTCCAGAGCCTGAAGTCTCTCAACGCCATGCTCCTCAAGGAGACCTCCGACCGTAGGCACCAGGTCGAGTCTTTGGAGCACGCCAAGAGGGCTCTGGAGAGCGAGCTGGCTCGGTTCGGCGGCCAGAAGGAGGCGCTTGAGGCCGAGTTGGGTCGGGAGAGCGTCGGGCTGGTGCTCGAGAAGGGCGTCATTTGCACTTTCTTGAAGACCCAGATGGATGAAATGAGCGCTCGGGTGGAGATGTTGGTGAAGCAGAGGGATGCGGAGTTGGAGGGGTTGAGTGGGATAGTGAGCGAGCTGGCCGGTAGCCTCGAAAAGGAGAGAGCGGTTTTGAGTGATGTGAGCGGTGAGAGGGATTCGTTGAAGGTGGAGCGTGCGGGTTTGGTCGAGAAGGCGAACCTTTTGAAGGAGAGCCTGAGTGAGATGGAGAAAGTGAGAAGGAATCTGGAAGGGAGTTTCGAGAGATTGAAGTTGCAGAATGAGAAGTTGGTCAGAGAGAAAGAGGAAGGGGAGAGAGAAGTTGATGCGGTGATGAGGGAAAGAGATTCTGCCAAATATAGTTTAGCGCAGGCCGGGGCTGAGGCCGGTGAACTGAAGAGTAGAGTTGGGGAACTGGTGAGGGTCAATAAGGATTTGGAGATCGAGAAAAATGGGCAGCGAGTTAAGATTAATGAATTGGAGAAGGAAATGGCTGTGTTGAATGAGATTGAGGTAAGTTTGAGAACAGAGGAGGGGAAACTGAGAGAAAGGGTCTCTGAATTGGAGAACAAATGTGCTGCGGCAGTTGAAAAGGAAGAGGAGATGGCTGGGCGGATTGATGGTTTGATTGAGGAAAAGCGGGAGAAGGAAGAGATAATCGAGAAGCTGAAAGAAAAGAATGATTCGGCAGAGAGACTATTGAAGGTGGCGGAGAAAGAATTGGGGGAGAAGGAGCGGCTTATGGATGGGATAGTTCAGAAGAAACTTGAGATTGAAGAGGCGAATTATTGTAAGCAGAATGAGATTGCTGGGTTGCTCAGAGAGGTTGGTGAACTGAAGAACGAGATTACTGGGTTACAATCGTCTTTTCGAGATCAAGTGGACAAGAACAAGGCTCTGCTGGGTGAACTTAGCTCTTCTAGAGAAGCTTGCGATCAAGTCACTCTCGAGAGGGACAATGTCCAGAAGTCTCTGGACGAGGAGAAACAGAATGCCTTGAATTTGAGGTCTGCTGTTTCTGAAATGAAGTGCAGAGTTGATGAAACCATAGATGAGTTGGGGCACATCAGGAGTGAGAGAGATGAACTGATTTCCGAGAAGAAGAATATTCAAAACAAATTTGAGTTGTCTGAAAAGGAAAAGGATTTGCTTGAGAAGAAGGTCTTAGATGCACAGCAAACTATTGAAGACTTGGAGGCAAAAATCCAATCTGCTGGTATCAAGTTGGAGCGAACTTTGGCCATCTTGAGGAGAACTGCAGCTTTAGTGAATCGGGTTAAGGGCGGGACATATGGTAAAGAAGAGGCAATTGAAGAACAGAAGCTCGAGGAAGATTTTCAGCCATTCGCAAGAGAATTAGAGGCAATCAAGGGTGCCTTCTTGATCAAAGAGTCCCTGGTGGAAGACCTGAAGCAGCAGATTGAGTTGTTGCAAGACTCTGCAGCCAAGGCACATAAGCAAAAGGGCTTTTGGACTTTGCTTTCCTCTGCAACCACATTGTTCGCCGCAGCATCAGTCGCGTACATCGCCAGGGGACGCTGATGCTTAGTAGTTTCTACAGTAGCTGCATCTGTTGCAACGGCTAGTGAGTACTTTCACTTGCCTGATAGATCAATGAAGTTACGTTAGAAGGCACGATTTGATTCATGCCGTTTTTGCTGTCCCTTTAAACATAATATGCAGGATAATAATGTACTTAAACATTCTGGAATCGCTTACTCGGCGTCTCAGAGATGTTTGAATCTAAATCCATCAGTTGAATTCCATGAGGTAGTAGTTTCTACATTTTCTCATGTGCTGGCCATTCAGTGTTAGTCTCTAGTGATCCCTGTAGTGCCCTTGCACAGTTCTGCTGGTAATGGTTGAAACATGCGCCCATGATTAGACGGATGTGTCTTCAAGCATCATAAAGATGATTTGCCGCCTGCCCGGACCATTAACTTCACCATCAAGAGGCATCTTAAATTCTACATTTATATATTGAAAACCATCAATTGCCTTAAAAATCTCTAATTTGCATCTCCTCCAAACTGACAAAAAAAAACACATATACCTTGAAAACCTAGACTCCTCTCTTTCTCCACCCTCCCTCACACTGAATCGTGACTCTTTCATCCTGCCCTCGCTGCCGAAGCTCAGCCGTGCAGGGCTCACATGAGCTGGGTGAGCTCCGTTGGATTGTGGGTCTCGTGGCAGCAGCCATGGGAGACCAGGTACTCATCGGGTCACCTAACCTCAATCTAGATCAGATCTGAGGTAACGACCATCGCCGGCCTTAAGTATGAGTTTGGCAGCGGTCGAGGATGGGGAAGCCTAGGTGAAAAGGCGGCGGGCGGCAGTTGACAGCTAGGCGAGTTATGATGGAGGAAAGAGAGATTTGTGCTTGGATTTATGGGTTTTTTCTTCGAAAGGAAAATGACAATTTCCATAAATAATTGAAGTTACAAGGATTTAAATTAGAATGAATGAGCTCCATGGCCTGAGCCAATCGGACGTCAGGACATCTATGGAGAAATCAAAAATCATTTGAGACCATGGTATGGTTCGTTATTCTCACATTTTTCATGCGTTAACACTTCTTGCTGTTTTGGTCTCACTTCGTCATCAGTGAAGTGGGATAGATTCCACTTTGAAAAGATTCAATGTGCTTTCTTTCATCATTATAGACGGAAAAGACTTTTTGCTGGAAGGCTGATTAGTGAACACCTTTTGCAATCGATAAGTAGGAGAATTTGCATATGTACCGGTTCGTGGCTGTTGTTTTCAGGCTAGTGCTGTTCTTAACATTGGAAAAGCTCAACTCCAGCACCTTTAAAACCCTGGTGGAAGTTCTTAATGCTCAAAGTGGACCCTTCAATCCATCCAAGAACCCCTCACATTAAACATCCACTAAATCCAACTTTAGCATTTTCCTTTCCTTTCCATAGAGCTGGGCATCCGGGATGCAACAGAAAAACAACGAAAAATCAAATCAAATCTCAAATAAATGCCAATTGGTCATTAGAAACGTGCTCTCGAATATTGAGTCACACACCCTCGTGTTTTGTGGGCACTATTCGGGCTCAACGAGGATGATATTTGAACGGACAGAGATGGCCTCCGACCTGATGGCTCTTCCAACTAGTATGCACTTTGAGAACTGGTGCTGAAACAACAGAGCCGACCTTAGTGCATGAGCATCAGAGAAGCTAACATGCACTAGGCGCATTAAACAGAAAGACAGACGTTCGCACCAACTTAACATGAAATCAGTCAATAAGGGATCAATAAGCTCTCGTGGTTGTTGAGGAAGACAACTGAAGAAAATATCCTTAAGGAAAAAGACAACAGGTAAAAAGGGCACTTAACTAATAGATGAAGGCATGGACCTGGTTTTCAAGACACAGCAATATACAAGAGAGTAATCTGTACATTGACAGGGATCTCCCACAGCTTATAACATGAATAAGCAAGCATTTCAAGGGGGGGAGAGAGAGAGAGTCAAATTGAACTAACAAAGTAAATCACCCAGAAGAGTACTATAGTTGAGACCAGTTCATCAAGAGCTTTCAAAAACTTACATTATGCATTCTATTTACACTTGCCACGGAGAGTAACTTACAATGATACATGATGACTACAGAAAAAGCCAAGCAGTTTTACCTATATGTAGACACGTAACTATATTTGCTAGGAAAATACCATGGATCATCCCAAATCCATGTGTTCCAATTAGCCATATGATGTTAGGCAGGAGCTGCAGTCCCGGCTGGTTAGCCCACCAAATGCTATTGCCAAACTCCTTCCTCTCCGTATCGCCAGAGAAGTGGCAATTTGACTTTGGTGGGTATAGTAGACCAAAATAACTAGCTGCAGAACCACTCGAACATCGCGAGAACAAAACAAAAGAGATCCAGCTAGATGCTGAATATTGCATGTACCCAAACAGCCAGCCTAGTTATCTTAACCAAAAAGAACGAGGCCAAACTGGAGCAACTTCAGAGCAACATGATAAGAATTACTAGTAAACACTGCGCATTATATAATAGTTAGGCATCACCACCATACCAAGCCAGAATTTTGAGCCTCAAATTCCATATCCAATCCTCAGTCAAGAGTGACACTATCTGCCATCGGGATTCACAAAGCTACGGATTTCATCCATCACTGTGTAGAAATGGTCGTTGTTCGGCAGCAAGTAGAATCCAATTGTTGCCTGCTCCAAAAATAATAGCTTCACCTTCTGGCCGGCCTTCTCTAGCCCTTTAGCATAAGCTAACTGCCAATCTTGAATTAAGTCCAAACCAGCCACAACAACAAGACTCTTGGGGAACTTAATGCCTTCCAGACATTTCCCTCGGGGACCAAACGGGTTGCATGCAGGATGATCCCGATTCTCCCCTTCAGGCAAGAAGGCTCTCCAGTACCAGTCTCGTTCTCTTATGCCAACAAAATATTTCCCGTCTAATTTTTTCTCAGACTCGGTTCTCTCTTCTCCACCAAACATTGGATTTAGCAGTATGTTTCCTGATATTTCTATTTCAGCTTCAGCAGCTCTTAGAGCAACGCTATGAACTATGTTTCCACCAGAGCTATCTCCAGCCAAAAATATATGCACTTTTGAATCAATTTTACTTTGGAGCCAGGGTCTGGAGCTCGCCCATTTAAGAGCCGACCACCCATCATCATAGGCACAAGGATATCGATCCTCTGGTGCGCGGCGATAGTTCACAGAAACTACAATTGCCTTGCAAATGCCTACTAATCTTCGGCATAAAGTATCATATATGGCACTATTAGCAGATGAATGTGCGAAACTTCCTCCATGGAAAAAAACAATGACCGGAACGAAGTCATTGTCCACAGGCCTCTCCAGATCGATTAAACTTGGCTGAGGTTCCTCAGTAAAGGCCGGGCGGTAAATCCGGCAAAGCAGGTTTGTCACTCGATCAATTACAACATCAAAGGAAAAGATGCCGTCAACAGTGTTTGCATTTGCTGGAACCTTACGATCAAGGAACTCTGCTAGATGGCGGTTGAAGGTTCCATCAGGGCGTCGGAGAAGATTGTACTTCAACTTGAAATTGGATATTAGCACCCACGTATTCAGAGGAACAACCATCTGGGCAGACGAAAATGGCAAACAATGATGGATTCCTCATATATGGAAGTAAAATACTGTTCAAGTGCAGAATGGATAACAGCAGTTGCAAGTCCATCTAGACTAACTTAAAGATCATTGACCACGTTTTACCAATTACTCAAAAGAAAATGTTGAGAAAAGATCGTGTCCAAGCATTATCATCTAACGGTAGGAATTCATCAACACCCAGAGATGGCTAAATTGTAAGCTGAAAAAGATGTCAAATCCTCACGAGATAGTGGAAACAGAACATCCAAAGTGGTACATCCACCCACGAATAATTTGGTGAAGCCACAGATAAACGAAAGGAGAAAGATACCTCTAAATGTGTCGTCCATAGGGACTGTCCAAAGCTAAAACATCAGAAAATCAAACTTTTCACAAGCAAGATGACAAAGTCAGAGGCACAGAAGGTATCCTCAGCCGATACCAAAGACAGCCATCAAGCTCCGACCGAAGTCGCAGAAAGGGCAAAGACTTTATGAAAAGCATCATAGTTCCAGGATCAAGATACACCTCACTACACAAGATGACAGGACGACAAAGCAATCCCATGCTTACCCCCTCTTTCCCCCCAGAAAACACACTAAAGTATGGAAAGCGAAAAGGGAAATCAGCAAACAATTCAAAACAACGACCAAAAACAAATTACCTTTGATTCACTAAGATTGACTTCATTGCTCCCAGCCATGGAAGTAACAACCCAGATAACAAACACCAAGATCCTCGAACCAGAACCCCGGACTTCAGATCGTACCTTCAGACACGACCCAGCTCACAACTCATCATGTACTCCAGCCAGAACCGAAAACAAGCCAACGAAACAAACAGCACGAACTCACTCGCCCCAACTCAGCCATTCTGCCACTCAATGTGTGTTCAAGGGTGGAAAAAAGATCAGTCCTTTTTGTTTCTTTGTCCCATAAAAAAAGCCACCCGCGTCATCATTAATCTGTCTCTACAGAGTAATGGGAAGATCAAAGAGATAAAAGTGAGAATAAGATATCCAATGGCGAGACAAGACAAAGGTAAAACGATAAAAATCCCTCTGTTGCAATTAAAAGAGGAGTACAGAAAGGAATGAAAGAGAAAGGGAGACGGTGGGCGTGACGGTGAGCGTGCGGAAAGGGGCGAAGGATAAGGAGTACAGGCGCATTGTAGCTCCTTCTACAAAGTAAATACTAAAATGAGCTGGTGGTTCCGGTGAGAGAGAGACATGATAGAGAGTGCGGCTGAAAGTGGACTGTTCCCGTGGGGGCCCACGTGTCGAAGCCAATCTCCTATCGTTCGAATTTTCTTCTTTCTTCTTTTTAGTTTTTGCTTTTTTTCTGTTTTTACTTTTTTTTAAAAAATATCTACAGATATTTCGGGATATTACAAAAAGGCAAAAAAAAAAAAAGATTCAGTTTTCAAATCAAAGGCACCTTCGTTTTATTTTGGGTCAGAAAACGAAAGGTGCTTTGAAGAAAGAGTTTGGAAGGGTTTTTCATTCGATTGTAAAAGAATGGCAGAGTATAATCAATATAGAATTAATAAGACTAAGAGTTGATATGATACAATGATGATAATAATCACTTCAACTTCCTTTCATGTAATACTAACTCAATGAGCCCACGATTCGTTCACGTCGGACATCCCTCATTCCCTATGATGTCGAAACACGGTAAAAAATTGGTTAAATAGGAATTAAAATTAATAAAGAAACAAATCTTTTATCTCAAATATGAAAATATCAAAAGTCTGAATAAAATACTTCTTGAAATCTTAAAACATCACTTTTATATGGTGTTAAAAATAAGAAATTTAATCATAAATCTAATTATAATAGAAAACGTTATAATTATAGACATAATTATTACGAAAGCGCTACTAGAATAACGACAATTAACCTAAAACCCTCGTAAACAATTGATAAACGTGCAAGTACGAGCTCGCAAATTTTGAGTGCATCATCGTGTACCCGAAGGTTTAATAGATTCGACAGCAAAGCTCATCCTCCTGCTTTGTCCTTGTAAGAGATACGCCTTGATTCTGATGTAACACCGAGACAGAGGTCAGGCGACACGAAGCAAGGCGATGCAGGACATTCTTCAATCTCCTCCGCATCTTCTTCCCACCCACAACCATCGTCTCTGTCCACAGCAATGTGTGATTATAGAGATGCGATTCCTTTTTCAGAAGTTGCTGTTCTATTTCCTCGAAGCTTAGATCTTCTTTTGTAAATTGGAGTCAGTCTTCTTTTTCACCTTCGATTGGATAGTTCATTTCAGGAATAGATTCATTTTGTAGAATGTTTTAGAGTTCTTGTTTGTGGTTTAGTAGTGAAGTTAAAGGTAATCTTACTTTTTCTAAGGCATGAGTTTGTACACCTTCGGTTGCCGCAGTGAAAGGTGGAATGAACTGGATGAATGGCATGCTAAGAATGATATTTCGTCCTATATGAAAGATTTTTTTTAAATGTGATTATTAACTATTGAAATACTTGAAAGTTTTGTCCTTGATGTGTCTCCTGGAGCTAACTTAAGAGGTTATGCTGTTTTTTTTTCATGATACTTAGTTGGGATTAGGCCCCTTTTGAAGCAGTTTAGGTTCTGCATGTCAATCAAACATTGTGGTTGTATCTAGAAGAAATTCATCTAGACATGAGTCTTTTTGTTTCTATCAGGAATGTCCCTAAGGTTATCGGTTGTGGTATTTTGGGTTTTTAGAGATGAATTTAGACGCTCTAAGTATTCTTTTGAACTGCAATTGTTAATGAAAATTCCTCACTTTTTTTTTTGATAACCGAGATGTCCGGGCCAGCTTGCATGCACCTCAACTATTTCTCGGGAGAGACTAGCACAGCAACCTACCGCCATAGTCCCCCACTTAAATCACAGGTGCTTCCCCGGGGAATTGAACTCAAGACCTCAATGAAGCCCGAGTTCGCCCTAATCAACTAGGATACCCATGGGTAGGTATTCCTCACCTTTTCTTCAACTTCATTAACTTGAAGAAAGATTATACAATGAAGTGTCATTTTATGTATTGACAGAATTGAAAACTTCATTGATATGATAAAGGATATTATCAACATCATATAGTTATCGACCTAGAGATATGACCTTCTTACCACATGTATAACATTCGATATTATCGTTGAATTTTTGTCTTGATTTTCTTTGTCTAGGTTTATCGAAGCGAGGTTTAAAGTTTCGAGATCTTAAAGGCTTCCTTTGGTGTTTTCTTGCTAGGAGGACAGTTATCCTTACAAGATTTAGTCTCTGGTTCATTATAAGAAAGATCGCATAGGGCCACAAAAATCAAGATCTTGTTTCTTTGTAATTGATTGTTCCTCTTTGAGCTTTCTTTGTAATTTTATTGGGACACATGCATTTATTGATTTTGAACATATGAGATTTATTCTTCGTAAGAGGGAATTTGATAAGGAATTTCATCATCGTACTCTTCTCTGATTTTGTTACAGGCTGATCCTGCTATTAAATGAGGTTATCCTGCTAAGAATTCTTCTTTCCAAAATAGTTGATCACGATCTTGCCTAACCATTACTCTTGGTAGGAATGCATTTTTGTACTCTCAAGATTAGCCAAAAGATTTACACTTGAGATAGACTAGAGTTTCCACATGCTTATCTTTCAAATGGGAAGGGGTTGCATATGAAATGTTCACAGATGAAGAAAATGAGTATACTGACAACATCTTGGATGTCATGACCATTTTTCGATTGAAGTGTAATTCAAAAGTTGGATTATTTCATAAGAATCTGAAAAGAAGGACATTGTTTTCATTTATTCGGATTACATAAATCCGATCTTGAAGAATTTGTATGTTAATTGCTGATAGATTCGATTAAGTTAAATTTTAGGAATTTTTCGGTTTTTCATTGACTTATTCAAGTCTTCAATATGTATTTCTTCTCTATGGGTAGCGCCTTTATTCGCAGACATTTGAGATCTCAAATTAGAAGAAGATGTCGATTGGCCCGGTGAATTCATTTTCACAAATACTTTTGCTCACTACCCCCCACTACTACCCTCTAACGATGGCAACATCATCGTTACAATCCTCTTTCTCTGATGGTTTGGTGTTTTTTTTTTTGGAAAAAGACAAAATCTTCTAATAGTTTACCCAATCATTATTAAAAAGATACATGTCACCATTGAACAGATTGCTTATTATGGAAAATCTTGGCAAAGAGCAAATTATTGCTTCGCAAGAGAGCCCAAGTTGCATATCCACGAATTCTCACCAACTATGAAATGACATACCAACCCGTCAAAGTTGTTAGGATGAGAATTGAAAGTCGAACGGAAGACACGAATGTAAAACTATTCATACTCGACCATATGACGAGTCAAATTTACAGGTGCGCCTATTCCACACTGAGTGCGTATGTTCTCGATATACTTGTAATGTCCACAACACACAATTAGCTCACGTGCTCGCAACGACATAACCGACAACTCTTCGAGATATTTTTGACTACCCCATTATGAACATAACCCGTAAGATTAAAAAAGGAATAAAAATCGATGCCCACTCCATTTTGAAAGTCTATATTTTTTCACAATTTGGTTCGAGAGATGCGCTTGTGCATGGCATGGCTGGCCAGTTTTGAGCCATAGAACGAATTGGAAATCTTTTCATCCCGTGGGAAAGGAGGGCATCTTCCTCCTTGGGTCGCCCTCCATGGACATCGCTTTCGCCCATTAGAGCTCTCCTTCGGAATGGCTTCTGCCACCATTGCTGAAGCTGCAAGAGGTGCTTGGATGCATTCGGGACTGGGTCAACAACCAGGGGACAGGTCTTGGATTCTTGTGTATTGGCCTCTTCCATCGGCCCACGTAGATACTGTCCAGGGGTGTCAATTAGGGGTGTGCAACCGGACCGGGTAAACCCGATTCCCTATTTGGCCCACCCTGAAAATAGGGTCGGGAATAGGGTCCAATACAAACAGGGTCGGATACAGGATCCAAAAAAGTGGAACCGGTTATAATAGGGTCGGGTACAAGGTCCAGGTTTGGAACTTACCCTGAACCTTGGACCCGATTATTAAAAAAATAAACTTCATTTAGTTTCTAATTTTGTAAGTAAATATACTTTATTAAATCATAATTTTTGCATTTATCTTTAGAATATGATTTTTTATTGATTTTTCTTTATATATGAATTTTAGATTTTTGTTAGAGATTTTGTACCACATTGATTGGCTCGCCTAATTTCACTTTTGGAGGATGAGTTATGTTGATTTTATTTTTGGAGAAGTATTTGCACCAAAGATTTGTTAACCATTTTAGACAAATGAAAAGTTTCATGTAGTATTGTGTGAATGAGACTAATATTAGATCCATATTCGTTACTACTGTATATGTAATGTTATGATTTTTGCTTAGACAAATGAAAAGTCATATAGGATAAGCGGTTGCAAAACAGGGTCCAATATAAAACAGGGTTAACCCTGGAACTGGACCGGAAAAATAAGGTGGGTCGGGTACAGGGTCCAATGCAAACAGGGTAAGGTACAGGGTCCAAAAATTGGGAACCGGTTAAAACAGGGTCGGGTACATGGTTCAAGTCTGGAACCTACCCACCCTGTTTTTGCTCACCCCTAGTGTCAATGGATTGAATCGGGTTTCAATGATACTCGCTTGATAATTTTATAAATATGCACTTAACTCAATCCAATCCGAATACAATATAAGAATGTAACTTGAATATTTGGGTCGGCCTGGGCTAGGTCCTGCTTATGTACATGTGTTTCTACGGAGATTAAGATGAAAACTTTTTCAGGTCGACCTAAAACATGACACGACCTTACCCGTAAGTATTATAGTGTCCAAGAATATAATTGATTGTCCAATCCAACCCCCTCTCCCCCGAAATATGAATATTTCAAAATTTTTATAAATATGCACTTAACTCAATCCCATCCGAATACAATATAAGAATGTAACCTAAATATTTGGGTCGGCTTGGGCTAGGTCCTACTTATGTACATGTGTTTCTACAGAGATTAAGATGAAAATTTTTTCGAGTCGACCTAAAACATGACACGACCCAAACCCGTAACCCCCCAAAAAATTGAGTCGGGTCGGTTCGAGTCATGTGTTGATTTGGGTCCATTGTTCGGTTTTGACACCCATTACATTATTCTCATCCTATCATTGGAGGAAGAATCAAGACCTTCTTTTGTGGTATATGAATACTGGTGCAGAACCGACTGCCTAGAAATCCATAGAACCACGCGACAAACCCCAATAAATGGTTAAATGCCAACGTTTTATTATGAGCAAGTGGCCTTGGCTTGTAATAGTTTGCACATACTCGGTGTGTGGATTCAAACGAGTGATCCTCAGTTCGCGAGCTGGAAATTCCTCGACGCCGTACACATCTAATGTTCATGGAGTCATTGACATGATGATATCTTTTGGCAAATGATACATTCGTCCAAGCACCAAATTCCATAAGGCAAAAAGAATGGAAAAGGAAACCGAAGAACTAAATCGAGAAGATCGAATTCTTCCATAGTTCATATCGAAACATTGAAATAAGAACTTAAAGATGAGCCGCAATAGTGGAATGGGCTTGATTCATGATCGCTTTCCATTGTGGCGTTGTTGGCACATTCGCTTGTGGCCCAAAAAAAAAAATTGAATGGGGCCGTATGTTATAAGGCCCAATTTTTGGGTAATCTAAAAAATAATGGATATAAAACTTTTAATGAGGTTTTCATAAAATATATACATTCCCTCTATGAAAAATTAAACGAATATAGCTTTTCGTCGTTGAAAATCAAATAATATATCATAACATCTCTAAAACGCACATAAATATAGAATGCCGGGCGAATCGATATCTTTATATATGAATATGGTTTTTAAATAATCCGTTTTTTCACATCTTATAAAAAGTGCTTTTGTCATTTCCATAGTTCACAAAAATTCAATCCGTGTCATCAATTTTTTGTCATGAGATGACTAACCAATAATACAAAATGTGTGATACGACTATTATGGTTTTATTAGAGAGGGAAGCGAGGGGAGAGAGAAAATGAGTTAGTAGGGCATAAAATTGAAGAAAATATAATCTTCTTAAGGCTCCGTTCGTTTCACTAGAAAATAACTTTCAGGAAAATATTTTTAAATTTTTCGGTATTTTTTTCACAAAAAATAAAATAGTCGAAGAAAATATTTTTCACCAATTGAAAAAATACCATTCAAAAGTGAAGAAAATGTTTTTCGTTTTTTTGAAAGGAGATAATATTTTTCATATTTTTCGTTTACCTTTAAACATCGCGGGTTTTGACAACGTGTCTCGACCTCGTTCGAGATCGACGGCCTTTGACAAACGAATATTGCGGTGTTTACTTTTGATACATTAAAAAAGGCTTCCCTTCAGCTCAATATAAAAAGAATTTCGCAGCTGAAAAATTCGGAGACGCTCCCCCAAAAAAACAAAGAAATAAAAAAGAAAAAGGAAAAGCGCCAAAAAGGAAAACGAATCAACTCCTCTCTCTCCCCATTTTCCCGCGGGAACGAAAATACAAAACGCGAGCCCGTGCCACGTTGGCAATCCGCGGCACCCCACGGTCGACCAATCAGATCGTGCCCTCGCCACCTATATAACCCAAACCTCCGTTTCTGTCTTCACAAGGGCAACGCGAGAACGCTCATTTACTCCTCTCTTCGGATCGGGCGCTCTCTGTTCACCGATCGTCACCGCGGGAGCTTAGGGTTTCTGATCTCTCCTCTCTCCGTCGTCGCGACGCCAGCCATGAGTTCGAAGGAAGGAGGCAAGGGAGGGAGGGGCAAGCCCAAGGCCTCAAAGTCCGTCTCCAGGTCGCACAAGGCGGGCCTCCAGTTCCCCGTCGGCAGGATCGCCCGGTTCCTCAAGGCCGGCAAGTACGCCGAGCGCGTCGGCGCTGGCGCTCCGGTTTACCTCTCCGCCGTCCTCGAGTACCTTGCCGCCGAGGTTCCCTCCCGATCTCTTTCGCTTCGCTATTGATTTTGCTGATTAACTGTTTCTTTCTAGATTTTCTTTTTGGGCCGAAACGGCGCAAGATCTTTTTTCCGGTGGAAGTGTTTTCATCGTGATTTCTGTTCTTAAATCAATGTTTTATGACTATTTTGGCCTACTTTGGCGGTGGATTTGGTCAAAATGCTTTGCGTGTATGACTACTGCCTTTTTCTTGTACATCGATTCAGATGAATTGAACTTTCAGCTGTAGAAATTTCACCTGTACTTGTCTGAAAACGCCTCTTCTTTTCCTGAAAATTCGCCGACTCTCCAATTAACTTTGGTGCGCGCCATTCTAGGTGCTGGAGCTAGCTGGGAATGCGGCGAGGGACAACAAGAAGAACAGGATCGTGCCGCGGCACATCCAGCTGGCGGTGAGGAACGACGAGGAGCTAAGCAAGCTCCTGGGCTCGGTGACCATCGCCAACGGCGGCGTCCTGCCCAACATCCACCAGACGCTGCTGCCGAAGAAGACCGGGAAGGGCAAGGGCGACATCGGGTCTGCTTCTCAGGAATTCTAGGGCTCGGAGCTCGAGCTTTGTAGCATACACCTGCTTCTTCTTTCCCCTCTTCTTCTTTTCTTTTCTGTTTTTTGGGGGCTTGGCGCTGTCGAATCAATTTCCATTTTTATATATTTTGGTACTTCGTTGGCGGCAATATTAACCTCCACTTTGTCCTATAATTAGTGATGCTTTGCCCCGTGTAATATTCTGCCGAGTGCAGCAAAATCTGCAGTGCCGAAATTGCAGCATGGGTTATTACGCTTAATCCTAGAGCTTGAATTTATTGGCGAATTTTGGATATTAATTATAATGATTGAATTGAATAAAATGTTGTGTAAGAAATGTTGCAAAAGACAGAAGAAAGAAAAGGCATACTGAAAAAATGAACACCGAACAAAATGCGTTTTTCGATATATGCACGCGCGAAGCACGGGTTACGTACTTGATGACGCTGAGGCACTCTTCTGGCATTTTGCAATAGCGGCTGAACTCCATTGAACGACGTCGTCTCTTAGCTTCCGCTGGGCTACTCCGACTTGCCGTTTTCGGGCCCAATTCCTCTCCCTTTCTCTCTCTCTCTGATTCATCGATCGAGGGGGATCCGTCGATTTTCGATTTCCGCAAGGGAGTTGGTGTCGTCTTCGTCAGACAACGGCAGAAGGGTCTTTCTTCGAATGAACGAACTCTGACCAGTTCGATAGCGAGTTTCGTTCGCCAAAGAGGGGGGAGGGAGAGGATGGGCGTGCAGTGGGTTCTGGTGCTGCACGGGCTAGCGACGCTGCTGGTGGTCGTCTCGTTCCTGTGCGGCCAGTGGCCCATCTTCCGCCGCACTCCCATCGCCTCCATCCACCACTTCCTCACCGTCGGTGCCTACGACTACTTCCTGTACTTCCCTATTCCTCTCTCTCTCTCTCTCGTGAGTCTGATTTTGCTGGTTCTGTTGTGCGTCCTGGATCGAATTCTCAATGGGTTTTCTATTTCTTTTGTTAAAGGAGGTGTGCCGGTTTGCTGTGTGGAGTCAGAGGGACGAATGCGATTCTGGACGTGGAGCGGTTTTGCTGCGATCGCCCCAACCCTATTCTGCAGGTTCTTGCTGCGAAAGTCCATTCGTGTGTGTGTGTTGAACTCCTATATGTAATCCTTGATTCTCGTTGGAATCGTGAGCGGAAAACGCTTTTTTTTTTCTTTCTAAAATGCTTGATCTTGGAGCTCTATCGCCCGTTGTCATGCGTGTCTTTGAATTAGAAAGTGGGTAATGGAATGTTTTCGGATGTTGAAGTCTAGCTTGTGCTCATAGAGTTCGCTTTCTCTTTTGACTTTTACCCGAAATGCATTCTGTGTTTGTACAGTGAGTTCAATTTTCTAGCTGATGATGCTTTGCATTTTAAGCGAAGGAACTGGGATTACCTTATACAGAATGTTAGTCTTTTCTGTTTGAGATGGGATACTTTCAGTAGCTACTGTCGAGTTGTGAGTCATGTGCAATTGACTGTACTCCTCATTTTAGAGTGTTCTTGCCATCAAACTGTGGCAGCACTTTGTATCCTGTATTTATGCATAAATCTCGTCTCTAACTGCAGCAATTATGCAACTGGTAGCTTTTGCTTTTCCGAGTGTTTCTCTGATGGCGACGGACTTTATGGGTTGTGATTTGCATTTCTGCAGATAATGTACTTGGCAATAGTTGGAGGAACTTATTTCATTGTGGCAAAATCGTGCTTCAGCTACATTCCTGGATATTACATAAGTGGAATTCACAGGTACTGTTCGAAAGGATTTGTAACAATGTTGAGTCATCAGCTGGTATGATTAAGTGCAAACACTTGGGTTGGATATCTTAATCATCTTGTGGTGGGATTATTTTTGGCTTTATCTGTTTTCCACGCAGTTTTTGTTTAGGCTGCCTTGCTTGCATTCTTCTGATTGTCTTTGAGGCAGAAATTCTTCATTTGGAGCTTGAGGGAATTGCCATTGAAAATGATCTGGAACTTATGAAGAATTGATTTTCCTGCGTATGCCTGCATTTATTTGAATATGCATAGGCACAAGTCTTTTGGTCTCTGTGCACTTTGGGCTCAATGATAGAGTAAGTAATTTCATGTGAAATCCATATTTTGAATGGAAATTTTTGGAGGTCAGGTGCCCTGGGGATGGTTTGAAAAACAAATTCTGTTGGAAGAGCTATGAATGGGAAGTGTCTATTTCATTTATTTAGGCTTTCATAAGAGGGGAGGAAGCTACGCTTTGGAAAGCAAAAGAATATTTGGCTCTTTACGTTGAAGACAAATGTTGTGGCATGTGAAAAGTATCTTTGTATGCAATTTTCATTCGTTTGCTCCTGCCATATCCGGGTTCTGGCTCCTCATGAAATCTTTTGGTGGTCCCTTTGTTTGCTTTCTTGTAAGTTGGAAGATTGATTGTCCTCTTACTTGATGAATATATTGCTTGCTTACATATTTTTTGTGGAGTACTGTTCAGTCTTTCACAAAATCAGGGTTTTTCTTCTTTCATTTGTTGCATGAGGTCAATCATCAATTGAGATTTCTTGGTTTCTTTAGATACATGTTATGCATTTAGCTTTTGACATTCCTGGGTTTTGGCTCCTTAGGATATGATATATGTTGGATCTCTTTTTCGGTTTTCTTCTTGATTAACCTTGGGTATTCTCGTCTCTTATTTAATAGATTTCTTTCTTTGCTTTGAAGTTTCTCTAGATCTCGTTTCAAACATTTACAGAATCGGGATTTATTCCTCCTTTGGTTGCATGAGGTCAGCCATCAGTCTGCTTGTTCCTCTAGATTGGATGACTCTAGTTAGGATGCTGAGTCTATTAGGTGCTGCTGTTTCATCCTTAGTTCTACCAGTGGGTATTATTTACAGTGAAGCTCACTAGTATTGGACTAGGGGATCTAAAGGCTCATGTTTCTTTTTCTTCTATGAGTATTACAGTTTCTAGTTGGAGACTAATGACATGGTCTGACATTGATTAGCAGTTCCTTGTTAATGCAGGCACATGAGCTTGTTGGCAGTTGGCATCGGTCTCCTTCTCTTTGTATTGACTAGTTTTTCTGATCCAGGCACTGTAAAGAATGATAACGTCTCTCAATATCTTGCTGCTTATCCCTATGATGATATTATTTACTGTGAGAAAGAATGTCGAACTTGCAAAATTCCAAAGTGAGTTTTTTCCTATAATATTCTTGTCAAGATAAACCTTTTGCTTTGTGAAGCTATTCATTTTTTTTTTCCGGTTCTCCAGACCTGCCAGGTCCAAGCATTGCAGCATTTGTGATCGTTGTGTTGCAAGATTTGACCATCATTGTGGGTGGATGGTATGCCTTACTTTTTCATTTATTTCTTGAGAAGGATATAATATGGTATTGCTATCAATGCGTTGGTATTTTTCATGCAGAATAATTGTATAGGGGAGAGAAATACTCGATACTTCATGGCTTTTCTTTTATGGTGAGTTCCACATAAATGGCGGCAATATGCGTGCATTATTTAGTGAAGGTCCAAATATTCCCTGCTCCTTTCCTTAGAACAGATGAAGCAAATAGATTTAACATGCAGTTCTAAGCTTGAGTCCTTTTCCGAACATGATTACTAAACAAAGAGGTATTATATATGAAAAGAAAAGTAGCGATGTGGGCTTTTTTTGATGTCTAAGAACTTAACCTTCTAATGATTTGGCTTGTGCATGGATCTGGTTTTAGAAAATCTACAAGAGTGGTTGTGCTGGGAATGTGTCATAGGTTTTTTTCCTGCTAGAAGCCATGACATTGATAATCTTAATTTGTGATAGATTTCTAGATTAAGCTTCTCGTTTTTTTCGTGGATAGGTAAAGGTCAAAACTAAGCTTAAATTTAGGAGACAATGCGGTTAGCAAATGGTCATTGTGGTGCAGGATGTTGTGTTCTCTTTATCTGATGAATAGCAACAGGTATTACATTCAATTGATATAAAATCACTGGTCACAGACAGCTTCAATCAAAGAATGAGGGATTTATCCTCTAAACTTCAAAGTACAGATGCTAAGTTGTCGTGTTAGAAATGGATGAGAGCTCCTTTGCCTAACAGCTATACATGAACAAACTTTGTGTGTATTCATTTGACTACTTGTTTCCAGGCATTTTCTAGTGTGTATTTATGGGGTTGTTGCCATTGGATTGGTTCTTGCTGGACAGCTGAAGGAATCGAGACTGATCCATGTATTAACTGGTATGTATGCTTTGTAGCCTATATGTCTTGCTTGTTGATCAATCATGGGTTTTAGATTTATATGCTTTTCTTCATGGGTTTTAGATTTATTTGCCTTTCTATTTTGCAGTGTATTATGGCATAGAAAATTCTTTTCGTAGGTTAGCTCCACATGTGCTTCAGGTCAGTATTCTATTTGGTTGTTTCCAATCATGTCAATAGGCCTTCATGGAGAAAACCTGTTGCTCTTCAATGTGTCCGTTACTTTAAAGAACTTGAAGAAATATAACATATGTCCTCGATTCTTCCTTGAAGTTGAAATGCCTCTAAGTTACTTTTTCATGGATGGAATAATCATATAATTACTTACCTACTAATTAAAGGAAAGTCCACTTTTGATGTTGGCTTTGACTTTAGTGATGTGTTCTGGCCTTATATTGGTCCAAGTGAACCATTCCACTCCCCTCCGGCCCTATTCAATGATTGCTATTCTGCAATCAGGTGATTTTACATTTCCACACCGTCATTTACATTGAGAATGCAACATCTATGTCCTTTTTGATTTTTTGATCCTTTGTTTAATATGTCATAGGTTGCATAAATAGAGGTTGTAACAGGTGTCTTTGCACAACTTTTGGTGGTTAATTATGTTCAGGATTGGGTTGATTATGGTTGCTCGAAATTGTCTAAGACACTGGTCAATGCAAATTTTGGCCACTCTTTCCGAATAAGGTAGTTGATTGGGCTTCGTTTTTTATTTTTTAAATAATTTTTGTTTGGTGATGTTGGGGTTTGAGATGGCATTGGCTTCCACTATCGGCATCTTTTTCTTTTTTCATACAATATTCTACTGGTATCTCTTCACCCTCGTGTTCTTTTTAAGATTTTTAATGTGGTTATCATCTCTCTCTATTCGTATTTGATGTTTTACTGCTAGTGGTTTCATAATTATCATCTGTGTTCTCCTCGGTCATTTTTTGCTTGTTTTTAATGTTTTGATCTTTGGTTTGAAACAGTGGTTTGTTGGGTCCTATGATACTCAAATATTGCTTATGGTGTTCCTTGCAATAGTTGCACTGCTACTGGCAGGTTTCTTTGGCTACCACGCTGGCCTCTGCTTCACAAACACTACCACTAATGAGGTTGGTCTTGCTAATTCTCTGCTGATTTCCTATATGTATTCACTTGTGTTGTACTGAGTAGAACGTGATTTAATTGTATTCTATTCGATGAACTTCTTTTTTCAGCCAAAATGAAATTTTCTGGTCGAGAGTCTTGAACTAATAAGTGTGAAAAAGTGAGAAGCGATGTACTTTGGTCTGCTTGTAGGTTACATTTGGATATTTCCTTTTTTGCCTTTATTTGGAGATCATGGAAAATTAGCTTTATTTAAAGGGAGAGAAACTGGAGAAATAGCAATTGTCAGTCCAAAAGTGTAGTGATTAACATTAAAATTCCCCAAGACTTGATCAAAGAATGAAGACTCGATCTTGCTAGTTTAAGTAACTCATCTATCCCTAGCTTAAGATGTTAGATGTGCCAGGTTGCATTTTCTGTTAACTGACATGCTAATCCCAGAGTTTTCCATTGAAAACATAAGATGTGATTTGATAAGGGAATGTGGTCCACTTGCTACTTGTGGTTGCAGACTTTCAAGTGGCAAGAGTACATAAGTTGGCAGAGGAAGCTAAATGAAGCAAGAGCAAGTGCTGCGGCGCTGCGAGCCAGTATTAATGGAATGAGCACTGAGGCATCGCCTCACAAAAGCAAATGGAGGGCTTTCTTCAGAAGATCACCCTCGGAAGATACTGAGCCTGTTGTTAAGGAGAACAAGTATGATAAAGGACTCGCAAAAAATATCTATGAGATCATTGTTCCTTTATCATCGAGATCGTCCTTTTCACAGGAGAAATCTAAAGTCCGTTGAGAATGATGCTGGGTGCCGCGATTATAGTTACTGCTGCTCTCTCGACCATTATTTCCTGAAGTCCCTCGAAAGTAATTGGTTGCCACTGTATTTAGGTGTAGAGAGGATAACGCATCAAAGACTTAAAATAGTTGGTGTGGTTAACCACCTTGTTCCATCCCATGCACCCGAATAGATTTAGTTAGATATACAGGGCTTCAATTCTTAGCACTGAAGATTGGCTTTTTAGGAAGAGGTTTTCACATCTTTCGGGTTTGCTCTTTTGATTTTTTCCCATGACAATCTTCTCGTGGATACCAATTTGTCCTATCCATTGGTAATTTTACTGACATGTATTGTATTTCTTTAGTTTTTCGTCAAAGTAATCTTGATTTTCAGTGAACGGTAATTGATACGGGAGAATGGTCATGCAAATTAGAAAGTTATTTATTGAAGAAGATAATTAGTTGCCTGCATCAATCATGAAACCATAGATAAACTCTGTGAAATTACTGACAGTGTCAAGTGAGGACGGTTATCCTTTTATCCCGTTCGGATGTCTACTGCACTTGAGGATGTACAATATGTTTTTTCTCTCTATATGCTTGTGTGATGGCGACTCACATGGGTTAAAGCGCCATATCTTGAACATCAATGCGTATTGTCCGGTAAAAATCAACATGATTTCGACAAGACTACCTCTCGACGTCCTCGAATTAAGTTGTGTCATCGCCCGCGCAGCAACCTGTGTCCTTTGTGGTGCGGCTAGCTTTCTTGTACTGGGAATGGGGGCCTTTGCTGCTTGAGAGGGACTAATTCACATTGTCAAGAGATTTTATAACCCAACACCATCCAGAACTTGAAAGATCTCCTCATCTTGCCATCCATCAGTAAGTCCGCTTCAATCTTCTTAGGCATTTCCCTTTTGTTGTAGCTGCCGCCTTAATCCCTCATTTGTCCTCTTTTGTTTAGGCTTTTCATTCTCATCATCTTATGCTTCCAAGTATCAACAGAACCGATAAGAAATTAATATTTGATGTCCTTGCCTCATTGGTATTCTTGAGTATATATATATATTTTTTCACGTAGAATTTCTGCACATGTGCTTTGTGGAGTTGCTAATTGGTGACTAATTAGCTTTCCAGTGAAATCACAAGTAGCATGATCTGCATGGTTTCTGTGGGTGCATCAATTGCATCATGTCAGCCGTGCCGTAAACCCTTGGAAATCTGTTCATTTTACCGCAGTACATTACGAAGTGTCTTATACTGAAATATGTTGTAGTTTTTTATATATTCATCTTGTTCGTATTGACGCTCACATGTTTTCAAATTAACGACAAGTTTCGTATAAAGCAGTATGGAATATAGTCAGGCTTTGCATTATATGATAAAGTTTTGCATTCTATGATAAAGTGTCACCCCATTATCGATTCAATTGACGAAGAAGCACAAACAAATTAATTAGAAATAGAGAAATATATCGATCCCGTGCACTTTCTCATCGATAATAAGCACATAAAGACTGATCAACTCCCTGTTTACTATTCGGTTGATCTTTACCAATCACTAACCTTTTCAAGAGTGAATGGTTTACGTCTCCGGGTAAACCACCTGATGCCATAAGAGTCAGCAGAATGAAACCA
The DNA here is from genome assembly GCA_019926035.1 of Melaleuca alternifolia. NCBI lineage: Eukaryota > Viridiplantae > Streptophyta > Magnoliopsida > Myrtales > Myrtaceae > Melaleuca > Melaleuca alternifolia. The sequence goes on from JAGKPW010002284.1 coordinate 1,348,131, forward strand.
ATGTCATAAGAAGACGGAGTCACGAAAATCTTTTGCGAAAGTTTACAAAGCAAGGGATTCTCTAATCGAATTATCTGATGATCGAGAAAATAGTCGAATGTATACAATGCACCGGCTTTAGTTACTTATCAACCATAACTCGATAGTAGTCATGTCAAATGAAGGGCTTTGTCCTCGTCGTCTACTGTTAAGTATTTGAAATTATAGTAGACGTAGTTTGGGTCATTCATTTGGTCGTAGCTGAATTCTCCAATAGCGGAAGTGTTAGGATTCGGAATTAATTTTGACTATGACGATCATCATAGATTATCCATTTAATTCCAAGAGCCATCCTACTTATGAGACTATGTGGAATCATATGTTTTGAAATTTTATTCTATTTCTAGGTCAAAACATTTTTCCAACGATGGGCAACTCTTTCTAGTCATACGCTATTAAGTACTATTATGGTTTTCTAATACTCTTATTTTCAAAATACATGCGACTAATTTCGGCGATGAAATCTTTTTGACAACGATGGATATTCATTTTTATTGATTCTCTAATCTCTTTTATTCATGAAATAAGGGCCATCATATCGTATTAGGTTTCTAGCAATGTCTTTTTTGAAAAGACAAAATCACAGCCTTCCATTCAGAGCGACATGTATCGTAACGGGTATCCCTCTATTGTTACTCTCTCCAAAACTCCTCTTAATCTTTAAATTATAGTATATAAATATGTTATAATTACCATGAAAATAAATCATTTTGCAAAGCTTGCATCTGAGCGCATATATCTCACACATGAAAAATGTGCTATGTGGATCACTTTTAGACGTAATATCCACTTTCATTTGTGCACATAGACAGATTTTAATAGATCCAATCTTAAATCTAGGGTAACATTGAATGCGAAACTGAAACTAATACTGTATTCCACGAAATTGTCCATCGTATTCACATACTGTATTCCTAAAGAAGCTGTATTGACAGGAAAGGAGCTCTTTACAGAATTTCAACCCTTCAGTAGCAGCTGTACAAAATCGAGCATGGACATTGGCTCTTTCTTTGTTTATCCTTGCGGCATTCAAGTGCCTTTGGCACGAATGGCACTTCGCTGAGAACTGCTCAAGCAGGTATCTGGGTGAGTGGTTTTATATCTCTAGCCCGCATGTAGCTCAGGAATTGTCCTGGAAGCTCCTCCAAAAGAGCTTGAACCACTGATATACTCCCAACTGCCAAGGACATTATAATTTTGCGTAAGTTACTTGGAGAGAAGATGAATGGAAGATTTATCAGGAACTCCTAGACTATTTTAGTAAAGTTATACTTGCTTGCAAAACTTTTTCCTTGTTATCACCAAAAAGAAAAAGTGAAAGACGCAACCAAATACAACTTTCAGATCGATTGGCTTTTAAGATAATATGCCAAGATGAAATAAAGTCAGGATAAAACAAATGAACAAGCCCAATTCAAGACTGAGTTCAACACTAACATCCTCCAACTATATCATGACGACATTACCATGAATTCCAGGTAATCAACCTATCTCGGCTTAATTAACCAACTGTATGGCCTAACCTGAACATCTATCTCAATTAATGAAGACTAACGGACTCATTGGAACAAAAATGGTCATGAGAGAATCGACTTACAATGAACTTCTCGCATTGGAACAAACTGTACAATGTCTCTTGTGGCTACACGACCGGTAGAGCTTTCTAATCTAATTCCATTGTCAGCATCAAGTTTCTGCCAGGAGTAAAAGAAGTGGACCGTCAAGTTCCATACATCCTCTATATAAGAAATATTTCAATGTCACGAAGTAGGAAGGCTAACTTAAACAACGGAAAACAAACCTACCTCCATTTGTGTAAAATCTGCACCACCAACTCCCACTATCAGAACTGAGAGTGGAAGATCTGATGCCCTCACTAATGCATCCATGGTTTCTTGTTGGTCGGTGAGAACTCCATCCTAAACAAGAAGGGAAAACCACTATCAGCTGCACAAAAAAACATATCTAAGCTAAGAAAGATTGAATGTCGGCTTCCCCTTTACCGTTATTATGAGCAGAACATAATATTTGCTATGGTTATAAGAAAGTGATTGCCCTGCAATTTGAGCAGCCCTATTAATTACTGGACCAAATAAAGTGGGTCCTGCCAGCGCAACATTGTGCAAAGCACCAGCATAAGCAGCCATGATACCTTCGACTCCTTCAACCTATCAACAAAGAGTTCTAACTGTGAATTATGGAATTGGATATGATGTCCCAGAGGTTTTTCTATTACAGTTTCTGCTCCAAAAGAGACTATACCAATGACATTGCGCAAAGTCCGTTCACCTACCTCATAGCCATCTGGACTTCCGTTCAAGTTAAAACAGTGGGATACAGTACCATCATATGTCCTTCCTCCAAATCCCCATGCAGAAAATCGTCTATCCGAATCATAAAACTGTAGCACTTGTCCAACTTCCATTATAGCCTAAAATGTTGGCAACATGAATTACTCAATGGATATATTTAGGACATCAATTGATTATAAGGACAAAAAAGCATGTCACCTGACAACCAACCATGTTTAGGAGGCAAATTAAACATACCTGCTGGTAGGAATTATGTCTTCCCGAAGGATCAATATAATGCAAGGAATCTGGATTTCTGGGATTTCCATTTGAAGCTGAATAAGTACAGAAGCATCGGAACCAAATGAGAGAAAGCATCAAAGAGTCAAGAATTCTTTAGTATAAACAAATATTCAAAGGACTAAGTACCCGTAAAGTCAATAGCAACCATAAAATTAAGCTCAAATCCACTTGATATGTAATCAAGAAAGCTGTATTGTTGCTTCTCACAAAATTGATCCACAAAAAGCTGACTCTTCAGAACCTGAAAAGAGAAGTCCTAAACCTGATCAAAGGGCTCAGAAGAATGAAGAGTATACACTATTTAAGAATGACAGACACCTTTTCATGGCTGTGATGAGAAGATGGAAAAGTAAAATTTGCACCATTTCTTTCTTTGTGAAGTCTCTCCAAGTCTGCCACGGACTTCTGAAGTTTCCTGCAGTAAACAAGAAGAAATTAACATACAAAAAGCCTAAGTACTACATATTGCATGAGAATGGGCATTTACCCTATAATTGCATGTTTCCCACTAGTATTGAAGTCAAAGCACTCAATGACCAATGGAGTCTCCTGCAGTAAGTCAGTATGTCAACTCACTAGCGCCTCCAGAAACATAATAGACAACATGATGAGAAGCTGTGTGTAAAACTTGCCTTGCTCCCGAATTGCTGCATGCTTAGACATAAGGACCTCCAAGTAGGGTTCAAGTTGTTGTTGATAACTTCGGTTTTGCAAATTGGAAGAGAACCACCAGACTCAACTACTCTGGATATTCTCAGGAAAGGATCCTAAGAAAAGGTAACAACAGAGAACAATATATAAAGCAATGCAAAGATATGGCAAGGAACAATATCAAACAGGACCTTTTGAAGAGAGATTTTGAAGACTTACACTTTTAGAGAACCTATCTTTGTTATCCAACTGGGAACAGCGAAATGTTATTTCAACAGCAGTCCTTGAAGCAACAGATTCCTCGGCATGGATAGTCAGAGTACCCAGGTTTCTCAAGCCTACTCGTAAATTTTTATCATGAAGCGACAGGGTCAAACTCCGACCTTGCTTTGTGACTATCTGCAGGAAATAGAAAGGAGAAGATGCATCAAGCAATATCTAGATGCATTACACTTGTAGTTCACTGAACTTAAGTGCATGGAAAATGACACGTTCATAATGTGATCTGGGAGTAAGTACCTCTGACAGCACACAGCTAGCCTCTCCTAGAAAATCTTGATCCTTCAGCTTTAACGTCTGCAATGGAACTCCGAATTAGAGATACTATTGAGATTCTTCTTCCTCACATGTAAAGACAAAAGGCAAATAGAAAACCAAGTAATCTGAATGGACTAGTAAATCTTTTCCAAATAAGCATGCAGGGGTTATTTTAAGTCATGATTAGTTAATTGCCATTTGACATTATCATTCCTACGCAAGCATAAGATTGCCCATTGCATTCATTTTGTTTTCCCAGAACTCCATTACGTAATAAACTGTAGTACAAGACAACTAGAGCCAGTTCCCCAAGAAAAGTGTCGTCTAACCACATTTGAACATCAAAGGTAAGAGAACATGAGCATTTATCCTTCTAATTCCTACTTCATGACAAAACCAAGTATTTAGTTGATTTATATACGTTGGAGAAACTTGGCAATCAATCTGAGAACACTCCCTATATTACTGCAAAACAGTCTCTGCATGTTCATATAATTTTGAGTTAAGACCTCTGGGCCATGCGAAGCACATGGCTTCACACTTAAGATTTACAGAGGAAAAAGAACCATAGATAGAAAAAAGAAAAAAGAAACAATGTTAGTGAAAATCCGAAAAGGAATATCAAAAGATATGATATGATCACAATGACGGACAAACCTTTAAATTTGTTAACTCATAACCAGAAAAAGTCATGCATAGTGCGTTGCTTCAAACAGAAGATTTAGAGGGAAAAAGAACCAAAGATAGAAAACAGATATGGAATAATGAAAATGACTGACACACCTTTACAGGTACGTTGTGATATTTTGTGTCGACATCATATATATGAAAGCTGAAAAGAGATAAAAACAAACAAAGAAATGGGTTTACATAATATAGTCAAGGCAAAGCACAGACTGATAAATCATACTTTGTTACACATGGAAAACTCACATCAAATGCTGAACAGTCTCAAAGTGATAAGCTAAAGAAATCTTTTCAATCCAAGTAGGATCCAAGCTATTTAATGTAACTTCTGTCCTTCCAAGTTCCTCAAGCACCCCATCTCTTTTCCTCAAGTACACAACTGCCATTGGGTCACTCTGCAAGAATCGATTGATCAAAGTTCAGAAACCTTTAAGCAAGCTCGATTTTTCTTTTTTCTTTTTTGTTGGGTTTTGGGCCGGGGGGGGGGGGGGACAAGGAAAGGAAGAAACAAAAACATGCAGAAATCTCCTGGAATCAGTCATTTATTGTAATCACGAGCTACCTCACATTGCCTGTAACTTGATGAAGAATATATAAGCAAGGCAGATGACATTTTCCATCTATGAAGCACACAAGGAAAAAGAAAATAACATAACATATACAAGGAAAAAACTGTCCTCAAAGTGTTTTCTACATCACAGATTAGTAATTTTGGCAACACACCGGTACTGAAGACACATATAACAGAAATCAACCATTAATGCATGCACCATATGCTGGATCTTCTTGGTTCTTTTTGATTTGGTTGCCACAGAAGGGAATAACTTCTTCTTATGCTTGTAAAATTTAGGACATCACGGCATATGTATGACATGTAATGTGAAAGCAAGATGCAGACAAAATTGAAAAACTACATACCAGTAGCAAGATATACAATAAGTCTACTGAAAATGCTAATGAAGTTCTCACCTTTGACATGACATCTCGATCACGTAATTTTGAAGCAGATAAGGATAACTGCATTAAAGACAATAAAGCACATCATACAAACTATGGGCACTATATGTCAAGATTGATACTTGTGTAGAACACCATATGCAATGCAAGAAGCTTGTTGTTGGAAAGTTCATATGCTTAATTCGTACTAGTTCCCTCCCTGATATCCTATATGTATCTATGCTTAATCAGCAACACCAGATTGAAATTTCATAAGGTGACACACTACTCAGGTAGTTAAAAACTGTTCTGCAGAATGAACAATGTTTTGTATAAGTGAAAGGCTTAATTAGACTTTTGTCTTAATTTAGCAGCCCTTTTTCAATAAACTGATGAACGATTCCTGCTATAATTTGCCACAGCATGTAATTGTTGTCATTTGCACGAGTTCCAAAAGGCGGCTCAAGAGGTAGGCTAAAATTTTGGTTCGACTGAAAGAAACGAATTTTACTGAAGTCAAGTCTAATGACGAAGATAAGAAGAAACTCCAATTAGATGACCATGTAGGGACCACGTTATCAGGAGTTCTTTAGATTACGCGCAGAATTCAACATCAATTCCTTCAATAGCAAGGTTTCAGCAGAATCCACATTGTGAAGAAGGCTTCTCAGTTATTCTGCAAACAATCCTCCGGTAAACAGAGGTTTTTCCGGCCAAACAAGAACAAAATACTGACAAGCGACAACATTGACTCGGGTCTGAAGACAACGGAGCGCATCATCGCAGCATGTTTTTTGACAGTGAATATATGCAAAGGACACAAAACCTCAATTTGAGAGAAGAGAGCGGGTTGACCACGAGCGCGGAAGAAGTGGTCAACCGCGTCGTTGTGCCCGCCATTGTTGCCTGCTCCTCCAGCTCCTACTGCACCTATGGGCCCCTGTCGGGTCCCCCCGACCGCCTGTTGACCTCCTTTCACATCCGAAAAGCAACTCCCCATTCTCTCTCTGTCTCGATCAACTCCAATTTCAACTCCTTGGCCGATTCGATTCACACCCTTTAATCCCTTTATCTAAAACCCCTCGTCCGCCGCTTCTCTCTCTCTTCTGAAAAGCCCTGATTTCGCAGAAACTGCTTCTTGTGAAAATTGTCGCACCCGCTCTTTCTGCCTTTATACAGTGACAAAAGCGCGTGGGGTCAGTAGCGACGTCTCGATGGAAACTACTTCGGGCCCCACGAAACGAACCCAGTAGAACGATCACGCTCACAGAGTAGAAGGCTACTAGTGTTATGGAAACTGAATCAAGCTCGAAGCTTTGCCCTCGTTCTGGGATTCTTGGTGGAGTTCGGTTGCCATAAATAGGGTTGGATCTCGATTTGTCTTTACGCGTGATTAGGTGTGATTCACGCCCACTCAACGTTTCAATTCTTATCCATTACATGATGACCATGACCCCCCTTTGTTGAAAGGAAGAAGAGGAGAAATTAGACGAGCGAATGACAGAGAAAATAACGGGGCGACCTAGAAACATATCACCGTCGCACTGTGTCTGAAATGTCGAGGAAATCTCAGGGAAAATGCTCGGAGGACATCCGACAGTTGACGCAATATGGGTCTTTGGATAAGTTCGCGGATAAGGTCAAAAGGACGGATTTTTGACTCTCTGAATCGATTTTGGGAGGGGGAAGAGAGAGAGAGAGAGAGAGAGAGAGAGAGAGAGAGAGAGGCGAGTGGTCCGAGATAGAAGCAAAAATCGTTCAGGCTTTATCTTTTACGAAGTCGTTCGACATCATGGTCGTTGGTCTTCATTCGAATGTTTAATGATTGAAACGCGTGCGAGAACTTGCAAGTCACGTCGCACGTGTTAAAGGAAATAATAGTCACTTGTGCTACCCAAAGTTCTGTGAAGGATTTCTACGAAAGTTAGAGCATCATTTATGCTTCGGTCGAGTAGATGAAGAAATTTATTCCTATATGCCCAAATTGCCAGGAAATTGGTAGTCCATGACTTGATGGCTGTGGGCGCCAATAGCACTACATTAGAAATCCGATAGCAACGGTAATAAGTAAATTCCCATGGGATAAGTTGTTATTTGATTCAGAAAAATGTCCAGGAAATAGGAAAGCTGCTGTAATTCGAATCTAGAGTGAAATAGAGCTTAGCATCGATGTTAGTTAATGGAGAAACTAGAAAGAACAAGAAGATTCTAAGTATTTGAAGCACTTGTGAAGGATAATATTTGGCTTGTGGTACTATTAGTCGGTCCCAATCCTTGCCAATCACCAGTCTAAAATAAATCCAAAAAAATAAAAAAAAAACTATAGAAATATATAAAAATGTCCATTTCAACACTTATGTAAGAGATTTTCGACCAAAAATAATCAGATTGACTCAATTGACAAAATGTGAAAACGTTTTAGACTAAATTGATATAATTGAAAAGTGTGGAGCAGAATTGATACAACTATAATGCGTTTAAGTTTTTTTTTAAATAATTTTCCCGTACAAAATGATTCGCATTTGTTAAGAAGTTACTGACTCGATGGAAAATTGCTGTCACATAGTGCTCCCTTGTGCTCATTAACAGAAGATTGTACAAGGATGCCCCACCTTGTAGACTTTATGAATGTTAATTGGATCACGTGCCCACGCAAAACAAAGTGAAGGTATTTTGTGTCCATGATGAGGACAGGTTTCATGACTATGGTTTTGTCCGAGGTTTGCACAGACCAATCATTGCATATTGCATAAAGACAAACGAAACAAGGCGACACAAATATCACAAACTTTATAGGCATAAGTTTGATTGGAAGGCATATGGTTGCGAATTGGTCTTTTGCTGATAGACCTTTATCGAATAATTGGTATTTTTAGAGGGGGTAGTTATAAAAAAAATCATAAATTTATTATCATTATGTGAATTTCTTTTTAATCTTTTGCATGTATACAAGTTCAGTTCATAATCGAAGATCATTGAATTGAATGCTGGTCGTGCTTTGTAGCACCACCGGTGATAATGCGAATAAGTTTATAAATTTATTGTCATTTTAATTGTTTTCGCCTTTTTTGTTGCTTTTTTCCATTGTGACTGGTGAGACTCGAGGCATGACCTTTCCAGAGTCAATGAGGTTGTGTCTTGCCAAATTTGGTAGGGTCATGCCACATCCACGGATGGTCCTTGCCAACCTAGTGAGAGGTCTAGATGATGTCACCCTCGCGGCCTCCAGTGAGTTGAGCATTGCTAGGGGTTGGGCGAGGTACGGTTTTGCTAAATCATTGAACTTTTGTGGAAATCTTTGGAAATAAACTTGGGTATGGTTAATGTCGGATCTGACTTTGAGTCACTGTGGAGAGGGAAAAGGCAAGCGATGGGTAGGGGCGTGGGGCTTACATTTGCCTCGATTATTAGCAAGAAACCATTCATTATTGAATGTTTTTAATTAGTCCTTGATGATTTCATTAAGTCATTTACTTTTTAGGTACGTGTTGATAATTTTTATTTATTTATGTATTTATTTTGCGATATATGATTTTAATTGATAAATTTTCTATCGATAATTCAGGGGAGACGAATGTACAAAACCCAGTTAATTGAAGGTTCATGAAATTTACTACAAGCATTATGGACTTATTAAGTTCATGCATTATACATATCTATGCAGGTGGCTTCAACTTAGAGTGGTTTGCTTGTATCAAGTAGAATTAGAACTTAGAACTTTCAATTATAAACTGGAAAGTGTCTGACCACTCAACAATTGTAGGAGAATAAATCCACTAGTGCCTTTTTCTTTTTCAATCTGTTCCACTTTGTCTAAGTACTTCTTTCTCTCTCTCTCTTCTTCTTCTTCTTCTTCTTCTTTGGCCAATATGGTCTCCAGTTTTTTTTTTTCCTGATGAAGTTAGTCATTTCGTTAGAATTGCAAAGATGTTGTGTCGTCAGTTAGTATCCCGTTTAGGCTGGTTGGATAAACTAAAGATGAGATGAAACTCTTTTGTTGACTAAGATAAGAATCGTTGGAAAACTAAATAAGTATTAAAAACAGTACGTGAGAGGGAAGCGACACGTGAAAATTTAACAATCTTGAAATCTTAGTTATCATTACCAAATGAAGGCAAGTACATTAGATGCTAATTCTGTGGTTGCTATGAGCAGGCTCGCGATTGTGGCCATTCGTTTTCATTCAAGAGTTTTCTATTGCCGAGTGGGGAGAGACATTAATGCCACGAAAGACAGCAGTTGACACCCTGTCCTGCGCAAAAAACATGTGACTATGGAGAAAAAGATGTGCGTGTAAGTGCATCGTCGAAATTAACATATCTGCCATGTTGTCTAATCAATACTAAGGTCTTTGGCCAAAAAAGAATGGGCAATATGTCAGATTCAAGATGTTCGTTGTGGAAATTAACTTTTACACAATACTGTTCTTTAGGACCTGCGTAATTATCTCCTTCATTGGCAACGGAAGATGCATGTTGAAAATGCTCAAAGGGCATGTCAGAATGAAGAGTATTAGAGTACTTAAGAAAGACAGCTTTTTATGGCCTTGATGAGAAGCAGGTAGAGTAAAGCTTTCTCTGTAAAATTTCACCAAGTCTGCTATGGACTTCTGAAGTCTACTGTAATAAACAAGAAACAAATTAACATTCAAACAAGTACTACAGCATGCATGAGAAAAAGGAATTTAATCCTACAAGTGCATGGTTCCCACTACTATTGAAGTCGAAGCACTCAATGACTACTGGATTCTCCGGCAACAAGTTCCACAATATGTCAAATCACTAGTGCCTCCAGGAACACATTAGAAAATATGATGATAGCTTCAAGGAAATAGGAAGATCAGGACACCCCAAAAAAAAAAAAAAACCCAACCCCCACAAGGATCCTAGGAAAAGATGACACCGGAATACGTGATATAAATCAATGAAAATATTATGGCAAGGAACAATATCAATCGGGACATTTATGAGAGATTTTCAATAGCTCATACTTTTAAAAATAGATGTTTATTTTCCAAATTGGGAAACCAAAGAAATATAATTTCAATAGTAGTCCCGGAAGCAACGTATTCCTCAGCAAGGATAGTCCGTGATTAACGAGGTTTCTCAAGCCTACTTGGTACATTTTTATTAAGAGGCGACGGGGTCAAACTCCGACTTTGCTTTGTGACTATTTGCAGATGATAGAAAGGTGAAGATGCTTTAAACAAAATCTAGATGGAGTATACATGTACTTCACAGAACCCAAGTGCATGGAAAATGACACGTTCGTAATGTGATCCAGGAGTAAATATTGTTTTACTACACAATCTTATCATGTATCCATTATGCTAAATTGTGGACATATAACTAGTATAGAGATTTGTAGTACCTCAAGTGCAAACATGTCATGGAATTGACTATGGTGCTCAAAGTTTGTGCACTATTTGATGAATTTTATGGACTAATTTGAAACAATTCAAGAGTCAGATTATGAAGAACTCTTTAGATTGTGGATCCCAAATGATATTTTTCCCTAGCAAGGAGAGAATATTACTTCCTAATCCAATAAAGAACAATCGATAGTCCATCTTGGCGCTTACGGAAAGAACTATGAATACAAGTAAAAACTACAACAAGAGGAAAAGAGAAAAATTCAAACATTATATAATGGCAACTAGCAAGTGAGCCTTTCTTCTTTATACTCGCCTTCCAATGAATATTATAATAGAAGGAGGCCCACTAATCTGAGCGATCCTGAGATCATCTGCTTCCAAAATAGGAGATCCACCTTCAATCAACTAGTTCACTTTCTTGACATGTCACCACTTTTTTTAGAGGGATGTTGGACTCTACCCATGAGCATATCGGATTTTGGACATCTCTCTTTTTTTCCTCATACGTCACTCAGCTTTTTGGGAGGATTATCAAGTTAAATATACTATCTTCATATATGATCTCGGAAAGCTAGGACGAGTTATTTATGAAAGAATTCTATAGAAAATTAGATACAAGGGCTCTCTCTCTCTTTGATGGTTTGACAGTATCCTAACTGAACTAATTGCAAGTTAGAGAGACTCTCACATCGGCAATAAGTGATAACATCTATCGCAATCAAAGGACAGAAAAAGGGCATCAAATTTGTACATGAAGTCATAGTTCCCACCAAAGTAAATCGGCAAGAATTGACATTAAAAAAATAGCATATCACATAATACTTTTCAATGAGGCCTACTCTTCTCATCCAAGAGAGTTAGACTTAGAAGCAGAAAAAAAGATAATGACTAAACAATAATTTATATCTAGTGCCATATTTTTCACAAGAATACAATGATCGAATCATGTGATATAGTATATAATGATACATTTTTTTATCATCAAGTCACTAAGGCAAGCAAAGTAATATCTATGTACATTTACGTCATGAACCCAAGGAAAACAACTCAAAAATAATCATCTAAACTAACTCAGTTATGATAATTAGATCAAGATATTACTTGCCAATCCCCATGATGATATTGCTTTGGACTCTCTAGTGGTATGGACCTAGCCATGTAAATAAGTGTTTGCTAAAAGCAGATCGGATGAAATTGACCATCATGGCATATGGATATTCATAATGTTTCAAAAGCAGAAGTCAATATTGGTACCATGTAAAATTAGAGAAAGATATGCGAACCTATGATAGCCGTCATAATACTCATTCAAATATCCATAAGGTCAATGTTTTAAAAAAGCCAAAACATATTGGAATTCTGCTCTTGTCAAAATAATCATCCCTCTTATCTCAATTTTACTAGCAAATGAACAACACTACATCTAGAGTATTCCCAAAACATTGTCAAAAATGTCAAGTTATATTCCTACAAGGAGTAGTGCACGTAAATGAAATCATTCTCAAGGATGGAAAATCAGTCAATATAAACTTTAATTTTAATGCCATTGTCATCAAATCAAGGACTAAGCCCTCGACTTCAGGAGAACTTTATTATTGTTGGCAGATCTAACAGCGGAAGTAGTAGCATTGACAATTCCTATCGGAGGATTCCCATAGTGGACTTTTGTAAAGTTACTTTTTTTTTTTATGGAGTTCCTAAATGACTCGAGTCATCTTCTTCACCTTCTTGCCAATTGAATGGCGCACCATGGGGTTTGGAAGCCACATGTGGAAGCAAGCATCTTTTGTAGTTTTGCCATCTCTTAATAGGTTTTTTGCTTCCTCAGCCTCCTCCTTCATACTTTCTAGCAACTCCTTAACATTGGAGTATATAGGTTTCCCGTCAAACAAGGCTTCATCATCAGAGCACTGTACCATTTCCCTTGCATTATTCAGATCCTTGACTCCTTTCTTGAGGTCTTCAATGTTGCTCTCGTAGCGCAGCATGTCAAATAAATGTTTCACTAATTATGAAGAAAAAAATGTACAACCGCTCATCCTATTCTCTCTCTAAATTAACCATAAAGACCTATTCCGCCTTATATATAGCGAAACCTACACGTTATAAATTACAGAAGTGCCTACATAGCCTCAAATAGTGTTGACACCTCAAATTTTCCTAAAAACGTTTGAAAAATAAATAAAATAAAAATAAAAATAATGAAAAGAAAAGAAAATAGAATCAAGAAAAGGCAAGGAAATAAGTTTCCAAAGGAAACATTGAGCGAGAAAAGGAAGAGTAGCAAAAGGGAAACAAGAATCATGAAAAAAAGGAAAGGAAATGAGATATTCAGAAGAGGGGAGGCTACACTCCACGGCAATATCTTCATCTTGCTGTAGTGTCTGACTTGCAAATACTTCAAGATTGGCCATCATGAAGTACGAGTATTCCTGAAGAAGCTCTTGAGTGTCGGCAAGCTCTCGAGTGTTGAGTATTCTCACACTTGACGTAAGTGGCCAAAGGTAAGACCTCCTTGAGCAAGTCTACTCCACATATCCTTCATCTTTGAGAGTCGTGTCAAAACTAATTGAGACAGAACGAGCTTCACTAATATTTGATTTTGGCTGTGAAATACCACTTCTAAAGACTCCTAAGTGGTCACAATTAACTCTTCTAGGATTTGAAATATTGCAAGGATAGTATGAGATGAAAAAATGGATGAAAGTTTCTCACAATACATTACTGCTAGTGTCTTGAGTTTGCTAAATGTATTTGAAGTAAGGTCTTCAAGCCATATCTTCTCCAATATTATCCTTGTGCAAGATCTTCATCATCTCCATATTAAGAAAGTCAACCCATCATTTGCAAATTAATTAGTTACAGCTGATATTCTAGTCCCCTAAAAAAAGATAAGATTATAATTTCGAGAATAAGGAAACTCACTTGAGAGAAATTATTGTTAGAATAGAAAAGAAAAGAAAAAGAATAGATGTACTTTATTTTAGCATACGCCACCCCCTTACAATGCATTCTCCTTTAGTATTATATTCCAGTAGAAAGCATTTATGTCTCCCAAATTTGGATGAAGACATTTATTGCCTTACCCAATAACATATATCTCATCATAATAAGGAATGTTCATTAGTTTTTTATTTACCCAACTCAATCAAATATATGTCTTCCGAATATGGATGAAGACGGTTTATTTGTCAATCATGCTTCGGCCATTTCAATTGTCAACTAATCAAATCAAAAAGGGAATATAGAAACACCTGAATTTTAATGAGTCGGTCGGAAAAAATTTTGATACCACACTTACTTTGTTCTACGGAACTATATTGCAATTTAATAATCAATAGATGCATTTCAAAAGTAAAATATTGGATTAATATGCCGCATTATGTTATTGAAGCTGCAGTATTCATATCTATCCCACTGTATGTGATGAGCAATATTCAAATGGAGGCAATACTAAAGTTTTTTTCTTTTTTCCTATGGACGAGGTAGGCTAAATTAAATAAAATAAGTAAATCCTAACAATAAGAGATGAACATCTTATTGAAAACATGACTATCTATGTTGGGATTATTGGATTATATTCCAAGGAATATTAGTTGGAAATAATTGATTGCGATTAATTTTCAAATTTCTTAGCTAAAAAAAGGTGTGCTGAAGTCAGTTTTAATGAGCATTACATGTTTGACAATTTCAATTTCCTCAGAAAATTATAAAGCGCCAATAACTATGCACATAAATATATAATGACATCGATAGAGAGGTAGAATTTAGGACGACACCTCTTCAAAAGGAAATAGGGCAAATTGGTTCTCACTGACAGTTGTACCTTGGCAGCTTTGGATTTCAGTAGGGAATGAGAATGATCTCATCTTGCTATAGTGTCTCACTTGCAAATACTTCAAGTAGTGTCCAAGAGTATGAGTATTCCTGAAGAAGTTCTTGAGGGTCGGCAACTCAAGTAGTGTTAGGCTGGTTAATAGTGGAAAGAATAGATTACCTGCACTCGTGCCCACTCCGTCTTCCTCTGCGACAACTTTATCTACTCCAAATGATTGTATTACAATACTTTTAAGCGGTATCATTAAGCCGCATGGTGAGCTAGGGTGAGGAGTGATTGGTTGGATTGAGGATGGAAATTAAGGTGCAGGTGATGAAGCTGCATGCAGACGACCTAGCTTCCCTTGCAATAGAGAATGAAAGGGGTAATAGCTTTGCATCAGACTTAGTTGAGGAGATCATGTAGTGAAAAATCCTTTGTGTCGTGGAGGATACGTCAGCAACTACCATGTGCATAAATCTAACGAACTATGTGTGATTGAATGAGCAAGGGAGAGAAAAAAGAAATATGACATTTTTTTTCAAGATGTGAGCTAGTGTGATGTTTTTGGGATATCCACGTGAATTGATTTTTAATAACGAAAATGCTAAGTCATTTTACGATCTTTATTATAAGATTTGTATAATATTTTTTGTCAGAATTTTTCATCGAAAGTACTTAAATAATATTTTGTTCATTTGATTTGATATCTAAGTAAGTGCATGGATATATTAAGTACCGTAGGAAACTTTTTGTTATTTTAAAAATATCGTTCTCCCATATTTCCTTTGCTCTCTTACGTCATGCAAATCAAAATAAAAGATATTTTGAAATGATGAAGGAATGGCTCATGATCGGGGTCTTATCCAGATCAATAATTGTAAGTGGGGCCTGTTTTGCAGGACATGCTCAGAAAGAGAGCGTTGGAGAACGAGATTGCCTATCACCGCAAAATTTCATACGTACCCAACCATATCAGGTTCCTACTTCACCCCACTTCCCTCCAGCCACGCGCCCTCTCCCTTGCATGTGGGCTTAGAGCTCGGCTCACTCCCTCTTTTCTCTTTTTCCCTTTTCTTTATTCTTTTTCTTTCCCCTGTACTATTCATCGTCTTCTTCCTCCTCCCTTGGGTGAGCCGAGCGAAACCCTTGCCATTGTCCACTCCTTCAACGCTGCTTTGGTTGGGGAAGCTTGCCAACGGCAACGGGAGACCACGTCGTGGCTGTTATGAGCCACCGTATGCCGTAGACGCGCCGTCCCCTGTTGCTGGACGAAGCTGCTGCTTGCCGTGGCCTGGTTCGGAGTTCACCTTCGCCCAGGAACTCCTAGCCATTGCCCAAATCTCTCCCGGCTCCGTCACTGGCCTAAACCAGATGAGATCCCTAGCTCACCGAACTCCAGCTTGTGCCCTTGCCTGTTTCCCCTGCTTGGCCTTCGTCCACCACTCCCGAGCATACTCCCTCGGCCACGAAAATGCAGGGGGCTTACACTTGAAAAGAAAAAAACTCATCGGTAAACAGTCCACGCCAATCACCAAAAATCGCCGTGAGACTCGTTTTTTGTTGTTAAGAATTTGATGCTCCAGATCGAGGCATGAATGAAATCCTTCGGTTGCAAGGTCTTTTCGGATTCAAGGAAAAGATTTGCTCCGAGGTAACTTATTCTTTAATTCAGATTCCATCACAGTAATTTGAATATGATGAAAGACATTTCATTTTTTTTTTCTCATTGCAAAAGAGCACCTTAACATCTTTCAAAGCATACACATGCACTTTTTCCATTCACACCCATCACTTTTCATCTCTTTGAAGCACGATAATGGAAAAGAGAAGCTACAAAAACCCTAATCATCCGTATCCTCCCTTCGTCTCATTCGAGTTCACAAAGGGAAAATAGAAACACCTGAATTTTAACGAGTCGGTCTAAATAAATCTTGATACCGCACTTATTTTGTTCTAACGGATTAGTTTTGCACTCCTTTCAGTTTCCTCCGCACCCATTTGATTTAGCGGATAATAAAATGAGACAATAAGATAAGGAGTACAAGAAGGGGGGGGGGGAGGAAACTCCGGACTTTAAAGAAGCAATTATGTGTGAGGCATTTGATTGCAAAGTTGCATCGAGTGTAGGGTTGAAACTCGGGGAGTACCTATTTGCTCCCATTGGGCGCCAATTTGGGCATATGATGTGCTACAAGTGCTATGCCGAAGATATTGAAAATGGAGCCAATGAGCTGAAGACTGCTTGGGGAAGGGTGCAGCACAACATCCAAGAAGCCGAGAATAATGGAAAACCTATATACCAAGATATCAAGAAATGGCTAGAGACTATGAAGGAGGAGACATAAAAGGCGAATAACTTGTTAAAAACGGGGTAAAAGCGCAACATATGCTTGCTTCTATGGGTGGCTTTTCAATCTCGTGCTACGCTGTTCAATTGGCAGGAATGTGAAGAAGATTATGGCAATCATTTAGGGACTCCATGAGAAAAGCCAAAATAGTAACTTCTAGAAAGTCTATTATGAGAATCCTCCTATATGAATAGTCCCTAACACCACTTTCGCTGCAAGACCTGTTGACAACAAAGAAGATGTCTGGGATTCTAGAGCCAAAATTCATGGAGGACATAATGAAGGCTTTAGTCGATGACAAGAATCGTGCGAGTGGTGTGCATGGACTAAGTGGAGTCGGCAAATCCAAACTTTTGAATAATATTGAAAGACGAGTTAAAGAAGATCATTTATTCCATGAGATAGCCAAGGTAAATGTACCGTGCAATCTTGATCTAGAAAGAATCCAATGAGAAATCGCACTTTATTTTAGCATACGCCACCCCTTTACATTGCATTCTCTTTTAGTATTATATTTCAGTAGAAAGTATATATGTCTCCCCAATTTGGATGAAGAAAATTATTACCTTACCTAATAACATATATTTCATCATACTAGGGAATGTTCGTTAGTTTTTGATTTACCCAACTCAATCAAATATATGTCTCACGAATTTGGATGAAGACGATTTATTTGTCAATCATGCTTCGGCTATTTCAATTGTCAATTAATCAAATCAAAAAGGGAAAATAGAAACATCGAATTCTAACGTGTTAGTCTAAAAAAATCTTGATACCGCACTTATTTTGTTCTATGAATAATCAATAGATACATTTCAAAAGTAAAATGTTGGATTAATATGTCGCATTATGTCTTAAAGATGCAGTATTCATATGTCGTACTATAGATGATGAGCAATACGCAAATGGAGGTAATGCTAAAGTTTTTTTTTCTATGGACGAGATAGGTTAAATTAAATTAAATGAAGGCTTTAATCGATGACAAGAATCGTGCGATTGCTGTGTATGATCAGGTGGGGTCAGCAAATCCAAACTTTTGAATAATATTGAAAGGCGAGTTAAAGAAGAGCATCTATTCCACGAGATAGTCAGGAAAAATGTATCGTGCAATCTTGATCTAGAAAAAATCCAAGGAGAAATTGCACTTTATTTTAACATACGCCACCCCTTTACATTGCATTATCCTTTAGTATTATATTTCAGTAGAAAGTATAGATGTCCCCTAAATTTGGATGAAGACAATTATTGTCTTACCCAATAACATATATTTCATTATACTAGGGAATGTTCATTAGTTTTTCATTTACTTAACTCAATCAAATATATGTTTCACGAATTTGGATGAAGACAGTTTATTTGTCAATCATGCTTTCGGCTATTTCAATTGTCAACTAATGAAATCAAAAAGGGAAAATAGAAACACATGAATTTTAACGAGTCGGTCCAAAAAAATCTTGATACCACACTTATTTTGTTCTAACGGATTAGTTTTGCACTCTTTTCAGTTTCCTCCCACCCATTTGATTAAACAGATAATTGAATGAGACAATAAGATAAAGAGTATAATAGGGGGGAGGAAACTCCAGAAATTAAAGAAGCAATTATGTATGAGCCATTTGGTTGTAAAGTTGCATCGAGTCTAGGGTTGAAACTCGGGGAGAACTTGTTTGCTCCCATTGAGCGCCAATTTGGGCAATGTGCTGTGCTACAATTGCTATGTCGAAGATCTTGAAAATGGAGCCAATGAACTGGAGACTGCTCGGGAAAGGGTGCAACACAATGTCCAAGAAGCCGAGAATAATGGAAAACCTATATATCAAGATATCAAGAATTGGCTGGAGACTATGAAAGAGGAGACAGGAAATGCAGATAATTTGTTAAAACGGGGTAAAAGCGCAACATATGCTTGCTTCCATGGGTGGCTTTTCAACCTCCTACTGCGCCGTTCAATTGGCAGGAATGTGAAGAAAATAATGGCAATCATTCAGGAACTCCATGAGAAAAGCCAAAATAATAACTTCTAGAAGGTCTATTATGAGAATCCTCCTATATGAATAGTCCCTAACACCATTTTCGCTGCAAGACCTGTTGACAACAAAGAAGATGTCCTGGATTCTAGGGCCAAAATTCATGGAGGACGTAATGAAGGCTTTAGTTGATGACAAGAATCGTGTGATTGGTGTGTATGGATAAGATGGTGTCGGCCAATCCAAACTTTTGAATAATATTGAAAGGCGAGTTAAAGAAGAACATCTATTCCATGAGATAGTTAGGGCAAATGTCTCGTGCAATCTTGATCCAGAAAGAATCCAAGGAGAAATTGCATTTTATTTTAATATACGCCACCCCTTTACATTACATTATCCTTTAGTACTATATTTCAGTAGAAAGTATATATGTCTAAAGACAATTATTTCCTTACCCAATAACATATATTTCATCTTACTAGGGAATGTTCGTTAGTTTTTGATTATTAAACTCAATCAAATATATGTCTCACGAATTTGGATGAAGACGGTTTATTTGACAATCATGCTTCGACTATTTCAATTGTCAACTAATGAAATCAAAAAGGGAAAATAGAAACATCTGAATTTTATCAAGTCGGTCTAAAAAAATCTTAATACCGCACTTATTTTGTTTTACCGATAATCAATAGATGCATTTGAAAAGTAAAACGTTAGATTAATATGTTGCATTATGTTCTTGAAGCTGTAGTGTTCATATATCCCACTATATATGATGAGCAATACGCAAATGGAGATAATGCTTAAGTTTTTTTTTTTTCATTTTTTTATGGACAAGGTAGGTTAAATTAAATTAAATGAAAGTTTTAGTCGATGATAAGAATCGTGCGAGTGATGTGCATGGATCAGGTGGGGTCGGCAAATCCAAACTTTTGAATAATATTGAAAGACGAGTTAAAGAAGAGCATTTATTACATGAGATAGTCAGGACAAATGTATTATGCGATCTTGATCTAGAAAAAAATCCAAGGAGAAATCGCACTTTATTTTAGTATACGCCACCCCTTTACATTGCATTCTCCTCTAGTATTATATTTCAAAAAGTATATATGTTTCCCCAATTTGGATGAAGACAATTATTACCTTACCCAATAATATATATTTCATCATTTACCTTACTCAATTTGGATGAAGACAATTATTGCCTTACCCAATAACATATATTTCATCATATTAGGGAATGTACGTTAATTTTTTATTTACCCAACTCAATCAAATATATGTCTCACGAATTTGGATGAAGACGGTTTATTTGTCAATTATGCTTTCGATTATTTCAATTGTCAACTAATCAAATCAAAAAGGGAAAATAGAAACACTTGAATTTTAATGTGTCGATCTAAAAATTTTTTGATACTGCACTTATTTTGTTTTACGGATAATCAATAGATGCATTTCAAAAGTAAAATGTTAGATTAATATGTCGCATTATGTTCTTGAAACTGCAGTATTCATATATCCTACCATATATGATGAGCAATACGCAAATGGAGGTAATCATAAAGTTTTTTTCTTTTATTCTATGGACGAGGTAAATTAAATTAAATTAAATGAAGGCTTTAGTGGATGACAAGAATCGTGCGAGTGGTGTGCATGGACTAGGTAGGGTCGGCAAATCCAAACTTTTGAATAATATTGAAAGACGAGTTAATGAAGAGCATTTATTCCATGAGAAAGCCAGGGTAAATGTACCGTGCAATCTTGATCTAGAAAGAATCCAATGAGACATCGCACTTTATTTTAGCATACGCCACCCCTTTACATTGCATTCTCCTTTAGTGTAATATTTCAGTAGAAAGTATATATGTCTCCCCAATTTGGATGAAGACAATTATGGCCTTACCCAATAACATATATTTCATCATACTAGGGAATATTCGTTAGTTTTTGATTTACCCAACTCAATCAGATATATGTCTCACGAATTTGGATGAAGACGGTTTATTTGTCAATCATGCTTTCGGCTATTTCAATTGTCAACTAATCAAATCAAAAAGGGAAAATAGAAACACTTGAATTTTAATGAGTCGGTCTAAAAAAAATCTTGATACCGCACTTATTTTGTAAGAATTGGCATAAGGCCCAACCCATTCTTATTTTTTAAAACGATTTTTTTAATCTTAAATTGCGGCCCAAGGTCTCTTTTTTTATTTCTTTTCACCGGCCCATTTGTTTTAATTTCGAATTCAGCCTTCTTTCAGCCTATTTCTTCAGCCTACCTTGATTTAGCCCAAAATGTCTTCTCCCCTTTTTTAGCCCACCAAACTAAACTCCTAAATTTAGTTAAATTTAGTCTTTTCTTCTTTTTTTATTTATTTTTTATTTCGTACTTTCTCCTGCAGTTCGTTTCTTCATTTCATCGCCCAAATTCAAAATCAACCGAGACTAACATCTAATCAGTGAGATGTTATTTCTATTCAACCACTGAAACTTATTTAATCTATTTAATCCTTCAACTAATCTACGAAATCAATGAAAAACAATGATCATCACAATAAAACGAACTTGAAATTAAACCTATAATATGTCTAGATACGCAGCATATGTAACAGAGGTAAACATCATAGCAAGTTTGGAAATCTAACTAAACAATATAAGGCATTAAACTATCAAAATCACAACAAACCGTGATGAAATGAGGAGCAGATATTCATACAAGCTGAAATGACAAAGGGCTAAGATATGCTTACCTGTGAAAATGAGACAATCAACAATCAAACAAGCAGTGAAGGGACGTGCAGCCAAATCTGAGGCCGAGTAACTTCAATATGAGAGCGAGGGCTTGAGTGACGAACTCTGAGAGCAAGTTCCGAAAAAGACGATCGACAAGCGTACGAACTGAGGGGGCGGCCGAGCTCAGGGAGGTGGAGACGACGAGCTGTGGGCGCGGCCAAGCTCAGGGAGACGGAGAAAGCGAGCTGTGGGCGAAGGCGACTACGAGCTAGGAAGGCGTGACTGAGCTGCGGGGAGGAGCTGCGGGGAAAAATTGTGAGGAGGAGCTGTGGGGTGGAGCTATGAGCGTGAGGCCGAGTTGTTGTAGAAGGAAGAAAGGCAGAGCGTGCAGAGGAAGGAGAGTCAGCTGAGGGAGCAGGAGGCAAGCTGAGAGGATCTGTGAGCTGAGGGAGTCGAGAGAGAGGGGGAGCTGAGCTGTGAGTGAAAAGGCAGAACTGTGGATATGGGGGCAGAGAGAGAGATCGAGAGAGACGAGAGTAGCCGAGGGGGCCACGAACTCGAAGACGATGGAGGAGAGCTCGCCGGCGACCAACTGCGGGGGAATCGCCAGAGAGAGAGAGATCGGCGAGTAGGTCCCTGGCGTGGGTGAGGGGCCGCCAAGGAGAGAGAGAGATCAGCGAACAGGTCCCCAGCGTGGGTGAGGGGCCACCGAGGAGAGAGAGAGAGCTCGTCCCCAGAGAGAGAGAGAGAATCCAAGGTTTCTAGAATCCCCCCTCCACAGCTCACGTCCTCCCTCCTCTTTTTCTGTTATTTTCCCCAACCAAATCGCCGAGAGAGTCGAAGAGATCGTGAGGGTGATGGCAAGCTCCAAAGAGAGAAAACAACATTTTTTCTTTTATTCTCCCCCAATTAATCATCCCCTCTCTTTTGTCCTATTCTCCTTTTTGTTTTTATTTTTTAACCCTTTTATATGTGGTGCTGCCCGGAGAAATCAAATGTGAGTTGGAGACAAAATTTTTAAGAAAGGACAAAAAAGGATGAAAGGATGCTTGATTTTTTAATTAACTTTTTTTTTAAAGAAAAGAAAGAAAAAAAATTTGATTTTTAACTAATACTAATTATTTCATAATATACTAGAGAATGGTTTATTGGACCGGTAAAATTTAGGTATCGACAATATGTCTCCCCAATTTGGATGAAGACAATTATTGCCTTACCCAATAACATATATTTCATCATACCAGGGAATATTCGTTAGTTTTTGATTTACCCAACTCAATCAAATATATGTCTCACGAATTTGGAGGAAGACGGTTTATTTGTCAATCATGCTTCGGCCATTTTAATTGTCAACTAATGAAATCAAAAAGGGAAAATATAAACACCTGAATTTTAATGAGTCGGTTTAAAATTTTTTTGATACCGTACTTATTTTGTTCTACAGATAATCAATAGATGCATTTCAAAAGTAAAATGTTGGATTAATATGTCACATTATGTTCTTGAAGCTGCAGTATTCATAGATCCCACTATATATGATGAGCAATACGCAAATTGAGGTAATGCTAAATACTTTTCTTTTTTTCTATGGACGAGGTAGGTTAAATTAAATTAAATGAAGACTTTAATTGATGACAAGAATCGTGCGAGTGGTGTGCATGGACCAGGTGGGGTTGGCAAATCCAAACTTTTGAATAATATTGAAAGGCGAGTTAAAGAAGAGCATTTATTCCATGAGATAGCCAAGGTAAATATATCGTGCAATCTTGATCTAGAAAGAATCCAAGGAGAAATCACACTTTATTTTAGTATACGCCACCCCTTTACATTGCATTCTCTTTTAGTATTATATTTCAGTAGAAAGTATATATGTCTCCCTAATTTGGATGAAGACAATTATTGCCTTACCCAATAACATATATTTCATCATATTAGGGAATGTTCGTTAGTTTTTGATTTACCCAACTCAATCAAATATATGTCTCACGAATTTGAATGAAGACGGTTTATTTGTCAATCATGCTTTCGGCTATTTCAATTGTCAACTAATCAAATCAAAAAGGGAAAATAGAAACACCTGATTATAATGAGTTGTTCTAAAAAAATATTGATACCGCACTTATTTTGTTCTACGGATAATCAATAGATACATTTCAAAAGTGATATGTTGGATTAATATGTCGCATTATGTTCTTGAAGCTGTAGTATTCAGAAATACGCAAATGGAGGTAATGCTAAAGTTTTTTTTTCCTTTTTTTCTATGGACGAGGTAAGTTAAATTAAATTAAATTAATGATGGCATTAGTCGGTGACAAGAATCGTGTGATTGGTATGTATGGACTTGGTAGGGATGGCAAATCCAAACTTTTGAATAACATTGAAAGGCGAATTAAAGAAGAGCATCTATTCCATGAGATAGCGAGGGCAAATGTATTGTACAATCTTGATCCAGAAAGAATCCAAGGAAAAATTGCTTATGCATTAGGTTTGAAACTAATGGAAGATGAAAGTGCTCTTGGGCGAGCAGATCATTTGTGCAAGAGATTAGATAATCATCCTAACAAAAACATACTCATAATTTTGGATGATTTGTAGGACAAGCTAGAGTTGAAGGATGATGAAATTCCAAATATAGATGGCAAAAAGTTAAGATGTTGCAAGCTATTGCTAATTTCTAGAAACCAAGATGTTTTGCGCACTAACATGGTCTTCGATTGAGATTCTGCTCAATATGTTAGAGTATGGAGAAGCCCTAAGATTTTTTGAAAAGACAGCCGGGGATAGAGTCAACAATCCTGAGTTTGAACCATGCGTAGATAAAGTGGTCAAGAATTGCGGAGGCGTGCCACTTTCGATTGTTTCATTGGCAAAATTGTTGAAGCAGAAAGATTTGGTTGCGTGGATAAATGCTTCGACCAATAGGGACGTGTCGAATGTGAAAGCGCTAGTGGAACTTAGTTACAAAGACATTAAAGAAGAAATGATCAAATCATTGTTCTTGGTTTGTGCTCTAGCCTCCGGAAGAATTTCCACGAGGGATTCCTTGTCTATTGCATGGGTTTGGGCTTGTTTAAAGAATTCAGCGAAATCATCCAAAAGGCTCTATACAAGTTGATTGTTGATTTAAATAACCTACATGTTTCCTATTTGACACCTAAATTTCGCTGATCTAGTGATTCACTTTTTTCTTAATTTTTTTGATAAAGTTGTTATTAATTAAAAATTAGAATTACTTTTATTTTCTGCAAAAAAATAAGTAGAGAAAAATGGTAAAAAAAGAACAAAGAAAGGCAACCTCGGACTGGGCCTTCTTCACTTGGCCGGCGCACGGGCTCCATCTTCAAGGCCCATTGCCATTCTCCTTTTTCAGGGCCCATATCTCCTATTTTTGTCCCAGGCCCGCTCCGTTGGGCCTCCTCTTTCCCCTGTGGTCTTCGCTCGGTCAACAGCGAAGGAGATCTTCTCGCTGACTCCTCGGGACGCCTGGCGAGAACAGGCAACAGCAGGGGCAGAACAGAGACAGAGAGGACGGGCAGAAGAAATGAGGGATAGAGGAGAGAGAGAGACGGGGATTTTCCCTAGTTCGGGCGGCAAGCTTCGCGGAAGGCAAAAAAAAAAAAAAAAACAGTAAAAATAGGAGAGCAGAGGGAGAGAGACGTAAGGTAGGCTTAGGATTTTTGAGAGCAAGGGACGTGAGAAGAAAAGTGAGGGATAGAGATTTTTGAGGGGAAGGAAGCAAAGAACAGAACGCAAGATCTGAGGGAGAGGGGGAAAGAGACACAAAAAGCGTGAAGAAGGAAAGGCAGAGAAGAGACAGGAGAGGGAAAAACAAGAAGAGAGGTGAATGAGAAAAGAGAGGAGAGAACGGAAGCCTAGAAAAATCAAAGAAAGGAGCAGAAGATGATCCTTCAACTTCTTCATCTCGTGATTTTTTTCCTCTTCGGCGGTCCTCGCCCCACCACTTCTTGTCTTTTCCTTTGCATTTTTTCATTTGGGCGGTTTCAACCATCGATGATTTTCTGAGCCCGTTTTCCGTTGAGCTCTTCTGATCGGGTTTTCTATTTCGCTCGGCTTCGAATCTGGTTGGGGTTTCAGCTCTTGACTTCTTGTCTTTGCTCGAGCTCAAACCCATCATACCCATTTTACAAAACGGATTTATTCTCTCTTATTGCGTCTTTCTAGTGGCTTCCTTTTAATGTTCTGAAGAATCTGAGATGGGGGATTTTTGAGTTGATTTCACCTAATGCAACATATACCCACTTCTACTCTCATTTTTCTCACCAAGTATCGGCGAAGTTTAGCTGTGTTGTCTTCTTCTACTTCAGAGTTTCGGAGTTGCTCAGCTTCCACACTTCGCTAGGTTGACAAGATCCTGCTTTGTCATTTTTGCTTGAAGGGCTTCATACATGAAATAAAGTGTCGTGGCTTTTGAGCTTTTTATTTTTAAAGCAAAATTTGAGATTCTTTTCCCCGACCAAATTCTTCGGAGGGAGGGGAGCAAAGTTGACCAGAGCATGTTGAACGACATGCATTCCATATTTGACGACGAGAAGTTCATGAAGGAGACGGTGGACGCTCACGCTCCCGACGAAGGAAATGTCGACGTCCAGTCTCTCTTCTTTCTCGTTGACGATGCCCTTTCCCAGAGCTACCGCGATTGCCGACTCCGTCGTCAACCCCAAGTGCCAGCCTCCGAGAGGGAACCGGAGGATGAAATCTATGAGAGCGGCAGCGAGCAGCTCGACGTCGAGGCATGCGCGAGCCTCTACGGGGACCACACGAAGGTCGCGAGGCTCCTGTTCATAGCAGTTGGCAATGAGATCCACGCCACCTCCGACAGAAACCCCAATCCAGCCGGACGTGAAAATGGAGAACGTCGTGTCTTACAACGGGAACCTCGTGAGGTCCGTGAACTCCGGGAAGGGAACGCCGTTGATGCCGCACTGGAAGTTCGAGACTTACATGTCCTCGCTGTTCAAAGAGAACCTGGAACCATCGACCTTGGAGCAGAACTTCGGGCTGTTCAAGCCGGATTTGACTCTGGTTTAACGTCTGCGTCTCAAGAAAAGAACTGGTAAACGCTAATCCTTAAACCCTCTTGCAAATCTCGTTTATTAACTAGTGTTGTTGTGCGATTGGAGAAGTAATTAAGGGTTAAGTGCGTTAAAACCGACAATATTAGGGAGCTAAGCGACCGATTGGCCCGGGCCTAAGAGAGGTCGGACTGCTTTGCTGATTTAAATGGTAGCGGGCGGCGCCCATTGGTTGGACGATGGGCTTAAACAAGGACGTGGGTCGGTGTACTTAGTTCATTAGGGTTGACCGAATTTAGGAAGTATAATAGCGGGCCGGCTAAACAAGGAAATATGCATTTTTTCTTTAGAAGTAGAGCTGGTCACTTTTGCTGAAACCCAAGCCTCGGGGCCCGACCCAGAACCCCATTTAATGTTATAATGTTATAATATTTTTAAAAAACAAAAAAGTTTAAAAATTTAAAAAAATCTCGAAAAATAAAAAAATTGAACTTTTGTTTAGGAAAGCCAGTGTCGCCTCAAAAATCAAATGCTAACTTTAGAATAGGCTTAGTTTAATTAATTCACACCATCTTTTTGAAAAATTGAAGAAGTTGTCCTTGATGGACAACTAGGTGATTTGGATTCCTCCATGCTTCTCTTAGCTTTGCTTTGGATGTTTAGATGTATGAGGAGACTCGGTGCGTGACTTGATGTTTATTGGAATGTTTTGAGGTAATCAAATTGCACGAGTAAATTTCGCGCCAATCACAAGGTTACATGATTGATTGTTATGAGCATTGCTAATGTTTCTCTTTGACTGGATGCATTAGATGAATCTTTGAATGTCCAGTTCAAAACCCTTAGATTATGTTATGTGATCTTAATCGTAGAGGTGGCATTTATATGAGTTGGCGGAGTTTTCGGTCTTAATTTTGTAAAGGTTTAGCTTAAGTTTATTAGGACTAGGCTAATTTACACACTTGGATCTGATGATATGTATTTGTCTAACAGGATTTACCCAAACTTAAGATCACTTTATTTAATGAATGACTAGTGCGGCCTAGTTTAAGTTTCATTTGAATCAATTTATCAGGCCTAATTTCATTCTTAACTTTAAACAATCAACTTCCGAGAAATCATGTCTCGAAACTCATAACAAGGCCTTGTATTATTGTTTACTTGACGAGTTGCGGGTTTTATGTTTTTGTCATCAAGTAGTTGTATTCAATTAATTGAGTGTTTATTTGCCGTATCGCATTTCAATACCTTGAGTGTTTTTTTTAGCACCGTCCTTTGATAGATTGCGTGTTGATTTCTTTTCTAGATTAACTTAGTCTTAACTTAGATTCACATGAAAATGACTTTATAAAAATAATTGGACGGACACTTAGTGGCTTTAGATGACTTTTTTTAGGGTTTAAAGAACGAGCAAGAGTGCGTGGCCACTTTATATTGAATAACCAATTAGTTAGGTACCGAAAGGGCATTAATAGAAATGTTAACGTA
This sequence comes from Melaleuca alternifolia, assembly GCA_019926035.1. NCBI lineage: Eukaryota > Viridiplantae > Streptophyta > Magnoliopsida > Myrtales > Myrtaceae > Melaleuca > Melaleuca alternifolia. Next base: position 1,376,338 of record JAGKPW010002284.1, read on the forward strand.
AATAAATCCTTGAACTTAGAATCTTTGGTTTTGTAGGGATTGAGATGACACTCTCACATCTTGATCAGTTTCTAGCCAACCCCAACAGGCAAGTGGCAACTCCTATAATTACTTAGGTTGTTAAATAATCTTTAAAAATGAACACACCTGAACATCCCGCGAGCTATGGACTTGGGAGAGTTGGAGCTTGTGATAGAAGACTCGAATTGGATTACATTTTAAGGATGCTGATTCGGGGTTCTTTACGAGCGATATCTCTAAATCTACCTAGAAACGTCCCATCCCTGAGGAGATTTAGGTAGGTCATGACAACTCCTCTTCGTCACTCGATAATGATGACATGGAGATCTTTGGAATGCATGACATATTTGTCGACATGGCCATCTCTATTGCTTCCAAGTAATGGAACGCCTTGATCGGAAGGGAGGGTTATGGCTTCAAATTAATGTCAAAGGATGGGCTCATTAATTGCACCGTTATGTCCTTTCCCTATGTTGGCATTGATGAGCTTCCTACAAAATTGGATTGCCCAAACTTGAGGATGCTTATGATACTTGAATACAACCAATCTCTCGAAATCTCCGAGTCATTTTTTGAATTATTGGAGAAGCTCTAGGTCTTGGACTTGACTAGCTTTTATTTGACCACTCTTCCTCCGTCAATCGAGTTCCTTGAAAACCTCAAGTCGCTATCTCTTGATCATTGCTATCTAGAGGATGTCATTACTTTGAGAAAGTTGAAAGGATTGCAATTGCTAAGTTTCAACAAATCTAGTGTTGCTTGACTCCCCAAAGAGATAGGTCAACTAAAGGAATTGAGATTTTGGGATTTCATAGGTTGCTTCATGCTCAAAATTATTGGACTTGGCATGCTCGGAGGCTTGGTTAATTTGGAAGAATTGTATATTGGTAGATTTTGTCAATGGGAGGCTGAGGAGAAAGCACCGCGAAGTAAAGCTAGCCTGGTTGTGTTGAAGAACATGAAAAGGTTGAGAGCTTTGTACATCATCATTCCTCATTCTACCAATCTCCCAAGCGACCCGCCATTTGGGAATATGAAAGAGCATAAAATCCGAATTGAGAGTGCTCATCTTTGGTGGGGTGAATACAAAGAATCTAGAACTTTAAAGCTCAAACTGGATTCCAGAAATCTTCTCCATGAAGGTTGGATGCAGGAATGTTTGGGGAGAATGTAAGATCTCCGCTTGGATGAATTGCAAAATGGCGGCGAAAACATTCATGACTTGTGCATTGAAGGTTTTCAGGAATTGAAGCATCTTCCCGTAAAAAATAACCTCTCATTTCAATACGTTGTTGACTCCACACAGTACCCTGCATTTATGAGATTGGAGTCACTAGTTTTTCAAGAATTTGAGCAAATTGGAGAAGATTTGTCGCGATTGTCTTGCTCCAAAATCCTTCATCAAACTAAAGATCGTGAAAGTTAAAAACTATAGTGAAATGAAACATTTGTTTCCTTCACCATGATGATAATGTTCTTGCCGCTAGAAGAGATTGATATAACCATATGCCACTTGATGCAGCGAATTGTTGGAAATGCTGATATCAATATAGATGATGATGCCGATGTGAAGTCACGCAAGTTGCGTAGGCTGACGCTACAAAATTTGTCAAGGATGACGAGCTTCTATAAAATCAAGAACCATTCGATTGCACTCATGGATGGGCAACAAGTAAATTTCATGATTTCTGAAAGTCATATTCCCATTCGTCTGATCATCTACTTGGAGGAAACCTTATTTGACTAGTCTTATGATGCCTCAGTTACAAATATGGATATTGCTCTCTACCGAATGTGTTAATAATATAAATACTTGTTTAAGCATGAGTTAGTTCACTTCTCAATTTGCTAAAATCTCGATAATGAAATCTGAGGAAAGACAAAATAACGTAAATTAAGTTTCCAATTTTCATAGCATTTTCCAATTTCCTCCATACTTTTCAAAAGTATTAGTTGAAGTCCCAAACGTTTTGCATTCTTTAAAGAAATTGACTTGTTGATATATTTACTTTGGAGACATAAGGTATAGAAATCTTGTGCAATTTTAACAAAGTAATATGCATTTATCAACCGGATGACAACATTAGTTTAGTAACATTTGTATTGTCCAATGTTTTTCGTAAAAGCACATTTCCACAAGGTCCATTCACCTATCACAACTCGCCGTTGATTTATATTGGAAGAAAAAGCAACTTAATCGCCTCAGTGACTTTAACGCTGATTTATATTGGATCAATTTCCAAAAATAATTTATATTGTTAGTTGATGTAGATGTTATTTGACACATAGTGACTAAAGTTAACTTCACCCATTAAATGTTTTTTAGTTCTTGTTTCCCCCTTTAATCAAGCGGATATATAGAATCGTCCATATGTCAGTTTATTAAATAAATGTCATGTAAATTATGTAGGCCGTATATAACATTTTCAAGTTATGAGGATATCTACAAATGTATGTATAGGCATATATAATTTTCCCACTAAGCAATGATAAACTTTTAGATTATTACTTATTTATTGCATAGATTAAATATTAAATTATTTATTGCATACTCCTCATTTAGTTCACGTATGAGAATATAATTAAGATTATTCTAAAGACGATACTTCAATGTGATTATGAATCTAGTATTTATATAATCAAATTCAAATGAAAAGAATACTTTTTGACACAAAATACTAAACGAGCCAAATATTATTAATTTTTTTTTCCAATTTGGTTGATAAATGCATATTACTTTGTAAAACAACACAAAACTTCTGAACATTATATCTCCATAGTAAATATTTCAACAAGTCAGACAATTTCTTATTATGCACAATGTGTGGGACTTTAACTGATACTTTTGAAAGGTAAAGATTGAAAAAGACTAGAACAAACTTTATTTGTGACTATTTTGTCAAATTTCCCTTATATTTAGATGGTAGCGCTAATTGAGTAATGAATTAACCCATGCCTAAACCAAGTATATTTCTAATACTACTACATTCAATTGAAGGCAATGCCCATGTTTGTAACTCATGGATTGAAATACTAGTCGAAGAAGGTTTCCTCCAACTATGATTGTGATTCCGGAGGGAAATATGACTAAGAAAGTATGAAATTTACCTGTTGTCCGTCGACGGGTATGACTGAACTGCTCATGATTTTAGAGAAGCTTGTTATCTTTGGCAAGTTCCGTAATGTCAGCCTTAGCAGATTGGATGACTTCACTGTGGGATCATCAACTATTTCATCTGCCTCGGCATCTTTGACGACTTGCTGCATCAAGTCACAGCTGCTTATTTCAAGCTCTTCGAGCTGCAACAATAGTTCCATCATGGACAAAGGAAACAAATGCATGATTTCATTACATGCATCCACTTTCACAATCTTTAGTTTGCTGACAGATTTGGGGGCTAAACAGCCACAACAAATCTTCTTAAAGTTGTTCAGATTCTTGACAACCAATGATTCTAATTTCATAAATGTAGCGTGCTGGACATTGTTAGTGGAGTGAACAATGTTTTGAAATGAGGGATTATTTTTTATGTGAAGATACTTCAATTCCTTGAAACCTTCACAACATAAATCGTGAATGCTATTGTCGCCACCTTGCAACGTTTTGAAGCGGAAATCTTTAGTCATCTCCAAACATTTCTGCATCCATTCTTCTACAAGAAGATTACTAGAATCTAGCTTGACCTTTAAAGTTCTCGATTCTTTGTTTTCACTCCACCAATCTCATGCGTCCCCAATATGGATACAATGTCGGTTTAGTTTTCCAAATGGTAAGCCTGTTGGGAGAGTGGCTGGATAAGGAATGGTAATGTGTAAAGTGCTCAACTTTTTTATGTTCTTGAATTCATTCATGCTAGCGTTGCTTCACGGGGCTTCATCCTTGGCCTCCCACTGATTAAAGCTGCATTGCATAAATAGTTCTTCTAAATTAACCAAGCTTCTGAGCACACCAAGTTCAATAATTTTTAGCTTAATGCACACCGTCGTCCAAAATCTCAATTCCATTAATTCACCTATTTCTTTGGGCAGCCGAGCGATTGTAGAGTTAACGAAACTTAAAAACTGCAATCTTTTCAGCTTTTCAAGAATAGTCACATCCTCTAGGTGGCAATTATCAAGATATAGGGACTTGAGGTTTCCAAGGCGCTCCATCGATGAGGATAGAGTGGGGCTGCCATCGTGTGCGTCCCTTATTCCATGATAGGCGTGACGATTATAGAGTTCGTGCTACTTCTCGAGATAATTGAGCTCATCGACTATTTGCTATGGTCCAAATAAGTTTCCCTAAAGCACAACGGTGCTCACATTATTCTCTTGTTCATGGAGAAGTAAGAAGTTTATTTTCTTTCAAGAGTTGAAGTGTAACTAGATACCTAGAATCTTTATTCGAAATATAGAGGATGATGCCTTGATCTAGAAAATGATGACAAATGTATAAAAAAAAATAATCGAGCTTGAAAGTTGAACTAGAATTTTTCAACATCCCATCTTTCATCAATTAGTAAGTGAGGTTAAGAGGTAAAAAAGCCACAGCAAATTGGGCCAATTTTATAAGAAAATGTAGTCATCTGCCATTTTATGCGATAAGCATATAAAATACAAGTATTAAGTAATGATGATAAGGACATCGCCCATATTTTTATTTGCAGGTAGGTGATTCGCAATTTATAATCCATTGTCGAAAAGTTTGGATCAACAAAATTTCCTACAATTACGGATGTACGAAAATATTGCCTTTTAAATAGATTTCATTTTCACATGTTTGTTATAAAATCAAGGAACTTCGGTTAGTGTGTGTTTGCATAGGACTCCAAATTTTTGCTTCCACATGTTTTTCTTTTCGGCCAACAAATAAGTATGATGGAGTAGCAGAGCCCAGACGCGGGGCATCTTCACAAAGCAAGGCCCATAAGACTCGGGTTGGGAATGGTTCATTTGACTTAAGAGATGGTTTAATAAAGTTTCCTACGATAAGGGGGGTATGAAAACATAGCCCTTCGCATAAGTATGGTTAATTTATTTTACTCTTTTGTTATCAAATCGAGCAAGTACGGTTAATTGTTTGCATAGGACTCTCTATCTCTCCTCCCGCATGTTTGAATTATATAATTTTGGTGTATCCATTCGCTTAGTAAAAGAATGAAGCAGGTTTAAAGTAATAATGTCCGATTCCCCAGTGTTATAACATATATATGCCTGCACTTTACTTGGAATGATATTTTAATAAATTAAGAGCGAGATTGGCCATTAAAAAGATTCGATGAATAGATATGTGAACCAAAGGCGAGGTTCCTAAATAAAGATTTTCATATTTTCATCCTTCAAGAAAGAACATATGAATTTTATCCTTTCTTCAAATGGAAGGAATAGAGCTAGAATAAGACAGATTCTCTAAATGCATTTCTAGATGCTCTCAGCAATTCTTGGAACGTGAGAAGAAGATGAGGAATCATCTACTTCCGAAAGAAATCGAAGAATTTCTCTTGGCAATCTTACAATATTCATTCTTTCCTTTTTCTCTGACATGTGGTAAGAACATCAGCTATTTCGGGTTTGATTATAGGAAATGTTTTGAAACTGGAATTAGGGTTGAACCAGAGTAAGGGATGATATGCAATTCTATTGCTTCAACCAGTCCAACTATTTATACCGGCTGGATTGAATATAAAGAATGAAGTAAGAAAAATAAGCAATATTTGGAATGATGATTTTGAAAATGTTATGAGAGAACTCATGTAATATTTGCATGCTTTAAAGTATTATAGGAGTTCTGGAATGAGGAAAAATCAAAATTTTCCTATCACTTGTAGTGGGCCGAATTGTCTAAATGGTGTGAGCAGAGACACAAGCTAATTTTCCAAGATCACCCTGTTATTTTCAAGTGGCAAACTAGGCTACCAACAAGGAGACATTAGACATGATGTCATGCAATGGGAAAGAGAAGGCACTTCCTTTTCTTTTTTATTTTCATTATTTCCATTGATGGTGCTATTGTGACTCGGACATAACCAGTTGCCAACGAGTGTTGGGGCCAGTGGCCATGGTGAGTAAGTGGTCATCTGAAATTCACACACAACTGGCGTTGCGACGTCGATTATAGGGGCACGAGTGTGAGCTTGCTATCGTCATCGGCAGGTCTGCAATCGGGGTTGAGTGACCTATACGCGATCTCAATGGTGATCACCAGCACCACTTATGGGATTCCTATGAGCAGATCGGCGATTGTAGCCGTTCCTTTTCATTTATCTTTTTCCTTTTGGCGAGTGATAAGAGAGAAGGCGAGGCCGAACAAGACAAGAACAAACATCCTGTAGCGAGCAAAAAACATGTAAATATTGAGAAAGATGCGCTCTAAGAGCATTTTGCAAGATAACTTAGCAAGTTTTAATCAACACTCAGATCTTTGGCCAAAAAGAGAATCGATATGATGTTAGATTCAAGATGTTCATTGTGGAAATTAACTTTCATATGATGCTATCCTTTAAGCCCTACTTAACCGTCTTCTGCGAGATTAACGTTGCATATGGTCAAAGGGCTCATCAAAACGAAGAACATAAACTATTTAAGAATGCCAGACCTTTTCACGGCCTCGATGAGAAGTTGATTAAGTAAGATTTGCACCATTTCTTTCTTTGTGAAGTTTCTCCAAGTCTTCCATGGACTTCTGAAGTTTACTGTATTGAACGAGAAGCAAATTAACATACAAAAAGCCCAAGTACTACAAATTTCTTGAGAGAAGGAGTTTACAACTGCTCGATTCCCACTATAGAGAAGTCGAAGCCCTCAACGACCAATGGATTTTCCGGCAGTAAGTTTTACAGTATGTCGAACACTAGTGCCTCCAGGATCATATTAGATGATACGATCACAGCTTCAAGGCGGAGAACCCGCAGATTTGACTAATCTGGATATTTTCAGGAAAGAATCCTAAGAAAAGGTAACAAGACTGCGAGATACATTTGATGAGAGCTTTTGGACAGCTTACACTTTTAGAAAATAGATCTTTATTTTCCAAACTGGGAACAATGAAATATTGTTTCAATTGCAGTCCTGTAAGCATCAGATTCCTCAGCAGTGAGTAACCAGTTTTCTCAAGCCTACTTCTACAGCTCATTAGAAAATCGACAGGGTCAAACTCCGACTTTGCTTTTTGGCAATCTGCAGAAAATAGAAAGGAAAAGATGCTTTGGATGAGATCAAGATGGATAGCACTCGTACTTCACTGAACCCAGGTGCATGGATAATGACGCATTCATAATGTGATCCATGACATTGATGATGAGATGGCTGATGTTGATGCTGATGATGATGGGAATGGTGACACCTCATAGTCCATAACGATGAAGTTCATACTATATTTTACTTGTTTATGATGTATGTAAATGTAATTTACGTTTGCAAACATTTGATACACTTGCCGTATGAGATCAGTGGAATGTTGTTTGCATGAATTATGTGTTCTTATTGGCAGCTTGCTTAAGTCTTAGACCACAGATGGTGCTACATCTTGTGCTACTTCGAACAAAGGTTCTAGAGTATTACTCCTAGTTTTGTGCATTGTAGATGAAACATGTAATCAAGTATGCCCTGACATTCTAATTTACATTTTTTTTATTTGCATTTTATAGAGTACAAACATGCCAAGCCTATAGATCATGAGGGCCGCAACCAGCAGTCTCTGGTTATTGATACCCTCAAGTATTAGCCTATGTTTTAATTGGTTCTCCTTTCTATGATTATGAATGTACATAATTAGATGCTTATAAATATGTCGTTTCTGAACAATTGGAGAGACATTGCGTGGCTAAGATGGTAGGTCTTGAAGTATGGTTGTAGCATTGATGATGAGGATGACTGGCATCGATTTAGTAGTCTTATTTTTTTTTTTGTAATTGGCATTTTGATAAAATTTAGAAACGAACTTGGGATTCAGTGGTTGCTATTGTTTTAATACCTTGTAAATATGAATATTTGTCTTGTCCATGTGGATAATATTCATGAGCATAATGTATTTCATTTTCATAGGGTTATAATATATTGATGTTATTTAGTGCTTCAAGTATAATGTTAGAAATCCATTGGTCCTGTTAATTATATTTAATACCGAAATTGTCCCTAAATAATTCGTCGCAAAAAATTTAATCAAAATTAGTGACCTTAAATTCTTTCCAAAGTCTTATTCATAATACAAAATCAAAATTGATCTGGAGAAATGGCGACAAATTTCATTACAAAAGAAAAAATTCAGTTGCAGCCATGCCCAATTCCGTCGCTAATTAGCGAGGGACATACTCAATTCCGTTGCTAATTAGCAAATAACATACTCAATAATATCACTAATTAGCAACGAATATATGCAATACTGTAGCTAATTAGCGATGGAGAATGTAATTTCATCGCTAATTGGCAATGAAATTACACATCCATCGGAATTAGCGATGGACATATGCAATACCATAGCTGAGTAGAGATGGAGTATGTAATTTTGTCACTAATTGGCGATGAAATTACACATTCGTCGGAATTAGCGACGGAGTCTGCCCAATTTGTCGCTAATTAGCGACGGGTTATGCCTTGCCGTCGCTAATTGGCAATGGACATTAGTAAATCCATCGCTAATTAGTGACGGGTATGTGCTTCCATCATTAACTGACGGCGGGTATTTCAACAATCTACTTAATTTTTCTGATGGCCACCATTTTTGCGACGATATTTTTTTGTGCGACGCATTTGGTGATGAAATTTTAGCGACGAATTGTTTTCGACAAATTTTGCGACGAATTTTGCGTCGTGGCAAATTTGCGACGGATCCTATTCGTCACAAATTAGCACGACATGAGGAGGTCGAATTTTGCGATGCACCTTAGTGACGAATATTGCTTTGGTCATTGTGGCAAATTCGCGACGATATTAACGATGACATTTAGTGACGAATGTTACGATGACTTTTCCTTTCATCACAAATTGGCGACGACTTTTGTGACGAAGTTTTAGCGATGTAATTAATGACGGATTTTTTCCAAGCTAATTTTTGCGATGCCGTATTCGTGACGAAAAAGTTCCATCGCTAATTTCATCGCAAAACTATTTTAGCGACGACATTTTTCAATATTTCCGTCGTAAAATCTGTAGCTAAATCACTTTTTTTTGTGGTGTACGCAATCTTATCAAGTATTGATTATGTTAAAGTATGGGCATTTTACTAGCAAACACGTATGCAGTACTTTAAGTACACGCGTCATGGAAATGAAAATGGTGCTCTAATCTTGTGAACTATTTTATGTACTTTACGAACTCATTTGAAACAATTGAAGAGTCGGATTACTAAGAACTCTTATGTTTGAGGACCCCAAATCATACTTTTCCCTAGCTAGGAGAGATTCCTAATCCAATTAAAAAACAATTGAACAGTCCATATTGGCGCTTTTTGAAAGAGCTATGATGATGAAGCACCATAGAAGCTATGAGTACAGCTTAACTACAACAAGAGGAAAAGAGAAAGTGAGCTTGTGTTTCTCATACGAGCCTTCCAATGAACATAAGAAATTGCAGTATGCCTAGTATGCCCAGTGGTTGACCGATCCATAGATCATCTGCTTTAGCAGTGGATGCATATGAAATAGGCGATTCATAAAGCAATTACATTACCTTTAATCAACTAGGTCACTTTCCTGATAGGTCACCTACTCATGCTATTGGACTCTATCATGAGCATTAGAGGTGGCAAAATGGATCAAAGATTTTTAACCTATATTAGATAATATGAGTCATAAATGGGTTAGCTTACAAAGTTAGTTGGGTCTAAAATGGGTCACTTAATAACCTCATGGGTCTTAAATGGGTTCTAAACAGGTCATAAATGGATTATCTAATTAATTTGAAGTATTCTTAGTAAATCATTTTAAATATTATTAACAAGTCATTTTTAAATTATGAAAATTCCGATATTCTAATTATTTCATTTTTAAAAATAAAAATTTGATTATTTTATATTTTTTAATAATACGGGTTGGGTCGGGTATGGGTCAGATCAAGTATGAGTCATTATATTTATACTACATGAATATGGGTCAAAACGGGTTAAATGGGTCAAATATGGTCCGACCCATATTTGACCCGACCCGATCCATCCGTTTCACACCCCTAATGAGCATATTTAATTTTCAACATTTGTCTTTTTTTTATGTCGCTCAATCTCCGAGAAAAAGGATTGAGTCCTACAGAAAATATTGTGATATGTGAATCTTGAGAAGTTAGGGCAAGTGTTTTACGAAAGAGTTCCACAAGAAACTAGATCCAAGGCCTTGGTCTCTCTCTTCGATGGTCTAACGATATTCTAGCTTGAAATCATTGCAATTTAGAGAAAATCTCATGTTGGCACGAGTAATATTATTGTCGTGATAAAAATAAAGGATATTATAATGGCACCAAATTGGTACAAAACGTTTTTCTTAATTGCCACCAAAATAAATCAATCAAAGTTAACATTCAAAAAGCAGCTGATCAGATAAATTCACTTTCAATGAGGCCTACTCTTCTTCTCCAATACAGTCGAACTTATGAGCATTAAAAAAAAAAGAATGACTAAATAACACTTTATATTTAGTATCACGTTTTCCATAATAATACAATGGCCAAATCATGTGATATTGAGTTAATTGATTTTTTTTTTATCATCATGTTACAAAGGCTAGCAACGTAATATATAGGTATCTCTATGTTATGAACTCAAGTAAAACAATTGAACCGTAGACTACTAAACTAAATTAAGTTATGATAGTTTGACTTGAATATTACTTGCCAATCCATGTGATGATGTTACTTCGGACTCTCAAGGGCTTTGGGCCTAGCATTGTCAATATTTGTCCACTAAAAGAAGATTGGATGAACTAGTGATCATGGCATGGACATCCACAATGTTTCAATAGGTAGAGTAATATTGGCAACATGTAAAAGAAGAGAAACATATACGAAGCTATGATAGTCATCGCAATACTCATTCAAGAATCCATAAAGGGAATATTTGACACAGCCAAAACAAAGTCGGATTCTGCTGCTGTCAAACAAAGAGTCACTGTTATCTCTATTTAACCAGCAAATGATGAACAAACAATACATCCTCCGCAGTCTCAAAACAATGTCAAATATGTTAATATATTCCTACAAGGAGTTGCACACATAATAAAATCATGCTCAAGGAGGGAAAATCAGCCAAGACAAACTTTAATATCGATGCCATTGTCAACCAGAGACCGAACTACTCCTTTTATTTTTCCTCCATACTTGTCCCTCTCTCTTGGGAGTATTGCAAACATCAGCTCCCCTCGCCCAGTCACATTAAAATCTGCATATGGCCCAACATGCCGGTATGTCTGATCAGGTATTGAGCATGGCGATGTCCTTAGAATTGGTACCGCAACAGCGACCTCCTTGCACATGACCTGGAATGAGTGAAGCCGAGCCGAAGCGCTCGGAGATGAAACATCTAGCATGAGCAGCTCCATGTAAGTAATGGTGCGCTCCTTGAAAGACACATGGTTACTTGGATTCTTGGACTTCCTCACCGTTGTTGTCATCATCCAAACAGTCAAACTCCAAAACACTTCCTGGTGATAGATAAGGCTGCCGAAAAGGCAACATTCATACAAAACCTCTATACGATTAGATAAAGGATAGAGCCCACACATTCAATTGATTATTTGCTCAACCATTATGCTACACGAGTACCACTATCAAGGAAATGACATAGAGAGGAAATCCCAGAAAGAACGAGACGTTCAATGAAGTACCCGCCCACTGTGAATGCCCTGTGTTGGCACATAGATGCCATGTCGAGAGGCATCAACACCATGAACTCGAACAAGACTAGTGCTTCAGATGCGAAAAGCTTACTTCAACATCTTACTGCGGGAGACACTTGCTAGCCAATAAAAGCAACAATTTTGATTGTAGCAAGCATTACACCTGAAAGAAACAGACATTATCAGTAAGACTTGTCAAACTACTGACACACCTCAGAATTAACCAGAAGTGGCCGAGCGTACAACCCCAAGAAAACCTCAAAATCTTCGAAGCTGTACGAGCTAAGCAATTTATCAAACAGCTAAATTGCATTAGCGAGTAAGTGCCCAAAAGCCACTCATTAACTATTCGCGTTACAACTCCTTTAAAAACCCAGTCAAACATTTCCAGAAGAAAGACCGACTTCAAAATGAGCCAATATAGAATTTGAAGAAGGCAAATGTCTTCCTTTTGACATCAAGTTTAGGCAGACATGTTTAGGCACACATATGTACTTGCCTTATTGAATTCGGTGTGGATGGTTTCAAGTCAATAATGTTCGGATGGTAGTATCAAGGTCGCCCTCCCAACGCCATTCATCATCCCCTTCGGAGAGGAGTACTTTATGGAGGTTTGGTGTCCTCAACACCCCCTTGCAGACTTTGTTCATCTTGGGGCACTGCATCACGACAATCCGCATCAATGCTGGGAAACTGAAAGCGCAATCCGCAGGAGAGAAGCTCTCAAGGCTTGGTAAATCATCAAGTATCAGCTCTTCCAGCTCTGGGAAGGAGATATCCTCTGCTCCATTTCCATCATCCGAGACCACATCTTCCATGGCACCACAATTTCTTAGGGTTAGCCAAGTAAGGTGGACCAAACTAGTCACTGCTGAGCAAGTCCCCATATGAACTAAACCAGCACAATCCGATATTTCTAATTTCCTCAATCTCTGGAATGAAGTCGGGGTTGGAAATATAATTGATAAACTCGGGCACTTCTCAACGAACAGATAATCAATCTGTTTGAGGATTTTAGCCATCAAGGAGCCATCTTTCCAGACTTGCCTCAGGTTACAAAGCTTATACAGGTCGAGACGCTTCAAGTTTGCAAGTGCCTGGAAAGGGTTCTCCACGTTAGTTAATCCTCCGCAGGGAGTGGCTCCCCCAAGTCCAGACGCATCTTCTTGGAATATCTCCTCAAAGGAACTACAGATCACACTAAGTCGTTCTAGTTTGGGGAATCTTCGGAGGAGGAAGTTGGAAGGAAAAACGACATTTTCATCGTGGTAACATGCCAAAGAGAGCTCTTTGAGATTGCCAAAGATGAAATGTTGCTGTGTCATTGCAACATCAACATCCTCCCTCGTCAATGTCGATCCCTCCAAGCGGGGAATGACCTGCGAGAATTCTCCGTTTTCATTAGGCCACTAAATGAGTAATATGTCCTTCCTTCTAGGGCAAAGAACCCAAAGAGCCATTTATCATACAAGGGTACATAAGCCGAAATAAATGGACGTTGTTAACATTCCGTGGGGTTTGAAATGAAATCTAATTTTATGTTCTTATATCATTCATATAACATTCAAATATGTTGGTGATCCTCAAGAATAAATGTCATTAGATTATTATAGTAGTTGACAGTTTTAAAATAATAATAATAATTTGTAATTTTTAAAGCTAGATGGGCAAGTCACTCGTTGTAATTGACAATTAGCAAACATGTTGCATGGAACTTTGTTCCAAATGGACATAGTACTTAAAAATTCTCACTTTTGGCAAATAGGTAGGTCAAATTAACTTAAATAGTTAAATCCTAGCCGTGTGACACGAAGAGCTCATTAGAAACATGACTGTCTATACAAGTTGATTCCATAAATATTTTTTTTTCAAAGAAAAAGTTGGGATTACTAGATTATATACCAAAAACATGAGCCGGAAATAATTAACAAGAGTCAAACTTTAAATTTCTAAGCCATTCATGTGTTATGTTGAGTATAAATAAGCATGAAATCTTTTACAATTTTAATTTCTTGTAAAAAATATTTAAAGTAATGCCGGCAGTTGTGCAAATAAACCAAGGAAGACAACAATAGAGAGCTAGAATATAGATGATACCTCTTCGAAAGAAAAGAGTGCAGGTTGGTTCTCATTAGTAGTTGCACCTTGGTAGCTTTGGAATTTACAAGCAAATGAGAATAACCTCATCTTGCCATAGTGTCTCACTTGCAATTGCTTCAAGAGTGGCCATGTTGAAGTATGAAAATTCTTGTAGAAGCTCCTCAATTCTGGCAACTCAAGTAATCTCAAGTCGGTTAGTCGCGGAAAGAAGAGATCACCTGCTCTCATCTCTGCTCCTTCTTCATCCATGATAATTTCCTCCACCCCACAATCATCTATAAAAAGTTCCTCGAGCTGTGTCATACTTTTTGCTATTGAAACTGGAAATAAGCTTTTGAGGCTCTCACAGCTTGCAGCTTCCAAGCATTGTAAGCGTTCGAATGTAAGAGTCCCATAAGGGGGCCCACTCCACAAGTGCTTCATTTTTCGGAGACGCAACAAAACTAATTTTCTCAATTCAAAAGTGCTTGTTGAACAAGTTTCGCCAAAATTGAACTCTTGATTGTGAAATACTACTTCTAAAGACCCACAATCAGTCATAGCTATCTCCTTTAAGTTTTGAAATCTTGTAAGAATGGCATGAGATGAAAATAAGGATGAAAGCTTCTCACAATACTCCACTACTAGCGTCTCAAGTTTGGTAAAGGCATTTGAAGCAAGCTCATTAGGCCATATCTTCTCCACATTATTCATGTGCGAGATCTTCATGAATTCCATATTAGGAAACTCAACCTGTTATTTTTCATTTTAAGTCATTAAAGCTGACTCTCTACTCCGAAAAAAAGAAAGTACTTTAATTTTCAAGAATAAGGAAAATCACAGGGGAAACAATATTAGCAAAATAATAAGAAAAGAAGACTAAATGCATGAAATTTTCTTTTTAGTGGATACCGCCCCTTACATCCATTCTTCTAAGTGGATCTTGCCATGTTATCTCTAAGTAGAAAGCGTAAATAATTTAAAATATATATCAAACCTTATGTTTGAGTAGTACATATCCCATTGCCTCCGATATGGTCTATCTAGATTTCGCTCATTACAGCAGGCGCATATACAATAGCCAATATACTCTCCCATTTCTTTGAACCACTTAAAAGTACAACATGTGCATTCTAAGGTATTGGCCAAAAAGACAAAGAACCAATTAGCACAAACCAATGCTTCATGGATCCGACAAATTATAGACTCTAGGAGAACACAATAGTGCCGAAGAATAAATCCAACAATTAAATCAAAAGATGGTAGGGTATGGTACAATGGTTTTCTTCAACTACGACCTTGCTTGTTTCTATATTTAATTAAGTCATTCGATATTTCTCTAGTTTCTTCCTCATTTCTAATTATCTGATTTTCCTCCAGTTTTCACAAATCTAAACCTAACTTTTTATTCTCTTACGCTTGGCATAATTTGTTACCAGATCTAGCTCTATTTGTCATCAATTGGTACCTGGGCTAGATCTCCTCAACGTCAATTGGTTTTAGAATTTTGCTTTGACTGCATTTTATGATTGTGCAATGATTCTAGACTCAAGGCAAATGCTATGTACCTATTCTAGTTGTCAGGCTTTCATTTCTGATTCGATATGCTCATGAAGAGCATTCATGCCCATCGAAAGCAATGCACTCAAGATTGGCATAATTCCTTTAAGTTGAAATTTAGTTTGTTATGGTAACTAGGATTCATTCTAATTATGTTATCTATTGTAACTAGGTTTCCTACTATTATTAGATTTCCTATTATGACTAGGTTTCTTATTTTAGCACCATATAAAAGGTGTTTTAGGCTTTGGAGAGGCATCATTATTTAGACTTTTGATACATTGATTTTTATAATCACACTTGGAAGAACAATTTGTTCCTCTATAAATTCTAATTTCTGTTTAGCCAATTTTCTACTATGTTCCTACATCAATTGGTATTAGAGCACAGGTTACTTGAATCAATGGTGGAATAGAATCGCCTTGGTTGTGGACGACGAGCTCGTGGAGGCCGGGGATGTGGATTCATTCCTGAAGCAGATGAACAGTCGCGTCTAAGAGACTTCCGAGACGTAGAAATTGAAGAACATAGAAGGCGAATCTAAGATTTGGAGCGACAACTTGGAGAGGCAAGGTTGGACGTTTAATCTGAAGAAGAAGCGGAATCTGTTGATCCATCCGATGATGTTGTCAATCCTTTTGGGGTTATGGACTAGAGACGGAATCAAGGAGTTCGTTTTGGAAATCTACCCTATTCGTAGAGTCTCAGGATGAAAATCGAGATTCCTGAGTTTCATGGTAAGACTCATCCTGATGAGTATATTGATTGATTATTGACAATAGAATAGATCTTTGATATTAAAGATTTGACTGAAGAACATAAATTTAAATTAGTAGCTATTAGGCTACAAAAACATGCCTCGATATGGTGAGAGCATGTTAAAAACCATCGTGCTAGAGAAGGAAAATTGAAATAAAAACGCTAGAATAAGATGAAACATTGTTGCAAAATAAAATTTTGCCTCCTTTTTATAAGCAATAGGCTTTGATTATCACAATGTGAAGCAACGAGATTTAACAAAAGCACAATACACTAAGGAGTTTGATTGACTGCAGATGCATTGTGCCGTGGCTCGATTTGTAGAGAGATGTCGGGTATGTTATATTTCACCTTACCATGCTAATGAGGAAAAACCATACAGGATTAATATCGACAACAACGAATTAGATTCGAGGGCGAATCTTTTTTCTAGTAGGGGAGGATGATGCACTTAAGATCGGCGTAATTCCTTTAAGCTGAAATTTAGTTTCATATTCTAATTAGATTTCATATTGTAACTAGGATTAATATTCCTACTATAACTAGATTTCCTACTATCATTAAATTTCCTATTGTGACTAGGTTTCTTATTTTAGCACCATATAAAAGGTATTTAAGAGTTTCGAGAGGCATTATTATTCATATTTTTGATAGATTGATTTTTATAATCATACTTGAGAGAACGATTTGTTTTTCTATTATTTATAATTCCTGTTTAGTCAATTTTCTACTGCGTTCTGACATCAAAAAGTTCAACCGCCATGCTTGTTGATTTGGAGCCACTCCATGTTTGGTATAATATTCTTTTGGAATATTGTTTCAATTTTTATTGAATCTGGTTATTAAACTTTAAAAAGAGTATGGGGTTATTAAGATTATTATGTTAATTGGTATGACGATTACGATTATTATGATTCTCATAGTTTTGACAACATCATCACAAGGATTGCCATAGTTATGATCTTCATAAATCCTAAATAATCTTGAAGAGATTATATTTACTTTTTTAAGAATTTGATAAAAGACTTCAACAGCTTCAGTAAGAATTTATTGGATTCAATATAAAACTGTAAGGAAGGTACGGGAACGGTCCACAATCAATTCTCTAATATGCAAAAAAGGCATGGATAAGTACTCTAAGTATCTTGAAGAGTAAAATAAGACTCTTGTTGATAATAATAATGAAGTGAGTGGATCGACCAAAAAAAAAAATGAAGTGAGTGGGATAAAATTGAACTAACTAGGAATGTAACTTCTATTGTTGATTATTCATAGCTCTAGCCAGTGACCCTACGAGGGTCAATCGGCCTCACCGTGACTCTTGTGAGGGTTGTAGATTCTAGACAGCAAAAAGTGTTGCTTCCTATTAAACCCCTTCCTCCTTGACTTGCGATGTCTCGCAGGATTGCTTTAATCCGGTTTTCATATTTACTGTTTTGCTGTTGAATTTTCTTCAATTTTTTATTCCTTTTTCTAGTTTTTTTTTTGTTAATTCCAATGTGGCAATTGGTCAACAGCACCCTTTTATGCTTGAGGTAGCTCCATCACTGTGTTAATTGCCACGTGGGATAGGAAATATGCTAAAACTGCAGATTTTTAATTTACAAAAAACAGAAGACTCAACAAGTCCTAAAAAGTACATGGAGAGTACAATTATTTTGACTTAATGCATGTAAAAAGAGCTTTAGGTCTCAAGTATCGAACTAATACAAGTTTTAGGACTCATAATATCATTACCCCTTGATCTTACGTTGAATAAAATGTAAATTTGATCTGACCTATTTAGCATTGTCTAGACTCTATATCAATTAAAAGACATTAATTGGTGCTTAGCCTCCAAGTAATATTTATATTTCAGTTATAAATTTAATGAAATATTACATTATTCTAAAATTTTAAGATGAAAGGAAAAATATATCAAGTTTGGAAATTTATGAAAAAGTTTTTATGTAAGTGTCAATATGTTTATTTTAAAGAAGTAAGATGTTTGTAGCTAATTTAAAGCAAAACATTTGTAAAAGAAAATGATAATTTATCAGAAGGCTCCCCTTAGACTCTTACGTTGTCTAGCTCTAGCTTAAAGCATCGAGGACAAGAAAGAAGATATGACATTAGAGAAAAATGTACGCAAACCTTTTTGACCAGCAAAAGCGGCTGTTGCGTTGGAACATTGCCCTCTAGTCTCGTATTGGCATCTCCTAAAATTACCTTCACAGCTTTACAATCTTCAACAGTAAACTTTTTCAAGGAGGGCCACCTTGAAATATGCTTCCCATGACAGAAGCTTCTGAGTTTTATCATTTTTTGAAGATGTAGAGTGACAAGCTGAGGAATTACAATTATGTCAGCCACATTTTCAGGTTCCTCCTCTTCTCTAGCAACAATGTACTCCATCTCTCCACAACCACATAAAACAAGATACTGGAGTTGCATCAAACTTTTTGCCATAGACACTGTAAAAAGGATTCTCAGACGTGGGCACTCCTCAACTATCAAGGACTCCATATAGTGAAGTAGCCTCTTCCACATGAAAGAAGGAATGACATTCAATAGGTTGGGACACTGTTTCACCTCAAGGACCTTTAGTTGGCAAATGGACTCATCGGGCATCTCATTCTTCCAAAGTCCTCTAGATTGAATTCCTGTTAGACGTAGCTCTTCTAATTTGGGAAATACAACCTGCAAACGCATCACCTAGCTAAAGTCATCATTACTGGTGTTGAAGCAAAGTTGCTTATGTATCAACAACATCACAAAGAAGAAAGCAACATGAGCACTAATCCAGCTATAATAAAGGAAAGAGGAAAACCTTCTCGTCAAATAAAGAAAGTGGACTTTGATCAAAACCAGTAGATGCCTCATTCATCATCTCTACTCTTGGTGATGGGAGCCTCAGTATGAATGCCTTGAGTTCAGTGCACTCAAAAATTGAGAGCATTCTAAGGGAGGGAAACTCGTATGCACAACTTCCTGAGCTGAAGCTAACCAAGCTCTTCAGGGAACAAAGCTTCAATATTTGTAAATGAGAAAACTTCACTGCCTTCGGCTTTTGCTTTTCACTTTCTTCCGTAACAACTACTTTCTGCATGTTACTGCAACCGAAAACATCTAGCATCTCCAGTTTATGAAGAGTCCTAGATGTGTAATTTGTGAAGAGATATCTCAAACTGTGGCATCTGCCCAAGCTAACATTAGTCAGACTAGGAAGATCCAATGTTGCTTTAATACTGCTTGTCACTAATGCTTTCAGCCTCGCCAGGTCCCACAACTTCACTTCTTTTAGGTCTGAGAAGACCAGACGTTTTCGCCTTTTCTTGGCATTGCCAGCGGCACGATCCACTAATGCTACCAAAGAGATACACTTGACCACCTCAATCGTCTTCAGTCTCTGGAAGCTCTTTATTAAAGTTGAGGGAAAAATATGAGACAAATTTTCACAATCTCGGACCGTGATGGATGCTAGTTTGCAAAATGATCCTTTAGAAAGTTCACTGTGCCATATGCTCCTCACCCAGCACAACGACAAGAGCGTCAACTCCTCCAAGCTCGGAAAAAGAACCTGAATGTTAGGACCATAAATAAGTTTCTCGAACATGTACACCAAAAATTCTCTATTTGATGCTCTAATATGTTAGTCTATTCTCAAGAATTAAGTTGGTTACCCAAGATTATGCCGCTGTCAATAGAAACAACAACTGATGCATAGAGTAGCAAGAGGCGTTATAAGACATGCAGACAAACAAAATTTTCAATTGCTTCATCAGGGATAAGACCAGAAGTAGAATAATTTCTACAACAAACATAAAATAGAAAATATCAGAGATATTTACTCACATTTTGATCGAAGAATGTAGAGTTGACATGAGAAATTGCTTGTTGTAAACCTGCATCAGCTGTCATTGATTGTCGCTTTCCTTTGAGTGAAGAGAACGTCATCATTTTTGGGCTTCCAGATATCCACAGTCTTGTTAAGCTTGGACAATGAATACTTCCATAAGAGAATGTTTTAAGATTTGGCAATTCCTTAAGAGATAAGGAGGTTAACAGAGGGAACTTTAAAGTGTCAATTGATGCAGCTTCCTCTGATTCTTCTCCTTCCACATCAATGATTTCCTCCATTAGTTTGCAACTCGCTATTTTTAATTCTTTTATCTGCCCAAGTGCTTTAGCCAAAGAAGAAGAAAAAAGAAACCTCAGGTTATCACAGTTTTGCACCTTCAATACCCTTAAGTTTTGAAAACACAAGGCTCTTCTTGGATTCTTGTTCCATATGTGTCCCAACCATGGTAAGTCACTCAAGGTTAACTTGGTCAATCGCGATAGAATCTCGACATTCCCACTGGCTGTTAGTCCATCAAGGTCAAATACTTCTTGGATTAACTGACATCTTTTAATGTTTATTGCTTCCAAATTCCGTAGCTTTCTTACCAGATTCGATGGGAAGATGCTTGAAAGGAACGCACAATCCTCTACGTTTAGAAATCTTAGGTTGCTCACATCTAAAGGAAATTGAGAGTTCCATATCTCTTTCAATTTGGGAAGTTCCGACAGTGTCAAGGACTCCAACCAAGGCAATGAGATCTTAAAAAGTCAAGGGAATCACGTTATGAGTGCATATCCATCAATTTTTCTTAAGCTGCAAGGAATAGATAACCTCACATACTCAAAATGCTTGTAACTAAAAATAATGAACATTTGTTGCATGTGATAAATTAATAAAGGAAATAATCTCACGCGATAGATTTGAAGATGATGAAATAAAAGGCTAGGCATTGGTTTTTGAATTTTACCTTTTTCTTCTTTATATTTTATTAACTTTACACTTGATTTATCCTTTACGTATTTTGCTTGGGGACTATATCATATTTATGACAATAGGCGGAAGTAATAATCCCTGAGTGATTGAGGTAATTGAACTTACCCTGACATTTTGTTCTTTCTAAATTTTTGCAAATTAATGGCATAGACTCAATTAATTCTTACTAGTCAATAATTGGGGTCTTATATAATATCTATGTATAAAAAAAACCATCTCAATTATTTTTTACCAAATGGTCATGAACTAACAGCATATTAAGTTGTAAAAAGACATAGAGCAACATTAAACATAAAAATGAACATAATTTAAAGGGCTTGTAATTGACAAACTGATAAAAACTATATTTTCAATTGATTAAAAGTTGTAATTCGTGTCTCACATTTTTCCTCAAAGTACTCACAAAAAAAGCACGTCTTAGCAAAAGATGGAGAGTAAAAACTCATTGTAAATTTATGAAGTAGTCAGATAAATCAGTTGTCCCTGTGCATCACAAGAGCTAAAATTCGAGCAAAAGTCAAGAAACGGTTGATCAGTGTTCTGGTCGCAATAGCAACATATGGGCATCACAGTCACATCCAGCGCAGGATTTACCTTGTCCTTTATAAGGACAAAAGATAACCTTCCTTGTCATAATAATAAAAAAATCGATTTATGGGGAAAGTTTTAGTCGAGTAACCAAGAAAAGGAGTTTCTTAATTCAATAAATGATTTTAGTCGAGCATCATACTTTTGCGGTTTGGAACACCATAAACATAATATTGAAAATATAAATAAAAAAATGTGTATCCATATCTTTAATCTTATAATAGCGAAATAGTTACAGGATCTAACTAATCCAAGCAATAC
Organism: Melaleuca alternifolia; assembly: GCA_019926035.1. Lineage (NCBI taxonomy): Eukaryota > Viridiplantae > Streptophyta > Magnoliopsida > Myrtales > Myrtaceae > Melaleuca > Melaleuca alternifolia. Next base: position 1,398,223 of record JAGKPW010002284.1, read on the forward strand.
TGAACAAATTAATGCTAGATGTGTTTCCCATAAATAATTTCAAGCAATATTTTATAACCAAGAAGAAATTTAAACATATGCAACGCACATAATTTTACAAATAATATTGTAAATCTGCTTAAGATGATGATTTGTCATAGATTTGGCCACCGCAAAAGGTTCATATTACAACAAAATAATTTAATTACTCCCTAACGTCTCAATTAACGTCCCCAGGATCTGATTCTTCGTTTCATAGTCACTTAGGATAGAAATTTTATAAAACAGATGTTTGTGTAGGACCACTTTTCCATAAAAAAATTAAATTGAGATATTGCTAAAATCAATGCTTCAATGTGTCAATAAATCAAATATTTATATAATCAAATTAGAATAAAATCGATACATTTTAATACAAAACATTAAAAGATCCACATGTTACTAAAAAGTTCTGTCGACTTCCCCACTAGCTCTAAGTACCTCCAGGTCAAATGGTTCTCATTAATTGAAATATTTAATTGTTGATGGCTTCCAACTCTGTAACTTTATTAGCTACAAAGGATAAATAACCCCACATTATATTGTAATTATGCTTGTGACAGTAATCCGAGTTGCGTGTGAAATATTAATAATGAAAATAATCTCATACAATTGTTTTAAAGATAATGGAAGAAAAGCCGGAATAGTGATTTTCAAATTGTACCATGTTCTACTTTTAAATGTATCACTTTACTCTTACTTATCATTTAGTTATTGTGTACTTGGCCTCCGTTGATATATGACAATAAGACAGAATTCATAGTCCCAAAATTATTGAGGTTGTAAATGTACTCTCAGATTTTCTGCTTTCTACCTAAATTTTCCAAATTCAAGGAATATATAGGCTCAATTGAATTTTAATCATTGACTATTATTTTGTATAATATCTCAAACGAATTATTCTCTTCTAATAGTCACGGACTAAATTGGTAAACAGAGAAAATTATACTTTTATTTGATTTGCAGGTGTAAATTGAGCATTGCATTTTATTCAATGTATTTTTTGAAAAAAAAAAACTCTTTTCATAAGATTGAAAGTAAAAAGTTATTGTAATTATGAGAGATACACTAAAGTAGTCAGAAGATTTTGTTGTCCCCATGCATAACACTATAGAGTATATTACTATATAATATCCATGGTTGCCCCAAGAACCATGAACTGACCCCAACAGCACGTTATGGGCATCAAAGTAAAGTAAGTTTCATAAAGGAATCAATTTACCTATTTTTATAAGGACCTAAGCTGCGCTTCCTTGTAAATGAGCTAATTTATATAGCAAATTTTATCTATGTAGCCAGGAAATTAAATTGCTTAAATTAAGAATATAATTTTAGTTGAGCATCATGCTTTTGCGGTTTGGCTCACTAAGCAGTGGTTAAATTAAAGTGATAGTGCACAAATGAATGTTAAATGTGTTTCCAATTAATACTTTCAAGCAGTATTTTATTACAAAGTAAAAAATAAAAAAATTTAAACATGTGCAGCGAACATAAGTTCTACTGGTAATATCAGAAAAGTGGTCAGAACCATGATCCGTGGTAGGTTTGATCACCCCAAACGGTCCGATAGCTGACGAGAATTTGAAAGAAAATAATCATTCCACTAACATCTCATTAATATACTAAGGTTAAAAAAACAATTTGACCTGTCTTACTATATTTGAATTTTTAATTGTAGTCACTTCCGTCGTTTAACAACTAAGAGTATAATGGAACTTTGTGTCCAACCACAATTCCACAAAGGGCCATCCACCTACCCGAACTCTTTTCAATCGCTGAAAATTAAAAAAATGACTTGATCATCTCGACTACTTTAATGCTGATGTACTAACGATTATAATTGCAAAACTATAAGTAATTGATTTGGATGTTATTTGACACAGTATTGAAATAATTTTTTTAGTTCTTTCTTTCACTTTAATCAAGCGGATATAATAGAATTCTACATGTCTATTCATTATAAAAGGAAGGTCACAAAAATTATTAAGGTCGGATATACTTCCCTCAACTTTTGAATACATCCATTAATGTTCGTTTTATACATATTGGATTATACTGGTGAGCAATGATAAACTTCCAAATTCTATGAAAAAAAAATCTAGACATAGTATTGTGCTTCATCGGACGAAAATGGTCTTCGAGTTCATCGGAAGAGAATGGTCTGCAAGTTAATGACATCGAATCCTCCATATATATATCAAAACCATTTGGAAAAATTAAATTATTACGTGTCTTAGTTATTCTGGAAAACAAATCTCAAAATCAAATTATTTAATCAATTTTTCTACGTCCTATGATATTCTCACACATCCATGCTCAAAATTTTAAAAATAAACTATATACCTGTTGCCCGTCAAAGAAATTGACTGAGTGGTATGTAAACCTCATCATCTCTGGCAAGTTTTGTAATGTTAGCCTACGCAAATTGCATGATTTCACTTTGGCATCATCCTCTATTTTATCTCCATCTTCATCTGCCTCAACATCTCTGAGCACTTCTTGTATCGAGTGGCATCTGCTTATTTCAATCTCTTCGAGCTGAGAAAGTATTCTCTTCATGGACAAAGGAAACAAATGTTTGATTTCACCACAGTTATCCACTTTCACAATCTTTAATTTGCTGAAAGATTCTAGGGCAAGACAACCGCGGCTAATCTTCTCCAAGTTGCTCAAATTCTTGAGAAACAAAGATTCCAATCTAGTAAATGCAGTGCATGGGACATTCTTTGTGGAGCGAACGACATATTTCAATGAGGAGCTATTTTGTACATGAAGATGCTTCAATTCTTGAAATCCTTTGATGCACAATTTGTGAATGCTGTCAATAATGCCATCTTGCAATCCATCCAAATGGAGATCTTGTGTTTTCTGCAAACATTTCGCCACTGACTCTTCAAGAAGAAGATTGTCTAAATCCACCTTGAGCTTTAAAGTTCTGGATCCTATGTATTCACCTGACCAATCCCAAACGTCCCCAATTTGGATCTTATGCTTGCTCAGCTTCGCAAATGGAAAGTCTCTTGGGAGATAGGCTGAATAAGGAATGGCAATGTACAAAGTCCTCAACTTTTGCATGTTCTTAAACTCAGCCAAGCTCGCGTTGCTTTGCGGTGCTTCATCCTCAGCTTCCCACTGATCAAAACTATCTTCCATATATAGCTCTTCTAAATTAACCAAGCTTCCAAGCACTTCACGTTCGATAATTTTGAGTTTAGCGCACCCTGTTAAGTTCAAAAATCTCAATTTAGTTAGTTCACCTATTTCTTTGGACAGCTTAGTAATTTCAGATTTGCGGAAACTTAGGAACTGCAATCCTTTTAGCTTTCCCAGAGCAGTCACATCCCCCAAATGGCAGTACTCAAGACTTAGTGACTTGAGGTTTTCAAGGCACTCAATCGACGAAGGTAGAGAATCGAAAGATAAGCCAGTAAAGTCCAAAACTTGAAGCATCTTCGTATATTCAAAGAATGACTCAGGAATTTTGAGAGACATGTTGTCCTCGTATAACAAAAGCATCTTCAAGTTTGGGCACTCCATTTTTTGAGGAAGCTCATCTATGCCGACATAAGGGAAGGACATTATGGTGCAATTTCTGAGCTCATCCTTTGACCATTCTTTAAACCCATGATGCTTATTCCCAACCAAGGCATAGCATTTCGCGGAAGAAATAGAGATGGCCACGTCAACAAAATTGTCATGCATTCTAAACTTTTCCATGCCATCACTATCTAGTAATAAAGAAGAGTCTTGCAGGCTACGTAGATCCAAAATCAACCTGTCTCTAGCTTTTTCAATGGTGTCGCTGAATTCATTATATAAACCCAAACCCATGCAATAGACCAAAAAATCCCTCACGTGAATTTTCCCACAGTATAGAGGACAAATCGAGAACAATCTTTTGATCCTCTCTTCTTTTAAGTCATTGTAATTTAGTTCCACCAATGATTTTACATTCGACCTTTCTAGGTTGGTTGAAGCATTTCTCCATTCAACCAAATCTCCGCACTTCAACCTTTTTGCCACTGATAGAATCAAAAGAGGCAATCCACCACAATTCTTGACCACTCCATCCACCAAGTGTTTAAAATCAGGATCGTTAGCTTTGTCCCCCACTTTCCTTTCAAAAAGTCTCTGTGCTTCTCCACGGTTTAACTCATTGAGTCGGAATTCTCGATCATTGCCCATATCACTACGCAAAACATCTCGATGTCTGGACGATAGCATTAGCTTGCAGCCTCTTACTTTATTATCATCATCGCAAGGGATTCCAACATCCTTCAACTCTAGCTTCTTCCACAAATCATCTAAAAAAATGATGAGAATGTTTTTCTCACGATCGCACTCTAACCGTTCACGCAAACAATTTGCTCTCCCACGAACAGTTTCCACATTCATTAGCTTCAGGCCTAGTGCCTCAGCGATTTCTCCTTGGATTGTTTTTAGATTTGGATTTTGTGATACATTTGCCACGGCAATCACATCAAACAGCTTTTCTTCTTTGACTCGCTTTTCAACATCCTCCAAAAGCTTGGATTTGCCAACCCCACCTGGACCATATACCCCAATCACACAAAACATGTCATCAGTTATAGCCTTGATTACGTCCTCTATGATTTTAGCCCTTGACTCCAGGACATCATTGTCGTCAACAGCATCTTTGTCATTAACGGCTCCCACAGCGGAAGTGGTAGCAGTGATAATTCCTGTCGGAGGATTCTCATAGTAGACCTTCTGGAAGTTACTATATGTGCTTTCATGATAAAGTCCCTGAATGACTTGAGTCATCTTATTGACTTTCCTGCCAATTGGATGGCGCGTCATGGGGTTGGGAAGCCACCCATGGAAGCAAGCATTTTTTGCACTCTTACCATGATCTAACAAATCCCGTGCTTCCTTAGCCTTATCCTTCACGCTCTTTAACCAGTTCTCAATATCAGTGTGTATAGGTTTTCCATTAAAATTGGCTTCAGAGACGGAGCTATGCACCCTATCCCTTGCAGTCTCCAGCTTCACAACTCCATTTTCGAGATCTTGGACGTGGCTCTTATAACACAGCACATATCCAAATTGGCGTCCAATGGGAGCAAACAGATATTCACCGAGTTTTGATACAAGATTCGATGCGATGGAAGTAGCAAATGGCTCGGCCATAATTTTTTTTTATCTAAAGTCTGGAAATTCCTTCCCGTACCTTTTGTTGTTGCCTCCTATTATTAATTACTTAAAAATATCTGTGCGAAGAAAAGTGAACAGAACAGTACAAATCATTGGGGTGACGTATGGAAAGAAAGGAAGAGCAAAGTAATTAAACAAAGTGAGTACTGAAACAAAACCAAAGACGAGAGAGAGAGAGAGAGAGAAGCACAGTGCATACGAAACAAACATACAACTCGGTGCAGCCAAGTAACAGATTACTAGTCTACGTGGACAATTTAAGATGATAGTACTTGGACCAGCAGTACGGTTCTGGTCTACCACGTGCAACAGAAGGCTAGTTCTTTCCTTTTCGATGTGCTAGTAATCACAAACCACTTAATAATAAGAATGTGCAAAGGAAACGGCTACCGCCTGGAACTAGATCGGACTTGCCCAGTTCGATTCTATCCCCGATTCTGGGCGTGGAACCACTCATCAGGACTAGACCAACAAACTCTAAATGAACTCACAGCCTCCCTCGTCTCTCTTGTCTCTCTCATCTCACTAGGTCTATTTTTTTCGACTCTCATCCCAATCTCCCTCGTTTTCACTCTCTCCGTCTCTCGACTCTCGCTCTCTGACTTTCAAGCTTGACTTCTATCGACTTTCTCAACTCCCACCGACTCACTACTGTGTCTCCAGCTGTTCATCGCCTCCCTCTCTTGCTCTCGGTTGCCTCCATTTGCTGTAAGTTGGGATCGTCTCCTTTTTGAATGTGTGGTATGCAATTTCTTGGTCACATTCAAAAACATCTGTACATTCAGATATTTCTTGGTCGCGTTAACTCACCGACCTAAGGATTAGGCTTCCTGATTCTTCATCTTATATCTTTTTTTTTCCTTGATTTCTAATATCTGGATTGTGGGTTGGCTGCCTGTTGCGAAGCTCTTTTGTATACTTTTGACAAGTTTTTCTCTAGTTTTTTGTCATATTAGTTATCTTATGAAGTAATATACTAATTATTTATTTCTAACTTATGACCATGTCAATGGTCGGTGTTAATTTTGGAACTTAGAGTTTGTATTGTCTACCATATAGCAAAAAGTGTCACTGTGGTTATTTTTCTCAAATAGTTAATGCTTAATGTTGTATGTCCTACAATTCAGTGTATTTTGCATTGCACATTATCGAACATAAGCACTAAATATATAAATTTAGCATGTCTTCTTCTGAGATTCTATTTTGTCTAGTTCATACAAGTTTAGATTATAAAATGTTCATAAATTCGGCTTGTCAACAAGAAAGGTTTTTTTTTTTTTTTTAACTTTGTCTAATTGGAAAATTTCGTGAAGCCTGGTGGGACCTATATCATGGACTCACTGGGCAGTTCCCATTTCCAATTTTTCGAACTAATCCTTAGTAGGAGGTAACCGATTTTAAGGTGGGGACCACCAACGCGACCTATACTCACTCCTACTATATAATTTCTTTAATTTTCTTTACTTTATAATTCCTGAAAATGTGGATGACTCTTCCAGAGCTCCCACAAAATTGCAGTTTCCACAATTAGAATTATTTAGAACTTTTTCTCAATATTTTGAAGTTTAAAAAAAAAAACTTTCATTTTGTACCATCGACCATCCGGATTTGAAAAGAAAATATCGAGTGCTCATGGCCCACATTTCACATTTCTCTCTCATCTAATCTATTCACGTTCAATTTCAAAACTTCATTAATGCGAACAACAATGATAGATGCAGTTGGGAGACAGTTGCAGGTCTCAGCGACCGCCGAAGATGAAGAAGTGGGAAACCTTTGCCACCAGCCCCGGCCTAACCTACCAGCAGCTGAGCCCTGCGACGGGCTGCTCTCCATATTTGGACGAGCGGCTCGCGAGTAACGCGGACGCTCTTCTAATTGGTGGGGAGGAAAGGGGGTGGAACTGGCCCTTGCAGGGCGATGGAGAGGGAGGAGGAGCGAGGATGGAGAGATTGTGAACTCGAAGTCGGAGGAGGAGACGAGAAGGCTTGGGAAGGAGACGAGGGGAGGGTGCTAGTGATTAGGCTTTTGTGTCTTCTATTTACCACTGTCATGCTTCATGAAGACGATGAGGTTACGTTGGTGAAAGCGTTGTAGAGAGACGAAAGGTCACCGGCGTGAATAAAAAAGGTCGATGTGTATGCTTTAAAGGATGTTAAGATGCTCTTCCGCAATGAGATAAAACCAAATGTTTGTCATCCTATCAAACTTAAATAGACTAGTGCATGAAGGTGGGACCATTCTGGAGGAGCAATGCAGAGATGAATATATTGTAATGAGATCTGGATTACATAATAAGTTATACCTCGGAGCAGATCGTTTCCTTGAATCCGGAAATGCCTTGCAACCAAAGGATTTTCTTTTACGCCTTGCTCTACTTCTTTCTCTTTGCCCCAAGGGAGGAGCCTGATGTGGGCGGTATACGAAATTCCGCGGTGGTTGCGTCTCTTTGACAAGGCAAATTACTTCTGCAACGCTCTCCTTCTGAGCAAGTCCTGCAAAAGAAGCCCCACTTACAATTAGTAACCTAGGCAAGATGGACAGAACCCAGTCATGGGCCCTTCCCTCATCATTTCAGAATAACTTTTACTTTAATTTGCATGGCCGAAGAGAGAAGAGAAAATATGGGATAACAATAATTAAAATAACAAAAAGTTTCCTACGGTACTTAATTTTTTAATCTGACTTACTTAAATATCAAATCAAAGTAAAAAAAAGATTATTTAAGTACTTTCGATAAATAATTCTAACCAAAATATTATATTAAGTTTACACTGTAAAATGACTTAGCATTTTTATTATTAAAAATCAATTCATGTATATATCCTCAAGACGCCGCATGAGTTCACGTGGCTTGCTTGCCTGAAGTCGATGTCATATGTCTCTTTTCTCTCACTCGCTCATTTAGTCACACATAAAGAGAGCCTTCTTCATTAGATTTATGCCCATGGCAGTTGCCGATGTGTCCTCCCTAACGCAGAGGATATTTCACCACCTAATCTCCTCAACTAAGCCTAACGCAAAGATGTCACCTCTCTCCTTCTCTATCGCAAGAGGAGTCAGGTCGCTTGCATCCGGCTTTATCCTCACCTTCATCGCCGGCACCTTCCTCCCCGTCGTCAACCCAACCACTTACTCCTTGCCCTAGCTCACCAACCTCCCTCTCCTCCACCTTGGCCCCCTCCTCCTACAAATCTCATTTCTACTCCATCCTACGCGAAATTTGTAAATAAAAAAAGTTCTAAATCTATTGTATTTTTTACTATTTTAATTTTGAATTTTTCAATTTTTTCAATTGAGCCTTAAACATGTTCACATTTTATTAATCTAATTCACCCGTCCAATTTTGATTAGAACTCACTAATATTGACATTGTCTGTCTTGTGCAACACGGTTGGTGTTGACCTAGAGAAGTGTTAATTTCGAACAAAACAATGCATTACATGAATTATCTTTACGAAAATTTGTATATTTCTTTTGTCTTATATCAAGAAAATATCTTTGATGTCTAGCGCAATGACCATAGGACAAAGACAATTATGGTGCAGTGTAATCTTCGTAAGTGAAAAAAAAGTAATGTGTCTTTTTCTCAGCTACGATTCCTAATGTTCTAGGATTCTTCCTATTCGTAGGTCATTTATGGCACGCGGGAAGGGCTCGTGCAGCTTTTTTCCTAACAATAAAATAAAATCATGCATGCTATATTGTAATGGATTACAAGCCTATTTTAGTATTGACTCTACTTTTCAACTCGAGCAAGTTTTACATTGTCCGAACTCTTTCTCTCACACGCACGCACGCAAGCAACACCAATACGCCTCACACATGTTCACTAAGAAACGTGAAATTAAGACATTGATTAGTTGAGAATTTTATCGCACAAGGAGGAAATGATGAGGACTGAAATCATCACGTTGTTCTGTCCAACTTGCCCAGATTAATAATTGCAAATGACCAGTGGACAAAGACAAACAACAAGGCAACAAAAGATCACCACTTTACCAACACACAAATTGCTATTAAGGAATTAATTGGTCGAGAACTAGTGAGTAATATTAGAGGGAAACAAAATGATGAAGAGGAACAGATATCACCAGGCATCTTGATTCCCCTAAACATGATTTCAACCCAAGCCCAGATGAAGTAGGTCATCTCCAACTTGTTGACCGGCGACGACCTTAACGATTATCTTTCTTTCTTCTTCATTCTCAGTGGCATAGAATGAGACATAACCCACTTGTTTTTCAATTTCATGTGTTTTCATTGATCATGCTATGTGGACTTCGACAGAGCAAGTTGTTAACAAGGAGAGTTGGGTCCAATGGCCAAGATTGGTTGGGCTACCATTTGAATTTCTCACGTAATTGATTGAGCCAACTCTAGAAAAAATCATGTCCTTACATCAGAGAGACAAAAATGATTTCACTATCCCTGTGTCAAAAAAAGCAAGTATTCTTTTTTGATGAACAAATATGGTAGTTATTTTCTTTTCCAATTAGCCTGCGTGGCAAATGGCGCTCTGGTGGTAAGGTAAGTTGGCATTTTTTTTTTATTAAAAATAAAACTAAAAAGAATAAAGTTGATGATTTTGAACTTAAAACAAGATGATTTTTAATCAAAGAGACGAGAAAAAAAGAGAAGATCAACAAAATGTTGAAGCAAAAGCAAATGTGGCATTTTCCTCCTCTTTCTTCTTTTCAATTTTCAGAGAGATAAATTCAGTGAAAAAGAGGAACCGTTGAAGGGAAAAGAAAAGATTATGAATTGGACGTTATAATAACCACAAAGAGCTTTGATCACACAATTATGGAAAATACATATGAGTTTCTTTCAATGCACTGTGGCCATTGAAGCCAAAAGAGAACCAAGACCAACGTGAAGGCAGAAGCGGCACCGCTTACCTCGATAGTTGTGATCACCACAACCGACCACATGCCCTTCCGGCTTCTAGTTTTTGCTTCTTCTTCTTCTTTTCTTTGACAAAAAATATTTTATTTTGACTTCAAAGTTATTAATTGTACTTTCTTCACTTTTCAAGTTGAAAAAGACGACACGGCAGCTTACACGTAAGCAGTGTTTGTCATGTAATTGCCACATAAATTCATTAGGACAGAAAAGACAACAGTGGCCATGTCTATTCCTTGATTTAGAGTGCGTCCTTTTTTTTGGGGGAGACATTTGAAGAGTTGGATCATTTTTTCTCTTTATCTTAATACAAAATCTTATAGATGGATTTTTCCATCTAAAAAACCGTCTCATCCTGAATAAAGAAAATGAAAATTTTGGTATTTTCTTATCTAATTATTGAAAAAAAATCACGGAGTATATGAACTTTTAAATTCGACAAATCCACATGAATGAATGTTAAGCCCAGAATTGATGTATACTGAGACTTATCAAATACTTTTTGAAAGCATTTTTGTAAGAAGAGAAACAGGAAAATTCATGCTCGTGGTTCCAAGCTGAACAAATATGTAGGAAAAACAACGCAGGTTCAAATGTAAGAAAAACCTTCATTTCTCGATACACTTTGAAAGTATATGCAATTCCAATTTTGTTAGGTTGGAGAAACGATTAACTAAAAATGTATTTATGAAGCATAGCCAATTCAAAAGAAAAAAAAATGATACTTATGTAAGAGTCAAGGTGTTCATAAAAAATTAACCTTACTAATGATGTTATAAGAGTCGAGATGTAAAGGACGAAGCAAGCCTGGAGCAACGATGTCCAATTTCCTGTTGGTATAACTTGCATATATAATTGCACTTTACTTCAAGATCATCGGGTGAAGCTTTAATAAATTAAGAAAGGAACTTTTTGTAGAGATACAAGAACCAAAGTTTGAGGTCTTTAATTAAAGATTTTCATCTACACACCTTAAAAATATAAGGGTGATTTTAATGTGAAAAATGTTAATGTCTCTGGTCAAAGGAGGTGTTTTCGAATCGTACCGGAGTGAGGGGTAGTACACAATTCCACTATGTCCAACTAGAGCAACCGTTCATGCCGGCAGGTTTGAACAAAGAAAATGTATTAAGAAAAGAAGCAGTAGGTTTGATGACAATTTTGAAAAAGTGATGTGTGAACCCATGTAAGTTGTCCTACAACAAGTAAAACTCCACTATTTTTCTTAGTATCAACTATAATAAACTAGAGAACAAAAGTCAGGCTTTGCTGGAAAAGTAATGCATAGACAAAATTACTATAATGGATTATGCGTTTCACATTAAGTTACCTAGAATTAGATCAAGTCATGTCCAAGTTTGAAAGGCAATGCAAGTTGGAGGATTACCTTGGCACTTCAGCCCTGAAGTCATCAAAGCAAACATCTTAAAACACAAACGAGTGTGCGAGTAATTTCTCATGATTGACATGGTGTTTCTTACCGACGTGATTTCTCCTCTTCAAGCCCAAGCCTATCGCCTCCTGAACAAAGCTTTACCTTTTCTCCAGCCACAAAGGGTAAACCAGATGAGCTTGGTATGCATGAAAATCTTGTGTGGGTGCGCTTCTTTAATGGGGCAAAGTTTATTACTTCAGCCGCTACCTTTTTGACCAAGACCACTAAAACTTTAAGGATATTTCCTCGGGTCTCTTTGTGATTGGAGCGCGTGGCCACGCAAATTGAAGTGAAAAGGACATTTAGGAAAGGCCAATTGAAGCACAGAGCTTCACACGTAATCTAATCATGTTTTGATTGCTAAAACTCCTTTCATCACCAAAGAAGATTTGATTTATATTAGAAATTTGGGTTACTTTAGACTTGGAATCGAAATCGCATCATTAGATATGAGATTGATGTCGTCTAACCCACGAACCGCTCTTAGCTCCTCATGATGCTCTCTCTCTCTCTCTCTCTCTCTTGCGTAATGGTCGGATTAGTGTCGATCATCCTATTTATAATGGCCGATATGGATGTTGATAATTTTCTCAATTTTTTATCTTTTAATTTTTCTAAATTTGTTTATTTTTCTTTTTTTAATAGGTGCGATGACTAATGGGATCGTGTGTGTGCTTCTTGTACCATATTTTAATTTTCTCCGCACTAAGCTTCACATAAATTCGCACTCCATTGAATGTCCACTTCGTGTTCTTTGCGAGAGAGGTAAGGAACCTTGGAGTGACCCCTTGTTGTTCACGCAACTCATTTCTAATTTTTATTTTTTATTTTAGGCATAGCATTAGATGGATTTAATAGATTTCGAACAAATTGTAATTTGACTTTTGTTAAAACGGATTGTCCCTTTTAATTTTCCCTTAATGTGAACTTTACAAATCCTACTTGGATTGATATCATTAAACTTGTCCTTGATTTTGTACATGTGAAAGAAAATTGATCTCTTTCTGAAGAATAAGGAGATACGTATGTGATTATGGTCATACATTGTGGTACTAGTTATTGAAATAACTTGAGATTATAGACAACTCGCTATGATCCGGATAATATTACCTAGAGCTCTCCGATGCTTACTATAACCTCTTTTCGTGGAGAAGATAAAAATTTTATTTTTTTGGTTAAACAAGTTTTTGACTTTATTTGTATTAGAATATCGAGGATAATGCCTTGATTTAGAAAAGGATGACAATATATGTTGAACATTATAATCAACCAATAAGACTTTTATAACGACCATTTCGATGCAAAGAATGAAGTAGGAAAAAATAAGCAATATATTTGATGATAATTTTGAAAATGTTATGAGTGAATAGACATGTAGGGGTTCTGCCATGAGTAAAAATCATTTTATTTCCTTATCAATTGTAATAGGCAGAATTGTCTAAATGAAGACATAGACTGCTAATTTTTCAAGTTTACATATTATTATTAATTTGCAAATTATGCTAACATCAAGAAGATGGTTAGACGTGACGCCATATAGATACCATTTTAGTAAACTATAAAGTTTAGAAAGACAAATATTGTAACCCAAAAAAGGCACGTGCTCTTTCTCGATGGACAAAAGTTTACTATCATCGTCTTTTCCAACAAGTTTACATGGCTAACAACGCCTAGATGATGAGCTTGCATGACCTTTTTTTTATCATTGAAAAATTAAAGGAAATATAATTAATGATCTCAAATTCACAAAACAATGATTTTTATCGAAGAGAAAAGAAAAGAAAAAACAAAATAAGAGAATCTTGAGGCAAAAGTCGATGTCACTTTTGCCTTCTCTTTCTTCCTTTCAATCTGTAGATAGAAGGCATCTTGCGGGTGCCAATGCGGTTTATGTGGAAGGATGATTCATAATCTTCACCAAGCACTTATGCTGGCTATAAGTGGCTTTCCTTAAAAGGAATAGGAGATTATGATTTTGAGTTGCGGAGAACAAAATACTTAGGTTTGGAGGAAGATCTCGACTTCCTCAACGTGTCATTGGTGATAGAGACATCTCGGTTTGAGAAGACAAGACAATCGTTGAGACTGAAAGAGAGCATGGACTAGGTATGTTCCCTGAGTTGAACTTTGAACAGATCGAAGTTGATGACTAAATGTCATGTGATGGGGGAGGCCAATTAGGACGGACCAACTTGGATTAAGTCATCGGGGTGAGAGAATCTTTGAATGTATTTAATCATAATGGCGCAGCAAGAGCATGGTGGTAGTGTGTCGGTAGAGGCTCTAAATGTGGAAGAGTTTACACGAGGATTGCCGAGGTTATCCCTGAGAAGTTTAAATTGGAAAGAATGGACTGGGTTAGTCCATGACGTTGAGTTTGAGGATTTTGAAGTGGACGAAGAAGTGTCATCAATTGAAAAAAAAAAACAAATTAAGAGAGACGATCGGAGAGGTTCATTCTTCAGGAGTTAGACGGGATGCATTTCGATGACGAAATTCTTTTAAGGGGGGAAGAATTGTGACTCATCTCACTTCCGGCCCACTTTTTGAGGTTTAATTGTCCGAACATATGGGTTTAATTGGTGGCCTGTTGACCCTTGGAGCTCCTCGGATTAAACCGTGAAATTTTGTTTAGGGCGATTTCGATTTTGCGGAAATCGTATTTTGGTCCCTCAAAAATTAATTATTTGCATTTGGCCCCCAAAAACCTTGACAAAGAGGTCTAGAGAATTTTTTTTATAATTTTCAGGATTTTTTGGTATTTTAATGATTTTAATTATTTATTTATATTGATTGGTCAATGTTGACCATTGACCAGCCAACAATCCATAACGCTCCAGCGGCCAGCTTTCTTCTTCTTCTTCTTCTTCTTTTTCTTCTTCTTCATTTTGGCATTTCGCCAAACACGTGGTGTGCACATGTGTTTTAGGCCCCACCATCGACCAAATTACTGGCCAACCACCATCACGGCCTGCCAGCCATCCCACCCGTTTCGTCAGTGTACATGGTGACCAGCCATCCCACTCATCCAGCCATCCACTTGTCCCCAATTGCGAGTTTTCCCTTCCGTTTCTCGTGTAACCCCCTATTTTCGAAATTGTGCGACCTCTCATCTTTGGAGGGCGATAATTTTTAACTCCAATCTCCGTTTGACACGCCGTTGGTGGCATTGGAATCGTTGAAACACAATCTTTCCATATTGACCAACCTCCACCTATGACTCTGCCTGGATTGCCGTCGAGAGGCCTCGAAAGAAGCCTCCACCGAGCAATTCGCCTCTGTTTTCCAGATTTGCTGCATGAGCTTTAACTAAATCGCCAAATTTTCACCCCGAATAGCCGTTGGTCGCTGTTTCAGTCGAAGCTGCTATTTGTGGTTGCCGTGCCTCCTTCAGCGAGACCCATTCCTCACTACCACCTCAAATAGATAGTTGGGAGTCCCACGATCACAATGGCACCGGTCTCGCCCATTGAAGTCGTAATGTTTGGCAAAAATCAACCCCGAAGCGCTGCTACCTCCCCTTGGAGCCCTAAATTACTCGCCACTCCGACCACCTCAACTGTTGCTACCACTATCAATAAACTCGTGTAAGTCGCCTCCTCAAAGCCCAATAGGTCTTCGTGACTAATTTTGCATAGTTTGCTCGAATTTAGCCTCTAACCGACTAGTGCTCGTTAGACCCGATTTTCGGGTATGCTGGTCGCACACCTCCAAGGTGTCTAGGAGCTATTCCGCCGCCACCCATAGCCACACATGAGTCCCTCAACCTCCAATGGCCACCAAGGAACATCCCTAGCTGCCGTCGAGCCTGGAGCTATCATCCGATTGTCGTAAAATGATCTCGACTAGCATTGTTTGTTCTTTAAACGGATTATTTGGGCCTCGCCGGAGTTGTGTGCGCCCTCCATTTACCTCGCCGCCTAACCTACAAGCCTCGACCACCCTCCCTCGGCCAAGGGTTGCCCTTGAGAGACTCGTCGGAGCTTCGCCAAAGCCTCATCGGAAGTTCGACGAACTCGCCGCAAGCCACCATCATCGACCACCATTTCTCAAGGAAATCAAGGTGAGTGGACTCCTATGCCTCAATTAGACCTATTTACCGCCTTACTAGAAATTATTGGAATTGATTGATTTGGTGACTTGGATGACTTAAATTGGCAAATAGGGCCAATTGGGGGATTATTTGGATATTATTGCTATTTTATATTTATTAGGCCAATTAGGAGGCCAATGTGCCATAATCAAGTTGGAAGTCGATAGGACCCGATGAGGTGTCGACAGGGGCTGCGATAAGCCGTTTCGATTTCACAAGTTGACCAAAGTGGTCGTTGACCCTGGTTCACTTGTTTTGGCTTTTAGCCAAGGTAAGGCTCGAACTAGTAATTGAACATCAAAGGAGTCCAATGGGAGACATGCGAATTTATTTAGTGGCAACTGGATCGCAAAGATGACGATGAGCCAAGGAGAATTAGTTAGGGTCTTAAGCCCATTGTGGATGGCCTTATTTAGCTAATTACGCAATTTATTTATTTAAAAAGTATTTTATTTATTTATTTATTCAGTAGCTTATTTATTTAACTAGTAATTTATTTATTTAATTATGTATTTACTTAGTTAATGAATTATGGTATCACTGTGGCTAACTCATACTTGACAAGTAGGTTGGGCTTAGTGCCAAGTCCGGGTCTTCGACCTGTTGACTCATAGAAAGGAGAAAATTAGTTATTTGAGAGAGTTAGAATTGATTAAGTTACAAGTATGAGCTAAGCTATAAGAGTTTGACAAGAGGTGACGAATGATGGATGAAACGTGATTAAGGACCCTCTAGTATAGGAGTAAACTCACTGAGATATATCAATATCTCACCCCCACTACAAACCCATTTTGGGAATTAATTATGGACCCGACGAAGGTGCCATTAGATCTGGAGGAGCAATTCGAGGAGGGGGAGCTCATGGAAGAGGTGCCAAAAGAGAAAGAACTGGTACTGGAGGCAGGATGAGGGATCCATAGATTCTCTAGCTTAGATTGATCAGTAAATCAGATCTCCGCTCTCCACTGATTTTTGGTTGTATCTTGTGGATTGAGTTTGTTTCTCCGCTAATTGTATCTGGCTTTTGATGGATGATTCGACGTACAAATATTGACGTATACAAATGTACATATTTTCTTGAGGAGGGTTGTAGTTTATTTAATTATCTCTCTTTCGTTGATTATAACTCTGATGTTTAAGATGACTTGCGACTTACCTTGGACATCGCCAACCTTTCAATGGTCATATGAGAAGGTAATCTGGGACTACCGCGTGCTTGGAAGTGGGGCATGACACACTTCATATTTGAATATAAAAGGTTAGGATTAGGGTGGACATTTACAAGTGATAAAATAATTAACTATTAAATGCACATTGATTTAATAGTTACAAATTTTAGAGCAATTGGTAATGGTCTCGCAAAACCTCACATATTATCAGAATATGAGATCTTGAATTCAAATTATTCTAGGCCTCTATTTACCTTTATGATTAAATATTTCCATGCCTAATACTGGGCCAAAAAATAAAATAAAAGGCTGGACTAAGTATATTAAATTACTTATTTATCTAACAATTTAATTTTTTAGAATGATCGGTAGCAATCCTACCAAAATTCTCACAAGAGGGACGAGAGATTGGTCTTTTGGCGTTGTAGTTTAAGTTGAGAGATTGGTCGATGGCTTCTTTGCCCTTGTCGAGGCAAGGCTGGCAAGCAGTGTCGATGCTAATGACCAACACCACTCATGTGATAGCTATGAGCGGGCTTGTGATAGCAAGCATTTTCTATGGCGTTGTAATTAATTGCTTTTTTTTTTAATGATTAAAAAAGGACAGGTCGGCTAATGATAGAAGCGGCCAAGTTCGTAGTAGCCACGCGAGCTCATTTGGTGGTAAAAAAAATGACAAGAGGACGTGCTCTTTTAAGGACATTTATAATTTGGGGACATTTCTGTCCCTACAGTGTATACTCATACTTGTTTTTCTTCTTTAGTGATGTTAATACAATACTTTACGGAGCCTGACAAAAATCTTTCTTGTCCTAAACACAAGAAAATGAAAATTCTGACTTTTCTTTGCTAATTTTCTTCTTATTGGGGTAGCTGAACTTATAGAGTCGACTAACTCGCATGACATGCAATCACCGAATTTATATACATTGGGACTTATCAAATACCTTTTATATGCAATACCAATACCTGTTAGGTTGGAGAAACGTTTCATCAAGGAAGAGATATGAATCACAACCAAGTTAAAAAATCACATTTTCCATGCAATGGAAAATCATCAGAGGGCAAATTGGATAGCATAAGCAAACTTTCGAAACCAATTAATGCTATGACCGACCTACTGGTCGAAAAAAGATGGTCTCAAATTGGTCTTCTGCTAATGGACGTTCTTAATTAATTGGTCTTATTGCTAAAAGACATCTTAATCAACAGTTAGGCCACAAAAAAGAATCGTTACTCATGTTAGAGTCCAAGTGTTCCTTCTGGAAATTAATCATTGGCTGATGCTATTCTTTAAGAGCCATGGAGCCATCTCCTTTATTGGCAACTTTTAGAAGCTGTTGAACAGTATGCTTGTAATTATTTCTTCAACTCATTCTGTCATGACCTTGCTTCGTGGAAATTATAGTGGAGTGTGGTCCCATAAGCTAAGACGTTTTTCCAAACCCGACATGTTTTGATTAACAAGCAATAATTCATGTGGGCACCCCGTAAGATTCCCCTTTCTCGCTTCCAAATGTGCGGAAAGAGACCCATATTTCTTTTGTTTAAGCTATGATTAGTACAAGACAAAACATAATCCTAAAGTCCTAAGGTAAAGTTTCGTCATCATAGTTTATTTATTAAGTTACCCTGATCTTCGAAAATATCCAGCTAATGGACAGATCTTAATTAGGAACTTCCACTATTGACATAATCGTAACAAGCTTATTTTATTTGACTATTTAAACTTATGCGAAGCTTCTCTTAGTTGATCAGGCCCTTTTCACAACAAATGAATTTAAATCATTTTGAGTGGTTGGTGTGATCACTTCCCTTCCAAAACAAACAAAAAAGGAGAAAAATAATTGCTTCAAAGTTGCCACTACAAATTAAACTATGGCCCACTGAAGATTTTGCTTATTGTGTTGAAGATTTTACTTTGTTTTGGCAATGTAAATACATTTTAAAGCGTTCCTTTATTGAGTACGTATATGAGGCGAAAGAATGCCACATATGATATTTGGGATAACAACAAGTATTTCATGATTCCTAAAAGAGGTCATGCATCAATTGATAATGGTTGGCCTTGGAATAAACTTTGATATGAGAGGGAGAATGTCTAGCGCGCATGTCAGACGAGGGAAATAAAGAAAATTTCACATTAGATATCTGAGTGAAAAAGATCGCTACGTCATGTGCACCGTTCAAACTTGGATGGAACAATGATAACCTGAGTAATCGGGGGTACCTCATATTGATTAGCCACAAGATCTTAATATCATCCTTGTTAAAAACCAGGACATATACCCTCTTGATTCATGAGATTCAACGAAAGTTAAAGGTTTTAAGAACCTGATTTTATCAACAAAAATTTGGAAAAAAAGGAACAATGTCTCGTTTCGTAACAAAGATGTATGTATGCCGGCCATGAAGATGAAGCTTACAAAGATGGTGAAGGACAAGGCCATCACTCTCCATCCTGTCACTAACTCCTAGGAATAGGCGGATGTAGAGAAGGGGGGGCATCGATCCCATTATATTTACTAAATTATAATCTGGTCTTTTTAATTCCTTATTTAGGCCATTGTTTGGCCATTTGATTACATATTTTTTCATAAATTTGGTATCATTCCACTCATGTGTTCCAATGACACTTTGAGTGTAAGTTTTGTGATGCTAGGCTATTAGCCTTGTACATTTCTTCTTGGTAAAATCAATACAATTCTTAATTTACCAAAAAAACAAAACAAAAATTTGTGGGATAGACATATCCCGTCTCTTCTATCGTTTTTTCCTAGTAATAGTACCACTACTCCATATTGAAGATAAAGCTCACACAAGCCGCCCCAAAACCCTTAGTCTTTACCTGATATATTATTTTAACATACTATATTCTTTTTTCCCCTCTAATTCCTATGATAGATTAAGGCGTTAAAAATCAAGATTCATCATGTATAATTTTTTATAGCCATACCTAATCTTTAGTTGCACCTTTTATTCACAAGCTGTCCTTTTTTACCTTAAATTAATTTTGATGATTCCAAAGGACGGTTTTTGGCATTTGTAATGGTTACAAGCTCTTTGAGCATGCTTTCTACAATTTTATGTGAGTTGGCAAGAGTTAAATAAGGCCCGACCTGGTTTGGCAATAGGTTCAGCCGCATACCCAAATATATGAATCTATTATATGTGTGCTAATTTAATCAAACCCTTTCAATTTGATTGACTTGTACTAAATCTTATACCATTTATCAATTCAACCATTTCAGTGAATTTTGGCTAGAAATCACTAGCGTAGTGGTCAATTTATTGTCAATCATCCTATTGGAAATGGTCGACCTGGATGTTGATAATTTTCACAATTTCTATCTTTTATTTTTTCTGAATTTATTATACTTATATTTAATTTTTAATAGATGGGATGGATAATGGGACTATGTGGGTGCTTCTTGAACAATATTTTATTTTTTTTCCGCACTTAGCTTCACATAAATTCCACTCCGTTGACTCCCCACTTCGTGTTCTTTGCGAAAGAGGTAAGGAACCTTGGAACGAACCGTTGTTGTTCCCGCAATTCATTTTTATTTTTATTTTTTGGCACAAGGTTAGATGGATTTAATAGATTTTGACCAAAATTGTAATTTGACTTATGTAAAAATGGATTGTCCCTTTTAATTTCCCCTCACATGTCAACTTTACAAATCCTACTTATGTTGATGTCATTAAACTTGTCCTTGATTTTTTACATGTGATAAGAAAATTGATCTCTCACTGAAAAATGAGGAGATACATCTATGATTGTGGTCATCCTTTGTGGTACTACTTATCGAAATAACTTGAGGTTATAGACAACTCGCTATGATCCGGATAAAATTAATTGGAGCTCACCGATGCTTATTATAACCTCTATTCATGGAGAAGATAAGAATTTTCTTTTTGATTGAACAAGTTTTTGACTTTATATGTATTAGAATATCGAGGATAATGCCTTGATTTAGAAAAGGATGGCAATATATGTTGAACATTGTAATCAACGGTACTTTTATAGCGACCATTTGAATGCAAAGAATGAAGTTGGAAAATGTAAGAAATATATTTAATGATAATTTTCGAAAATATTATGTGTAAATAGACATGTAGGTGTTTTGCCATGAGTAAAAATCATTTTTTTTCTTATCAATTGTAATAGGCAGAATTGTCTAAATGAAGACATAGACTTGCTAATTTTCAAATTTACATATTATTTTTCATTCGCAAATTATGCTAACAATGAGAAGACTGTTAGACGTGATGCCATTTCAGAAACATATAAAAGTTTAGAAAGACAAATATCAGTGCCTTGGAAATGAGTTTATGTCGCAGTTATTTCATTTTTTTTTCTATTTATTTTTCATTTATTTATTTATACCAAAGGAACTAAAACACCTCACCTTATAACCCAAAAAAAAAAAACACGTACTCTTCTTCGATGGACAAAACGTGGCTAACGACGCCTATATGATGAACTTACATGGCCTTTTTTATCATTGAAAAATTGAAGGAAATAAAATTAATGATTTTAAATTCACAAAAAATGATTCTTATCATAGATAAAAGAAAAGAAAAAACAAAGTAAGAGAATCTTGAAGTAAAAGTAAATGTCACTTTTGCCTTCTCTTTCTTCCTTTCAATCTGCAAATGTCACTTTTGCCTTCTCTTTCTTCCTTTCAATCTGCAGACAGAAGGCATCTTGTGGATGTGATGTATATCTATATATTTGAAGCGAAAGTGATCGTTTTACGAAGATCCATGAGTTGCGAATTGCTGACATCAACCCCAATTAAATCTTTGATTGGTAATCTTGGTACGAACATGACATGTTGGCTAGAGGTGGCAAAATGGGTCAATGACCCATATTTTAACCCATATTTGATAATATGGGTCATAAATAGATCGGCTTAAAAAGTTAATTCTCTTAACAACCTCATGGGTTTTAAATAAGTTCTAAACGGGTCATAAATGGGTTACCTAATTAATTTTAATTATTATTAACAAATCATTTTAAATATTATTAACAAATCATTTTTAGACTATAAAAATTATGATATTCTAATTATTTTATTTTAAAAAAAAAGAATTCGATTATTTTTATTTTCCCTTATTTTTCTGTTTTTTCTTTCCTTTTCTTTTTCTCCTTTTTTCCTCTTTCTAAGTTGGTCACTGGCTAAAAGGTGAGGGATGAGCTTACCAGACTCCGGTCACTGGAAGAGGAAAAAGCATAAAAATGAAATAAAATTTTTTATAAATAAATAATTAAAATGTTGAAATTTTTTTTGAAAAATTATCAAAGAATCGTATTGTATAAAATTATTTTAAAAATACATTTTAAAAAATCACCAAGCAAATTTTCCCAAACTTGATTAAATATGAAAGTATTTTAACAATACAGGTCGGGTATGGATCGGGTATGGGTTATTATATTTACACTACATGAATATGAGTCAAAAATGGTTAAATGAGTCAAATATGGTCCGACCCATATTTGACTCGACCCAAACCCGACACGATCTACCCGTTTGATGCTCATACCGTTGACGATCTTGTGTCAACCAATCCACACTATAACACCACAAACAAGAGAATTTGCGATCTTGTTTGATAAGTTAAATTTGATAACTACAAGGAAACAAGATCTAGTCCTCAAAAGAATTGAAAGAACAAAAACCTTTATGTATAAAACTATGCTTGTTTCTTAAAAAAAAACTATAAGCAACATTATATAGGGTGCTAACTCTAATCCTATAGGAATAGGATTAGAGTTACAACAATAATAAAAATGAATAAAAATTCTTAATCCTAATCCTACTAGAATTACAATTACAAAAATAATAAAAATTTGTAATCATAATCTTAGTAGATTAGAATTACAAAAAATAACCCTAATTAATATAAGTTTGTCCAAAAGTGAAAAAGGCCTAAAAGTTCATCTAAACGACTTCAAATTGCTAAAAAAAATGTCTTCGATCACTACTAAGTTAGTGAGTATAAATTAATGGCCCGTTTCCAAGCGTCCAACCAAATTTGAGCCTATTCGAAATTCGTCAACTGGAAATTCCTTCGGAATTTATTAGATCAAAAGCAATCATGTCACGCCGAGGAGTTTTAGAATCTTCAAATCTCAAATCAAAATTGTCTTCATTCCAAATATCTTGAACCATGACACTGATAGCTTGTTTGAATTCCTCCACTCTCGCTCGAGTGATCGGGCCTAGTGGATAGATCAACGAGTCCTTAGCACCTCCTCCTCTATAAAAATTGATGTCCTTATCATTGTTGCGGTTGCTTTTATTAAGGCGTGCAAAAGTCTGCAATTCCCTCAACTTTTCCTCACAAGACCCTTGTATTCATGGTGATGTGGACCTTAGGCTCATGAATATATGGACAAATGGCAGTGCTGATTGGCAAATCTTGGTGAAGTTGATCCCATCAAGAGAATTTGACAAATACAATCACGTAAGATTTTGTGAAATCACTATTAAATATTTTTAAAATATGAATAATTACATAGAGACATGATATTAATCTTTAAATAGAATATCACGTACCTTTCTTTTTGTGGGCCATTACATTTGGCCACAATGATTTGCATTATTGTCCTTTTTCTATCGATTGACAAGTGCTTATGAATGTGGACAACTGGCAGAGATGGTTAGCAAATCTTGGTTGATGTTGATCCTAGAAAAGTGATTCAAGAGGATTTGGCATTATTGTAGTTGGTGTGCTTTTATTTTTGTCGGCCATTACTTTTGGCCACAGTGATTTGCATGATTGTCCTTCTTTTGTTGATCAGAAACTTTATGAAATCTGAGAGTCTAATGTATATATTAATGATGCATTGAAACTAAAAGACATACTTATCTCATATTGTTATTAATCTTTACTATAACTCCCTTATGATATCAGAGCCAGCTTTATCATAGTCGAACTAAGATTATAATTCTACATCTAAGCTAAATATTCCAAAACATGATTTTATCAACAAAAATTTGTATATAGTCATATCCTCATTCTTCTATCATTTTTTTTTTGCTACTGTAATTACACGTTAGTGAAGATGGAGCTCACACAAGACACCACAAAACCTTCTGTTGCTATTATAACATTCTAGATTCTTTTTTTTTCTCCCGATTCATGATAGAAAGCACAATCAAAAAGTAAGATTTATCATATTAAAAATTTTAGTCATACCTGATTTTTAGTTGCCCATTTAATTTGCAAGTTATTGTTATTGACCTGAACTTGTATATTTGTGATGGTTATATGTTAGTACAAGTTTGGTGTAGGTTGATGTGGGTTGGAGAAGACATGACCCTATCTAAAGATAGGTTTGGGTACCCAGCCATTATCCGACCTACCGATTGTCTGGGCAAATTTGGCCAGATACCTACATTCCCCATAGAAACCAATGATGGCTTCCACAGCGGCAGTCAAAAGGAGCATCCAAGCATCACAGTGGTGGTTGCTGCAGCACCATGCTTACCTTGACGGTGGCGAATGGAGTTGTGAAGCATGGCCGCAACAATAGATCACATTGTCTTTGCAATTGGAACTTGAAGGAGGGCAAACTGATCTTTGGTCAACCTTCAGCGAAAAAAAGAAATATGACCGCAAATTGGCCTTCTGAAAGACCTCATTGAATCAACGCTCAGGTCTTTGGCCAAAAAACAAACAATATTTACGTTGGTTTCAAGATATTCGCAATGGAAATTAATATTTAAATGAGGTGAATGTTTAAGATCCACGTAATTATATCCTTTGCTGGCAAAGTTATGGTCAAGGTCTTCTGTGTTATTATATTCGACTCAACTAAAAGGTATTATTCTTTATTGACCAGGCTTTGCAAAAATTATGGAGTGATATGGTCCCATAAAGTAAGACATTTTCCTCGAACCCTTCCCACCTAATAGGGATAAGTTCCGATTAATCAACAATAATATACACAAGCACGCCATAAGATTCCTCTTTCTTGCTTACAAATGTGTATGGAAAGAGGCAAATAAATTATTTTTTATGCAATGATTAGTACAAGACAAAACATAATCGTAAGGGCTTACGTTAGTAATCTTTTCATCGCAAAGCACTTTGTCTCACACTAGTGCACGATAAAATGAATTAATTAATTAATTACTTGGCGTTGGAAAGCATCTAGCTAATGGAGAGCTCGGAGATAGGAACTTCCACTAGTTTCGTAATTGATGACAAGCCTATTTTATTTGAACGTATGGACTCATGTGAAGCTTATTATAGTTGATATGGTCGTTTTCACGAGAAATGAATTCCACTTAAATTATTTAGGTGCTTTGTTTGATCACTTCTCTTAAATCCAAAAAAAAAAAAGAAAAAAAAACTTTTTGAAACTCTGCAATACAAATCAATCTATGGCCCACCAAAGGCTTGGCTTTTCTTTTTTTTCGGCAACAATTTGAAAAGTTCCTTTATTGAAATGTTGACATTTTCTCCCGTAAGTTTGCTCACCCCCTCTCTTCCGTAAGTTTACAATTCTGGTTTGGGCCTCTTTTGGTCTTTTAAGTAGTTAAAACATAATTTGGACTTGGGCTAAAGACATATGGGCCTATTAATTTCTAACAAGCCCATAGATGATATCTATAAACTTTGTTATGTATAAAAACATCACTGCAACTCTTGCCATACATTGATTGTGTTAAAATTTTGGAGTTTCTTCTCGCGTAACGCACGGACCTTTGAACTAGTATACAAATATCCAGTAATTGAGATGCCAATTGTGGGGAGCTTCCTAAGGCGGTTCCTCTCTCTAAGTGGGGGCCTGTGCCCAACACGGATCCTCTCAACATATAAATCGCAACTTAATTTTTTCAATTAATTATTCATTCGAGATTAGACAAATGAGTTGCTACCAACCTATTATGAGCTAGTTATAAATTCAGGTAAGATACATGAGCCCATGGAATAAAGATTCATGAGTCTATGATTTGATCGTGTTATATTATCTAATACCTTTTCGAGACATTTCACGAAAACATTTGCATGAGGTCCCTTCAAATCTTTTTCCCTAAATCCTCTAGCATGTGAAATATGATCATGTGTAGAGCACTTGAGTAATAAAAATTAACAAGCAAGCAATAATAAATATTAGCCAAAGAAGGTGCATAAAAAATAAAGAACCCGAGCTTGTATCATGTGAAGCTTTGTTGTTATTAAGGCCTGGGATAGGATTGTCATTAGTCATCAATAGAAACTCAATATAAACTATACTAACTTGAGGTACCATACGAATCCTAAATAAGTTATTTCCCTAAAATGTAATAAGAAACTACTTTATGCTATCTAAATATAATGCAATCTGCTTCAATTCCCTTGCATGCAATCCTAGATGCATTTGTCGAAGGAGATACAGTCTGTTATTATTTATTTAATTTTTTTACCTTTTCCATTTATTATTTTATGTAATTTTGTTAAAACATGAAATTGAATCAAGAAAATTGTCCAAGCGCTGAAATAAATATGAGCTTAAGCTTATAAGCATGACTCGAACTCTAGATGCATGCGTAGTTTGGACACCAAAATCACACTTGGTGACGGGAATCTCTGATCTTTCTAAGGTAGGATACGATTATTTGGTATTGCCTTTTGCCGAGAGCTTTCAAATTGTTATCTCAATTGTTGTCTATTATTTGGTCTCAGATTCGTCCATTCCTCGGTAGCAACTTTTAGCTGGGTTTCTCATTTTATATTCCTCGCCAATTGATAGGAATTCCTGTTCGTATGACACCTCACCCTTCATGCTCACAACCCGTTCGACGTTTTGCCTCCGAGGTGGCAACAACGAATTAATTGATGGATTTGAGATTGTATAGGAGTGATTTGTATGTTATTGTTATTGTATGTTATTGTTCAATGTGCTGATCATGTATTGCGAATTGATGCTTCATCCATCGATGGTCTAGAATTCTCCTTCCCCTGGTGCTTCTGACTCTGTTCTCTTCTAATTAAATACTGCTTTGGGAGTATTGCTGAATTGTCCTCTAAGCTAAGCGCCTCTGGGTTTATTTTTTAGCTTGAGGTGTTCTACGTGCACATATCATAATCCTCTAGGTGTTAACGTAGATAAATCCTCTATAACCGCAAATTGTTCATGTGTTGGAGTGCGGTTTTTTTTCGCATACTAGCAACTGCTCCGTTTTGGGCTTGGTTGAGGCTCCACTTCACATGTTATGGACATGTTGCATTATCGTTTGTGTTATGCTTTCGATGTACAGACAAGTAGATTGTGTTTTATTTCTGTTGTCACCATTGGCCTGCACAATATTCACTTTAGGATGTGCTATTTGTTGAATTTGCCCGCCGCATAGCAGGCTCGCTGACTATGTCTACTCTTAATGCACATGGCTCGAATTTACTGGCTTCATAGTTATTCTTGCTGTACATGTTAAAAAATATGTTGATTTCTTGGATTTGAGTTGTGTACAAGAATATATTGACTTATTGGCTATGAATGCAAAGGATGTTCATAGCATGCCGTAGTCATGGTTATAGATGTTGTCTGTGACTTTAATTTGCTGGATTCATGTTCATGCCTGTTGTCCATATCCATTGCATGGATTGAGCATGTCATAAGTCACACTTACTGTCGAAGATCTCTCCATTTAATATTTGTTTTGTGCAAGTATAGCAATTAACATAACGATGCAGTTGTGAGCTCATTTTCAGTCTTAACGACAAGATTTTAACGTGTTATTTCTTTCGATTCTTCTTTTACCTTATTGCACCTCGAATTGCCTTGTAATATAGCCAGTTTGTAAATGCTGATACTCGCTTAAACGGTTGGAATTATCAATTGATTTTTCCAAAAAAGAGCGCATGCTTATGCGTGTGCAAAATGTTGAGATACGAGTACAATTGAAACCTAAAGTGCGATGAACTTCTATTGAAAAATGAGGAAAACAGGATGCCCCGATGAGCTATGGATTCGTTGAGTTGTTAGATTTGTAACTGCGGACATCTTAATCAAAATTTTAATCATCGCATTTAAGTAATCGCAATATGGACGTTTGCAACAAATAGAGGCATCATCAAAATACGAATAGCTCACTACCTTCAAAGATAGGATCCTCTCTCTTCTTGTAGTACCACAGATATGGATTATGACGGTCAATATATAATAGATAAATCATCTCTTTATGAATTTGTTGGTCCCCTCATCAGCACGTAAACATACAAATTGATGCCTGCCTGGTCAAGACAATGAGAGCATCCGCTTGGTACCTTTAACACTGTGCTCCTCCTAAGGGCTAAAAGGAGATTGCATATACCCGAAAGAGTCAGGTTTTTTGATAATGTGTGACCATAGAAGTCCTTAATCACATTCTGTTTCGTTAATCAATTGTTCTATGACGGCCATGGCAAGTAAAATTACGCTTTTGACGAGAGCATGAATATGCTCTGATGGCTCAACCCTATCAGAGTGTCATGCTCCCCCACGAGATATTGAAGTTCATGCTTTCACATGGGAGACGACTCATAAAACAGATGTAAGAAACAAAGGGACAGCCTTAATCATTACTAGAGTTATGCGTGATAACGCACATTGACCCCATCGAAGGACATATTTAGATATTAGGATAAATGAAGTCACTCAATTGGAATGATAATCTCCAGTTAATATGCATAAATGTGATATCGAGTCCTTTTGTGTCTTGGTGTGTTTCATCCATCCGAGTGTGTTACCATACTCCATGGATCTTTGATCCTCAACTCGAGCAAACCTTGCTTGGTTGAACCTAAATCCAGATAAAGAGATTGGCATGTAACATGTTGGTGATGGACGTCTTACTCTCCATATAATATGGTCTAATCTAAAACGAGTGAAAGAAAATAGTGGTGGAGTGACTGGACTGGACATCCGATGACAAGATTTAGCCACTGTCCGACTACTAGAACTTGGAAACTTGGATTACTTAGATTTCGAATTGAAACTGCATCATTGGATGTAAGATCAATGTTATCTAGTCTGTGAACCGCTCTTAACACAGCCTCCCTCCCTCCCTCTCTCTCTCTCTCTCTCTCTCTCTCTCTCTCTCACAAACGACAGTAGAGATCTTATTTGGCAAAGAGATGAGTATTAGGTATGGATAACACACCAAAATGTGGTAATCTAGTCCACACGGTGATAAGTGAATCCCAATTTATATCTTCGGATCACAAAAGGCAGGCCAAAGAGCTCACTGCATGATTAGCCTTCAAAAAGATTTTCGATTCTCCTGGACGGTAAGAGGATCGGCCGCTACTCTCTATGGATTTTTTTCTAGCACTAGCATTTTCATTCCAATGTGAAGGGTGTTTGACCTGTTAGATCCAACAAATATTTGTAAATCGAGCTAAATATAATGGTTTTAATCCATCATTTCATGGTTGGATCTGGATTTGATCTTGATGCAATAATCTGAGGTTTGATTGAACTGTAAATGTTTGTCGAAGTATTAAACATTGTTAGTTGACGGATCCTTCTGTGAATGATGTTGTCCCTAAACTCTACAAAAGCACAAACTAACAGAAAATAATCTGTGTATTAGACGACACTGGCGTCTTGCAAGAAATGATAAGGTGTAAGCAATCTAGGACATTCTTCCTAAGCAATCACCAAAATTTCCCTCACAAAAGCACAATCACACTAGCAAGCGCACTGATGGCGATGGGGAAATACAGTAGCAGGGTTCGATGTCCCTTTAAAAGCCGGGAGTACATTCATTTATCCAGAAGGGGAAGCATACACTGTTGGTTCACGAGTCAGTACTAACCTGACAAAAGAACCTGATGACTGATAAGAAAAGAAGTTCCATTATATTTACCAAAAGAGATCCTATGAAACAGGCCGATGACAAACTCGTGGTGCAGCGTTCCTCCTGCATTTACATGCACAAGTCGTCAATTTGACCATGCTAGAGAGAATGCCAGTCTCATAGTGATGGACCACAGAGTATGGAACCTACCCTGAAGGAAATAAATGTCTCATGCGCTCCCAGAAATTTACCAAGAAACTTAACAATTGAGTGGATGAAGAAACTTAATGCTACATGCGAAATTGCCAAGAAAATTGTATCAACAATGTCAAATCAGTGCACATTTATATACGTCGACGGTATAATAGTGACACCACAACCACTGCACCCAGCACGTGGCCCTGGATCGCCTGACCGCCGTTGCTACCTGTAAGCCAAAACCCGACCCTCAACTGTTCTTGGGAGCGGGCCGCATTTCTTTGGAGCCGGGTCCTTTGGAGTTTTGTGCAAACCCAGTTCACACCAAGGCCCTGTTCTTTTTTGAATTCGGGCCCAGTCTACGAACGGGCCCCTTCTTTTTTGTTTTAATTCAGGCCCCGATCTCTGAGCCCAGGCCTTTGTGCTTGGGCCCGACCCGTACCCCATTTAATATT
The DNA here is from genome assembly GCA_019926035.1 of Melaleuca alternifolia. NCBI lineage: Eukaryota > Viridiplantae > Streptophyta > Magnoliopsida > Myrtales > Myrtaceae > Melaleuca > Melaleuca alternifolia. Next base: position 1,428,450 of record JAGKPW010002284.1, read on the forward strand.
ATAAGATCGTAATATTTTGAAAATATAATACAAAATAATAAATAATAATATTTTAAAATAATAAATAATAATAAAATACTTTTTTATTAAAAAATTTGAAGTTTTGTTTAGAAAAGCCAGTTTTTCTTGAAAAATCAAACTCTAACATTAGAATTGGCCTACCTTAATTAATCAACACATTTTCGAAAAAAGTTGGAGAATTTGTCCTTAATGGATAGCTAATTATTTTGGCTCCCATGCTTTCTAAACTGATTGCATGTTTGATCTAACTTTATACATGAGTGTTTATATGCATGATTAGGATTGTGTTGGATAAATTGTGCTCTTTGTATTCATTGCCTTCTGAATTGGGGTTTGAAGAATTTGTGCAAATTGCTCGATTTCTCCGAATGAGGGTTTGAAGAATTTGGAGAAATTGCTTGACTTGTCTAAATTAGGGCTCATAACTAGGTAGTAAATGTTGAACGGCGTTGTTTAGGGATATTAATGCTAACTTGGAACGCTAGCAAGCCATGTCAATCACAAAAATTGATAAAAATTGTCACGTTAGATTTTCAACCTCCCAAATCAATGATAGAACTTAAGTTATCATTTTTTTATTAGAATAAAAGACACTTAAGTGATATAATTAAAATATTTAATACTTAATTGAGCATTGTATGAAAGTCCTAATACTTGTTATGGTAGAACAAGTACGAATGAGGAGGCTCGACAGGGTCGGCCACGTACTTCAATAACATTAATTGGCGTGTTGAGGTGCCAAAGGCACGAATTTTGTGAAAGTTGAGAAAATTCAACTTTGTTGTGACGGTGGAACAAGTACGAATGAGGAGGCTCGACAGGGTCGGCCACGTACTTCAATAACATTAATTGGCGTGTTGAGGTGCCAAAGGCACGAATTTTGTGAAAGTTGAGAAAATTCAACTTTGTTGTGACGGTGGAACAAGTACGAATGAGGAGGCTCGACAGGGTCGGCCACGTACTTCAAGGAAAATGGGTTCGTTTAATTATCCTTGTTGGTAATTATTTCCGTGGTTTATTTTAATTAAATTCGCTATTTAATTATTAGTTGTGCAATTTATTTATTAATTTCGCTACTTAATTATTAGCCGTGCAATTTATTTATTAATTACGCTATTTAATTATTAGTCACACGATCTACTTATTATTATTATTATTATAATTATTAATTGTGCAATTTATTTATTACTTACGCTGGTTAAGTTATGAGTTGTGCTAGTTAGTTATTAATTGGTTGTGCCATTTATTTATTAGTTCGCGCAATTTAATTATAAATTGCTTAGTACGTGACTTTAGTACGACAATCCATTTAATTATTCGTCGTTGATTCAATATTACTCGATACCGGGTATTCCTATTAGTAGATCTAGCAAGTGAGTAGAAGTACCCTGTGTTGAGACTTAGAGGCGAGCGAAGGGACAATTGTGACACCTTCTAGCTAGGAAATGTTGGTCAGATACGATGACCATTAGATATGTTGTTTAGACTACATGACATGGCGACGTGACTTTGATTTAATGTAAGATTGGATGGATGATGCCAATCGTGGCCAGGTCTAACGCGCTGATGATGTGGCAACTTGGATGGATTAAATGAGGCAATGGGCCCTAATCATTGGTTGAACGTCGGATAATTGATACGGGTGATTGTTTGAGGCATGGTGCTAGCGATGGGGGCAATTGTGAGAATTGGTCAGTCGATCTTGAACGACGTGACGTTGAATTGAGAAGGCTTAGTTAGGGTTTTAGGCTAGTTGTGTACAACCTTAATTAGTTAGTTACGCAATTTATTTATTAATTATGCAATTTATGTATTTAATTATGCAATTTACTTATTTCATATCTGTGCTTTTATTTACTTGTCGGCTCAGGCAACATTGCTAGGTAGTCTTGACGCGTGGGTAGAAATTTAGATTTGGTGGGATCTAGATATGAGCTAGATGGCAAGCATTAGATGCCATAGATGGATTTTGGATATGACTCAAGTGACAGGTGTCAGGTAGAGACAATAGTTATTAGGAGGGACGCGATTTGGGACCCTAGGGTGGTTATGTTCCTAGTTTTGGGTTAGGGTTTATTCACTGGGATATTCAAATATCTCACTACCACCAACCCCCACCCCAGGAACTGGTTATCGATCTGGAGAAGGAGCGGTTCAGGCAGGAGCATAACAAGCAGGATTATCCGATAGGAACCGATGGAGGAGAGATCTGAAGAGGAAGAGCTTATCCTAGAGGCAGCATGATGGAGTTCTAAATTAACCGGCTTATGTTAATCAGCAGGACCTATGAAAGAGAAGTCGATGAAAAAGACGGAGGAGGTGGCCGCATAAGAGATTTCTTGGATGTCTTCTAGTTCACTGAGCATATTGTGCATTTTGTGGGTATAAGATGGGACGTAAACTATGTACTGGTTTGATGGTATGAGATGTGCATTTCTATATTTTAGTTTGGTCAGGAGAGATATATACATGTTACTTGTTTCCGCATGTGTGTTCCCTCCGTTTAGTTAAAAACCTCGGCGTTAAGTCAGGGGTCATTGAGAGGATCGACCGTCGGAGGCGAACTAAGTTCAGGGACCGCGCACGCTCGGGAATCGGGGCGTGACAGCTTGGTATCAGAGCATGGTTAAGACCTCGAGAGGTTAAGTTCCCGGTTAGAGCTTGGAGTGATAAGGTTGGACTATGCTCACCGGACGAGCAAGTTGTAGACTTGCTTTGTTAAGCGTGATTGGAGTGTTAGGGTTATGGAGTGATGAGATTGGATTGGATTAGTGAGGATAGTAAGATGAGTGGAGATTAGCTCAAACCCCCACATTTAGCTTAAGATTGGTGTCAATTGTTTAGCTGCGTTGGCACGGTATGGGACGTGTGCAACAAGGCCGAACATTTGTCTAGAGACCATAGGATTTTGTCTATGTTTAACCGAGTTGACACGATATGAGACATGTGCAGCAAGGGCAAACATTAGACGGGTGACATGATAGTCTAGTTTAGCTAAGTTGGCACGGTCTAGAACGTGTGCAGCGAAGCTGGACTGTGACTTTGTGGAGTAAAGAGCTACGTTGCCGGAACATCACAGGTTGGTGTGACCGCGCCTCGAGGAGGCATGTTGCCGGAACGTCATAGGGCGACGAGGCCGTTCCTCAGTTTGACACGTGCCGGGGCGTCGCATGGATTTGTGACCTAGCCCTTCCGAAATAATGTGAAAGGCCGTGTTGTTGCCAGTTTGGCAAGAGTGCGTGGTACCGAGAGGGGTAGCCACTGATGCACTGTGGTCGATGACCTGACGAGGTATCGACGGAGGACCCGTGGGGTCGAGTGTTGTTATGCTTTATTAGTGCTGAGTTTGCACATATAATATGTTGAGTAAGACATGTGATTAGTGCATTGTTGAGCATGACACACTGATAATGACATAACTATGCACCACATGTTGTCCTTTACTGTGGACAAATATTATTTCGTAATGATATGCTAGTTATGAATAGTGTGATATTCTGGATGCTTGTTGAGATATCTTGCGAGTGGTGATAATGTTGTAATATTGAAACCAAGTTTGGTTGTTTGAGAATGGATAGAGGTCAGAGACCTCCGTGGTTAGAGTGACTGTGAGTCGCTTTGTGTTAAAGGTAACACTCGAGGAGACCGAGGATTGAGAGTATCCTCTAGTTCTCGAAGACCTCCATGGCATGATCGCCTAGTAGGCCTAGAGTCAAGAGGCCGTGTTTGCAGTTGATACTGCTGTAGCAAGTGCCATTGCGACACATCATTAAGAGCTGCCACTGTTTTCGACACCTCATGTGAGTGTCGCAACTGAGGGTATTGTGAGCCCTGCCCCTAATCCTATCTGACCACAAGAGCCAAGATTAAGGAAAAAGGTGGCGTAGAGTTGGGTGGAGTGATTTTCTAAAATTGAGACCTCCACAGACCTTTGGAAGATGTGATCCGGTAGTTGCCAGGTTTTAACTCCAGAGGAATGATAAGGTGTGTTCCGATGATGATGTGCATCATCGTGATAAGGTGGTCTTGGTAGTTCATCATCTGGGAGATGACGACAATTGCAAGGTCTGAGACGACCCAGAAGGCACTTGATTATGATGAACATGGTAAGTTCACTGAGGTCTTGAGCATGACCACTGGTGGGAGGCCACCGAGGGAATGATTGTCCCTAGGGAAGTCAAGTAGACTTGGAAACATCTTTGTCATAGCATTCAACGAGAAGTATAGTACTAGAAAGCAGAAGGTGGCAGAGATTTTAAGACTCCACCTGAGTTACCTTTTAGTGAAAGGGTACGTAGCGAGATTCGCCGAGTTGCCTAGTTATGACAAGAGGATCAATGAGGATCTTGTGGATCGGGCGATCAAATTTGGTGATGGACCAAAGACTAATGTTGGACGCTAGTCTACACCATTGATGGTTAGCACCTATGATTAGGTGAGGTGTAGAATTTGATGTTTTAAAAAGGGGATGGCAAAAGATGCTGTCACTTTTGAATCGCGGATTGTCGCGGGTTGAGACAATCATTGGCAAAAGCTAATGTCGATAATTGAGCACGCCACGCCTCTCAGTGAAAAAGGTGGTATTGCGAAGTTGATGAGTTGCTAGAATATCTAGTGCCACTACTGCGGAAGGTGCCATAAAAAGCGATACGAGAGTTGCGAACTCTTTGTTGTTAGGCTTTTAAACGGGCTTAGTTGGACTGGTTGTGAAACCATAAGTCTTAGTCCTCAAGATTGCAAGCCCCGCCTACATGCTAGCATGTCGTTGACCAGTGGGTGCATAGAGCACGAGATCATAGTTGGCTGGGTGGAAGGAATGATTGGTATTGGTAGTATCTAACCTGTGCAGTTTTGATGTAATCATGGAAATTGATTGATTATGAGAGCAAGGAGCCACAATAGTGCTTCACAAAAGTGATATAGATTTGCTCAGTAAGGATTCCGAATTATGGAATTATTGGAAATTAAGGAGGAACTTCGACGACGCTTATTAGACACAAGATGTGGTGCAGTCATGAGAAATGATTCCCACAGTTTTGTCGTTAGGAATGTGAATGCGTCCGTGGAAGAATCGATGTTTGAAGGAATCACTGTGGTATGAGGATCGCAGATGTGTTTCCAAAGGAGTACTAAGGTTGTCTCCTGAGAAGGTGAAAATCGTGATGACGATTGAATTTAAGGAGTTACTATACAGAGATTTCCATTTACTCTAGTGCGATACCATGGGGGTGCGCTAGTACTTTCGTTGAGAAGAAAGATGGATCCTTGTGATTGTACACACGAGCTAAGAAGAAATTTGGTTTAGTTGAGGGTAAGACCGTTGGGTACAGATTCTGGATTGTCGACCTCGCTAAGTGATAGCGTCTTATTGATCATGGGGTATTATAAGTGTGATTCAGTATTGGTCGAAGGGAAAGTTGGAACAGATTCGACTACAATAACCATGACTGAGTTGATATGACTATCAGAAGAGATAAGTTGAGAAAGTAAATGAGCCACCGTTAACTATTCAAGTGCAGTGATATAGCTTCGATGGTGATTGCTTAATTAGTTGATAGACCGACGCCAGAAGGTATTGTCGGAGAGATGATTCTCGGAAGTCTTTTGGATTGCTCTAAGAAAGGGGAAATGAGGTTGTGATCGAACTAACCCTTGGTATGGAACCGACCTCTAAGCCACCCTATTAGATGTTACTATTGAAATGGAAGGAATTGAAGGTGTATACACATAAGCTACAAGATAAAAGATTTATTCATCTCAGCACACTACTACGAGTTACGCTACACTGACCCCCCCTCCTTTACAAAGGGAAAGGACAAATCATTGCACTTGTATGTTGACTACTGACCGTTGAGGTATTGACAATGTCAAGAGTATCTTAAGAGCTAGGGTGATATTAAGCAATATATAAGGATAAGACTGAGTTGGCGACTTTTCGAGAATATACATTGTGCATGAGCCAGTAAGTGCGAGTCTTGGCTTGGCTGTGTGTTACTCTAAGGACACGTGATCTCATGTGAAGAGATTTTAGTACACCCTACTAAGATAAAAACGGCCATGGAAAGACCGAGTTACGCGACATTGACTGAGATTTGAAGTCTCTTAGGCTTGACCGAGTGTTATTGTGACCTTGTGGAAAGTTACTTGAATGTAGCAACGTCATTGGGGGAAACCATTGAAAGAAGACATGAGGTCTGAGTAGGCCGATAAGAGTAAAGGAAAGCTTCATGGGCTAGAGTAAGAGTTGACTATAGCTCAAAGGTCAATAATTATGTCAGGTCTTGATGGATTGAGCATTCATAATGATGCGTTGTATAGAGGACCAGATTGTGTCCTAACTTAGTGCAGTTGACCTGTAGCACACATTTTGGGGCAGTGAAGCCTCTTGGGTGGTTGATACAAATGACATGATGCATGGCCTGGGGTAGGCTACGACTAAATTTTGCCAGAGGATTTAAAGACACGAAATAGGTGGACGGATGATACATAATCTTCACCAAGCACTTATACTAGTTATAAGTGGTTTCCCAAAAGGAATTTAAGATTATGATTGGAGTTGCGGACGATAAAGTGCCAAGTTTGGAGGAAGATCCTAACTCCCTCAAGGTGACCTCGTTGATAAAGACATTTCACCTTGAGAAGATGAGACAATCGTGGAGACTAAAAGAGGACATGGACTAGGTATGCTCCTCGAGTTGAAGTTTGAACTAATTGAAATTGATGACAAAGTGTCATGCGATGGGAATGGCCAATCAGGAGGGACCGACTTGGAATAAGTCGTCCCGATGATGGAATCTTGGATGTATTTTGCCAGAATGCCGCAACAGAAGTATGGTGGTATTGTGTCGGTAGAGGCGCTGACTATGAAAGAATTTACACAAGGATTGCCAAGGTTATCCTTGAGAAGTTTAAGTTGGGAAAGGTGGACCAAGTTAGACCACGACGTTGACTCTAAGGATTAGAGATAGATGACGAAACGTCGTTAGAGGGAGAAACCGATCTCGAGCGACGACCATAGGGTTGTTTCTTGAGAAGTTGACGAGTCGAATTTCGGGGACGAAATTCCTTTAAGGGGGGAAGATTGTAACAGCCCGCTTCCGACCCCCTTTTTCAAGGCCTAATTGTGCGAATTTACGGGTTTAGTTTGTGGCCCGTTGGCCCCGGGAATTTCTCGGACTAAATCGTAAACTTTCGTTTTGCACGATTTTGAATTTTTGGAAATCGCATTTTAGTCCGCCGAAAATTAGTCATTTACATTTTGGCCCCAAAAACCTTGAAAATGAGGTTAAGGGAAGTTTTTATAATTTTTGGGATTTTTGGGTATTTTTACTATTTTTAATTAATTTTTAATATTTTAATTAATTTAATATTATTGGGTCAACGGTCAACCGTTGACCGTTGACTGTTGACCGGCTTCTTCAGCCACGCGCGGGAAAAGACTTCTTCTTCCTCTTTTCTTTCTTTTTCTTCTTCCTTGGGGCATTTCACCGAACACGTACGGTGCGCACGTGTTTGGGGCCCCACCTCCGGCCGAATCTCCGGCCAACCACCACCACGACCACCTAACCGTCCCATCGGAGTGTTTCACGGCCGTTGGATGGCCGCCACTTGTCCCCAATCGCGAATTTTTCTCCCCGAGCTCGCTTATCCTCTGCTTTTGGACCAGTGCGACCCCTCCACTTTGGAGGCCGGTAACTTTTCACTCCGACCTCCGTTTGACGCACTGTCAGTGGTGACAGATTCTTTGAAACACCATCTTTCAGTCCCATTTGGTAGTAGCCCCTGGTTCCTCCGTATCAGGCGGCGGTGGCCCCCGAAATTTGGCTCCACGGAGCTGTTTTCTGGGTATGAACAGTGCAAACCCTCATCTTTGGAGAGCCGTAACTTCTTGCTCCGACCTCCGTTTTGGGTGCCGTTTGCGCCATTGTCTTCCTCATAATATCTATTTTCCATAGACACAAACCTCATCCAAATATTCTATCTAGATCGCATTTGAGAGGCCCCTAAAGAAGCCCCCACGGAACGGTATTTCTGGGTTTGAACTTTTCCAGATTCGGATCCGAGCGACACCCCATTTTTGGAAGCCCATAAATTTCAGCTCCGACCTCCGTTTGACACGCATTTGGTGGCGTTGGAATCCTTGAAGAACCAGCTTTCTATAGATACCAACCTCTTCTCATGATTCCACCTGGTTCGCCGTCGGGAAGCCCACAAAGTAGCCTTCCCGGAGCCATTTTCTGGAATTTCCAGATTTTGGGTATGAGCTTCAAATCACGATTCCTCCCAATCCTTCGATCTAAAGCCTTTGCCGTTGCTTCCATTGGATTCTTAGGTACTCCTTTACCCTAATATAGGCTTTGGTTGGAATTGATTTGGTCGAGAATCACCCATTTCACCCCCAAACCTCTATGTGCCCCTGTTTTGCCTATGTTGCTGTTCGCCGGCCACCGTACTCTCTCCGGCGACACCCACTCCTCCCCACCATCTCCAATCGATAGATGGGAGTCCCTCGAACACAATGGCACCGATTTCGGCCTTTGGTGTTGAGCCATTTGAGAGAAATCAACCTCCAAAGCACAACCCCTCCCCCTTGAACCCAGATTCCGGCCAGCACCTTCAACGGGCGATTACTCGCCGTTCCGGCCACCTCAAGCGACGCCGCCACCACCATTGGACTCGTGTAAGTCCTCTTTACAAAGCCCAATAGGTTTGGTTCACCAATTTGGCACCATTTGCTCGAATTTGGTCTTAAACCAACTAGTGCTCGCCGAACCCAATTTTAGGGCATTGCTGGTTGTGCGCCTTTGAGGCATGTGCGAGCCATTCCGTTGCCACCCACAGCCATCCATGAGTCCCTCAACCTCCCAGTACCACCAAGGAACATCCCTGGCCGCCGGAGCCTCACCGGAAGTTCGCTGGAGCTCGCCGAGAGCCGCCAATTCGCGAGGAAATCATGTGAGTGGGCTCTAAACCTTTATTAGGCGCATTTACTGCCTTAGTAGAAAATAGCTAGAATGGCTAGGATTGCTAGAATTCCTAGAATTTAGAATTGATTGACTGATTGTTTGACTGATTGATTAATCGAATAGAAGGGTTAGTTTGGCCGATGATAGTTTAACATTAATTGGCGTGTTGAGGTGCCAAAGGTACGAATTTTGTGAAAGTTGAGAAAATTCAACTTTGTTGTGACGGTAGAACAAGTACGAATGAGGAGGCTCGACAGGGTCGGCCACGTACTTCAATAACATTAATTGGCGTGTTGGGTGCCAAAGGCACGAATTTTGTGAAAGTTGAGAAAATTCAACTTTGTTGTGACGGTGGAACAAGTACGAATGAGGAGGCTCGACAGGGTTGGCCACGTACTTCAATAACATTAATTGGCGTGTTGAGGTGCCAAAGGCACGAATTTTGTGAAAGTTGAGAAAATTCAACTTTGTTGTGACGGTGGAACAAGTACGAACGAGGAGGCTCGACAGGGTCGGCCACGTACTTCAATAACATTAATTGGCGTGTTGAGGTGCCAAAGGCACGAATTTTGTGAAAGTTGAGAAAATTCAACTTTGTTGTGACAGTGGAACAAGTACGAATGAGGAGGCTCGACAGGGTCAGCCACGTACTTCAAGGAAAATGGGTTCGTTTAATTATCCTTGTTGGTAATTATTTCCGTGGTTTATTTTAATTAAATTCGCTATTTAATTATTAGTTGTGCAATTTATTTATTAATTTCGCTACTTAATTATTAGCCATGCAATTTATTTATTAATTACGCTATTTAATTATTAGTCACACGATCTACTTATTATTATTATTATTTAATTATTAATTGTGCAATTTATTTATTACTTACGCTGGTTAAGTTATGAGTTGTGCTAGTTAGTTATTAATTGGTTGTGCCATTTATTTATTAATTCACGCAATTTAATTATAAATTGCTTAGTACGTGACTTTAGTACGACAATCCATTTAATTATTCGTCATTGATTCAATATTACTCGATACCGGGTATTCCTATTAGTAGATCTAGCAAGTGAGTAGAAGTACCCTGTGTTGAGACTTAGAGGCGAGCGAAGGGACAATCGTGACACCTTCTAGCTAGGAAATGTTGGTCAGATACGATGACCATTAGATATGTTGTTTAGACTACATGACATGGCGACGTGACTTTGATTTAATGTAAGATTGGATGGATGATGCCAATCGTGGCCAGGTCTAACGCGCTGATGATGTGGCAACTTGGATGGATTAAATGAGGCAATGGGCCCTAATCACTGGTTGAACGTCGGATAATTGATACGGGTGATTGTTTGAGGCATGGTGCTAGCGATGGGGGCAATTGTGAGAATTGGTCAGTCGATCTTGAACGACGTGACGTTGAATTGAGAAGGCTTAGTTAGGGTTTTAGGCTAGTTGTGGACAACCTTAATTAGTTAGTTACGCAATTTATTTATTAATTATGCAATTTATGTATTTAATTATGCAATTTACTTATTTCATATCTGTGCTTTTATTTACTTGTCGGCTCAGGCAACATTGCTAGGTAGTCTTGACACGTGGGTAGAAATTTAGATTTGGTGGGATCTAGATATGAGCTAGATGGCAAGCATTAGATGCCACAGATGGATTTTGGATATGACTCAAGTGACAGGTGTCAGGTAGAGACAATAGTTATTAGGAGGGACGCGATTTGGGACCCTAGGGTGGTTATGTTCCTAGTTTTGGGTTAGGGTTTATTCATTGGGATATTCAAATATCTCACTACCACCAACCCCCACCCCAGGAACTGGTTACCGATCTGGAGAAGGAGCGGTTCAGGCAGGAGCATAACAAGCAGGATTATCCGATAGGAACCGATGGAGGAGAGATCTGAAGAGGAAGAGCTTATCCTAGAGGCAGCATGATGGAGTTCTAAATTAACCGGCTTATGTTAATCAGCAGGACCTATGAAAGAGAAGTCGATGAAAAAGACGGAGGAGGTGGCCGCATAAGAGATTTCTTGGATGTCTTCTAGTTCACTGAGCATATTGTGCATTTTGTGGGTATAAGATGGCACGTAAACTATGTACCGGTTTGATGGTATGAGATGTGCATTTCTATATTTTAGTTTGGTCAGGAGAGATATATACATGTTACTTGTTTCCGCATGTGTGTTCCCTCCGTTTAGTTAAAAACCTCGGCGTTAAGTCAGGGGTCATTGAGAGGATCGACCGTCGGAGGCGAACTAAGTTCAGGGACCACGCACGCTCGGGAATCGGGGCGTGACATAAATTGTTCGAGGACAATGAAGGCAGGTGATTGATCATTTTGCAGAGTGGATTCAAGGTTCTTGGATCGTATTTAGATCTCCTATTTGTTTTTAAGGCAACGAGGAAGATGATGTACGCTCAACTATCACTATCTAATTCATTACCTTAAACAAATGTTGACAGAAGCTTTTCGTGTCTGAATAGATTAAATCAATATATTCTTGCCTTATGGCCGATGCATGGTTGAAGCATCAAGAGAGGACCATTCCGCGCTATATAATTTTGTGTTCATTTGCTTCCAATTTTTTCAAAAAATAAAGTTGAAATACTTATAGATTATATTTTACTGCAAATCTTGTCATACCTTGATTGTCTTAAATTTTGGAGTTGTTTCTTGCGCTATGTGAGGATATTTGACTTGTACAGAAATACGGAGTACTTTAGGTGCAAAGTGTCGCAACCTTCCCAAGAGCAATATAGATACATCTTAGGGAACTTGATGGATTGCCTAACAAAGAATGATTCCTCACAGTAGGTGGGGCCTTTGGTTAGCACTGGCCCTCTAAAATCCTACAAATTGCAACTTTGTTTTTTCAATTATTCATTCATTCAAGATTAGACTTGAGTTAGTACTAACCTATTATGGGCCAATTAGACACTTGGGTAAGATGCGAGAGCCTACGAACCAAGATTTCATTACGCTTAATTAATCTAGGTACTTTCAATAACTTTCATAAAAAGTTTTGCATGCGATCTCCTTAATTGTGTTTCCCCAAACCCTCTAATATGTGAAAGATGACCAAGTATAGCGCTTGGGCAGTAAAAATAAACAAGCAAGCAATAATAAATATTAACCAAACATATCAATAAAGGTGCAAAAAAACTATGAAATGTTGAAATAAAAATCTAATCGATGCCATCTAAATGTAATGCAATCTGCTTCGATTCCACTAAAAGCAATTCTCAATAGAGAATACATTTAACCTCCAAGATACTACAAACGTTTATGTTTGTTATAGCTTCAGTTTCTTGTAGTATAAGAACACATCAGCTCCTCTCGCCTGGTCTGCCAAAATCCGGCCAGTAGCCAAACGAGCCCAGTATATTTGAATGAGCAACGTGATGGAATTTTCAAGGACCCGTGCTTATTGCGTTCTTGGACTTCTTCCCGAATCCGGATCCTCTGACGGTTTGAAGAATAGATCTATTTATGTTCCAAAACTCAATTTCTAGCCAGAAATTGTATCATGCGCGCCCTTAGTGTTACAAAAATAGCTACAGATATATAATGACACCAACGCATATGATATCGAGTTAAATGATTATACATTTTCAAGTTAGGCGGGTAAAGTAATATCTATTATCTCTCTATGTTTTGAACTCAAGAAAAGCAATTAAACAGTAGACAACTGAACCAACTTAAGATAATTTGGGTGGACCTTAACTCCTTAAGGATGCTTGGACTTCTTCCCCTTTGTTAAGCAGATGACCGGCTATTTTCACCAGCCACATAGTCTTCAGCTCCAAAGAAACTTCTTGATGTGAAATGAAGCTGTTCAGACAAATGAAACAAGCATCAAGCTTACGATCTGGCACTATCTTATTACATAAAGACCTGGGAGACGATGGATCTAATACCCCATAAAAAAACAATAAGAAAAGGTTAAGTCTTTCCCACTAAGCGGTGTCACCTAGAAGCCAACTTGTATGATATCCCTATACAGTTCGATAAAGGATAGAGCACCCCCTACATTCAATTGTTATTTGCTCAACCTAATATGCTGCTACCATTAACATTACTAAGGAACTGATGAAGAGAGGACATTGCAAACTAGTAATACTACATGTCCGCACAAAGAAGCCATGTCGAGAGGCATCGACACGAAGCACTAGAACACCATTAGTCCATAGGTTGCAAAGAGCATGCTTCAACATCTTACAATAGGAGACTCTTTTTAGCAAATAAAAGCAGCCACTTTGATCATAGCCGAGCATGATACCTCAGAGAAACAAACATTGTCAGTAAGACATGGCTAACTACTAAGACTCGTGGGCAACCACGTAGCCTTATGTAACAAAACCTCACAATCTTCGAAGCTGCATTGGCAGAGGTTATGCCAAGCAATTCATCAAACAGCTAGAGTGCATTTGTGGGTAAGTGCCCAAAATCCCCCGAATCCTAATCATCTTCCGATGCCTTTAGAACCCAGTCAATCTTTTGTTTTTCGTTTATGGAAACACAGCTTCGCTTGATGCTAGTAGCCAAACTACAGAAGCAGGAGCAGGCGAGAGAGATGTAGCAGAATGGAAGTTCCATGAATTTGGAACTTCGTCAAACTTAAGACTTCCTGCTGTGGACACTTTCAGCTGCATCACCATCCATTGGATCGTCCACCATCTCCGATCATTAACAGCCGCCGTCAGATCTCCGTCGCCAACCACCGCAGCCTCGGCCATCTTGGAGCAGAGCATCTAACGCTCACCACCACCACCAATCGAATTTCTCTCCTGCTCTCTCTCTCTCTCTCTCTCTCTCGACTAACGCGCTGGAGATTACTTTTAAGCTCATGATTTCACACTCCGCATGAGAATCCATTCACCACAACAACCACAACACGCTCTCTGAAGATTGGTGCGCGCGTGCGAGAGCTGAGGAACAGAGCGAAGCACGAACACACCTGCACTGACCGAGGAAACCTCCTTGTCTCATCTTCACCGCGCCAGACCAAATCCAGTGTCTTCTTTCGGACTTGTTTGAGACTCCACACATGCAGTGCACACGTTGCAGTATTGTTTGTGTCATGTTTGCAAGATTCGTGCGAGTACCCGGTAGTTTATCTCGGTTGTCACTATTAGCTTGCACAATATTCATTTCAGGACGTGCTCTTTGTTGAATTTGCACACCCGCGGCAAGTGTCTATTCTTATTGTACATCACTCGAATTTACTGGATTCATTGTACATATTTTAAAATATGTTGATATCTTGGCTACGGCTCCCAGTGTTCCACAAAAATATGTTGATTTCTTGGCAATGAATGCTGTGTATGTTCATTACATGCTGTAGTCATGGCTATAAATGCTGTTTGAGACTTAAATTTGCTGGGTCCACGTTCAAACAACAATCATGTTGTCGTGCTTTCAGTTTGCTGAAATTAAACATGTGCCCACCGTACACACATTGATGATCCTCATTTGAGTTCCCCTTGTTCTCATCTTGATCACGTGAGCTCAAATACACTTGCAGGAGGATATGTTTCAAGTCCGTTACAGAATAATCATGAAGTTCAGCCTTTCAGGTTCTGATTTTGTCCTGGATTTTGCTAACTTCGCTGTTGAATAACGATGCGTGCTAGTTTGACGCTCATGCAAGTGTGGTTTTGATTACCCATGATAAGGTGACAATGTATGCTTGACTGCGCTTTTGAGCAAACTGTGCTTTTTCTAAAACCTCTCCTCTGCCACTTATCTTTGTGAAAGCCCTGTTTTCTCAGAGACTGAGTCTCGTCAAAATTGTTGCACCCGCTCGCTCTCTACCTCTCTGCCTTTCTATAGTTGGCAGAAACACGAGAGTGCGTGGGGTCGGCTGTGATGTCTCGACTGAAGCCCCGACGCTCTTATCCGACTTTACGAAACAAACCACCCCACTTCAAACGATCGCCGTGGAGAGGGAAGGTTTTAGCAGAATCAGAATTTAAAAATTATCTGATAATAGCATCTGGAAAGTGAGCCTTTTTTTCTTCATACTAGCCTTCCAACGAACATATGAAATTGCAGTATGCCTAGTATGCCCAGTGGCTGACTGATCCTTAGATCATCTGCTTTAGCAGCGGATGCATCTGAAACAGATGATTCATAAAGCAACTAGATCACCTTTAGTCAACTAGTTCACTTTCCCGATAGGTCTCCTACTCATGATATTAGACTCTACCATGAGCATATTCAATTTTCGACATCTCTTTTTTTTATTCCTATTATGTCGCTCAATCTCCAGGAAAGAGGATCAAGTCATACATATAATATTGTGATATGTGAATCTCGAAAAGTTAGGGCAAGTGATTTATGAAAGAGTTCCACAATAAACTGGATCCAAGATGGGGGTCTCTCTCTTCGATGGTCTAACAACATTCTAGCTTGAAGTCCTTGCAATTAGAGAGAATCTTATGTTGGCACGAGCAATACTACTGTCATGATGAAAATAAAGGATATTAGAATGGCATCAAATTGGTAGAAAATGTTTTTCTTAATTTCCACCAAAGTAAATCAATTAGAATTAACATTCAAAAAAGCAACATATCAAGTAAATTCACTTTCAATGAGGCTTACTCTTCTTGTCCAATACAGTTGACCTTACAAACAGAAGAAAAAGAAAGACTAAATAACACTTTATATTTAGTGTCACATTTTCCATAAGAATACAATGACTAAATCATGTGATTTTGAGTTAATTGATTTTCTTATCATCAAGTCACAAAGGCCGGCAAAATAATATCTAGGTATCTCCATGTTATGAACTCAAGTAAAACAACTGAACCGTAGACTATTAAACTAACTTAAGTTATGATAATCTGAGTTGAATATTACTTGTCAATCCATGTGACGATGTTACTTTGGACTCTCAAGAGCTATGAGCCTAACATTATAAATATTTGTCCACCAAAAGAAGATTGAATGAACTAATCATCATGGCATGGACATCCATAATGTTTCAATAGTAGGAGTAATATTGACACCATGTAAAAGAAGAGAAAGATATTCGAAGTTATGATAGTCATCACAATGCTCATTCAAGAATCCAAAAAGTGAATGCTTCGACACGGCCAAAACAAAGTCGGATTCTGCTCCTGTCAAACAAAGAGTTACTGTTATCTATATCTAACCAGCAAATGATGAGCCAACAATACATCTTGCGTATTCTCAAAACAATGTCAAATAGGTCATTATATTCCTACAAGGAGTTGTGCACATCAACAAAATCATGCTCAAGAAGGGAAAATCAGTCAAGACAAACTTTAATATCATTGTCATTGTCAACCAGAGACTAAACAACTCCTTTTATTTTTCCTCCAAACTAGGCCCTCTCTCTTGGAGTACAGGGAGTAGTGTAAATATCAGCCCCCCTTGCCCAATCCGCCAAAATCCGCATATGGCCAAACATGCCGGTATGTCTGATCAGGAATTGAGCATGGCTATGATGTCCTTAGAATTGGTACCAGCATGAACAACTCCTTTTAAGAAATGGTGCGCTGCCTGAAAGACACATGGTTACTCGGATTCTTGGACTTCCTCGCTGCTATTGTAATCATGCAAACAGTCAACACCAAAGAAACTTCTTGGTGCTAGATAAGGCAGCCGAAAGGCCAACATTGATACAAATTCCCTATACAATTTGATAAAGGATAGAGCCCGCACATTCAATTGATTATTTGCTCAACCATTATGCTACACAAGTGCCATTATCAAGAAAATGACATAAAGAGGACATCCCAAAAAAAAAAAAAAAAAAGAATGAGACATTCAATAAAGTACCGGCCCACTGTGAACACCCCGGACAGTAGCACATGGACACCATGTCGAGAGGCATCAACACCATGCACTAGAACACTCTTAGTGCTTTGGATGCGAAAAGCTTACTTCAGCATCTTACTACGGCAAACACTTACCAGCAAATAAAAGCAGCAATTTTGATTGTAGCGAGCATTACACCTGAAAGAAACAGACATTGTCAGTAAGACTTATCTAACTACTAACACACCTCAGAATTAACCAGAGAAGTGGGCGAGCGTACAACCCCAACAAAACCTCACAATCTTCGAAGCTGTACTGGCTAAGCAATTCATCAAACAGCTTGACTGCATTAGCGAGTAAGTGCCCAAAAGCCCCTCATTAATGAATCGCATGACAATTCCTTTAAACCCCAGTCAAACATTCCCATAAGAAAGACCGACTTCAATTGAGCCAATATAGAATTTGAAGAAGGCAAATTTCTTATTTTGACATCAAGTTTAGGTAGACATGTTTAGGCACACAAATGTACTTACCTTAGTGAATTCGGTGTGGATGGTTTCAAGTTGATAAGGTTCGGATGGTAGTATCAAGGTCGCCCTCCCAACGCCATTCATCATCCCCGTCGGAGAGGAGTACTTTATCTAGATTTGGTGTCCTCAACGCCCCCTTGCAGAATTTGTTCATCTTGGGGCATTGCTTTACGACAATACGCTCCAATGCTGGGAACCTGAAAGCGCAATTCGTGGGGGAGAAACTCTTAAGCCTTGGTACATCGTCGAGTATCAGCTCTTCTAGCTCGGGGAAGGAGATCTCCTCTGCTCCATTTCCATCATCCGTGACCACGTCTTCCATGGCACCACAATTTCTTAGGGTTAGCCAAGTAAGGTGGACCAAACTAGTCACTGCTGAGCAAGTCCCCATATGAACTAAACCAGCGCAATCCTCTATTTCTAATTGCTTCAATCTTTGGAATGAAGTGCAAGATGGAAATAAGATCGATAAACTCGGGCACTTCTGAACGAACAGATATTTAATCTGTTTGAGGATTTCAGCCATCAAGGAGCCATCTTTCCAGACTTGCCTCAGGTTACACAGCTTAACCAGGTCGAGTTGCTCCAGATTTGCGAGTGCCTTGACAGGGTTTTCTACGTCAGTAAGTCCTCCACAGGAAGTGGCTCCCCCAAGTCCAGACGCATCTTCTGGGAATATCTCCTCGAAGGAACTACAGATCACACGAAGTACTTCTAGTTTGGGGAAACTCTGGAGGAGGAAGTTGGAAGGAAAAGCGACATTTTCATCATGGTAACATGACAACCACAGCCCTGTGAGATTGCCAAAGATGGAATGCTGCTGCGTCATCGCAACCTCAACATCCTCCCTCGTCAACATCGATCCCTCCAAGCGGGGAAAGACCTGCAGGAATCCTCCAATTAATTAGGTCACGAAATGACTAATATGTCCTTCCGTTCTAGGGAAGAGAGGAAAAAAGAACCCAAAGAGCCATTTATCATACAAGGGTACATAAGCCGAAATAAATGGACGTTGTTAGCATTCCGTGGGGTTACAAATAAAATCTAATTCTATGTTCTTATATCACTCATATAACATTCAAATATGTTGGTGATCCTCAAGAATAAATGTCGGTAGATTATTACTTAGAGTAGTTGGCAGTTTTGAAATAGAAAGAAAAAGATTTTTACTTTTTAGAGCTATATATGTAAGTCACTCATTGTACTTGACAGTTAGCGACCAAGGAGCATGGGACTTTGTTCCAAATGGACATAGTACTTAAAAAAAAATTCACTTTTGGCAAACGGATAGGTCAAATTAAAATTAAATAGTTAAATCCTAGCCATAAGACATGAAGAGCTCATTGGAAACATGATTGTCTACACAAGTTATTCCTTGAGTGGTTTTTCTCAAAGAAAAAGTTGGGATTATTAGATTATATACCAAAAAATATTTGCTGGAAATACTTAACAGGAGTCACACTTTAAATTTCTAAGCCATTCACAAGTGTGTTATGGTGAGTATTAATAAGCATGAAATCTTTTACAATTTTAATTTCTTGCAAAAAATAACAAAATGCTGACATTTTTGCAAATAAACCAAGGAAGACAACAACAGAGAGCTATTATATGGACGATACCTCTTCAGAAGAAAAAAATGCATGTTGGTTCTCGCTGATAGTTGTCCCTTGGCAGTTTTGGAATTCACAAGTAAATGAGAATGACCTCATCTTACCACAATGTCTCACTCGTAATTGCTTCAAGAGTGGCCATGTTGAAGTATAAATACTCCTATAGAAGCTCCTCCACTTTGGCAACTCAAGTAATCTTAAATCGGTTAGTCGCGGAAAGAAGAGATCACCTGCTCTCAATTCTTCTCCTTCTTCATCCATGATAATTTCCTCCACCCCACAATCATATATGTAGAGTTTTTCGAGCTCTGTCATACTTTTTGCCATTGAAACTGGAAATAAGCTTTTTAGGCTCTCACAACTTCCAATGTCCAATTGTTGTAAGCGTTGGAATCCAAGAGTCCCACAAGGGGACCCACTCCACATGTGCTTCATTTTTGGGAGACGCCACAAAACTAATTTTCTCATTTCTAAAGTGCTTGTCAAACAAGCTTCGCCAAAATCGCACTCTTGATTGTTAAATACTACTTCTAAAGATCCACAATCAGTCATAGTTATCTCCTTTAGGTTTTGAAATCTAATGAAGATGGCATGAGATGAAAATAAGGATGAAAGCTTCTTACAATGCTCCACTACTAGCGTCTCAAGTTTGGTAAAGGAATTTGAAGCCAGCTCAACAGGCCATATGTTCTCCACATTATCCATGTGCAAGATCTTCATCGATTCCATATTAGGAAACTCAACCTGTTATTTTTCATTTCAAGTCATTAAAGCTGACTCTCTACTTGGCAATAAAGAAAGTACTTTAATTTTCAAGAATAAGCTAGGAAAATCATAGGAGAAACAATATTAGTATAATAGTAAGAAAAGAAGACTAAATGAACGTAATTTTCTTTTTAGCGGATACCACCCTTTAACATCCATTCTTCTAAGTGGTTCTTGTCATATTATCTCCAAGTAGAAAGCATAAATAATTTAAAATATTATGTTTGAGCAGTACCATAATCCATTGCCTCCAACATGGCCTATCTTAGATTTCACTCATGACACAACGCACTTACACAACAGCCAATGTACTCCCCCTTTTCTTTGAACCGCTTAAAATTATCGCTCGTGCATTCTAAGGTATTGATGGAAAAAAAAAAAACCTTTAGCACAAACCAATGCTTCATTGATCTTGCACTTCAAAATTATGTCCGACGAATTATAGACTTTAGGAAAACATGACTGATGCCGAAAAATAAATCCAACAATAAAATCAAAAGATGGTAGAGTACAGCAGGATGGGATTCTTGAACCACCAGCTAGTTTGCTTCTTTCCTTAGTTTAGTTTTTCGATATTTGCTACTTTCTCCCTGGTTTCTAATTATCTAAATTAGCTTGATCTCCTCAATATCAATAGGTATTAGAATGTTTCTGTGACAGCATCTTATTATTGTGGGATGATTCTAGACCAAAGGCCAGTGCTACATACTTATTTTAGTTGCTACACTTGCATTTCTGATTTTATATGCTCATGAATGGATTTCGTGACCATTGAAAGTTCAGTCGCCATGCTTGCTGATTTGGCGCCACTCCCTGCTTGATATAATACTCTTTTTGAGTATTGTTTCAATATTTATTAAATTTGCTATATTGAGATTTTAAAAGAGTAAGGGGTTATTAAGATTACTACGTTGATCAGTATGGAAATTACAATTGTTATGATTCTCATGCTATTCTCATGCAATTACAATTGTTATGATGGAAGAAAAGGCCGATCATTGATTTTTAAAATTTACCTTTTACCTTCTTCAAATTGTATCAACTTTTACACTTGACTTTTCGTTTACATATTATGTATCGAGACTATATTATATATATATATATATATATATATATATAACAAGAGAAGAGAAGAAAGTCATAATCACTTAGTTATTGAGGTTATTGAATTTAGACTCACATTTTGTGCGTTCTAAATCTTACAAATTAGTGGCATAGTAGACGCAATCAATTGTTGTTAGCCATTATGGTCTTTCATAATATCTCCAGTGGCAAGGTAAAAGTATCTCAATTATTTTCTATTGAATATTCTTGAACCAACCACATTACATATTAAGTAAAAAAAGGACATAGAACAGCTTTAAATATAACAATGAACATTATTTTTTTTGGTAAAGTAAGTACTTGTATTGATCTTCAAACCAAGCAATGTGTACAAGGCATCAGCTCTCGGTTCCACAAAAACTTACACTTAAATGGCTTGTAATTGGCAAACCGATAATTAATTGATTGTAAGTTGTAATTTGAATTTGGCATTTTTCTACAATCTAAGAAAAGAAAAAAGAAACCATGTCTTATCGAAAGATTAAAAGTGAAAAAGTAAACATGAATTGATGAAGTAGTTAGAAAAATTTACTAGCCCCGTGCATAACATGAGCTAAAATTCTGGTAAATCTGCAACGCCGAATAGATGACTTATTGAACCAAATTTATATATAAAAAAAAAGGGTTCATCATTTTAAGATCCACGGTTGCCTAAATATCCGTGAACTAGTTGCAACAGCACCATAGGCATCAAAGTCAATATCAGCAATGGGTTTAACTTAGTTTAGTTATTCGATATTTCTCTAGTTTCTTCATCATTTCTAATTATCAGATTTTCTTCCAGCTTTCAAAAATCTAAACCTAACTTTTTATGCTCTTTCGTTTAGCATAATTTGTTACTGAATCTGGATCTACTTGTCATCAATTGGTAACCGGGCTAGATCTCCTCAACTGAATTGGTTTTAGAATTTTGCTTTGACTGCATTTTATCATTGTGCAATGATTCTAGACTCAAGGCAAATGCTATGGTACTTATTTTAGTTGCCACAGTTGCATTTCTGATTCGACATGCTCATGAATAGCTTTCATGCCCATCAAAGTTCAGCCGCCATGCTTGTTGATTTGGAACCACTTCATGTTCAGTATAATATTCTCTTGGAATATTTTTTCAATATTTATTGAATCTAATTATTAAAGTTTAAAAAGAATAAGAGGTTATTAAGATAATTACTCTGATTGGTATGGCAATTACGTTTATTATGATTCCCATATTATTTTAATAGTTTTGACAACATTATCCCAAGGATTGCCGTAATTATGATCTTCGTAAATCCTAAAAAATCTTGCAGCAATCATACTTACTTTTTTAAGAATTTGATAGAAGATTTCAATAACTTCGGTAAGAATTTATTAGATTCAATATAAAACTGTAAGAAAGATACGAAAACTATCCACAATCAATTCTCTAATATGCAAAAGGGCATGGATAAGTAATCTCAATATCTTGACAAGTAAAATAAGGACTTTTGTTTATAATAATAATGAAGTGAGTGGGATAAAATTGAACTAACTAGGAATGTAATTTCTATTGTTAATTGTCCATAACCCTAGCTAGCCAGTGGCCCTATGAGGGTCGATTGGCCTCGCCATGACCCTGGTGAGGGTTGTAGACTCTAGACGGCAAGATGTGCTGCTCCCTATCACCTAGCTGAAGTCATAATTACTGGTGTTGATGCAAAGTTGGTTATGTATCCACAGCATCTCAAAGAAGAAAGAAAATCACATGAGCACCAAATTAGCTGAGATAAAGGAAAGAGGAAAACCTTCTTGTCAAATAAAGAAAGCGGACTTTGATCAAAACCAGCAGATGTCTCATTCATCGTCTCCACTATTGGTGCTGGCAGCCTCAATATGAACGCCTTGAGTTCAGTGCACCCCGAAATTGAGAGCTTTCTAAGAGAGGGAAACTCATATGAACAACTTCCTGAGCTGAAACTAACCAAGCTCTTCAGGGAACAAAGCTTCAATTTACGTAAATGAGAAAACTTCACTGCCTTCAACTTTCGCTCTTCACCTTCTTCCTTGACAACTACTTCCTGCATGTTATCACAACTAGAAACATCTAGCTTCTCAAGTTTACCAAGACTCCTAGATGTGTCATTTGTGAAGAGATATCTCAAATTGTGGCATCTGCCCAAGCTAAAGTTAGTCAGACTAGGAAGACTCAATGTTGCTTTGATGCTGCTTGTCACCAACGCATTCAGCCTCGGCAGGTCCCACAACTTTACTTCTTTTAAGTCTAAGAAGACCAGACGTTTTTGCATTTTCTTAGTATTGACAGCAACATGTTCCACTAATGCTTCCAAAGAGGTACACTTGACCAGCTCAATCATTTCCAGGCTCTGGAACCTCACTATTGATGTCGAGGGAAAAATATGAGACAAATTTTCACAATCTCGGACCGTGATGGATGCTAGTTTGCATAATGATCCTTCACAAAGTTCATTGTGCCATATCTTCATTAACCCGCATAATGACACGAGGGTCAACTCCTCCAAGCTTGGAAAAAGAACCTGTTAGAAAGGACCATATGTAAGTTTCTCAACCACGAACTCCTAAAAATCCTTATTTGGATGAGGTTGGTTACCCATGATAATATGCTCTATCATGTCCACTCAAGAATGAAGTTGGCTACCCGAGATTATACATTTCATAGAAAAACAAAAGATGCATGGAGTAGCAAGAAGCTCTAAAAGGCATGCTGATAGACAGAGTTTCAACTGCTTCGTAGGCGATAAGACTAAAGTTACCAAGAATAATCTACGATAAGCATAAATTAGAAAATTCAAGATACATTTACTCACATTTTGATGGAAGAGTATAGGCAATGACAAGCTAGAGTTGACACCACCAAGCGCTTGTTGCGAACCTGTATCAACTGTTACTGACTGTTGCTTTCCTTCAAATGTAGAGAATGTTGTCATTTTGGGGCATCCAGATATCTTCAGTCTTGTTAAGAATGGACAGTGAATACGGCACGTCCCACGAGAGAATGTATTGAGATTTGGCAATTCTTCAAGAGATAAAGAGTTTAACAAAGGGAACTCTAAAGTGTTGATGGATGCAACTTCCTCCGATTCTTCTTCTTGCACGTCTATAATCTCCTCCAATAGCTTACAACTTGCTATTTCTATTTCTTTTATTTGCTGGAGCGTTTTAGCCACGAGAGAAGAAAAAAGAAACCTCAAATTCCCACAATTTTGCACCCTCAATGCCCTTAAGTTTCGAAAACACAATGGTATGCTTGGATTCTTGCTCCATATGTATTCCAACCTTGGTAAGTCAATCAAGGTTAATGTGGTCAATCGAGATAGAATTTCAGCATCCCTACTCAATGTCAATCCTTCAAGGTCGAATACTTCTTGTATTAACTGACAACTTTCAACTGTTATGGCTTCCAAATGCTGAAGCTTTTTTACCAAATTTGATGGGAAGATGCTCAAGAGGAATGCGCAATCCTCCACCTCTAGAAATTTTAATTTGCTCACATCTGAAGGAAATTGAGAATTCCATATCTCTTTCAATTTGGGAAGTTCAGATAGTGTCAAGGATTCCAACCAGGGCAATGAAACCTTAAAAAGTAAGGAGAGTCACGTTATGAAGACCTATGCAATGATTTTTCTGCAAGGAATGGATAACCCCTTGATCTCACAATACTTGTAAGTAAAAATTATGAGCATGCGTTGCACGTGAAAACTTAATAAAGGAAATAATCCCATACAATAGATTTAAAATTTGATGGAAGAAAAGGCCGATTATTGATTTTTAAATGTTGCCTTTTCCTTTCTTTAAATTGTATCAACTTTTACACTTGACTTATCATTACCTACTATGTATTGGGACTATATTGTAAATGACAAGAGAAGAGAAGGATGTTATAATCACTGAGTTATTGAGGTTATTGAATCTACACTCACATTTTGGGCGTTCTAAATCTTACAAATTAATGGCATAGACTCGATTAATTGTGTTAGCCATTATGGTCTGTCATAATATCTCAAACGGCAAGGTAAAAAAATCATCTCAATTATTTTCTATCGAATATTCTTGAACCAACAACATATTAAGTAAAAAAAGGACACAGCACAGCATTAGACATAACATTTTTCTTCAATCTAAAAAAATAAAAAAGAAACCATGTCTTATCAAAAGATAAAAAGTGAAAAGTAAATATGAATTGATGAAATAGTCAGAAAAATTTACCGTCCCCTAACATGAGCTAAAATTCTGGTATATCTCCAAAGCGGAATAGATGACTTATCGAGCCAAAAGGACCTAAGAGACCCTTTCTCGTCATAAAAAATACAATTTACGTGGAGAGTTAATCATGTAACCAAGGAAAAGAGTTACTTAATTTAATAAATAGTTTTAGTCGAGCATCATGCTTTTACAGTTTCGGGTCACACGATAAACATAATTTTAACAAGATAATTTTAAAAAGGGTTTCCGTATTTTTATTCTATACTAACAGAATGGTTTGAGAAACTTTTGAATCCAAGCAACAGTGGATAAATGAGTGATAGATGTATTTCTAACAAATACTTTCAAGCAATTTTTTCTTACAAATAAATAAATTTAAACATGCGCAGTGAATATAAATTCTACCAGTAATATTAGAAAACTGATTAATATGAAGGTTTTGGGTAGATTCTCTCACCACAAGAGGTCCCTATTACAATCAGGGGTGACGAAAAAACAAGTTGGCCTATTAAATATTATATTTGATTTTTCATTTCGTAGTCGCATAATAGTTCCATCGATTAACATATAACATTGTAAAAAAAAGTATATAACGGAAGTTTGTCAAAGCTACATCTCAAAAAAAAAAATAAACTTAGGATAATTCCAAAGTCAATACTTTAATGTGATTATAAATCAGTTATCTAAATAATACAATTTGTGGACGATACAAATGTTACTCAACAAATGTTGTCGTCTGGTTGATAAATGCAAATTACTTTGTTAAAATTGCACAAAATTTCTATACGTTATATCTCCAATGTAAATATCAATAAGTCAATTTCTTTAAATACTGCTAAACATTTGGGACTTCAACTGCTGTGAAAGGTATGGAGGAAACTGGAAAATGCTATGAAAGTTGGAAACTTAATTTACGTTATTTTGTCTTTCCTCATATTTCATTATCAAGATTTAGCGAATTGAGAAGTGAACTAACTCATGCTTAAACAAGTATTTATAAGATTAACACATTCGGTAGAGAGCAATATCCATATTTGTAAGTGAGGCATCAGAAGACTAGTCAAAGAAGGTTTCCTCCAAGTAGGATGATCAGACGAATGGGAACATGACTCTTTCAGAAATCATGAAATTTACCTGTTGCCCATCCAAGAATGCAATTGAATGGTCCTCGGTTTTATAGAAGCTCGTCATCCTTGGCAAGTTTTTTAGGGTCAGCCTACGCAACTTGCATGGCTTCACATCGGCATCATCATCTATTTCATCGGTCTCGGCATTTCCGACAATTTGCTGCATCAAGTGGCATCCGGTTATATCAATCTCTTCCAGCTGCGAGAACATTGTCATCATGGATGAAGGAAACAAATGTTTGATTTCACTGCAGTTTTTCACTTTCACGATCTTTAGTTTGCTGAAGGATTCTGGTGCAAGACAATCGCGACAAATCTTCTCCAGTTTGTTCAAATTCTTGAAAACCAACGATTTCAATCTCGTAAATGCAGGGCACCATGTGGAGTCAAGGACGTATTGAAATGAGAGGTTATTTTTTACGTGAAGATGCTTCAATTCCCGAAAACCTTTGGTGCACAAGGCATGAATGCTTTCGACGCCATTTTGCGATCCATCCAAGCGGAGATCTTGCGTTCTCTCCAAACATTCCTGCATCCACACTTCATGGAGAAGATTTCCGGAATCTAGTTTGAGCTTTAAAGTTCTGGATTCCTTGTATTCACCCCACCAAAGATGAGCACTCCCAATTCGAATTTTATGCTCATTCAGATTCCCAAATGGTAGTTCGCTTGAGAGATTGGTAGAATGAGGAATGGTGATGTACAAAGCTGTCAACTTTTTCATGCTCTTCAACTCGGCCAGGCTAGTGTTGCTTCACGGAGCTTTGTCCTCGGCCTCCCATTGACAAAATCTATCAATATACAATTCTTCCAAATTAACTAGGCTTTTGAGGACACCAGGTTCAATAATTTCGAGCCTGGAGCACCCTGTCAAGTCTAAAAATCTCAATGCTTTTAGTTTGCCTATCTCTTTGGGCAGTCGAGCGATTCTTGATCCCTTGAGACTTAGGAACTGCAATCCTTTTAGCTTTCCTAGAACAATCACATCGTCTAGATAGCATCGATCAATAGATAGTGACTTGAGGTTTTTAAGGAACTCAATCGATGGAGGTAGAGTGATAAAGGATAGGTCAGTTAAGTCCAAGACTTGGAGCTTCTCCAATTTTTCAAAAAATGACTCAGGGATTTTGAGATGATGGTTCTCTTCAAATATCAGAAGCATCCTCAAGTTTGGGCAATCCAATTTCGCAGGAAGCTCATCAATGCCGACATAGAAGAAGGACATACTGATGCACTTTTCGAGCTCATCCTTTGTCATTAAGTTAAATTCATAACCCTTCCTCCCGACCAAGGCATTCCACTTGCAGGAAGCAATAGAGATGGCCGCGTTAACAAATATGTCATGCATTCTGAACCACTCCCCATCATCGGTATCTAATAACAAAGAGGAGTCCTGCAAGCTATGTAAATCAACAATCAACCTGCATCTAGCCTTTTGGATGGTTTCGTTGAAATCTTTAAACAAACCCAAACCCATGCAATAGATAAGGGAATCCCTCCTGGAAATTCTCCCATAGATTAGAGCACAAATCAAGAACAATAATCTGATCCTTTCTTCTTTGATGTCATCGTAACTTAGTTCCACTAGTGATTTCACCATCGACACTTCCCCATTGGTCGAAGCATTCATCCATTCAGCCAAATCTTTGTGCTTTAACCTTCTTCCCAATGAAACGATCAAAAGTGGCATGCCTCTGCAATTCTTGACCGCTTCATCTACCCATCGTCCAAACTCAGGATTGTTGACTTTGTCTCCAACTGTCCTTTCAAAAAGTCTCCGAGCTTCTCCATGCTCTAACATATTGAGTGGAAATTCTTGGTCGGAGCCCATGTGAGTGCGCAAAACCTCTCGATTTCTAGACGTTAGCAATAGCTTGCAACCTTTTACTTTATTGCCATCTCCACAAGGGATTCCGATGTCCTTCAACTCTAACTTGTCCCACAAATCATCCAAAATTATGAGAATGTTTTTGTTAGAATGGTTCTCTAATCTCTTGCACAAACGATCTGCTCGCCCAAGAGCAGTTTCCTCATTCATTAGTTTCAAACCTAATGCATAAGCAATTTCACCTTGGATTCTTTTCAAATCTAGTTTGCACGATATATTTGCCCTAGCAACCTCATGGAATAGATTCTCTTCTTTAACTCGCCTTTGAATATCATCCAAAAGTTTGGATTTGCCCACCCCACCTGGTCCATAGACCCCAATCACATGATTCTTGTCATCAACTAAAGCCTTCATTACGTCCTCCATGATTTTGGCCCTGGAATCCAAGACATCTACTTTGTTGTCAAGAGGTCTTGCGGCGGAAGTGGTGTCGGGGATAATTCCTATCGGAGGATTCTCATGGTAGACCTTCTGAAAGTTACTATTTTGGCTTTGCTCATGGAGTCTCTGAATGACTACCGTCATCTTCTTCACCTTTCTGCCAATTGAATGGCGCAGCATGGGGTTGAAAGGCCACCCATGAAAGCAAGCATCTGTTGCGCCTTTGCCCCGTTTCAACAGGCTATCTGCCATCTTCATCTCCTCCTTCACACTCTCCAGCCAATTCTTAATTGCTGGGTATATAGGTTTTCCGTTATTCTCGGCTTCTTGGACGTCGTTCTGCAATTTTTCTCGTGTAGTCTCAAGCTCCTTAGCTCCATTTTCAAGATCTTCGAGGTAGCACTTGTAGCACAGCACGTACCCGAATTGGCGTCCAATGGGAGCAAACAGGTACTCCCCGAGTTTCGACACTAGATTCGTTCCAACATTGCTAGCAAATGCCTCACACATAATTGCTTCTTTAATTTCTGGAGTTTCCTTTTTCCACCCTTCTTTTGCTCCTCTTCTTGTTGTCTCCTTTTATCATTCGCTTAAACAAATGGGTTCTGAGGAAACTGAAAAGAATGCAGAACCAATCGGTTAGAATAGTGAGACAAAACCATTTGATGTTTAGCTAATTTGTTGTCCACCTGTCTTCTTTCACATTAGTTCGACAATTGAAGATTCTTTTGAAAATTGACTGTTAGAATCATTTCGAACTTTTTTCTCTATATTTCGAAGCTTATAACATTTTTCATTTCCATGATTTTGCAAGCAAGCAATTAGTACAGGTTACGAATTAAAAGATGCCGTGTACTTCTTAAATAGCTGGTAAATTTGTTTTTGGACGTTTGAACCATCCACCACTTGGTTTTGATAACAGATACTTCCTAGAAATTAGCAGATGATGCCATGTCACCCGTAAATTAATAGATAATTTCTTCAAAATGGCCACACCTAGATGTGGGAAATCCCAAATTAAAGGACAACACTGCATCAAGTAAAAGTTTTGATACTGTTGCTTTATTATAAGTAAAATAAATAAGCTGAGGCTACTTTTACCCGCTCTTTGGCTGGTCCTTCTTAGACCATAGCATATGTCGTTATAAATTAAAAGAGAACTATTTTTTTAAAGGATGCATCTAAATGTGAGAAATTCCAAAGTAAAGGATAATGTTGAACCAACTAAAATGTTTGATAATGTCACTTTATTTCAAATAAAAGATAGGGTAGGGCTATTCTTACCTCTCTTTGGTTTGGTATCTTCCTCCTATTATCAATTGACCAAAATATCCTTCTTCATTCGGGAACAAAGTCAGTCACCAATTCACCCTACTTTTTTTTTCTCTCTCGTCTCCTCTTCACCTTCTATATTTGAAAAATCAATTGATGATCATCAATTAACCATACTTTTTGTAATTTCTGAAGGAGTAAATTTGGTAATATTGTTACGTTCATAATTTTTTTACCAACAAACATGGCCACTATTGTCTTTTCCAATTAGCTTCCGTGGCAAACAGTGCTCATGTGGTAAGCTGAATTGACATTTTCTATTGTTATAAAAGTAAAATGAATAAAATTGCTGATTTAAAACTTAATACAAGATGATCTTTATCGAAGAGAGATGAAAAAAGAATAAAGAAAAGAGCAACGGAATCTTGAAGCAAAAGCAAATGTCGCGTTTTCCTTCTCTTTCTTCCTTTTAATTTGCAGAGAGATACAAACACAAACATAATGCAGTGAAAAGGAGGAAGATTGAACAGGAACAGGAAGTCATGATTCGGACGTTATAATGACCACATAGAGCATTGATCGGACAGTTTCAGAAGATGCAAAGGATCTTTCGATGTGCTTTGTATTTGAATATACAAGTGAATAGAGAGGCCTGATCGCAAGCCTTGTCGTGGAGTTATCAGTGTTTGGAGATCGATTGAGGCAAGGCTCGCAAGCAGTCTCCATGGCGATCACCGTAACTCATGTGATCTTCGCGAGTGGTTTTGTGATTGCGGCCATTCATTTTCCTTCATTTTTTTTCCTTTTGTAGAGCTATAAAAGAATTGTGAGTCCGACCAAGACAACACTAGACAGCCTATCCCAAGCAACGCTGCCAACAGCGTTGTCTCCAGGGTGAACTTGCCGACTCTGTTCGCTGGAGAAAATGATTTATATCCGGTGGCATTGGCCACCGGAGTCAAAAGAACACTGAGACCACACGCCCTTTCTGCTTCTAGTTTTTGCCTTTTTTTTATTACAAAAATTGTATTATTTTCAGTTCAAAATTACTATTTGTACTTTGTTTACTTTTCAAGTTGAAAAAGACGACAAGGCAGCTATCACGTAAGCTGTGTTAGTCACGTCCTTGCCACATAGTTTCATTAGGACAGAAAAGAAAAGATAACAGCGGCCATGTCTGTCCCATGATTAAGAGTAAGTCCTTTTTTTTTCAGACATTTGAAAAGCGGGACTATTTTTCTCTCTGTTGATGTTACTACCGCATTTTACGGATTCTGAATTTTATCTAAAAACCTTCTTGTCCTGAATAAAAGAAAAAGACAATTTTGATTTTTTCTTATCTAATAATTTCTTTTTATAAAAATCGTGGAGTACCTGAAATTTTAAATTTGACTAATCCACATGAGTGAACGTTAATCATTGAATTGATGTATATTGGGACTTATCAAATCCGTTTTGAAAGCATTTTTGAAGGAAGAGATATGGGAAAATTCATTCTCATAATTCCTAAATGTTGAACAAATAATTAATGCAGGATTGAATGTGGAAAAAAATCCTTCATTTCTCGGAACATTTTGAAAGTATATGCAATTCTAATTTTCTTTAGGTTGGAAAAATGTCTAATCAAGAAAGTATTTATGAAGCAGAACCACGTCAAAAAAGTCACAATATCTTTGCAATTGGAACTCGTAAAAGGACAAATCAGATAGAGTATGGAAACTTTCATACTAATTAATGTAATGGTCAACTTTCAGTAATTGAAAGAAATAGGTTCTCAGATTGGCCTTTTGCTAATGAACTTATTGGTCTTTTGCCAAAAGACGTTTAAATCAACACTTAGATTTAAAGCGAATAGAGAGGCCCGATCGCAAGCCTTGTCGTGGAGGTATATAAGAGTTGTGGTGTTCAAAGTGGAAATTGATAATGTAAATGATGCTATCCTTTTAGTGCCACCTAATTATATCCCTTACCGGCAACTTTTGCTTCAAATTATTCTTTTCAACCCAACCTAAATGCATCATTCGCTAATGACCACGCTTTGCGAAAAATATGGGTGGTGTGGCCCCATAAACTAAGATGTTCGCCTCGTAGCATTCCTCACATTCCTCTCTCTCTCTCTCTCTCTCTCTCTCTCTCTCTCTCTCTCTCTGTGTGTGCGCGCGTGTGGTGTAACTGATGAAGCAAGTTTAGAGCAACGATGTTCAAATCTCCATTGATATAAGTTACATATACACATGCACTTTATTTTGGGATCAACAGATGAAGCTTTAATAAAGTAAGAGCGAGCTCATCCGGTAAAGGAATTTTTATGTATAGATACAAGAACCGAAGTTTTTTTTTTTTTTGGGTAAGGAAAAGGTAATTTTTTTGAACCATACATATAAAAAAGGGTGTTTTTAAAGTAGAAAATTCCCGTGTCATTGGTCAATCCTTATCTAATAATTCTTTTTATAAAAATCATTGAGAATATGAACTTTTAAATTCAACCAATTCACATGAATGAATGTTAATCCCCCGATTGATGTACATTGGAACTTACCAAATGCTTTTTGAAAGCTTTTTGTAGGAAGAGAAATATGAAAATTCATGCTTATGGTTCCTAAAAGTTGAACAAATACACAGAGTAAACACCATAGGGTCAAATGTGGAAAAAACCTCAGTTTCTCGGGCCATTTTGAAAGTGTATGCAATTCCAGTTTTGTTAGGTTGGAGAAATGTTTAATCATGAAAGTACCTATGAAGGATAGCCAAGTCAAAAAAAAAAAAAATCGCAAGGTCTTGCGATTGGAACTTGCAGAAGGACAAATTAGATAGAGTAAGGAAACACTCAAACCAATTAAGGCAATGGTCAATTCTCAGCAATTGAAACAAATAGGATCTCAAATTGGTCTTTTGCTGATGCACTTATTGATCTTTTGACAATAGACGTTTTGATCAACACTTAGGTCTTTGCCCAATGAAAAAATTGATACTTTATATGAGAGTCAAGGTGTTCATAGCAAATTAATATTACAAATTATGTTATAACTTATATAAGACTCGAGATGTAAAGGACGAAGTAGGTTAGGAGCAACGATGTTCAATTTCCCATTGGTATAACTTACATATGCAGTTGCACTTTACTTTGAGATCATTGGACGAAGCTTTAATGAATTAAGAAAGGAAGTTTTATGTATAGATACAAGAACCAAAGTTTTAGGTCCTTTAATTAAAGATTTTCGCCTACACACCTTAAGCAAATAAGGGTGATTTCAAAGTGAAAAATGCTAGTTTCTCTTGTCAAAGTTAATGTTTTCAAACCATACTAGAGTGAGGGTAGGTACGTAATTCCACTGTGTCCAACTGGACCAACTGTTTATACCGATAGGTTTGAACAATGAAAATATATTAACAAAAAGTAGTAGGTGTAATGATGATTCTGAAAAAGTGAATGGAGGGAGATGTTCCAATACCTTCAGCTTCGACTTGGTATGGCTAGAGGATGAAT
Organism: Melaleuca alternifolia; assembly: GCA_019926035.1. NCBI lineage: Eukaryota > Viridiplantae > Streptophyta > Magnoliopsida > Myrtales > Myrtaceae > Melaleuca > Melaleuca alternifolia. Next base: position 1,461,584 of record JAGKPW010002284.1, read on the forward strand.
AGATTCTTTGCTGAGTTCCTGTGGCCTACTCTAAGCCCGACCCATTGGACTGGCCGTGTGCTGCTACAGAAATCAAGAACACAGCTAAGAGGCAACACAAATACCCAGATTCATTTTTCATATTAAAAAAACAATATGCAATCAACATATTATTTAGTTAAGAAATGCATTTTATAGGGAGAGAATGAAGAAAGAATCATCACGTGGTTTTATCACATTTGCCCGGATAAATAATTGCAAATGGCCATTGGACAAGGACAAATTAAACAAGGAAACCAAAAAAATCACAGCTTTGTCAACACACAACTCTCGATTAAGAGACGGCACTTGTTTTTGGTTTGCATTTTCCTTCATTGACCATGCAATTGCGACCTCAACGTCTAATTGCTCATAGTGGAAATCGATTATCAGATGACGCTACCCTTCCAAAGCCAACATAACCGTCTCCTTTACCGGCACCTTTTGCAAGACGTTGAATAGTGTGGTTCGAATTATCTTCCTCAACTCAAACAAAAGGCGTCATTCTAATGATCAGGCTTTGTGAAAATTATGTTGAGGTGTGGTCTCATAGACTTGCTTTCCTCTATCCCTTCCCATCTAGAGGTAGCAAAATGGGTCAAAGACCCATATTTTAACCCATATTTGATAATATGGGTCATAAATGGGTTAACTTAAAAAGTTAGTTGGGTCTAAAATTGGTCACTTAACAACCTCATGGGTCTTAAATGGGTTCTAAACGGGTCATAAATGGGTTACCTAATTAAATTTAAGTATTATTAACAAATCATTTTAAATATTATTTACAAGTCATTTTTAGACTATGAAAATTCTGATATTCTAATTATTTTATTTTAAAAAAATAAAAGTTTGTTTATTTTTATATTTTTTAACAATATGGGCCGGGTCAGGTATGGGTCGGGTCAGGGTCAGGTCGAGTATGGGTCGTTTTATTTACATTACATGAATATGGGTCAAAACGGGTTAAATGGGTCAAATATGATCTGACCCAAACCCGACCCGACCTAAACCCGACCCGACCTACCCCTTTGATGCCCCTATTCTCATCTAATAGGGACGGGTTTTAATTGACAAGAAATAATTCACCAGACCTCCCCATAAGATTGCACTTTGTCACTTGCGAAGCCTAATCGTAAGGGCGAAAGTAATAAATTTTTCGTTGCCGTTTAAGTTTTCTCACACTAGTGTACTCAATAAGGTAAATTTATTTATTATTTACCCAGTGTTTGAAAATATATAACTGAGGAACTGGCCGTGTGTTGCCTCACAAATCAAGAAACACAATTAGCAGTCAACAGGTTAATGTGTTGTTCTTAAGAAACTATACGATGGTTCTACCATTCATCAACAAACACTTGCACTGTTAGTTATTTATCAATTGTCCTACTTATAAAATTATATGGCTAACAGATGGCTCCTAGTTGGGAACTTCCACTGTTGTTTTAATTGGTAACGAACCTCTTTTATTTGACCGTATGGTCTATCCTGAAGCTTTTGTTAGTTAAGTTATCCCTTTTACAAGAAGTACTTTAATAAATCCAAAAACGAAAGAGAAAAAAGTGTTTGATAGTCCGCAAGACAAATCAATCTATGGCCCACTGCAGATTTTGCTTTATCTTTTTGGCATTAGTAAATACATTTTGCCTCACACTAGTGTACTCAATAAGGTAAATTTATTTATTATTTACCCAGTGTTTGAAAATATATAGCTGAGGAACTGGCCGTGTGTTGCCTCACAAACCAAGAAACACAATTAGCAGTCAACAGGTCAATGTGTTGTTCTTAAGAAACTATACGATGGTTCTACCATTCATTAACAAACACTTGCACTGTTAGTTATTTATCAATTGTCCTACTTATAAAATTATATGGCTAACAGATGGCTCCTAGTTGGGAACTTCCACTGTTGTTTTAATTGGTAACGAACCTCTTTTATTTGACCGTATGGTCTATCCTGAAGCTTTTGTTAGTTAAGTTATCCCTTTTACAAGAAGTACTTTAATAAATCCAAAAACGAAAGAGAAAGAAGTGTTTGATAGTCCGCAAGACAAATCAATCTATGGCCCACTGCAGATTTTGCTTTATCTTTTTGGCATTAGTAAATACATTTTGCCTCACACTAGTGTACTCAATAAGGTAAATTTATTTATTATTTACCCAGTGTTTGAAAATATATAGCTGAGGAACTGGCCGTGTGTTGCCTCACAAATCAAGAAACACAATTAGCAGTCAACAGGTCAATGTGTTGTTCTTAAGAAACTATACGATGGTTCTACCATTCATTAACAAACAACTTGCACTGTTAGTTATTTATCAATTGTCCTACTTATAAAATTATATGGCTAACAGATGGCTCCTAGTTGGGAACTTCCACTGTTGTTTTAATTGGTAACGAACCTCTTTTATTTGACCGTATGGTCTATCCTGAAGCTTTTGTTAGTTAAGTTATCCCTTTTACAAGAAGTACTTTAATAAATCCAAAAACGAAAGAGAAAGAAGTGTTTGATAGTCCGCAAGACAAATCAATCTATGGCCCACTGCAGATTTTGCTTTATCTTTTTGGCATTAGTAAATACATTTTGCCTCACACTAGTGTACTCAATAAGGTAAATGTATTTATTATTTACCCAGTGTTTGAAAATATATAGCTGAGGAACTGGCCGTGTGTTGCCTCACAAATCAAGAAACACAATTAGCAGTCAACAGGTCAATGTGTTGTTCTTAAGAAACTATACGATGGTTCTACCATTCATTAACAAACAACTTGCACTGTTAGTTATTTATCAATTGTCCTACTTATAAAATTATATGGCTAACAGATGGCTCCTAGTTGGGAACTTCCACTGTTGTTTTAATTGGTAACGACCTCTTTTATTTGACGTAGGTCTATCACTGCCGCTTTTGTTTAGTTAAGTTATCCCTTTTACAAGAAGTACTTTAATAAATCCAAAAACGAAAGAGAAAGAAGTGTTTGATATTCCGCAAGACAAATCAATCTATGGCCCACTGCAGATTTTGCTTTATCTTTTTGGCATTAGTAAATACATTTTGCCTCACACTAGTGTACTCAATAAGGTAAATGTATTTATTATTTACCCAGTGTTTGAAAATATATAGCTGAGGAACTGGCCGTGTGTTGCCTCACAAATCAAGAAACACAATTAGCAGTCAACAGGTCAATGTGTTGTTCTTAAGAAACTATACGATGGTTCTACCATTCATTAACAAACAACTTGCACTGTTAGTTATTTATCAATTGTCCTACTTATAAAATTATATGGCTAACGGATGGCTCCTAGTTGGGAACTTCCACTGTTGTTTTAATTGGTAACGAAGCTCTTTTATTTGACCGTATGGTCTATCCTGAAGCTTTTGTTAGTTAAGTTATCCCTTTTACAAGAAGTACTTTAATAAATCCAAAAACGAAAGAGAAAGAAGTGTTTGATAGTCCGCAAGACAAATCAATCTATGGCCCACTGCAGATTTTGCTTTATCTTTTTGGCATTAGTAAATACATTTTGCCTCACACTAGTGTACTCAATAAGGTAAATTTATTTATTATTTACCCAGTGTTTGAAAATATATAGCTGAGGAACTGGCCGTGTGTTGCCTCACAAATCAAGAAACACAATTAGCAGTCAACAGATTAATGTGTTGTTCTTAAGAAACTATACGATGGTTCTACCATTCATTAACAAACAACTTGCACTGTTAGTTATTTATCAATTGTCCTACTTATAAAATTATATGGCTAACAGATGGCTCCTAGTTGGGAACTTCCACTGTTGTTTTAATTGGTAACGAACCTCTTTTATTTGACCGTATGGTCTATCCTGAAGCTTTTGTTAGTTAAGTTATCCCTTTTACAAGAAGTACTTTAATAAATCCAAAAACGAAAGAGAAAGAAGTGTTTGATAGTCCGCAAGACAAATCAATCTATGGCCCACTGCAGATTTTGCTTTATCTTTTTGGCATTAGTAAATACATTTTGCCTCACACTAGTGTACTCAATAAGGTAAATTTATTTATTATTTACCCAGTGTTTGAAAATATATAGCTGAGGAACTGGCCGTGTGTTGCCTCACAAACCAAGAAACACAATTAGCAGTCAACAGGTCAATGTGTTGTTCTTAAGAAACTATACGATGGT